>JARUPY010000606.1:6401700-7682040 GCA_029817715.1 Melastoma dodecandrum
AAATCTATTTGGGCTAGCGGTGAACAAGGTTTCGGGGTATCCATAAATAGGGGAGCTCCAGTAGGGTATGCTTCATCAGGTAAAAAAGCTTCGAGAAATTGCCCCTTCAAGTCCGATAGTTCCTCCTGAGTTCAGAAATACCAAAAGCCCACATTCAAGTGGCGTGAAATTCATAGGATCAAAATCTATCAAGTATTGAAATGGCACAACCCTTATGGCTAAATACTTGATACTGAGTGATTTTACTCTAATGAACAACATTTAGAAGTACTATTCAGATTCATCTCAAAGTCTGAATTAATCTTCCTTTCATAAGTGGCAGATAATTAGTTGGAGGTTTCATTATGAACTCCTACACAGACACTGAAGTCAAATTGTATTTATAAGCTGAACAACTATTCAATACATTCCGTGAGGCATAAAAAATGAAGAGTGGATACCCTCTAACAACAAATAAACATGTTTGGTAAGCATGATCCCACAAATACCTCGGGCAAATGCTCAAGTTTGGCTGTCAGGTGTGAAAAAATGGTCTCCTTAAACTGTTTGTCATCCGAGCCGACTTCTGAAAGTGACTTTTGGACAGAAGCCTCATCTTCCTCCGTTGTGATGCCTGTTTGTGGCACTGAATATACAGCCCGAAGTCTGCTGTCATCTATCAACTCGAGACAAGGATCGATCTGTCCAAGTATAGACAAAGGAAAAGATAAGCAATCAGTGTAGACATACACTTAAAACATAGGCAGCAAAAAGTAGGTTCTGCAAGAATAGGATCATGCAGCCGTGAATCCAGACATAGATGGAAACCATCACTTGTGTGCATATGAAGTGCTCCTGGCTGAGCACATGTGAATAGTACATGCACCAAGTATATATTTTCTTGTGTAAATGCAAGCACGCAGAGGAGAGGGTTGGTGAGAGAGTAACTGTTTTCTCTGTCAGTGGAGTTTTGATGAAAGAAACAAGCTCCAGGAAACTTCCTGCCTTGGCTGCGAATAGAAGCATGCATGTTGCCAAAGTATATATGGATCTTCTTCTTGAAGGTTGAAAACCACCTTCAACAAGATAAAAAAATAGGTAAACAAAATGTGGATATAGGCACTCAATTTGAACAGAAACTTACCCTGCAATCAAATTACAGAGAAAATGGTAGAAGTACGAACCCTCTCCATCTAAAGAAATGCTCCTTAAGGATAATGCCAACTGGAAACATTGTACCAAGGATGTATAATTTGAGGTCTGCAGAAAAAGGAAAATCACCACAAATAAACAAAAACGCATACAGAGGTTAGACAAAGAATGGATCTAATCCTTTCAAAGATGAACAAGCCCAATGTCATTGTGCTATGATGTACACAAACAGTGGTCAAATAATTCAGAGTTGATTTGATTGTGATGTCTGACATGGAACTAATTCATAATACTGACCAAAATTCAGAGCAACAGAAGACAATCATGATTCACAAATGTGTTGCCATAATTTTTCAGTCTATAAATTTTATAACTATGGGTGGACAGCACCACTCCAGAGAAAGGATGGAGGAGCAGACAGTAAAATGCAGACACAACGTATAGCCCATCTTACCTTGGCCCAAGTAAAAAGGAAAGCCACATTATATGTGTGTGCCATTGCCTCGTAATTCGCAGGAGTGTTTTCAAAAGAGGTAGCCTGGACCCAAATTGATGATAGCAGAAGGCTGACTTGGTGACTACTCAAGCGAAGCGAAGTAAGGGGCTGAAATCAACAGGCGAGAGGCGACAGATTAAACCTTTATTTACATGATTCATTCAAGAAAAGTAAGAGAATGTGATGGCCAGTCTCATACTGTTTCTCCATCAACTACAGCACGTTTGTAGCTCTGAGAATTGAAAAGAATTCCAGAAACCCGTGGATGATCGGGATCTTCGGATATTATCTTTTCCTCTTGTTGCACTGTCACAGGTTCAGTGGCATTTACTTCTTCATTCTTGTGACCGACACTTCTCTTAGTTAGCTTCAGAGAGGTCCTCCATAATGGGAAATTAGATTCCACAGGAAAAGATGATCCTTCCTGACTTGACCGAGGAAGCAGTGATGGCATGAGAACAATAGATAGAATGCTGTGTGCACCAACTCGGGTTTCATGGTCCGTATGGGACAAAGAAAGCAAAAGGTTATGAAACAAAGCATGAGGGAAAGCCTGCAAAAGATCACTGTAAGGACCATGCAAACCAGCTGAAAGGAACAAAAATTCAAAGAGCGTATGCAATTTATAGCACTTGCCTTCTTATCATTCGATATGCTCTGCATGGGGGATATAATTAGAGCTGTCCGATACACGGCATACATAGTTGATCTCGCCAAAGCTGTTGTTATAGCTGGGACACTTTCCAGAACTACAGCCATCATATCCAGAATGGACCCTACATCCCTAATCTGATTGGAGGAATTATCATTAAGAGATAAAAAGAAAAACATATGATATTACACCAATGAACGATAAGGGATATCTCTTCAATGATATCCATTTACTATATTTATTGCAGACAGGGAAAAGGAATTACATGAAACTGGAAGTAAAACAACCATGGAAAAAACGTTGAAGACTTATTCTCATGGAAAAAGAATTGGCTATGCAAATCCTATTTCATCATTGCACTGAAATACATGCTATATTCTCCTTACTTTCCCAGAATACTAGAACTAAAAACGTTTTTCCCAGACGGAACTGTAGTTCTTAAAATATGAACTCTCCAGTAGGAAATGAACATGAGGATATAAAAAACAGTCAACTAGTCCGCAAAAAAATATTAATGTCACACCAAATGGAAAAACAATCAGTTGAACATCTAAAAAAAGTAGATGGTTATAAAGAGATTTTCGGTATGAGTAACAGGTTAGGTGAGCACGTTAGTCATCATGGGTAAAGGTAGGAAATGAAACAAGATGTACACAGAAGCCCTTTGGTTCAAAGTGATTTTCATCTAGGAGCAGAATCTAAGCTTTCAATAGGGAAAAATAAAACGGAATATGAATGAAGGTGTTTTTCTCCATGTTGCATAGAGTAATTACGCATCAGACACCATGATGGCCAGAATGGCTTCACTATTTCTGCATTATATGCAATTGAAATATAACTAAAAGTGCCTTAGTCTAGTGGTTTTATAGAAGTATGAATTGAACAAACTACTTTGTGAAATAACATCACATAGAGAGATGTTGTGTATACCTTCCTCGATAGCTCCGAAATACAATTCTCTAAGGCAGACTGGAGATCGATAGCATCTTTACTGGACCCAGCCCCAGAGTCTAACATTTCAGCTGCGCTATGCAGGCACCTTTTCAGTTGCTTGATCAAGTCACTGAGTGCACCAATCATAGCCACTGATGATCGCTGCTTTGCATTGCGTGTGAGATGCGTAATCACATGAACAATATCGATCTGTAACAAAGGTTTTCCTGCAATGTTCTTGTTCTCCAAATACTTAACCAGAGTAGAAAGAAGAGCATCAGAATTCCCTCCTGCAGATAGGAATTTGTACTATTTAACAGCCTTCTTAATAAAATGGACTGAAATTGATCTAACAATTTAGACAATGGGTCACGTACCTGATTCCTCCAAAAGCTCTTGAAAATACAACAAAACCGAGCACCCAATTCCTTTATCTAAGGACCAGTTATTTTCTTTATCAAAAATGTGAAATAGTGGCTCTAGAATTCGCCGCACTGTGGCAGCTTCCTTTGCTAACTTGGCCATATTTTGCAAGCAAACCCGTGACCAGTAGGAGGGACATTTGGAAGTATCCCTGCAACATGCAGAAACATTCAGATCCAGCTGAGTTGGTATTAAACTACAACATTATGTTAACTACAACTTACACGGTACGATCATGGGTAATCGAGTGGCCAGAAATTGGGATAACCTTGTTGTTCATCCCCGGAAAAGCGGCAGCCTGATCAGATCTTGACTCATTCCAAAATAAAGGATGCTGATATTGACCATCTACCTGTACTTGAGAGTCTCTCTTGTTCACTTGCAGGCACGCATAATTCTCTACCATTACGGACATTATCTGAACATGAAGGAAGTGGATCATTAAAGCAAGCCTCCTAGAGAAGAAGCAAATAGAAAACTTCTCATCTGTCCATTCAACTAGGTTCTAGAATTCTAATGTTAGCAAGTTTCTACCATATTAAATAGTAAAATCTACATGATAATTTTGCATTTCTTTTTCTAAGACAATGAAATCCCTCCCCCCTCCTCCAAAAAAAGAAAAAGAAAATCTTCTTACGTGATTTCATCAGAAAAGAAGAAGCCAAATGCGTTGATGTTTATATAATTTACAGAAGGGGAATACTATATGGATCATCTCCTTTGTCATGTGGACACAGTCCCTTTGACTCGTCAAGTATCCTACTTGAATTTCTAGTCGTCGCGGCACATGGCCCGATTAAGGGGAGAAAGTGTCCAATGGAGAGAGACAAAGGAGATGGCCATCAACTTTCCTTTACAAAATATTGAGTAGAACTAGCCTGCAAGGATACTTTAGTTCAATCCATGAAATTAAATGCTGTGGATGCTTAATCATTAGTTCATACACATGGGGCTTTCACTTTTCTTCTAATTTCAATTGAAATTAAATTAGCCCATGCTTCTAGAAAGTGGTCGTTCAAGAAGCTATTGTAACATTGAAACTAACCTTGTCAAAATCCATAGAGATATGAGAATGTTCCCCCAAGAATAATACCTGCATCAAGATGACCCCAAAGAAATTACCACTTGATTATTGAAGTTACCAAAGATCTAATATATAGAAAGTCAATGAGTCAAAAGCTCTTAGACTTATAACCAAATAAGGCAGAAAAATGCTCCAGCGGATCGAAGTTCCAGGGATGCCTTCAGAAGGCTTCACAGACAGAATCTCCTGTCTCGGAGATCAACAGAAATAGTTTCCAAAGCAGTATAATTCACTTAACATTGTTTCGCCTATATCTTTTATTCGAAGAATAAAAGAGAATCGAGATGAATTCCAAACAATACTTTTCCTACGAGCATTTGACAAAAAAGGATGGAACAGAGAGCTTCAATGGGGAGGTAAACATCATACCAAACATCCTAAAGCTTGCATCCCTGCTGAACGTAAACGAAGGGCTTTGTCATCATCTCCTACATCTCCAGCCATTTGACAAAGTTTTGGAATAAGGCCCTCCAAATTGAACACATAAGTACTATCAACCTATAATATTTTACATTAAAATAGTGAGATTAATGGCCCCACAAGAATAGCAAAACTTGGTAATATATGAGACTGGGAATGGCGAAAGCATTCAACAATACCTCCAAACCCAAGGATAACATAATGCGTGTAAATCCAAATATTGCCTATATTCACACCCACTTTTCCTCAAGAGGAAAATCAACTTTGAAGCAACTGCAGCAAGTTTGGAAGCTAAAGCATTTGTCAGTAGTAGAAGGGCTACAAACCTGACAATTCATGAAATCGACAAGTGTACTGCAACCTAAAATCTGCATCTCATCTTGCTGAGTTTGCTCAAGTAGAACTCTAACTATACCCAATAAGCTACTCGCAAAGAGTGAACTGCAACAATCAGCATTATAAAGCACATTAAATGAAGAGACTTTCATATCCGTCTGATGAAACAGACGTCTTACAAGTTACATTCTAAAATAGTTTGTTCTCAATTCAAATCACATAAATTGGAAAACGTCACAGATGCCAAAACACACAGCATTTATCGTTGCATTACATGTTGCAACTTTAAAACTACCATTGAAATGGAATTGCAGTAGAGAGAAAAACACACACATTGAATCGTTTTCATTGTGAATGATTCTTCAACTTCACTAGATTGAACTCTGTTTCAAAATTTTAGGGACGTAATTAATCTCCATATCCAAGACAGAGTTCAGTGAACCAAACAATCACAGGGAAGTAAACCGTGGACAAAAGGAAAGTTCAAGAAAAAGGTGCGTACTATGCAAAGCCTACAAGTGTCTTCACATTCCGTTTTCGGTCAGGGAATTATATATGTTATATATACTAACACATTCATACTATGGAACAGAGTTTGGGACTTTGAAAGTCGGCTCTGATTCTAGAAGAAAAGACTTCTTGCAATCATTAAAAAATTAAAAAAAAAGGCTTCAAGACACACGAGAACTTACATCTGCTCCTTACATGTAGACAGCAGCTTTCCGTAGACACACAGCACGACTTTGACTGATCCAAAACTCTCATTGCGCAGATCTTTGTAAAATCGCTGCTCTAATTGGTTTGTTATCTGGATAATAGATTGTAAGATGTGAATACAATCCTTTAACAGAAAGATAAAATAAAGCCATCCAAAGCACTTGCCTCTAGCAATACAGCATTCGTTTTTGAGCTTAAATTAAGATGCAGTAATTCATGGGGGGAAGATGAAACAGACAAAAGCAGCCATGGAAGAAATAGAACAGGAATGGTGTCTTACTGTCCCTTTCCATTAGCCTGTCCGGCATTGTGAAGGGGAAGTGGGTGGGACTTACTTGGGGAATTCGTAATGGATTCCTTGAGGCGTACTCACAAAGCTTCCCAATTTTTCGGTCATTAAGTTCAGCTTCCTGCCTCGTAAAATGTGAATGCAAGGTTACAATTGGCGAAGAAAACTAAAAGCATTTGCCGATGCCCAAATTGTAGGAGATGGGGGAGAGAGATGAAACATCTGAGAAATATGGACCTGATTACGTGGGAATATATCGGAAATCAACTTCTTGTACCGTTTGAGTGGCTGACGGGACCTCGCCCGCATGGATGGACAGAAGAAACAGAGGTTACCACAGACGGGCACCACCCGCCGCGACATGACCCCCATTTTTTCGATGCCGTTTTAAGTTATAACCCTACAAATCACAGTCAAAACATCCATTAACAAACCAACCAAACCACCCAATTGGACAAGCCGCCAACAAATCCTTCCCTCCTGTAACCAAACATCAAAAAACTAACACACACTGGACAAGATCATCGCCACAAACTGGAGTAATGCATAAACCCTAGACAAAAAAGCGGAACACGGAGCCAATCCATCCCACAGTAACACAACCTTTGAAGGAATCAGCCACAGACTAAAACATGCCGTGAGACACTATTAGAAATGAAAAAGAAAACCCCCGTAAATTAACAACCCAAGATCGGATCAAGCAAACCCAACAGGTGACTCCCCCCTCCCCCCCAAATATTCCACAAAGATCCCAGATTTCCGGAGAAAGAAACACACACATCAACTGACCCAAACAAAGACCTGGACCAGGATTCCCAGAGGGACAATTGAGGGACGATCCGAATTGCAGGGGATGGGAACCTTCTGGAACTTGGGGGTGGGGAATTGTTGTTGAAAGGGGAATGTCGGACCGGGGGGGTTTCAGAAGGAGGATACGGCAACGACGTCCGACAAGTCAAGTCCTCCTCCTCTCAGTGACTGAGGAGCACAGGGTTTAATTTGTTTTTCCTTTTTCTAATAAAAACACATGACACATTTACGGTGATTGAATTCGGCGTGAATTATTATTACAAGTGGTAAGAAAAAAGGCGAGTGTGTTTGATTTCTCGTCGTGGCGAGCGAGAGAGAGAGAGAGAGAGAGGACGAAAAATGGTCAAAAAGGAAGATGAGGAAAGGCAGGCGGACATATCAATCAATCAATCAATCAAACGAAATCTACGGACGGAAATCAAAAGGGAATTTAATTCCCAATTGTTCCGAGCTGATCTCGGGAAAAAGGAAATTGCCAAATATAATTCAATTTATAAAAAAAAACTTAAAACAACAATTTTAAAAATAAAGTTAAGTCTTTAAACAACGTGGCTTATGTTATTTCAGACATGACTTAGTCTGAAATAACAATCTTCGTCCGCAGTAATGAATACAAATGATCAGAACCGCGTGAACTATAATAATAATTCAACCAAAATTCACGTGAGTTGGCACTCAAACATGTTCAATTGAATTGGGGCTGCTGGAGTTTGTTGAGTATTATTATTACACAAATAATTGTTTTTTTTTTTTTGGGGGGGTGGGGGTGTTGGCCGAAGTAGCCGTTAGGTGGGGGGTGGGTGGCCTTTCTTTTCCCTTTTTGATTCCTTCCGTTGCTTTTCACCACAAAACTAAAATAACAAAGTCCCCCCCCCCACCAGATCCCTTCCTTCATTTGAGTCGTATAACTCGGGTATCATCAATAAAAACGGTACTTTGTCCTAACGACAAAAATATTTGAAGTCAACTAAATTCTCTGTTTGGAATAACGATTTTTGCCCATTTAATCTAAAATTGCCATAAATTTACAAAGTCGCTATTTAAAAACTCTGTTTGAAATAATCTCTTTCAATAAAAGCCTTGTTTCAAATTGCTACTTAGCTTCAACGTAACAAATTTTCTAATTCACCTCTTTGAGATAATTATTTTGCCGATTTTAACCTCTCCCTCTACAACACTGACTTAAGACGTTACAAACCTCTTGGTAGAGAGACCCGACGTCGGACAGACAGCACGCACGGACAAGGCACGTGACCTTATATCAACTCCACTACTCTACTCTGAGAAGAAGAGAATCATTAGATCCGTTATCCCCCACACACACACACACACACATTTATTGTTTGCTTTTAAAATAAGACCCTCCCAGTGTATACTAACGACTCTACTCTCCCCCTCATACTTAGCTTCTTGTGAAAGAAACCATGTCGGCGACCATTTTGGTAAGAAGGATTTACACCCTCTACAATCTCCTCACCTCCCTCCTCCTCTGCCTCCTCCCCAATAAACTACGCAACTCCCCTCTTCCCCCTACCACTGCTGCTACTGCTACCACCCCGACCGACCCGGCCGATCTCCTCCGCCGCTGCATCTTCCAGACCTTCGACAGTAATGGCGACGGCCTCATCACCCTGGAGGAGCTCGAGCTGTCCCTCTGCAACCTCGGGATCCCCGTCCCCCGCACGGAGCTCGTCGACACGATCCGCAGGATCGACGCCGACGGTGATGGCCTCGTGGACCTCGAAGGGTTCGGCGCTCTGTACGGCTTGCTTACTGAGGGGTGGGACACGGAGGCCGGAGATGATATGAGGGAGGCCTTCAACGTGTTCGACAGGGACGGGGACGGGTTCATTACTGTTGAGGAGCTGGGGTTAGTGCTGGCCTCTCTAGGAATGAAGCAGGGGAGGGCTGCTGAGGACTGTAGGAAGATGATCACCAAGGTTGACGCCGACGGGGACGGGATGGTCGACTACGAGGAGTTTAGGCAGATGATGAGGGGCGGAGGGTTGGCCGCGCTCGCCTGACGGACGCTAGAGAGCCGAAACAGAGACCACGGGGCTTTGTAAATATTTTTTAGGGGAGTAGAACGAATTGAAAGATAGAAAAATTGGAGGGAAAAACAGAGACCATGGAAATTGGGAGCCATTTCCTTGCTTGCTTGATTGTTTCTCTGATCTTCTCCATCTACTCGTCCCAGTCCATGCTCCCTCTGCTCTTTATGAAAACAGAACGTAACACCGACTCCGGGCATACTGTGCCAGGAATGTAGAACACGAATGTAGAACACGAAGTCGATGCATTTTGTAAGGAAAGATGCATGTAACAAACAGTGTACAAGACTGGCCTAAATCTGTTTATTTCGGATACATGCAGTCGATGTCTGCTCCTGAGGGGACCGTGACGGTCAGATCTTTTTGAACTCTATGATCCAGGAGTTGTATGCACGCCACACGACCTCTGGGGAATGGAACCTGGCTGTGCCATAATCAACTCGACCACATTCATGGACCGTTGCCACCCTTTCCCTGCTGTCAGGTGGATCATGAATATGTCGGGGAGGAACGAGTTCCTCGCGATGATGTCTGTGTTGGGCTGCTCAGGGAGGATCGTGTCCACGATCAACACCTTCCCGTTGTGATCTGGAAATGCATCCCAGCAGTTCTGCTGCAGCTGCACGCAGGCCGTGTCGTCCAGGTTGAGAACTACCCACTGAGACAAAGATAATGATGCAAGATAGGATAGGAAAATGAATCTTGGAAAATTTCCGTCCTTGCCGACCTTCATGATGATGGCGTCCCCGAGCCGTAGAGGGTCTTAACGATCCCGTCCTTCTCCTCGTGCACCGAGCAGGACAAGATGGAGTAGCTGGCAAGGAGGCGGAACATGTGGTCAGCAAGGCAGGGGCATCGTATGGCACCGAAAAGCTGCAGGAACAGTGCCCGACGTAATTTTTGTCGCCGATGCGTAGTTGGTAGAAACTCCAATATTGTTCTCCATCATCGATGTCATTACCTCATTAGATCTTCCTGTTGGGAGCTGCTAGTGGGGTTATTCCTGCATTTGTACAACAGAAATCATAAGTGCGCTAATTCTTTACAACTATCCAATCTGATGGCACATGAACAGCAAAGCAGAAAACAGGCCCTTATTCTTTACAACTATAAGCGCCGCGATCTCAACCTCAGATATCTAACATTTCCGATGGAAGAAAGACCAGGAATGAGCAGGCGAGATAATCACATGGAGATAGCGAAAAAAAGGACTTTTTCCCACTTCTCTACAAGCCTACTCCTCCTGCACATGGAACTCAACAACAATAATCGGCTGCACCAGCAACCTCAGGCATCCGCAATCGGTCCCCGATCCAAACTCGCAATGACGATCGCCAGTGACTGACAACTCGCCTCATTTCGACGCCAACCGTAAACACACGAGAAAAATCCAACCACCCAACAAGAACCCCTCGAGCCAGACAGAGACTGACTAAAGCCCTAAGGAACCTGTCTCGAGACGGCGCTTGGTGGAGGGACGGAGGCGCCATTTGACATGAGAAAGGAACGAACTCAACATGCGAAGCAATTGGCCCACTTCCTCCTCGCTGCCCATAAAGGGGGCAATTTCCCCGACATTGTCCCCAAATTCACACGATCGAACAAACCCCTAAAGATTGGTTTGAAGGTTTTGGTGGACAGCTCCTTCCTCTTTTGTTAGTTAATATAAAAGGGACGTTCTTTCTCTTATTACTTACGAGGAAACCGCGGTAAGAGTCGAGAAGTTGGAGGCAAGTCTCGTACCCCGTTAGAGAAGGGGCTCCGCTCCGTTCCGACAATCTCCGGGTCCCCCTCAGATCCGTCTCCTCTCCCCTCCTCCGTTCACAGGGTTCGTCTCCGATCAAAGGTGTGTTTCCCATTTCATCATTCGTCCTCTCCGATCGATCCTTTGCATCCGGGGCTGCTTAGTATCCCACTTTGTTGAGGACTCTGCTTTTTTGGGTATCCAGTAATTGTTTATAGAGATTGTTTTGCGGTGGGTTCAGTCTGGATCTGTTCCTCCTTTTCTTTTTCTTTTGGTTTTCTTCTCCGGTAATGGTAGATTTAAGGTTGCGAGGCTTCGGGTGATCGGATCGGAGGCTTCTCGGGTTTCACGCGATCGAAGCGAAGCTACCTGTGTTGTGCTTTACTGTAGCCATCTCCGTTTGGGAAGTTTCTCGGTGGAAAAACAGGAGAAACAATTTCTGGGTTAAGCATAATGGAAGTAAACTCCAAAGTTGTAGTGGAAAAGAATTTGGATAAGTTGGGAATTGATGCAAGAGTTGTTTCTTCTGTTTTCAAGTTATGATATGAACTGTTATGTGCTCTGGTTGTCGGTTGCTGTGAAGTTGTTGGCTTGCGAGGAGTGGAAATATGGGTGGAAAAAGTTTGGAGTGGGTTGCCCAGTTTATTCATCTGTGCTCATCCTATTTCTTCTGTTTAAGCAGAAATGTATAATAATCCTGGCATGCAACCTGGAGCACCTAGACCGCCAACCAATCCTCAGCCCAATCCTTTTGGTAATGCGTTCTATGGTGCTGGTTCCGGCCTTATTCGTAGTGGCCTCGGTGCCTATGGAGAGAAGATCTTTGGGTCTAGTTCTGAGTACGTGAGTAATGTAAGTGGAACTTTTCTTCATTACCATTGTATGACCTGATAAAAGTTCTAGACTTGACTATTCATTTGATGAATTGCCATTTAAAGTTTAAACCGTGGGCGGCGATTTTTTGTGGAATTTTAATTATTTTGATTGAAACGGATGTACATCGTCTGTGAGCTGATCTGTCACTCTGTTGGCTTCTGTGGTATGTGGACACAATTCCTTGAAAGAATCCATCTCGGAAACGAGTTTCAGTGAATGTTTTGTTTTCTCTTCTTGTGAACAGATTAGCAGGTATTTCTCCGATCCCCAGTACTACTTCCAAGTAAATGACCAATATGTAAGGAACAAGTTGAAAGTGGTATTATTTCCCTTCTTGCACAGGGTAAGCCTGATAGAATCCCGATGTCAACTCAGAGTCTCAGACCTTTCATTCAGTTGTGCCGCGCAGTTTGTCAATCCACACTGTTTCTTATGGCTGTGATCAGGGGCATTGGACACGGATTACTGAGCCTGTTGGTGGAAGGCTCTCTTATAAACCACCAATATATGATATCAATGCACCAGATTTGTACATCCCGCTCATGGCATTTGGGACATACGTCGTTCTTGCTGGTGTCTTGCTGGGTCTTCAGGGAAAGTAAGTTGACAGCAATTCAATGGTATCTCTCAAGTTACAGCCTTTGGGAATTTATGTTTTTATGGATCTGTGACAAAATGCTTTATTTTCTTGATTTGCTTTTGTCTTCTGCAATCATGCTGCCATCGCAAGCAGTTACAAATACATCTCGAATGCTGGATGATTGGCTGAGATATTGCTCTTAACTGCAACCTGATTGTGGGCATTTTTAGATCGGAATCCTGGATATTTTCATCTCCTTCCTCCATACAGTTGCATTAATTTCTTAATCTGAGAAGAGGACCCGTGTTACTCATGTGTATTTTTCTCACAACTAATATTCCAGGTTTCGTCCTGAAGCCTTAAATTGGCTCTTTGTCAAGGGAATGTTTGGATGGTTCATGCAAGTGTCTCTACTTAAAGTAACATTGTTATACCTTGGTAGTGGTGAGGCGCCCTTAATGGATATCGTGGCATATGCCGGCTACACGTTCGCAGGGCTGTCTTTGGTTGTCCTCGGGAAAATTGCGATGAAGTATGCATACTTTGTTTTACTTCCTTGGACATGCTTGTGCACGGGAATCTTCCTGGTGAAACGATGAAGAGGGTTCTGTTCGCGGAGGTGAGGACTTATGACTCGAGCAGGCACCATTACCTGCTACTCTTCATCGCTCTCGCGCAGTTTCCTCTCTTCATGTGGTTGGGCAACATTAGCGTCAACTGGCTGTTTTAAAGCAGCTTCTCACCCTTTGCTGCATTGGGAGCCGATTGCGGAATACTCAGATGGTTACATGGGCTCAATGGATATGTCTAGAAGAAGTATAGCCATGGGCGACTTAATAGTTTTCCCGTTAAAAAATGACAGCTCGTGCACAGAAATTCATCGTCATTCTTCTGAACGATTGTCTTTGTTGATTTTGGTCGATGATCATGGTCGAATTAGAATAGTTCGCTATTTGTCCGCTATTTGGGAGGTTGGAGAGAACTCATCGTCCCGGAGGAAAAGTTTTCTGCTTCTTTTGTGACATGTTCAGTTTGGCAGTTCATGAAGTTGATTAAAAGCAGTAAGAAAATTGCATGTATCAAGCAGCGTTCACGAGCAAAATCAAATGAAAGCGGCCTAAATCTGTTTATTCAGGATATGTGTCGTCCATGCCTGCTTCAAAGGAACCGCGATGATCACATCTTCTCAAACTCGATCACCCAGGAGTAGTACGCACGCCACACGACCTTTGGGGGATGGAACCCGGCTTGTGCCGCGATTGCCTCAAACTCCTTCATTGATCGGTCTCTCCCTTTCCCTGGGGCCACATTAAGCATGATCATGTCCGGGAGGAAGGAGTTCCTGTAAGCGAATCTGATCGCTAACCCAAGATCACCGTATCGATTTGGGACACCAAAAAAAACGGGGAAAACGGAGGCGTACCTGATTGCGCCATAATCTCCAATACAAAAGCGGAAGCCAAGATCCGTGAGTACGAACTGCAAGAACAATCAAGAAAGTGCCCTAGGTCTTCCCCTCCCTCCTGACGAGACGGCCGATGGAACTATCTGATTAATTCATCAGTGGGAGAGGGGACCTAGCGCTATTATAAACGTGACAGGCCCTTCCATCACGGGCTTATGTCAACATTAGGCCTACACCGAGTTGCCGTCTAGCCCACATCATACAATAACCGAGATGTCGCAAAAGTCCATAACAAAGATCACCGAACCTCAATGGACTATCATGCATTGTCCCGTAATCAACATACAACCCGGTTTTTCAAGATAGACAAAATATAATTAATTATAGCCCAAATGAATTTTATAAACAAAACAAAAGAAAGAAAACAAAGGTTCAATAAAATTCCAACATTCTCCCACTGGGCTATGATTAATTTCAAAAGTTCAAAACCTTTAGTTTTAAAACGACTCTCGGGCTGTACACAGATATGGCCATATCATAGAAAACGATATACGGGACAACATCTCAAAACAACCTCGGCCATCAAAAGTCGCTAACACCGAACCATGGCCGTCGTCACATCATTTACCGACATTAGACAACCATGATCACAAGCATCCACAACTCTAACGCCAATAGGTCAATGTGGCGGTGTAGCCGAAAATAACATCCCTCAATGGTGATCATAATGATGTTATTTCCGGTCGGTCCTATAAATTTTCCTGTAACCTTTATACTTCATCGAAGTCAGGAAAATCCCTCTGTAACCTTTATATTTCACTGAAGTCAGAGAAAAACTTCTGTAACCTGCATACTTCAGCGAAATCAGAGTACCCATCCGTAACCTTAATGCTTCAGAGAAGCCGGATGAAATAAACTGGCACTAATGCCACCATATGTCTCAAAAATAAAACTCGCGAGAACCTCAATGGTATCATCAGAGACATGCTAATTTGACAAAACCGTCATGCTCAAGATAAACACCAGATCTTGAGACTTTCAAACATGTGCACATGTAACATTCAACAAAATGAATAACAGATGATCATCATATAACATTAAAACCATCAAATGTCTCAAGTCATACATCAACATCCAACACAAACTCCCACTAACCAAGTACATCAAAAGACTCTACCACCCCCATACTGGTAACATGAACCTGAAAAACACCAGGTGGTAATCCCTTGGTTAACGGGTCTGCAATCATCGCGTCAGTGCGGATGTGCTCAATCTCAACATCCCCTTTCTTTACATGATCCCTGACAGCGAGATATTTGATCTCTATATGTTTCGAACCACTCGAACTCTTATTGTTCTTCGAGAACATCACAGCTGCGCTGTTATCACAAAATATCCTAAGTGGCCTACATATAGAATCAACAACTACAAGCCCCAATATAAAGTTTCTTAGCCAAATAGCATGTGTCACTGCCCCATAACATGCCACAAACTCTGCCTGCATAGTGGATGAAGCTGTCAGAGTTTGCTTCACACTTTTCCAAGAAACTGCCCCACCGGCCATCATGAATATGTATCCTGAAGTAGATTTCCTATCATCTGGGCATGTCCCAAAGTCAGAATCAGTATAACCCACTACTTCAAGACTATCTGAGCGCCTGTACACAAGCATATAATCACGTGTCCCCTTTAGATACCTCATAACTTTCTTGGCAGCCATCCAGTGAGGATTAGACTGATATCTCCCAAGAACACTCACTGCAAATGCAATGTCCGGCCTAGTGCAAACCTGAGCATACATCAAACTCCCAACAGCACTAGCATAAGGTATACTCACCATCGACTTCTTTTCAAAGTCATTTTTAGGACACTGATTTTTACTGAATTTGTCCCCTTTTTGTACAGGTGCAACACTGGGTTTACAACCCTCCATCTCAAAACGTTTCAATACTCTATCAATATATGCCCTTTGAGAGAGTCCCAATAGCCCACGAGATCTATCTCGACGTATATCTATGCCAAGAACAAAAGATGCCTCCCCAAGGTCTTTCATATCAAAAGACTTTGTCAACATTATTTTGGTTTCACAGAGCAACCCAACATCACTACTAGCAAGGAGGATATCATCAACATACAAGACCAGAAAAATATACTTACTCCCACTGGTCTTTAGGTAGATGCAATGATCTACTTTATTTTCAACAAATCCAAAAGAAGTCACTACTTCATCAAATTTTAAGTACCACTGACGAGATGCCTGTTTCAGACCATAGATAGACTTCTTAAGCTTACAAACCATGTTCTCCTTACCAATTTCCTCAAATCCCTCAGGTTGTTCCATATATACATCTTCTTCAAGACTACCGTTTAGAAAAGCAGTCTTAACATCCATCTGATGCAGTTCAAGATCAAAATGTGCAACCAAAGCCATGATAATACGAAAGCCATCCTTAGAGGAGACGGGAGAAAAGGTCTCGGTATAATCAATACCTGGTTGTTGTGTAAACCCTTTCGCCACTAACCTTGCCTTATAGCGATCCACCTTTCCATTGGCATCCCTCTTAGTTTTGAACACCCATTTACACCCAACTGGTCGATGACCATCGGGTAAATTCACAAGCTCCCACACATCATTCTGTGACATCGAAGTCATTTCTTCTCGCATAGCATTAAGCCACATACTACTATGGGGAACAGAAACAGCCTCCCGATAGCTCAAAGGATCTGTCAGACTAACATCAGATTCACCAAGATAAACTATATAATCATCACTGATAGCAGGTCGTCTTTGTCTAACAGACCTCCTGACAGGAGCCTCTTGAGAAGAAGACTCAGGTAACCCACTCTCAGGCTGTGTGAAAAAATCATCAACAATGGGCTGTTCAGTAACGTTATTGGGTACAATCGGCACGTCACTATGTGGGATTGAAAGAGGAAAGAATACTTTCTCATTCTGCTCGAAAGTGTCTGAAACATCAACTCCAGTACTAACCTCATCAGCAACATCAAACTCCAAGAACCTTGCATTCATGGAGTCAATTACAGTCCTCCCACGACTAGGACAATAGAACCTGTACCCTTTAGACCTATCAGGATATCCAATGAAAAAGCAACGAGAAGTCCTTGACTCGATTTTACTCATATGGGGATTGAAGATTTTAACCTCAGCAGGACACCCCCACACACGAAGATGATTAAGGCTAGGTTTACGACCAGTCCAAATTTCGAAAGGAGTTTTGGGAACAGATTTTGAAGTAACACGGTTAAGGATATACAAAGCAGATCTAAGCGCTTCACCCCATAGAAAACAAGGTAGGTTAGACCTACTCATCATGCTTCTCATCATGTCCATAAGAGTGCGATTCCGCCTTTCGGCCACACCATTTTGTTCGGGCGTATAAGGCATGGTATATTGTGGAACAATTCCACATTCCTGTAAGTACTTAGCAAACGGTCCCATTTGTTGTCCAGAACCATCATGTCTACCATAGTACTCACCACCACGATCAGACCGTACTACCTTAATCAATTTCTCTAACTGCTTCTCGACTTCAATCTTAAAGACTTTAAATTTGTCGAAAGCTTCTGACTTCTCTTTAATGAAATAGAGATAGCCATACCGAGAAAAGTCATCTATAAATGTTATAAAATACTTGTTTCCACACAAGGTAGTAGGATAAGGTCCAGAGATGTCAGTGTGGATGATTTCTAAAAGCTCTGAGCTACGAGTAGCTCCTTTCTTCTTAGACTTGGTGAATTTGCCTTTAATGCAATCTACACAAGTTTCTAGATCACTGAAATCAAGAGAAGGTAAAATTTCATTTTTGACTAATCTTTGAATCCTTTCTCTCGATATGTGGCCTAAACGTTTATGCCACAACAGACAAGAATTTTCAACGGATAAAGGTCTCTTGGAGGTACTCGACTCAACCGAGAAATTTTGAAAAGGAGTAGGAGTCAAAAGCAATTGAAATAATCCATTATTTAGAATTCCAGAACCAACAATCTGAGAATTCAAAGACAATCGAACTGAACCTCGTTCAAAAAGAAAAGAGTATCCACTAGAGTTCAAAGCTGAAATAGAAATCAAGTTTCTTCTAATAGTGGGAACGTAAAAGACATTTCTCAACATGAGAACATGATTTGACTCTAGAACAAGACGAACAACTCCTATGGACTCGACTTGGACTTCAACATCATTCCCCACTTTAAGCTTTGACTCCGTTTCACTTGGTTTCCTTATGCTCTTGAACCCCTGTAATGTCATAGTAACATGCACAGAAGCTCCACTATCAATCCACCAAGAACTAGGTGAGACATCAACTAGATTCGATTCAAAACATACTAGAACAGAAGAGTTACCTCCAGACTTATTTTGCTCAAGTCGAGCCTTAAGCTTAAAACAATCCTTCTTCATATGTCCTAACTTTTGGCAATAGAAACATTTGATATCCTTTTTAGAGACAACCTTTGAACCTCCCTCACTCTGATCGTGACCATGCCTCTTAAAGCCCGTATTCTTAGAAGTACCGGGGTGAAAACGCTTAGAGTGCTTCTTACCCTTTACAAAAGAAGGTCTAGTAGAAGACACAAGAAATGCACTCTCACTCTTCTCCCTCTTAAGTTTCTCCTCCTCCGCCATACACTTACTAATGAGATCATTGATAGTCCAACTCTCGTTTTGGGAAATAAAGGCAGTTTTGATCTGAGAGAAATTCGGAGGCAAGGAATTGAGAGCATGAAGAATGATGAACTTATCTGGGAGAGGAATCTCAAGGCTTTTTAGTTTGGACTGGAGGGAAATCATTTTCAGAATATAATCTCTCACTCCTCCCACATTGTCATAAGACATACTCGTCAGCTTTTTCAACAGGACACTAGATTCAGCCATATCGGGTACAAGGTACCTATCTCCAAGAGCAGTGAGCAACTCCTTAGCAGTGGAAACCTCAGGTAACCCACTCAACAGATGTTCTGAAATTGATCTCCTCATGGCTAGAAGACTCATATAGTTCGAATGCTCCCATTTGCTAAAGTACTCCCTTTCCATTGGGGTACTAGCCTCAGTAAGCGGAGCGGGGCGATCCACTCGCAAGGCTAAATCCAGATTTACAAATCCCAGGGCATACAGAAGCTCATCCTTCCACTTATTGAAATTAGATCCATTTAGGACCTCAACTACGCCAACACCAGTATTGTTTAAGGCAAGAGTAACTGAAACAAGAGGAACAAATACATGAGTGAACATAACAGCAATAGTCATTTACATAGACTATCAACCAGAGAGCCTCAAACAACGCCAAATGTAGTAAATCCAACACCTTTGGGCAGAAGGACCCCACACCAGCAAAGTCAAGACACTCTAGCAACCCTCAACAAGTCCGAGAAAATCCCACCTGTCACTTTGAGTGAGCCGCTTTGGCAGCCAAGCACTCAAAGCACAAATATGAGATAACTCACTTGCTGAGGACACGTGCGATTGTAAGAAAACCCGGTTGTCACTCAGGTCGAGTCGCTTTGGCAACCAAACGACCAGAGCACAAATCCAAAAGCCGCTTACCCTTAATGCACATGCCCGTGAGATGACCCACCTGTCACCGTAAACGAGCCACTTTGGCAGCCAAACGCTTACAGCACAAATGTGAAAACACCCACAAGTTCACTCACAAAGATCACATGTTCCCTTAGTTACATATGTATGCTCAATAATAAATTTTTTTTTTTTTTTTTTTTTATGGACTTCCGCAGCTGCGGCGCGCGGTAACAGAATGTTCCGCAGCTGCGGAAAAATCCGCCGCAGCTGCGGCGCGCGGTAACAGAATGTTCCGCAGCTGCGGAAAAATCCGCCGCAGCTGCGGAAGGACGTCTGTTCGTCTTCCTCTAAACCTAATTTCGCGAAAACCGATCATAATCACCATAATCGATCCCAAATCGCGAAATCTTTTCAAAAATACATAATCAAACATCGTGCGGATCCCAAATCGACAAACGGTCGCTCTGATACCACATGTAAGCGAATCTGATCGCTAACCCAAGATCACCGTATCGATTTGGGACACCAAAAAAAACGGGGAAAACGGAGGCGTACCTGATTGCGCCATAATCTCCAATACAAAAGCGGAAGCCAAGATCCGTGAGTACGAACTGCAAGAACAATCAAGAAAGTGCCCTAGGTCTTCCCCTCCCTCCTGACGAGACGGCCGATGGAACTATCTGATTAATTCATCAGTGGGAGAGGGGACCTAGCGCTATTATAAACGTGACAGGCCCTTCCATCACGGGCTTATGTCAACATTAGGCCTACACCGAGTTGCCGTCTAGCCCACATCATACAATAACCGAGATGTCGCAAAAGTCCATAACAAAGATCACCGAACCTCAATGGACTATCATGCATTGTCCCGTAATCAACATACAACCCGGTTTTTCAAGATAGACAAAATATAATTAATTATAGCCCAAATGAATTTTATAAACAAAACAAAAGAAAGAAAACAAAGGTTCAATAAAATTCCAACAGTTCCTTGCAACGATGTCAGAGTTGGGCTGTTCAGGGACGACAGCGTCCACGATCAACACCTTCCCGTGCTCTGGCAGCGCATCCCAGCAGTTCTTCATAAGCTTAACGCAGTTCGCGTCGTCCTCCGCGTGAACTATCCACTGAGAAAACCAATAAATAATCAATGAAAATTAATATTTACACAACCAGTAAAATGAATTCTGTGAAAATTCCGCACTTCCTAACCTTCATGAAGATGGCGTCTGCCTTCGGGATGCTCTCGAACATGTTTCCGCTCACATGCTTGATCCTCGGGGTGTGCCGGGGCATTCTTAATGACATGGGGGAGGTCGTAGTTGATGCCCTTAATATTGGGGTGCTTTTCAAGAATAATCTGCAGGGTTGAGCCGACGCCCCCGCCGACATCGACCAGGGTATTGATGTCTAGGAAGCCAGGGTATCCGTCGACAAGTTTCCTTATGATAATGGATGTCGGGCCTCGCATGGCGCTGTTAAAGACTTCACCAAACTTGGTGTCCTTGTCATGGGACTCGAAGAGGGTCATCCCGTTTGCGCGGTTGAACGGGATCCCTCCTTCCAAGATCACGTCCTTCAAGTGGCTCCTAAAAATTTTTAAGAGAAAATGGAAGGTTAAAATCTATGCGAATATGCGGGTCATGTGGCAAGCCGCGACTATGAAACCGGTGAGTGTTCCCTAACCAGCCGTCGACGACCCTCTTGTGTTGCAAGTAAAGGAGGAGCGGCGAAATGGAGCCAGTGTCTCTCCTCAAGAAGAACTTCCCTTTGGGCCCCAATCCGTATAGGGTCTTAAAGGTCCCGTCCTCTTCATGCAGGGAGCAGGACAAAATGGAGTAGCTGGCGAGGAGGCGGAACATGCGGTCGAGCAAGGCAGGGGCGTCGGGGTTTCTGCTCGAGATACGGGAGGCAACCTCGGAGGGAGAGAGAGGTGACGCGGCGACGGCATCAATGATGCCGAGCTCAATGATGGTCTTGGTGACGAAGGGGAGGGCGGAGATGGAGGCTATCTCCATGGCGAAGAGGAAGTCGTCGTCCTCGGCAGGGGTGGTGATCTGAACCTCTTGGACACTCATCTTGTGATTCAAAGAAGAGGGAAGGGGTGATGAAATCATGGGGGCTGTGGTACACGAGGATCACCTGGTTTTAACCAACGAGGTTTCCTTGATTTTCACCTAACATTGCCCTTGCACGATTATCGTGTTCCGGGGCCGCCTGAGTTTATGTATAGGTCCATTCTTGTTGATAACACTGTAAAAATAAATTTAAGGGACCATGTTTTAAACTTGATTTTGGTTAATTTTAAATATTTCAGTCATTTAATTGTTAGGTATTTTGATTGCTTCAATGTCTCCTCATTTTCATATACTTTGTTTCTGTTAGTCGTAAAATGAGAGGAAAAAGACTTGAACATGAAAGGAGGAGCCACGAAGAAGTTGGATCCAAATGGTCGGTGCACTTGAAACAAAATCAGTGGAGCTGCGCTAGACGCCAGAGAGGAGGCCGAACACTTACGTTGCAGCTGCAGCGAAGGGTCAGCCGATGGACAAAACAGTTGGTGCAGCCGCGCTAGATTTCTTTGTAGCTGCACGTACGAACGCCGAGAATATTTTATTTTCAGATTTTCTTAGATTTTTTAGGGTTATTTCTAGAACAATCCTTTTAAGGATGGGATATTTGATCTAGGAGGCTATTTGGGACAAGAGTCGAAGACGGAGACGATTCCACCGACTTTACTTTTCTTAGTTTACTTTATGCCGATTACTTTTGTATTTGATTTTGTGCTTTCGTTTACTTGAACTAATTCGTTTTTCTAGGACTATGATGGAACCCCGTATTCCTACATAATTCGTGAATTATGTGATTCGGATTTTTATTAATTGTTTATCTAATTATGTTCTTAATGCGTGTTAATTAATTGATCACCCTTTAATATTGATTCATTAACCTAAGGAGACTCGGGATGGTAGTCTAAGTCATATCTGGAATTGGTTTGCCTAAGAAGTCAATATGTTGGGAAACCGTGCTTTAGTATGAATGATTGGGATATACCAGAACACTTTAAGTAATTTGAATATAATGGGTCATCAGAAACTAGTTCCTTGCCGAGGAATAAAGTAGAGAATTCGATACATGGTGGTAAATTTCCGAATGTTCGGGATGACTACGGGAAGAGTCTAATAACCTATGGTAGCAATTATAATAATTTGATAGCATTAGAAAGAAGGGAATCAGATACATAGGACGCGAGGAGAAGTCGTATGTTCTAGATATTATTAAGTTGTTTTCTTTGATTTCTTACTTTTAATTAAAATCAACTTTCTTTCTGCTTGACCTTGATCGATTGCCGAAAACGATGCAAAGAGTGTTTTTGTCAATACAATTCTATTTGAGATCGATACTTGTTTATCCTTATTATTTTATTTTAGTTAAGTCGAAATAAGAATTTATTTTTACCGCGACTTGCAACACTTGTCTAAGGAACTATGAATTGGAAACAATGTACATTCCAAGGGCACAGAGCGTTATCATCGTCTCACCTTTGATTCGGCAGCCGGAGCAGCAGGCAAAGAAGACTGAGGCCCGTTTCCTAGCGCTGCAGCGGCAGACTCTACACGTGTGAGTAAATAGTCATAGATGTTCTTCCTCAGCCCGTTGATCACGTCACTCGAGACACGGGGCATTTCTCCCCCCTCGCCGGAGCCTATCTAGTCCAACCAGTCGTTGACGCTCTTGAGCTGGCTCGGCATCCCTGCAATCTGACTGTTGTCGGACAAGGCCAGCGTGCCCACATTGGCATCCAAGAATCTCTCTACGAATCCCAGGAACCATTCCCGATACTCCCGCCTGAGCATTTCCGCCATATCCACCGCCTCGCCGAGACCGTTCCCTCTTTCCCACTCGGGCAGCGGTTGCTGGGCTTGAGCCAACGTGGCCGCCTTCTGACGCACGGCCACCTTCGACACGGAAGTTGGTCGCGCTTTTGTCTGGGGCTTTGCCTAGCCATTTTTCGTCAACCCGCCAATAATCACAACCGGTTGGTTCCCTGACAAGATTTTCTGGGACCGTGTGGGTGCTGTCATCAGAGCCTGGCTTGCCTGAGATTCTTTGCTGAAAACACTAAACGGTGACAGGTCAGTCGATAGAGCCGCTTGAACCCACATAGTGGCTGGCTTCCGCTTTTCCATCGTGGTCTTCAATGCTTCTTCAGACTGATTCTCTTCATGCTCGGGGGAGGATGCGTCGGCCATGATGGTGTTACTCAATGCATCGGCTACTGTCCGAGCACCACTTAAGCTGGCATAGAGATTCAAAAATTGCTCTACTGCAAGCTGGGGATTGTCTTCTTTCGCTGTCATTGCCAGCTCCGAGTACAAGCTGCTGTCAGAAAACGTGAAAGTAACAATCATCCAGATAAAAACCTGTTCCCAAATCACTTAGACGCAGATCAAATCGTGAGCACTATTCTCTCGTGATATTACCTTAAGCATCTAAGTAGGCTCTCGGCAGCAGAGGCCTCTTGAATAGCCTCTATTGCTCCAACTTGGGCAGCATCTCTTCGCTTCATAACCTCCTGCAAAAGCAGTGTCAAACCATGTTTAGACATACAAATCTCCACATAAATAACGCCTGCAAATACACCAAAACTTCTCAGCACACTAATATTTTGACTGAAGTTTCACCTTGCCAATCTTCGAGAGAGAGGAAGGAAGTGCAGCCCAAGAGACGTCCGTATCAGTCACCTTCCTACTACTCAAAGCAACCTTCACGAAGTTGTCCGGGAGCCCGCTGTTGTGATCGGATGAGGACTTCCTTCCAGTTGGTTTCTGCTTTGCAGATTTATCATGTGCCTCCGCTTTTCCATTTCCAACAACTTTCTTTACTGGTGTCTGCACAATATTATCTAGTTTAGTTGGTTTACTTTCCACAGCATGCGGTCCTTTGTCACTTGATATGCTTCTCCGGGGAGCATGCGAGTTAGCCCAGCAGAGGCCAATGAGAACAACATAATTCAACACGAGAATACATAAACCTGAGAACTAAATCAAACAAGCTGATAAAATGAGTTAAAGAGTATGAGAAAAGGGAATCAAGAAGGAGAATTCGTGTCCACATTTAGAGCGCAGAAACCAGGAAGAAATCTCTCCCGTTTTCATATCCAGATATTCCTACAAATCCTTCCAGTAGCTTTCTTATATATCCAAGGATGCAATCAACCAGAAATATTTTTGCAGCAAATACAAAAAGGATCCAGCAGTTACTTGGTTACATTTCAGAGTTGATTGAATGCATAGATTGCAAAGAAAGAACTTACGGAATTGCTTCGAGATTCAGGCTTTGTATCATGTCCGGCAGGCTTCGATTTTGGCCTATCCTTGCTCTTCACTTCCATGGATCCCTCCCAGCTTTTCCTCAAAGCCTTGGCCCCGAATTCTATACCCTGAACCAAATCCTTGATCGGTTTCACCAACGGCAACCTCTTCCCAGTAGGACTATCGCAGTGCATGGAACTAGCCTTCTCTGCTGACCCTAAGCCATCGCCCTTTTCAACCCCTTTATCTCGGTTTGCTGCTTCATCCCATTTGCGAATTTATCGAAAGAGGTGGGCAACGAGTAGCAGCTTGTACGAGAGGACAGAACAGACCGCGAATTCGATGACCACGTCCGGGAAAAGGATTCTTTCCCCACATCAACACAAATAGCGGGCTTCGAGAGCTGGGATTTCAATCTACTGAGACGACCCTGGGCCTTCCTATCAGACAGCTCCTCCTTCGGACCGCCATTCAACCTAAGAGGCGACAACTTGCCCTTCTCAGAACCCCCATTCCTAGGCACACCCAACAACTTTTGGATCCCCACCGGATTTCGCCTTCTCCCCTGCCTTATAACCAGATGACAACGATGACGAATCGCTATTATTAAGAAACCCCGGGGAATGAGGTGCAACAATGTCCTCAGGGGTACCAACACAAGGACGCCTACCAGGGACAGGCCTAACCCCTTTCAAGATAGCACAGGGGAAGCGGGCTCGAGCCTCTCGACATGGATGACCTGACCCAACTGGATCTTATCACTAAGTATCAGATCATCATGCTCATCAGGCAGGGAAGCGTAGGTAGCATGGGATGAATCCGACTCCTTAAGGTAGAACCCTTGGTTAGGGAACAGCTCACCACCGGCCAACGCAGGCACAATGCTGACGACCTGAAGGAGGGACGATCTGTGCTCTCCTGCAACCTTGACATCAGCGTTCATGTGTTGTAAGAGCTTGAGGAGGACACCGGGAACGAGGTTCGCCGTGGTCTCAGATATTCCCACGGGGTTTGGGAAATCTGTGTCAGATTTAATCCACGGAATCCGAGAACATACACGTCGAATTACCGATACCGACGTCTGGCCTATGAACATAACCCCCGTCGACAATTAATTCCATTAAATTAATAATTTTTATTATAAAATGAGAGATTATTGCTGTATCTGCACAATATATCCCTATACTTAACGAGACGTCAATTGAACCCTTCTAATATTGATATAAATTAGATCATTTAATTAGGTCCAATATCCGAATAATTCATGTACGACTGAACATAAAGGTCGGGCACCTAATAAAATTATAATTTTTAACGATATGGGTTTCACACAAATCGACTATAGTTCACAACTTTAGGCCAGGTATCACATGAAATCCCAGTTCGGAGGGTGACAACACAGATGATGATTTCCCATCCCGGCCATGAAAAAGGTGGGAGCTTTGGGATTCAAGGGGGGCTGAAGGACTGAAAATGACTACTTTCTTCTCTCTTTTATGATTTAGAAAGAGTGCCCCTTTGCCAAAACCCGAGCAACAACAACAAAAGAAGG
Organism: Melastoma dodecandrum; assembly: GCA_029817715.1. Lineage (NCBI taxonomy): Eukaryota > Viridiplantae > Streptophyta > Magnoliopsida > Myrtales > Melastomataceae > Melastoma > Melastoma dodecandrum. The sequence goes on from JARUPY010000606.1 coordinate 6,428,048, forward strand.
TGGGGATTTCTGGTTTTGTTTTGCTGTTAAATGTTGGTGGGGATTTCTGGTTTTGTTTTGCTGTTAAATGTTGGTTGGGGGGGGGGGGAATTGATTCGAAAAACCAACCGAGGAAATACTATGATAAGCTTTTCATTTTACATGTAGGGGGTGAGGGCGTGAGAATGAGAACGACAGAGAGGCGAAAACATCCATTTGGGAAGTTGTAGCAGGCGATTGACATCACTCGGGTAGACGGACGAGGAACCCCCACCCCACCAAAAAAAACGGAGAGAAAAAAGAGATTTTGACAGTGAAAGGGAGGGAGAGAGAGGGAGGGGGGGAGAGATCAGTCTCGGGTTCGGATTGAGTTCTGTGATGTTCTGACAGCAACCTAAGACCAGGACAACTCATGATTCTATCTATCTCAAGTGGAACTGACCTAACACTGTGGATAAAAGGTCGAACCCCAACTCTGCAAAGGCAAAGACAAAGAAGACAAGGACAATGGCAACGACAGAACAAGGGAGACCCCCTAGTCACTAACCCGGGCCTATTTGTTTGTTTCATCCATTTGGGTGGGTTTCAGATTTAGACAGAAGTAGCAGAACACGAACGAGTTTTGTTTTTTAACGACGTCATTTGGCGAAATATTTCGTCAAATAACGCATTGAGTTTCCAAATTCGTGTACTAACTAAGGCTGACTTCGGTCTTGGCGAACGGAAGTCGGTTTTTGTGAATTTTTTTTTTTTGCCTTTGAATTAAAAAATAAATAAATAAATAAATAAAAACATTTAAGTATGAATTTTCATTTTTTTTTTCGCCTTTGAATTAAAAAAAAAATTGCCTAAGTGAGGGAAGTCGGCCTTACAAAGGCCGACTTTCTCGTGTGAATGACTGTTGAAATTTTTTTTTACTAAGTGTAGAGAAGTCGGCCTTATAAATGCCGATTTTGATGGGTCATTAGACGAATATTAAAACTGAAGACGTCATTTGGCGAAATATTTTCCCAAATGACGTCATTAAGTAACAAAACTCGAATATCAAGGGGACATGTTCACACACCGGGGATGGTCTTGGGTAAAAGAAAGGAGTTATCTTAGGGTGATTAGAATAAACATCTAATAAAATCTCATGGGATAGGTGAATAAATGGATGATGACGATGAAATAAATTGTTATTTTTTTTTTTGGGGTAGGAAAGGAGACTTAGAGAATGTTATTTTTATTGGGGGAGGGATCCATTGGGTAAAGAATATGTTGTATTCATTAAAATCCCATGTAAGGGAAGAAGATGGTCTTTTTTCCTCGCACTTTTTCTGGGGTTTGGGAAATGAGATTCAATTGCTAAAAGTTACCTCCCTGTTTTTCACACAAATCAATGATTGTCTTCCACTGGGGGCCGGGACGTGTTATATTACATTGTATCTGCATCATGTAAGGATGGGGTAGTCGGCTGCCGGTGGATTTATTATATCCATTCCAATCCAACATCCCCCCGTGGTAACATGCCACACGAATGAAAAAAAGAGGCGCTGTAGTAGTAATTGGGGTACTATGTGAAATGGAAACACCTGACAGCTTTGGACACTGAACTGATAAGTATGATTGCTTGAGATAGGGGGCTTCTGCTGCGTGAGGCTGGTTGAGTTTTCAGAAAGGGTCCAAGGTGTTGGGGGACATATTTTGGGCGTGTTATGAATTCTGTCAGTAGGGGTGGGATGGAGTCGGGAGTTAGAGACACCGGGGAGATCAAAAGAAAAAATTTAAATACCCAAACGAGCATGTTACTGAATCCATCAACCACAATCGCTAACAAGAAAAAATTTGAATGATAGATTGTTCATGGCTGGCCTTGCAGGCTCAAACCTGGAAAGAGGGGTTTGGTTTGCAAGTGTCAGGTCAATCCTTGGAGCACCTCACCTTGAACTTCACCAAATCATTCCCCTTCTTTTTGTCTTCACCGACTTCTCGTCCTTCCTCCTCGCAGTCAGCAGGAAGTCCTCTTTAGAAAATTAGAACCCGATGCCCTCCCCATATTTTGTACTTTTGCTGCTGTTTGGGCCGCATCAGATTTTGTATGAAAGTCCGGTTTTTCTGGTTTCAAAAAGGCCCGTCGACTCACTCATTTATAAAGTTACCAGGAGTTCATCCAGTCTTTAGCGCGACCATCCTTCATAGCTCCAGAAATCCAATAAGCTTGGGATATGAAGATACGTTCCATCAAAGATTTTCCAAGGCCAAGGCCTGACGAAAAAGCCTATCAGATTAAGAGGATGCAGGAATTTACCTTAGCATCATCACTGGGACCACCTTGCCACCACAGCCGTTAGAATCCCTCAACTCCAAGACCAAGACACATCCATGTGGTCATACGTCATGTATATTGCGCTGGCAACAGGCAGAAATCAAGCTCAGAATCATTTACACTGCAGATTTATTTTTTTACTTGATTCTGGGATGAGGAAATACGGAGCCTACTTGTCGCCTAGTAAACACAAGAACATTTAATTAGTTCATCACAGGAAACCAATTCCAAATCCTCAAATGTGCCTCCTATTTGTTCACAAAAAATTTGCAGATAAGTTGTTTTACCCCATGATTGATCATCTTCAGATCAATGGTAAAGAACTTGGCATCTAGTACCTTCTAATAAGAGAACCTAAAGAGCAGAACCAACCTAATATTTATAAATCCCGCAGCATGTATTTCCTTACAGTCACAAATGTTCTTAGCTCCGCATGCAGAACAAAGAGTACAGGGGCGACTCCTCACCACCGCCTTTGAAATCCCCCCAGTATTCCTCACTACTTTGATTGATGTGCTTAGCTAAGCCCTCGCTCCCACGGTCAAGATGCTCCCTATTACCTCATTGAAACATGATATTCATTTCAATCAAAGCCAGTCAAAAGTCAAAGCTGAAAAAGTATAGACACAGATCGACATGATTAAAATTGCAGTATTTTGCTTTATTATCGCAAGGAACTTAGAGGTTGGATGAAAATATTCTTATTCCAGAAATTTCGCCACACCTTGTCAAGTTTGACGTATGAATTCAGATCATCTTGGGGAACAGTTACTATCTAAGATGTCTAAGTTTGAGCTTTCTAACAGAAGCATACAATGTGATTATACGATATGACAAGCCAAATGAATTGAAGCTGTAGTCAGTCCATCTTTCAAGTACATTAATCACATTGAATGTTAATACTTTGAAGATGCAAAACCAATTGTAAAGCCTTGTTCTCCAGTTATTTTTTTCCCTGGTCAGTCTTCATCTCAACCATGGTATCAAGAAAGATGTATCTATTAGCCTTAGAAAGATCGATCAATGGAGAAATATTATCGTTCTATTCTTACATCAGGATTGTAGGGCTGCTGAAATGCAGATAGAAGAACAGATGACGGCGGAGGAAGCGATTCACAGATTGTTCCCATAGCATGAACAGAGCCTAAAAGTTGTTGAATGCATGAACAGGCCCTGGAAAAAGTTAACAAGATAATAATGAGTTATCAGAGGTTTCATCAGACGTATCATCCTTAAGGGAAGATTCAACGAATAGATGTCAAGATCCTGGAAGACATGGACATTGTGATAACATTTCTGGAGCAGAACGTTCAGCAAAACTTCCACATTCCAGTCTCTTAACTGTGAACAAAAAAGCATAGACCAGCAATCTCTTTAAAGTTTCACTGATATTTAGACTGTTTGTGAATGACAAGCCCACCATTGCCTCCTCACATGTTTCGTCATTTACAAACTAGTCCTTTGTATTTGTATAAATATCAACACATAGCATCACCAAGTAGTTCAACAAAAAGGAAACTAAAACATCCGTGCAAACAACTTGGAATTCAAGAGGACCAAGTTATGATAGAATATGTCAAAACAACAGTTTCTTTTTCTTTTTCTTCGATGAGTAAAGAAAACAGTTTCAAGCAAATTGAAGTCATATATGGCAAGTTTTTCCTCATCCATTTTTCAAGAAAATAGCAGCAAGATAAAGTCCAGGGAGCTGATTCTGTGAGGGGAAAATTCTCCCATTTCATCATAAACCACCTATCGACTTAATTTTGTCGACAGGAGCTACTATACCTATTAGAGAAGTGGCAAAAGCTTATTTAGAAATTAATAAAAGAAGTAATCATCCTCATAGATGCATATACTCACAGATAATATCTGGGCCAAACAAACATAGGGTTGAGAAGATGACTTTGAGACACCAATACCAAGCACCCCATTGGATCTTTCTTTCTCCTCGGTGTAAAACTTCCTGTAAATCTGAATGCCTGTCAGCAGTAACGTCACATCATTCCCGGCACCAGGATACAATACGAAGACAAAGGAATTGCCAAATAGCTGCAAATAGTAGATCAATACTCAGGATGACTAGATCTAATGAATGAAGTTTATTCCAGTAACTTCTATCTTTGTGCTGTTGAACATTCCGTTCTTCAAAAGCATATAAGTCTTTCATTCACAGAAGGACGATACAATTTTCACTCAGCATTTCGGGAAACTCGATCCTGTTAGTCACCTGGCACCTTTATCTCAAAAAACCTTAAGAGAAAGGATAGGCAACAATTTAATAGTGAAAGCAATGATCAAATACCTTCTTCTATAGAAAGAATTCCAGGAAGAACATTTTCAAGGTCTTCTCCTTCCAGCATCTCATAAAAGGAAGCATAGTGATGGATGTACTGCATGTAGAGAGACACTGGCTCAAAGGTTCCCTAGAATAGGTTACCAAAATAAGTATTCCCTCACCTGAACTTGGAACACCAAACATTTGTTAAGCAGTATTAAGTCCCCCGATTTGATACTGAGACCAAAACCAAAGTAAGAATTCAACCTTAAAAACTGTTCAATCCAGTACAGCATAATAGAAGGGAAGTGTTATCACCCTCCCCCTTATGACATTGCAAAAAATTTTATAATCAACACAAGATGAATGAGAAATTGGAGTCTTCAAGGAATTTCCACCTCGGCTGAACATACCGGTTATAATCCCCAACAGCACATCTTCCTTCAACTGTCTTTGTCCCATCTACAATTATTTTCCCAAAATAAAAAATAAAGATACCCCAATCTCAAGCTGATGCAGCCTATGAACTATCATAGCATACAATGCCTAAATTAGAATAAGATGACGACATGCTGGAATAGTGAAGCTTAACTCAGATGAAAAAAAAGAAGCATAAGGCTGCACCTCTTAATTGGGAGAAGTAAGGCTCCTGAACATGAATTCCATACCTTACACTCTTCAAAATCTGCAAATCAGAAGGAGACAGTGAAATACACCATAGCTTCCCTACATCACTTGCACGTGAAAATAAACATAAAATGAGAACAAACATCTAATAGTTCAGATCCTTGTTGCGAGATCAACTCGTCAAAAACATGCTTCTGGCTTTCGCCGTCTCCCCGACTAGAAAATGCCAAGTTGATACAACTGTTATCATCACTTCTCTCAGGCATTCCTCCTGAAAGAATAGCCTCGTGCAGAGCGAACGCCAGCCGCTCGTACAAAGGATATTCAGGAACACCTGCCGAGGTCGCATCAGAAAACCACCAACACAAGATCAAGTTAGCCAGAAGAAGGAAAAAACAAAAAGTCCGCTCAAGAACGACATGAGACCTAATTTATTGGAAACTGGCGCATCGGTTCATTTACCCGCTGAAACGGAAGGAGTCGGAGGGGCGGAATCCGGCTCGGCGGCGGCGGTTAGAGGACCCTCTCGGAGGAGCGAGACGCAATAGTCGGCGGAGAGGAAGAGGTCGACATCGGGGGCTCCGTCGACGCGTGACTGGAGGATGAACTTCAGGAGGTGGTGGATGCACTGGCGGAGTTCCGACGGTGACGTCGCCGGCGACGGCGGCTGCTCCATTTCTTGATTTTCCCCTGTTTTCCCGAAATAATATTTAAAATTAAATTTTAAAATGAATTTTATTTTTTAAGATGTATGCTTTAATCTGAAATTTATAACTTCGATTTTAAGAAAATAGAAAATCTTACAAAATGTCATAATTATAAATTTTAATTTATGAACTCGATTTAAAAAAAAAGTAAAATTCGCTTTTTAAAATTTTATAAATTATTTATATCACAGCTGTACTGTTTAAATTCTCAAATATTTCAATAGTAAAAAACGTATGACAAAATATTTGGGTCGAAGGCCCATCATGATGATGATGAGAAACGCATAAAGAAACTCTAGCTTTGCTTAATTTGCCATGCATGTAATTGGACGATACAACGGGCAAATAAGAACAAATGATATTACAACCTCCCCCCCAACAAAGGACTGTCGTCGCCACCTACACCATTTACAAAAATAATAACAACAAAAGGAAAGGAACCCAACCAGAAATGTTGGACTACGCCTAAGAAGAAGAAAACACTAATTGATTTTGCTGATATCTGCAACCCCACTTAAGCAGAGTATCTGTTCCATCAGAAAGGACGTACCTGCATGATAAGCCGAGCGCTTCCGGGTAGAATGGGGTAGGAGAACACAGAGTTGTTTCTATGCTTGGATCCTATGGTCGCCAAATGAACGATATTTTCCTAGTGCAACGGATGCCCCTCTTAAGTATCTACTTCCCTAGACTAACCATAAGTTACATGGTAGAACCAGACTATGAAGCAGCAGGGCCAAATAACAAGCACACTCCTTCAAGGTTAAGGTAGGTTGCTCTGTTGGACCCAAAGTTTCACCTCCAGTTTCCAGGGTGCCTATTATCAACGAGTTTTCCACCTCTACTCCACCCAACTGGAATATGACTATGACGGCGTTGTCTGCGTTGTTCTTGGGAGGATAGTATTGGCCAACTCTTCATTCACCTTAACAGGAAGCGGCGGCATCTGCTTCATTATCTCTGGCTGGTCGCGTATACTGCAGCGCAGAAAATTTTAACGAACGCTGTTAAAACACAGTTTCCTAAAAAGGATAAAGCAGAAAATGCATCTCCCCTAAGTGAGAAAAGAGGCAGAGGGATTCTACATGAACGCACATCATACTTGTTTTGACACACAAACTTGAAAATTAGGTTAATCAGCCTTCATCACTTATAGAAACTAATCTCTAGGCTTCCAAATATCGAGGAGTCTCTGTATATTTTGAAAGTGTTAAACATTCAATCAACATTCTTTTCTGTTGTACACATAAGGATTAAATCCCCTAAAGTTGGAAGTAGAAAGTGATTCAGTCACCACATACTCCTTCATAATTTTCAGAATGTTATCCCTTGTTTGACAGAAGAGACTGATGTTGTCTTGTATCTGCAACAACAGAGATCTTCAGATTAATAAATCGAGAAATTTCTTCACACAAAAAAAGAATGCAATTTCGTCAGTGTCTCAGAGACAAAAGTTTTTTGCTGGAACCACTGAAAAGTATGACCAACAAAGGGCCTTAATATGTTAATATGTAAATATAGAAACAAGCAGCTGATTAACCACATCTTTCTAGGACGAAAATACAGTCAACCACCAGAATAATCCTAGAAAGAAGTTTTACAAACAAATTCATAACATGTCTCCAAATAAATCCTCCCACTATGACCTAATAGAGATGCTAGTCTTTAACAGATCAATCTTCCCATCATTACAAGCAAGGACTGCACACCAATGTTTTCACTAATGAGAATTGCTAGAAATTTACAACAAGAATCCATTGGTTCTAAACTTGTAAACCCTTCCAGAAGCATCCTCAGTTACCATTTATAAACAGGTTTCAGAAAACATAGGACAGTTTGTAAACATAGAAGAAGGCAACTGGCAGTCTCGTCTGGCACAGCCATGTATAGCACTAATGCCCTTAGTCATAGATAACTGTTTAATGCACAACATTGTCATAAGAACTTTTTTCCCATCCAATTCCTATTATGATTTGATAACTCACTGCAAAGCCGCAAGACAGACTAAGCCCATACCTTGAAAGCAGAGAGGTTTGCTGAGATCTGATTGAAAACTTGTGAATTCAGCTCAAGAAGCTCTCCTGTGGGACCACCGATTGCTGCATATTCATTGCAGATAATTCAGTATCAAACTGGGGCAACAGAAAATGGTTGGGAAGACAATAGAATATCCAACAGTTCGGAAACAATACAATGAATACAACCATAGTGTTAATATTTTAGCATTATTCCTATACACTTAATCCGCAGACTTTCCAACAATCACACTTAGAAACCCAGCATGGTTAACAATAAATTCTAAAAGTGTGATGTTTTTCAGAAACCAAAACAAACATCCAATAGTTCCAGAAACCACAATTAGATGTGACATCATGGTTAAGATAGAGACATCTCCCACAGCACAAAGCTAAAATTTGACTGGAACTCACCTTTACAAGATATTCCATCATCATTGTCGGCAGGAAGTGCAGGTGGTGCATATGGAGGGACATTAGGCCGCGCAGCAAACAGAGAGGACTTAGCAGATCCATCAGCCACTTTTTCCTGAGAAGGATACAAAGCGTGATTCTCCGAATCTTGCAATTTTCATGCAAATTAAACAATAAAGCCCATCAGCTGCATCAAGAAGGATGCTTCTTTTAACACTTATCCTTAAGAATGCCATTACTCGACATCATACTCCGATGCAAAATAGATATAGACACCTCACATTCTTTCAGTCTTATTAATTAAATTAGAGACTTCCCCTACACCAAATAGTTAAGATGGAATTTTTCATACAAGTCTATATAAAACACTACCTGCTCATACAGATAAGAGTAGGATTCATGATGTTCACGATGCAAACCTTTTTATCTTTGCTTTTCTTTGATAAATTAAGCTCGTCCTTCCTCCTTTTGCTGCTTTCCTTTTTCTGGAAAATTACCCGAAATTGTAAGACCGACATTGGTTAGATAACACAAGGTGCACTGAGGCACTTGCTCTCCATCAAACTTAAGAAAGAAAGAACAGAGCAAACAAAAAAAAAATTGTAAGCCTCACCGTCATCCACCGGCAGCGCATGGCCACGTCCCTGACCGTCTTATTATTCAGCTGCACAGCTATTTTCGCATATTTCACTAGGCTATTTAGTGAGGCGTACCTGCAAGAAAACGGCCAGAATCACATTGGTAGAAAATTACAGAATCAAGCAGGAACCAAAACTATAATCTCAAAACAGTTCCATTTGTTCTGCCAGTAACTCAACAACAAGGGATAATAGGAACAATCCAAACATCAAAACACAACAACAACGCGATTGCCTCAGCCAGAATTCCAAGTTTCAGACCAACCAAAATCGAATCATTCCAGCGAAATCAAGCGAACAAAAGACCTTCCCTTAATCCAGCGAATTTAGATCACAGAACGTCGTCCCGCTATCAAATCGATCAAGAAAGAAGGCGAATCATATCGAAACAGATTAAGATCGAGGGAACCGACTTGACAAGCCCTTCCTCGAGGGTGGCCTGCTCCTCCGAGGTCCAATCCAGGGAGATGCCAGGATTATGCTTCAGCTGAGGGCCTTCAGGTACAGTGGAGGTTCCGTTCCCGTTGAGGGCGGGGGAGGAGGAAGCGTTGGCGTTGGCGTTGGCGTTGGCTGCGGCGGCGGAGGCGGAGGACGCATCCGGGTGGTTGCCGGCGGGATTGGCCATGGGCCGTTAAGATGCGGTTAATTTCGCGGGGGGAGTCAGCGAAGGGATAGGGGTCAGAAATTATTAACGAAGGGGAGGGACTTTTTTGGATTCTCGAGGAGAGGGAAATCGGAAGGAACAGAGACAGTGGAACTGCAGAGCAGCAAATGCCAAAGAAACGAAAAGTCGTAATTCGTGGTTTATTTCGAAGACGATGGAGTCAATCGAAATTGTCAAAACAATTCAACGACCAAAAACGTAAAACACCCAAAAAGAAAATCGCTTGTTCCCCGGTTCGGTCCAGCCCAGGAGGAGAGTGCCGCGCCGTCACTGCCTCCAGCCCCCGCTCACCGTCCGTGACGTCATTAATGGCGCATTCCCTTACCCGCGCCGTCTCCCGCTTCTCCTCCGCCAGCTCCTGCCTGAAGTTCCCTGCCGCCGCTGCAGCATTCCGGCCAGGGGCTGCTTTCTCGTCGAGATCCGATGGCGGCGCCGATGACTGGTCGAAACCCTCTCCCGGCGCCGGGTCCGGTGTTTTCGGATCGTCTGGGGGTGATGATGGATGGGAGGGTGTTTCTTCGTGGTCGACCGGCCTTACCAAGGATCACTTTGACGGGGAGGCGGCGGTCGGAGTAAGGGCGGGGGGTTCGAGCGAGGTAGCGGCGGGTGAGGGTGGAGGTTCGCATAATCCGTATAGGAATATGATGATATCGGACTTTCAGATGGTCGAGGATAAGCTGAAGGAGTTGGAGTTGGAGAATCGGAAGAGTAAGGCTTTCGTTGATGGCTGGACGGATAGGATGAAGGAAGTTAGCATTTTGTTGAAGCAGGTCTGTCAAAGTAATTGGTTTTTGTCTATGTTTAGTTATGGTTGGCTCTTACTTCTGGATTTTGATCCTGTTGTTGGAGGATTCAGATACGGGAGCCAGGCGCGCGGGGGACGTATCTGAAGGATTCAGAGAAGGCAGAGATGTACCAGCTCCACAAGCAGAACCCAGAGGTGTACACGGTGGAGAAGTTGGCAAAGGATTACAGGATAATGAGGCAGAGGGTGCACGCGATTCTGTGGCTCAAGGAGTTGGAGGAAGAGGACAGGAAGCTTGGCCGACCCTTAGATGACTCTATCGAGCTCTTGCTTGATAATTACCCTGAGTAAGATTGATTGCCATAGCCTGTTGAATTTCCATTGCTGCATCCTGTTCTTACCATGCTTTGATCCCTTAATGAGATTGCATCGGGTTTCTTTCGTGCATTCTAGATTTTATTTTATGAAGAGAAATCAGGAATGCCATGTGGTCATTGGATCCTGAATATTCAACGTATCCATGAAATTGGCTCTGTTCTTCCTATATTATGATAATATACTACGACTATTTATTATGCACACTATGTTTTGACAATACTCTCGATGTAGATATTGACCATCTCGATCATCTTTGCCTCTGTAGGTTCTTCAATTCTCATTGCAGGGAATTCCATGTTGCATCACTTCCTTACAAGCCTGACTTCAAGGTCATGCCTGAGGGATGGGATGGGACAGTCAAAGATCCAGACGAAGTTCATTATGACATTTCAAAGAAAGAGGATGAAATGTTGTATCAAGAATTTGTCCAAAGGATGAACTTCAACAAAATGCAAGTAAGTGAATTGCTCTCTTTCTTTCTTAATGCATGGAGGGAAGGGATGGACTCCATCATTTATGACTTCTGTTGTAGCTCTATTTGGAAATCTCCTTGGGAAGTATAATCTGGTTACAACAGTTTTTTTCTGTTTCCATTCTAGTCTCTTGGCTACATTAGCTTTTGATTTTCTTCGTTAGAAAGCCTTTCCCGCTGATTGTGGAGATTTCTGGTGCTCAAAAGCTTTTTTCTGTTATTCTTGTCCAAATAATATATAGTTGCTAATATCGAGGGGTGCTGCCACATGGATAAGCTTGTTTATGATCCCATGACTGACTGGGATTAGCACTCTTGATAGCTGTCTGTCTGAGAATCGTTCGACTTGCTGAAATTAATTCATACTTCTTTGGGAGTAGTGAGTCCATGAGATCCAAATCTAGTGTTGTGGAAACTTGAGTGAACATACATGCTGATAACCAAAACTGCTATGCTTGCTCCTCTGTAAATTGGGATCATAGCAGGAATTGCCCAAGTTGTACTAGTAGATGTGCTAATCATCCATTTTTGTGGATAATCATTCTTGATCATTGATTGACAGCCTAGTCGTGCATTTCGTGTTTCTTGTTTGTGCAATGATAGCGGTTGTCTCCCCTCCCACATCAATATATTGTCATCGTAGTTCTATTGACATTAATTAAAATTTCTGCCAATCTTGAATACTGAACGTGCTTTTTCTTTTTTTTTTTTTTCTCTCGGCTGCAGATGGCCGGGCAGGTGAAATGTCACAAGTACAGCCGTCGCCGTCCTGCACAAGGCTGGAACATCACCGTGGAAAAATTGGGTCCTCGTGGGAAGCGTGGAGGTGGTGGAGGCTGGAAGTTTGTCAGCCTACCTGATGGGTCCAGCCGTCCTCTGAATGATATGGAGAAAATGTATGTGAAGAGGGAGACTCCTCGACGACGAAGAAAGATATTCCCTTGACAGCATAGTAATAAGGCCGCCCTTTCAGTTTTAATGATTTACGATATCATGATCTGCTGCCGCGGAATCATGTGCTCTCGAGTTTAACTGTGTTAATTTATTAACAGGAAATTGCTTTGCTGCAGTATTCTTCTGAGATGCTTCAGAGGCAGTTTTTGGTCCATTTATGGCTAATTCTTGGGATTGTTATGTTCAAGAGATGCTTACAAATGTGTCACCTTGAACCAAAACTCTATAAGAAAAATTTTACAAAAAAAAAAAAACAAAACATCTCAATCAAAATCTGCGACAGGTAGACTCCCATTCCCTCGTTTTAAGCATCACTTCAAACTATAAGACCTCCACTGTTTTGACTTCCGAGGATGCATGTTTACCTGGCATTGACAAAAGCTGGATCACACGCCGGAAACTGTGGGCTGAATTACTCAGGCCAAGACCAGAAGAACTTCACACAGCATTAGAATGTTAGGCCCACATTGTTTTTAGGATAAAGAATGAAGAAGGCTAGGAAGGTAATTGTATAAGGGGAAGTTGGTTAGATTGTTGGAGGGCGCGCGGTTGCTGTACAAATATAACAGCCAGCCCCCACCCCCAGAATTGTGGGGTAGGAAATACATAAAAGATATCTCTCCCAAACGTTCTTCCCCGTCTTCATCTTCTTCGTTTTCCATCTGCATCTTCGTCTTCCTCCGCTTTCAGAAACTTTTAGGAAAAATCCCATGGGTAGGGTCGGGATCCATGTGTGTTTGTGGTTTTCGGTGCAGTAAAATCTTCTCCCACAAAAGATGATGGTTACGAACTGCCGGCCGCCGAAGCTGCTTCTGCTGCTTTCTTCTCTCGCTGCTTTTCCCTCTTCTTCTTGTTCTTCAAGGCGTTCTTGCTCATTGTCCTGCATCGCATTAGGGGAAAGAGTTCCGCACCATTCATCACAAGCATTATCATGAACTAAGGAATATGGATCAGTAAGAAAATAGAAAGAATGGCAAAAATTATCATGACTCACTCTGCGGGGCTTTCTCCGAAAAGCTGCAACACAGAGAGAAAATTATCAGATGGGTTTCATCAAAGTCAACAGGATGGATTCATACCCCACGGAAGATCCCTAACATGACATTGTGAGAATCAGTAAGCTCTTCACCACTTTGGTGCAAGATGAGTACCTCAGCTTGGATGACTGCTGCGGTCTTGGCATGTGGTGGTCGATATGCAGCAGGTTTCTGCCCCGGCGGAGGGTTAGTAGAGGTGCTTCTTGCTGATGGCTGCGACGGCTTTACTCCATGTCCTGTCACCATACACACTCTCAAAGCTAAATTTCCAAAATAATTCTATCTGCATCTTAATTTAATCTATTTCAAGCAAATGAAAGGAGAAACCTTGCTTCCCTTCTTCAATCTTCACGTTATCAACAGATTTGATTAGCTGAGCAATGTCGCCAAACTTATCGGGTGATTCTGGTTTCCATTCAGCCTATACACAAACTAGGATGGTAATTAACAACAAACAACATAAGCAAATTATTTCAAGAAAAACAGCTAGGCGAACCTGGTAAAGCTTGTCAAACATTTTCTTGAAGTACAATGCTCCGTTGTTGTGGAATATCTTGATCCTTCAGGAAGGACAGATGTGGCATTAACTATATGAACAGGTGAAGCAAAAGATCTCAATCCCAATAAAACAAAGATAACATGATTCAAATGATCAAATACATCGAGATAGGAATTTTTCATGCTCATTAATTAATAACAAGCAGCAAATGTTTTGAAACAGGATATAACACGAAGTATATCACAAACAACCAACATACCCATTGTCGACTTGTAGTCTTGGAGCAGTTGTCGCAGTCATAAAGTAACAGCCATCAGGAGACCACTCACTCGTAACAGACCATTCAGCTTTCGATGTTCCGAGCTGTTTCTTCTCCGCATAGTCCCAAAATGCCTGGCCATTAAGATAAGAATAAACAAAACAGAAAGCTAAAATATCAAAAGTTTGCATCCACAAAAGTAGGCCATTCTCCTATCCAGCAGTGCAACATGATTTTGTAGTTATTCGCATTAAATTATACGTGTAAAAGCCAGCACAAAATATTTTAATCGTTGGAATGGTGATCATTGGCATTTATTTGGAATATAGAGATCAAACACGCAAGCAAAGGCCCACAGAGAAAAATAAACTACAGTTGCATAAATGAATTTCAAAGAGTATATTGTTACCTGCTATATGCTAAAAAATGATTAACTGGTATATATTTAAAATCAACTGTGTCTAAACTAGACGTGATTTTCAATGTCTAGGCAATCAACATTACATCTTAAGAAAGCATCGTATAGCGTCAAATAATCAAAGTAATTATCATGTAAGTTAGTTTTAATAGTTCCAAGTTCGAATCAGTCTCAAACTATGCCATAATATTCGAGCGAGTTTTCCCTGATCCATAAGCCAATGAAAAAATAAAACACTGTCACATCCCAAAAGCCCGTTATCCATGCTCCTAAGGAAATGGACAGATAAAAGCCACAAGAGAACTGCTATACATACCATATGACCTGGCAAGTTTCCAAAACCAGCAAGGCACAAATCTATAACCAGGTTAAAGGAAGGGTATAGAATAAAAGCAAATCTTCTCCAACAAAAGCACCGGTGGGGAAAAAAAATTGAAGGTTAGGCAGAAAACCAAATTGAATAGCCATGGACCAATCATTACAGAAGAAGGATACACTTCCCCTTGGGATTCCATCTAATCGTGTTGTATGGGCCAGCCCCGAGCTCCAAAAGCGGTTTGCACTTCTTATAAAAAATAGTGGCATTGGCAGGCATGACTGAGGCAGGTCAAGGAATAACTTTGCCCTCAAACGATTACACGATAAAAGCCAATGCAGCGCTATGTATGGCTACAGATTGACAACCAAAAACAAACTGTGGCAAGTGATGATTGTGTGTTAAAGTTACCCGCAGTATTCTAGATTTACGGCTATCAAAACGACATATTTTTAGCTTAAAAAATAGAAAAGCGAAGTGGAATTCATTACCTGGCTTCCTCTATTATGACAGTGTTTAGATTCACATCTTCCCTTCACTAACTAAAGCAAATCAAGTTAGATTCTTCCAGTGTCTGGCATATTGGCAAAGCATCTCCGAATGGATAGAATAGAGAGAAAGAATCAATCAAATTTCAAGTAGAAAATTAGTTTTAATCAAGACAACACGACTCTCGTCAATAGAACTATGAGAAAACTCCCTTTCTTTGCATTTCAAACAACTGATCAACCAGGGGCAGCTACATTCAACCTGATATGTATCCCAGTGGTTACAGCACAGAAGGATACATCCATAAACTACAGCAAATTCTGAGCCTGAGTGCGACCACTGAACATCGTGAATAGGTCCATCTTTGCCTGGGAAAGGATTCAGTAAGCAAAGAATTGGTATTCTATACACAACTAAAAGTTGATTACAGTCATCATCACGGAATAGGAAGAACATACGAAGAGTCACCAGTCCATCATGTGTCCCATCAATCGTCAAATAATTCAGTTTTGATTCCCTATAGTAACTCTAACTCTGGTTGGTTTTATCTACATCAGACTGAGCTACAGCAAGAAGTCCAGTAGAGCCATTATTCCAACTCATTTGCACAGACGAGCAGCGGAAGAAACTTCAACGGGCTACAGCTTGCGTCTGAAGATCTGCTTTAGATGCATATATTTGTACACTGGCAGGGATCCCCTGCAGAATTTACTCATCCGATCAAATGCAGCAGAAGGAAAGTGTTGCTCCATACACTAGCGAAACATAAAAAAAAAAGGGTTGCTCCCAAGATCATGAAGCAAGGACCTTTGATTCAGGGACAAAAGTTGCAACATGGGATCCCGATGCCTTAGATAGCTCAACTCCAGCCACTCCAGGGATCCTGACCCTATGTGTTATACCTTTAGAAAAGCTGCTAGCATCAAAAAACTGAATCTCATTTGTTGCAAGTCGACAGGCAACGGCTTCATCGGAACTGAATCGAAATGAAGGCCTGAGAAGAACAGAACTCGTTAGCTAAAGATTTTGAGCTCAGATAAATGACAATATTGGTAGTGAACTTTATGCACTAGAAATATTTGTTTCACACTGACAGTTATCTGCCCAAAATCATAATTCCTGAGCGCACTATAATTATAGCCAACAAAGGTCATGGCTAAGCAACACGAAAACATAGAAGGATGCTGAAACGGAATTGGATTCAAGTGTTTCTATACCAACTCGATTTAGTCATGTTCTTCTGATGCAGCTGATACACCGAATCACCGGTATCAGCCTTCCGCAGCACGACATTCTTCTCCTGCGGCGATGCAGGCTTCTGAAACGTCTCGACGTAAGTCCCCCTGGGAGACAACGTGGCCGCGAACAGATTATTCACCTTGAAGCTTCCAATCTCTCTAAAACCAGTTCCGCAACCGCCGCCACAGTCATACACACCAATGGCCGTATCCGACTTCACGACCATCAACCTGGATCCATCATCGCTGAACTGGATGCTCTTGCAGGGAGTCCGCTCGAGCTTCACCCTGGGCTGGCCGCCACAAAACGGGGGTCCATCCCAAATGGAAAAACCATCCGGCTCAGGACTTGCCATTTCTGTGGAAAGATTAAAACTTTCCGAGCCACACAGGCAAAAAGGGGAAGAAAAAGACCACCCTCCCCTCCTGCTGGAAAATCAAAAGCTTTTATCGCCCGAATCTGATCAAAGCCCACGAACAGAACACGCACGAAGTAGCGAACTTCAACGTTCCTTTATTACGTCATTTAGCGAAATAATTTCACCGAATGACGCACTTTTGAAATTAATTTGGCAATTAACTCATCAAAATCGATCTTACAAAGGCTAACTTCTCTATTCACACGAGGAAAGTCGGCCTTACACAGGCCGACTTCCTCAATTAGTTTTTTTTTTTAAATTCAAAGGGGAAAAAAAGAATTTAACGGGAAGTCGGCCTTAAGGCAATTTTTTTTTTTAATTAGAAGGCAAAAAAAAATTTAACACGAGAAAGTCGGCCTTACAAAGGCCGACTTCCTTCATGAGGTATCCCAGACTTCGTTTGTCAAAATTTTTTCCAAGTGTGAGGAAGTCGGCCTTTGTAAGGCCGACTTCCGTTCTGGAAAACCGAAGTCGGCCTTACAAAGGCCAACTTTCTTGAGCACCAAAGTCGGCCTTAAGGCCAACTTTGATGGGTTCAAACTTTGATCAGAGTTCGATTCAGTTGTTGGCCATCTATCGCAATTCGGTGCAGCGATGGAACCCGACCTCGCCCCCAACCCAGACCTCGATTTTACTAATAATAAGTAGTACTCGTGTCTTAAATTGTTCTGTCGGGAGAAATCAAGAGTAGTTATTTGGACTCATGTTGAAATCCAGAGGCGTGTAAAATTCAGAAAAAAAGTTTAGAGGAAATAATTTCTTTAAATTTCCTGAAAGGCCTGCATCCATTCAATTCAATTAAAATGTCGAGCTTTGTTCTCTTCTCCATGATTTATAAAACGACTCCAACAAGAATATAATCACGTGGACCGACCGACTCTTAAGTAGTGATTTCACTTTGTTATTTTATTTATTTATTTTTAAATAAAAGCCTTTTCAACGACTTTTACATTGGGCCTTGGGTCGATTTAAACAGGCGGTGGGCCATCTATTTCGGTATGGAAAGCCCGATTAACTCGTGATCCATTAATCCGGCCCACTTCCGTAAAAGTAGTTCAAAATTTGTCCCTTTGATTGGCAAAATAATAGCAAGAAACAAGGGATAATAAACACGTCGATTTCAGTGGATATCATCGTCCCGTTTTCACTTCAACACGATTTAGATTTATTACAAGTCTAGCAGCATTAGATGGGAACTGATCTAAGCCCTGTTTTCTTCCATTTTTCAAGGGTGAGAGACATCATTTTACTTCGCTTACACTCCACTCTTACATATTCAGGATCCACATGAGTAAAGCAAATTCGTAATGGTGGGAGTTTGGTGGTGGTTGATTCATCTGCATCGATCTGAAGCTGCTGCTGCTGCAGATGATGGATGGTCCCTCCCCCTCTCATTTTCCTGCGTTTTTTTATCTGCACGTAATTCTCCCCGACTCCCCCGGCATTACTCACCGCGCCAATGCGCCTGACCCCATCCTAGTAACGCTACGCCACGGATATGTCGTCATCATCAGTCGGCCTGATGCCGCGGAAAAAGTAATCATTTGATTATTGCACCAACAACATCCTAATTAATTGACACTGGAGAACCATCTCCTAAAGTTAAGCCAGCCTTTCGAATGAAGTAAAGTTAGTTTTGATGTTGGTTGGTTGAAAGCGAACCACACGTAATAGAGACATGAGCCATCTCTCTTACAGCAGCACTTTGTGGTTAACTTAGAAAAAGGGAAAAGGGACAAGTACAAAGGGGGTGGTGGGAAGATAATCCGTAGAAATTAATGTCGTCTTCGTCGTCGTTGCTTGGGTTATAGGGGAAGAAGATGATGAGGCAGAGGATGGAATCCCAGGAGTAAAAAGAATATGGGAAAGAAGAGTGGAGGAGGAGGATGGTTTTCCGCCATCAAGAGGGCTTTCACGCCCGGATCCAAGGAGAAGCTCTCCGTCCCCAGTGTGAGCGATATTCTCCGTTCCCTGGGATGACCCGTGTGTTCGTTTCCGCTGAGCTTTTTCATTTCGTAGGAGCCCGAGAAGAGGGCGTCGTCGAAGAAGGACAAGAGGAAGGGCTACGGGAAGGCCGCCAGGCATGGCGAGGCGGGTGGTTCCTACATTCCCTTCTTCAGGGAGCCCAGCAGCATCGAGAAGATCCTTGGGGACGCGGAGAGGGAGCACCGCATACTTTTCGATCCCCCGGAACGGGCCAGGACCCCGCCCGGTGATCCTCTCCCGAGGGGCCCGTCGCCGGTGGCCGTGAGGGCTGCTGCCTCTCCTCGGCAGCCTGCGTCTCCTAGAACGGTTTCTTTGGCCACGGCAGCGGTCTCTCCCCGAGTCATTGCTCGTAGGCAGGATGCGGGGAATCGACGTGAGCTTACTTTTCGCGATCAACATGTCGCTGCTACGGTGATTCAAGCTGCCTACAGAGGTTATGTGGTGAGGCATCTGGTTTTGAGGGCCTTATCGGTTCCGCCTTAACTCGAACGGGTTTGCCGCATTTGATGTGTTTTTTAAAGGCGAGGAGGAGCTTCAGGGCGCTCAAAGGACTGGTGAGGCTTCAAGAGGTGGTGAGGGGACAGAACGTGAAGCGGCAGACAGCGAACGCGTTGAAGTACCTGCAGCTGCTCGTCCGTGTCCAGTCCCAGATCCAGTCGAGGAGGATCCAGATGTTGGAGAATCAAGTGCTGAATCAAACGCAACATAGGATCTACAAGGATTACGACGGCACGTTGAGCAAATGGAGCCAAGTTGTAAGTTCTCGTGTTTCTGTTGGCATGATTTACTGCCGTTTGTCGCTGAGATTGACGAGGAGAGCCGGGGTTGCAGTCTGATGCATGTAACCAAGATGAATGGGACGATAGCTTGCTGACCAAAGAGGAAATCGAGGCGAGGCTTCACCGGAAAGTCGAAGCGGTCATGAAGAGAGAAAGAGCAATGGCATATGCATACTCTAATCAGGTATTCGAATTCTCTAACTCAACCCGTGAGGTCGATGCGCGTCCATTAACTCTGAGTGTCGAGTATTTGTCCCATAGTTATGGAAGCCCAATTCGAAATCTCCCATGACGCCTTCGGCGGACGTCCGCACTGTGAGATTCCCATGGTGGTGGAGTTGGTTAGACCGCCGGCTTCCGTCAACAAATCCAGATGAAGCACAGCCCCAGAAGAGCTTCCATATCACCCCACCAAGGGCAGTTTCTGAGAGTAAACCGAGCCCATGGACGCCCTTGAGTGACTACCGTACACCACCCCAGCGGATCGAGTTCGACAACATCAGCTCCGCCACTCCAAGATCCACTCGGTCCGTCATCCCTATGTCCTCGACAAACCTGAGGACACCATCCAAAACGACAAGCACATCCAAGTACTTGAGGTCGAGAGCGACCGTACCCCAGTCCGCGAACGACGACCTTACCCTAAAGGATGACGACAGCCTAACTAGCTGTCCAGCGTTTAGTGTCCCGAACTACATGGCTCCGACTGTCTCCGCCAAGGCGAAAGTCCGGCCGGGCAGCAATCCAAGGGAAAGGTTTCCCAAGACCCCGACTACAGAGGGAAAGAAAAGGTTCTCCTTCAGCCTGTTCTCCGGCAAGAATGCTGGCTCAACTAGCGTCCTGGATAAGCGGCAACCGTTGCACGCCATAGGGAACGTCAGCTTCGACTCCACTGTGTCTCTCCCGGCCGGGGTCGGCGCCGGACGAAAGCCATTCAACAGATTCGTGTGAACTTTTTCTTGGCATCCACCACCCTGTAATTTCCATTTTCTCTGTGTTCTTACATTTGGTTTGGTTGTGTTTTCACATCATTGATTGTCCAAATACTAAGATTTCATAATAAGACCCGTACACGACACATTACTGCTTAACCCAAAACAATTATCGAACATTGATTAAATAAATCGGGGTTACAGGAACAGACAACCTTACTTTCTCCGAACAACATGGAGACCGAATCCGATGTCTGCGCCGCTGCCCCCGGACTGCTCTCCACCTTCGTCGACTTCTTCGTCTCCGGTATCTTCCTCCCCAACCTAACCGGAAAACTAGCCCAAGCCCCAGCCCCAGCCCTCACCATCGATTCTCTTCCCCTTCCCCAGACCACCGCCTCATCACGATTGGCGGCCTGCACGGTGACTTTCCCAAGGCCTGGCAATCCCTTGCCCTGTCTGGACACGTTGACCCTTTTTCCGGACAATGGGCAGGGGGATCCTCCAAGCTCGTGCAGGTAGACGACATCCTCGACCGGGAAGACTGCGAGGTCTGCCTCCTCTACACACTCGAGAAGCTCCGCCGCGAGGCCGCCGCAGCTGGCGGTTCCGTCCTCACTTTGAATGGGAACCACGAGATCATGAACGTCGAGGGTGACTTCAGGCGAGTCCTTCGTTGCAATGCTCGCGCATTATTGTAGTTCTTGTCCAAAGACCTCTGTGTAGACATCTGGCGAACCTATAGCGATTAAACAGCACCAAAACTCGAGCTGCTTTCGATATGAAAAGTGATGGGATAATTTTTCTGGTTTGTCACGCCGGGTGGATTAGAGGAGTTCAAGAATTGGGCGTATTGGTGTTAGGTCGTAGTAAGCATGAAGTTGCCTTGCGAGGAGCTAAAGAAGGATGATACCATTAGGGATATATTTTTACGGAATCCCGGAGAGTTTCCCCGGTGTAAAGGAAGAGTTTTATGAAGGCTTTCAGGGCTCGAATTGCAGCCTTACGGCCAAACGGGCCGATAACAACCCGGTTCCTGTCCTTGTTCACGGATAGTCTGTTTTCGTCATGGAGGGCTGTCAGGCAAGCTGGTTAGTACGTATGGTTTGGAGAGGATGAATGAGGAAGTGAGGGAATGGATGATGGGGAAACAAGTCCGAAATGATGATAGCAAGAGGAGGTTTCTCATCCTGAGGTTTGTAAGAGGTGGGGATTCGTTTGTTTGGTTGATGAAGTTCTCTGAGGAGGATGCGGATAAGCGTGATTGTTAGGCGTCCCCGATGCTAAGAGGATGATCATGGGGCATACCCTTCAGAGGTCAGGGATATGCGAAGCTTGTGAGAACAAGGCGATAAGGATCGGTGTGTGGATGTCGAAAGGGCGTATTGACGGCTTACAAGATGGATTACCAGAAGGGCCGAATCAAGTTGAAGTGAGGGCCTGAGAGTACGTCTCAAAAGGTTTGTTCTTTTCAATTTTTATGTAGTTGCCTGCTCCCTGTGGTACTGATAGCATTGCAGTATTTTACCTACATTCTGGATCTGAGTTCTTCCTGCATAATCCATCTTGTAAGCATGTCGACGACAACACCTTAAAAAATGATGACGATGAAGCTCTTTGGTGAGAGCCAAAAAGCAATGATAATATGAAAAGAGTGAGATCGTAGCGTAACCAGGATCGCGTTTTCCTTATCATTCAGATTGTTCAGATTCATTATGCGGGTCACCGAAGGATGTAGCTGGGGATGCATAATCAGAAAAGTCACTCTCGTTTTCTTCGTCGCCCTGGACAGTAATCTGGAGGTCATATCGCATTTTCTTGCATAGTAACCGCATCCCCCAACTCTTGAGTCCCGCTCTTTTCCCCGAAAACTTCAAGGTTAAGTCATGCCAGTTCACAGTAGCGCTGTATTCGTCAACTGATGCAAGAGGAATGTAAATGAACCAAGTATGAACCCCGACTTCACCCTTCGATTCTGCAAATATGCGTTCGTGGCCAACCTTGACACCTACTCCGGAACCAGCCACACGATTGAACCTGATGAAGAGTGCCAGCCCCAGGACATCATTCGCCGACATGTGCACGGGCAAGGAAACTCGATAACACGAATCACAGTCTGTGGACTGGAAAGTCACCCATTTCGGAAACTCTTCTCCTGGACAGATAACATTGCACGCTCCAACAAAGTTGCGGACCTTCTGTTATAGAAAGAAAAACCAAACATCGTAGTCACTAAATAGGTTTCGCCTTCTTCCATCCATCAACTTCTACAACATGGAGAGAAATTGAACGAGATACCTCTAAGGGCAGTGATCTGCGGATGTATCCATGGTCCAAATTGTGGCAGTTGGATAAATCCAAACCAAACCATTTCTCTGCCCGGGATACAAATGTGTGGAACCTTGGGAAATTTCGCAGCGTAGGACATGCACTCACATAGAGCATGTTAACACTGGGAAGCTGCGTTATTCTGACCAGTTGATCGCAGAGATTCAGCCACAAAAATTCCAAGTTGTTGAACTTGCTTACGCATCCAGGAACATGAGTAAACTCATTGCCACCCAAATTCAATTCCTTCAACGTATGAAAACAGGTAAGATCGTTTAGAAACTCGAGATCCTTCAAACTGCAGTTAGAAATATGCAACGAAATAAGTTTCGGGAAGCTGAGGACGTCCCCCGCTTCCCCGAGAGCCTTTCGTGGGAACTGTGACAATTCCCTGCAGTCCCTCAAATAAAGCCTTTCGAGAGCTTGCAAGTTGTAAACGTTGCTGGGAATGGTGATGAGCTGCTTGCAACCCGATAAGGTCAATTCTTTTAAGGCCACAAGATTGACGAAGGAATCCGGCAGTTCCTTGATAGCAGTTGCCGTTAGATCTAGGTTCTCGAGAAAATGAAGAACCTCCTTAACAGCAGGAAGCCTACAGAGTTTAGAGCATTCACGAAATTTAAGGGTTCGGAGATGTTTCGATCTCAACGAACTAGGAACTGTCACAAGCTCAGGACAACTGCTGACGTCTAAATGGATGAGATTTTCAAGGTTTCCGATGGCCTCGTCGAGGCTGGTCAGATTCTTGCATTCACGGAGGTACAAATCCTCCAGCTTTGTACTCTTGGAGAGGTCGGGGAGCGAAATAAGCGAAGTGCACCTGGATAAGTTCACGTACTTCAATTCCTCAAATCCCTGCAATTGCCCGAACAAACAGAAGGATTATGCAGAATCACCTCATTTTATATCTTTGAGTAAAATTTTCCCAGCAAATGAACGAACAAAAATGTCGGAACATTTTACCGTCCCCTTCATATCATGGATTTGGCTCCGCTCGATATCCAGGCCGACAAGTTTACTGGATGAATCAAACTCTATGGCAGATGCGGAGCATCCCCTCCACTCAAACCATCTTAGTTTACGAGGCAGCAAAAGCCGATCTACGTGCCCGGCAACATTTCGAACTATGAGGACTCTTAAATTTTTAAAACCCTTGAAAGTACTAGATTCGACATCAACGACCTTCTTCTCAGAAAAATTCAACACTATTCCTTCCACCGCCTGTGTTGTTCCCTGCAGCCACAATTCCACTTGTTAAATCTCAAGTTACACCGTCCAGGGGACGAATCCTTTCAGCATAACACGGGACAGTTTTTCTTAGCAAGCGTGCGAGGCTGAAAATGTTTCAAGCCCCACCGTTAGCGACTCGGAAGAAGATTTAAGCAAGGCAACCAGAATATGTACGTATTGTCTTACTGAATCTTCGGACATGATTTCCAGAAAGTCATCATACCGCCATATCCTACTTGGAACTTTAACCTCACGTACGATGCTCTGTCCCATCTCCTCCTGCAGGTCATGCATTTCGATTTTGCCATCGACAACTTTCACCAGGGATCGCTCTATGAGAATATTCATACCCGGTGATGTCACAAAACCACAACTATCAAGAATCTTCTCCACATCCCCGGCATTCCATCCCTTGAAGAAACACGCGACATCAAGGAACATCTCTTTATGTTGGTGCTGAAGTCCTTCGAAACTTATTTTCAATACAGAATTTATAGCGGGGTCTGGACTGTTATCTAGCTCCTTCAATTTTCCTTCCCATTCCTTGGCACCTCTACCACGCAAGTATCTGCCAAGCACTTCAAGTGCTAATGGAAGCCCGTTGGCATATTTCACGAAACTTTCCACGAGTTTCGGATCAATTTTTGTCTTTCCCTTTATCTTACCGAAAGCATGGAGTCGGAAAAGATTGGTGGCTCGTTTATCCGATAAGAGGTTTACGGGATATACATGCTGCACACGATCTGATCTCAAGACATGACTGTCTCTCGTTGTAATAATGATCCTGCTCCCCGCTCCAAACCAATTTAAATTTCCAGCCAAGGCATCGAACTGACTCCCGTCATCAACGTCGTCGAGGATGACAAGGACTCTTTTATTACTGAGTCTTTCCTTAATGAGCTGCTTACCCTGATGAACACTTGACACTGTTAAACCCTCTTCGCTCAATAAATCTCGTAAAAGCATCAGTTGTAAATGTTCAAGGCCATCGATGACGTTGGAAGCCCTCTTTCTTATATCTCCGAGGAAGCACCAACTGTCAAACTCTTTTGCAATGTCATTGCATATTCCCTTGGAAAGGGTCGTCTTCCCTGCACCCCCTTGGCCATGGAGTCCTAACATAAGTACGTCATTTGCGTGTGGATCTATGTGTAGCAACTTCTTGATTTTCTTGACATGGCGATCTATTCCGACAGGATATGTCGCAACTTCCAGAGGCACACGATTTAGAATTTTCAAGACTGCTTTCACGGTATCTTGAATAACAGGGTTTTCATCTTGTCTGCGTGAAGGAAAACTATCTATCTTAAGATTTAAAGGGCTATATCGAGCATATTGTTGAGAAACAAAGACCAAATAAGATGTAATCTCTGGCTGAAGTTCGTCCTCTTACCCGTCAACCAATGGATAGCCGATCAAGTCACCTCCTATCCAGAGGGCCTCTCTCCATCTCTGTACCATCTTGGGATCGTCACGGTACCTGGCCTCCATCTCCTCCATCGCA
Source organism: Melastoma dodecandrum (assembly GCA_029817715.1). Taxonomy (NCBI): domain Eukaryota; kingdom Viridiplantae; phylum Streptophyta; class Magnoliopsida; order Myrtales; family Melastomataceae; genus Melastoma; species Melastoma dodecandrum. The sequence continues at coordinate 6,453,661 of JARUPY010000606.1, forward strand.
CTTTGATAACACCCTTTCTCTCCATTGTCCTTCTCGTGCAACCTTACCTCCCCCGGACTCACTCGATAGAATATCGGGAGTGCCTTGATCTTGTCAAGCTTTTGCTGCTCCATGATCTTCGCCAGCTCATTCAGACACCACTTAGACCGAGCATAATTTTCAGAAAACATGATGATGGCGACGCGTGACCCCTCTATGGCCTCAAAGAGTTTGTCCCTCCTGTCTCCTGATTTGAGCTCACTCCTATCGTGGAATGTGCGGATGCCTTTCTGACATAGGGTGTGGTAGAGATAGCCGATGATGGTATAACGGGTATCTTGACCTCGAAAGCTCAAGAAGACATCGTATTTGCTTCGGGACAAAGAGGGGGAAGAAGATGATGGATCCATTCTCGGGTTCCCCTGGTAAGACGATGGAGCACCTAAAGATGAACAACGTCTCGAGCTCAACCCTTAAACGGGGGAGAAATACCTTCACAGATCAAGTCCTTGTCATACGCCTAAGAGGATAAGCTTTGTGGATCCAAAACTAAAATGATTTGCAAAATAAAGACAAATGACCTGTTGAAAAGAGCATCTTTTTGGTCTTCCCCATAAAAAGAAGCACCACCAAAGAAAAACAGTAAACAATTATTTAACTAATGCCTAGCGGAGCAGCAGCTTTCATGCAACTTCGCTTTCCATGAAATGATATACCCATGTTGGTGACCATGTTGAAGAAAGAAAATAATTTTAGTGGGGTCTCCATAGGATCAAAACCACCAAAAGCTGAAAACAGTGATCCTAACTACAAGTCTTCATCTTGCCAGACATGGAAACTTGCAAATGGAAGCTCAAAAATCGGCCTCGTTTCCCTGCCTCAATGCAGACTCTCCAGAACGGTGACTCTTTGAATCCCGCGATGTTCGTTTCAGAAGTGACCGCGGACAAGCCGGATCCAAACACGTTGGAAATATCTGGCACTACGGGTCAACTAGTGCCCGAAGGATTCGTTAAATGTGTAGTCACCGTATAAAATGAAAGAAAAAGAGGAAAACAGTGGATGTGCAGCCTTAAGCGGAAGCACTTACGGATGCTCACTTAAGAGTGAGCAGGAATGCAGGAGCACAAAGAGAGCTTGAGCTCTGGAATGCTTGAAAAGATAAAATATGACAATATATGTTAGTCTGTACAGAGGTGTTGATGTGTGTTTGTACAATACCTAAGAACAACTATTTATACTAAGCTAGACCTACGTATATATGGTAATGTAATATTGCACATATATTACGCTTCTTTTGCTGTCAGTCTTTATGGAATATACCCTTTCCATATGAGCAATCAGGGCGACAATCTCTTTCCGAATCTTGAGATCCTCTGGAGCATTCCTTAACAGCTGACTGATCGATCGTGTTGCCCATTGGCCTTCGCCGTAGAGTTTCCTCGCTCGCCCAGTCTGACTGTCGCTTGTCGTTTGCTGAACTGTTATCGCCCGTCGCCTGGTAATCCTGTCGCTTGGTGATCCCTTCGCCCAGTAAGCCTTCGCCAGGTATTTATCCATGGTCACCTCCTTCTTGGATTTTCCTTCCTTGGGCCTATGTTCTGGACCGTCGATCCACAGATTGTGCTGAGATATGTGGCCCAGAATTTCTGTCACTAAACATATAAGCCCCCTCAAGGAAGACTGAGTAATCTGTTTGGCCTTGAAAAAGACCAATTAATCATTCCCCCGCAACATCGGTAACGTGTGCAGACGAGTAAGGACCCTTGACCACGCCAAGGTGGCGTATGAGAGGGATTGGGGCAAGGCCCTTGATTTTGAGGCAAATGAAATCATGGTAGCTGGCGTGAAGGACCGGCTGAAACTTGTGATATTCTTTGCCTCATATCTGACCTTTTCCTATGTTTGTATTTGTCCCCATAGAGGGGGAAACGTTTTAAAATAACACTATGTGCTTCCCACATCGTTGACCTATATTCTTTCAAGTATTTGCCATTGATCTTAAGGTCGTGTAATGATCCATTTAGCCCCCCTAGGCGATATGAATTCCCAAGATGATATTCAACTACCTGGAAAGGGCCTTCCCAATTTAGAGTCCATTTTCTTTGAAAGTAGTCACAGACTCCTTCAGGTAATCGTAACTTCCATATTAGATCGCCAACGCTGAATGATCGAGGAACTACTTTCTTGTTATAGTAAATGGCGATGTTTCTTTTATGAGCTTATAGGTGGTTCAACACGTTGATCCCGGTGATTTCCAAGTGTCCTCATCATACCCTTCGTATTCTCCCAATTGTTTGAGGAATCTAAGCGATCAATACCACACCTCTAGTGGGAGCATCCCATCGCGACCGTCGACGAGGCTAAAAGGGGCGCCATCAATTTTTTCCTTTTTTGTTAATACGGAGCGCCCACAATGCCTTTTGGAGCAGAGTATGCCATGTTTGTGGGTTATCTCCAATCGTCCTCCGTATCACTCGTTTGATGAGCTTGTTAAAGGCTTCCGCTTACCCATTTGACTGAGCATAGTATATCTTTGAGTTGAGCACTTTGAACTCGAAATCCTCGGCGAATCCATTCATAACTTTGCCGTTGAATACTCTTGTGTTGTCTACGACAATGCTTTGAGGTACTCCATATCGATAGCTAACGAAAGTGAATTGGATCACGTCCTTCTGGTTAATTGACTTATACGTTGCTGCCTCGACCCATTTGGTAAAATAGTTGGTGGCAACAAATACGTACGCGTCTCCTCTGGTTGAGTGAGGATGGATTTCTTCTATGATGTCTAACGCCCATGTTCTGAAAGGCTGTGGCTTTATTATAACATTCATATATGTTCTGGGGGTTCGCTTCACTAGCCCACACTACTGACAAGCCTTATAGGCTCGAGCCATCTCAATGTAATTCTTGACCATCGACGACTAGTAGAAACCATGTCTTTTGATCGACCAGCTCGATTTAATTCCAGCTTGATGTGCTCCGCACAATCCCTCATGATTGGGATGGCTTTTTCTCGATTGACGCACAACAGAAGCACACCTTCGTTGGTTTTTTCTATAAAGAGTGTTGTCGAGGAGTACATAGCGTCTAGCGATCACTCGAATCCTCCTTTCAATTTTTGTACCGGTATATTTGAGGAATTATTGTATTGGTTCTCGTTAATCCTCTTTTTGTTTGTACAAGTCGGCGGTGTGGACCTCTTTAGTTTTCTCCTCACCATCATCGTGGAACTCTGGTCTTTGCTTACAAAGAACGTCGCTTTGCTCTTGGATGTCTCCAGGTCACTAATCAACCCAGAAGCAAATTGTGCCAAGTGGTTAGCCTCCCGATGGTTGTCTCTTTTCACATGGACTACTTCGACTTTGTGTAACTTCGCGAAGAGTTCCTTTGCCTCGTGCAAGTATTTACCAAGATAGGGTGAGTGGCACTCACTCTGGTCAAGGAGTTGTTGAATTACTAGTTGGGAGTTGCCGCATATTTTACGGTTTCCATCATCCAGTCTAGTGCCAGTTGTAAGGCTAAAATCAAGGTTTCATACTCTACCTGGTTGTTAGTGACTTTGCCGTTGATGTGGCAAGCCACTTTGGTTTCCGCTTTCTATGGTGTCTCAATAAAGACGCCCACACCAGCTCCGAGTTTGTTAGAGGGCCCATTGAACCTAACGGTCCATCCTTTGTTCGGGTGATCTTCCTCGAGTGTGGAGTCGAGATTCCTTCACTGTAATGAGTTATGAATTCGACTAAGACATAGCCTTTTGACCGAGGCTTGTGGTTTATGATAAATATTGTAGGCTAAAAGCACTAGGCTCTAGTTGCCTATCCTTCCCGTAAGTAAGGGGTTGTCAAAGAACACTTTGGTAACGGGGGTCTTGGAGACGACATACACATCGTTAGACTCGATATAGTGTCTTAGTTTTGTTATTGAGTAGTACACCGCAAGACAGATCTTTTCTATTGATGTGTATCTTTGTTCTATTTCTATGAGTAGGCGCGACAGATTGTAAATCGCCCTTTCTACTCCGTCGTGCTCTTGTACTAGCATTGATCCAATAGTGGATTGCGGCGGATTGACTAGGTAGTTTTTTAAATTCTGGAACGCTCGCTCATGTTGTGATGTCCAGTTTATATGTCCTTTCTGTTTTTCTCTGAAGATTGTCGAAAAGGCACTTGTCTTAGATGCGACATTGCCTATAAATCAGCAGATATAATTTACCCTGCCGAGGAATGCTTGAAGTTCCTTCTTACTCTGTGGAGCTGGAAGATTTTGAATGACGTGGGTCTTCAAAGGGTCTACTTCGATTCCTCGCTGCTACACAGGGAAATCAAGAAATTGTCCCTTTTACAACCCCAAGGCGCATTTTAGTGGATTGAGTTTGAGGCTGTGCTTTCGCATCTTTTCAAATGCTTCAATTAAATGAAAAGGATGGTCATGTCTCTTTTTAGACTTCACCACAACATCATCTATGTATACCTCAATTGTTCTTCCTATCAGTGGGGCGAAGATTAAGTTCATCGCTCTCTGGTAGGTGGCTCCTACATTCTTCAACCCGAAATACATTACTATCTATTCGAATATTCCTAATGGGCATCAAAATGCAGTTTTATGAACGTCTTCCTCAGCGATGAAAATTTGGTTATACCTAGAATACCCGTCCATAAAGGACATTAGTTCGTGTCCTGCCGATTTGTCTGTGAGATCATCAGCGACAGGCATGGGGTATTCGTCTTTGGGTGTTACTTTGTTCAGATCAGATAAGTCTATGCAGTCTCTGATCTTTCCATTTTTCTTGACAACCGGGACTATGCTGGAGATCCAGTCGATGTATTTAACCGTTCTTATGTATTTGGCTTTGAACAACTTCTTAATCTCATCATAGATCATTTGGGCTACTTCCCGCGACATCCTTTGCGGGGTTTGTTTTACAGGTTTGATATTGCTATACGTCGGGAATCGATGCTCGACTAAATCTCGGTTAAGACCTGACATCTCGGTGTAATCCCAAGCGAAGCAATCCTTGTAATTGTGAAGGACGTCGCTTATGCTACGCACCTCTACTTCATTCAGGAGCGAACTGAGATATGTAACATGCGGTGAATCAGCCGTTCCCAAGTTTATTTCTTTCAACGGATCACATGGAATAACAAAAATGTTAGGGACTTCTTTATTATTCGAATAAATGTGAAGCATGTCTTGACATGCTGAAGGAGATGAATTACATCGAGTCTTATTTATTCTATATGTCCTGTAGCTAGCTAATCTCTCTAGGACATTGATTACTGGGTCAGTTTGTTCACTCTCCAATGGATGAGGATGGGTTGATGAGTCTTTCGGGCTCCAAGTCTGTCTCAGTTTGTTGAGTACTGTTGTCGTCTCGTATCCCAACTTCATACATGTCTTTTTCTAGTGGAGTAAGATCTTGTTTGGCGTCGAGCTGCAGCGCATCGCCCCATCATGTCGGGATAATTGGATTTTGAGGCGGTGCCAGGGGTGGTCCATCGTACGAAACTAGGAACTCATAGCCTGTGTCATTTAGAGGGCTGACGTTTGGGTCTCCCATAATGTATATCTGCTTTAAGCCCATGTCCTTCACATGTTTAACTACTCCTGCGCAGACATAAGGTATGTTAGATTTCTCGTTCGCTTTCCCAGAAACAACTTCTAAACCGTGTTTTTCCCACAACAAAAGTTCTTGGTGAAGAGTGGAGGGTATGGTGCTCGCCTTGTGGAGCCAATCTCTCCCTAGCAGAGCATTAAAAGAGGGCTTTATGTCTTTAACAAAGAAAACCGTATTCTTTTCATGCGTCCCTACTCGGAGTTTAGCAGAAACTACTCCCAAGCAAGAGGTGGTAATTCTATTGAACCCACTAACTCTTACGTCAGTTTTCCCAAGCTCAGCTATATCATACCCTAAGCTTTTGTAAGCTTCAAAGGGTAGTAGGTTGTAGTCGCTTATTGAATTGGATGGGAGATCGCTTTCGCTCGTCTCTTTATTTTTCTGGGCGTTAGGGGCTGCTGGCTTAGCACGCTTCTCTGCGGCACGTCGCGGTTTTCTCTGTGGGTACCTGAGGTTGTCCCGTGCCCACCTTCTACCTTGTATATTTGGAAGGACAGGTATGCAGATAAAACGTGAATTCTTGAGGGGTTGCAGGCGAATATCAACCCGAACAAAATCCCTTCTATGTGGGTCATAATCCTTTTTTGAAATCTTTTTTAGGCGAAGTATTCGAGGAATGAGCGAATTCGGAGTCGGACAGGTTACCTGACAAATGATCGACCTTTTCCAACTTGATCTTACTTTCGGATGCTAATAGTGCTAGAAGAAAGAAATATTGGTTGTAGCAGAGCTGACACATCTGGGTGATGAGCACTTTGTGAGCTGTTATCGGTTTTCACCTGACGTAAAGCATGTCAGCTGTTAGCAACTGAGCAATTGAGGTGCCCTTTCTCATCACTTCCTCGTCGCTCCGACGGTGGTTTTGTCATTCTAGACTTCCTTTCGCCTGTTGAGGTCCGAGGCGATCGAAGGCTTGCCGTCTGAGGACCCTCTTTGTGTGGGTTTCTTTTTGCCCAGATCGAAGTCCCTGTCGCATGAGCTCTTCAGAAGTACAAAGGCCTTAGTTTTCCTTCCGTGGATGACTCGTTCGTTCCGAGTGCTTATCCCTACGTTGGTATGCTCTCGGACCACTATGGATTCATACCGCCATCTCTTTAAGGCGATTGAGGTCGTACCAGCCAGCTTTTCTTTCGTTCAGCAGGTATTTCCTGAAGGTATGACACTTATCAGTGGTGTGCGAGGAATCCAAAAGCCAGCGGTAGCGATCATGTCGCATCCCCTTTAAATCAGTAAGGCACTGTAAAATTCCTTTGCTCACAAGCCACTTGAACAATATGTTGGCTATGAGCATTTCACCGATCTCAGGCGATTGATATTTCCCTTCCTACTTTAGCGAGGGAGAAGTGGTTAGACAATGAACGTCAAAGGTACTCACATCGATTAAATCATCAAAGGAATGTGAATATGTTAACGTCTGATCTTGTGAATCTAGGAAGCGTAGCTCCTTTGACTCAATAAGGTCCTGCACAAGTTTCTAAAGGTCATGCAGTCCTTGGTAGTATGGGTGAAAGACCCATGCCATTTACAGAATTTCCTTGATTTTTCTCTGTCAGTACGAGGAATTCTATAGTATGATTTCAGTCGAATCCAACTGTTTTGATGCATAAACTCAAAGATCTCGTCCGCTTTCGACTCATCAAAGGAGTATTTTCTCTCTTCCTAAGTTTTAGGGGATGCTTTGGCCCGAAAGTTCTTTTTTGCTAATTCGTCACATGTTAAAGGTTGCCCTTTCACATAATCCGCGACATCTATGTCTACGATTGGTTCAACTGATAGGTTACCAAAGGTCCCTCGATCAAACTCCCTTTCACCAAATTTTTCTCCGTAAGGAGATTCTCGTACCGAATAGCCCTTCTGGCTAATTCGTTCCAGTCTTTAAACACTTCTCCCTCCAGATTCTTCCTCAAGCAAAAAAGGAGGAAATCTAGGGCGATAACAATAAGCTCAGCCTCAGGCGGAAGTTTTACACATCAGTCGTGCCTTCCTCAATTTATTCAGAAATACGGCCACGGGTTCGCCTGGCTACTATTTTATATGAGTAAGGTCTTGTAGGGTCACCGCTGGATCAGTCTGGGCGAATGCCACCGTGAACTGGACTTGCATGTCCTCCCAGTTTCTCACTAAATTATGTGGAAGGTTTATGTACCACGTGAAAGCAGCTTCTGTAAAAGAGCTTAGAAACAGACATAGTTTCCAAAAAGGATTCGTGACAGCCTCCCCAGCTTGGTGGGTGAAATGGGCAATGTGTTCAGCAAGCGAAATCCCTTCTTCGCCCGAAAAGCGGGCGAATTTAGGAACACGGTATCCCCTTGAAAAAGGGTAGTTCTGATCGATGTTTTCAGAATAAGGAGCCTAATAGAGTTGAATCTCATTTGTGTTATCTGTTCCAGGGATCGTCTGTTCGACTAATTGAGTAACATAATCTCTGATCTCAAGTGAAAGCTCTGGCGGTGAGATGATTTCAGGGATTGTTGCTTCCCTCCTTCGTGCCTGCTGGGGAATATATGCAGAATATCTTTCATCCTCGACAGGGCGAACAAACTCGCTCTCTACGGGCCTGACGAATTCTTTCCTTCTCCGGAACGGAGGTTGGTATGTTGTATGATGGACTTGTTGTACTACCCTCTTGCCCTCGTTTATTACAAGTAGCGGGTTATTATACATTGTACATTGTCCTCCCAGGAGTAATGAAGGTAGGGACATCCTCAATGTCAACCTTCCGTTTTCCTTCAGCGATTACCGTTCTGCACGAATAGTAATCATGCTGATGTCTGCTCACTGATTCGCCCCTGTTGTCTGTGGGGCTACCTGGTGGTACCACTGACACAGTCCCGAGATTTTGAAAAATAGCCTCCATCTTAAAGTTGATTGTCTCCTTGAAGGCGTCGTACTTCTGGTCGATAGCACCGACTTTCTCCATTAAGAGTTGGAGAGTACTCATGATGGCCGATAGTTCTTCAACCAGGCTGATTTCGAGCTCCATAGTTGCTCTTTTCTACATCGGAGTTATTGCATCCGGGATTATTCGAACTAAGACCACATCGAGTCGTTGGCATCGTGTTAGCATAGTTGCTTCCACTGTGGTCCCCAAAGGCGTGTTCGCTCCGGAAACGACCGCTGACAAGCCAGATCCAAACAAGTCGGAAATCTCTGGTACTACGAGTCAACTAGTGCCTGTAGGATTTGTTGAATGTGTGGTTGCCGTATGAAATGCAAGAAAGAGAGGAAGACAACGGATGGACAGCCTTAAGCGGAAGAACTTACGGATGCCATCGACGATGCCTTCGAGAGTGAGCAGGAACAGAGGCGCACAAAGAGAGCTTGAATGCTGAATTGCTTGAAAAGATAAAATATGACAATATATGTCTATCTATAGAGAGGTGTTGATGTGTGTTTGTACAATACCTAAGAACAATTATTATACTGATACGTATATACGGTAATGTATTATTACACATAGATTATGCTTCCTTTGCTGCCATTCTTCATGCAATACCCCTTTTTTATATGAGCAATCTTGACAACAATCTCCTTCCGGATTCTGAGATCATATAGAGCCTTCCTTAACAGCTGACTGATCGATCGTGTCGTCCATTGGCCTTCACCGTAGAGTTACCTCGCTCGCCCAGTTTGACTGTCGCTTGTCGCTTTGCTGACCTGTTATCGTCCGTCGCCTGGTAATCGCGTCTCTTGGTGATCCATTCGCTCATCAAGCCTTCACTTGGTGTGTATCCGTGGCACCTACTTCCTGGATTTTCCTTCCTTGAGCCTGTGTTTTGAACCGTCGATCAACGGATTGTGCTGAGATCTGTGGCCCAAAATTTCTGTTGCTAAATAAGCGGCAGGTGTCTCGTGGGTGTGTCCGTAGAATCCCTTCCTAGATAAGTGCCACAAGATGCCAACATTATTGCCTTTTTTTTTTTATAAGCAGATGCAAACATTCTGATAAGCAGCATTTTCCCTGCCTTTGCTCATCGGTGCTCCCCACCCTCTTGATTCTTTCGCATTGACAGTACCTTGGAGAATTAGCTTGTAATACTTTTTTTTTGGTTGCCTTTTTCCTTGACATGAAGCTGGCTGCTTTAAGATGCAGAGCTTGGATAATACAAAAGATGCTCGCGACCTGACTGTGACTAAGGATGCATAGCGTAAATTTGTCGGGTAGATCGTCCTAGTTTCAGCTAAAGTCCGTCTATTGTCCAGCCTAGAGCAACCTTGGGTTCTTCCATGGCCTCATCGAGGACCTCTCCAACTCTATGCTCAGCAATGGCCCACGGTCGTAACACCCTGGCAGAGTAGTTCTCCATGAAGTCGTCACCTCCGGCCGTTGTACAACGGCATCCGGGACCTCGGACTGTTCTCCCCGGCCTTGGGGGCAGGCCGGCTATAAAGATAAGTTTTGGGTCGGCGTAAGGCCAATGGGCCGTTAGGTTGGGCCTGTTCATCAAAAGGCCCGTGAAAGGAAACAGGGCTTTTAAGTTTTCTAGGGTTTTTGCTTTATTATCCCCGACCCTTCCCGCCGCCGTCTCTGAACCCTCATAGCCAGAGAGACCTCCTGCTCGTTCCTTCCTCTTCCTCTTCCGCGTAGAGCGGGCGGAGATGGTGAGTATCCTGGTGAATTGATTCCGTTGCGAGTCTTGGATCTGGCGTTGTTCGTCGATTCTAGATGTGGTTAGGGAGGGTTCTGTTGCTACTGTTTCGGACTGTCGTAGTGTTGTGGTTGGAATGACGTAACGGCATTTCATCCGGAGATATTTTTCCGGGTCGTTGTTTCGACCGGCGGCGGTTCCGGCCACCCTTGTTTGATCGGATGGTTGAGATATTTCATCTGTCCGTGATCTTTGTTGTCTAGCAGTATCTTTACATCCTCTTTTGTTTTCTCTCTGTTGAAGGCCTTCGTTAAGGCGCAAAAGAGCAAGGCCTATTTTAAGAGGTTCCAAGTCAAGTATAAGAGGAGGCGAGGTAATGTCAGCCGTCACCTATTAAGTCCTTTCATGGAATAGCAATCACTCCAAGCTGATTCATGCTTTCTTGTTCTATTTCAGAGGGAAAGACGGATTACCGAGCCCGGATTCGCTTGATTAATCAAGACAAGAACAAATACAACACTCCGAAGTATCGCTTTGTCGTCCGATTTGTATCCTAAATCTATTTTAAATGTGATTGATATCTCCGATTCGACTCCTTACTTGTATAGTCTGGGATTTTATGTTGTTCACAGGGGATTGTCTAGTTATATAATAGCTTCAACCATGTCCCCAAGTTTAGTTTTCGACGTTTAGGTTATCATTTGATTGTTCAGGACTGGCAATTGGGGATTCAGAATTGCATCAGATCAGAAGTTGTGGGAGATTGTTGTTTTATTCAGGATTTTGCTAGTTGTTTTCCTTTTGTGATAATGTAGCGACTAGTTCTAAAAAAGTCTTCCGGACATGACTGTTTGGTGCAGTGATGTTTATATCCTTAACTGATATACATTAGACAAACAAAAATATTACTGCACAAATCATATCTGCCAGTATTTCTGGTGATCTAGTCCTGGCATCAGCTTATTCTCATGAGTTGCCTCGCTATGGGCTCGAAGTGGGTTTGACTAACTATGCAGCAGGTACAACTTGTGGGTTGATTTCTGTTGAACAAGTATATCGTGATGCATGTGCTCAGTTGCTATTGATTTTGAAGCGTATTGCACTGGATTACTCTTGGCACGTCGCGTTTTGAAAATGCTCGAGATGGACGGTGAATATGAGGGGAATGTTGAGGTAATTTTTTGGAGAAGAAGATTAATTATACGTTTTGCTTATTACAAGTTTTCTCATTTGTCCTACACCCCTAGCCTCATTCTGTTGCAAATTGATAATGTGAGGTCCTTATGACAGGCCACGGGAGAGGACTTTACTGTAGAGCCCGCTGAAAGCAGAAGGCCCTTCCGTGCCCTTCTTGATGTTGGTCTTATCCGGACAACTACTGGAAATCGCGTTTTCGGTGCTCTTAAGGTAAGCTGTACAACTTCCTGCCTGGATTCGCAACATACCCTTCAAGTTGAATTCTTTGTGATTGTACCTTTGCATCTTTTGCAATCATATCCATTTCACTTGTAGGACATGGCTGCCACATCAGTTGATCATCTGGAGAATGCTAGTTGTTCTTTTTTTGCATTATGTTAAATAGTCTATCAATGTTTTGTCTGATCCAATGGGTTCTCGTTTTATCAATGTGTGAGAGGGCTCAATTTCACCCGGCCTATAGCAAAGTCGTTAGCTTTGGGGCAGCCTCAAGGTTTTGCATGGTGACAATCATGTCGTAATTCAGGAATCTGCCCTAAATTTAGAACATGTGAACAAAGTTGTCTCCATATGCAACCGTCATAGTCATTTATATTTTCTCGAGTTTGGTCGCATTTACTTTTTTTTCTACCTATCAGTCACCGTATCCTTTTTAGCTTATAATTATCAGATGCCTTTCGATGCAATTCTGTTGAGGCTACATGCATGTTCATGCTTATTTGAGAAATGTTATTTGAATTATTTCTACTGCAACACTCTGAAGTTTAAACTTTTTTCGTGGATTGCACATTTTACAAATCAAATTAAAATTCACTTGTTTTACATTTTGGAATAGGATTTTGTGCTTAGTAAATCTTGATTTTCTTCTTTCATTACTTCGTAAGCTGGAGTTAAATTTTGTTTTCCGTTTTGGAGTGAACTTTTTGGAAACGCTAGAAAACTTTCCATCCCTCATAATAATATTTACAGGGAGCACTCGATGGTGGTCTGGACATTCCCCATGGTGAAAAGAGGTTTGCTGGCTTCTCAAAGGACAGCAAACAGCTCGATCCTGAAGTCCACCGCAAGTATATTTATGGCGGACATGTTTCAGCCTATATGTCTGTAAGTGCGAGAGGTGTTATCTATAGGAAGGAGTGAATGATTTACTCTACTGGTTCTAGTTGGTGAGCACTCACTATTGTTATCCGTCCTTTTCAGACTCTAATGGAGGATGAGCCGGAGAAGTACCAGGCTCACTTCAGCGAGTACATCAAGAAAGGAATCGAGCCGGATGACGTTGAGGCTCTGTACAAGAAAGTCCACGCAGCCATTCGTGCGGACCCCGTGGCAACGAAACCGGAGAAAGCACCACCTAAGGAGCACAAGAGGTTTGCACTCCTGCATATGATACATTTCTCCCTTAACTTCCAGATTAGCACCACTAACTACTCGGACCTCAACCCCATATGCATCACACCGTGACAGGTACAACTTGAAGAAGCTTACCTATGAGGAAAGGAAGCAGAAGTTGATCGAGCGCCTGAACATCCTGAACTCCGCGGCAGGAGAGGACGAGGATGACGACGAGTGAAACGCGCACGCTTTAATGTAACTCGCCTCATTCAATGGTGGATCATTTTTGGTCAACGGACTCGGTGGTTTTTATTTCTTGTTGTTGGATCTTAGACATGAATGGACCCTTGGCTGCCTGCAATGAAGATAGTGAAACGACTGCTATTGCTATTTTAGCGGTGTTTTTCTTTTAATCTCCTTTTGGACTTAGGCCAGTATTAATAATGGTATTGGTGTGATCACGTGTGGTCATTATGACAGCTAGCCAGTTTTTCTGTGCTATGGTTATGAAACTAGAATTAGGAAATCCGTTTTTTACTCATTTTTTTAAGTCTGTTTTTGGAAGCGGGGAGCCGAGGGTCGGCCCATTTAAGGCCCAAATGTTACTTTCGTATAAGACAAAAGTGGACCCCTTTACACCCTGTCTCTCTTATGAATAGGAAGAATATCATATGATCTGCTGATTAAATATCATTTACATTTTTAATTTTGTTTTTTTTTTAAAAAGTAGCAAGAATCACGTCGGAATATCTTGCTATAAATTGTGACATTCTCGCTCAGCCACACACAAACACTGTGCAGAGGATATATACTGCGGCAGCGAGGCCAATGTTAGTTTCAAGTGAGGAAGACACGGGGATTGAATTGGGTGGAGGTGTTGAAAGAAGGAGGAGGGGGAAATGCCACAAGCTCTGGTGGTGCTGACCTGTGTCGCCCATGGCCACAATAACCCCATGCTCCAATTCTCCAAGAGGCTACACTCCAAGGGTACCATGGTCACCCTCCTCCCCACCTCCTCCACTTCCAACCACCATCTCCACCTCGACGCTGGTCCCATCCCGTCATCCATATCTCCGACGGCTCCGAGGACTCCAACCAAGGCGCGGAGCCCACCTTGAAGGACCGAGTCGAACCTTTACGTGCCGGCCTCACCAGGAGCCTCGTGGAGTTCCTCAACTCCCCCACCTACTTGGAGCGACCGCCCACGGTTTTGATTTACGACTCCTTCTTCCCATACGTTTTGGATATAGCCCTTCTCCACGGTCTCCATGGAGCTCCCTTCTTCACTCGGTCGGCAGCAGTATACTCAATTTATTAACTCGCGCACGCGGGGAATGTCTGGATTCCGCTGTTTGGGAAAAGTCCGGAGTTGTCCATGCTCGAGACTGACAATCTCCCCTCCTTCCTGTCGGATGGGAACTCCTATCCTGAACTCACCAAGCTCGTTGTTTTGCCAGCTCTCAAACTTACAGAGAGCCCGGTGGATGTTGTTCAACACCTTTGTCGAGCTCGAGGAAGAGGTGAGGAAAATCAGTTAGCAGGTGACAAGAAAATTGGTCCAACTGTTCCGGCCATATACCTCGACAAGCGATTGAAGGATGACGATGACTATGGTGCCAACCTTTTTGAGCCAGATGCTGAGGCTTACATGAAGTGGTTGGACTCCAAGGAGGCCGGCTCTGTGGCCTACATATCATTCGGTAGCCTTGCGACTCTTGGAGAGGAGCAGATGGTGGAGATAGCGAATGGGCACAAGAGGATCAAAGACGAGTTCTTTTGGGCTGTGAGAGAATCTGAAGAGAAGAAGCTCCCCACTGGGCCCGTCGAGGAGGCGTCCGATTCCTGTAAGGGCCTAATCGTGAGATGGTGCAACCAGCTTCCAGTCCTGAGCCATAAGTCAGTGGGTTGCTTCATGAAGCGCTGTCGGTGGAACTCGACCGTTGAGGGTCTGAGCCTGAGAATCCCCATGGTGGTCATGCCCCAGTGGATGGACCAGCCGATAAACGCCAAGTTCATAGTGGATGTACTGAAGGCAGGAGCAAGGATTGGAAGGAAAGAAAGGGGTATCTTCACGGCTGATGATATCGTGAAATGCATTGACGAGATCATGTTCGATGACAGGGGACGGGAGATCAGGGAGAGATCCACTCAATGGAAAGAGCTTGCTCGAAGGGCTCTGCAGGAAGGCAGGAGTTCAGATCAAAACATCGATAAATTTGTTGCGGACCTTGTTGAATGCACCTCAAATTCCAAGCTCTCCTGATCTATCGAAACTGGAAGATCATCTTTATCAGGCTTGATGTATGCATCTGTACGCGCGCCTTTCGGCCTAGCACGCGCGTGGCGGTTCGGACGACCCGGGGATCCGGGCCCGCTCTTCAAGGTCCAACCGGTCGACGTCACGACTCGAGCGTCGGACATTGCGGAAGGGAATTGGGTGATCCCTCCCTAGGTTCCTAACTGGGCCTGCTCGAATCCTCGCCGACCGTCTCTGTTTTTCTAAGAGGCGATGGGCGAAAGGCGGAGCATGATCCGAAAGAGGAACTTTCGGGAGGAATCGGGAGCGGCTCGTGTCGTCAGTCCCTCATCCATGATGGCTCCGTAAGAAAAGGTTGTTGTTTAACCTAAGTAAACTAAACGGAGTCGCCACCGACTTTATTTATAAAAGCTGTTTAAGTCGGAAAAAAACAGTTGGTTCGGGGATTCCTAGTTACTAACTCTTACATTCTAACATGCGAAAAGGGAGGTGGCGTTTGCTCCAAAAGATTTGTTTTTGTTTAACGGGCGTTGGACCCGATCCGGGCATGACTCCGGACTCATGTCAATGTTTTACGGGCGTTGGACCCGATTCAGGCTTTTTGAGCCCGAACTCATGTTTATTTGTTTTACAAACAGCATGCGACAATAAGCCTATGGGCCTAAGGCATGCGGACAAGCACATACAATTATTGAGATCAAAGGGAGCGGGGAAGGGCGGTGATTGCGGGCCTATGCACTTGGGCCCGCAATCCGTTACATGTGGAAATATAAAAAAAACGGGAGGCCCGAACCTCCCTCATGTACCTGAGGCCCGACTGGGGGGGTGTATTGGCATTGAATTCATCAGTTGAGGCTTCTTTAGTGATGTGTCTCCACCACCGAATCCCTTCACGCAGTCTTTGAGATCACCTTGTCGATTACCTCGGAGTTTTCGTTATTTTGCAAAACAAACAAAGAAAGTGATTAGAAAATTCGAATGATAGTAATAATTTAATTCGTCATAAGTTACATGTTGTCCTTATGCCCCTTTTTTTGTTTTTGTCTTTTTTTTTTAAATAAATTAATTGATTATATAATTAAAATGGTTTAATTGACAATTAAAAAATATATTAAAAATAATTATTGTTAGAAACGTGCGATGTGATTAAAATAAAAAAATTAATTTTGATTATGAAATTTGACAATTTAAAATGATACTAAAGTTGTTAAAACACAAAAAAAAAGAAAAAAGAAAATCCGTGGCGATTTTTTTAAGAAAATAATAATATAGAATGTGAAATAAAATTTAAAAAAAAATTAGGTAATGAATCTGATGATTATTATAGTAAAAATAATAAAAAAATGAAACTAAATGAATTTTTAATAATAAAATAAAGAAAATAAACAACACGTTAATTTATAACCTTTTGATAAAAAGAAAATCATTAACTTTTGTTAATTTTTTTTAAATTGTGATAACCAAACGAAATCATAAAAATCACGTTTTCTTGTTAAACAAATAATTCGTTTTTTTTTAATAAAAAAAAATGTCCATTATTCAGATTTTAGATAAAAATTAAATAGAATATTAAAGATAATAAAAAAAATATTAATTAAAAAAAGTGATAGAGGGGTCGTTACCCTTCCAGTGAGAGAGAAGTTGTCGTCCGTCGGTTTTTGATGACGTTGCCGCTGGGGAAGGATGGCCAAAGGTGGAGATCCTGGTAAGGAGTCATGTTCCTACATCCTGTACATGTAAGTAAAATATCAGAACAAAAGGAATCTCTCCGCGACGCTTTTGTGCGACCGCGGAGAGTTGAGACCGGGTTATCGTGTATATTCGAAGTCAAAAGAACATCGCAGCCGGAGGTTAAGATCATTTGCTGATGAAGGCGATATTTTCGGTTGGTGTTGGTAATGGAGGCTCACTCCATTGTTGATGCCGAAATCTCCTAGGGAAACTGGGTTTGAGTTGGTGACGTAGGGTTCTCCGTCGATGTGGCTAGACCTACCTTGGGGTCGCCGGATGTAGGGGGAACAAACGTCTGGAGTGCTGGAGAATCTCTGAGGGGTCTGGAGAATCTCTGAGAGTGGGAGAGAGTGGGAGTATATCTGTGTGTCTAATTTTTTATGGGAGCGTCAATTGAAGTATGGGGAGGAGGGAATTGACAGAATGCGAAGATTACGATCCTTCAATCTATCCCAAAAAATCTGCAGTTGCCTTCCCTTGGATGAATGGACGTCTGATTGAAGAATTGAGGGGATGTGATTATGATTTTTTTCTAAGATTGTGTGATGAGGATACGATAAGGCATGTCCAAGCAGGGAAAGGAATAAAAGAAATTATGGATAATTAAAAATAATTTCGTAATTTTATTTGATCTATTAAAAGAATAAATTTTAAAATGGGCTTTGGTCATTTTAATGCTATTTTATAGGGCCTAGGTTCATATATATGGGTTTGGGTTTTAAAATAAAACAAACAGACTCATTCTAAGTGATTAAAAGTGGCTAAATGAAGGAATCCATAATTTGAGGGATTACAGTTGCCCCTCTTTGGGAGGTAATCTTTGAGAAGATTTAATATTTGAGAAGATTTTCTCTCAAAGACTTCATTAATACCTCAAATTGTGGAGTTGTAGTATTCTTGATCGACTTGTACCTTGGGATCTCATCAAGAAAGTGATTAGTAATGAATAAGGCATCGTGAAATACGAAGAGCAAACATGTTTGATTATGAAACATATGCACGTGATAACAAAGTTTATTTGGATGTTTATGAGCGAGGTTGAAGAAGGGCTTCTGACTTTCTCACGGCTCATTTTTTTGTTTTTCTGAAATATATCTCAGTTAGACTTCAGAATTACTTTGATTTGGATGCTCATGTACCAGTCGAAGGAGTCTCTGTAGGTTGTAATGAAGCTTTGGCATAAGGCCTTTTTAGGTAGAGGCTGCATTTGTCATTTTGAACAAATGAGTCTAAGGATCTCATTGGAAGCTGTTGTACCATAGAGGTTCCACCGTCCAAGCGAATTCTCCATTTATCTGACAGGAAGTCCGTTGAGATGTTCCATTGGAGACATGACCGATCTATATGTTTTGGGGAAATCTTCTCCTCGTTTTGTCCGGGAGATAGCACCTTTGCTTTTGTGACCGTTCATGTCGGCCTTAGTGCTTTAATTTGCTCTTTTGCTTGTTGTGTTTTGCTTTTGATCACTGCGATAATTTTGTCTCTATTTTTTCTTCTCTTTTTTTTTGGTGGTCTTTGCCCTCTTTTCTTTTGTTGGAGATGCTTTGGATTCTTTAGGGATTTTCGTTGTGTTGATGAAGACGACTATCTTTGGAAACATCTCAATTGTTCATGTTTGTTGATGGTGCTTCTTCACTTGGACCTTTAGGAAGTGTCACCTCTGTGGTCCATTGCTTCCGGTTTCTTACTACAGGATCTCCATTTACCTCAATGTGAGGCGGTCCTTAGACTCAGAGGGCGTTGTGTATACAAAAAAACTTCAAATTTGGCTCGAAAAGGGTTAGCAATGGTCAATTTTTGTGTTTAGGGTAGAGAAGAAGTGCTCGATCTCATCCCAGTTTGAGCATCTTTTGTCAAAGGATTCGTTGTCCGCCCGGACATTTACATGTGAACCCTCATAGTGTTTGCACTCATCACTCTGGGGTAGGTGTTTAGGAATGGGCTTGCCTTCTCCACTTCCGCTCAGAAGCATTCTTAATAAAAATATTTTCGAATTGTATGCAAATAGGCATGCAAATGCTTAAGAAATGAATAGATTCAGGTATGCAAACCTCTTTGGAGACGTCATACTAAGGTGGTACTCCTGTGTAAGCTTCGTGGGGAAGGTGTTCGCATTCTTATGTCCCAGTCATATACCGTACTGTGCGAATGTCCATGTGCCTACACAGCTCGGTGGTCATCCTGGAAGAATGTGCTTGTATATTCGACTCTTGTTGAGGAATGCGGTGTACGTAATCGACCCCAGCTGGGGAAATGGAGGTATGACTCCGTCTGGAAAATGACAAGAAATCTTGTTAGAGAGTAGTGTAGATGGTACTTCCTTTCGATTTGAACACCTTTGGTGACGACAAAGGCAATTCCGAAGCTTTGGTTCGAAATTTTCCACCCGACCACCCGCGCCTTCGTCTATAATGTAGGATGCTCATGTACCTACACCAAGCAAAGGACAGATAACAAATAAGCTCATGTAACTTGTTTATCTTAAAATAAGAATGAAGTTTGCTCATGTAACTCCGTTTATATGAAAGATGAAGTAGAGCTTTGATACTTCCCCTTTTTTTGTTTCGTCATTGCATCTTCGTCCGATGGAATCGAAGGATTAACGAAGATTACTCCTACCCAATGTCTATTTTGTAAGGAAGCTCATGTACCTATCAAATAGATAGCGAAAAACAAGTACGTTCATGTGACTTGTTTCCGTTAGAGTAAAAATGAAGTTTGTTCATGTAACTTCATTGATAAAAAGGGTGAAGTAGAGTTTTGGTACTCCCCTTTTGTATGGTTTCGTCATTGCATCTTTGTCCGAAGGAATCAAAGGATTGACGAAACTGCCGCAAGCCTTTGGCTTGAAGCTTTACCACCCTGCCACCCTTGCCTTCGTCACAGGATTTTTTTGTACCATTCGTGTGAGGAGCTCTTGTACCTGCCCACGAAATAAGCTCATGTAACCTCGTTTAATTTGATGAAGAGAGTAGTAATAGTAAGATTCTCCCTTTTTTTTATGAATACTACTAATTCAGAACCTTGACACCATTTAAGTGTAGTAACGTCGGAGAGCGTCCGCATTGATTGGTTGTGATAGTTCTCCTCCATCCATCTTTGTTAGGATGGTCGCTCCTCCTGAGAAAGCGTGTTTGACGACGAATGGTCCCTCGTAGTTTGGAGCAAATTTTCCCCTAGGATCTTTGACGTTTGGAAGGATCCGTTTGAGGACGAGGTCTCCTGGCTTGTACTTGATCTCTTTGACCTTTTTATTGAATGCCCTGGACATGCGTTGTTGATAACATTGCATGTGGTCGATTGCAGCAAGTCGTCTCTCATCGATGAAGTCGAGATGGGCGAGGTGGTGATTAACCTTCTCTTCTTCGGTCATGTTGCTTTGGGACGAGATCCGGAGACTAGGCAGCTTGACCTCTGCTGGAATGACTGCTTGAGTGCCATAGACGAGTTCAAAGGGAGTTGCCCCAGTCGAAGTGCGCATCGTCGTCCGGTAAGCGAGTAATGCGAAAGGGAGCTTCTCGTGCCAATCTCGATATGTGATTGCCGTCTTCTGAAGAATCCTTTTCATGTTTTTGTTGGCAGCTTCGACTGCACCGTTCATTTGTGGACGGTATGGTGAAGAGTTCAAGTGTTTGATTCGAAATTCAGTACATAGAGTATTCATTTGGTTGCCGTTGAAGTTTGTGCCGTTGTCGGTGACGAGCAGCTCTGGTACTCCGTATCTGGCGATGATGTTTGCCCGCATGAAACGTATAATGTTATTCGCGGTGACTTCCTTGAAAGATTGTGCTTCGATCCATTTAGTAAAGTAGTCGATGGCGACCAGTATGAATCGATGTCCGTTTGATGCCTTGGGATTAATCGGCCCGATAACGTCCATGCCCCACATTGAGAATGGCCACGGTTCAAACAGTGGGTAGAGCCTTGTTGGAGGGACGTGCACCTTGTTGCTGTAGATCTGACATTTGTGGCAGGTTTTGACGTATTTGATGCAGTCGGCCTCGATTGTGAGCCAATAGTATCCCTGACGCATGATCTTCTGAGCGAGAGCATAACCATTCATGTGTGGTCCACAAACGCCTTCATGGACTTCAAAGATGATGGCCTGGGCTTCCTGTTCGGTAACGCACCGCATGAGGGTTGTTGTGAAGGACTTCTTGTAGAGCACGTCGCCATTGAGGAAGTAGCTCCTTGCAATCCTTCGAATGAATTTGCGTTCCTTTCCTGTGCTGCCTTGGGGAAATGCGTTCGTCTCTAGGTAAGATTTGATGTCTGTGAACCATGGTGGTGAGTCCCCAGGTTGGCAAAGCTCGACGTGCATGCAGCTCGGATCCTCGGCGATGTCGATGCGAAGAGGCTCGATGTCCATTTCTCCTGCTAATGGAATCATTGATGCAAGAACAGCAAGAGCGTCAGCGAAACGATTATCTGCCCGTGGGAGGTAATTAAATTCAATATCAATGAATTGGCGGGCTAGTGTTTGTAGGTATTCCTGATATGGGATAAGCTTTGGATCCCGTGTGCGCCATGCCCCGTTTGTTTGGGAGATAATGAGTGACGAATCTCCATAAACGTCAAGAAATCGGACCCGCATGTCGAGTGCACGTAATAGGCCGAGGATGCACGCTTCGTATTCAGCGATGTTGTTTGTGCAAGGGAAAGTGACTTTTGCAGCTGTTGGATAATATTGTCCGTCTGGGGATATCACTACCGCTCCAATACCTGAACCAGAAGAGTTGACTGCACCGTCGAAATACATTGTCCACCTTTGCTGCGACTCGGTGAGGAAAATGTTTTCGTCTAGTAATTTGATTTCTAAAGGAGAATTATCTGTCCCTGGATATTCTGCAATGTGATCAGCGATTGTTCTACCTTTGATTGACTTAGTTGAGTGAAATCTGATGTCGAATTCAGCTAGCTGCAACTACCACTTGGAGATTCTTCCTATCAGTGTTGGTTTGTCAAAGAGATACTTGAGGGGATCATTTTCGGATACTAGTAAGATCTCATAGTGGAGAGTGTACTGTCGAAGTCGGTGTAGTACCCAAACAAGTGCGCAACAGGTACGTTCTGACATAGTGTACCGGGACTCGCAATTAGTGAATTTCTTGCTCAAGTAGTAAATTGCATGTTCCTTGGCGCCTGGCAGCTGTTGGGCAAGCATGGCTCCGAATGACTCTTCTCGAACTGTGAGGTAGAACGTGAGAGGGTGCCCCGGCTTTGGCGGGATGAGGACGGGCGGTTCTGTTAGATAAGCCTTTATCTGCTCGAACGCGGTTTTACAGTCGTCGTCCCACTCAAATTTTACATCTTTCCTTAGTTTCTTGAAGAGGGGTTTACATGTATCTGCCAAATTAGAGATGAACCTTCCAATGTAGTTGACGCGACCCATGAAGCCCCGAATCTCCTTAACTGACTTTGGTGCTGAGAGATCGCGAATTGCCTTGATTTTGTCGGGGTCGATTTCGATACCTTTGCTGCTGACAACGAACCCTAGAAGTTTGCCTGATGTCGCCCCGAAGACGCACTTGGCCGGATTGAGACGAAGCTTGTACTTGCGAAGTCGTTCGAATAGCTTGCGGAGAACAACAGTGTGGTATTCTTCCGCTCTGGATTTTGCGATCATATCGTCGACGTAGACTTCGATTTCTCGGTGCATCATGTCATGGAAGAAGACCACCATTGCGCGTTTATAAGTTGCCCCCGGCGTTCTTGAGTCCGAAAGGCATGACCCGGTAGCAAAATGTGCCCCAGGGTGTTGTGAAAGTCGTTTTCTCCTTGTCTTCTTCAGCCATACGTATTTGGTTGTACCCGGAAAATCCATCCATGAAAGAAAACCTGTTAAAACCAGCAGTATTGTCTACAAGCAAGTCGATGTGCGGCAGAGGGAAGTCGTCTTTGGGACTCGCTTTGTTAAGGTCACGGTAATCGACGCAGACTCGGACCTTCCCATTTTTCTTGATGACGGGGACGATGTTGGCAACCCATTGTGGGTACTTGGCTACCTCGATGAAGTTGACCTTGAGGAGTTTGTCCACTTCTTCCTTGATTGCAAGAGCTAGCTCGGGCTTGTACCGTCGTTGTTTCTGCTTAGTGGGACGGATTAGTGGATCAGTGGGGATTTTGTGCTCCACTATCTCCGGGTCTAGACCTGGCATATCCGCATACGTCCAAGCGAAGATATCTGAAAACTCCCTGAGTAGGTTGACGATGCTCTTGGCCTCATCTGTTGGGAGATCAGCACCGATGTGTAGCTCTTTGGGCTCATCATCCGTTCCGATGTTGATTGTTTTGGGTTCTTGTAATGTTATCTCCTTTGGTTCTTCATGTCGTTGGAGACCTAGCTCGAGACCATGGTAGCCATCGAGGGATCTTGGGTTATCTATGATCACTTCATCATGTTCTGGGGTATTTTCAGGTACGTCCGAAGCGCCGTTCCTACATGTAAGAACAAGTCAAGATCGTGCTTGTAGCTGAATTGCATGAAATTTGAATTATTATACTATGTGCAACTATGGTAAGTCAAGCGTTCCAAAATAGAATAAAACATTAAAACATTGTGGGATCAGTCCTCAGCGGGGCCCTCGTTGTTTCCTCAGATTCGCCCATTAACATCAGCGTCCCGATCCCACAGACACTAACTCGAGTCACGTTACATACGGACAACCTTGCTAGTCCGCGACCAGAATGTAGCAAGGTAAATTATTCTAGACTCGATTATTCTAAGTGCAAAAAGTAAAGTTGGAAAGGTTCACCCTTCGAGCGGCATGTCTGACTCAGCCGGGTTCGACGCTTCCATCATGTTGATTTCTTCTTCGGGCTCTTGTGCCTCAATCTTCAAACCCTCCACCTGCTCGGAGAGGATCTCACCTTCCATTGTCGTTGCTGACGAACGAACAAAAGGGATGGCTGACTTGCCGCCAGTGCGCATGTCCTGGATTGTTATCTTAGGCCTCCGTGGTTCATTACCATTGGATCCGAGAGCGCGTGTCCCCAACTGGGTAGGTATATCGATCGGATGTCGGATGCCCTGCCCTTCAGCTCCGAGTCCTTGACCAGGCCGGTACCCGAATCTGATGAACTGTCGAGCAGCGCTGCGGTTGCCCCGACCCATTAGGGGATCTGACCTGAAGTCCCTCCTGACCATGTTCACCATCTCGAACGCTTGAGCCGTCGATGGTTCGCCAGCTGGTTCTCCGACGTAAGGCATGTCAATTTCATG
Source organism: Melastoma dodecandrum (assembly GCA_029817715.1). Lineage (NCBI taxonomy): Eukaryota > Viridiplantae > Streptophyta > Magnoliopsida > Myrtales > Melastomataceae > Melastoma > Melastoma dodecandrum. The sequence goes on from JARUPY010000606.1 coordinate 6,477,588, forward strand.
GCACAACTCCATGGTACACTCCCCTTTGACTGTGATGAGCTTGCCATCTGAAGGAAAACGGACCATCTGGTGCAAAGTCGAAGGGATTGCCCCGGCTTGATGGATCCACGGACGTCCTAGCAGCATGTTGAAGGATCCGGCGGTCTCAAGAATTTGGAATGCGGAGGAGAAGAGAGTGGGCCCCACTTTAATCTCTAGAGTCACCTCGCCGTGGGCCTGACGTTTTGCGCCGTCAAAAGCTCGAATGGTCAAGCTGGAAGGTGGGAGTTTCTCGATGTTGATACCGAGCTTATGAGCCACATCGAGTGGGATGATGTTGACTCCAGACCCTCCGTCGATGAGCACCTTGGAAACAATAGTATCGCGACATTTGAGCGTGATGAACAAAGCGCTGTTGTGGTCCTGTCCTCCTTCCGGGAGGTCATCTTCCGAGAAGGTGATGGCATTGTTTGCCAGCATGCCGTTCATGTACGAGTCTAGCGCGTTGACCTCAATCTCTTCCGGTACGTGTACTTCAGCCAGAAATTTCTCCAACATCTCCCTGTGTTTGTCAGAAGAATGGATCAAGTCGAAAAGAGAAATATGGGCGGGTTGCTTCCTCAGCTGCTCCACAATGTTGTAGTCACTTTCTTTCACCGAGTAGATCACCTTGCGAATTTGCTCATTCGACGGCCCCTTGGGCTTTGAAGACTCAGGCTGCTGTTGAGGCTCTGGAGCCGGCACCACTCTTCCCGAACGGGTGATGAGCTCGACTTCTGGGCTGGGTGTCATGCCACTTGGACCAATGACAACTGGACCCCTTGGTTCCATCTGTATCGGTGCAGGTACTTGAGACGGCATCTCCGATTGTGTTGGACCCAATGGGATGTAGACATATGGTGCTCGAGGGAGTACTTGGGGGAAAATGTCCGGTATAGCGGCATGCATCTGTAAAGGGTGTGTATCTCCTCCGTAGGATCCACGTCCACGTCCACGGCCTCGTCCTCGTCCTCGTCCTCGACCGCGATTGGTCTCGATCATGTTGATATATTCTTTTCCTTCGAACTCACGCGTCTTGACCTCCGTATCATCCACCTTCTTAATATCAGACTCCTTTTGCTTCTTGGCTTGTCTAATATATGTCGTCATAAGGTTCAGGGTATAGCCACATTGGGTGGCATGTAGTGAGTGCGCATGCGGGGTCGGCGTCTCCAGCTTCGTCCCCTATTGAGCTCCGTAACGTTGCCGCGTTCAGTGTTCTCCTGCTCCACTTCATGTAAATGCACCTCCTCTTCATGATCAACCAGCGGCGTGAAGGGATTTGTCCCGACATAATTGACGTGCGCGGGCAATGGGTTGCTCATGACATTTGGAGTCGTAGCCGGTGTCGCGAACGTAATAACGCCGTCATCCGGCAAGTTCTTAATCTTGAATTTGAGCGCGATGCAATCCTTGGTGTCGTGCCCCAGTGCTCCAGAGTGATATTGACAACTCGCCTTGGGGTTGTAGCCAAAAGAAGAAGGGTTGGTCGGTTTGGGGTCCACGGGTGAGATGAAGCCCATGTCTCTCAGCCGGGTAAACATGACATCTAATGGATCGGGGGTCGGAACCAGGTCCACCAATCTGCGTCGGGGACGTTCTTGTTGTGCAAGCTTTGGCTGCTGGCGCATCATCACAGGAGCGGGCAGTCTAGGATTGGCCACCATAGGCACAGGCGGTCTAATGGTAGCGACAGCGTAGGTCCTCGATGCATATGAAGTCGGCGATGCCATTGCCTTATTGTGCTCTGCAGCCGCGACGAGCTCCTTGGGCTTTAGTTTGACGACCGGCTTTACTGAAGGGGAAGGAATCAGTCCTTCTCGGTTCACCACAACGAGTTTATCTGCATTAATGACCGCTTGGGCAAAGTTTGTGATGGTCTGGCCAATCATGTAAGGTAGGTACTCGCGCGGGAGGAGTTGGAAAAACTCGTCTATCAACTCCTTTTCTTTTAAAGCTGGCTTAATCTGCGAGGCCATCTCCCTGAACCGATAAGCAAATTGTTTGATGTCCTCAGAGCGGTACCTTTTCAACTTCCGCAAGTCTGATATCGTGGGTGCCATTTCGACATTGAAACTGTAGTAATTGAGAAAGTCAAGAGCCAACTCCCTGAATGTCGCGTACTGGTTCACATCCTTGGTGTAATACCAGTGCAGCGCCGACTCCGCTAAACTCTCCTGAAACATGGCGATGCGAAACTTATCATCCACCGGGTACACAGCCATCTTGTGGCAGAAGTGTTTTAGATGTAATTCCGGGCAGCCGTTTCCACGGAACTTCTCAAATTCAGGCATTTTAAACTTCGGCGGGACTTGAATTTGTGGGACATGGTAGTTGGCATACTCCCAGTTGTGACCTCGTTGTCCCTGAATGGCGTTGAGGCGCTCTTCCATCCTCGCCATACGACGCGCCTCCTCTTCTTGCATAGAGGCAATCTTAGCCTCGAGTCTTGTCTCGAAAGCGTCGGCCTGCTGCTGTTCGCCAAATAGTTCATTCACGATAGCCGCGTTACGGTTTCTTAAGTTTGGTACGGTCGGGTCTGCATGCGCTGCCGAGGGCGGTGTGATCGGTATAGGGATTCTGAAGCCGGCAGTTGTAGAGGTGACAGGAAAATAGGGCGATGGCCCAAGTGGTGCTGATTGATAGGGAGTTGGCCCTGGTACGGATGGTTGAGGGTAGTATGGTGGAAGGTATGGTGGTGTTGTGGTTGAAGGAAAAGGCGGCCCACGCATGTATGGGTTATAGAAGGGTGCTATACTTGCGGAGATAGCGGATCCGGAGATGGCATGGTTATAGGGGGTTGGAAGGCTTGATGAAGCGATTAGACTTGGCTGAAAATGTGGGTAGTAAGGTGGCATTGAAGACGTGGTAGATCCAGGCATAACAGGGGGAAGATGGGGGTTTTGGGTGACAACAAGAGCAGGTATGGCTGCAGTCTGTCGTTGGAGTAGCTCAGTCATCATCGTCTTCAAAGATGACAACTCTGCGGTGAGCGACTCGACTTTGTTTCCCAAGGAATTGTCGTCGGCACTTTGGGCCGGTGCTGGTGGTGCAGGAGGAGATGACGCAGCGATTGGCATCGTTGATCTTGGTATAGCCGGTGCGGAGAAAGTCATCGGTGGGATATATGTCGAAGACGCATTTCCTCCTGATGATCGCCCGATGATGAAGACCGTGGCTTGGGAAGACAGCGGTGGAAAAGTTTCCAAGGAAACCACAGGTACTGCCGTTGATGAAGGCACAACGACGGCGGGAGTTGGAGTAGCAATCGCTGCGGTTGATCCTATGTTGGACGTCGTCATATCGGTTGAGGAAACTCCTGAGCTGGCCATGCGTATCGTCCGGCTTCGCAGCTCGAACGGACGTGTCCTCGGGAGATTAATTTTGGTACCTTGGGGAGAAAATCGAAATGAGAGTTGAATCAGCCTCAATTGTGAGTTCATTTTGGACGCATGATATGTGGTGATGCATGATTATGTCTAATGCAAGGATTGGATTGTAATTACAATGAACACAATCCAAGAGAGAGAAAACAAGTTAGCAACACGACGTCTAAGCTAAAGTTTATTACAAAGAGTATTAAAAAGTTTGATGAATATAAGATGAAATGAGATTTCAAGTCCGTTATGATAGAGTCGATCTTCAAATGCGATCCCAAGGAGTAATGCGCTTCTTTTGGAAACGGGCTGACTGGGCGTCGATGTCCTTCTGATGTTTTGGGGGAAGGTCGAACTCTTTCTCTATGAGAGTCATCCACACGCGTGCGAAGTGTGTCGTTGCTCGTCGAATTACGCCTATCGGTGGTGGGTTATCTAGGTCGATTGGATCAAATGGTTTAGTTGGTGCTGCTCTGATCCGCGGAAGTCCTCCGAACTGGTGCATGACCCGTGCTGGACAGTAGTAGGACGTCCCGGTGATCCCAACGATCGGGATGTAATCTCCATCTAGGGAGCTTATGATAGCCCAGTCCACGTCGAAGCATTTGGCCATCGGATAGAAGTCCTCAGGCTCCAGAGAGCGGAAGAGAGCTCGGACACCAGCAAATGTGCGAGTCGGAAGGCGAGCACGTCCTGATATGCGGTCGAGCAAATCTGGAAATTGTTCTCGTCTGAACGATTCTCCGGTGATGCCGATGTGGATGTAGAACCATGCCTGGAGTAGTGTCGGGCTGAAGGTGAATTTGTGATTCTGCACCCCCTCTCTAGCTCTGCGCGCAATTCGGGTAAGGCTGTAATTTGTTTCGCCGACCAGGTTGGGAAGGAAAGGTCTTCCTTCGATGATTGCTTTTGTCAGGTAGACTGTTCGCTTGTTGAGCAATGCCTCACTGTATGGGTAGAGTATCGTCCCTGTGAACAAGAGGATAAAGGCCCTTGCTGATCCTTGACCGTCTCCCATGTGTGGCTCATACGGTGTGTTGCGTAACTCGAAGAGCTTGTTGACGTTGATATGTCCTTCCACGGTAAACAAGTTAGGTACCACTGCTGGTGAGATTTGAAGGAGACGAGCAATGTAGTTCCTCGGCTTGTCATCGTAAGGTAGGGGGAGGATTCCTGAGTGAGGAGGTAGTGCAGAGAAGTCCCCATATTCTTCGTAAGTCGGCGCCAGTTCTAAAGTGCCAAATCTGAAGGTGTAGCTCTCGGGATCCCAGCGAGCGACGAGATGCTGAAGCAGGAACCAGTCGACTTCCATGCGGATGAGGTGAAAGAGACCTCCAAGCTTTTGTTGTACGAACTCTCTTTCTGAGGGTCTGAGGACATCGAGCCACCGTCGAAGCAAATCCGTAGATGGAACCCCCTTGCGTAGCGCTATTGATTCCATGAGATCAACCTACAAGCTTGGATTTCATTCAATTGTAACAACAATCCAATCCAAATCCTAATATGATGCGAATTCGCACGCGAGTTATTTACGTTTGAAAAGTAATGACATTGAACAAATATAGATGTGTTGATGCATCTATTATTAATCAGCAGACACTTATGCAGAATGAATGTAAATGAATGTAATAAGGGAAATGGGGAGTAAAGGGATTGAGAAAACCCCCGCAACCAACCCAAACCGCTGCAAAAATGAACAAAATTAGTTCTTACAATTTATCGCATACAAGACCTGTCCCTGCACAGGTAGCAGTCACTTAGTAACAAATAAATGCATATGCCGTGTCTGGTACCTGTAGTGAACAAACAATACTAGACTCTCGGATGAAGGCTTCTAAACCTCCCTCGGACTGAGGGAGGCGGGGTCCCGGCCAAAAACCATACCGCAAATAGCAGCAGGCTGAGCCTCTCGGTGACCCCCCTAAAAAAAATCCTAGCCCCGGGTTCGGGCACTCCTAGACATGCCTAGTAAGCGGTAAACAAACACAACCATGAGGGCAGAGAAAGGGCACCGAGCCAAGCAATGACATGCGCAAACAAGAACTCCTCTCCGCATGGGGATTGAAAATGTAAGAGTGTTCGAAAAGAATCCACATGCATATCCCCAGCGGAGTCGCCATCCGGGATGTACGCGCGCCTTCCGGCCTAGCACGCGCGCAGCGGTTCGGACGACCCGAGGATCCGGGCCCGCTCCCCAAGGCCCAACCGGTCGACGTCACGACTCGAGCGTCGGACGCTGCGGAAGGGAATTGGGTGATCCCTCCCTAGGTTCCTAACTGGGCCTGCTCGGGCCCTCGCCGACCGTCTCTGTTTTCCTAAGAGGCGGCGGGCGAAAGGCGGAGCATGATCCGAAGGAGGAACTTTCGGGAGGAATCGGGAGCGGCTCGTGTCGTCAGTCCCTCATCCATGATGGCTCCGTAAGAAAAGGTTGTTGTTTAACCTAGGTGAACTAAACGGAGTCGCCACCGACTTTATTTATAAAAGCTGTTTAAGTCGGAAAAAAATAGTTGGTTCGAAGATTCCTAGTTACTGACTCTTACATTCTAACATGCGAAAAGGGAGGTGGCGTTTGCTCCAAAAGATTTGCTTTTGTTTAACGGGCGTTGGACCCGATCCGGGCATGACTCCGGACTCATGTCAATGTTTTACGGGCGTTGGACCCGATTCAGGCTTTTTGGGCCCGAACTTATGTTTATTTGTTTTACAAACAGCATGCGACGATAAGCCTATGGGCCTAAGGCATGCGGACAAGCACAAACAATTATTGAGATCAAAGGGAGCGGGGAAGGGCGGTGATTGCGGGCCTATGCACTTGGGCCCGCAATCCGTTACATGTGGAAATATAAAAAAACGGGAGGCCCGCACCTCCCTCATGTACCTGAGGCCCGACTGGAGGGGGCGTATTGGCATTGAATTCATCAGTTGAGGCTTCTTTAGTGATGTGTCTCCACCACCGAATCCCTTCACGCAGTCTTTGAGATCACCTTGTCGATTACCTCGGAGTTTTCGTTATTTTGCAAAACAAACAAAGAAAGTGATTAGAAAATTCGAATGATAGTAATAATTTAATTCGTCATAAGTTACATGTTGTCCTTATGCCCCTTTTTTTGTATTTGTTTTTTTTTTTTAAATAAATTAATTGATTATATAATTAAAATGGTTTAATTGACAATTAAAAAAATATATTAAAAATAATTATTGTTATAAACGTGCGATGTGATTAAAATAAAAAAAATTAATTTTGATTATGAAATTTGACAATTTAAAATGATACTAAAGTTGTTAAAACACAAAAAAAAAGAAAAAGGAAAATCCGAGGCGATTTTTTTAAGAAAATAATAATATAGAATGTGAAATAAAATTTAAAAAAAAAATAGGTAATGAATCTGATGATTATTATAGTAAAAATAATAGAAAATGTGAAACTAAATGAATTTTAATAATAAAATAAAGAAAATAAACAACACGTTAATTTATAACCTTTTGATAAAAAGAAAATCATTAACTTTTGTTAATTTTTTTAAAATTGTGAAAACCAAACGAAATCATAAAAATCACGTTTTCTTGTTAAACAAATAATTCGTTTTTTTTTTAATAAAAAAAAATGTCCATTATTCAGATTTTAGATAAAAATTAAATAGAATATTAAAGATAATAAAAAAAAATATTAATTAAAAAAGTGATAGAGGGGTCGTTACCCTTCCTGTGAGAGAGAAGTTGTCGTCCGTCGGTTTTTGATGACGTTGCCGCTGGGGAAGGATGGCCAAAGGTGGAGATCCTGGTAAGGAGTCATGTTCCTACATCCTGTACATGTAAGTAAAATATCAGAACAAAAGGAATCTCTCCGCGACGCTTTTGTGCGACCGCGGAGAGTTGAGACCGGGTTATCGTGTATATTCGAAGTCAAAAGAACATCGCAGCCGGAGGTTAAGATCATTTGCTGATGAAGGCGATGTTTCCGGTTGGTGTTGGTAATGGAGGCTCACTCCATTGTTGATGCCGAAATCTCCTAGGGAAACTGGGTTTGAGTTGGTGACGTAGGGTTCTCCGTCGATGTGGCTAGACCTACCTTGGGGTCGCCGGATGTAGGGGGAACAAACGTCTGGAGTGCTGGAGAATCTCTGAGGGGTCTGGAGAATCTCTGAGAGTGGGAGAGAGTGGGAGTATATCTGTGTGTCTAATTTTTTATGGGAGCGTCTGTGCGTATTATATAATTGAAGTATGGGGAGGAGGGAATTGACAGAATGCGAAGATTACGATCCTTCAATCTATCCCAAAAAATCTGCAGTTGCCTTCCCTTGGATGAATGGACGTCTGATTGAAGAATTGAGGGGATGTGATTATCATTTTTTTCTAAGATTGTGTGATGAGGATACGATAAGGCATGTCCAAGCAGGGAAAGGAATAAAAGAAATTATGGATAATTAAAAATAATTTCGTAATTTTATTTGATCTATTAAAAGAATAAATTTTAAAATGGGCTTTGGTCATTTTAATGCTATTTTATAAGGCCTAGGTTCATATATATGGGTTTGGGCTTTAAAATAAAACAAACAGACTCATTCTAAGTGATTAAAAGTGGCTAAATGAAGGAATCCATAATTTGAGGATTACAGCATCTTACACCCTGCCTTTCATACGATGGATGTGGTGAAGTAAATTATTAATATAGTAGTCCGAACAAGGCTGTACCTCCCTGTTATTGGGGACTCTCTGCAGCCGTCCATACTTGGACTGGATGATCTCCCCCTGCTCATGTCGGACAGGAACTCTTATCGCGAACTAACGCAGCACGTCATAGGGCAGTTCTCGAACTTCCGAAATGCCGGGTGGATGCGGTTTGACACTTTCGCCGATCTCGAGGAAGAGGCGAGGAAAATAGGCGTATATGTCACTCGTGCTCAAATGGGAATGAAGAAAATCTGGATGAAGTCGATCCTTTTGTTGTTTGTTTGATTTGCTTTGGCAGGTTGTGAAGAGGTTTGCGAGGGAGTGGCCATTGCTGATGATCAGTCTGACAGTTCCATCCATGTACTCGGACCAGAGGTTTAAGGACGGGAATGATGTTCGCCCCTGCCTCTTTGATCCGGAGGTTGAGCCATCCATGAAGTGGTTGGACTCCAAGGAGGCCTGCTTTGTGGCCTACGTATCATTCATAGCCTCGTGGTGCTCGGAAGGGAGCATACGGACGAGATAGGGAACGGGTTCAAGAGGATCAAAAGTGAGTTCCTTTGGGTTGGGAGATAAAGGGAAGGGAAGAAGCCCCCTCCCCGAGTTTTCGAGGAGGTGCCGCTTCTGGTAAAGGCCTAATTTCCGTAGGTTGCTTTGTGATGCACTGTGGGTGGAACCCCACCCTTGAGGCGCTGAGTCTGGGGATCCCGATGGCGGTAATGCCCCGGTAGGCGAAGGAGCCGACAAATGCTAAGTTCATAGTGGACGTGTGGAAGGTAGGAGCAATGATTGGCCGGAATGAGAGGGGTATTGCCACAGTGACGAGATTGATAAACGCATTGGCGAGATCATGTTTGACGACAGGGGATGGGAGATCAGGGAGAGATTCGCTAAATGGAAAGAACTTGCTCGGAGGGCACTGCAAGAACGCGGGAGTTCAGATCAAAACATCAACAGATTCGTCGCAGAGATAGTGAAGTGCACCCCATATTCCAAGCTTTCGTGATCTATGAAACCAGGAATATCATCTTTGTTGGGCGGTTATTTAGTATGATATATGCGTCGTAGTCCCCGCCTCATACGATGGATGAGACGATGTCAGTTACAACGACAGTAGTCCGAGCAATGACGTTGTAGCTCCTACGAAAGAATCAAACTCGGAACCTATAAAGATGGAGTCACCAAGTGCTTGCAGGTCCCTGAGGTATGAGACATTTGTGTAGGGGCCTGCGATGGACTCATTCGCCAGCACAATGCCATTGCCGTCTATCTTAATTGCATAGTGAACGACCGGTCCAATGTTCTCGGGCACGAGAAACTCGTCCCGAGACCCAATCCTCTCAATGTTTCCTGGTATGAGGATGCTCGTTGGGAGGGTCTCAATGGTATTCGCCTTGGGACCAGTCAGGTAAAACTTCTGTATCGTCTGGGTGATGATCACAGATATGAGGAGGTACGAACCATCATTTGATATGGCAAGACCCGCCGGTCCGGCAAGACCATTTGCCAAAACCTTGACATTGCCCGTGGCTGGGTCATAGCTCAACAGTCTTCCGGATCTGTCGTTCGCGATGACCATTTGGTAGATGTTCCTACAAGAGATCAGTATGATCGTTATATGGACTATTGAAATCGAATCATCTAGCTTTAGAATCGAAATCATCCTTTGAAAACATACTTGAATCGTTGACTCGTGTCGAGGAAGTACACAGTGCCATTAATAGGATCAACGGCAACCGCGTTGCAGTAGAAGACAGGCTGTCCGCCGGCCGATGTCACGAGCTGGGTGGCCTGTCCGCCGGCAGGACCAACTCCATTAAGCCCGAAATACACGTCACAGAAGTAGAGATAATTCGACCCGTTGAAAGCGCTTCCTAACGGTCGCCCGCATTTGCTATACAAACTCGGATCGCTGTTGCCGTCACAAAGCGTCTTGTTCCTATAAAACATTCGCAACGGTAAAACTAACGAAATCTTCCCGCACATCTACTATGAAAATCACTCGAAACACGACCTGTTGGGCGCTGCGTATGCAAAATACTCGTAGGTGCCAAGTAGAGGGTTAAGCTTTACGATGCTTCCATCTGAGATCCCGGTGAAAGGACCGACTCCATACTCGGTGAACGATATGGCTTCGGGACCCGTTGTTCCTGGGGGCAATGGGTATGTCACGAAAACTCTTACGTCGACCGATAGGAGGACCGATGGGGAAAAGAGCAGGAGAGCGAACACAAGAGTGGCTAGGTCGCAGACATAAGTGCCAATGGCCATGTTATGATCTATATGATATATCGACCATGTTGTCTCCAGGGCAAGCAAATACATTCGAGGCATTTATATATATAGTAAGTAGATGGGCAATCGGGATAATCAGATGATCAGCTACAACCTTCTTAGGTTTGGCGCTTGCTCTCCCCTAACTTATCAACTAAACCAAACAATGTTATTACATAGATGGGGTTCCGCCAGAATTTTCTCATCTCGTAGATATGAGATAAGGCAAAGCTTGAAACACAAGACATGTTAGAGAGATCACGTAACATTTGATAATATAGGTAGCAACAGACATTTCGGTCGCAGACTTAAGCAAATAAAGAGGCCTACTTTCGGCCCGAAACATAGCAAGAGCATAACTGAATGTTCACGTAAATCTTAACGGACTATGTGTATGTCATTTTTTTAATATTGCGAACTAATACGTTTTTAATTGGGGTGAGCTGGACGTGTAACCTGGAACCGGCCGATTTCTTATTTTTTTGAAACTATAATCTATCATGTGGTTCCAAGAAACTACCCGAGAACTAACCCGCACCAATTGTGGACACTTCCACATCAAACCTGCCCCATCAGAGTCAAAGGCTCGGCGAAAAGACGAGGGCAAGGGAACGGGTTCGAGTATGCACCTTGGTTTTCACGAACTGGTTGAGGTAGCGGAGGAACTCGAGCACGTGAGTGCCCCTGCACTGAGAGAGTGATAGTGGGGAGCAATGGTTTCTGATGTGACTGAAGGTGTTCCAGTCGCGCCTCTTCTGGTTCTCATAAAGACCGAGGGATGAGGCCAAAGGGGCGAGTGAGGTACCGACGGAGATCAAGTTGGATGTATGGATTGGGGAGGGAGGCGAAGGTTTGAAAAGAGATATTTGCAATTTTAAAATAAGTATTGTATCAAGTTCAAGTTTTTCAGGTTAGTTTTCAAGTGAAAACTTGGAACCGTAATTGGTATTACCTGTTGTAAAAAATTTAGAACCTAGAAACTACCTGGTCTATTCGAAAATGACACCGACCCTATGATACCGGTTTTACCTGAAACCTCCTAATTTTTATAACAAAATAATAAAACTAAAATTTGGTCTGGCGCATTGATGTTGTGATTAATCGGGCTACAAGAAGGACACTACTCACATTTTGACCTTAGAATTTTTTAACCTTACGATAAGGACGTATTTATGGCTTCATATCTGGATGTAAGGAGGCCCTTAGGGTCGGTCGTATTAAGCTAAAACTTAAGAAAGAGAAACGAAGGCGAGACCATCTGAGCGAATAATGGGATTATCGGTCCCGGCCATCGCCGTCTTCCACATCGGAACGGCCGCCCTTCGTGAGAGCGCATGGAATCCTGTCAAAGGATGGTCCCTGCTTCGGGAATTTGCTCTATTTTCTGTGTCTACCTTGCCGGCTTTTGTTAGGTTCACGAAGTTCGAGCTGTGCCTAACTCACCACCTCAGTCCTAAAAGACGGGCCTACACTAATGACCCGTTTTACTTTCGAAATGGAATTCCGGAATGAATGAAGAAAATAATATAGTAATTAGGAATGAAATTACTTAAAAAATAACGTGTTTAATTGAGTGATGAAAAGGAGAAGAGGAGGGGAATAAAATGAGCAAACAAATGTGCATTCTACATCATGAGTTAGGGAATGATCATTCCCTTACTTATTCCATTCCCCTATCATTCTCCTATTTATCTTTGAGATAAATACATCTTTTTTTAATCAATTTCCTTCGTATTAACTATATTCTTTATCCCTTCTCTTTCCATCCCCTCTGAAATTCCATTTCAGAAACCAAACATGCTATAAGGTTCAAGCTACCACCCAGTCAATAATGCAGGCACCCTCCTAAGCCAGTGAGTGGGCTGCGGCCGCACCAAGGAGTCAGAAGTCTGTGAGGAAGTCGTCGGGAGTTGGGTGTGGGCTCGTCGAGCAGATTCAGCGCCCGATGTAAAAATAGTTCATGTCACGCAAAGCATGGAAAATGCACATGATGAATGCATAGGCCATCTCTCTCGGACAGGTCCACGTAACGAGACAGGGATATGGTCTTAGAAAGACTTTGTGCCTTTCAGGATTTGACGGCCGATCTCAAGCAGTCAGCAGCGACCTACGGACAGTCACATGTATGGCCCGTCCTCTTCAGGCAAAGGCCTAATTGTGAGATTGTGCCACCAACTTCAAGCCCTGAGCCATAACTCGGTAGGTTGCTTCATGAGGCACTGCGGGTGGAACTCCGCCCACTAGGCCCTAAGCCTGGGGATACCGATGGCGGTCACGCCGCTGTGGGTGGACCAGCCAAGAAACGACAAGTTCATAGCAGGCGTGGAAGGCAGGAGCATGGATTGGGCGAAACGAGAGGGGTATCTTCGCGGACCATGACATTGAGAAATGCATCGACGAGATCATATTTGTCGATAAGGGAAAGGGGTATCAGGGAGAATTCCAATAAATGGAAGGAGCTCGCTCGGAGGGCACTGCGAGAAGGCAGTAGTTCGGATCAAAACATCGATAAATTCTTCACGGTGCTTGTGGAATGCACTTTAAATTCCAAGATTTCCTGATCTATCAAACCAGGAATAGCATCTTTATTGGGTTGATATTTAGTATGATATAAGCGTCTTAGACCCCGCCTTCACATACGACGGCTATGTCGATGTCAGTTATTACTCCAGTAGTCCGAGCAAGGATGTTGTAGCTCCGACGAAATTATCGAACGCAGAGCCTATAAAGATGGAGTCACCGAGTGCTTGCAGGTCCCTGAGGTACGAGACATTTGCGTAGGGGCCGGCGATGGACTCATTGGCCAGCACCCTGCCGTTGCCGTCTATCTTAATTGCGTAGTGAACGACCGGTCCAATGTTCTCGGGCACTAGAAACTCGTCCAGGGATCCAATCTTCTCAAGGTTTCCCGGTGTACTGAGGCTCGTTGGTAGGGTCTCGATGGTATTTGCTTTGGGACCAGTCAAGTAAAACTTCTGTATTGTCTGGGTGATGATCGCCGTGATGAGGATGTAGGAACCGTCATTTGATATGGCAAGTCCCACAGGTCCGGCAAGACCATTGGCCAAGGACTTGACGTTGCCTGTGTTTGGGTCGTAGCTCAGCAGTCTTCCGGATCGGTCGTTGGCGATGATCATTTGGGTAATGTTCCTACAAGAGGTTAATACGATCATTAGACGGATTATCTGAAACTGAATCGCCTGGCTATTTTAGGCGTGCTTAAAATCGAAATCATCCTTCGAATGTCTACTTGAGTCTTTGACTCGTGTCGACGAAGTACACCATGCCATTAATAGGGTCAATGGCGACCGCATTACAAAAGAAGACAGGCAGTCCGTCGGCCGACGTCACGAGCTGGGTGGCCTGTCCGCCGGAAGGCCCGACTCCATTGAGCCCGAAATATATATCACAGAAGTAGAAATAATCCGAACCGTTGAAAGCGCTTCCCAACGGTCGCCCGCATTTGCTATACAAATTCGGGTCGCTCTTGCCGTCACAGAGCGTCTTGTTCCTAGAAAACAGTCAACGGGAAACGTGACGACATCGTCCTGCACATCTACTATGAAAATCACTCGAAACACGACCTGTTGGGCACTGCGTATGTAAAATACTCGTAAGTGCCGAGTAGAGGGTTAAGCTTTACGACGTTTCCATCTGAGATCCCGGTGAAAGGACCGACTCCATCCTCGGTGAAAGATATGGCAACGGCACCCGTCGTTCCCGGGGGCAACGGGTACGTCACGTAAACTCTTACGTCGACTGATCAGACCGAAGGGGAAAAGAGCAGGAGAGCAAACAAGACAGTGGCTAGGTTGTGGACATAAGTGGCCATGTTATGATCTATATGATATATCGACCATGTTGTCTCCAGGGCAAGCAAATACATTCGAGGCATTTATATATATAGTAAGTAGATGGGCAATCGGGATAATCAGATGATCAGCTACAACCTTCTTAGGTTTGGTGCTCAGCCGGAATTCCCCCCACATTAATTGCTCTCCCCTAACATATCAACTAAACCAAACAATTTATTACATAGATGGGGTTCCGCCAGAATTTTCTCATCTCGTAGATATGAGATAAGGCAAAGCTTGAAACACAAGACATGTTAGAGAGATCACGTAACATTTGATACTAAAGGTAGCAACAGATCATTTCGGTCGCAGACTTAAGCAAATAAAGAGGCCTACTTTCGGCCCGAAACATAGCAAGAGCATAACTGAATGTTCACTGAATGTCATTTTTTTAATATTGCGAACTAATACGTTTTTAATTGGGGTGAGCTGGACGTGTAACCTGGAACCGGCCGATTTCTTATTTTTTTGAAACTATAATCTATCATGTGGTTCCAAGAAACTACCCGAGAACTAACCCGCGCCAATTGTGGACACTTCCACATCAAATATGTTACATCAATCCAATCAATCTAAAAAACAAGTCAAAGGCTCGGTGAAAAGGATGAGGGCAAGGGAACGGGTTCGAGTATGCACCTTGGTTGTCACGTACTGGTTGAGGTAGCGGAGGAACTCGAGCACGTGAGTGCCCCTGCACCGAGAGAGTGATAGTGGGGAGCAATGGTTTCTGATGTGACTGAAGGTGTTCCAGTCGCGCCTCTTCTGGTTCTCATAACGACCGAGGGATGAGGCCGAAGGGGCGAGTGAGGTACCGACAGAGATCAAATTGGATGCATGGATTGGGGAGGGAGGCGAAGGTTTGAAAAGAGATATTTGCAATTTTAAAATAAGTATTGTATCAAGTTCAAGTTTTTCAGGTTAGTTTTCAAGTGAAAACTTGGAACCGTAATTGGTATTACCTGTTGTAAAAAATTTAGAACCTAGAAACTACCTGGTCTATTCGAAAATGACACCGACCCTATGATACCGGTTTTACCTGAAACCTCCTAATTTTTATAACAAAATAATAAAACTAAAATGAATAAAAAACAATTTGGTCTGGCGCATTGATGTTGTGATTAATCGGGCTACAAGAAGGACACTACTCACATTTTGACCTTAGAATTTTTTAACATCACGATAAGGACATATTTATGGCTTCATATCTGGATGTATGGAGGCCCTTAGGGTCGGTCGTATTAAGCTAAAACTTAAGAAAGAGAAACGAAGGCGAGACCATCTGAGCGAATAATGGGATTATCGGTCCCGGCCATCCCCGTCTTCCACATCGGAACGGCCGCCCTTCGTGAGAGCGCATGGAATCCTATCAAAGGATGGTCCCTGCTTCGGGAATTTGCTCTATTTTCCGTGTCTACCTTGCCAGCTTTTGTTAAGTTCACGAAGTTCGAGCTGTGCCTAACTCACCACCTCAGTCCTAAAAGACGGGCCTACACTAATGACCCGTTTTACTTTCGAAATGGAATTCCGGAATGAACGGAGAAAACAATACAGTAATTAGGAATGAAATTACTTAAAAAATAATGTGTTTAGTTGAAAGATGAAAATGAGAAGAGAAGGGGAATAAAATGAGCAAACGAATGTGCATTCTACATCATGAGTTAGGGAATGACCATTCCCTTACTCGTTCCATTCCCCTATCATTCTCCTCGTTATCTTTAAGATAAATACACCATTTTTTAATCAATTCCCTTCGTATTAACTATATTCTTTATCCCTTCTCTTTCTATCCCCTCTGAAATTCCATTTCAGAAACCAAACATGCTATAAGGTTCAAGCTACCAGCCAGTCAATAGCTGCAGGCATCCCCCTAAGCCAGTGAGTGGGCTGCGGCCACACCATGGAGTCAAAAGTCTGTGAGGAAGTCGTCGGGAGTTGGGTGTGGGCTCGTCGAGCAGATTCAGTGCCCGATGTAAAAATAGTTCATGTTACGCAAAGCATGGAAAATGCACATGATGAATGCATAGGCCATCTCTCTCGGACAGGTCCACGTAACGAGACAGGGATATGGTCTTAGAAAGACTTTGTGCCTTTCAGGATTTGACGGCCGATCACAAGCAGTCAGCAGCGACCTTCGGACAGTCACACGTATGGCCCGTCCTCTTCAGGCAATGGCCTAATTGTGAGATTGTGCCACCAACTTCAAGCCCTGAGCCATAACTCGGTAGGTTGCTTCATGACGCACTGCGGGTGGAACTCCACCCTCTAGGCCCTAAGCCTGGGGATACCGATGGCGGTCACGCCCCTGTGGGTGGACCAGTCAACAAACGACAAGTTCATAGCAGGCGTGGAAGGCAGGAGCATGGATTGGGCGAAATGAGAGGGGTATCTTCATGGACGATGACATTGAGAAATGCATTGACGAGATCATATTTGTCGATAGGGGAAAGGGTATCAGGGAGAATTCCAATAAATGGAAGGAGCTCGCTCGGAGGGCACTGCGAGAAGGCAGTAGTTCGGATCAAAACATCGATAAATTCGTCACGGTGCTTGTGGAATGCACTTTAAATTCCAAGATTTCCTGATCTATCAAACCAGGAATACCATCTTTATTGGGTTGATATTTAGTATGATACAAGCGTCTTAGACCCCGCCTTCACATACGACGGCTCTGTTGATGTCAGTTATTACTCCAGTAGTCCGAGCAAGGATGTTGCAGCTCCGACGAAATTATCGAACGCAGAGCCTATAAAGATGGAGTCACCGAGTGCTTGCAGGTCCCTGAGGTACGAGACATTTGCGTAGGGGCCAGCAATGGACTCATTGGCCAGCACCCTGCCATTGCCGTCTATTTTAATTGCATAGTGAACGACCGGTCCAATGTTCTCGGGCACGAGAAACTCGTCCAGGGATCCAATCCTCTCAAGGTTTCCCGGTATACTGAGGCTCGTTGGTAGGGTCTCGATGGTATTTGCTTTGGGACCAGTCAAGTAAAACTTCTGTATTGTCTGGGTGATGAGCGCCGTGATGAGGATGTAGGCACCGTCATTTGATATGGCAAGTCCCACAGGTCCGGCAAGACCATTGGCCAAGGACTTGACGTTGCCTGTGGTTGGGTCGTAGCTCAGCAGTCTTCCGGATCGGTCGTTGGCGATGATCATTTGGGTAATGTTCCTACAAGAGGTTAATACGATCATTAGCCGGATTATCTGGAACTGAATCGCCTGGCTATTTTAGGCGTGCTTAAAATCGAAGTCATCCTTCGAATGCCTACTTGAATCTTTGACTCGTGTCGACGAAGTACACCATGCCATTAATAGGGTCAACGGCGACCGCATTACAAAAGAAGACAGGCAGTCCGTCGGCCGACGTCACGAGCTGGGTGGCCTGTCCGCCGGAAGGCCCGACTCCATTGAGCCCGAAATATATATCACAGAAGTAGAAATAATCCGAACCGTTGAAAGCGCTTCCCAACGGTCGCCCGCATTTGCTATACAAATTCGGGTCGCTCTTGCCGTCACAGAGCGTCTTGTTCCTAGAAAACAATCAACGGGAAAAGTGACGACATCGTCCTGCACATCTACTATGAAAATCACTCGAAACACGACCTGTTGGGCACTGCGTATGTAAAATACTCGTAGGTGCCGAGTAGAGGGTTAAGCTTTACGACGTTTCCATCTGAGATCCCGGTGAAAGGACCGAGTCCATCCTCGGTGAAAGATATGGCATCGGGACCCGTCGTTCCCGGGGGCAACGGGTACGTCACGTAAACTGTTACGTCGACTGATCGGACCGACGGGGAAAAGAGCAGGAGAGCGAACAAGACAGTGGCTAGGTTGCGGACATAAGTGGCCATGTTATGATCTATATGATATATCGACCATGTATGTCTCCAGGGCAAGCAAATGCATTCAAGGCATTTATATATAGTAAGTAGATGGCAATCGGGATAATCAGCTGATCAGCTACAAACCTTTTAGGTTTGGCGCTCAGCCGGAATTCCCCCACATTAATTGCTCTCCCCTAACTTATCTACTAAGTCAAACTGTGTTATTACATAGATGGGGTTCCGCCTGTATTTTCTCAACTTGTAGGATATCATCAGATAAGCAACGCCTTGACATGTTGTGATCATCCTGCATGTTAGCACGGTGAATGGAGGAAAATATGCAACAATCACGTCAAATAATGAAGACCATAATTCAAGCGAATAATGGATATGACTTTATTATATTTAATTTATCTCATATTTTAGGCTTACACCATCTGTATATATGGGTTATTGTAATCTTGTCACAATAAGACAATACGATGATCTTTCGAGCCGGTGTTCTGATTTTTTTCTTTCTTTTAGCCCCTTGTTTCTTATCACCATTTTCTTCTCGCTTGAAAAAAAAAACCATGGATAAATCAGATGTTTTCAAACCTATTGTTACCACCCTGACCGGTTCCAATTTTAACTTGTGGGTACAAATCATGAAAAGTTTTTTGATTGGGCGCAAACTTTGGAGAATTATAACAGGAGATATCACCAAACCTGTTCGTCTATGTGATGAGTATCCAATCGAGTTCGCCGATCGACTTAAAGAATGAGACTGCAAAAATCATCAAATCATTACTTGGCTTCGCAACACCACTATGCCTGTTATTCATATTCAGTTTGCTGATTTTGATACTGCAAAAGAAGTCTGGGATTTTTTGGCAAACAGATTCCTCACCGCGCATTACTATCAATTATGGACTATACTCAAACAGGAGCGTGGTAAATCCATCAATGAATTTCTTTTTCAAGTACAACCCATCTGACATCAATTATCTCAAGCCAAAATTAGTGAGGATCATATGCATCTCATTCAGGTTCTCATGGCACTTCAACCTGAATATGAAGCCGTGAGGGCATTACTACTTCATCGTAATCTCTGGCCAAGCCTGAACACTGCCATTCAGGAAATAATTTTTGAAGAAACATGTTTGAATCTGAACGAAGCACCTCAATTAGAAGTTGTTCTCGCCGCTACTAGACTCTTGTCTCAGAAATTCAGAAATCAATCCTGTAAGAATTGTTCTAAATCTGGTCATACTTTTGTTAATTGTCCGACTATAGAGTGTAGATATTGTCATGGTTTTGGGCACATCCTGGAACATTGCCCCACCCGGCCTCCACGACCAAAAGGGATTCCTAAGTCTCGATTATTTTCGAAGCCTGAATCTTCATCAGCCGATGCTGTTACAGAGGGTTTGACTAACCTCACGATAAGTGATCTTGAGGCAATTGTTAAACAGGTCATGTCTTCTGATTCTGCATCTGCCCTATCTGCTACCCCTGGTATCTCTCCCTGGCTCTTTGACTCTGCTTGTTTCAATCATTTGACTAATGATTCTTCCATTCTTTCACCAAAAACATTAGTCACATCTTTGCCTCCCGTACATACTGTTTATGGTTCCAAAATGAATATCACTCACTTTGGACAAGCTTCCGCTCCAAATCTCAGCCTCCCAAATACATATCTTGTTCCAAATTTAACTCTGAATCTTATTTCGGTTGGTCAACTTTCTGAACAAGGACTAATCGTAAGCTTATCTCCGTCCGGTTGTCATGTTCGGGATCTGTAGACGGGTCAACTTATTGGGACGGATTGCAGAGTGGGCAGATTATTTGAACTCACCTCCCTTTATATCCATTGAAGAGTTGTATCTGCTGTAACTGCATATTCTGCTATTTATAAGTAGCATCTTCGTCTTGGTCATGCTTTGCCAAATAAACTGCAATCTTTAGTCTCTCGAGGTCTCCTAGGATCGACTAAATTTGAGTCATTTTATTGTCTTGATTGTTAATAGGGAAAACAACTGGCCATGTCCTTTACTCCAAGTACATTTATTTCTAACAGTCCTTTTGATCTTGTCCATTCTGATATTTGGGGTCCCTCTCCAGTCACAACGGTTAATGGTTATCGATATTTTGTGTTGTTTATCGATGATTTTTCATATTTTACATGGATATATTTTTTAAAACATCGTTCCGAGCTTTCTGAAATCTTCATTGAATTTGCTCTCATGGTTAAAACTCAATTTTCTCATACAAGAAAAATTCTTCGGACATATAATGCAATGGAATATAAAGATTCTTGTTTACTTCGATTTCTTGAACAACAGGGTACTATAATCCAGCGGTCTTGTCCTCATACTTCACAACAGAATGGGCGTGCCGAGTGAAAACATCGACATATTGTTGACATTGTTCGTACTCTATTACTTTCTGCATATTGTCCTAAAAACTTTTGGAGAGAAACTGCTATCACTGCTGTTTTTATAATTAATTGTATTCTAACGTTCTTCAAAATTTGTCTCCCTATGAGCAATTATTTAAAAAGCCTCCTGGTTATTCTTTTTTAAAATCATTTAGATGTACTTGTTTCATTCTTCTCCAGCCTCATGAACACACGAAATTGGAACCTCGTGCCCGTTTATGTTGCTTTCTTGGTTATGGAATAGAGCATAAAGGATATAGATGTTGGGATCCTATATCTCAGCGTCTTCGTATTTCTCGGCACGTTATATTTTGGGAAAATACTTGCTTTTCCTTTCTTTCAAAATTTCATCAAACTCTCACCACAGCATCTAGTTTATTTTCTCACCAGTAAGTTGAATTATTTTCCACGACGAATACAACTTTAGTCAATGAGCTTGCTCCAACTCCTGCACCCACTCCCATATAAGTTGTTCAAACTATGGATCCTGACACCGAATCCAATCTTCGCCGAAGTAATCAAGTAAGAGAACCCCCTTCTTATCTTAGCAATTATCAATGTTTTTCTGCTATCAAATCCTTGTATGAACCTCACACATATCGTGAGGCAAACACTAATCCTTTGTGGCAGCAAGCGATGAAAGAAGAACTTCAGGCCTTAGAAAATACAGGTACTTGTAGGAGTGAAAACAAACCAAGCCGCTCGCGAGCTGGTTCGGTCAAAACTCAGTTCGAGCTCGACTTTGACCGAGTTCGAGCCGAACTCGAGTCGGCTCGTTAGCTCGAGCTGAAACAATGACAGCTCGAAGGCTCGCGAGCCGCTCGCGAGCTTAATATTATATATTAAATTTTAATAATTTATTAATAAAAATTTAATAAAACTACCTGAAAAACTTTTTCCTTCCCCCTCCCCACTCTCGTAGTAGAAGCAAACCCTAAGGAAAAAACCTGTCGTCTCCCCTAGGAAGGAGAGGATAGTGTTCTGATCGTATTCATATCCTCTCTTCGTTCTCTCTCTCCTTCTGGCGGGGCGATCTCCTCTCTTTTTTAAGTAAGCGAAAAATAATCGGCATTCTCGTACTCTGTGTCTCGCGAGGGTCGGCTGGAGCGAGCGTCAAAAAGTACCGGAGAGGAGCTGGCTGAATCTTACGCTCGCGGGTAAGCGACGGATAGACGTGAAGGCGCCATAATCAAGTTACGCTCCCCATCCCCTTACCTTCTTTGTCTTTCCCTACCTCACCCCGTATGTGATCGAGTGTTGCCGCAATGTCACACTTTATTCGTGCTTCACTGTTCATTCTCGGCTGGCTGAAAATCTTGTTTCGTCTAGGCAAAGTCCCCCTCTTCTCCTCTTCCTTAGCGCTTCATGTATGTTGTCACTTTGCTTCGTTTTTGTTTCTTTGTTTTTTGCGTCTGTCTTTGTAGTTAACGTTCGATGGTGAAATCAAAATGTTCGGGTCACCATGATTTTGGGGGATTCCCGCGGGGTTTTGAAGAGACGGCGGATTTGAGGCCCTGCGTTTGGATTAACGGAATTCCCCCACATTAATTGCTGTCCCATAACTTATCTACTAAGTCAAACTGTGTTATTACATAGATGGGGTTCCGCCAGAATTTTCTCAACTTGTAGGATATCATCAGATAAGCAACGCATGTGCTCATCCTCCTGCATGTTAGCACGATGAATGGAAGAAAATCCGCGGCAATCACGTTAAATAATGAAGACCAGCTATGATTTTATTATATTAATTTACTTCCTATTTTAGGCTTTAATCTTTTCACAATAAGATAATAGGAATATCTTCCTTTTCTTTATCACTTCTTGGATAAAATACTATTTACGAGTATTTCACCATGAAGTTTATGTCATCATACATTTTATTAAATTCATCTTTAGATATTAGGCTTTGGCGTTCTTGTATTGTTCATGTTTCTAGTTTAATTTGTCTGTTCAGAGAGTTGTGTACACCATACAGAGAGAGGCTTTTGAGATCGTGCTTACTGTGGCTCCGTCGGTGCATCTCCCGCCTCGGGTCTTGCCTGACCACGGCCATTGCCTTCGTCCATCGAGGTGCCCCCGAATGCATTCTGTTGGCGTCTCTGGCCTTTTTCTGTGATCCACTAGTCAGGTGTTGGCTGAGTTTCCTTTTACATATTTTTATGTTTAATGTCACATGAGACTCTAATATAAATATTGTACGACAGCCGATGTCGATGAAAGCATGACATACTATATTGACAGTGAAGCCTTGCACTGCACTAGAAAGAAGGAATGAGAGGGTGACGACAGAGAGGAGGAAGAGGAGACCAGCAACCGCGGTCGGCGTCCCGGCGAAGGGGCAACAACACCCCACATTTGTTCCTTTATTAATATAATAATACAGACGGGGTAAATTATACTTAATTGGGTTGGATTAAGAAAGATAGGATTTGGTAACTCGTGGGTCGCGTGGTTTGGCCCATTAATACACCAATGAACCCAGGCCCGTATGAGGGGGGTTGGACCGGGTCAAAATTGGACAACCGTTTGACCCTTTGAGTCAAACCTCGGTATCTGTCTTTGTCAGGAGTCAACAACACACACAACCATTTGAGTCAAAAAAGTGGAATTTCGAAAAGGAGGAGATGATAAAATGGGTAAATTATTTTAAGAAGTGATCAGTAAATTTATGAAAAAAGAGTCACACTGGGAAAACGACAAACATCCAACAAAAAAAGGGGGAGTACCAAACAATGGAAGAAAACAAACAGTAGTACGACTGCGCCTATTACACAATACAAAGCAGAAGCAGCCAGCCGCCCACGCCATCCATCCACCTCACCCAAACAAACATCGGGAACTCCTCCGATGGAGAGGCAGCTCAGCCTCATCCCAGCAACACCTAGGGACTCCCCCGGCAAGCGCCGCGATTCCTCCCTCCATTACATCGCCAGGTCCGGCAACCTCTCCCGCCTTAGGGACGCCCTCGGCGACCTCGACGATTCCAGGAGGAGCGAGATCAGATCACTGCTTCGCTCCCAGAATGCCGAGGGGGAGACTCCCCTTTACGTGGCCGCTGAGAACGGCCACGTGGACGTTGTCGCCGAGATACTCAGGTGCTGCGACCTCGAGGTTGCTTCCATCCTCGCCAGGAATGGGTTTGACCCTTTCCATGTCGCTGCCAAGCACGGCCACCTGGGTTAGTGCTCGCTTTTGGTTGGTTCGCCCCCCCCAATCGATATGCGCGTTCCGTTCCCAGATTTTGTTGCTTGCTATCGCAGGGGTCCTGAAGGAATTGCTCCGAGCGTTCCCGAACCTGGCGATGCCGACCGACGCGTCCTGCACGACTGCGTTGCACACCGCGGCGGCACAGGGTCACACTGAGATCGTGAAGCTCCTTCTGGAGACGGACTCGAACCTCACGAAGATTGCCCGGAACAATGGGAAAACAGTCCTCCACTCGACCGCGAGGATGGGACATTTGGAAGTCGTGAGGGCCCTCCTCGGCAAGGACCCTGGAGCGGGTCTCAGGACGGACAAGAAGGGGCAGACGGCGCTGCACATGGCCGTGAAAGGCGTCAGTGAGGAGACCGTGCTGGAGCTAATCAAGCACGATCCCTCGATTTTGAGCGTCCAGGATAATAAGGGAAACACGGCTCTGCACGTCGCAGCAAAGAAGGGCCGATCTCAGGTTTGAACTGATTCATTCATTCTGTTTAGTTGATTTATGTATGGATGCTAAGGTCGATGCGTGTCACATCCCGCAGGTTGTTCGCCGTCTGTTGTCTTTGGAAGGTATCAACCTCAATGCAATCAATAAGGCAGGGGAAACTCCCCTCGACATCGCCGAGAAGTTCGGAACTCCTGAACTTGTGTCCATCCTGAAGGATGCAGGGGCCTTGAATTCGAAACAACTAGGGAAGCCCCCGAACGCGACGAAGCAATTGAAGCAAACGGTTAACGAAATCCAGCACGACGTCCAGTCTCAGCTCCTACAGACCCGTCAAACCGGGTTCAAGGTCCAGAAGATAGCCAAGAGGTTAAAGAAGCTACACATCAGCGGACTCAACAATGCCATAAGCTCGGCCACGGTTGTCGCCGTCCTCATTGCCACTGTCGCATTCGCGGCCATATTCACCGTTCCTGGACAATACGTCCAGCAAGATACCCCGGGGGAGTCGCTTGGTGAAGCAAATATCTCAAGCCAGGCCGCATTCATGGTCTTCTTTATATTCGACAGCTTGGCCTTGTTCATATCCCTCGCGGTCGTCGTGGTGCAGACATCTGTCGTCGTGATCGAGGAGAAGGCAAAGAGGCAGCTGGTGTTTGTCATCAACAAGCTAATGTGGCTAGCTTGCATGTTCATATCAGTCGCATTCATATCCCTGTCGTTCGTGGTCGTGGGACGGCAAGAACAACGGCTCGCCATATGCGCGACGGTGATCGGCAGCACCATCATGCTGACGACGATCGGTTCCATGTGCTACTGCGTGATCATGCACCGGTTGGAGGAGAAGAGGTTGAGGAACATAAGTAAGGGCGAGAGCCGGTCACGGTCTTACTCCTTGTCCATGGCCTCCGAACCTGACATGCTAAGTAGCAGCAACAAGAGGATGTATGCAGTCTGAGGTAACCTATGATTGCCGGAAGTAACATTGTTATATTACATGCCCGTGGCTTGAGCAGACCTTGACAAAGGCCTTGGGGCATGACCATGCTCGATTTGGTAAACATTGCGCTCGTCGAAAGAATGGATGGTACTGGCCACCCTCGATACGACGGGCGCAGGCGGCTGTTTTTACCATCGCTGAGGGATATACTATGGCACAACACTACGAGCACGAAGAGGGAAGCAAAAGCTTGAATGTAACCATAATGTTGAGTTTATCATTTATATAGAGGTAAGGTTTGCATGTCTTTTTAGGGTTTATTTCTTTCTACAAGGAGAAGAAAGAGAAGGCAGAAGAGCTGTCAAACTTCAAGATCGTAGTCGCAGCAAAATAAGCTACGGTCCGACAGGCCTTAGGTATTATTAGTTAAGTACGAGGCAAACGAGATCACGACCCAAAGACTTTTGACATGGAAACGCCATTGATTGACAGCCCTAAATTGAAACAAAAGAAAATAATGCCATCAACGACCCGGCGCCTACACACCCTTAATTAAATAACGGACCTCTCTTACCCCTTTATTCTCGAAACGTCGCCAGTCACGCCGTGTCGACTGAGACCATCTTGCCCCGTCCCATCGAGAACCCCCTCGTGCCGTCTGGCATGCGCGGGCCAGG
Source organism: Melastoma dodecandrum (assembly GCA_029817715.1). Classification (NCBI taxonomy): domain Eukaryota; kingdom Viridiplantae; phylum Streptophyta; class Magnoliopsida; order Myrtales; family Melastomataceae; genus Melastoma; species Melastoma dodecandrum. The sequence continues at coordinate 6,503,293 of JARUPY010000606.1, forward strand.
AGGTTGCTTTCCGAGAAGTGAAGCCTCATTCGCGACGGGATTGGTGGTAGGCGGCAACCCCGGGTGACTACCGCGGTTCTGGTGATGCAGGCCTCTCCCCCGTCCCCTCCCCCTTCCACGGCCGCGCCCTCTCTTCTGCCCACCCTCCCTATCATTCACATTTTCGTCTCCCTGCACAACACAGTGACGTGGGTACATCAAAAGTCACCAATCAAGCAAATACAAGAACGTGTAGTACTGCATCTCATCATTTTCTTTGCCCGTAGCTAAACAATGACGGATGAAAAACATGCTGAACTGATAACAGATATTGATCGGTTTTTCTCCTTTTGGAATTTGCCTAAAGATCAGAACAGATTGCTGGAGGCATCGGCCATAATTACGGTGAACTAACCTATGGTATACTCAAGGTTTCCTTAATCTACACTAGCTTTAAAAGATATTTGTGCAATAACTCACCGTATGGCCCTGCATTTGACCGTCCGATGGCTCCAAAGATTCATCTAACTGTTGCCTGATATTTGGATGATTCTCTGAAGTAGACGCATCTTCTTCTTCCCCAACTTCATCTCCGTCATGTGCCTTCTTCGTCCGTGCATGAACAGGCTTTCCCTAATAAAAGCGGAAAAATCGACTGAAGAATCTGGAGAAGACCGGACCCAGATAACCATATCTGCTTGTAACTATCCAAGATATAATTAATTCACATGTCAATGCCGAACCCAATATCAGAGCATTTCAGATAAATGAGTCTATATCAATGGCATTGACAAATAGATTGAGGCAGGTGAAGATTTCATGACTATGGCAGAAAGAGAAGGCAGTAACATACCCCACGCCTAAGAATCAAACGGACCCTGAGGCCACTTCTCCAATTCTCCTCATCATTCAGCTCTTCAACCTACAATAGAAATGAATGGCGAAAATTTCAAACCCCTGTGCTCACCAATGATATGTTCGTGATCAATATGGGACATTTATTGGAACACGGCACTGCTTACAGCTTTTTCAGCTAGCTCAACGGATTCATACTCCACAAAAGCATGCAACTGCATAGAAAACAACACGGTCTAAGTAATGAGATTCATAAATCCAATTTTCATATGATAAAATGTAACCCCATATATAATACCTCAAAAACCACAATAAGCCAAAAAAAATTGGGACAAAAAGCAAAAATATAGCTATTCTTTCCACATTTACTTCAAAACTTCTTTTTGTTAAGATTTAATTTCAAAACATTGAAAGCTTTGAGCTTTTATAAAATACTGGTACAAGATTTCATGATTGACCAAAATGAACACCAAAGCACCAATTACTCTCATCTAGGAACTCCACAAATTCTGCAAATAAAAAACAAAACTGCAAAAACAATATACAGGTAATTGGAAAGAAGATCGTCTTACCTTGTTACAGTAGAGCATGCCATCGGTTTTCCCTAACCTATTTGCTGGAGATGGCCCCCCACCTGCTTGTGGTTGACAGGTGCGTATGGCCTTAACACTAAAAAGCAACAACTAAATTAGGGCAGAAGGCAATCGGAAATTATTGAACAACACAGACTAGCTGTCCTACTAGAATGAGACATCCTCACCTCCCAACAGTAGAGAAGATTTTCATGAGATTTTGGTAGCAATGATCCTCTGGTAGATTTTCAGCAACAACTACACGTGACTGTATGAAGAGCATTTAGCAAATATCAATGACTAGTAATTTGAAATGAAATACAAGTAACTGGAGATTAGCAAATGCTAGACGATTTTGTTCCACATCTTATAAAGAAAGCAAAGTTAACAGAAACCATCAAATACAAACTATCTTTAATGCCGAGGATCATATTGTTAAATAGAGAAAAGGAACTTATAAAATTAAAGAATCAACAGACCAAGTACCAACTAACCTGTAATTCCTCCATCTCTGCGTCAGTTAAAGGGTGAAGGCGTTTAATTTTCTTCCCATCTTCACTGACTACCTGAAAATTTCAGCAACAAATAAATTAGAGGAACATGAAATCAAAAGAGATGATAAGATCGTAAAGGTATGACATATAAGAACATCAAGGCTCACAAGTTTTGATGAATTTCGCAGTATAATAGAGAGCCGCACACTGCTATTTACGAAGGATTTGATCTTCTTGAAATTGGCAACCACAGAGATTGGGACTGCAAAAAATGGTAAATCAGTAAAATAAAGGGCACATACGAAGAACACACTCCCAAGTCCATAGAAAAGGCTCTGACGAAGTAAAATCAACTAGCTTAGTTTCCATCACATGATAAACTCTGGCATTAAGAGGAGTTACCGTATCCATCAGGATCTTTGCTGATGTATTTCATAAGATGATCGGTCGTAGCCAGGTTCAAGTCACTAAAATAGTACTCTACCTGCATAACAGAAAACTCGAATCAACCACAGAATACATGGCGAGATCAAATTGGTTTCTTAAAGAGAAACAACACATCATATTTCATGACCGTGATAACTAGCACACAACGACTCAACCCTCTAGCATTTCAAGGGCGCTAAATAACAGAAAAATTTATGTTTTGCAACAATCTCTGATATAATCTTCGCCTATGCATACCGACAAAAGGATCAATTAGTCACAGCCCCCTTCCACTGCCTTTCTGAATATCACAGGCAAACGAATCAACTCCATCCAATCTTGAATGCCTTTTGGATAAACCAACTCCACGACACTGTTCTGAAATGATTACTAAATACACGTGGATTTTCTTCATCCTTCTGACATCATGTGATAACCTATACCCGTATTTCAGTTACAATCTCATATCATCATATCATCATATTCACTCATACATCCACCACACTACAGTATGTACAGGCCAAACATTGAGATGTTAAACAAATCAACATAAAAAAAAAAGACAACATAACAGTTAATGGTCAAAGAGCCAAAGTCTCAATGAAAATCTACAACTTTAGAGTCACGCATCTCATTAATAAGCTGAGAAACCCTTTTCACTTTCGTGAGGTCAAATGTCGCAGAACAGCAAGAAACCAATACAAACTCTACTCAACCAAGCCTCACAACTGCCGCTGCCTACAGTAAAAATATAAGAAATTGAGCTATCTGAACCCGACCTGATTCAACACCTTATGAACTGTCTCGTCGGACACTCCGTCACCAGAGACGGCCTGATCCTGATCCCCTTGAACCTGCTGTCTCCTGCGAGGATGGTGATGATGATAGCTGTGATTCTGATTATTATGACCCTGCAGATGATGATCGCCTCCTTTATTCAAAAGCGCCTCCTGAGCCTCCTGATCCGCGCCAGAAGATTGATACTGACCGTGCTGCTGCTGCTGCTGGTGGAACCACACCGGAACCTGTGAGGGATAGTGGTGGAGCGGGACCAAGGGGTGGTGCGCGTGGTAAGGAGGGTAAACATGGCCCACGCCGTGAGGGGGAGGAGAAGGGATCGCGATCCTCTGCTGCTGCTGTTGCGTAGTCTGTGGCAGGGAAGAAGGCACGAACTCTGGCGCCTTGGCGTTGAGGCCACTGAACGATCCGCTGCGGGAGAGGGATGGATCCTCGACAGCGGCGGGGGAGGAAGGTGAAAGGGGGGTGGCAGGGGACTGGGACGGTGGGTTGCGATCAAGGGTTTCAGAAACGGATCCTTCGGCCATGAGGACAAAAAAAAGACGATAGACGATCGGGAGATGGGATAAACCAACGGCTGGTGGAGGAAGGTGTCGGTGCCCGGAGGGACGGGAGGCGGTGAAAGGGAAGGAGGAGCGTCGGGGGTGGGTGGGGGAAGTTCCGGGGGAGGAGACAGTGGAGAGTCTTTCTCGGGGTTTTTCTGTAATGGCGTTTGCTGGTATTTGTAGTCAAAGTTTACTCCCATTATTACTATAAGTTCAAAGGAACGACATTTAACAATTGTTCTTACGATTGCTGCAGAATTACTGTCCAATTCCAAGGATGACGATGGCGGTGATGGTGATGGTGGGGACTGGTGGATACCAGACGACAGAGTGGTCCACAAACGCTTCTCGACCTCGCCACACCACACAAACCACAACAACTTACACGGAAGATCTTCCCTTTCCTTTCTTTACTTCGTCCTGTAGTAGCTACTGTTCTCGAATTCCAGTTTCGAGCCTGCATCGATCGAATCGGGAACCATGAGCGGTAATCCGTCGTCGTCCGATCCCGGTGATGATGTCAAAGGAGTAGGAGGTGGAGGTGGAGCGGCCTCTGCGAAGAAGGTGAGGAAGCCGTACACTATCACCAAGTCCAGGGAGAGCTGGACTGAGGAGGAGCACGACAAGTTCCTCGAGGCCCTTCAGCTGTGAGGGGAGGGGGACGACACCGCCCATTCTTTGTTCCTGGCGTGTCCATTCTACTGCTTCATTCGGCGATTGAGTCAAGTTTTGTTGTGTCTCTTTCGATGGTTGTGAGCAGATTCGACCGTGATTGGAAGAGGATCGAGGATTTCGTCGGATCGAAGACGGTTATTCAGGTTTGAAGCTTTGGATGTCAATTCCGCTTCCTTTTCTTGTCTCTCTGACTGTGTGGTTAATTAGATTCGAAGTCACGCCCAGAAGTACTTCTTGAAAGTTCAGAAGAATGGGACAGTCGCGCACGTGCCTCCTCCCCGTCCTAAGCGCAAAGCTTCTCATCCCTACCCTCAGAAGGCACCGAAGAATGGTACGGTACTCGGCGTTCAGCATGTGTGATGGTTATATTGGCTTTTGGTGATGGCTGTTCGGTTATTGTTATTGAAGTTCCTCTGCCGCTACAACCATCCATGGCTCAACCCTCGTCAGGGAACAGTGCCTTCGAGCTTTTACCAGGGGAGATATCTTGGGATGAATCTTCCATGCCGATGTACACCGCATTGTGCCAGTATTTTCCAGCCAACGAAATCGAAAATTTGCCTTGTGAAGAGGGTATGGGATGTCATGGTCACGGCTTTATCCCTGTCGCTGCAAAACGTTTATTTCTGTTTAGTGGGAAGTTCCGATGCTTATTTTGGAATAACACACTACTGATTCAGCTGATATTGGATCCAAGGGCGTTGCAAGTGTTCATTGTGCCTGGTTAAGTGGCGAGGGGACCTTGAGTCGAACATTGGAGGAGCTTGAGCAGAAGAGTCATGCTCCTGTGCTGCAGGGTGACCTTTCAAATGTCTACTTAACAAGACCCATGTGGCCCTCTTTTCTCAACAGAAGGCCCGAGGACTGTAATTGACTATTCTTGAATGCGTGCTTGTGTAGGACTGCCAGATTTTGCTGAAGTTTATAGCTTCATCGGAAGCGTCTTTGACACGAATATTGAACTCCATGTGGAGAAGCTCAAGGAAATGGATCCCATCAATTTCGAAACTGTGAGTAGAAGGTTTCCCTTCTTGATGTCGAATGGAATACTCAAGCAGGTTTCTGTTTCGTCATAGTTACCCCATTGCGTCCTTCGGATTTGAAAATGACTTGCTAGTTGCTTCTGGTTGGTCTCTTTTTCAGGTTCTGTTATTGATGAGGAACCTAGCATTTAACTTGTCGAGCCCGGAGGCGTCTCTTTTGGAACCATATTAGTGAGTCAAGGTGACATGACATGTTGAAGTTGTTGTAAAACTCGGCTTTCTGCGGGAATCCCTCTTCCGCGGCGCTGTCTCGTACATATTGCAGAAGTTGGTCACAAGCAATCGACGGTTTTTAGTTCAGAAGGAAGCGAACAAGTTAGCAATCGCTTCCATATATCTTTTCTGGTTTGGGAGACGCGTACAGTATCCTTAGTAAAGATCTTTCGCCTTCTACTAGAATTTTGATACAGTTTTCTACCTAACAGGAACACTGTGACTGCTACAGTACTGAAATTTCTACTACAGAATCACTCCTCTTGACGTTATTGGTATTCTATATTTTCGATGGTGTGCCGTTTGCCGGCTTTTGTAACATTTCCTTGTGTTGGATTGGATGATCGAGGAACTTTGGTTTGTGGTGCAAATGAGGGGGAGAATTACTGTTGTAATGCTTTGCAGTGGGATTTACAATGCATGTATAAGACTTCTCTTTCCCAAAGTTTTCTGCGATTCTCGAAAAATCTGTGGACGATAGCTTTACTTGTGTTATTGCAGTTGTTATATGGCAATGGCCTCTGCTTACTATCAAATGACCTAAAGAAAAGAAGATGTCCATGTCCTCTGTACCTTTTTACCCTAATTTACCATTGAGCAGTTCACAAGAAGCTCGTTGTGCCAGGAAAAAAGTGTCGGCTTAATCAACCCTGACCAATTATTCGATAATAATCGACTTGATTGACGCAGCAATATATGGCTTTTTATGGGACGCGGACGGGGCATCCGCGGGCCATGTTGGCTAATGTGCGTATATGGCAAATGATGCTTTGCAGTAATGAATCAGGCATGCAGACTAGTCTTGCAAGTAATGTTATCTGCAGAGGTGATAGCAGTTCCTTTCTCGTGAGTTCACTTTGCCATTATGCGTTTGAGGTTGAGATCCCCTGTTCTCTCCACAGATGCTGAGCAACAAAAGGAGGCTTTTCATCATTTTGGGATCATCCTCCTGCGATTCATGCACATCAGGTATACGTATTCACGATTCGCCGGCAAAATGAAGTAGACCACCAAAAAAAATGAAGGACGTGGTTTATGAGAATTCTATCGGCAGTTGAACGCCAAATACTTGTCCCGCAACTTGGAAGTCAACCTTCACAAATGTCTTATGCGAAACTTCAATAAGTAACTTACCATGCAGACAAGGAACGCGCCGTCTCAACTGCTCCAATGGCTTTGCCTTGTCTAATGAACTAAGAAATGGATATAGACAAGACCCGATTTCGGCTGCAAAGAATACATGGGATGTCAAGGAACATTATCCATAAAGTTGAATCCTTTAAAGAAGGGATGTAGGAAAATAATGCTTTAAAGCCCTTGATAGAGCTGGAGTATAATACCCATCATAAACTCCATCTTCGTGCCTGGATGAATGGCCACAGACTGCATTTATTTCCCAGAAAAAAGAGGAGGAGGTGGCAGTTAATCAAAAGATAAAGTTATCGATAATCTCACTAAGCTTGATTACGCCCACGAGTAATCTGCGAGAGCACAAGAGAGGTTGCTTTCGTTGCCTTTCTTGAGTAAGAAGCGTGCTGTGTGATACAGCCACCTCGCAGATTCTAAGGGCATTGGAATTGTTTAAGACAAGATCAAATGTTTTAAACTCCTGGATAGAATAGGATATACCTCCAGAGTTGCAACAAAAATTCATAATCTTGTTTAAGGTATAAAAGACCAACAAGTTTTTCCTAATCCTCGAAGCTTTTTGCATCTCGTCTTATTTTGGGAGCGTAAATTAGGTGTTTGCTCTCCAACAGATCCATTTGAGTTAGATGAATGTTCATTCGGATGTTAATTTCGAGGAGCTGGCGAGTTCGACAGATGATTTCAATGGGGGGCACAGTTAAAAGATGTCTGTGTGGAGGCGGGCATGCTCGCACTACGTCGGGATGCTACTGAGGTTAGCATTTGATTTATCTATCTCCCTCCTGTGAGGTGGAGCTCGAGATCTAAAACTACAAAACGGAACACATGCTGGGAGATATATTATACCCGAAGAAGATGAACAGCGTTGCTGACCCGGTTTGCGTCTACCATTGTTAGAGTTGGCGGTGACATCTTACGGTACACGGAAGTTAAGTCCTGGAAAATTAGAAGCAGGTTCAGCAACAACAATTGGTAGATCAATGAAAAACTAACTCGACCAGATGATCAATGCAACGGAAATGAGAAAACATAATGAAGTAAAAAGAATCAAAACTGCGACTACAGAGTTTCTGCAGAAGCTTTGGCGTGAATATGATGAATTAAAACGTTGAACTTTTACTAAAAACGACTACAAACAAGTAAATTTCACCGTTTAGCGGGAAAATCCATGGCTGATGAGCTTCGGTTCACCAAGATTTACCACAAAAGCTGGGGGGGGGGGGGGGGGGGGGGGTTCAAAGGCCTTCCACAGTTTTCTTTTGAAACCGGACACTCGTAAAGATCACGTGCTCTGATGAACAAACAAGCATTCGAGAATCTTGAACTACAGGAAGGCAATCAACAATGGATGTCCAATAAAAAAGAAAAGGCCAAAATACGGACCTGCAAGAGCAAACTGATGGTACCGAAGGAGTACCACAGCAATGATGGACCAGCTCCATGGACTGTTTTCCCCTCCAAGAACGCAGAACCGACTATGAGACGTCTCCGGTTCAAACTGCAACTCCAGCATCACCAGCAATGCACACATACAAAAGAAAAGGAAAAAGGAACAGCCCAATCACGATAAACAAGAAACAATGAAACAAAGAAAGCCGTCAACCAAACGGAATCCACAATTCCCATCCTCATTTCCGGGTCCAAGAAACAACCGGACCTTTGGCTCATTCTTGACAGCTTCAAGATCACAGCAAACAAGAAACAGACGCCAGAGAATTGATTTTTCACTACCTCGGTGAGTTCTTGCAGCGCATCGTCCCTGAGTTCGGGCATCAGGTGTTGAACGATCAAACACTTAGTCGGATGGAACATCTCCGGAGGCTCAGCTCCACCGGCGCAGAAGTTCATTGATGAAGTTGCCGCCTTGGGTTAGTATAATGTTTGCTCGCGTAAGGTGACGTCAAAATGACGCTATAGTAAGTCGATGTATATATAGAGTGAGGGGGAGAGGGTGTGAAGTGAAATGAGAAGATGACGTGGCACTGCCTTTTTCCAGACTTGGACAATTAAAGGGTAAGCCTCCTTAGCCCGTAAAGACGTATATATTACAAGCAGATTCCTGCCTAGCCCAAAAGACACCACTCCCATTCCCCAAGGATATGATCAGTTCACAAAGGTCTAGCCGGGTTGACAAGTTATTCCGTCCATGCCAAAAAGAATGAATAGATGAATCTTGATCGATATAAAATGTGCGCAAACTTTGTCGGAGGAGAAAAGGGAGACTGCGACACTCTCTCAGACGGTGAAGATCCGCCGTACCTTCTTTATGTTTCTCCGGCAGACGGGGCAAGTTCCGGATGCCTCTGCTATACTGCATCGATGATGTTGGCGGGATGGTCAGAGAAAGGAAAATTAGCTGCATCAATAGCGAACCATGGGGTACAAAAGTGGCTTTTCGGATGTGTACCTTAATCCACAATCGAAGCAGGCCACACAATGCCCGCATGGAAGGAAAAAGCAGTCCCGTGGAGCGTCGAAGCAAATACCGCAGAGCCAACGAGTATTGTTCCCGTTTTCACCGCCTTTCAATATCTTCCCTTCGGGTGCTCGAGCTGCCAGCATCTCCTCGATTTCTGCCTCATCTTGCGAGGCAGAATCGCAAGATGAACCCCAGCTTGAGAGATCATCGTCCTTGTACATAAGTAGAGGGGCTCTCTCAGATTCCATATGCAGATTTGGTGTCGGAATGCTATCCTCATGCCCACATCGGAACTTGTTCAAGAAGTTAAAAGCTAGCAGCATCAGCACTGTCATTCCACCTAGCAATTTTTAGCCCCAATTAAGCCATGACAAGGCTAAAAAAAACCATAATGTTTCGTTGCAAAACATACCTACACCAACAATATACGTGATCCACCGGGGGCCATAGGACACTTTGATATACCAGTCATCTCACTGGGTGTGCTCTGATAGAGGGAAAATAACCACTGTTATTCAAGGATAAGAAGCTCAGCTTTCACAGATACGAAGTGGGGAACATTGGGGTACATTGTCAACATTCAAGGACATGCTCGACACTGATATGGAATATTTTAAATAATATGCTAACTCGAGGAAGTTCCACATGTTCTTTTTACGACGTGTTGCCAGTTATTACCAGAGAACCATTCAACAAAATTGACTGGTAAATTATAAGATCAAGAAAAAAGGCCTACCGGTCCTGGAGCTTGTGTAGCTAAGACAGCTACATCACTAGAAGGGAATCGAATACTGAAGCTACATTCACCGTGTAAAAAGGTGCACTTATAATATGCCTCCGTTGTGTTATAAAGATAAGCCTTCACGCTGACATCTAGCTGGACCTGTTGAATGTCAAAGAACACGTTTTAAGAGAAAAGCAAGCACAAATAAAGTTGATAAAGTTCGATCTGTAATACGAGTTTATGTATTCACAAAAACACGCTGATGATTATTGTGAAGCAAATCGGTGTTGAAGTAACGAATACAATAACTAATTCCATTATGAGAGATTGTCAGACTGCTTTTTCTGAAAGTTTCAGGCGGCTCAAAAGCTAGAACGATGACACTGACAGTAAGCAAAACCATATCGACACACAACCTGAATAAATATGGAAAAACTTCTGTGCTACTTCAATCTGAAAGTCTCGAAAGAAAACCACCATGACCAAGGATAGCATAACAAAACCGTGGTTTACTTTCCCAAGATATTGATTGGCTACGTAACCATTGCTGATGTCAAACTAAGTGACAGTATACAAAGACAAATCCATAGAAGTCCTTTGGCATCTATTCATTAACAAAACGGAATAAAAAAAATCCAGTCATCTCATCTGTTAAACTTTGTGCAGTCTCAATAATGCTTCTCCAGTCTACATCAATGAACAACATAAATCTGTCAAAACATACCTCCACTTCTTCATAGTTCAAGTTCTCAACAGCAATATAGTAGCTGGAGGACTTGTATATAACCTGTTGGATCGTACCAGCCCCTACATAAGTTTATCTTTTAGTATCTAAATTCCCTGTGATACATCATCAAATGCAGCTGAAAGCAAAAATAACTAATCTAGATTCTTCTTACCATTTACGAGGTTCCAAGACAGGGTAATATTAGGATATGTTGGGTCATCCAGCCACCGGGAAAAGCCTTCAGAACCTGTACGTTATCATCTTCACGATGCTTTCACGAATTATAGCATAAACTGAGTCAAAATTTTTGGTTGTTGCCAATATCACATATAAGCACTGTGCAGAAATGTTCCACGCCGTTGTGTTTCCTATAACTATAACTCGTCCTTCATATAATCACGTTTCTGTGTATACATTCTGTGAAACATAAGGAACTCCTCCGGCTTAGACATCCATACCCAAAAATCACCCTAAAATTGCAGATATGGCGCATATCAACCAAACATAGAGAAATACCTATGCGAAGGAAACTTCATTCGCTGTATGCAACTTACCTTGGGCAATGACAAGATAGACAGAGGAGCCAGCTTTCACACTGTATGAAATATTAATCTGAGACCTCTCATTCAAGTAATATATCCACTCCTGAAAAGGCAACAAATGACCAGAATAACTTCAGTAAGACGACGTTGCACAACTGAAAACATACGAGATAAAAATTGGCTAAACCAAACCACTCATGCCTGGTGAGAATCAGCTGGAACCGAGGCATTGTGACTCTGGTACCAAGTAGTGGTGACATCCAACTCTGGTGTTTTCGAGAAACCATAGAGTCAGCTGCGGTTTCGTATCATCCAATTCCTCCACCTAAGAAAAACCAAACTTCGATTAAGAACAGAAAACCACAATTACATCAGCTGGACTCCAAATAAAAGAAGAAATAGTTAATTACCTTCAGTGACTGCACAAATATAGAATTAGGCTCGATAAGAATGGAGCTGTTCGGGCCCAGCAGCAGCGTCACTGAGCCGTAAACCCCAAAAATCAAGGTCATCGACACTGAAATCAATTTTCCCACGATCAATATAAAGAAACATGAAAGCACTGGTGGAAGAACTCGCTTGACCGAAACGACTGACCGAAGAACCAAAAGGTCAGGACCACGATGACGCATGACCAGGTATCGTCCCTTATCACGGAGGACTCGTCCTCAAACACAATGAAGTTATTTCTCCTGAAATTGAAACCGGAGAGCGGCCGTTGCTGCTGCTCGATCTCATGATGCCGGAACCGATCCTCCTCCTCCACCTCGTCAACTACAACCACTCCGCCTCGGCTTCCTCTGCCTTCTCCTTCCTCCTCATGAGCGGGAGCCACGTCGGAAGAAGACGACGGGGCATCTTCGGCGGTTGCCGCGGAAGGATCACCGGATTCCCCGCTGAGGTAACCTTCGTGACGACCGGCGAATGAGGTGGAAGGCACGGGGTGGGTTCGGTCTTCTTCCATGGAGGAGAATGGAGAGGAAGGAATGAGGTCGAGGGAGAAGGGGTAGCATTGGGGAATCGTAACGGAAAACGCCGGTGATGGGGAATGGATGGGCACTGGACGGTCATGGCGAAGACCGAGCGGAGACTGGTGGTTAGCCTGTGAAGGTGGCTGACGGTGGCGCGGTATTTTTCAATTAGCTGGAATTGTGTGGAAGTCACTTGGGCTGTAGGCCCATCAGGCCCATGAATTGGCCCTGAACAAGCTTCTATGAATGCTAAGGCCGGGTCCATTTCCAGAAACTACTCCAGCATTCCGTCCGTGTCATGTGATTTGGACCAACGATATTATGACAAATCATTTGACTTTGTTCGATTAACACGCGGCCACCCTTGTCCAGCTGCATCAAGTCCTCTCCGGTGCTATTGTGCCAGGCCGTAACTCGGTCCTGCGTAAGAGAACATATGACCGTCGTGATCTTAGGTTTACCCGCTGGCCGGACGCTTTCACCCCTTCCGACTGCGATATTAAGCAGACAGAGACGTCGTCCCCGGACGTTGTCGAGAGACATTGATAGCCATGCCTAAAGTACCAATAAATTTACGCTTCTAACTTACCTTAATAAAATTTTACATTATTATCCCAATTCACATGTTGATTTGATACGAAAAATCATATTAAATAATATATATTTTTAGCATATATTACAAGAAATCGTGCAGATAGAGTAGTATTTTGAGATATTTTTCTTTCGTATCTCGTAGAGATATATAAAACTCAACATATATATTTCACGTAATATTACATTATCAGGTAGATAACATCTAGTACTCGTATATAATCAGCAAACAACAGCGGCGACAGACACTTCTTCCCACTAGACCTAACAAGAATGAGTCCATCCACTGATATGTGCTCCGATGTCTGGCTCGAAATCCTTTCGCGGGTCTCCCTCGCCACCCTCGGAGTTTGTCGGGCAGTCAGCAGGCAGTGGAACCTCATCTCTTACGAGCCAGCCCTCATGTCCCTCCGTTCGAAAAGGACCGACACCCTGCATGGTTACATGGTCCGATGGTATGATGATGTGCATCGGCAGACTGCCTCGTTTGTTTCTTCAACCATGCCGTGTGGTGATGGCAACGGTCATGTTAATCCGATCTCCCTCGAGTTCTTACGGCTGTTTGGCTGCTCAATCGATATGGAGGCTGCGCATCAGGGGATTGTCCTCTGCCATAGGGACAACCCGAAGAATCGCCGTGTTCCTCAGTATATCGTCACCAAGCCGAGCACAAAGCAGTGGGTCGTCATCCCCAACCCCAGGACACGAAACAGGACTTTGGTTATTGACCTTGTCGTGCTAAGGTCGCAACCCGTGCTGCACTACAAAATCGTCCGGGTGTCCACACCATATCATAAAAACTACGCACCTCCGGCGTACCTGTGCGAGGTCTTTGACTCGGAAACCTGGAAGTGGAAGAAGCTGGGTGACATAAAGCTGTCGAGGGATTACTACATGTGCCACTTTGGGAAAAAGGTCACGGTCTCTGGCACGACGTGCGTGCTACTGAGCTGCCCGGACAGGATCTTTATGTTCGACTTGATGGAAGAGACATGGATTATTATTTCCCTGCCCTTCGAAAAAGTCGACGTGGACGAGTGGATCGATCTCGTGAAGGTAGAAGGGAAACTCGGAGTCTTACGCCGGGACTCGGCAGACAACGAGTTATGGCTGATGAAGGATCGTCATAACATCGTCTGGTGTAAGACAAAGTACGAGGCGACTGTGGACGACTCGCAAGAGGTGATGATGGTCCACTACCGCAGGCACTTGACATGGCCTGCCGCAGTCTTCCCGTTCTGCTGCGATTTCGAGCAGACAAACTTGGGTCCACACAGTCAAAGTCGAGCAGTTGGTTAGTTACGGCTAAATTTTCTTTGAAGATAGACAAGAAGACTACCACGAGTATAGCCAATATCTTCTTTTATTTTTAGTTTAATTTATTGGGTATATTTTCTGGCACGGTAAGAAAAATGAAAATCTCCACAAGTGTTTCTCTTTTTGTAGCATTATTTATAATTATATTACTTGTTTTAAAATCAATTATCCAATGCCTATTAAAAATTCAATTATTTTTAAGGGAACACTTAGTTACACACTTTTCTCTTTCTAAAATCACACTTTTGCCCCAAAATTTATCGATTAATTTCTATATTAATTTTTGTGAATCATGAAGACGGTGTTTGTTTAAAAGATTTCACATATATTTGATGAGATTTTGTTTGATTTCTCTCCCTTTTAAATTATAATTAATTAATTATTCCACAAAACAAAGGAAACAAAAGACATTATTATATATATATATATATAGAGAGAGAGAGAGAGAGAGATCGGTTCGGACCTAAACCGGCCATCGATCCCGGTAGACCGAACCGGTTTGGAAGACGCTCCCCCGTCCTCGCTCTTCGTCCGAACCGGACCGGTCATTAAAAATAACAAAATTATTTTCGAAACCGCCGGTTTTTGTGTTCAAAACTTTTTTAAAAAAGAGAACTCTCCCTCCCTCCTTTATTTATTTTTTTATTATTCTTTCTCTAAAACCAAAAACCACCATCTCTGCTCTATCCTCCGTCTCCGTTCCTCGTCTCGGCCGCACCAACCGACCCCCGCCGATCGGCAATCCCGACCCCCGATTGCTTTTTCTCTTCTCCAACTGACGGATTGGGTCCTTACGTTAAGTCGAGAATGGATGGGATCGAGGTTGGGGCGGAGACGAACAAGCGCCTCAGCATCATAGACGTCTCCTTCGAGGACGACTCCCTCCTCGATCTTTCATCGTCATTGGGTTGCCTAGCCGCAGGGAACCTGGATCCTGGTCGGTTGTGTTTGTCTTTTCGTCTTTGCTGGTTGTGTCAGATCGGGGAGCGGGTCGTTTCTTGCTCTTAAGTGTTCTTGTTCGGTGTGATACGATACAGAATTAGAATGGTAGCACATCGAAGATGGTGATTCTGGTTGACTCTAAATCGTTTTTTTTAGCTAATTGATGAACTGGAGAGTGATTTTCTGGTTTGACGAGGGGGGCGTGTTTCTTGCTTGATCTCTGTCTTTACTGTAATGAGATGGACGGTAGTGTTTTTACCGTGCGAGAATAAATGGGAAATTATCAACAATTCATGCTTTTTGCGAGGAAAAGATTCAGCACGAAGCTTCCGTGTTTGCCCACGTGCTTTCTCTCAATGTTTAATATGTTGCTGGACTGTGAACGATTATGTGTGGGGGCTGCTTATCTGTTCGGCCGATGATGCCTAATGATCCTTACTGCCTTGGCATGTAATCATGTGATGTAGGTTATGTCATTGCATACAGGCACTTGATGTCAGAACTCTGCCAGTTTTCTGTTCCATCCTGCTTGATATCATGTGGTTTGCCTAATTTATTTGCCCATTCTAGCATTCACACTAGTATTCATGTTGTCCATGGCGAATCACATCTTTTCGGTTTGTTCACAGACATGAGAGGCAACAGGGACCAAGAAACTCATCTGCTCGAATCTGTTGGGTCTGAAAAATGGAGCAGCATGAAAGATTCATTCGAGGACACGGAGAAGTCGTTTCAAGAAATTCCTCAACCCTTTCAATCGTGTGACCCTGAAAAGAATGGCCCCAACAGCAAGTATAATTTGCGTAATAGTTTGGCCTGGGATAGTGCTTTCTTCACCAGCGCCGGTGAGAATACCCCCTAATTGCCACATACATCCTGCATAATTTTTTCGGTTGAGTGTTCTAGGTGCTGTTCCTTCATGTTATGCAAGCTAAATCCGGGACACTACTGTGGAGTTTAGGTGTGCTAGAACCTGAAGAGTTGTCATGCATAATTGGAGGATCTGAAAAGAACGGAAAAATGGCCTTACCCAGAATCCAGGAAGAGACGAGCAGATCGACGGAGTCAATTTCCACTTTAGAAAGTGACAGTTTGAAGATAACCAGTCTAGAGGCAGAGTTGTTCCAAGATATAAGAGCTTCAATCCAGAAATCTGCCAAAACATTCATCAAAGATATTCCGAATGGTAAAACAGGATCAAAATCACGTGAAAAGCCACCTTCAATTGGTGAGTCATTTCTTATCTCTAATACCTGACTTCATACATTGGAATCCTTTGTCAGCGATGGAATTTGCTATCTACATGAACATATTTTTGTTTCTTTTTCACCGTCGTTTTGTTAAACAGTAGAAGAGTTCACTCTTGGTGATGCACACTCTAGATTCTAATTGATTTTTTCGTGTTACAATTTAAAACTAGGAAAAAGAGAAAAAAACTAGCATCTAAAAAGATCTTGGTGAATGTAATTAGAAAAGAAGGGAGCATGCTGATTGAGAAAAGACTCACAAAAGCTACTGTTATCATGCTTTGCTAACGATGGTATTTTCCATGTTATGCAGTTTCAGCGAAGGTTGACCCTGGCTCTCACAGTAAAGTATGGTGAAATATGGACCTTTTCCTTTGCTGCTCATATTTTTTTCTTAATATGCTTACAAACATAATAATTTTATGATAGTTGAAAGCAACCAATGGCAACAAGAAGCCTAGTTTGAGCACAGGAAAGAATGTAAAACAGCTTTCTGGAGTTCCTAATATGCCCCAGGTTTGTAATATGAGGGCATAATTTTATCAATCTTCCAGGTGTATCGAACTTCTAATCTTTGTATTAGCTACCTGGTTTTTTTTAAATGTGAATGGAATGTATGACCATGTGGTCTTATCATTATTCGATTCCTATTAATCTAGTAGATAAACATCTGATAGCGAAAGCCTATGCATAAACTTTATGTACCTTGACTGTGCTTTTGTAGGTAAAATCTGTTCCTAACAGTGGAGAACCAATTCATTTGCCTTCCCGACTACCTAAACTGAGAGCACCAAGATCTCAACTGCCCAAAAGGGACTCTGTTGGTTCTAATTATGCAAAACCTGGGAAGAACAATGGAGATAATGCAGGTAACTGTGGGGAACTTATGCTAGCAACCATGAATACTCGTATATGGTTAAATGTTTCTATGCTAATGGTTGCAGTGAGAGGGCCTTCATTATCCAAAGCAAAAGTCATGAGCAATCCACGGGGCCCCAACACAAGACCATCTAGATCTAGTATAAACAACTCCGGAGCGAATGCAGAACCAGCAACGTCACGTTCATCAATTGAAAGTTCGGGAAGTGCTTCATCCATCAGTCTGGGGAATTCTCCAATAAGATTTAAAAACACACATTCTGACTTGAGGAGCGGGAAATCTGTCAGCTCGAATGTGAAAGCCCTGCCTGGTGGCAGTCAGCCAACACCAACTCATCTCTCATCTTGCTTGTTGTTAACTTCAAAAATCTCATCTAGTATTTCACCATCTAGTTCCATCAGTGAATGGTCATCTGAATCATCCTCATCAATATCATCTGCCCCTAGAAGGCCTTACTCTGGTAAAGTTTCTTCCATGCATGGCTATTTTTCTCAATCCAAGGATTTGCTTTAACTTTCTCATGACCAACAATCTCTTGGTAACCATGTTCAAGGATTGACACCCCCATCTCAGAGGAATCCTCCTGGTCAAGGAGAAGCGCTTCCTAATAACACGAAGCCCACTGGTCTCCGATTGCCTTCCCCCAATATTGGCTACTTCGACGGGGTTTGCATTCATCTGTTACTTATGTTTCTACCCATTTCTTTAAGTATTCTTTTACAAGTAAATGTGTGTTTTTTATTCATGTTGATGCAGGTGAAGTCAGGTTGCACGCCAAAAGGGGTGAAACAGAGGCCTCAGAATGCTATTGCTGCTTCCAACAGAAATGGATCTACGAGTACCAATGCCAGCGGAGGTTCAGAAAAAGGAAATATTGAGAAGCAAGTGTCTGCTAATAAAGCAGGGAGTGCACGAATTGGCAACAGGCGTTTGACATCTGACCTGCGCGATTCGCCTCGGAAGCTGACGGACGCTAAAGCAGTAGCAGCAAGAACGCATAGCAACGGGAGAAATTCCCCTGGTCCAACTGCTAAAGCAAAGAGTAAGGTGAAGGAAGAACCAAATAGCTCAGAAGGTTGTTATCCATCTGCAGAATTTGTGGACAAAGATGGCTTCTGGTCTACATCTCAACTTGATCAGACTCTTGACAGTGTAGCTACCCCTTTAATATCTGTCTTGGAGAAGGGCGCCATTATGGCCAGTTTGCAAGTGGGAGTTGAATCACACAATGCTACGAAACAGGCAGCAGATGATGGTTCAGCTGGCAATGGATCCCTCACCTCAGAACTTGTTTCTGTGCAACTCCAACCAAAGGACGATTCTCCTGGCGCTCAAGAGCTCTGGAAATTCACGCCAAAGCATTCTCCCTCGCATGCTTCTTCTAGCCCCATCGAGCCGTTCTCCTTGAAAGATTCTATCAACCACCAGACTGGCCACGATGTCACCGGAAACAACACTGAGAAGACATCCCCTTTGCCATTCACAAATGACATGAAGGAGAACTGTTGAGCCCTATCTCAGAGATGAACTTTCGTATAGCAGGTGGACAATTCTAAGCTATTCCCAAAGTGCTTTGTTCAGATTGTCCTTTACATGTTTGGTTTTCTTCGAGCCAAAATGCCAGGCAACGTATCCTTTTGCACCCAAGAAACATTTCAAATCATTTTTGTATTGAAGGGAAGATTGAATATCATTTATGGCACCATGTTAAAGGTTTACCCAAGAATTTTTTTCTCCTGAATGGAAACCTGATTCAAGATTTCAACAAGGATGGTGGACAGTTTCTCCAAAGGCCATGCCACAAATCAACTTCAGCCAATACTAACACCACAAAAGATAAGCTAGCGTTCTCAACCAATTATCCCGAAGAAAGACAAACTGCCATGACATACTGCTACTCCTTACCACGGCTAATGAAAGTTAATCCCACAATAACTCCAATCTAACAATTCCTACTTATCACCTAGGGTGCACATCCTCCAGAGGTAGAGTCTGGTCTGGTTAATAGGGTGGCACATCTTGATAGAGCAGAACAATAGCAACCAAAACCAAAAGGTTTAACAGAAACACTAGAAGCAATTGGCAATGCATAGGTAAGAGTAATGCAAAGGTTTTCCAGTACCACGAAAGGATAATACAATGATATTCTTTGTTTACAAAATTGTGCCCTTCAATTGGTAACAACGTCGCAAACAAAACCCATAAAATGTGTAAACTGACATGGGTAAATTAATATCCAAAACTAAGTCTAGGACCTCGGCTTCTCCTTCTTTTCCTTGAAGAGGGCAAGGAGAGACACACCAGAGACTTTAACAACCTTGAACCTCACACCAGGAATATCTCCGACGGCATGGCCCTTACGACCAAATCCGGCAATGAGGACTTCATCCTGTAGCATCATCAATATAAGATTCTCAGTGTAATCTCCAAATATCCGAGAATATAAAATCCAACGACAGATCAGCAAACAGCTCACGTTTTCTTCAATGTAGTTCAGACAACCATCATTGGGAACGAAAGCAGCGATCTTCTTCCCGTTCTTAATAAGCTGAACCCTGGCACACTTCCTAATGGCAGAATTCGGCTGCTTGGCTTCAATGCCTCTGCAAAAATTCATTCCAAAAGATTAAATCCCATCACAATCGAGTAGAGAAGAGAATGACAGAGCCAACAATTTCTCATTCCCCTACATCTTTTCAAGCACGATTCCCTTGGCATGGGAAGACCCAGCGAAGGGCTTCTTCCACTCGTTTCCGAGGTTCGACTTCTTGTAAGCCTTGTCGGCCCACCTCTGCTGCCTGCGGTGGGACTTGAGCTTTCGGGCAGATCCCATACCATGCGTCTTCCTGACAAATCAACACAAGACACACCAATTCAACTCCCCTAAGTAATCGACGCCACATTAGCACCGTCGTCCGAATCGGCACGGGAACAACAACAGCAACATCAAACCCATCGACCACTACGCCGAAACCATAAACCCAAGCTAGCTCAACAAGCCAATACACTTACCCCATGGCTGGCTGTTGGAGCGGCAACCGACGACTCGATCTACGTGGGGTTTTGAGCAGGAGGCCGAGGAGCCGTAACCGCCGTCCACAAACCCGATACGAAACCCTAAAAGGCGATCGTCGTCAATATGAAATACATTGACAGATAACTGGGCTTTTCCATTGGCCCATTCAGGAGTATATTGGGCTAAATAGGCCCAATGGGCTTTGATATTTAATAAAAGGGATTTAAAAGGTGGGAAAGATGATGATTCCTTGGCCTTTGCTTTGTGTATGCTCTTTCTTTTTTTTGGGGGGAGGACGTGGAGTTTGCCTCAATTTCACGCTTCCTTACCTTTCGCCTTTTAATATTAGCCCATATGACCGGCATAATCAGAGTCACGCCCACCTACTCTCACACTGACGCGCTGCTCTCTGTTGCTTTTTTACAAGAAAAAGACGCCGACGCTTCCACGTGCCGCCACCACTCCCTCCTTCTTCTTCCTCTTCTTCTTTATAGCGACGATTCCAGAATAAAGAAAGAAAATGGCGGACATGAATTCCTGGCACGATGACCTCGCCTCCCTCCTTGACGACGCTTCCGCGTCCCCCTACGCCGTCCACTCCTTCGACCTCTCCGTCAACCGCTCCCGCCGGTGGGAGAGTTCGAAGCCCTCCTCCCGTCCCGTCCTCCTCCACGAGGACGTCCCCGAGGGGAGGGTGGAGGGTTACGGGGAGCTGGCTAAGGAGTTCGTTAGAGCCTGGTGCGAGATGGTTTGGGAGCTCGGGAAGGCGTTCGGCGACGTGGCGAGGCAGAATGTCGTGACGGACGACTCGTTCGTGGTTAAGAAGGTCGGGAGGCCGTGCGCCGAGGTTGTTTCCGGGAAGTTGAGGTTATTGAATGAGTACCTGCCCGAGGATAAGGACCCCGCCCACGCCTGGCCGGTTGTTTTGCTGGTTTTCTTGCTCGCTCTCCTTGGTATGCCGGTGCTCGAGCTGTCTCTGTCAAAATGGGATTTAATTTTACTGTAACTGCTGCCGTAGTTGTCACGGAGAGTCTGCAGTCGACGCATATTTTAATTGGATCACGATTCATGTGACGTGATAATAAGTCTTGATTGCAGTTAATGAGTAAGAGCTCCGTGTTGTGAGAGAAGGACGACCCAGTCGATGACAGTGAGATGGAGTGAAAATCTGATGCGTTTTGCATGTTTGAAAGCAACGGTGTATGGCCCATGCATGATTTCCGGCTAGACATTGTTTTTTGGAGTTAGGTTGCAGGTCTGGGATAAGTTTTGAGTTTCGTAATTGCTTGAAGCATGCACATTTGATGCAATGGCAGTTTAATCTTCTTGCTTTTACTAGTTTTTTTCTTATTTTGCGGTTCCTGAGGTAACTGTTCTTGTGGATGTGGATTTCTGTTTGTGCAGCATTATGCGTCAACAGATCAGATTATTGTATGACTCCGCCCGAAAAGGAAGTGGAAGTGCATCCTCCTAGTGCTTCTCAAATCATCCTTCCTGATGCCAGGCACTTGGCATATAAAGAACAAGGGGTTCGATCCGACCAAGCTAGGTTTACAGTCATCATTCCGCATGCTTTCCTCTTCTCCAGGATGGCAAGTATACCAGGAGCAAAAGAATCATTGCTGGAGGAGTTTGGTGTGCGCTTAATCTCCTATGACCTTCCTGGATTTGGAGAAAGTGATCCTCATCCTGCTAGAAATCTGAACACATCTGCATTGGACATGCTGTATTTGGCCAATGCACTTGGCGTTTCTGAGAAATTCTGGGTACTTTGCTTCTCGAGTGGATGTATACATGCTTGGGCAGCAATCAATTATATCCCATACAGGGTGGCAGGTATGTCATTTTCAGCCGGGGATCATTGTTCAACAATTTTTTTGTGAATTGTACATGTCGTGGCTCGAACTGACCGATGCTTATCTCCTTGATGGAGTTTCCTGAAGAACCTCACTGTTCCTCCCTTTCTTATATTATTTTTTGTATGAATTTCTTCTTTGTAGAGCGAGTAATTTGAAGCATATGCAGAAATATTTCATAGTTACTAGATTTGAAGATACTCATCGGTATATTGAAATGAGTTCACCTTAATGATTGCAGTTTGAGTCTGAAGCTTGGACTCTTTGTGAAATACTTAATCACTTTATATTATTCGAATTTGAATAATGCAGGTGCGTCCTTAGTTGCCCCAATGATCAATCCGTACGACCCAAGCTTGACCAAGGAAGAGAGTCGTAAGATATGGGAAAAGTGGGTGCATGGGAAGAAACTAACTTACCTTCTTGGTCGTCATTTCCCAAGGCCTCTATCATTTATATTCAGGAAGAAGTTCTTTTCTGGAAGGCATGGCTTAATTAGTGACTGGCTTTCTCTATCCCTGTCTGCGAGGGTCAGTTTTATGATAACGGGATTTTGTGATTTGTTTTTCTGACATATGCAAGCTAGCAAATATACCCTAGGGAATTTATTGTCAGTTTTGAACTTAAAACTGTTTTGTTTTCCTGGCATTACAATGAGAATATGCCAATTTAATTCAAATTGTTCTCTTCTTTCTTTTTCATTTTCATCAGGATATGGCATTAGTCGAAAAGCCGGAGTTTCAGGAGCTTTGGCGTAGGAATGTTGAGGAATCAGTCCGCCAGGGGAGCATAACGCCGTTCGTCGAGGAAGCTGTGCTACAAGTATCGAGGTGGGATTTTAGCTTGAAAAATCTTCACCCACGGCTGAAATGCCAAAGTAAAGGCATTCTGCCTTGGCTCAAATCCATTCACAGTCAACCGGAGTGTGAATCAACTGGATTTCTGGGCCCATTGCACTTATGGCAGGTACCGACTGATCTCCCTCACTTTATGATGGGCTTTTTTATGAAAATAATCGCCATCCGATGCATTCGACGACTGCATGAAGTTTCATAGGAAATGTTCCGGGGATATGATGATCTAATAACGGTTATTATTATTGACACCTAACAGGGAATGGACGATGAAGTAGTTCCGCCGACAGTAACTGATTATGTTGCTCGTGTTCTGCCAAGGGCCACTGTCCATAAGCTACCTAGTGAAGGGCATTGCTCATTGTTGTTCTTCTGCGATGAAGGTCAAAAGCAGATATTCTCCACTCTGTTTGGACATCCAAAAGGGCCGCTGAAGGAGGAGATCAAGGGAGACTTACTCAACAAGCCATCCCCAGTCACTCTTTCCTAGGGATAACTCTAGATGTTGGATCACATCTGACCAGGTCTTCCTCTTATTTGTTTATTTCCTGTAAATACCAGATACCACTCCTCTTGCTGCAAGGAAGGAGCTTGACAGACTGGACTCCCTGGATTCAGATAGCCGACTACACGGTATTTTTGCATAGCCCGACTGTTGGCATTACACCATACCGGAGACTCGTCTCTTTTTGTGTGTTCCAGTCCGGCTTTACATTTTGATCGGCCAATGCCGGAGCATTTTGAATTGAGTCGGTCAGAGTATTTACCCAAAGAGAACTGCAATCCACTGACTGTTATAGAGTTGAATGTTTTTCTTTCTTTGCTGTCGGCTGCCCTTTTATGTTAAGATACTTGGTAAGCCCCATGCTTATCATTCCTTAAGTTCGGCTATCTTATTGGGTGACCATTCGTCAGCGCCACGGGATGTTTGTTCGAAAATCTAGCAAAGATGCACATGCACTATTCATTCTCTAGAGAAACAATGACCGATGGGTATGCAAAGTTCCACTGTCATGTCTCGGCATAGCAACCCAGAGAGCTGCTCAGCTAAGGAAGTTCATATTGACAAAACCAACATGGCTACGAGTAAGGGGTACCTCTAAATAAAGGATCCAACACAATGTTTCAGAAACAAAAAGCCTACAATTTCTATGATCCGTGCTCATTGAATGGTCCCTTGTATGTGTAACCTCTTCCAGTAAATCATGGCGACTAATGGCGCCTCCGGCAAATATCGGAGGCTAACAAAAATTGGGTATGGCCAGTTTCTCTTGAACAGAAAATTCATTTTTTCTACAACTCCTACACATCAAACCTGTATGAAGCGATGGTAGGAACGGCAAGTCTCTCCACGGTCGTCCACTCCTCTCCCTTTCCTGCAACGGCGTTACCTGTCAAAATCTCATCAGAAGGCAGATCCACTCCTCTTGGTGTTACCAAGCAGAACATCTTTAGCTTCGTTGATCTTGGACGCATGATAATGACTGCCGCCAGAATCGGGATGATTCGCCACCATCACTCTCCGATGTGCCCCCTTTACCTTATTCGCCGGGGTACTTTCCCTATTACACACAGAATCGATCAAATATACACGAGCCAAGCCCTTTAAGGTATACTTATACATCAAATCGCAGCAACCAACAGACGAAACCAATCAAATGATCCAGAATCAACACCGATTACGTCGATCAAGGACAACCTGACGCCGAGAATCAAAGCCGCCTCTTTCCAAGTCATGCTAGCCTGGAACCCT
Source organism: Melastoma dodecandrum (assembly GCA_029817715.1). Taxonomy (NCBI): domain Eukaryota; kingdom Viridiplantae; phylum Streptophyta; class Magnoliopsida; order Myrtales; family Melastomataceae; genus Melastoma; species Melastoma dodecandrum. The sequence goes on from JARUPY010000606.1 coordinate 6,527,881, forward strand.
CCCTCGTAAAACCTGCGCATCTTCGGCGGCCTCGCCTTGAACGCCTGCCACGCTTGGATTCCGTACCTACTGGCATAAGCAGCCGCGGCTATTGAATCCAATCAGATAATCAATCGAATCCAATCCCTAATAATCAAAAAACTTCATCGGACCGATCGCGTAGGGAGGGACTACGCACTCACCATCGCAGGGATGCCGGCGAGCTCAAATCGGTCGGAGCCTCGTGACTTCCCTCATGGATTCAGAGCTTAACTCTACCCCCTTAGTTTGGGCCACCAGTCAATTGGGGCCGTTGGGGATAATGGGCCTGGACTGCCCCGTTAATGGGCTGAACCCACCAGTCAATGTGGTCGACGCTTTTATCTTCTTTCGATTCGTCCTGTTGTAATAATTGTGTTGTGTGGACGATTCTAGGATGAACTGGGACTTGTCACAGGAATTCCTCCATAAGGTAAAGTTCAGTGCAAAGAAAGAGATTAATGGCCACCGAGGCGGAGGCGGTGCTGGCGAACAAGCAAGTGATCCTCAAGGACCATATCCATGGCCCTCCCAAGGAGTCCGACCTTGAGGTCAGGAACTCTTCGGTTCTGCCCAAGGCGCCCCCAGGATCCAAGGCCGTTCTCGTCAAGAACATTTACCTGGCCGCTGATCCTTACCAGGCCATCCTCATGCAGAAGATCGAGGACCACCCCGTCTTCTCCTGCTTTGTGCCTGGCAAGGTATTATTATTCATAGTCGATCGTGGCTGGCTTCAGTTGCCTTCCAGTTTACGTTAGTTCAGTACCTCGAGGGTACCTGATGTTGAGTTCGCCGGCGGTTTTGTTACTGTTAAAAAGCCACTCAAGGGGTATGGTGTGGCCGAAGTGATCGACTCGGATCATCCGGACTATAAACCAGGCGATCTGGTTTGGGGGATTACGGGGTGGGAGGAGTATTCTTTGATCACAGAAGGATTCAGCGACACCCGCCCGCCCCAGAGGCTTCTTCATTTCGTTGACACCGACGTCCCTCTTTCATATTACACTGGACTCCTAGGTAACTCCTTGCAATTTACAATTTGTCATTGCTTAGCGGGCGTCATGAAGAGTCTGTCGATCGCGCTTGATATGTCTGTCTCGTTATGGCTAACGCGCTAGGAATTCCTGGCTTGACTGCTTATGTGGGGCTTTTCGAGGTGTGCTCGCCCAAGGAGGGGGAGCGGGTGTACGTTTCAGCAGCGGCCGGGGCTGTTGGGCAGCTGGTCGGGCAGTTCGCGAAGCTTTCTGGTTGCTACGTGGTCGGCAGCGCCGGAAGCAATGAGAAAGTCGAGATGCTGAAGGACAAGTTGGGTTTCGACGATGCCATCAACTACAAGGAAGAGAAAGACTTGACTGCCGCATTAAAGAGGTCCCGCCATTTGTTCGCGCACGGAACGGATCACGTCGGAAATATTTGGCAATGGACCCACAGTAGTTGTATTGTGGTCGCCAGTAAGAAGATGCACTAATTTATACAGAAATAATGCAAGTCTTACAATCTTTAGAGAATTAAAAGAAAAGGGCTTACAGCCATTAAAAGGAAAAAGGGAAACGATGGTGACAATGCAAGATCTTGTAGCGGCGGAGAATGCGTGACGAAGGCCTTGGAAGCTCGCTCCGTCTGTGGTGGTTGCTGGCGGAAGATCGTGACGAAGGCCTTGGAAGCTCGCTTCGTCGGAGGTGGTCGCTGGCGGAGAGTTGTGACGAAGGCCCTACGAGCTCACTTCGTCGGTGGAGTCGCTGGCGGAGGGTTGACGGCAAAGGCCATACGAGCTCACTCTGTCGGTGGAAGGGTAGTTGACCTATAAACCGGGTCAGGGTATCTAATTCCTAAGGTTGACGAACAAACTTCAGAGTTTTGGCTGTGTATGGTCGTAATCTGTCTTGAAAAATCCCTCTGCTATTTATAGAGGACTTGTACGCGATTAACGCGTAACAGATAGATCGTTTTGCAGATCGTGTTATAGATCGTGATCCCTAATGTCGTGGGAGTGTCTCAACAACCCCCTTGATATATGGGATCACGTTCTTGGATATTTAAGATCAGTTACGATCTTTAACAAACGTGATTGAAAATGAATAAATTTATTTCAACCTCGTCGACTTGACTGATCTGTACGGACTACGATCGACTTGGTCGACTTATCCAGGATCCCGTCGACTTGACCCTACTAGTAGACCTAGCTACTGTTGAGTCATCTTGATTGGCTTTGATCACCATATTCCTTCGTTGTGAGTCGACCTAGTCGACCCCGTTCATAAGTCGACCTAGTCGACTTCGTCGTGAGTCGGCCTAGACGACTACATCTTGGGCCGACTCGGAGTGTGACTTGAGGGATTACTGGGTTTCTGTTCTAAACCCAGGCCCAAAATTAATTGCCATGTCAACATAAGCCCCCCTTTTATGCTGGGTTGGCTATGCCGACTCAGCAGAAATCATACCCTATATAAAGGAGAGTCATCGTCCTTTTCCCGCACTTTTCTTCCTTGCTCAACACTTCTCCATCTTCTCCAAGAAACCAGAAACCCTCGCTTCCCAGAAAACTCTTCGTCTCCCTCCTCAAAACTCTTCCGATCCTTAAAAAGATGTCGACTTTTAAGGCTTTCGAGTTCCATAATCTGCGTGCGGGGCCAACCGGACCCGTTCCGGTCGCAGAGGATCAGGGATCGGGCGTCACTCTCGGACCTATCCTGCCGGAGCATTTTTTCCCGGGGACGGTGCCGCTCAACTATCTCGTCACTGAGAAGCCCATCCCGATTTGCCATCCCGACTTCGTCGATCCCCTCAACTGGGAAGGTCAGGGATCCTTCCTGTGTTTTCCTTCTGCATCTAAATCTGAGATGGTGGAATGGCTTGAGATGTGGGAGGAGCATTTCACAGAGAGGTTTAGGAATCAGAAGATCTTGAGGTTCTTTAGAATGTCCGTGGCAGACAAGAACTGTGATCCTAGGGTTTGTTCGGCCATGCTGCCTTTCTGGAACTCTGCTGTCAACTGCTTCTATTTCCCGGAGGGTCCCATGTCTGTTACATTGGCAGATGTGAAGATTTTGACCAGGTGCAAAGTCAATGGCCTCCCTGTTCGACAATACTCTCAGGCAGGTGATATTAATCCCAAGGGCGCCCTTCAGTACATGGAGGTGGTGAACAGGCACCTAAAAATGGCCTCAGCAGGCAAGGGGTCAGATGAGAAGTTGTCGACCGAAGGTTTTGGCGCCCGGGAAGAGGTCGAGTTTCTCAGCACCTGGTTAAGCAAGTTTGTTTATTGCTTCCCTGGGAAGAAGGTCAGCCACACTTCTTATGCAGTGGCCAACTTTCTGAGGGAGACCAATGAAGAAATCTCTTGGGGCCCCTTCATTTTGGGTCTTCTTTACCATGATCTGGACAGAGCGACGACTCAGATCAAGCCATTTCCAAAACATCCAGCAGGAGGGTTGCTCTGGTTAGTTCACCTCTGGTCGGCTATGTGGATGCCAGGATTGACTGGGTTCAAGGGCCATTCTTCGCCCCTCGAATCTGCCTATTATGGGGAGACCATCTTGGACTAGTGCTGCCAGCGAAAGGATCAATGGCTTACGACATCGATCACTGGCCACATGAAGCACATCGTCGACTTCGGCAGGGTAGATCGACGCAACTGGGCACCCTTTCCAGGCGGCAAGACATTTGCTCAGGAAATTAATCTTCAAGCTGCTCGTGGCTTCTGGAATGGGGTATTGACCCGCAGGGATCTACCAGTTATCTTTGACGGCTACCTGACCTTTGAAGTCTACAACCCTCAGCTGTGTGCAAGGCAGTTTGGGTTCATCCAGGGTGTAGCAGTTCCACTTGCCGACCCTACCGGTGGCTTGTGCGGGGACAGGATGAAGAGAATTAGGTGCAAGCCGATTGCTCCGAAGACCCTCGACTTGCTCAACAGCAAGGCGCAGCTCTCCCAGATGGAATTCCCATCTGATACTTCTGCCTGTTTCGCCACACAGTTCTTCACTGTGCTATGGTCGACTACCTATGAAGAGCTGCGGGCTTTGATGCATTTCTTGGAGGTCTCCAAGGAGCCTGATTTTTACATAGACGACGCGCATATCAAAGCAAAAGGTAAAGACTTAGCTTTACTTTTGGAGTATTGGGTTCTTAGTATTAATCGTGAGCTTTCTCCTTTTCAGGATCAATGATGCCTCAAGGCTCTGGAAAACCCAAGCCTAAAGCTCCCCTTGCCCCTGCTCCTTCTAGACTCAAGTCGACCAGCAAGGGGAAGGCTAAAGTCGCGAAACCCAGGGAAATAGCCGCAGGCGATCCTTCTAAGGCTCGATCTAAAAGCGCTCCAAAGCGCAAGGCGGCCGAGGAAGAAGGTCTTGAGGAGATGCCTCTATCCCAGAGGAGGAGACTGGTGAAGGTATCATCTCCAGTGGCGGCTCCTCTTCCCAAGTCGCCGACTACCGTAGTGGCGACTTCTTCTCCCAGGTCGCCAGCAGCGGTGGCCCCACTCAGATCACCAGTAGTGAGTTCATCATCTGCTGCGGTGCCTGCGACCTTAGCGACGGTTGATATCGCTCGAGGAGCAACTACAGAGGTATGACTCTACTGACTCTAATTCATCTTGAGCTTCTGTATCTAACCCGCACTATATTGCCTAGGGCGAAGCGTCAACCGGAGGTGGTGACCAGCCTACTCCGGTTGTGTTCGAGACGGCTTCGATCGCCGAGGTGAGCTCGACTCCCTGCTAAGATATATTACTCTAGTTCATATATGAACTTTGGTTCTGCGTCATATTCTGTTTCAGGATCGACGTATTCCTGAGGCCTTGGTTCAAGAAGAGCCGGCTGCTTTGGATGTTGCGATCTTGGCCGGCTTACCGACTCGGTCGACTCATGAGGAAGAAGACCAAGCTATTCCTTCTCCTCCAGTCCAAACTCCTACAACAGCGATGGTATGTGTTTTTGTTTTAAACAACACATAGGAGTATCATTGCGATTTTAACTGAGGTTCTTGTATCCCTCCTTATAGGCTCGTCCAAAGAGGGTGAAGGTGCCTGCTGGCCGACAAAAGATTCCTAGTCCCCCTTCTTCTTCGGATGAGAGCTCTGAGGATATACTGCCTCCAGAGGTAAGTACTCGATCACACGAGGTCGTTGGCCTTCTTAGGGTATTGCTTAACAACATTTTACCTCTTATTCCTCAGGATCCTGCTGCAGCGACTTCCAAGTTAACCAAAGACCCGTGGGTGAAGCTTCACGAGGATATAGAAGAATTTTGCCAACTTCTGCTCATTGACCCCTTAGGCGTCAACGAATTTAGGAGGATGCAGAAGCTGTTGAAGAGGATCGAGACATCCCCTCGGGTCACGGACGAAATACTGGGGGCCTGCAAGAGCTTCAGGTCGACGTACTGGACCCGCTGGAGGGATTACTACGCCGACCTGGTCACCTTCGACTTGACTGACTCGAAGATTCAGTCGATCAATGAAGCTCGAGGGCAGGCCTCTAAAGCTGCACAGGACGCCCGCCAACGTTTGGTCGATGTGCAAGAGAAGCTGACCGAGGCAGAGAGACAGATAAAGTTCTACACGAACCTCAAGAATGACCTGACTCGGCAGCTTGCGTCGATCAATACTCAAGAAATCGAGAAGCTGGAGGCCAACGCTGAAAAGGATAGAGAAAAGGTCGTCGACCTTTATGCCCAGCGAAACAAGGTGAACGCGAAGCGACGAACTCGTAAATACCTTGTCCTCGATTTCAAAGAAGTTGGCGGGTTATGGAGACTAGATTTGTAACCAAAGAACAATGCAATTCCATTGTTTTTGCTTTACTGAATAAATCAAGTACCTTGTGTCTCAAATGAATTTCTGTCCACTACGCTCAATTCATTCTTCCAAACAGCGTTACTGAAGCCTAGCGCGATTTTCTTAGGAATTAAGCGCTTCCCAAATTAATGGAGTCCTTTGTCTTAGGATTTTATGATGAGCTTCCCAGATAGTCGCGCGGTAGGATTTAAGATATTTACCATTGACCTTCAAAGGATGTCTATCCCCTTCTCTGGTCATAAGTCGATACGTATTAGATGAGTATCTCTCGCACACTTCATATGGACCCTCCCAATTAGGAGACCACTTACCCAGGACTTGGTCCTTCGATTTAAGAGGTAGGATCATCTTCCATACTAAGCGCCCATTTTGAAGCGCTTATTGACAACCTTTTTATTATAGTGCCTAGCAATTCTTTGCTTATGTATCTCGAGTCGGTCTATTACGTCGAGTCGCTTCTTTTCCAATTCTTCTAAAGCGAGGTACATTGCCTCGTCTTGCAAGTCAGGATGAGCTACCCTGAACGACTTGTATCGAATCTCAATAGGTAGGACAGCATCTTGCCCATATACCAGCGAAAAAGGGGCTTCTCCTGTGCTGTCTCTCTTGGTGACTCTTAGAGCCCACAAGGTGTCCTGTAATAGTTTGTGCCATTCTCTTGGATTTGCACCAACCATTTTCTGAATGTTATTCTTTATGAGCTTATTAGTAGCTTCAGCTTGTCCATTCGACTGGGGGTAATAAGGTGTCGAATTAGTGATTGAAAAGCTAAACTCAGCAGCGAATTCACGCACCTTCTCATTATTGAAAACGGTGCCATTGTCTACTACGATATTCTGGGGAATCCCAAATCTATAAATGATGGAAGATCTGAGAAAATCGATCACCTCTTTGTGGTCAATTTTCTTGTATACTTGGGCCTCGACCCACTTGGTAAAGTAGTCAGTAGCGACTAGAATGTAGGCATCGCCTTTACTCGAGTGTGGGTGAATCTCCCCGATTATATCTAAAGCCCAAGACCTAAATGGCCAAGGCTTGATGACTGAGACTAAGTCGGACGCTGGGGCCCTTGTCACCGGACCATGTTTTTGACACTCTTGGCACCCCCTAGCCATTTCTATGCAGTTCTTTAGCATTGATGGCCAGAAAAAACCATGTCTTTGGATAGTCCAAGACATTTTGGTGCCAGATTGGTGAGACCCGCATAAACCCTGGTGAGTCTCCAACATAATTGGGGTCGCTTCGTCTAAGTCGACGCACCTTAGTAGGACTCCTTCTTTGGTCTTTCTGTAAAGTACCCCATCTATAAGGGTGTACGACAAAGCCTGAGTCTTGATTCTTTGGCTCGCCTTTTGTGTTGGGTCGGAGAGGAAGTCGGTGATTGGCCTCCTCCAATCTTTATCGCTTGTCATTATGTTCAGAGTGAACGCGTCTCCTTGGGGAGCTAGGTGGGAAGCTATTTCTGGGATACAATCGCTTCCTCTTTTGGCCTTGTATCCTGAAGCCTTTTGGGCTAAGTCGTTAGCGATTGTGTTTTCCTCCCGGCCTACAAAGAGGAAAGTAATTGCTTCGAACCGCTTGACTAGCCTTCGAGCGACTTGATGATAGGGTGCGAGTTTCTCTTGACATAGAGAGTCGCCGTTCATCTGGTTAATAACCAGTTGAGAGTCTCCCATTACTCTGGCTTTCCTGGCTCCCAAGGCTAATAATTCCTTCAAGAGCGTGATCAACGCTTCATATTCAGTCGCATTGTTTGTATGAGTCGCCGACAAACGATATGCTAGGCGAACGTCCTTTCCTAGTGGCGAAAGTATGTGGAGGCCTATGCCTACGCCGGATTTCGCCGAAGATCCATCAAACCAAGCTTGCCAGACATCCTCAAGGGATTCCTCTTGATCGATTGATGTAGATGGATCGTGGTTCACTAAGAAGTCGGCTAAGGCCTGCCCTTTCACCGACTGTTGAGGTTTGAAACGCAGATCGTATGCGGATAGGACCAAGCTCCATTTACTAATTCTTCCGGTCAATAGGGGACTTTCGAAAAAGTATTTTATGACTGGAGACTTGGCAATAACATGAACCTCTTGGGATCCGATATAATGTCTCAGCTTCTTAACAGCATAAAAGACTGACAGGCATAACTTCTCCTTAATTGTATAGCGCTTTTCTGTAGCAGTCAGTTGTCTTGACAAATAGTAGACTGCTCTCTCAGTTTTGTCCTCCGCCTCTTGGGCTAACATGGCACCGATGACTGATTCAGTCGCTGCCACGTAAAGCAGATAGGGCTTTCCTATCCGAGGAGGGGCCAGCACAGGCGGCTTCATTAAGTACTCCTTTAAGCCTTCAAATGCTTTTTGGTGTTCGTCGCTCCACACAAAATTTCCCTTCGCCTTTAGTAAAGTCGAGAAAACTTTTGTCCGTCCAGCGACGTTACCAATAAATCGCCTTAGATAATTGACCCTTCCTAAGAAAGCCTGTAACTGCTTCTTATTACTCGGAGGGTTCAATCTTTGAATGGCATTCACTTTGTTCTGGTCGACTTCTATGCCACGTTGATGGACTAGGAACCCTAGGAAATGTCCTGCTCTGACTCCGAAGGCACATTTGAGAGGGTTTAGTTTGAGCTGATGCTTTCTCATTCGAATGAAAGCATTTCTAAGGTCATTAACATGTGATTTCTCATCTTGCGACTTGACCACTATATCGTCTATGTATACTTCGACTGTTTTGTTAATCGAGGCATCAAATACAGCGTTCATGGCTCGTTGGTAGGTTGCCCCAGCGTTTTTGAGTCCGAATGGCATGACTACCCATTCGAAAATGCCTAAGGGACACCTGAACGCAGTTTTATGGATATCCTCTTCAGTTAGGAAGATTTGGTTATATCCCGAGAAACCATCCATGAAGGACATAATTTGGTGCCCTGCAGTCTTGTCGACTAAGTCGTCTGCGATAGGCATGGGGTACTCATCCTTTGGAGTGGCACGATTCAAGTCTCTGAAGTCGATGCAAACTCTAATCTTACCATTCTTCTTAATGACAGGAACTATACTGGATATCCATTCGGTGTACCTCGATGTCCTTATATATCCAGCTTTAAAGAGCTTCTTGACTTCCTCGAATACTGCTTGAGTGACTTCATGAGTCATTCTCCTCGGCGCCTGTTGGACTGGTTTAAATCCCGTCTTGATTGGTAACTTGTGTTCCACAAGTCGGCGATCTAGGCCAGGCATCTCAGTGTAATTCCAAGCAAAACAGTCTTTAAACTCTTCTAGAGTAGCTTTGATAGAATTGAAAAGTTCTTTATTCATTGAGGAACTGATGAAAACAATTCGAGGGCTTGATGCCTCGCCTAAATTGACGCCTACGAGTGAGTCACATGGCATCATCAGTGACTCACGACTCTGGACACTACCTAAATCGGTGTCAACGTTATTACATGACCTAGCTTCGAAATTGATATTGCCTATTTGGCATCCTACTTTCCTAGACATCCTAACATGCTTTTGAAGTCGCTTTAGGATATCAGCGACTGCATGACCTTTCTCCTCACTGTCCATACATCCCTTCGTGTAGGAGTCTATCGGGCTCCAACTCCGTCGCAGTGCTCTCTTGGCTCTTAGGCGCTTCTCCCTTGTTGCCGCTTGGGCTGTTGTTCGTCTCGCCTCCATCTTTGGTCGTGACTACCTCCTGCAGAACCTCATCTATGTCCTTGTCTGTGAAGTCGGGCCCCCATCCTGTTGGCACAACGGGTCCTTCGTCAGGCTTGGGGTGAGAGGTGCCATAGCTTACTATGAAGTCGAACTTCCCAGAAGGTTCACCTAGGGGTCCGACTGTGGGGTCTCCCAGCTTGTAGCGCTGATCCAGAGTAAGGTCCTTGATTGTCTTACACGTCTCTGTATGCAAAATACCCTTGTCACAACAGGAGTATTCATCAGCTTTAACGATTTCTATTTCGGAGTCAAGCCATAAGATTAACTCCCTATGCAAAGTAGATGGAATCGCGGCGGCCTTATGAAGCCAATCGCGTCCTAAAAGCGCATTAAATGAAGGGGCTATATCGATTACAAAGAAAGCAGTTTCCTGCTCGTGTCTCCCGACGCCTAGGCGCACAGAGCATATGCCCAGGCACTCGGATTTTCTCCCGTTAAAGCCACTTACAGCTACGTCGGTTCGCACCAACTCGCTAGGCTTGTACCCAAGTAATCTAAACTTGGCAAGGGGAAGAACATTGACAGTGGCGCCATTGTCTATTAAGACTCGGCCCACTAAGACACCATCAAAGGTGGCTGAGATGTACAGCGAATGCATATGCTGTTTCATGCGATCTGATGGTTTTCTCAACCAGTGCAGAGGGAAGCCAGAAGGAAATGTAATGACTTTAGAGTCGAAAGTTTTACCTTCCGGTGCCTCCGACTTGTTGTTGCAGGCGAACTCCGTAGGGAGGGTAAGAGCGTTACAGCTCACGAGGGGCCCTTGCTCTGCGTTGAAGTCGCAGGGCTTATCTCCTCGTAGAGGAGTGTAGTCGAAGCTCGAGCCTGGGTCTTCCGAGTAGTCAGTAGACTCGACTCGCTCGGGCTCTGCGACTTGTTTCCCTGTGGTGTGATTCCCGCCAACGGGTGGCATCACAGGGGTCATTCTTGGCTTCTTCTGGGCGTGACTTAGACGCCTTTCTTTTCTCTTTTGAGCCCTCACGGGAAGCGTAACCTTCCTTTCCGCCTTCTGCCATTGAGACGAAGGGTTAAGCGCTTTGACAAACCTTGGTTTCTTAGAACCAAAAGGAAGTCGACCTACCTCTACAAACCTTCCGTCGGTTGGGTCATATCCTACCTGCACAGGGTTATCTGCTGGCCTATTCGAAGAGGGCTTGTTAGGGTTCGAATTACCTGAGCCCTCAGGACGGACTGCCTTCACCAGCATCTCCCCTTTTGCGGATAAGTCGACGAGCCGCAAGAAGTAGTTAACGCAGCATGCTGTGCAGAGCTGGGTGATGAGTATGCGGTTGTGAGCGATCAGCTTGCACTTTTGGCACAGCAGCTTTTCGTCCAGGAATTGGGCAATAGGTGGCCCCCTCCGCAGTTCCTGAGGATCAACTGTCTTCGAAGCGTAGCGGGGCCTGCGATTCACGGCCTGCTGAGGTTGGTCCGCTTCCTTATGCTCCTCTACCGGTCTAATCTCCTTGACAGGGGTAGTTCTAGTGTACCCCTGTTTGATGACCCTTTGGCCAGACGAGTCTATGAACTCCAGTCGCCGTGCCGGGCGTTCTGTTCCCCGGGCGACTGCCTCTCCATTCCCCTTGTGACCCTGGGGGCCTCCTCTTCCTCCTCGCGAGGCCAATCGGCGATCTGCGCTAGGAGGGCTTTTGAGGGCATGAGAAGATCCTCGGGGAGTGTTCAGCGACATTGCTGCTTCCTCGAACGGGGTCAAGTCGTACCACTCCTCTGTCTTGCTGTCCAGTAGGTACTTCTTGAACGTGTGGCACTGATCCGTAGTATGAGTGTCGTTCAAGTGCCAGTGGCATAGCCACTTCTCCCTTCCTTTGGGCAGAATGAAGACCCCACGCTCAGCCAGTCGCTTCATCAGGGCATTAGCCACCAAAGTCTCGCCGGTTGCTTGTAAATCCTGCGAGGGTGCAGCAGAATCGTTAATAACTTCTAAAAGATTAACCTCAGCATCAAATATATCAAATGTATGAATGGCGACTTCGTCGTCAAATGGATTATCGTCCACCATGGCGACTTCATCGACTTCAGGAAAACAGAGCTCTTTAGACTCTATTAAATCCTGAATTATATTTCTAAAGGACAGGCAGTCCTTGGTAGTATGGGTGAAGGAACCATGCCACTTGCAGTAATTCCTACTTTTTTCCCTTTCTGTCTGAGGGACTCGATGACCAGGCTTAAGCCTGATCCTTTTCTTTTGATAAAGCCAGTCAAAAATGGCGTCGACTTTATCAGTGTCGAAGGAGTATTTCCTTTCCTCGGCATTTTTCTGGGAGGCTTTGGCTTTAGAATTTTTCCTAGTCAAGAGGTCACATATAGTTGACTCTCCCTTAACGAACTCGGCCACGTCGACTTCATAAGTATCAACTTGGTAGGCTCGAGTCAGCTTGGCCTCTTCTGTTAGGAGCTGATAGTACTCAGTGGCTCTCCTTGCCAAATCATATAAATCGGCAAAGCGCTCCCCTTGAAGCTTTTTCTGGAAAGGAATGGACAACGCATTTAATGCGAGGAGCAACTGGTCTCTCTCCGGTATGGGAGGCCTACACCGTAATAAGGCCTTCCTAAGTTTCATTAAAAACTGCCCCGGGTGTTCCCCATTAGCCTGCCTAAGGCGCATAACCTCAAACATCGACATGGGGGTATCAAGTCGAGCGAAGGTTTTAACAAACATGGACTGCATCTGAGTCCATGAAGCTACTGACCCCGACGGCAAACCTGCATACCAGGTAAAGGCATCCCCGGTTAATGAGTTCGGGAAGAGCTTTAGTTTCCAGAAGTCATTCCCGGCCGCCTCGCCAAGTTGATGAGTGAAGCGAGCAATATGCTCAAGTGGGGTCATTTCGTCTTCGCCTGAGAAGCGAGTGAAGTCGGGCACCTTATAACCCCTAGGTAAAGGGAAGTCCCTGTCAATGTACGCAGGATAAGGAGGCCTGTATAAACAGGTGTCATCTCGCCGAGCTATTCCGGGGACGACTTGCTCTATAACCTGAGTTATGGCCTCTCTTAAGTCTGGGGGTACACCGCCTATCGGCCCCTGCCCTGCGAGCCGAGTTGGCCTTGACGGGCTATACGGAGGCCTTTCTCCCATTGTCTGACTCGTTGGATCCCTTACATAAAATGAAGGCTCCTCACGATGATTACCACTCCGGGGTCCAGGCTCATAGGGACCTCTAACTGCGTCGACCATTGGCTCTTTTCCAGGGCGACGAGCCGGAATAAAATCCTCCCCCCGATCTGTTTCCTCTTGGAAGTCCTCGGCCTCATCCCAATACGTATTCGCTGGTCGGCTACGTGAAGAAGAGGGTCGACCAGGGGAAACCAGATTCCCAGGTTCAAAGAGAGCATTCGTCCTTATCTCAGATTGCTCAAAAGTCACGTTACGTGGTCCTTGAGTAGTCCGACGAGCGTCTGCCATGAACGTAGACTCCCTACGAGGTTTCACCCTTTCCTCGTCTCTCGGGCCAGAGAGACGCCCTATTAGAGTTTGGACATCGATTAGGATGCCCTTCATATCAGTCAACTCCTGACGCACATTCCCCAATTCCTTGTGGAACTCCAGTCTCAAAATAAATTCGGACGGGGGATGTGAATCAAAAGCGGACTGGTTTGTAGTTGCCTGACCTCCTAGGGCCGGCGCTTGGGCATATGAATCAAAAGTGGACTGGTTTGTAGCTGCCTGACCTCCTAGGGCCGGCGCTTCCAAGTTCATTCCCGGAGGAGGTTCCTGGTTTTCCCCATCTAAGGGATTCTGAGACTCACGGCTTCGAGTATTTCTCGGCATTCTTTTTTCTCAACGTGCTCCCACTGTGGTCGCCAAAAACGTGTTCGCGCACGGAACGGATCACGTCGGAAATATTTGGCAATGGACCCACAGTAGTTGTATTGTGGTCGCCAGTAAGAAGATGCACTAATTTATACAGAAATAATGCAAGTCTTACAATCTTTAGAGAATTAAAAGAAAAGGGCTTACAGCCATTAAAAGGAAAAAGGGAAACGATGGTGACAATGCGGGATCTTGTAGCGGCGGAGAATGCGTGACGAAGGCCTTGGAAGCTCGCTCCGTCTGTGGTGGTTGCTGGCGGAAGATCGTGACGAAGGCCTTGGAAGCTCGCTTCGTCGGAGGTGGTCGCTGGCGGAGAGTTGTGACGAAGGCCCTACGAGCTCACTTCGTCGGTGGAGTCGCTGGCGGAGGGTTGACGGCAAAGGCCCTACGAGCTCACTCTGTCGGTGGAAGGGTAGTTGACCTATAAACCGGGTCAGGGTATCTAATTCCTAAGGTTGACGAACAAACTTCAGAGTTTTGGCTGTGTATGGTCGTGTTCTGTCTTGAAAAATCCCTCTGCTATTTATAGAGGACTTGTACGCGATTAACGCGTAACAGATAGATCGTTTTGCAGATCGTGTTATAGATCGTGATCCCTAATGTCGTGGGAGTGTCTCAACAACCCCCTTGATATATGGGATCACGTTCTTGGATATTTAAGATCAGTTACGATCTTTAACAAACGTGATTGAAAATGAATAAATTTATTTCAACCTCGTCGACTTGACTGATCTGTACGGACTACGATCGACTTGGTCGACTTATCCAGGATCCCGTCGACTTGACCCTACTAGTAGACCTAGCTACTGTTGAGTCATCTTGATTGGCTTTGATCACCATATTCCTTCGTTGTGAGTCGACCTAGTCGACCCCGTTCATAAGTCGACCTAGTCGACTTCGTCGTGAGTCGGCCTAGACGACTACATCTTGGGCCGACTCGGAGTGTGACTTGAGGGATTACTGGGTTTCTGTTCTAAACCCAGGCCCAAAATTAATTGCCATGTCAACACCATTACACTAATCTCATCAACGAATGCCATTTACGGCGCTTACCTCAGCCGATTGAATCTCAGGTGTTTCCCACAAGGCATCGACATATACTTTGACAACGTCGGAGGCAAGACCCTTGAGGCGGCCCTAAACAACATGAAGATGAAGGGCAGGGTCGCTTTTGTGTGGAATGATCTCGACGTACCACGACCAGACCATTGGGGTGAACAACTTGGTAATGGCAATCTTCAACCGTGTCAGGATTGAGGGATTCGCAGTCCTCGATTTCTATGAACAGCACCCCAAGTTTCTGGACTTCGTCCTCCCACTCATCCGAGGAGGGAAGGTGAGGTACATTGAAGACATGGTCGAGGGCCTCGAGAACGCCCCAGCTGCACTGGTGGGGCTCTTCTCCGGCAGGAACCTTGGAAAGCAGGTGGTGAGGATAGCATGAGGCCTGAGTATCCTTTGTTATCTAAAAACATCGAAGGATTTTCATAAACTGGCAAACCTTATGGAAACTCGACCTTTTATCTTACTTTATGTTATTAGATACTCTTACCCTAAATGCATGACGTATCTTCCTATGTATAACATTGTATATATATTTTTTTCTTATCTAGAGGGTTAGTTTTAAAAAGAAGAGTCAAAATATGTCCGCGAGTTTTAAAATTAGGTGAATATCGTCCTAGAGTCACTATCGGAAGTAGCGACTTTGCTTGCAGAAAGAAGTGGCTACTTCAAGTAGCGACTTTAGAGTAGCAAGACAAAGTTGATATTTCGAGTAGGGACTTCATCGCAGTTAAATCAGATGCTCATGAAGTCGTCACTTCAAGTAGCGAGTTCAGCTTGCTACACTAAAGTCACTACTGAAAGCGACTTCCAACACTTATGAAAAAAGTAAAAGTTTACCGATGGTATTGCTTATGTTCAAAGTCGATACTTCAAGCATCGACTTTTTCTACCACATGAAGAAAGTTGTTATTTTAAGCAGTGATTTTCTTCAATCACGTGAAGGAAATCTCTATTTCAAAGACTTTCAATAGAAGCAACCCCCGTTAACAAACTTTTACTCTTTTTCACCAAGTGTTTGAAGTCGATGCTTCACTTAGCGACTTCACGAGCATATGATCCGGCCACATGGAGTCGCTAATCGGAATAGCGACTTTGTTTTGTCACCCTAAAAAGTCACTGCTTACAATAATTGACTTCTTTCTATAAGTAATCCACTACTTCCAAATAACAACTTTTAGGCAATATTCCATTAATTTTGAAACTCAGCATCGTATTTCAAATTTTTTTTTTAAAAAAACTAAACGTACGAAGTCACATTGCTCTTTTTTATATAGTACGTCGATAGCTAGCAGGGATGATACTGGAAGATATATAAACTTTGCGAGATTTTATTATAAAATTAATTAGCGGTAAAGAGAGTAGGCATGCCCCTTCACACTACTCACCAAGGGCTAATCGAAAAATGGCTCCTTTTCAGTATGATGTTTTCACATGATCTAATACATCAAAATGATATGAAATGAATAACGGAATGTCAATGAAAAGATACGATATTCCTAGCCATTAGCCCATGTTGTTGGGCTCTCGAAGGAGGACCGTCATGCGAATGCCTCATCCGGCGACCACTCCAGGCGACGCAGGACGAGAAAACAACACTTCCCCCCCCCCCCGCGGTTATCGTTCCTCGTGCCTTGATAGGCGGAGATGTTCTCCGACCACGTTAGCCTGGTGATGCCAAGTCGTTGGAGTCCGCTGTCGTCGTGTTCCTCGTGACTGGTTATGCCTGGCGGGATTGGTGAAGGTGCCAGACCATGATTTTCGAGCAGTCATTACCTGGTGTATCCTTCCCGTTCGCATCGCCTGCTTCAAAGATGTCCTTCACAAACTTTATGGAGTCCTGCCAGAAATTTTATCATTAGAGGGAAAATTTTTGTACAATCGATGATGATAAAACATTGAGTCGCCGCCAGATGCCGCTAACGACTTATGGAATGCATAGTACCTGATCCGAGGTGGCCTGGGATGAAGACGGCCGGCCCCATCTCTCTGGGTCCCAGAGTACTGAGCTATTGAACGCGAAGCAGGATGTGTGTATCGACGACAGATGCCTCGTGCCTATAATTGTCGTTCGTCTCCCTGAGGTGCTGCCCCAACAGCTGGGAGGAATTGCAGACTGGCCACTTGATGTTAACCTTCTCCTCGCTTGCCGACACAACCGCCACCGGCCACGTCCCAAACACCCTTCACAAATATACCAAAGTTCTCATCAATTCCATGCCTTTTCAATCAAGATAGGCCTGACGAATCAGATCCGTACTTGATCTCGCGGAGCTCGTTGAAGAAGTTGAGGTCGTAGACGTTCAAGATTGACGCGAAGTGGACGATCCCGCTCAAGCTGTGCTCCTTGACGTGCCGGAGGGCCACGTTCCCCTGGTGATCTGCCTCTGCGGCCGCGTCCGTGAAGTTCTCCTTATAAACCACGTGTCTGTACATGATCCCTGTCTCCCTAAGCATCTCTGAAACCTCCGTCCTCTTCTCTACCACCACCCACAGCAGCGGTGGAGGGACGAGCCTCATCGTGTTAGCCATCTTCTCGAGCATGACTATCCCATGTCTATGCTCGTGTGGTTCCGCTTGAAGCTGGGAGCAGCGTTATTACTATAAGAAGTCTCCCTGGGGTCATCACTCCATTCTCCTCCATCTCAGAATCATCCCCTTCATCATCACCACCACTTACTTCATGGAACGAAGAGTTCGCCGAAGGAATTCCCAACACGAAGGTTCCGTGTCTGTTCTCTAGTACACCAGGTTGCTCGGTCACCAACATCATCCCTTCCTGGGTTGTGGAAGAGGAAATGGCGGACTTTCCAGTCGGAGCGAAGCCGGTGAAGAACCCCATGATGAAACACAACAAGAAGTGGACCGTCGCCTTCTTCCATAGCTGAACCTTCATCTTCGATCTTTCCGGAGACCCCATGATCCCAAAAAACTTACGGAAAAAAAAATGCTTTCTTGTTGGGCAAATAATTAGTTGTCACTTGAAGATGAAGGGGAGAGAATCTGGGCACCGAGAAGTTGTTGGCGTGTAACTTTCAAGGTGTTTCTTATTGAACTGATGTTTACAATTAAGAATCATTGCTCGTAGTTGAAGTTGTGAAGTGGGGAAAAAGAAAAATCATGGGTGAGTTGTTTTGATATGACACCCCCCCCCCCCCCCCCCCCCCCCCCCCCCCCCCCCCCCCCCCCCCCCCCCCCCCCCCCCCCCCCCCCCCCCCCCCCCCCCCCCCACCCCCCCCCACCCCCCCCCCCCCCCCCCCCCCCCCCAGTTGTGTAATTCTTTTTCTTTTCCTGCTGCTATTTCGAGAGAATCCCAGTTTGCATGTCCGAATTTTGGATTCTTTTATGACATAACAATGGAGACGGTGTTTGGTGTGTGGGGATTGTCTGTCTCCGGGGAACTCTCGCCAAAGTTCTCAACTTTATGATGCCAAATCTTCATGTGAACGAAACTTGATGTGGGTGAGAGTTGGTTAGCGCGAAGGAGGGGAGGGGGAGAGGCATTTGCGTTTTGTGGGATGTGAACATAGCGGCGGGAATTTTGTCGAACACGTTATGATCAAACTTCATAGATGGATTAAGCGGCACTCTGCGCGCCTCACCTGCACGCTCAGCACGGCGGCTGAACAATCATGGGACGATCGCATAATGTCGCTATGCAGACGAGGCCTCTACAGGGAAGCGCTCGATTTGTTCTCGGCCTTCGATCGTGGTTCCTCAGAGTTACGATTGAACACTGCCACTTATGTCGACCTGATATGCACATGTTCTCAAGTGAAGTCCCTACGTCACGGTCGGAGGGTGCACTGCCATATTGGGCAGCCAGAGGTCCGGCGGGATATTGTAGTTCAAAACCATTTGATCAATATGTATGGGAAGTGCGGGTCGTGTGAGGATGCTCGTGGAGTGTTCGACGGAATGCCGTATAGGAATGTGGTTTCTTGGACTGCAATGATCACCGGGTACTCACAGAATGGGGAGAACCGCCCCGCAATGGAACTGTATTGTCTGATGAGGAAGTCTGGTTTTGTGCCTGATCAGTTCACGTTTGGGAGCATGTTGAAGACTTGCTCGGGCTTGGGGGATATTAAGTTGGGGAGGCAGTTGCATGCCCATATTACGAAGTCGGTGTTCGGTCATCATCTTATTTCGCAGAATGCATTGATAACAATGTACAATAAGTTGAATAGCATTAATGAAGCTTATATTGTGTTTTGCTACACTGAAGAAAAGGACCTGATTTCATGGGGCTCGATGATTGCAGGGTTTTCTCAACTTCATCACGAAATGGAAGCTCTGGAGTGCTTCAGAGAGATGCTCTTGGAGGGTGTCCATCAGCCGAATGAGTTTATATTCGGAAGTTTGTTCAGTGCTTGTGGAAGCATCGCAAATGCAGAATACGGAAGGCAGATTCATGTAATGTGTGTCAAATTTGGGCTTATGAGCAATAACTTTTCAGGATGCGCCCTCTGCGACATGTATTCAAAAAGTGGTCTCATGGACTCTGCTGCGACTGCTTTTCAGCACATAGAAAGGCCTGATGTGATCTCCTGGAATGCCCTTATTGGTGGATATGCTAATAATGGAGACGGTGAAGCTGCGATATCATTTTTCTCTCGAATGAGATGCATGAATATTGTTCCGGATGATATTACTGTCAGACTGCTGCTGTGTGCTTGTACCGGTCCTGCATTACTTCCTCATTGTATGCAGATCCATTCTTACATCACAAAGGTTGGCTTCAATGTAGATATTGCAGTGTGCAATGGTTTACTCTCAATGTATGCGAAGTGTTCAGGGCTTGTGGATGTTTTTAATGTATTTGAGGAGGTAAGTCGGCACTACGATTTGGTTTCTTGGAATACAACTCTTGTCGCATGCATGCAGCATAATGAGCCCATGGAGGTGTTCAGACTATTTAAAGCATTGCGTAATTCAGCAATTAGTCCTGATTATATTACCATGACATCTATCATTGGGGCATATGCGGTATTTGCTTCTTTGGAAATGGGAAGCCAGGTACATTGCTATGTTATGAAAACTGGGCTATTTCTGGATACGTCCGTGTCGAATGGACTGATGGACATGTATGTAAAGTGTGGATCACTTGAAGTCGCTCAAAAGATATTTGGTTATGTTGAAAACCCTGATGTTATCTCGTGGAGTTGCTTAATCATGGGGCATGCTCAGTTTGGATTTGCTGATGAAGCCCTTCGACTCTTTGAAGAAATGAAAAGTCGGGGGCTTACTCCAAATGAGATCACGCTAGTCAGTGTTCTGTCCGCTTGCAGTCATGTCGGAATGGTAGAAAAAGGGTGGGAAGTATATAGGACGATGGAGTCGGAATTTGGCATTAGACCTACCAAAGAGCATTGTTCTTGCATGATTGACTTGCTTGCTCGTGCTGGCCTTCTCCACGAAGCAAGGGATTTCATCAATCAAATGGGTTACAGTCCAGATATTGTTGCATGGAAAACTTTACTCTCTGCCTCTAGGTCATGGAAGAATATCGAGATCGGGAAATGGGCTGCAGAAAGCATCTTGAAGATAGATCCCTCTCATTCCGCAGCTCACGTGTTACTTTCTAACATATATGCTTCTTCTGGCAGCTGGGATGATGTTGCAAGGTTGAGGAACCTAATGAAGGAGAATAAAGTCCAAAAGACTCCAGGTCAAAGTTGGATCGAGATCAAAAGTAGAATTCATGCTTTCCTGGCTGAAGACAGCTTACATCCTGAAAGGGACAAAATATATGCAGTAATGGATGAGCTATGGCTACAGTTGTTAGATCATGGCTATGCTGCTCCTAAAAGAAGGGTTGAATTGGATGAAGTCAGCATCGGTTAAAAGTGTTGCTCTGTGCAAGTCATTGGATGAATTGACTCGGGCCTGGGTTGTCCCAGTTGAAAGACACGGATTGACAGGATTCTGCAATTATTAGATAGCCTATCAATTTTGAGTACAATTTTTCAAATGCAGTGGAGAATGGGTAACCATTTTCGCTGAAGTGTTTGCTGTCTGCTGGAAGAGCACCAATCTCAATGGAGCATCATCAGCTTGCTTTATTCTTGTTGCTTGCCCACTAACAGGCTTATGAGGATAAGCTTGAGAAAAGCTTTGCGGATGGATTTCCCATGGGAGTTCATGAGGATGCTCAGCACGTGATTTAGAAATTCCTTCAATTTGTTGACCCGCGCTCTTGAACTGTAAATATTCTCTCCTTTCTCTGAACTACTTAATCATCTAGTGTTATCCTTTTTAGTTTCTCTGTAGACGCAGCTGCCGTTGAACCTGTATTTTTTCCCCTTTCAGAATCACCGGGATCTCAAATTCACAATATGGATCGACAAGAAGTGGGGCATCGCATTGGTCTAAGTCAGTCACTGCTGCTGGCGGCCATGTGGTCAACCATCCCAACAAGGGCGCAGGATACAAGTACTTTCCTAGTTACCAGCAAGTTTCGCTGAAGCTGAAAATCAGCTACGGCTGCTCTCAAACAGCAAAATTGGACGATGCTTCTTCTTAGGGACAACTCTCCAAAAACTTCAGATGTCCTAGACAGCATAATGTATGCTTATTGTATTCAGCAAAAGAAATATAATATTTTTCTAAATTACTTAAAATGTGTCGGCGGCTAAAAGCTATTTTCCGACGACTCTATATATTCCCTGCGAATCCCGAGCACTAAATCATCCATGGCATCCCCAAAGTGGTTTAAGCAATTATTCTCGAGGATTGATGGAGATGGACTCCCTTTTAGGTCTGTGCTTCCTCCACTTCCTTTTGGGCAAGGTCATGATCCAGGAAGGCACCTCGCAACCAGAAGCTACCATCATGTTGGCCACATTCCTAAGCAGCGGGATGTCCTCCTCGGTGTAAAAGGTTATTGCTTCTCCGTTCCTTCCAGCACGACCAGATCGACCTGTTCCGTTAATCATCGTCAACTACAAAGCAATGTGATGTATTCGTGATTTCATGACCGAAGGGCAAGAACTGAAGATGACTAATTTTCTGCCCTCTCGCCAAAAGAATCACTGATATAAAACCATGGCCAGGCCTCTATGTCATGCCAAGAGATGGTACCAATTCTATGAATGTATGCTGCAGCAGAGTCGGGGAAATCATAGTTGATGACACAGTTCACTCCTTTAAAATCCATCCCCCTAGCAATCACGTCGGTGGCAATCAGCACCCATGTTTTCCCAGCCCTGAAATCATCAACAGCATCTTCCCGCTGCATAGAAATCAGCAAATTGTGAAGTGTAAACAGGGGGAGGGTGGTCAAAGGAAGTTTAAGGGTATGTCTAAGTCACATCTTCAATGCCAGAGACCAGCATCAATGCCCTTTACTAAACCTAAATGATCACTTAGCAGAGAGGAAGTTGTGAAAACTTGAAATCAAGAAGCTCCACAATGATATTACCTGGATCTGAGATAGGTCAGAATGGATCACACTTGCCCGAATGTTGTCTAGCGCTAGTTCTCCATATAGTTCTTTAGCCCTCTCCTTGCTTTGTACAAATATCAGCACTGGTGGATTCAAGCTCTACATAACTTTCCAGATATTTACATCAATAAAAGTTAACTGTTTAAAGATGGTAAACTCTCGCATATATTCCTAGTGTTCAAACCCAAAACACAATATGCAGATTGTTAATAACGATTGCATAAAGAAGGAACCTCAAACAGAAAAGGCAGTTACTAATTCCCCACTAAAAAATAGCTAACCTTAAGTATTCTAGTACCACAATGTAAAGCACGAGCATGCATCATCAGTGAGAAAAGGTTACCTCAGAAAAACTCTGATGTAGTGCAAGAAGCTTCCCTTCCTCGCTTCCAGCAAACACCAGTTTCTGTTTTACAGATTCGTTGGCAGTGTTCCTGTACCAGAGATGATTTACTCAAGCCAATCAAGAAGCATATTCCAAAATTCCTATAACAAGTAGTACGGACTTACTTTCTCCCAACAATAACTCGGACTGCATCATGCATGATAGTTCGAGCGAGGTCTTCCACAAAATCGGGTAAAGTAGCACTAAACAATGACCGAATTATTGAAGGATTGGAACATGCTTTGACGATGGAATCAATCTGCTTCAGAAGACCAAGCTCGAACAGCTTGTCAGATTCATCAAGGACAAGGTATTCAACCCTGTAAAATTCAATCAAGATATATCAACCAGACTATTGATTCTCCAATTATTTTTAAAGAAAAGGAAAGAAAATTAAGCATGTTCACTCTGCAATATGATTTGTTTCCGAGAAGACCCATAATGAAGGAAAGATGGATCAAGCTTTACTTGTTTTGTGATGCCTTCTGTTAAATTCAAGAAAGTTCCAAAGTATAAGGCACCGCCAAGAGAACCTACTTGCTCAGGTCCATCTTTCTTTTCTTGATGGCCAGCCGCAACCGGAGCGGCGTAGAAATAAGTATATCACCATGCAGCTTAGATAAATCAGGGTTTCTCAAGAGGGCCTTGTTCATCAACTTCGTCCGGAATTTACTTCCTCTAGTCAATTTCCTGCACTCTCGAGTAGTCTGAGCTGCCAACTCCTTTGTAGGACAAAGGATAACAGCACGGATTCCATCTTTTGATGCACGCTGATCAAGTTGAAAAGTAATCAGCATTTTCTCGAAAAGACTACAGAAGCCATCAACATCAAAAAATTATACCTTAAGTTTTATGAGCATGGGACACACGAAAGATAAGGTTTTCCCAGAACCAGTGGGGGCACATGCAAAGCATTCCCGTCCCTGCAGAAAATCAAATACCAAACAGGATTACTCAATGCAGGGGACTGCTCAAGATTCAATATCTTAAAAAAGTAAAGGAGCCTTGAGTGCTGGGCATTGGAAATACATATGAAACAACCTTGACTGATAACGAGAAAGTTTGTAAACTACTAGAAGGCATACAGATAGGAGAACAGGGATGGCCTGCCTCTGGATAGGAGTTGGCTCAGAAAATCCAAGCTCTGCGATGTTGCGTAATAGGTATGATTTGCACCTAAATCTGCAAGAAGAACAGTTAACCCTCAGTCAACTAACAATGATAAAGTAAGGTAAGAAAGACACCCCCTCTAAATACCCCGCTAATCCAAGACTCATTCAATACCCCCTCTACAAAAGATCTAGCAGCTAAGTACATTCACGCCTCTATGACACAAGGGCATTTAAGCAGAATTCTGAGTATATAATCAACCGATACAAATGTCAGCCTCCGAAAGCAGCATTTTAGCAATTGGCTTTTTTTACTCCTCTCATTGTGTGTCTACTTAATTCGGCAAGCATTACCTCGTCCTCAACTTGGCAAAATCCTGAAGAGGGGATGGGATATCACTCCCGGAAACATGAACATTGAACTTCTTCCTCATGACTGCATCACGCTGGCACAACAAAGATTTAACCAAACACATCCATCCAACAAAGAAAAACAGAAATTCACTAGAAAAGCCAACCAGCCACCAAACCTCAAGCTTCCTATAAAATTCCTTCCGCTGCCTCGCAGCCGCATCGCTCTCGTCCCCCTTCTTCTCGTCATCCAAATCCTCGGGAGCGTTCTTAGAACTCTTGAACACATTGAACCCATCAACAGAATCTAAAACCCAACAACAACCACCCCAACAAGACAACAAATTCAGACACAAAGACTAGAACTTTCACCTGACCCACAACCCAGAAAACCCTAAACTACCTAAAGATCCCGCCTTCCTCTTCCTCCCCCTTTTCTTATACTTCGCGGACGCTACCGAACTCCCTTCTTCTACCACGGCAAGGCCAGACTCTTCCACGGCATACTTATTCTCCTGACGAAACTTGGCGAAATCTCCGGCGAATTTCTTCCGGTCGAAGTGGATCCCGGCGAAGAGGAAAGACTGGTCTTTGTCCATCGGAATTGGAAGAGGCGGGAGGGGGGCTCTGTTCTCGACTCTGATCTCTAGGGTTTTACGATGGGATAGTAATTAATTACGATATCGATTCCTTCATCTATTTTACTGCAACAACATTTTATTTTATTATTAAAAAAAAATTTAAGACAGGCAAATGTGGTGGGACTTCAGTTCACTTCTGTCTGGACGGAACGGAACTGAACTGAGAGCGCTTCCCGACGCTCTTTTAAAAAACACAGACAATGTCACACTCCCTCAGCCAGAAAACCCTCGTTATTTTGATCGCGTGATCCCTTCGCTTCCCCCAGTGAAAATGTGGCAGTTCCTGCTGGCTGCGGCGGTCGCCGGATCCACCGGGTTCGTCGCCAACCACCTCCTCCACCAACCCACCACCACCAACAACCCTTTCGGCGCCGATCGCCCCACCTCCCAGGAAGACGGCTCGGCTCATCACCTTCCTCCGCCGGGAGACGAGGTCTTCCGGTTCTCCAGTTCCGGCTCCGGCGAGAAACTGAGCAAGAAAGGGAAGAAGAAGAAGAAGAAAAAAAAGGATAAGGAGAAGAAGACAGAGGAGGAGGGGGAAGAGGAATCGGCGCAGAAGAAGGAGTTTGGCAGACGGGGCCTCGGAGACGAGAGGAAAAAGGTTGGGAGAGGGAGGAGGAGGGTTCACGTCTGCCTGAAGAGGAGGAAGACGGGGAAGAACTGCGAGAAGCGTCCACAATGTGGGTCCTGCTTGTCCAAAGGTTTGGTCTTGGATTCCTCCTTTTGATTTGTTTATGTATATTTTATAGATGATGAGCTGATCTTTGGCGGTAGCGATGTGATTTTTAGCTTTTTGTTGGTTTCGATTCTTGAGGGGTCCCATTGATCACCTTTCATGCTGCTCTTTTGTTTATGATGATCAGTTCTTGCGAGCGAAAAAGTGCTTCTTTTTCTCAATTGATTATATCGTTTGCCGCTCATCTTTTGAAACAAAATTAATTTGTTGCTGTAACTTTTGTGAGTCTGGACGATTTGATGGTTGTCGAGGTTAAACGTTCAACCGGAGGCTCCAGTGCAGTTTCTTCGTTGTCTGTGACTAATACACACGGGTGCTAAGAAAATGACATCAAGGTGGCTGTGCTGTGAGTAACTCGGACTGGGGATGTCATCTCGTTGTTTCTCCTCCTGCATGTTGAGGATGTCAGTCTTTGTATATTCATGTGATTTCATTTTGTGTAAATATCATCATGGGACTACTTGAATTGTCTTAGATATTGTTGCAGATGGATCCTCCTTTAACTGGGGACTTGGTCTGGGTCTCATGTACATGATGTCCGCTGAGAAATCCGAGATCCGTAAGCTGAATACTGCCGTGGACGAGACGGCGAAAGTGGTCAAAGAGCTGAAGACTGAGCTTTACAGCAGGAAATTATCACAGTTTTTCTCAGGAGAAGAAACTAAGGTCTTAGATGTGACCTCCAGCAAGAAGAGCCAAAAGACAGTCAGAAATGTGGATGATGGGAAAGTGTCAGGTCAGATTGCAAGCCACGAGGGTGAGTGTGCGAGTAGCGTTCTTACTGAGGAGTTACAGGACTTTAAAATGACAGAACTGGAGGCAGAGCTCGAATCTGAACTGCAGAAGCTCCCTTGGAGCATGGGAGAAGCTTCCTCCACTGATGAATATAACGTTATCAAGGTGGATTCAATTGTACCCTTTTAGGACATTTTTTCGATCACATGCTTAAGCGTGGAGAACATCCCTGTTTTGTATCAGATGGGAACTGGTGCTTCCGGAGAGAGGCTACATGAACAAGCGGATGAATCCCTTGGACTGCATTACTCCAACGGGGTCTCGCCACACTTACTGAAGCATAAGCTGTCGCATGTGCTCATTGAGCAGCAAGAGAACCACATTGTTGAACTGGAGAGCGAGCTGCACGTGACCAGGTCAAAACTCAACGAGAAGGAAGCCGAGCTCCGTGCATTGAAGGACTGCGTCAGGAGACTATCCAACATCTCCTTATCAGCCGTGTCAGGTACACAATCCTTCTCTCCCCTCCAACCCAAAATGCAAATTGCTGAAGAATCATTCCACTTGATATTACAACCAATGAAAGAGTGTTTAACACATCCGGGTATAATGTCAGAGGAGGACATGGATGCACGTTTGGGTGAGTTAGGAGAAGAGGAGGAAGATGATGATGTAGTTGGATCTGAGTCGAGCAAATCTCCAGGCATTGTTGTTGGCATGAAAAGGCCTAATCTTCAACTCTGACTCAATTCAATCAGTCTCAATCCAACTCAAAATAGTTGTGCTGCTGATAAGTTCATGTTTTCTGCTGCTGCACAGCGCCGGAATTGTCGCGGGTATGTTTAAATGTTATGTTGGTAGGCTGCTGGTAAAACTTTTAGATATAATAAGATGTTTACCAGTGCTCTGATTAGATATGGGATATATCGATGGTGGTTCCAAATCAAATCATGGTGTAGGGATCAAAAGTGAGTGTTGTTGATACATTTTTCTACAAAATTTATAAAGCCATTATTTTCTTTACCAAACCCATAAAAGTTAATTACTTGTTGTGCATGTTGCGTAGTGAATGATCCAAAAACTTAACTACGAAATTAAGTTTCATTAGCGGCGCAATGTCAGATAATTTGTTTCGTGTAAGCATTGGATGCTCTGATCAGTTTCGACTTAACATTTGGTTCGTTCATTTAAATTCCATTTGATTAAGAGTCTGTTTAGCAACCTTTCAATGGGTCGACAACACAAAGCCGAGGCTCAAATATTTTGTTCAAGGCGCATCGCAGAAAGATCGTTCCATCAACCTGTCTTACCATTATATACCTGCATATCAAGATTCGTCGAAGGGGTAATCCTCGTATCTGATGTAACAGTCCCGGAGATACATTTTTCCCCCGCTAGCGAAGCGGCACTTGGCACGCAACTTGATTTCCAAAACTCGTAGGCAAGTCAGGCAGGCAGTCCATCCTATCCATAAGGTTCCTGCAAATGCCGTGGGCATTGGCATACTCCATTGGCGGCACATGCACCGACGCGTAATGATCGTATGATCCCTGTTCCGTCATGAATTTTTTCAGTTCGCTGATAGCAGCGTCAACGGCTAGTATGTAGCCGATGTCATTCGTACGACCTTCGCAATAAGAATAGATTTCTCGGACATCCGGTGCGGCCATATTGGTTGATCCTGAAAGGAGGAGGAGAACAAGAATGGGAAGAAGCGCCGTGCTTGCCGTTTTGAAAATCGCAGCCATTATATGATAATGTTTTTTGGTGAATGTTTCCCTCATTAAGCCCAAAGCTCTATATATGGATGTATGGACGAATGTCTCGATGTCAACGTGATTACAGGCTAACCTGGATCGACTCGTCCTCAGTCGAACCTCTCTCGACGTCGGTTTCATACGCGACATCGAGTCACATCTACTTGACCTCAGTTTAATCAGAAAAGGTCATTTCATCACGACAGACAAGGGGGTTGTTCGAAGTCTAAGCATAACTGTTTTCATCCTACGAATGTCGTAATCTTCATAGTTATCCTAAGTACGGCAACATACCAAAGCGGATGCCACCAAATTATCATTCAAACCCAAAACCTAGGAGAATGGTGTTATTCTTCGGAATCGAACTAATCCGCGAAAACATACACCGATTACTGTTTTGATTGTTTGGTTTCTCACGCACTTAACGATACATCATTAGAAACCATCGAGCAGTAGGGATGCACTTCACTTATTTGTCGGTATAGTATCATATGAATGAATCATGATTTAGAGTCTTAGATACAATTATGCATGATTAAATCTCGTAATCATAAATGTTCTTTTTAAGTATGCGACTCAGTACACCATACAAAATCGTGATCGGGGGGGCTAAAACAGGGAATATTTCTCCATGACACGCCACAAACAGTAACGACGTGGAATTTTTGAGGTTTGTACCATTTGGGTTGCAACCCTTTTCACAAAGTTGATGCCGGCATTCTGTCTGACATTGCAGGACTGTATAATTTGGTAATGTTAGGCAGGCCCCTCGTGGTTTCAGGTAACAGAAGAAGAACAGCGACAACGGACATCGTGGCGCTCGTGATTTTGACAATCACGGCCACTACTGGATACCCGTCGGAATGTTTTCCTCATGACAGAGCGATCATTCAAAGGCCTACGTGAAGTTCTTGCTGTGATTAGTCCTTGGAACTACGGCAGAAAGCAAATATATCCAAATTAACATTCAAATGCCTACCTTGAATTGTACTAATCGAGATACTAACGATGTTGGGGTCCAGGACATTTCCGAAGAGAACCGCCGGTTTTCATTCGACCTCACCCCCGCTCTGGGGGTGGCCGCATTCTCCATCCAGCTGGAGTATGTCGGAATGCCGGCTCTAATCATCTGGGGGCGCTCGTCCGAGACGGAAAGGGGGATAAAAGGAATTTGAGGTGTTTGAGGACAGATTTGTGGACGTTCTTGCATGTCCAATGCTAGGGGCTTAATGACTTAAACTGCAAAGTTAATCTGTCCACTAATCATGGCCATCATCGGACTCAAACCCAAATGATATCGATCTTCATTGAATCGAGGACCCGAAAAGCCTCCCCGACTCTTCATCAATCGCGTGGGACCATATGCAGGCCGTGACCGATTCGTCCCAACTCGATCTGGACCCGAAAAATGTGTTAGATTTCGAAGTGGAAGCGGTCAAACAAAATTTTTAAGTTCAAAATATAAATATTTTTAAGTACGTATATAATATTTACATTTACGAATAAGAAAAACCTTACTTAAAAGTTGTATTTTGAAATTTTCGGTGAAACATAATAAAATCAAATGACAGAAAGCGTCACGTGTAATTCCTTTAGAGGTATTAACGCGTACACAATCACAAATATTCGACGATCCGATATCCCGGAGAATTTCAACCTCAAAACCTCCCCTCCCCTTTTTTTTTCTTTTTAGTTTTTGGTACCTTATTAACCCACGTCCGTCCCACCCAAATCTATTTTTTTAATCCGAGACAGAAAAAAAAAACATCTAGTGATTGATTGTCTCTCGTATTCCGTTTTATTTCCGTAATAAATTTCTTTCCAAAATAAAAAGTAACGGCCACAAACGAGGTTTTGAATTTACTTTTTATTTTGGAAAGAAATACTTATAATTTAACCTAGGGGCGAGCATAGGTTCCGGGTAAAATTGGGAACCTGTCGAAACCGGCACCACAGGGTCGGTGTCAGTACAGGTTCTCGAATGGATCGGGTAGGTTCTAGGTTCTAAATTTTACAAAACCGGCGGTACCAAGTACGGTTCCAGGTTCTCCCCGCGGAACCAACTCGGAGAACCTAGAACCTAACCTAAATATTACCCAACCCAATATCCTACCCTAAATTTTACCCAACCCAATATCCTACCCTAAATTTTACCCAACCCAATAACCTACCCTAAATTTTACTCAACCCAATAACCTAAATTAAACTTTACCCGTCCCCAAACAATTGTCCCGGTTCCTAATCTTTCTATTCCTAGTCTCTCCCCCCTCTTCACAACGTCTTCATCAAACGGTTCCAGGGGTTACGGTTTCTTACGGTAAGTCAGCTCCTAATATGCTTTTTCTCTTCTTCCCCGCCTTGCCTTGTCAATTTTTATTTACAATTCTTTCTGGGAATTTTTGGAGGATTTTAGGGATGGGTTAGGTTGATTGAGCCGTGGGTGATGAGAATACTTTCTTAAAAGTTCTTTTTTTTCTGAACATAGTCGGTCAGGGGGTGATTCTGTGGGGTTTGAATTTTGATTTTGATGTAATTTGAGGTGTTGGTGCTCTGGATCATCTGTTTAATGATCTATTATTTGATTTGTTAGGTTGTTCGAATTAGAAGATGAATCCCGATTCTGACAACAATGAAGCTCAAACAACTAGTGTCAAGCGAACTTTAGCTTCAACAGCGGCCAATCTTCCTACTGCTCCTAAGATAACAGGCAAACAAAACATGAAGTCTAACGTTTGGGATCATTTTGGGAAAATTCTGAATGAGAAGACTCATAAGGCAGATAATGTGAAGTGCATTTACTGTAACAATGTGTACAAGTATAATCCTAATTGGGGCACTTCAACGATGTGGAAACATATTAATAGTTGTCGGAAGTTTCCTCATAATATGGATAAGCGACAAGAGATATTTACTAGCAGCAAATCGAAAGGATGCACAAGTCGTAATGTTATATCTACTTGGGTGTTTGATCAAGAACGTTGCAGAGATATGCTTGCTAGGATGATTATTGTCGATGAACAACCTTTTTCACTTGTCGAGCATGAAGGTTTTCGCGCGTTTGTTAATGTTCTACAGCCTGCTTTCAAGCATGTTTCTCGATTCACTGTTGCTAGAGATTGCATGAAGATTTTCATAAGTGAGAAGATGGTGCTCAAAATTTTATTGGCTCTTTGAATTCTCGAGTGGCACTTACAACTGATACATGGACTTTCAATCAGAACTTGAACTATTTATGTCTTACTGCTCATTTTATTGACAATGAATGGAAGTTGCACAAATGCATATTGAGTTTTGTGGTTATGTCTAGCCATAAAGGGAAGGAAATTGGCAGAATGGTTGAGAAGTGCATTATTGATTGGGGAATACAACATCGTATTTCTACTGTGACAGTTGACAATGCAAGCTCTAATGATGTTGCAGTGAAATACTTGAAAGATAAGCTCATTGAAAGCAACTCCTTGATCTTAGGCGGTGAGTTTTTTCACATGAGATGTACTGCACATATCTTGAATTTAATTATGAAGGATGGCTTGAGTGATGTTTGTGAATCTATAAGTCGAGTACGGAAGATGATTCGTTATATCCGGAGCTCTTCATCTAGATTTGATCATTTTCAAAAGTGTGTCGTGAAAGAAAGAATTCCACATAAAGGTTCAGTTTGCCTTGATGTGGTAACTAGATGGAACTCAACCTACTTGATGTTAGAGACTGCTGTGAAATTTAGGAAGGCATTTGAAAGATTAGAAGAAGACGATTTGTCAATGAGTGTTGAGCTCCAATATGATTTGCCAAATAGTGAAGATTGGTCGAACTTGGAAGTGATAATTAAATTTCTGAAGAAGTTTTATGATGCTACTAAGAGGTTGTCGGGTTCTTTGTATGTGACATCAAATTCCTATTTCGAAGAAGTAGTTAGTATATTGACTGCTCTGAATGATTGGGCAAAGATAAAAAGGGATGTTCAACTTCAAATTATGTCACGCAAGATGAGGGAAAAGTTTGACAAGTACTTTGGCAGTATGGAGAATTGTAATATAATGGTCTTAATTGCTGTTATATTGGATCCACGCTACAAGTTGAATTTTGTCAAGTTTTGTTGCAAGAAAGTGTATCGTAATGATTCGGAAGTGATTAACTTGATAGTTGAAATGCTGAAGTTTATTTTACAACGGTTATTTGAGTATTATGAGCATTCTTCTACCACAGATATGCTTAAAAATGATGTGCTTTCTTGCAATAAAGTTGTGGAGCATATTGGATCAAGTAGTGGTTCTTCTTTGGATGATAGTTGTGAGATGTATGAGAATCTTCAAGATGGCTACATGAGATACATGGAGGAAGAGTTGAATGTAGGAGGTAAATCTGAATTAGAGCGATACTTGGAAGACAAATGTGAAGAGTGTAAGGCTGATTTTGATGTTTTAGGTTGGTGGAAAAGTAATGCCACAAAGTATTCCATTTTGCCTTGCATTGCGAGGGATATTTTAGCTATCCGCGTATCAACGGTTGCTTCTGAATCTGTTTTAGTACGTCGGGCCGTGTGTTGGATTGCTACCGTAGTTCACTAACTCCTAAAGTTATTGAGGTATTAATATGCGTTCAAGATTGGCTAAGATCCCCTTTATCTCCTATTAATATAGAGGAGAACCTGGAAAATGCCGAAAGATATGAACAAGGTATCTTAATTATTTCAATTTGAGTCATGATGTTTTTGTGTATCATTCGCTCACGTTTTGTTTACATGACTTGTTTATGCAGATTTTGCCGAAATTAATTCAGATATTACGAATGTTTGAAGGCTTTGAGCTTTGGAGACGTTGATCGGGATTGAGCTTTGGAGGCGTTGTCGGATTGTTCGTAGCTCATTTTTGTTATGCGAACTTGTTGAGTTGGTCTTCATTTTGGGACAATTGATTTGGTTTGTGGATATCTAACATGTTTTTAGGAATTTTGGTTTGGCTAGTAGATACTTAGCATATTGGTACATAATTGGGATGAATCTCTGTCTGCTACTTTGGTATGCTATTGAAAGTTCTAATAGAAGGCACTGGAACCGGAACCGGTACTGGAACCGGAACCGGAACCGGTAGATTGGTTCCTGGGTGGTTCTTTAAACTACTGGTTAAGTTCTAGGTTCTAAAATTAAGGAACCGGCCATTACAGGGTAGGTTCCAGGTTCCACGTCCAGAACCTACCCACCCGGAACCTGCTCACCCCTAAAACCTACGTGCACATGGATTAATTTAATTTCATCAAAAATAATAATAATATCTCGGACAAATGTTATTTAAATAATATTTCCTTATCATATCATATTCATGATTTAATATAAATCGACCCGAATAAATTTTAGTTTAAATTTTGTTTCCAATATTTTAAAATAAATTAATAATCCAATTAATTCTAATTTTGAAATAATAAAATGATAAATTTTAGTATTCACTAAAATAATCAATAGTAAGATGTCGTATCGACGTGTTATGTGTGCGACACTCTAGGTCCTATACACGAATGTAATATAAATTCATACATAAACTAAAGTAATCGTCTATTAATAGTTTTTAGTCACCCAACGTGTTAGGATAATGATTATAAATCATAGACCACTATGAACCGATTATTGTGTAATTTAATCTCTTTATCTAACAGACATCTCAATTAATCCGGCGCAAAATACTTCATTATCAAATTAATTGTTTTACTTGATTACCAAGATATAATAGACTCACTTGAATGTAAAACATTCATACCAGTAATGGTTTTTAGAGTCACTAATATCTCTATCAAGCGGTCAGGATGTCAACTCTTTAATTCAAAAGAGCAACTATATTAACTCAACACTATTCTTGTTTTTGTCACACACCCAACGACCGTATTAATCACAATCCGATTAAAGACTGCATTTAACGACGTCAAAGTGCGCAAACTCCACGCATAGAATAAATGAAGGTCTCAAGTCAGAAGATTAGTTACACTCGTTCGTAAAGAGGATTGACCAATGGTGTTTAATATGTGGTATCATCTTTAGCTGGTCGTGTCCAATAACCTTAATCTCAAGGTACCCCTAAGTATAACTTGAATATACTCTCCCTCGGTCTATTTTGATCACAGTTATACTCAACGATGATCTAGATGTTCATGTACCCTCTATCATCTATCCTATCAATGACTATTTCAGATTAATATACTCATTAATACGTGGGACTTTATCATTAATAATTTTACGTATAGAAAAGTAAAATAATCAATGACAAATACTCATTTTATTAATTATTTATTCACATAAATGTATGTAAGGCGCAAACACACGCATAGCCAATATAAGCACGACCCCAAACTTTCATTACATTTCATTATAGAAACAGAGCACGTAGGTGAAAAAACAAGAGCGGTACCTTTTCCTAAACCGAAGGTTCGTCGCTGAACTGCTACTCCTCGTATCTGATGGAACGATCCATGAGATATATCCGTACCCCACGAGCGAAGCCGCACAGGGTGCTAAGCTTGTCTTCCGATACTTGCAAGCAAGCAAGGCAGTCTGATCACGGCAAAAGGTTCCTGCAGATGCCATGGGTGTAGACATACTCTCCTGGTGCTGTACGCGCCCTGCAGTATAATGGTTGTAGATTCCGTCTCCCGGAGCCTCCTTCAATGCCTCGATATCCATATCGACGCCTAGAATGAAGTAGGGGGTGTCGTTCGTCCGATAAGGATTGAAGAACCTATACTATTCCGTGATGTTAGGCACGCCCATCGTGGTATCCGGCAGGGGGAGGAAGACAATAGGAACAATAAATGTTGCGTTCACGAGCTAGCTGATCAAGGCTGGCCATTAGGAGAATCAGCTTAGCCTAAAAAAGCCCCCCTATAACCAGGTTACCCGCCTCGACCTTGGTTTCATCCGAGATGGAGTTCGCTGCACTCTTCAGCCTCCGCTTGGTTGTTTTACTCCGGCATAACTATCTTCATCATTACGTAAGCTTCCTCCGACGCTCCTAAACTAATGGTCGTAGACGACGAACCATGCTATGATATATCTAAACCTAAAACAAAAGATGGATAGTTCTCAAACACATCTTATAAAAAATCACATCAAATCCTAAACTTTATATTGATAACGTATGAAAATATATAACGAGAGACAGGGGACCCCATTATTCGAATTCTGATCAAATTGGGGTGAATGGGTTTAAAATGGGGCCTCCCCCGCCTGCCTGCCTACCAGCTGAAGTTACAATGAGACAACACTTCCTTTTGGACCATTATTTATTTATTTATTGTCTGGACACTCTTAGGGACGGTGGACAGCCGTACTACTTGAGCTCTGCCGTCTAATTTAATTCCCATAATTTTTTATTCAAATAACAGATGCATTTAATGATTGCGCGTGGACCCAACACCCATTGACTAGGTTTAGATAATGACATAATCAAAGGCTTCTTGTTTAACTGACAGAAGTTAGACGCGTTGTTGAATCTACCTTTTTTCTGGGACATCCTACTTACAGAATTTGTAAAAACTTATTCATTAGATAACAACACGTAAAAAAAAAAAAAGAGCTTATTAAGCTAATTCCTATCCGAACCCATGGCTTGTGTCAGATGTTGACTCTATTCAAATTGCCCACACTGATGCGGTAAAACCAGATCGCACAGACAAATTGTAAACAACCACAGCTG
The DNA here is from genome assembly GCA_029817715.1 of Melastoma dodecandrum. Taxonomy (NCBI): domain Eukaryota; kingdom Viridiplantae; phylum Streptophyta; class Magnoliopsida; order Myrtales; family Melastomataceae; genus Melastoma; species Melastoma dodecandrum. The sequence continues at coordinate 6,563,142 of JARUPY010000606.1, forward strand.
AATCTCTCCTTTGTATTGATGGAAATAGCTCAATTACATAGAAAAACCCTCGAACCCACCATATCCCTCATCACCTTAACCCCCTCTTCTTATCTGTATTCTTCTCTACCCTCAAACAATCTGCAGACCGAGAAGATCCGAGAATGATCGATGCGGATTATGAATATGAGAGAGGTTGCGTCCATTTTCTGCAAGGATCATCGTAAGTATAAGATCGCAGAACATACAGATCACAATCACGCCATATGTAAAACTTTTGTAAGACGATGCAGTGATACCGGGTAGAGCATAATTAAATCATTATATTTTGCTGGGGAGATCCTTCTTTCTTCTTCTTCTTCTTCTTCTATCTTCTCTTCCTCCTGTGCTGCTCTGTTCGGCACAAATCCCGAACCACTACCGCATGTCCCCAAGGAATGATATCACATGGAATGCCACCCAACCACGCTCGTAACGTTAAGGGCCCGGGCGTGTCCGTTGTGTTCGGGCCAACCCGACTCGGCATACTGTTCATTGGGGGACCGCGTGCTTCATTTCTGGCATGAAGTAAGAGAGAAACGGGGTGAAAGTTCGCGAGGTGCCAAACCCTTTCGGGACACTTAAACAACTAAAGGATCACCGTAGAATCCAACAAGTTTACATTCACGAAGATGCCACTGGGACAAATAATATAAGTATTTCATTTAAATATGTCTAAAAACATTGGGGAGGACGAAGGAATGAATCTTTATAATTGATCTTTGGTAACACCTGACGGAACTTGTCGTAATCCACGTCACGTCCCTTCGTTAATCACGCAAATAAATTAAACTAGGCGTGACATTTCGTATACGTGTCCTAAACGGGTCGTGTCTTTTACATGTTCGTATCCTAAAAGTTCAAACAAGGGACACGATCTGTTTAACTAATCGTGTCATCAAATAAAACTCCGGAACTAACATAATTAATAAATGTATTAATTGTGTTAACTCGTTATAAATTATATAACATAACATAAAAATTATATTAATTTAAAATCTCTATATTCTAAATTAGAAAATTATTAAATTTCAAGAAATGTTTTTGAAATCTTTGAAAAAAAAAAATTATATTCAAAAAATCTTACAGATGGCTTTACTTATCATCTTTCCTTCAGCCATCATCACGTTAACATGATAAAAAAAATTCACGAAGCCAGCTTCCTTGGTTTTTTGCCTTAATTACTATTTATTTTCGTTTCTTGTAATTTTACTTGTATTTCCTTTGGCCAAACCTTTCATAAGCAAAATTAAAATTATAGAATAGACAAACGAAAAGTCATATTAGAATATTGTCAATTGAAAAAAGTTTAAAAATAAAAATCGAAATTATATTGCATACATACAATTTAGAAATACTTTGATTTTTTTATGAGGTGATGACAAGATAATAACAAAAGTAACATGTTTTGAAAGAATCGTAATGTATTTATTTATTTGGACTAACATCAATTTAATGTAAAATGAGCTAGGATAAAAATAAATAAAATAATTTAATATTATTATTGTTTTATTAAAAATTATATAAATTATATATATTTATGAACATGTCAAATTTAAAAATTCGAACTATTTAATTTTTATCGCGTTTAATTTTGAATTAAAAAATACATTTAATTAAATTCAAAATCTCTTTAGATCGTATAGTCTTATGAGGATAGTTCCAATTTACCCTTGGAGAACAAAAAATTTTGTCCTTTAGGCTATTGAGTTCCAAAATTCCCTTTTTACCGTCGCTCTATTTTTGACTTTTTCTAGAATCTTAGTTTAGCCCTAAAATTTTGAAAAATTTTCAAATAAGTCCTTGAAATGGCCGGAGAAGGAAAATCTTCGGAAAATCCTTCTGGAACTCCGTCACGATTGGAGTTCGTTCCAGAGTCTAGATTGCCTCCTTATGGAATTAGCAAGAGTATAAATGATATTTTAACTCAGCTAACTATTCAGGGGAGTACATAAACTCTTGAGAGCCGAAACCACCTTGCTCAGGAAGTAGGTTCGATAGTCAACAAAATGTTAGACTCGATTGAGCAAGAAAGAAGTTTAAAATGGCCTGAAGCCGAGGCGACTTCTGGACTGGAGAGTACTACGGGAAAACCAGTCGAAAGATTGAATCTGGGAGGAAGAAATTCCAAACAGAATCAAGGCAAGAGTGTGGATGAAATGTACAGAGTGTCAGTAGCTCCTTACATTTTAAATTCACAAAAGCGAAATGCAAATTTGAATTCTCAAAGTGGAGAATTGGCAAAGGACCTAAGGAAAGCCTTAGGCCTGGCAGTGGACATTCCAGTTCATTTAGACAATCGAACGTTTAATGAATTGATGACTGCGAAGAGGGAAATTTACAGGCCCGATTATCCTCATAGAACTAAACAAGAGTTTGTTTCAAGAGATAATGTCTTGAAGCCTATAATTACCCCTGGTACTTTTCTAGACATAGATTGTGAAAAGCATGCATATGAAAAGATAGATGAGTGGCTATCACTAATTCGAATGACTGCGTCTACAGGGATATTATCCCCTGGATCAGTTTATGAATTATGTGTTGCAGTCCTCATGGGAACTGCGCAAAAATACTGGAAATCTTTGGTGGCACATACAGACATCAAAGAAAAGATAGATCAAGCGCTGACCGTTGATGGTGTGTTAGCAATCATCGCTGATGCATTAAAACGGGAGTTCTGTGGTTTTTCGTTATCCACTGAAACTGTGGAAAAAGAGCAATCGTTGACTGCTCTTGTTAAACTACAGATCTGTGATATGTGCTGGTTTGATAGCTACGTATGTGAATTCCAAAAGTATTATTACAATCTGGATGTAGTAACTCAACAGTTCATATTGGGAACCTTTTTTGCAAAACTTCCAGAATCCTGGCCGGAAGTTGTGCAAAAGGCCTATGAATTACTTCTGAGTGAGGAAAATATTGTCTCTGGACTCGGAGGAAAAATTCAGGCGGTTAAAAAGATTGTCTCTATACTGAGCTCCAAGTGAAGGAGGCGGCTAAGAAGCTGCCTTACCTAAACAAGAGCTGTTGTTCTCAAATTGAATATGTACTTGGGAGGTATGGATGCGATACTCCAGGAGAATCAATGAGAACAAGAAACTTTCCAAGAAAGAAAAAATTTGTTGGATACAACAAAAAGAAAGTTTGGCCAAAGAGAGACCTCCAGAATAACAAAGAGGAGGTCCTGCTTACAAACCAAGGAGGTTTGTAAGGAGACGGACTAACCTTAAGGATAAAGATAGGATCGAAGCCTTTAAGCGAAAACATGGCAGAGAACCTAAGTGTCCAAAAGGGAAACCGTTGAGCAACTGCAATTGTTGCTGGTTTTGTGGATCAAAAGCCCACAAAGCGGATACTTGTCCTCAGAAGAACCAAAGGAGAGAAAGACTCCGAATGGTGTTTCTGGATGACAGGAGTCATGAGGAAAAAGTCCTGGCTTACGAACCAATAGATGAGCAGGATATTTCTGACTTAGACTCGGAAGTAGAATCTATCTATGAAGTTGTATCAAATTATGATACAGACTCAGAAGAGGATTCTGATCTCTGGAAAATGCATCTGTTCATGATGAGAGCATAGCAAAATGGAGATGGTGATGAGATGGTTCCTTTGGAAGCATCGAATCAGGTACTCGAGGAATCTCACCAGTACGAGGATCCATCCCAGTCAGTCTTGGAATGGAGGTTGCCAATGTTAATGTGAGAGAGGTCTATAATGTTTCAAGATTTAATTTCAGATCTATAATAGACATCTCACAAACAGAAGCAATGGCTCAAGTTACAAGTATGAAACTTGAGATTTTGGATATCCCATTACTAAACGTACAATGCGTTAGGAAAACCATGCCACGTGCGAGAGGTGTATATAACTATATACACATTGGGTTGATCCAAGTAGGATTGATTCCGCTATTCAATCTTCCAGCGGATAGTCCTGTGGTAGCGGCTATAATCGATAAACGATTGCAAGATTTTAGAGATCAGCTGATATCAGGCATACAGGCCAATCTTGCACATGGCCCTGTATGGTTCCAGGTCCATCCAAATTTCATTATGGCCCTGAACGATCGTTGTTTGGGAAATTCATTGACCTTAAGGATCAAATCAATGAATATGAATAGAATGAATTCCCATGCCAAGTTTCTGGCGTATCACACTAGAGTAATTTACCGATTGGTAAATACCACTAGTCCTGATGTGAGGAACATCTCTAGACTTACAGAGTTGTTCGAGGAAGGTCGTAATAACTACCAACAATTTCATAGGCGAGAGGTGAACCCACTGGAGTTAACTTGGCCAAGAAATTGGGTTATGACTGAACCTGGTAGTAGTTCCAGACCGATTAGTGCGGCAAATATCCGACAGAGAGGTAACGAGATTACTTTAATGTTGGGTGACCCGTCTAGAGAAAGTTTTAGAGCTGATAGGCATCTGCCTGTGAGGATACCATTCCTGAGAGAGCCAAGAACTCATATGCTCTCTGAAGTTTCTTCTAGAGCTAGTGATGTGGGAGATGACATAATTGTGTCCCGACCAGCAGAAGCATCTGCTCCACCACTAATAGAAGAAATGTCTCGAAGGTCTACAGATTCGAGAAGCCCGTCTCAATATACGGGAAGAATTGTGGGATATAGACAGGTATCATTACCAGTCTATGAAGATCCGATAGATCAAATGAGAGAGGAATCGATACGGATGATGAGAGTTACCTATCCGGATAACTCTTTATCTAATATTCCTGAAGTCTGTAAGGTTATTGAGCAAATAGCCGAGCAGAGGTCTATACCAATAGACGAAATCTGGAGGATGATAGAACCATCCCAGGAAGTACCAAAGAACATTGGGTTTAGTGTCAGGAAGGAAGATTTGAGCACGTATGTAGCTCTAACTTTTAGGTTTCCTGGATATTATGAGTATTCTTTGGATACTTTGATAGACACTGGATGTAGCATAAGTTGTGTTAGACTCAACGCTCTACCAGATGAGTGGTGGAAACCACTGGTGAATGTAGATAGAATGGCGACAATAGTTAGCCTTCAGGCCAATAATGTGCCTGTCTTTATTGGTGGACAACAGTTCATCATAAAAGAGATCCTAGCCCATCCTTTATTAGAGGCATACATAATAATTGGAAATGTCTTTCTAAAAGGACAAAAGGAAAATTTACCTTTTGTACAGGATGTCCATCATGTGACCATAGATGGTGTGAAAATCAGTATTCTCCAAGAACCTAAGTTGAGATTAAAGTTTGGGTTCTATCAGGTAAAACAGACAGAGTAATGTGGTAATTCCCCATGTGAAAGAGCTTTCAAAGTGCGAGCTCAGCGTGGTGATATACGGTTGGATGAAAATGATTCATGGGAACAAACCATGTTTTCTCCGACGAATACCAGGAGTTCTAACTGATATGACGACTTGTTTCCAAAACAAGAAGTGTGCAGGGCAGTAAAGTTAACTGGGACAAAATGAGATAAGTTCTTGGTAAAACTTGCCGACAATTTTAGTGAAGATCCATTAAAATTGTGGAGTCAAAATAGCTTAAGGGCTAGACTCGAATTAAAGGATCCCGAAACCATTATAAGAGCCAGAAACATTACATATACGGCTGAGATGGTTGAGGAGTTTGACAAACAAATTCCTAAGTTGCTTGGAAAAGACTTGATTATGGACAGTTACAGTCCACATTCTAGTCCTGTCTTTATGGTAATTAATCATGCCGAGCAGGTGCGAGGGAAAGCACGAATGGTTATAGATTATTGTCAGCTTCACAAAGCTACAAAAGACGATGAATATAAGATTCCCACTGCGGGAGATTTAATTGATAGAGTTAGTTTGAGCCAACCAAAATTCTTCTCAAAATTTGACTTGAAATGTGGATACTGGCAAGTCAAGATGGAGGAAGAGTCGGTTCCTCTAACTGCCTTCAATGCTTGGCAAGGAATGTTTGAATGGCTGGTGATGCCATTCGGCCTGAAAAATGCTCCAGGCGTGTTTCAGCGCAAAATGGATAATGCTTTCAAGCAAGTCCGAAAATTTTATGCGGTCTGTATTGACGATGTGCTAGTCTACAATCAGACTGAAGACGACCACATGAGGCACCTTGATAAGGTGACTGATGTCTTCCGACAGGAGGGCATGATTCTATCATAGAAGAAGATAGAATGGTTTAAGGAGTCAATTAATTTTCTAGGCATGGAGATTGAGCAAGGAAAAATTAAATTACAAAGTCATATTGCCGAGAAAATAGTTGATTTTCCTGACAGACTTGAGAATAGAAAACAAGTCCAAAGATTTTGCGGATTTGTTGACTATGCAAGAAAGTTTGTGAAAGATTTTCCCAAGATCTAGGGAGGATTTCAAAGAAAACATCTGCTGTGAATCCTTGGTTATGGGAAGATGAGGACACTCATGCCATTCAAAGAATTAAGAGAAGGGTTAAAAATTTACCACAACTCTCTTTACCATCTGACAATGATGAGTTAGTTCTGGAGATTGATGCTTCTAACGAGTTTTGGGGTGCTGTCCTTAAAATTAAAGGAAGAAAACCGGAACCCGTTTGTAAGTATTGGTCGGGTAGTTTTAAGGGGTACGAACTCTGATACCCGATACATGAAAAAGAGGTATTGGCTTTAAAAAATAGAATAAAAGCCTTTTACATCTTTTTGGCACCTAAGAAATTCTTAGTGTGTTCTGACTCGACCTATGTAAAAAGGTTTATGAGTCTGAACATCAAAGAGGCTAGGCAAACTAGACTTTTGAGGTTGCAAGAATGGTTTAGCTATTATAAATTCGATGTTGAGTATATCTCTCCAGACATAAATATAATAAATGACTCTCTCTCTAGAGAACTTGCAGATGGATCCCGCAGCAAAGAAGAAGATCTGCTGGAGATGCAAGCAGGAGGGACACTCCAGGAAGGTATGTCCTAATCCTATCAAGATGGATAGTGAGCATAGTGATGCTGGTTCCAATTCCCGAACGAAATTAGCTTTGTGCTGGCAGTGCAAGCGACCTCGACATAGATCATTCGAATGTCCTAGTAAGCTGAAAACTGCGGATGCCCAGAAGGGTATGGCTAATCTCAAGGAGAAGGTAGTCACCAACTCCAAGAGAAAGGCGGAAACAGATCTCCAGAAGGAGATGGTTGATCCTAAGAAGAAAGCTTCAGCGAACTTCAAAGGAAAAACGTAGGATGATTCCCAGAAGGGAATGGCTGAACATAAGGAAAAGGTAATAACCAATTCCAAGGGAAAAGCGAAGAAAGATTCCCAGAAGGGAATGACGGGTCCTAAGGGAGAAGATAATATCAACTCCAAAGGAAACGTGATGAAAGATCTTCAAGAGAAGATGGCTGATCCGGAAGAGGTAAGCTCTAAAGGAAAAGCGAAGATGGCAGATCTGAAGGAAGAAGCTCAGGCTAGTTCCCAAGAGAAAGCCAGAAAGAAGAAGAAAGCGAAGCAGCTTAAGTTTTCTTGTCCCAAGAAGGACGATAAGGTTGAGGAACCTTGGTGGTACCCATTAGCCACGGAGTAGTTCAATTACTGCCTTAATCACCTGGCTAAAGAGCAAAAAATCTCCATCAACCAAGCTGTTAAATCCTACAAGGCTTTACTACAAAGTTGAAAGGAACAGAAAGAGCGGGTGGATAGTGAGTATGCTGAAAAGGAGGCAAAGTTCAAAGCCTTCATTGGTGAGCCAGTGGGTCGGAAGGAAGAACATCCTGACGACACGGTGGAAATGGAGTACGATGAGTATTTCAATTATGAAATACCGACAGCACTCGAAGAAGGTAATCCTCAAACTCAGGAGAACCTTGAGGAAGTAATTCCTGAAGGAGGTTCGGTTGAACCTGGTGAGCAAGCTCACGATGACGAAGGTCATGAAGATCTAGATAGATCTTGGTTTTTTGATTTGGACTCTTTCGAGGATGGATCCCTATCTTGGGATGCCACTGTTGTTTGTGGAGGACTTATGGGAGGTATCAAAAATAATTATCAAGCTCAAATTAAGCTTTTCGCAGCAAATGCGATTGAGTACATCAAAGATCTGGAGGCCAAGTTAACTTACAAGGCTGTAAATGGAGAAGAACTGTCTAAATCTATAAGGGATAAACAACAAATTCTCACCACAACAATGTCCATACTACCGTGTGAGGTTAAAGATTATGAGACTTCTAAAGTGGTAGTGGATATGAGAGAATCCTCGCTCGAGGAGAACTCAGTACTTCAACCGTATCTACACTGGATTTCGGAGAAGTGGCCATCCCTGAGGATTAATTCAGGTATGGTGGGAGTTGCTTTACCTTACTTATATGCGGGTTTTGTCGATATTCTGGAGATCGATATATCAGAACCAGAGCAGATAGAGCCATTGCCGCATTTGGTAAAGTTCATACTCGGGTGCCTTGGTTATGGTTCAAAATGGCTGATTACTAGCACTATGATGGAGGAGGAAGAGCATGAGCAATATGGGAAAGTAATCATTCCCAATATGCAAGTGTGGGATATCCATCCTAGTGAAAGTAGGCATCTAACTGAACCTCAGCTACAGGACCTTGATCAGAGGGGTCTATTACGCAAGTATTACAAGGATAAAACTGTAAGAAAGGTCATAAAGGTTGAGTTTCTGAAAGATGTGCTCGAGCACGTATTTGCCCGCAAGGAGCTATATTATGTGCTCAGTGACGGTATGACAACTGTCACGATTCTCCGTTCTTATCTCAGCTATGCAGATGAGCAAGCAGGAGAAAGAGGATGGGAGAGAGTTCTGGATCTTCTAGATAGCTTCTGGAAGAGGGAGAACTCTGAATTGTGCCTCCGGACGGACACCTTCGAAGTCTGGAGTAAAATCACTGACTACACCAACAAATCCTTAGCACAGCGGTTTAAACAAGATGAAGAGAGAGCTCGAGGACTCTCTGAAGGAACTGGCGAGACATCACATGCCAGAGAAGAAGGAATCTCCCTGGATGAAGCAGTGATGCAGAAGGGAGAAGACAATTGTATAAAGATAGATTAGACGATTTTGTAGTCTAGCTAGCTTTTTGTAAGCTTTTGATAAAGTAGATTCTTTTACTTTTGAGCTGGCAAACAGTGCATAGGCACCAGCTTCTTTGTGTATATATTTCACAACCCTCTACCATTTTCGGGGAGGCAATCTAAATAGAGAATTTTCTCTCACATCTCTCTGAGTAAAAATTCTTTGATTGTTCTCCAAAACAATACCTTAAGGGATCAAGAGTAGTTAGAATTAATCAAAATTGATTAAGACTAACTTAAGGTTAGATTTTCGAATCAAAGCCTTGAAGGAAAAAGTCTTTAAGACTAAACCTTGTGTTTGGATGAGGAGTGTCTATATAAGAACCTCGTGGTAAAGGCATTCAGAAGACACAGAAGAGCCTCTCCCTCTCACAGAATTCTCAACATTGAGAAGTGAGCGTCTCTTGAATTCCCAGAAGTTACGGAAGCTTGGTGAACCCTCTAAGCTACTCATTGGATTAAGGTATGATAAGCATCTTAGTTTAAGTTGTTTATGTTTTACCCTGAGAGAAGACTTTGATCAAGAGATTAAAGTGGTGCAGTGCACGGGTCATTCTTATGACTGATTGCCCGAATCCTGAATTACTCTATTTGGATCAAGGGGTGGGCAAGGATTCTACTACTGGCCTTCTCAATACGGTAGTAGATCGTTTGAATATTCTATCAGCACAGATAACCCAGTTATCAACGCTAATAGAAAGCTATTCTAAGAAATTGGAAGAGCTGACTCAATCACAGAGTGAATTTGAGGAATATTTCCTTGAAGGTAAGTCCAATCTCGGATTTACGGCAAGTTCAAAATACTCAAACGAGTATTTGAGGTTGGTGGAACGCCGACGACAAAGACAATTGGGAAAAACCTCTTAAGTCCGATTCCTGGCTTGTCTAAAGAATATGTAGCATGCTGATATCTAACTCTTCAGGGAGTTAATTTGCATCGCTTATCTTCAGTAAATCTAATTGATATCAGAGTCGCTTAAGTAAAATTTCCTAAATTGATCTTGAAGGATTAAATTTGGATTAATTAATAGATTAAGAAAAGGTTACGAGAAAATTCTAATCGTAAAACGGTAATTTCGAAAGTGACGGCCGTAACAGATAAATTTTTCCTTGGGACCACCGTAAAAAGTATCAATTCTCATTGTCCGCGTCTGAAATTTCCACCCTAAATTAAACCACAAAAATACAAACGAGGAGGAAAAAGAAAGTCTTCCGAATCCCCACAGCAATCCCAACCCGAGAGAGATTTGAAAGCAATGGCCGCAACCGCCAACGACACCAACCCCAAGGCCGCCGCCGATGAATCGAGCCCCCTCCTGGAAGGGCAGGAGTCCTTCCCCGTCCCCCCGTCGGAGGAGAAGCTTCGTCCCTCCAAGGAGGCGCCACCTCCGATCACCCCCGTGGTCGCCGCCAACGGCTGGACCGCCGAAGGCCTTCCCATGCCTTTGGGTTATACGGAGAGGAGCAGCTGGGATTCCGGCATCTTCGCCTGCCTCGGTCGCAACGACGAGTTCTGCAGCAGCGACCTTGAAGTTTGTATGTTTAGTTGGATCTCGGGCCTTTTTTATTTTTTATTTTTCGGATGGGATCGAATTCGGAGATCTGGATCTGGTCCTTCGTTGGTGCCGATTGGGGTTGATCTTGTTGCGGGTTTTGTAGGATTTCGCCTATTTGATTTGCCTGGGTTCTTGATTTTGGGAATCTTTTGTTTCGTTGGTTTCGTTTATTGTTGTTGTTTCTTGCCTTCAGATCGGCGCGGCCAGTTTTAGGGTAGACGATTTGGGCATGTTTGCGAGGATGTCTGAGGAACTGGGTGTGCGTTGATATTGAAGGTCTAGAAAGATATGCTAGTAAAATTGTTAGATTTGATCATCTTGTTTGAAAGATATTTTTTTTACTGTGGTTGTTCGACATCTATGTATTTTCCCTTTTCCTTTTGATTCTCGGTGTTTTGATGTTGTGGTCATCGACCAGGTCTCCTCGGAAGTGTTGCACCGTGCGTGCTGTATGGGAGCAATGTTGAGAGACTTCGGTCTTCTCCGGGGACTTTTGCCAATCACTGCTTGACTTATTCTGGCCTTTGCCTGATCGGAAATTCGATCTTTGGCGGCAACTGCCTGGCCCCTTACTTTTCTTGTACCAGCCGCACAGCTATTCGCCGCCAGTTTAACCTGGAGGCAAGTTATTCTTTTCGCTCATACTTGTCTTTGGTTGCAGCTTCTTTGGTCACATATTTCTTTAAATATCTTCAAGTTAAAGAGTTCTTGGACTGAAGTTCTGTTTAGCTTTTGCTTGCAAAGATTGCATGCTTGGCACCAATATTTTTATGTATTGGGATTGTGTAGAATCCGTGTCTATGGTTGAAGTTTCTAATTTATCTTTTTCCCAGAAGCTTCTTTATTTATCAGTTCCTTTTTTTCTCAATCACAATTCCTGAAAGTGAGAGCTTGTTTTCGGGCAGTCCGGTCTAAGAGTGTCCAGTTTCTCCGACTGTTTTGGAGGAGCTATTTCCTCTCCTTGGGGGAAGTCAAAAGTTATCTTGTTAACACAAGCAACTTCTGAATATGTGTATGTTATTCGTAAAATTGGGGTAGTAATTGTTTTAGCGTTTTTATGTAATAGACCACTGAAAGTGCATCTATTCAGTAGGTGAACACTCCCTCCGTCCATGAGTTACAGATACATAGGTGGATTAATTGAGTCCCCATATCTAAATGAAGGCAGTAGATTGTCATTTAGGAATATGCGCTCTCTGGTTGCACAGACATCCCTTAAAACTCTCTTTAAGGAGTGGCCACAGTGGGATTAGGCTTACTAGCTCATCTGTCTTTTGGTGTAAGCAGGGAACTTTCGAGGCATTCAACAGGTCCTGCGGCTGCTGCGGGTGTGACAGCATACTGCAGAATGATATCCACCGCGAGCAGTGCGAGACGGCATGCGATGTGTTGACCCACGTTTTCTGCCATACATGTGCTCTCTGCCAGGAGGGTCGTGAGGTCCGCCGCAGGCTCCCCCATCCTGGGTTCAGGGCCCAGCCAGTCTTGGTCATGATTCCACCGGGGGAGCAGACCATGGGCCGTAGCGCCTGAAGTCTCTACATCATGTCTGTGTATATTGCCTATGTTACTGCGAACCTGATCTAGTACCTTATGAAAACATCCTGCTATGACACTGTTACGGCCTTGTCATCTTAACACATACTATTTTGAATAAAGCACTGTCTGTCCTTTGAGTTGTTAACTGCGATGTTATACAGATTGAGGTAAAACAACTTCTGGTAGGAACAGGGAGTTGGTGGGCAGCAGGACCTGAATGCGCCGCCAACACTCCTGCCCGAGATTGATAGAGGATCGCAAATCGCTTGCAACTAAACTAGTTTCGAAACCACTTCACACCCGTAGTTGGACATAGACAGCAGGGGAAAGTTATAGAAGGTGGGATGTTAACAGCATTCATAGAAACTAGTCGAAGCAAACACAAAAGGGGCATATGTCACAAGTCTAAATATGTGTGAGCAAGCTAACATTAGAAATGCAAGACTCAGGAAGTCACTCTGTGACAATCTCTTTCAATTCCAGATAGAAAGAAAATTTCTGGACCCGCAGACATAGGGTTCACAAACGTTTATTCTCCTGGAGCAGAAACACCTTGCCTGAGTCTTTCTTTCTTCATCTTCTTCTTTGAGACTGGTTTCTTCTTCTTGGCAGGGAGGGTCTTCTGTGCGTACATGTAAAGCACATAGTTGCCAACCAGGAAAACCAATAGGATGCCCCCGACAAGTAGCAGCACGATCAGGCCAGGGTTGAACCCTTTCTCCACAACATCATTGGCTGCATTCGCCTGTTCAGTGGCCGTGTTGCAAAGTGAGAAGAAGATGGTCGATAAGTCAAGTACAAGTTTTCAGCTCCAAAAATAGAAAAACCAACTTGTTAAACCAAAACTTTATTTACCAAATCCATTGTTGGACTTATAAAAAAATCCATTGTTGGTAAAATCCTAACTTAAAACCCAGTCGTAAGTTTTCTATGTTATTATGACCCAGTCGTTAGTTAACATCCAAGAATGTAGAAACTTCAGAATGGCCTGGTAAACATGCATTTGAAATGTCAAAGAGAAGTCGAATTCACTCCATATTCTCAACTGAAGTTCGCCCGTGACTGCCTCACCCTTTACGTGCCATGCCGAAATCATCTAAATAAATAGGACTGCCCCAACTGACTCAAAACCTTTTAAACAAAGAGCTCAACAACTATAACATTGTCGGCCATCTCTCACTGAAGATCTTCTCATAGGAAAAAGTTGACTTTGCCAAAGATCAAATGCAACAAATTATCAAGCAGAAATAAGATGCATATCTGTCTACATTCAAGAGATTCTCCGAGCATGCGTTTTCGCGATATCTTTTATCCGCAAGACAGCGAGGATGCTCCTAACCTCGCCCTTTTTCCCCTACCCAGACCAAGACCCCGATAATCCCCCAAACCAGAGGCCCTATAAGACACTGAATTGTCCCCAAAACACTACTATTCATCCCGATCCAACCGAAATCAGAAGACCGCAATAACAACGCCAAGATGCATAGCATCCCTCAGCAGATCCCTCACCAAAACCCACAGATCCATCGAGTCTCCGGTTCAAAAATACGAACCCAAAATCCCAACTTCCTTTCCATCCATCCGATCACAAGTCTCTTCAGATTGACCGAAACCAAGATAGGGAATTCATAAAAGGTGAACCAATTGTACCTCATCCATGGCTCCGATTCAGCTTGACTCGAGGAAACGAAAAATGGTGAAGCCCTCGAGAAAGAGGGCGACGGGGGATTCCGCGTTTCCGGAGACCGGGAAAGAATCCGCGTCGGGAAGATTGAGGAAGGAGACAGCGGACGAGGTTTTGGTTGTTGGTTGGTTTGGACGTACGTAATAACATCCGACTGAGGGAGATGCTTTTATGGGCCTGGGTAATTGTCGGAATTCATATTTGGGCCAGGCACCATGGGCCTGGAAGAGTGACGTCATGATCTTGGGACAACTAAGCTAATTCATTCGTCTTTGCTCCGGCTCGTGGAGTAGCGGGGTGCGAGAATCGTTTCCTCGGATAATGAATGACGACCCTCCCCTTGCTCCCATGATTGCAACAACGAATTTTCGCGTTACGTTCCCTCGTCTCGGTCGATTCAAGGTCAAAATGCTAGAGCAAGAAAACAATATTAACAAAATCCTACACACGACAAAGGGCATTTGGTCTAGTGGTATGATTCTCGCTTAGGGTGCGAGAGGTCCCGAGTTCAATTCTCGGAATGCCCCCCCAACTCCCTTTCTTTTTTTTTTTCGTCGACAAGCAGAAGGACCCCGGCGATGACCCCTTCAACCTACCTTATGATGGTGACGAGGCCAGAAAATATTTCTGGGGGTCATCCTCTGATTTTTGTGCACTGATTTCTCTTATGACTTTTTGATGGCTCCTTCTTCGATCCACTGTGCGGGCTCCAAGAGAGAATAATTTCTCACATGATTTACCAATTTAAGTGTATTTGGGTCAGTGCTACTGCAAAGACATGATCTTTTTAGTTAGAATGCTTGACGGATGAGAAGTTTAGGGAATAAGTTGGTAAATTGCGAAGTTTTTTTCTTGCTGCTCACACATCTTCAGTGATAAAGCCAAGTGCTACATCCATTGGAGCAGTTGTAGGTTATGGTCGTGCCGTCCTGTAAAGGCCTTCACAGTATGCCGTCTCCCACGACATCCTGCTATCTGAGCACTTTAGTTGCGAAATATGGTGTCCTTTGTTCTGCTTTTTGGCTTCAGGTTGTCTGTGAGAATCGCCTAATATTATCATTTGGTTTGTTCATTCTCCTCCAAATGAGTTAAGGTTTAATGAGAATAAATTAGTTTATCCCTTTACTTGATCTCATGTTATATTAACTCAATCACAGGACAAAGGACTCTCGCCCGAAGAATTTGCTGCTCGTAATGTTCTAGTCCTTAACCAGACGGAGGAACAGCTCCTCCTCCTAAAAGGACAGGTGGGGGGGCACTAGACCTTTCAAAATGATGCAGGGTCTGGTAAAATTATGGTCGTATATGGTGAGTGATAGCTGCAATCTATTTTGTTGTTTTTTAGATGGAAGACTCAGACAATGAGCAATTCCAAGACAATGAACAATCCAACCAGTTCAGGCAAGAGTTTGAGATGCGGAAAATGAAGCAGGCAAGTCAAGATTAATGTTTTCGCCCAAACATATAATTAAATACCTGTTCAAATATCTTAGCATCTTCAAGGGTGGTCATCCAAAAGACTAGTTCTCTGTAATTAAAATAATGAAATCTTTTTCATATTATTATGAAAAACAACAGTGGTGTGGAGACTGTGGAATGGAATGGATGGAGAGTTGAAGTTACACCCCTTCTTGATAAGGACGACGACGACGACGACAAGCCGTCATTTCTATACAAATTTTTCAGAAAATTTTATTAAAGTTGACTAATCAACTTCTGACATAAGACGATAAGCTCTCAATCATTATCCATGAATGTCCGAGATTAGTATTTTAGTTCTACTGTGTACTAAATTCTTTCTATTTTACTATGTAAAACTGGAAGATATTTTTCCAAATGGAATAGCGACGACAACTGCCATTTAGTACGCTTTACCTATACACACATGCGAAAGTACGACCTCTAAACTCATCTTGACGTGCATCGTTTTGAAAATAGATTTCCATGCAATTACTCATTCAAGGAATTCAAACATGATTCACATAATTAGTCTCGTTTAGATAGAGGCAGATGTCGCAACAAAAAGAGGGTATATAATTCCAAATAAAAGCAGATTTAACAACAACCAGAATGTGTACCAATCATATATTCGCAGTCTTCAATAAACCAGGCAAAACAACAAACCCAAAGGACAAAATACACATCCGCAACTCAATCAACAAATTAATACAGCAACTTAATATCACAATGCGACTCCCTTGCCCGCCTTCGCCATCTCAACACTTTCATATGGTGCCAGGAACACCATAGTGTGTCCCCACCCACGCCTCCTAGAGCGTCCAAGAAATCGGAGCAGCTAACAGCCGCGGGTGGCGTTACCTCCCCACACTCCTCCGACGTCACAGCCGGGTACGCACCGCAGTGTCAGTGGAATCGACCTCCACTCATGCAAAGACAGCAAACAATTCGCAACAACCGTGCTGTAATCATTATCCGCCGCGGCAAGAACAGTTAACGAACCACTGGATGAACAACAACAATAATCTGTTTGTCTCCTTAGGATCAGATACGGGATCCGGCAACATAGACAACCTCTTTGATCCATTTGAACACTCATTACCAAACGTTGGAGCCTACAGCAAGTCACCCGGGATAAATTCAGGCCTAACGCTCGCTCCCCTCCCACCACATACCAAGGGAAGCTTCATGCCCGAGACAACCTCGTTATCCTCTCTTTATTCGGACTCAAAATCCAAAAACGTGAAGATATCCTCGACCACTCCAATGTCGTCCACGGTTCTGCTTCAGAAGGCGGCTCAAATGGGCTCAACTAGAAGCAACATTGCCCTCAACCACAACCCCAGCTCGAATCCCAACAACAGCCCAATCCCCTCCTTCATCACGGCGACCTCCTCGTCATCGTCATCAGCATCGCCGGACACATCAACGGGGGTCGACACGGTCAACATGTTCCAGGGCGTGAAGTCGCAGCTGTTCGCTCTGGAAGTGACCGCGAACAAGCCGCATCCAAAGACGTCGAAAATCTCTGGCACTACGGGTCAAGTGGTGCCCGGATGATTCGTGAATGTGTGGTCGCCGTCTGAAATGAAAGTAAAAAAAAGGAGAAGACAGCGGACGAACACCTTACGGATGCCATCGACGATACCTTCGAGAGTGAGCAAGAACGCATGAGCACAAAGAAAGCTATCTCTTTTTCATATGAGTAAACTTGGCAACAATCTCCTTCTGGATCCCGAGATCTTTTGAAGCCTTCCTTGAGAGCTGACTGATCGACGGCCTTCATCGTAGAGTTTCCTCGCTCGTCCAGTCTAACTGTCGCTTGTCGCTTCGCCGACCTATTGTCGCCCGCCGCCCGGTAATCCTGTCGCTTGGTGATCCCTTCGCCTAGCAAGCTTTCGCCTGGTACGTATCCGTGATCACCTCCTTCCTGGATTTTTCTTCCTTGGGCCTGTGTTCTGGACCGTCGATCCATAGATTGGGCTGAGATCTGTGGCCCAGAATTTCTGTTGCTAAATAGCAGCAACACGATCACAATGGCATTCTATCGATGTTGGGGGCAGATAATAGCACGGGAACGAGCTCGAGCGATGCGGTCGGTCCGAGATCGAGGGGCATGGAGACGGGGATGACGGGGACTTCCTAGGGATGGGAGGCGGGCCCTTCTCGTCGCAGGAGCTGGCGAAGTTCACGAGCACAGTGAGCTCGGCCATGGGCGGGCACGGCCCAATGAACATGAAATTGAAGAGCCCTGAGAATTAGAACATTGAGAATTCCATCCAACAATGAGTTTATTTCGCTAAGCATGATTTTCTACTCCCCTTTTATTTTGCTTAAACAAATAACTTTTGTTTTACACATTAACCTCTTCTTATATTCCCTACAATCTTCTCTTCGTTAAAAACTTTATAAACTTTTTATTAATTCTAACTCGGATTTTAAAAAGTCGAATTTCGAACGTTCAAATTCCACTAATGGAAGACGAACTCGGTTTTTACAAAATAGAGTTTTTTAGGGAGCGAAATTAACTTTTATAAAATCGAGGTCGAGATATTATTTCAAGAATTTTGAAATGTTTATAAATTGATAAATATTTTCGCAAAAGTAATTAGTTTTCAATGCTCAAATTTGGATATATTAATAGTTTATAACAAATTTTTGGAACAAAGCGATTAGTTCTCATTTGCTCAAATGAAGTACACCATACGTTTCAATTTGATTGGAACTGAGTGTGAAGGGAATGGTTCTTGGGAAAATTAATATGACAAAGCAATCGTCACCAGCGAAAGTGAGACGAGGATGTACGATGCAGTCCGGATGAGGAAGGCGTTTGGCGTAATCCCGGCCGAGACAACGATCGTGTTCGATGAACGTGATGAGGTTGGAACGCCTGATGCTGGGGTGGACATGTTTTTCTCTGGCTCAGGGGGAATGGCGGCTGGAGCGGATGAGTTGAACAACGCCATGGGAAGAAGCACTTTATCAACCAGGTAGATCGCCACCTTGCTATTCAAGAATATTGTGCTGCTGATTGTAGCGGTGACAACCCCAGTAACGAGGCTCACTTGGTACCCAAAAGTGGACACGTTCAGCGGGAACTGGCCCGCGTCGCTGCCCCCTGCCTGCGTCCTCAAGGGATTGCTAGCCACCTGCAGCTGAGGGAGTGTGATCAATATCGGAAGGACGTGAAACAGGATCAGCTGGATCCTTTGTTGGTCGGAGAGGGAGTTCAGCGTCCGGAGGGGCAAGCTCAAGAAGGAGCGATCGTTCGGAGCAAAGACAGTGAGTCCTTGGGTGGTGTTGCTGTTGATTTGCGAGTTGAGCTGGTTGCCGATCAGGGTCGTCTTGAGGAGGCGAATAAAGAAGGTGAACTCACCTCCCATCTCGAGGATGGCCGTTATGTTGGTGGCAGCGGGAGGGGTGGCCGGAGAAGGTTGTGGCGTCAGGTATTGCACAGAGACACGAGGCGAGGCGATGGTGAGGACAACCAAGGGATACAGAAGATTCATGATGGGCAGTTCTTGGTTTATGGGGACGATCAAAAATGGTGTTGCATATATATATCTAAAATTTAGAGGGATTGCTTAGATGGGGAGGGACTACAAATTCCAGACGGGTGCCAAATGACTCTAGCGTTGTTTCCATTCTCGTGCTAGAGATTTGACAAAGCTTAGGATCGAAGTTGTTCTTGAGAAACGGAGAAAGTCTTACTATAAAGATGGAAAAACATCACTGTCCTCCCCCTCCCCCCCACTACACTCCCGGCAACCACCGAAAGCTTTTGCAAACTTATTGTGGCTGAATCTCGAACGACCGAAAAGCCGGCTCATTCGGCTGGTCTGGTCCTAGTAGTAAACTATCTCAACCACCCCCAGGCAAGCATTCGCGTCCTCCGCCTCCTCGGGCCAGTGACAGTGGCCATGCCGAGGGTAGAAGTGACGCGACTTCATCTTATACATGGATATGGATATGGACATCCAAGGACGAGTCCAGCTAGCAAGTGAGCAAAACAAGGCGAGAAGTGGCCATGTTTTCCAGGAAGGATGCTAGATTGGCTAGTAGTTGTCCTAGGAAAGGATGATGTTCTTTCGAAACATAGCTAGGGTGTTGCTTCTGGTCTGAATTGAGGAAGAGGCCAAAGAGAATTTGGACATCACGTATGCTGCCCGCATCCGGCAATACAGTAGATGATTAAGAAACATTACATTACAGGAGATGATTGATCGATGGATATGCCTTGAGGCAAGCACTTTTTTTAAAAAAAAAGCAAGTGCACTTTCCCATCAAAGTGAAGCAAACACCATTGCAATTATGACATAAAAACCCAAACACAGACCAGACAGCGACCATGTCTTCTTCTTGTTTTGTAAGAAGGATTTAGGAGCTCCTGAAAGAGCTGAAGGCCTTGGCAGCTCCAGCCCTGAGGATGATCTGATGATAGAATGCTGCTATGGCTGCCCCAATGAATGGTCCCACCCAGAATATCCACTGCCACCCCCCCACCATACAAATTAAGAGAAACGTCAGAACAGGACACGACATTCTTTGTTAAGGTTTACGGTTAATGGATTCAGTTTTTTTAAGTCTTACTTGGTCATCCCATGCCTGCTGCTTGTCATACATCACGGCAGCACCCAAGCTACGAGCTGGGTTTATGCCTGTCCCAGTGATCGGGATGGTTGCAAGGTGAACCATGAACACTGCAAATCCGATCGGAAGTGGTGCCAACACCTAAAAACGAACGGTTAAGTTTTGTTAGTTTGATGCGTTTGATGTGTGATTGTCAAGGGGGTTGATGGTGTTTGTTTGTGCATACCGGGATATGGGAATCGCGGGCATTCCTCTTAGGATCTGTGGCGGAGAATACAGTGTAGACGAGGACGAAGGTCCCAATGATCTCCGCTGCCAGGCCGGTGCCTTTGCTGTACCCTTGCTGGAGCCCGTTCGCGCCCCCGCCGTACTCATTGTAGTACGCCCTTTGGAATGCCTTCACCAGGCCGCAACCACAAATGGCGCCCAGGCACTGTGCGGCCATGTACAGGACGGCCCGGATCAGCGAAACCTTCCTTGCAAGGAATAGCCCGAATGTCACTGCCGGGTTTATATGACCTCCTGCAAGGCATCATTTTCACCGTTAGATTAAAAAGGGCTGGTTATAGCAAAGGCCAAAAAACAGAGCATTGACCCACCGGAGATTCCGGCGGTGCAGTAGACGAGCACAAAGATCATGCCGCCGAAGGCCCAGGCGATCCCGAGAATCCCAACACCGTTGCAGTCGTTCCCTCCCTTAGTGGGATCAACCTCGCTCTTGTACCCGATAACCGTAAGGACCGTGACATAGAGGAACAGTAGGGTGGCGATGAACTCGGCAATGATAGCCCTGTAGAAGGACCACTGGGTGAGCTCATCGGCGTCGAAAAGGGGGGCGGGGGGAGGGTCCTGGTAGTCCCTGACGGGGAATTCCCCATGGCGGCCGGATTCTAGGTCTTTGGCCATTAGCTCTGGGAGTGAAGGCTTAGTGTTAGGATGGTGCGTGTGTGTGCTTGGAATTCTAGTAGGGGAAGTTTGTGATGGACGATGATGATGGAATGAAGAAGACTGGGTATTTATGGAGTTAGTTTCTTATGCAATTTGTTTTTTTAATTTAATATTCTTATGATTTCACCGACCAATTTTATTTTGGGTTTGATGATGATGATGATGATTCTTGAAGGTACTGTGCAAGTAAAAACAGGACTCGAGATTGGAAGGTAGTAAACATTTTATTTGATTTGAACAGAAAGGTGGGAGTGTTTTAAGTCACTGATAGGCCCACGCCCACCCTTTTTAAGAGCGAGAAGATTCACTTCACCGGCCAATTTTACTTTGGAGGAACAGAGTTTGTGGCGGATACAAGTGCCACGTGGTGAACCCACCCAAAGCAAAAACGTCAGATGAATCCAATCCAAAATCTGAAATCTTTTTCTGGGTATCAAGAAGAAGAAGAGTGGACCAAACTCGGCCCCCCGCCATCATTTGCCACCGCCCCAAGAATTTTTAATATAGAGTTGCACCGCCACCCCCATCCCCACCATCGATTGATGGTTTCATTTCACCATTTTCTGCATGTGTTCCAAAGTGATTTTGGGCGGCCAAACAACTTGTTGACCCACCCACCACGACTGAAGTTCCATTAGAGATTTCAGGTGGGTCTGTTCACCCTCCTGTTGTTCATTTCAAATGCTTCATCATTAGCTCTAGTGCTCGTTCATTTGGATCCAAGAGTCTGCCGCTGATCGGAAGATAGAAGCCGGAATCCTTCGCCGAGCAAAAGTCCTGGGAACTTCCTTGACTCCATCTGATCAAACTTTGTTTCAGTATGGTACAGTGACTTCGGTCAACCAAGGAAGATACTGAACCATTCGAAAGTGGGAGCCCATACCATATCTGCTTACCAAAGGCCCCATGTATCACGAAAGGGTTTATCCTCACAAAAGACCAAGCACAAGCACCCTGTCATGACATTATCTGGCATGTACACTATCTTATTAAGAGTCTACCGAGGCAGAAAACGTCAAGTTCCTGAAACCGAAGAACCTCATCTTCAATCACAGGCGCCGGTGGAATTGAGAGCATTGAGGGGGAGAAGATAATGAATGCACCATGGCTCCAAATCATACATACAAAACATTCCACCAGCATCCTTCTGAAGAAGCTATCCTAGCGAGATGCAGAGAGGAAACACAATGCCAACCTTGCCATACACAATTTTAACCAGAAAGTCGTCGACAGGTGCAAAATCCCATCAGTTTATTTGTCCTGCCTCTAACAGGCATTGCATCATTGGTGCAAATAGAAAATTAACAAGGAGAGATCACCAAGGCAATCCACAAATGCTTGTTTCGAAGTCCCTTCACACACATATTATGAGCTTCATTTCTCCTATTCACATATTACCAATGGACACCTAGCAGACCACTTCACACATCAAACGAAATGATTCCAAAGACCCTCGAGGCATTGCATACTCACACAGCACAACCAAAACACCAACTTTAGGATTATGAAGTAATAAGTCCATTAAGAATTCATCCAGGAAAGATAAAACTAACATCTCTATGCACCCTGACAAGGACTATCCCAGAAATAAAGCCAAATATCGATTCATGCCCATAGGCAAGGAAGTTCCATCGCAATTACCAGGCAAACCACACAGAACAATATCGCATGAATCTAAATAACTGCTCTAGTCTAACTACCAAACACAGCGTGGACATTCTACTAAAAGAATCATCTATACAGAAGATAATTATCGAATTATAAGTGCCAAAAGTACTTTCAGTCCAAAACAAGCTCAGAATCAAATACAACAATTATAACCATCCGGGGGAATTCTCAGACTTTGTCTAACAGCATAAGCAGTACACCTCCGCTGAACACAATGCTAAACCATCGAGCAAAACTTCTGAAACACACCTCCTTCCAGATCAATTCTGCGGGATCTCAATATCCCCCTCATCGATCTCCTGCTGCACATCCTTAGGGCTCTTCCCATCCACGGAGCACCCGACAGAGACGCAGGTGCCGAGGATCTCCTTGACGGTGCCACTGAGCTCCTTGGCCATGGAACGCGGCCGCATCACCCTGGCTATCTCGATGACGTCATCGAGGGAGATGTTCCCGCTGTGCTTGATGTTCTTCGTCTTCTTCCTGTCGCGCTCGGGCTCCTTGAGGGCCTTGATGACGAGGGCGGCGGCAGAGGGGACTACGGAGACCTTGGCCTGACGGTTCTGAACGGTGAGCTTGACGGTGACGCGGAGCCCCTTCCAGTCCTTGGCTGTCTCCTTGGCGATGTCCTCCCCGATCTTCTTGGGGGAGAGGCCGAGGGGGCCGATCTTCGGGGCGAGGGAGCTGGCTGCGCCGACCTCCCCTCCAGTGACGCGGACGTACACGTCAACGACTTGGGTTGGGTCGAACTTCGGCGGCATATCTTCCGATCGGAGGAGTAACGACGGCGGTGGCGTGGATGAAGAAGGGCGGAAGGGTTAGGGGGTTTGAGGTTTCGGTGTTGTAATGTGTGTCTTTCGGACGATTATTTCCTTATGGGCCTGGGCCTCCGGGCCGTATAATTCTGAATTTCAAGTTTAGTGGGCCTGGGCTTAGACCTAGCCTCTGATCATTCCGGACATTGAGGGTTTCTGAGGGAGGTGGAAAGCAAGACTTGGGAATAATGAGATTGTGTCCGAAAAGGACACCCCCGACAAATCCCCTGATCTCCTCCTGTCCCCTCCCTTCCCACGTCGCCGTCTTCCAAACCCACGTGACCACATCAGATGCACTCCGAGAGGGGGGAATATAAACACTGGGGAGGGGAGTGGATGATGTCCAATCTACTTGACGTTGATCTACCATGTAGATCGAAGGTTGCGTGACGTTGATCTACCATGTAGGTCGAAGGTTGCGTACAACGTACGGCCATTTTTACTTTGTTTCGCATATGTTCCCCCCCCCCCCCCCCCCCAACCCCAAGAGGCTATTCTCCCGTGCACTCGACGATAAGTCCCTAGGTACAAAAATATTTTTAAAATTAGTCATAATGTACAAAAAAAATCATCCTAAAGTAGTCGTAAAAACAAATGCCTTTTGTATTTTTTCGATTCTTTTAGCACAATATTGTACTGTACAAAAAAATTATATTGTAATCATTTGTAAATTATAAAGAAGTGAAATTTACTAAACATTTTTTAATAATAACCCGATGAGCTTAGTATTTTGTGAGAGGATAAATAGTAATGGGCTTAGTACATTTGTACAATACTGTACGATACGATTTACTAAATTTTTTAGTAATGTACAGTACCGATGTACTAAATTTATTACTAGTTTACTAGGATTTCTTAGTAATTTACTATTTTGTACGATACGATTTACTAAAAATTTTAGTACATGTATAATACGGTTCAATGCGATTTACTAAACAGTAAAATGTACTAAAAAATTGTTAGTAACGGCCAAACGAGCTTAGTAATTTGTGAGATGAATGAACAGTGACGCGCATGTACATTTGTACAATTTTATACGATACAATTTACTAAAGTTTTTAGTAATTTACGATACGGTACAATACGATTTACTATATTTTACTATTTAGTAAATCGTATTATACCATATTGTAAATGTATTAAAATGTTTAGTAAATCGTAGTATACCGGGAAATTACTATTAAATCTAGTAAATTGTATTGTATAGTATTGTACAAATATACTAAACCAATTACTGTTCATCATCTCACAAGAACTAAGACATTATTATTAAAAATATTTGATAAATTTTACTGTTTTGTAGGTTACTAATAAATTACAATATAATTTTTGTACATTTTTATACAATTAGTGTACTAAAAGAAATTATTATGACTAATGTCGATTGATTTTTGTATATTATGACTAATTTTTAAAAAAATTGTTTGTACAAGCGGACTTATCGTCTCGTTGAAGGGAGAATAGCCACTTCCATTCCACCCCCCCCCCCTCTCCCACCTGCCTTTTGCCCTTTTTGTATATTGCTGCTCATCAGTAAGCCTGTTAGTTGGGATTGGTAAATTACTGGAGGAAGGTCAGACATCCCCTCCGCCCCCTCATCAAATCATCGTCATCATCGCCACCACCACAACACAGCCCTTCTCTCAATCTTCAACTGGGTCCTTTCCCACGTCGTATTCTCATGAGAGCAAAGCAAGAAAGGGTTGAAAGAGGAGAGGCCATGGTCTCTCAACTCAAGGGAGGCCCCCCCCCCCTCCTCCACCATTGTCGTCGTCCCTGTTAGTGACACGTGTGTGATCTCATCCTCCCTCCCCTGATGACTCATCCCTGTCCCCCTTGTCCTTTCTCTACCACCACCACTAATCCACGAAGGACGTGATGCCTGGGATCGCAAAGTCCCCACGAAACAAGACGGGAGTGAAGTGATGGCAGGAGGGTATGGGACAGGGGAGGAGTTGGCATTTGCCTTAACACAGATTGTCTGTAAGATGATTGTGGTATAACTGTCCACAAACAATGATTGTCTGATGAAAGAGTTGTGTCTGGAATTTGATATATGGGAAAGCAGGAGACTGTCATCGTAAAGAAAAGCTAAAAAAATATTTTTTTAACCGGCAGATAATTTACAAAGTAGGAGAGGAAATGCACCAAAAGAAAGGAAGATAAGAAAATCAAGAGGGGAAATTCACAAAATATTCCCAATATTAGTTTTCCTAAGAATCTTTTGGACATTATCGCCTGATCTTCCCACTAATAATGATAATGATGATGATTCCATCTTCATCCCCTAGAGATGTCATACTGCTGCTGTTGATCCAGCTGGTCTACCTCCCAATTCAATTTCAATCCCTCTCTTTCATGGCACGGCACATACTCCTGCAATGCCAAGGCATACAGGGAATTTTACCCCATGTGGGTGTAGCGTTGAATGAATCATGTTCTTGGGGGCTTAGGACAACAACCTAGGAACTGTATTTCTTCTTGTTGTTAATGTATTATTATTACCTCCAATTTCTTCACCAGCTCCTTAGCTGTTGGTGCGGACACTATGATCTGCCTCGCACTGGGGGTGATGAACCCTTCCTCGACGGCCTTGTCGATGAACGATAGCAACGAGTTGTAGTAACCGTCGACGTTGAGGAGGCCCACCTGCAAGACATCCGTCGGGAAAAGGTTAACCGGGCACTAGGAGAGGTCTTCCTCGTTCAGAAGCAGGCTCGTCGACGACGATTAATATACCGGTTTTTCGTGAATCCCGAGCTGTGCCCAGGTTATGACCTCGAGCAATTCCTCAAGCGTGCCATAACCGCCTGCATTAACAAAAGTAATCAATGACTAATCAGGAACCATCTCAAGGCATCTTTTTCCCTTTTGGTGCGTTCCCTGTTCCAATCATCTGGTTTACAGATTAAGAAAAACAAATGAGAAATGAAAGATTCCTGTTTGAGGATACAGAAGAACAACAAACAAACAGTTTCTTAACAATGCCTGTATCTGATTGTGCCCACTTTCCTACAGAAACATGTAAAAGGGGATATTGGGTTTTTTTTTGGGGGGGGGGGGGGGGCAGAAGACACCAAAGAGCATCACAGTGCATGACTCTGTTGACGGGAAGAAAAAAGAAAAGAAAAAAACAACAGCAGCAGATTCTTTCTTTTCCTTTCCTTTTGGTCAGAAGCTTCAAATTTTCAGTGAAGATGTTGATGGGTCAGAGGAATTGGGGAATTTTTCTTTTATTTCAATTTTTTTAAAATAAATAATTGCATCTTCTCCTGTCCATCTATCCATCTATCCATCCACTGAATGAACACCTTGGGTTCTGTGAAGAGACTGGGGTGGGGGGGTGGGGGGGACTTTGTTGGCCCTTTTTACTGCTTCCAAAGTGTACCCATCAGAGCATAAGTTTCTGGCAATAAATATCATTCGCATCAAGCCAATATCCCCCACAAACCCCAAATCAGGCCCACAACAGTGAAAATAATAATAAAAAAATAAAGTAAAAAAAAAAAAAATCCCCCTACTCCTTTACCCCCCATCAGTCACAGTAAGGACAAAGGGTATCTGGACTAAATAGAGAAAATGGGTAAAGCAAAGAGAATGACTACTTATGGCAAAAAGTAGGACCTTTTTTCCCTCAGACACTCAGACATGCAAAAGAGGAGATTGGCAATTTCTTGAATCCTCCTCATCTTGGGCAAAAACAGGCAGTAGACTGTATGTGCTATTACAGGATTTGAAATGAAAGAATCACTTGCAACAGAGGTGGGTAGCTGTCCATTCTTTTGCACCATATATGGGAAAAGAGGGGAAAAGTGATGCACCTGGTGATCAACCCGATTTCGTGTTTGCAAAAGAGAGAGGGGAAAAGTCCCAGTCCTTTTCTAACACTAACCTGGCAAGGCAATGAAAGCATCTGAATGCCTAGCCATCTCCGCCTTCCTTTGATGCATGTCTGCAACAGCCTTCACTTCCCCTACTGTTTCGCCAGTTAACTGCAACCAACCAACCCAAAAGAAAAAAAATGTGGGGAAAATCAAGACAAAAGTACCATGAAGTAAAATTTTTGGAAAATGTTGTCCTTTTTATCATTCATTCTGATTGCTGGTCACAAACCAAAAAATAATAAGGGTGGGATTCAGATTCAAATTCAGACTCAGACTGAAGGTTAGTGTTTTGGAGTTATTGTGCAGTGGAACAATGATGAGTTCTTCCTGCAGGTGCATCAGCAGTTCTTTTATTTCCTTTCTTGCATTGGGTTCAGGTCTGCATGCAGTCTACTTAACACAAACAGAAAAAGTCTATGGTTCTTGGTTACAGATTAGTCGAATTTTTTAAAAGAAAGATGGAGAAATCAAGAAAGGGACAAACATCCATCTCATGTTTAAGGTGGAGGACATTGCGGATAAGCCCGAGCATCATCAAAACCAAACACATTCAAAGTGCAAAGAGGATTTGTAACAAGAGGCAGAGAGATAAAAGTAAATCAAGGCCAATGGAAACCAAAAGAGCGAAGGATTAAAGAAAAGGTGGGAAGTCAGTGAGTGGGGGAGAGGGAAAAAGTGTACAGAGAAAAAAATTAGAGATTTTCAGCAAATTCATGATGAATGAAGTAATAAAAGAGAGAGAGAGAGAGAGGGATGATGCTATTGCATATTCAACCAATAGTACACTTCAGAGGGACCAAAAAAAAGGGGGTTAAAGGGGGTTAAACTGAAAATGGTAAAAAGAAAGCATCTGCATCTGTATGCAAGAAAAGAGGATAACGATTCCATTCATGTGGAAGAAGAAAAAAATAGGTTCCAACCCAAAAAAGGGAAAGAAAGGTAAAAAATACTCTTATATCATTGTTTTCTATTGGGGGATGGAGTGGAGAACAGCACCAGTCTAGAAGAGCAGCAGCAGAAAGATAATAATACCTCTCGAGGCATGAGCGTCTTGGGAATGACTCTGCAAAACCAAAACACCAAGAAGACCACCACCAGCCAGCCATCAAACGCCAGTGTGTGTGTGTGTGTGAGAGAGAGAGAGAGACAGAGAGGAGACAATTACATGACAAAAGGAACTTCATGTTTAAACCCAACAACAAAACAAACCCAAAACTCCATTGGTTTTTGCTCAATTTATCATGTTGTCATGGCCAAACCTAAGACGATCTTTCCGACTCCTTTCTTTCTTTCCTTTTTTTTTTAAGAAAAATAAACTTGTCATCAGACACACTACTTTCAAGAAGAGGAAAAACGAATGGAATGGGTGAGGAGCTTTTCTTGGGTTTTGTTGGCTTTTACCCAATGACATGCCGACCGCCATCATGAACAGCTCGGGAGACCAGACCCATGAGTCCAATGCTTCCTCCACCGTAGACCAGATCAATGTTCCTCGAAACCTTCAAAAAGAGAAGAAACATCCCTCAGCATCGTCATCACCACCACCACCATGTTCTTTTATATTATTATAACCAGGTTCATCAGCAGGCTACTCTAGGCACTAACATTAACTGGCAATGTCCCTTTCCCCCCCCCCCCAAACCACATCAACGAACCAACTCCAGGGATAGTTAAAAAGGCGGGATTTTGACCATGGAAACCGGCACGGAATCGAAATCCACGAACCGGGTCTGCTTTGTCCAAGCAAATGAGCTAATGGGTACGAGAAAAGAAGGCACTCCGACAGCGAAAGGGACATTAACATTTTAAACATCGAGCATAGGCTTGTTGTCGGAAACGAAAGCTGAGGACTTTTTACTTTACTTCGCTTTTTTTTTTTAAGAAAAAAAGAAAGGGAGGGGAATTTTTTTTTACCAGTTCTTTGCCGAGTTCAATGGCGGCGTCCTGGTAGTTGCTCTTCTTGCCGTGGCTGCTGCCGCAGAAGACGCAAATCCTCCCGAACTTGGACGGCTTGGTGCCTCCCTCCACCACCTCCATTATATTACTGTGTAAAGGGAGTAGTACCCGGAGAAAGGGAAGGGAAGGGGAAGGAATATCCTCCTGACGCCCTGTTTTTTGTTAAGAGGGATGTTTCTTGGAAAGCCGAAAGAGAGTTTTTTTTTTTTTTTTGGGGGGGGGGGGGGGAGAAGAAGGAGACAGGGATCAAGTAGAGACCACCTCGTTTCTGGTAAGAGAAGGAGATAAAAACACAAGTATTTGTCTGTTGTCTGTTGTTTGTGTTTTGTTTGTTGTTGGTGGTGATGGTAGTTTTGTTTATATATATAGAGAGAGAGAGATAGCGAGAGTCCCCCTCACACCCACCAAGAGAAGAAGAGGCCCCAACCCTGTGTTTTATAACTAAGTACGTGGGATTTAGTTCTAAGAATTAGTCATCACTCACCAGTTGAGAAAGAATATCCTGAGTAGATGTGTTAAAACTTCTGTCATATTGGAAATTAGACAGTAAAGAAAAGAAAAGAGAAGAAAAGAGGGGGACTATGGCTTGTGTGTGTGTGTTTGGTTAAATTTTGTGATGCATGCCTGCCTTGACAATTTGGGAGAGAAGCCGCCACAACACTCGCACACCCTCTTGCACTCTTTGGAAACTCACAGTGGGCACGCGTGGGACCACTTTTGAGCCCCTCCTCCCGTGAGAACTAATCGGGTTTGTCTTAATCAATTTGAATTAGAGGAGGGCAAATGTGTGTACTACTAGTACTACTACTATGCCGTGGTTTGGTCAGAGAGATGGACATTGGGTGATGGTGTTTTTTCTTTAAAAGAAAAAAAAAAGAAACATGGGAGATATTTTTACATGGAATAATAATACAAAAGAAAAGGCCAATCCCCCCCCTCCCCCCCCCCCCAAGCGTGGGCATGCCCCACCCCCAAGTATCATTTCCTTTTCTTTTTAAAATAAAAAAATAACAGAAAAAAATGAGAAAAAAAGAAGAAATGGGACAGGGAGATGTGGGAGGGGGTTCCCCATCACACCCTGTGCCCTAATCAACCATCCCTTCCACGACAACCTTGTTGGATGTAAGGGAGACACTCACTTCCCTTTCAACACCCACACACACACATATACACAACCCTTTGTCATCATCTTCTCCCCCCTCTCTTTACCCTCCCTCCATCCCCCTCATCAATACAATACAATTCCCCACCCCCCAAGTCCGAGTTAAGAAAGAAAGGCCATTATCTTCATCTTCATCATCATCACCATCGTAGTAAAACTAATCGCGTTTCTTACACCACATGCCATGACTTAGGGGGAGGGACAAAGTGGTACGACTTTTCTAGTAGAACGCCCAATAAAGGAAGCTTTTTTTTTTTTTTTAAAGTATGGACTCGGGCAGAGATCATCGAGATTATAGGAAGTGGACAGGCGTGTGTCGTGTCGGAACAAAAAATATATTTTTTTTAATGGTTCTTTGAGAGTTTCCTCGTTGCGTGTAATAACAATATTTTTTCTTCTTAAGTTTATAGAGACAAATATGACTTCCCAAATCCCCATAAGAGTGGAGTGGGGGTTGTGCTATTTCCCATTATGGGGAATCTCTCACAATTCGGGGTGATGCTTGTTGTTGGGGGTGTCTTCCTGAATCCACATGCATGCGAGGAGTAGAAAATACTATTTATCAATCAATCCGATGTAGGAGAATGGGGGAGGAGTTGTTTGTCCCAAGACATTTGTGGGGGTGTCCTTTTTATGTTACTTCCATGCTATCAACACGAGATTGTAGGAGTGATGGGCGTTCCCGTCGACGTATATACTGAAAGTCATGCCACGCAGAGGGAGTTGTGTGGGAAAGAGGACAAACGTGGTTGGTGGTCCACATTCGGGACATGGGCACGGTTTGTTGGTCGGCTCGTGGTGGCCCTTGAACCGAGTCTTTAACATGTGACAGACATGTATCTTGACGGGTAATCACCATCTATCGATGGAGGCTGGAATAAACTTTAATGAGTAGGCTCTCTTGTCTCTTGCGGACATGTTGGCCATTGGTTAGAAAGGGTTCCCCGAGAGAGAGAGGGTTTATTACATTTCTTAATACCAAAAAAAAAGAAAAAGCGGCATATTCTTTGACATTATTTTATTTATTATATCAAAGTACAAAAGAAAGAAAAGAAAACGAATAACCCAATGCTTACGTATGAAGCTGTTTATAAGAAGAAAAGGGAGGCTTGTGTTCGTTTTCTTCGCCAAACGATTCTTTTCTTGCATCTTTTGTTCTCACTTCGTTAACAAGGCAGTGAAAGATCCCCTCCCTCCCCCCGACAAGAAAGTCCCAAACACATTTTCACAAACTCCCCAACGTCACCTGAACCTTTGAACTACACGGTAAAGAATCCCCTCTCGAACTTCATATTTCCTAAATAAATAATTATGTTTTTCTTTTTTTTTTTGGTTACCGGGAAACACGAATTCCTAAAAGAAAAAAAAAAAGAACTCATTAAGCCTAGCCTTTGAAATGTTGTCTTTGGGTTGTGATAAGCAACCAAAAAGATTAAAACAAAAATGAACAAAACAAAAAGGAGAGAACAAAATAATAATAATATTAATAATAAAGACTAATGATTTGGCCACTCTTTTTTTGGGACCGACCTTCCTTATCGATTCATCTTGACCAGCTTTTTCCTCTTTATCCAATAGTATGTTTTTTTTTTTCCTTTTTCCCCAAATATCATTGAATTTCGAATTTGGTATTCCAACTCTTTTCATCAGCCTTTCTTTTTCTATGGCAAATCATTTAGAACCAACTGAACTACATATATTTGTGTTTCTTACCACATAGAGAAAGATACGTAACTCCCCAAAAAGGAGTAATATATTGTACTTTTGAAATTATGACACGACACGACCTCCTTTTTCCTTGTAATACATAAACACAAAGATATTACGGGAAAGTAGTGGGTGGGTGGGTGGGTGGGGGGGGGATCTGATCTTATTCGTATGTCATTGCTTTTTAGGGCAAGATAAGAGAGAGTCGATCGCCCACAATTTCATTCATTCATTCATTTATATTTGGAATTATTTTCCCGCCTGCACTCTCGCACCGTTCGTTATCATCAATTCCCAATGGACCTCATCTCCCTTGCAAAGTTTTGACCAATTTTAACTATTTTCACCCCCACCACCTGAAAAGGTAAAAAAAGAAAGGAAAAAGGAGAGAAATGCTTAGGACAAATACCCCTTTTCTTGAGTTACTACTAAGTGTCTGAAGAAGGGTGAGAAGTAGTAGTTTAGTTAAAAAACTCAATCTCAAAGTCAAGGTCAGATACAAATAACTGAAATAATCCCTACACCCTTTGATTAGAGATTTGCTTCGATTTAACTAGAGTAGTAGTCGATCCTTTCGTCGACCACCGGATTCCGAAACACGGTGACGCCTGTAAATTTTTCACTTAGAGGGTGAGACCATTTTATTTATTTATCCCTCCCAAGCACAGCTTTTTTTTTTATGATGCATTTTGACTAATGGGTACTTTATCTTTTCTTCTTTCGTTTCTTGTTTTTCGGCTTGTCGGGGTTAACCGACCGCGGCATCTTTAGGTCACATGTCAACAAAAAAAAAACACACATTTGGGAAGAGAAAAAGCCTAACTTGAAGGGATTTTTGACCCGAGATTGATCGAAAGAATCGGGGCAGAATATCCCAATCCCGACGCGCCCTTTCTTTCTTTCTATAGCCATTCTCATCTTGATGGTATGGTATTTCGAGATTTCAAGTTCAAATTCGTATCCATATCTATATAGCGAATCAACTTACGCATACACTACTTCTTTCCTCTTTCTGTCTATAAGTGAAATATTTATCACATGCATGAACGAAAGGGTTTGATCAAAAACGCGTATTAACAAAGTGTATAAAGTGTTAGCAAACAAGGGTTTTGATTTTTGCATGGGAGAAGTTGTCCCCCCCCCCCCCCTCCCCTTTTCCCCCTTTCGGTGACACCCAAAAGGAGAATTCGTTTCAATTATTTTAAAAAAAAAAAGAGAGAAGATTTGGGTGGTGTTGAGTTCTCCAATACCCATGCAACTTACCCACAAAACATCGCAAAGGTAGCTTTCTCGTGTATGAAATAATATAGTGTCTTTTGTTCTTACTTTTTTAAGGAACTACAAAAGAAAAGTATTCAGAATAGAAAACAAACTAACAAGGAAAAAAAGGCTTGAACAAAACAAGAACCCTGTCCTTTTCTGCCGAACAATTCTAGTCAAACCCATGAACTTTTGGTTTTAGGGGGGGAATCCTATTCCTAATAATGCATCCTGTTGTTGTATATGATCGTGACAAACAAAAGTTATGTCTCTCCATCCCAAAAATTAGATTAATCAGTTGTTTTTTAATGTAAGATGGTTAGGTGTTAGTTTTAGGGGAAGGAAAAAAAAAAGTAGTTTGGGATTTAAAAGGAATCTAGTGTGGCGACAGTTAATGTCGTTATGAAAGAGAGAAAGATAGATTACTAAGTCGGATTTAGTAACGTAACATGGGGTTTGAATTCCAAAAGGGAGACAGTAATTGTGGCAAACAAAGATAAGTCCTTCATGGGTGTCTTTAATCATGTCCCTCCCTCCCTTTGGATATGTTGTTTTATGTATTGATTATAGAATGTGTATTTTTGTGAAAGACGGCCACAAGAAAACACAAAAAAAAAAAAAAAAGCATATGAAAAAGTGTGGGTGGTGAGATATTGGCTAAGACCCCCCCAAATTTGCCTACGAGTAGGGCAAATGGAATTGGGGGTCAAATTTTGCAGTGATGGTTTCCCATTGGATGATATATACAAAATCCAATCTATACATATATAATCTTTAGTTTTCTCACCTCATTATAACATTTAGCATGATAGGCAGAAAACAAAATAAATTGAGAGTGTGAGTCAGAAATCAAAATCCGATGTCTCTTCTCCCTTTTATCCCCCCACCTTTTCTTTTTCCCCTTTTCTTCCATTTCCCACAGCTTTCTTCCCTTTTCTATCAAATTCTGTCTTTGCATATGAGAACACACTTGGAATAACAATGGCCTCATTCTGTAGTCATCATGACCCAAGAAGCCTCGATCCACCCCAAAACAAACAAATAAATAAATAAATATGAAAGTTAATCCATGTTAGAATTTTGTCAAGGGTCAAAAGATTCAAAAGTACAAAAATTTACTATATCATATTAGACATGTTCGCTTTGCTGGCATGCATTTGACTGCTGACCCAAGAAACCCCGCGGTTAAAATAAATAAAAAAAAATTAATAGCTTTTTCTAAAAACACCTTACTAATCATGATTACTTGTCTTCAACTTCTGTTGAAACCTTGGAGTCTTCCCTCCCCACCTTCATTTTTCTAAAAGCTTAGGGAAGGACCGGTAGACAGGACAGGGAAAGGCGACCAATCATCGGCCTCCTCCTCAATCTGGGTAATGATGGTGAGGTAATCATCAATATCAATCGAGGTAGACAAATAACAAAAGAAGACCCACAAATTGTCCAGTCAGTCATATATGGCATTCTAACTCTAACAAGAGTTTTTTTTTTCTTTTTTAACGAAAAACAGACTACTAACCTTGTTGTTGATCATCTTTGTCCTTCTGACGGGCCGATGGCTGCATCTCCAGCAGCTTCTGTTGCTGCTCCTCCTCCTCCTTTGCGTTGTTTTTCCTGCGTCTCCTTTGGGGACTCGTGGACTGCTGATACATGACACCACCCAGCATGCATATAAGGAACCCCACGGTCCCCAGCACCTTGGAGTGCTTGTCCCAGATCACGAGATTGATGACGACTGTCAGAAGCTTGTTTACTATCCCCAGCACCGTGAATCCCGTGGCGGAGATTGCTCTCCTACATGAGAATCTGAAGAAGGAGATGGCCAGGCCGAACACGCATGAGAGGCCCACCGGCAAGACCACCCCAAATGAGTACCAGTCCGACTCGTCCTTGATCTCATGCTTTATTTTCGTCAGCTCGCCCATGATGAGAAGCTCCAGAGGGAACAACAGCAGAGCCTCCAGGTTGTTGTACAGCACGAGGCCCCACGTGCTCAGCCTGATGGTCACGACAACGTGCTTGATATACAGAAAGTCTATTGACATGCCGATGAGATAAGCTACCACCCAGCTATACGCCATGACCGTGAACTGATAGTCAGTGATCACATAGAGTACACTCCCGCCGAATATCTTGGCGAGGGACAACCATGTCTTTAACGAAGGCCATGGATGATGCAAGAAAAGGGTCTCTCCGATGGCCACAAACATGGGAACTGCTAAACAATGAATGTATCAACATTGGCATGGAGAAGGAGCTCGCTGTTGGTAAAGAGAGAAAGATAGACGATTATCGCAGTGGGAAGAAACCGCCACATTGTCAGCAGATCAAGAGGCTCATGCTCTAGCAACTATAATTGACCACAAATGTGTACTCCGGCAGCACATGTCAAGTATTGCAAAGCAGTGAGTGCGCCTGGATAAGGGAACTTCATGAGTGCCCACTTGTTGATGATCGAAAGCAATGACGCGGAAATGCAATACCCAGCTGCTATCCCATAAACAGAGGCATGATGTAGCAGAATGCTATACCAGGACGATTCTGCAACATCCATTTGAGTCTCAGTGGCTTTTGGATTCTCCAACATCCTTGTTAGTAGACATCCTGTCAGGATAACATGCCAAAACATCTTCAATGAACAAACTTGAATCTGGGAGAAATTTCTTTCGTAGAGAACTGCAGTATCAAGCTACTGATAATCACTAAGCACCAACAGAAGTGCTAACCTATTCATATAAATTATGTATCATGCTGAAACTAATTTAAAACTTCAAAACGAGGATCAGTCATACAAAACATGTTCTGACTCTGTTTTCAATAAGTCTAATGTCAAATTCTCCCCTCATCATTCTTTTTGTAGCCCCAGAAAGCTGCTACTGCTGCAAAGGGGTGGATGACTATAACCAGGGTATTGAAGTTTTCACTAATGAGAGACAATAACATTTTTTCAGTTCCATAGGACATTGTTTAAATCCCTACGTTGTGGCACTAGCACTGTTTATTTCTTATAAGGCCATTCTTCAACAGTGAACATTTGGTCGACTCTTTATCCTTCACATCTATGCAGTCAGGTAACGAACTGAAAAGTAGCATTTACAACAAAACTTACTCCAAATGTTTCTTATAATTAGTCTGTTTTCTCCAGTGACTACAAGCATACAATTCAGCCAGACTAGACAATTAAAAAAATGGTATGCCTTCCCTCTGCTCGTACGACCACTGACCAAACATTTATTGACTATGAAAACGTTTCAGGATCAGAAAGAATAACATATCGATCACGAACAAAAGAAACTCAGATATCAACAGAGTCGTGGATGGATAAAGCTATCCTGATTTGGAAACAATATTGACCTAACTTGGCATTAAATATCGTAAAGATTAAGGATCCACTATGTACAACACCTAACTCAATCCGGGATAAGCTTCAAAGTAAGACTAAATCATCGGCAAGCCAAGAAGTGATAAATTGGAGGTTGTCACGACCTCCCAATCAACTTCGTCAAAGAACAAGTAGCAACTAAATCTCCCAGCATGAAATCTCGTTTTCCCATTTAAACAACCCCTGCGGACAAGCAAACCGGGAATTACAAAACGGTGACTAGATAACACCTAATCGAGGATCCATCTCTGCAGCTTTCAGCCACAATTATGCTTCAGCTAAATCGAATGAATCCAGCTTCAGCTAACCCAAATAAATCATACTTCTGCGATTGGGACCAGACAGGCAATTTACCCTTAGAATGACAACCAGCTGGCTGCAATGTCGCCAAACCTCCGGGATCAATCCAAATGACAAATACTCCAAACGGATCATTTACGCTACACTTTAGTACTCCCAAATTTCGCTTCCTGACCACGATTTGAACCTTTTCTTTCTATAATCAGACGATGTCGACAAAACAGAAAGAACGGTAAATCTAAAAGAAGAGCAAGAAGGTTCCACCGATAACAAGAGAAGACAGTTCATCCGACAAAACAACCAAGCAGAAAAAGCAGTGACCTGATCTCTCGCCGCTCTTCGTCCCTCCGGAAGCCGATCACTTCCGGGCCATTCCTCCGACGACTATCACGTCAGCGTCCACCAGCGCCCGAGGAAAAGCCTCAGCGCCTTCGATATCGGAACCTGCGCGCCAATCACAGCGCGAGAGAAATTTACGGTACGAGAGAGCCGTAAATGCCTTCAACTTCGAAGCGCGAATCTCAAGCGGTGGCAGCAGCGGCGCAGGGCGGCGGAGGGTGACGGGAAGCGGCGGCGA
Source organism: Melastoma dodecandrum (assembly GCA_029817715.1). Lineage (NCBI taxonomy): Eukaryota > Viridiplantae > Streptophyta > Magnoliopsida > Myrtales > Melastomataceae > Melastoma > Melastoma dodecandrum. The sequence goes on from JARUPY010000606.1 coordinate 6,600,683, forward strand.
TGGCCCCGATTTTATCAAACGGAGACGAGTTTCTTTAGACTTTGCAATTGAGTCCTCTTCTTTAAAGAAATCACTGAGTGCAATTAAAAGACTTTTCTTTTTCTAACTCAGCAGATTCCGTCGTCCCCGGGATGCGCAGCGCAACACGTCGACAAACACGTCCTCGTCGCAGGGGATCCGGAGCCTCGACTCCGCCCCGTAGTCGTAAACCTCCCTCGCCTTGTCGAGCAGGGCCAGGAAGAGCGGGTCGTCGAGGACGGATACCCTAATCACGTACCTCTTCTCGTCTTCCCCATTTAAACCGCCAAGTGGCCCTTAGGGACGTCCCGAGGGATGGGGCGGCTGTCCTCGTCCCTGAGGATGACTGGCGCCAGGGTCGATGGCCAGAGGTTGAGGCCGCAGCAGCGGTCGCATTTGTGGAGGACTGTCCTCCACTTCTTCAGGCATGCCCTGATGAACTTTGGTCTCATCACTACGTGTGTTGTTTCTTATATTTGATTCTTGGGTGGGGATTTCGGTCCTCATCGAGGGCATTGTGGAAGTGAGTAATGTTTATATAAAGGAAATCTTTAGGGTTTTAGGGGGAAGAAATTATCGAGGAATAATTTCGAGGGAAGAGCATTGAATGTTATGGAGAGGAAGGTATGCATGACTGCAGGGTGCACTTGCAGGTTCAGACTGAGCTTACAAGCTTTGTATAACTTCGACCAACACCCGGTGGGTGAGAGTCCGTCTCAGAGGGTGGATAACACCTCCTTTCCGACCGAGGAAGTCGGATGATCCTCTGCTTATCTAAAGTCGTGTGAAGAAGCTGCTGTTCCAGTGTTTATTTTTAAGTAGTAATTATCTTCAACTTCAAAATGCATGGTTTGATTTGCAACAATATTCCATGGCCTCTGAAACGACGCGCGGTTCGCAGAAGTCTTCTCGGAACTTCTGCGTTCCAGGACAACTGATTGCTTCGAACATGGGTCGTGTGACATGTTAAGGGGATTGTTTATTCACCATAGCTCCGCTTCCGAGTCCTTCTCCGGAGAAATGGGTTGCACGGTGAATACGCGGCAGATGTAGTACGATCATATAGTTGTCAACTAGGAGTATCATCGGTTGGAGATTGATAAATACGATGTGACGGTAGGAGGGCATAGAGATAGTCAGTGATTCATTAAGAAGGCATGGCCAAGAGGGCGTCGTTCATCCCTCCTCCCTCTGGATGAGAGGAATGGGGGGGATGAATGATACGTATCTTTATCACCCGGTGCTCCTCAAGTTTTTCAAACCGCCACTCGATCATTGAAGCTAAGGGTTGGACGAAATGAATGCGGCCACCGATACTGATGTAAAGACCAGTTTACAGTTGGGTTTGGTTGAGTTTAATTTTATTAACTGGAGAGCATTGAACATTGCGGTCATCTCGGGGGTGTATCGTACGGACATTGTACGCCGAATCACGAAGCAGTTATATTACGAGCAACATTTATACTGCACGTACAGATCCAATTATATGATCATCCAATCATACATACATTTTTATACATGGGAAATTAAAAAAAAAAAGAGATTCAAAACTTTCTGCAGAACTCGAGATTTGAATAATGCAGAATGCATGGATTCGGACATGGTCAGCAAAAAAAGAGAGCAATAAATCCGCCAGCTGCTGCTCCCATCGAAAAACCACCCTCCCCCCCATGATCTGTCTGTCTGTTCGAGATAGTAAAGATGAAGCCTAACTTTAGAGGGACTCGAAAATACTTGGAATATGAAAGTGTTGATGATTGAGGGCAGGGAGCCAGCAAGCACATTGTTTGGGAGTTGGGAGCAGAAGGTTTGGATCTGCTACATGGTTGGGCTGCGTCGGCGCAACGCCATGGTGTCCCCTTCATGCATAGCCTCCTGGTGTTCATCCATGTCGATACAGAGCTTTTAGTGAGAGGGAGCAAGTGGAGTTAGTTCAGAACCCTCCTCTCCCCCCAAATTCCCATTGTTGTTATTATTTTAGCTGTCAAAACATGAACGTGAATTTTTTTACTTGTATACACAGTTTTTTAATTTATGATAATATTTCAAAAGAGTTCAAAGCTAATAATTAAGAATACAAAATTATCCTTTAAAAAAAAATAAGGTCACCACGTAATATATCTCATGACTTATCGAAATGGTAAAATGAATTCTTTATGCCAACCATTAGTTATATGTAGATTGGGCCGGGCTAACTAAGTTCGAACCCCCACGAGGCATTGTGGGCTTTACCCGGGGGCCCTAAAAGGTGTTCTCTATTTGGGCCTGGGCCGAAGTGGATCAACGACCAATAATTGTATTTTGATTATTTTTAAAAATTCAAGCGTATTTTATGAATTCGTAAAACTCCACGATATACTAACCGTTTTTTTTTAATTTAGGTCCATTGGATTCTTCTTCTTTGGATAGTTTGTGTTGTGTAATGTTGTTGGTTTTTTGGATTGAAGGATTGGAAGGGTCTATGCACAAGAGTTTGTTACGTGCTTACAGTGTCAATAACATGAACAAGTTTGTTGCGTAATGTTGTTATGTGCTCAAAGTGTCTTTGAGTTTTCTTGAGTTTTGGTTCGGTCTCCGTTCTGCAGAAGGTTGCGCTACAGAAGCGAGCGTCTACAGAAGGTTATGTTGTTCTTTGTCTCTTGTAGTTTCTACTATTGATGTTGAGTGTTTCCACAATGTGAGAACCTACATCGTTACTCGTCGTTATAGCCTGCTTGTTGTTTGCTTGGGACCTCGACCTCTTTTATTTCTTATCAGATAGTGTTGGTGTAACAATACACTAAGAGGGGGGGTGAATTAGTGTAATGGCATTTTTAGCGTTTTTACAACTAATAGAACCTAGCAGCGGAATGTTAGGTTTTTGTAGGTTACAGAAACCTTATACACAGCAGATCCCGAAATGAACTGCTTGATGAGAACCACCAGTCAAAGTCTGAACTAAGATATGATTATGCAGTCCTGAGAAGGTTTCTGCAGTAGCGGAAGGTTGATGCTTCTGCTATCAAGGTTCTACAGATCTGACCATCTTAAGTGTGATCAGCAAGGTATACTCCAAGATCTGAAAGATACTTGCAGTAACAGAAGGTTGTTACAGAACCTTGTAGGTTTCTGCACTACCAAGAGATGATATGCGAAAGCTAGATCGTTGGAAACAACTCCAGAACCTGATTGGTTTCTATAGCGTACAATGTTTGATGCAGGACCTTTGGTGTCTCTGCTCAGACGTTCGCGCTGTGTCTGTTAATTTGCTTTTATGTTTGCGCAGAAAGTAAATGAGACACAGAAGGTTTATAGTGGTTCGACAATAGCCTACTCCACTCTTCATCCTTATAGGATGGAATTCACTATTGAACACTTATAGCGAATACAAGACTGACAGAAGAAGTAAAATACTCCTGCAGAGGGTATTGTAGATAGCCCTTCGGCTTTTCCACAATGGATGTACTAGCAGAAGGTACTGAGACACTTCTGTAGTGAGAAGGTGATGTAGATAGCCCTTCGGTTTTTCCACTCACAGAAACCCAGTGGGTTGTGATCAGTAACCCTTTTGGGTCGTGCACAGAGATTTGTGGCTAACTCCAGAAACTCTCTGGTCAAGGTTCTGCACTGAAGACAGTGACTAACTCCACAATCCCTGGGGTTGGAGTTCTGTAGAATATGGCAGCTCCACACAAGCACGTAGCGGCCCTAAGCAGGCAAACAGCCCCTCTGTCCAATGGTGGATTTTCCCTCCGGTAGTTCCACAACTTGCTTGGCTCCTCACCAAGGCTTCCCCAATGCTTGGCTCCTCACCAAGACTTCCAGAAGCAGACAGCACCTGTGGGGCTTCTCCAAAGCCTGCAGCAAGTACTTCCCTTCTGCAGAAACACAAATGTCAGTGCCTCACCGTGAATCTCCCAGACGCGGCCCTTCTTCTGCTCACTGCCCCGGCACGTATACACCCCGACTTCTCCCTAAGCCTGATGCACGTCCGCCACACAACAATGCAGCCAGATCCTTCGCGACCTCACTCACGCCCGGCACAGCTTACACCATGGACACATGCTTTCTACACACACGAGCAAACCGATTACAAAACAACTTATACCAGTACCTCACCAGATTCCTCCAGACGCGGCCCTCCTTCTGCTCACTGCCCTGGCACGTATACCACCCGACTTCTCCCTAAGCCTGATGCACGTCCGCCACACCACAGTGCAGCCAGATCCTTCGCAGCCTCACTCAAGTTCGGTCTAGCTTGTACCCTGGGTACCAGCCTTCTGCAACCGAATGCTCAACTTCAAAAAGAACGAATACTCACAGATCTCTCAGAATACGATACACTCTCACGTAAGTGATCTACACTTTTCTATCTAACAAAAGATCATATCTTATACAAAATAGAAGTACATTATTTACAAAAGGCACATTGGCTGACAGATGTTTCTGCAAAACAAGGAAACAAAATATCAGCCAAATAAATCATTCTCTCATTGGGAAAGATGCTCCGTATCACTTAAAGATCAATCACGCCATCTGGTCATGATTGTGTTCACGATCCTATGTGATAGGGCTTGTAGAAGATTTAGACAGATAAGATCTGTCAGGCTCCTATAAATGGAAAACAAAAATCCTTTGTTTCCAAAATTGATTGGCAGACCTTCTGGATACAGACACGTATGTGATACGTCTATATTCAGATGGGTTCTCCTTTACCATGATTTATAAAGAATCTGGATGTGTTTAGATGCAGGAGGAAGAATAAATTGACCGTTGGAAGCTCTAGATCAGTTAGCAGAACCTCGCATCAGAACTTTTCATATATAGAGTGATTTCTTCCTTTAAAGGGAGTAGATCAACTCACATGGAAATAAATCGTAATCAAAATGATTTAATACCATTTTAATTAATATAAAATCCCATATGAATGTACTTAACTAATCAGATGATTAATTTAAATAATTCGTGGTAATGATTACGTGACAGAAGGTATGAAATAGATTGTTCCTATTGGTTAACCTTCTGCATAGTAATATAAGCTAACTTTCTACACAGTAGAAGCTTACCTTCTGTATGACATCATCAAAACCATACTAACAGATTGAAGCATGACTATCACTGCTTCTTCTGCAGGTCTGATCTCAGTATGCAGTTTTGAGTAAGTTGGAAAATTTAGAGGCATCCTAACATGTCCGTTGCGCGTTGAAATCTACCATGATAGATATAGTTATGCTCAAGCAAGATCCCGATTTCATGAGATGGGGCTGCCGGCTCTTCCATACTATCCCACTGATAAGTTCGGTATACTATATCGAACCGATCCCACAAGATGCGAGTAGTGTTTACCAGGGACAGGGAGAGTACTCGGTAATCGAATACGGCGGGGTTCCTTGCTCTGTTGAGAATGACGAGATAATCGCACAGGCGTTACAGGAGGAATTTTCACAATTGGCTATGAGGGAATCTCCTGGATATTCAACTGCAGCTGACGAGGAATCAAAAGTCGCCGTCGATCAGCAGAATTGGCGAGTTCCACCTCCAAATTACTATTGGCCTGGTAGTCTTCACTGTCGTTGACGTGGTTACTAGTGATATTTTGGTGGTTTTAGCTGCTAAATGCTTCTTGTATGTGTTTGTTTATTCAGGTAATAGCTCCACTAGTGAAGAAGGAGATAACGATTGGGTTAGAAGCTCTCCTGTAGGAGATACGGATGGAGATTTTTGCTCTTATCCTCAACAACCGGCCGGCGACTACGAGTATGCCGAAATGGAACATCCCATAAACCAAATGGTCCCGATTCCGGTATGTTGTCAGTAAGCTGTATTTGCTCAGAAATTTCTACATTTCGACACAGCAATTGTGGATGGGGAGGATAGTGCTTCTTGCACTCTTTCTCCACATTACGTGACAGTGATCAAATATTACTGCTCTTTCTCGACTCAGACCCACCCTTCTACTTTTAGCGTGCTTTAGCTTCGTCAATTCAACTATTTCTAATCAACATTTGTAGGAGTGGCGAGTGGGGTGATCATGTGACTCTGCAAGCTGCTGCTGATGTGGTGAGTCGATGCTCAATTCATAGAATCTTTCCTTGCAAGTTTTTTACATTCTTCCTCGATGGCAAGACATGTTGCCAGTCGAATGATTGACGTTATTCTCCAACTTTATGCTCCTAGACTGAGTTGCATTAACTTCTGCTAATTATGTCCATTAACGGATGTTTTTATTTCGCACGAGTCCACTGGAGGAGCGAGGTGAGGTTTTCAGATGTGTTGAAAATGAAGATGGGGCTCTGCGTGAGCATCTTTGATGTGGCTCCAAGGTCCAGGATCGACATCCGCTACGAGCTGACAGAGGAGCAGATACTGGCGCACATGGATGTCTCTGGTGCTAACGTTGATGATGCCATTGGCAATAAAGTCCAGATACTGGCGGACATGGACGTCTTTGGGTGCTTTGTATCATCACATGGTTTTGATCGAGAGTGAGCTGGATAACCAGGAAGATACGATTGAGTGCATCGCAGAACTCAGGACCATCCATCATAAGGACTTGTTGTTGACCTTATGAGATCCAAACAGATTGACCTTGAACCAAAAACTCATATAAATGGCCTCCTACGACGATGGGAGTTCGAGTGTCATCGTAATCAAACACAGTCCAAGGACTAGAAGCAGAGGTCCTGTTGTCCATTTCTAAGATTATGCCTGCTTTTCAGAAATTGGCCCCGCATCTCAGATCGATATCACCAGACACGGTATCTTCACTGGCTCCTTTTCCAAGTCGAACTGGGAAAGTTGGTTGGACGAGAAACAAGAACATGCTTCAGCAACATGATCGGACGTGGAAGAAGAGTTCCGGAGACTAGTACTTGGTCAGGTAATCTTCATGTGAGTGGTCAGAACTGCTGAAGCAGGTTTGGATTCTTGCCAGAAGGATTCAACCTTGCAATCCTGGGTAGAGGGCTGGACGACCCATGGTGAAACAAGGGCAATATCCTATCGCATCACTCAATCAGACAATTGCTAATACATTGGAGCTGCAACTCGGTGCTGGAAAGCATATGTTGCAAGGTTCCAGTGCTGTGTTTTCCGCTGTCCCATGCTCAGTTGACGATTAGCATACACATGGAGAAGGTTGGAGAGTTGGGATCCACACTTCCTGGGAGGAGAAGGTTGAGTGTTTGATGGCAGGACGTGAGAACAACAAACTGAGGATATCCAGACTACGAAGGCGACAATACCATGACTGCTGCAGACAAGTCATCCGATCGGAATGTTTACAGATTCATGGAGTATGTCAAGTACTCAAGTTATTATTGTTTCGGCAGAAGCAACACTAGTAATGAACAGTTGATTGACAACTTAGTCATTCAAACAAAAAAGAACATTATGAAGTCGTTGGTTTCGTAGACTTCAAATTTACACAACAAAAAGTAGTTGGACACATACGCAACCAGTATCGACTCCAACCAGTGATTTTGTACAAGGGAGTGCGTTGTAGTTGCAAGCAGCCGAACCTTCTCATACCCTTCATATGTTTGAGATGATCGCGGAGGCATCTATCGAAGGAGGGGGGAGGATCATTTCTCAGGCTTCAACGGTGGATGTTGGCTCTTTCTTGTCGATGCTGAACAATGAGCAGTTAGGGAAGGTGTCCAAGCTGTTCGCCAGCAAACGGTTTAAGCCGCTGAGGCTGTCACTCAGAATGAAGTGCTCGCTCTGATACTTGCTAGATGGTATGTCAAGATCGAAAGGCCCTAAAGAGTCAGGCTGCAGTTACACAAAGAGATGTTCAACAAAGGTCAACATCGTTAAGGACACATCAGAATGAAATGATAAAAGCATATAAACTAGCACCACATTGGAGGCGCATAGACTCACCCAATACATATCCGTCAATCCTAAAGTTTCTGGGTCGGGATTATCCAAACTCTGCTGATTGTCTAGCATATCTATATCTACAGGGGGGTCACCTCTCGGCAGATTGTCAGTGTATCCCTGCATTCCCCAGGACTCCTGCAGACGATCAGTCAAAGACTAAGAGTCAATTTGCACACAATACTCCTCCAAATAAAGGCTGGCAATAGGAAACAACGAATAACCTACAGCGTCGCTGCTTCTAACACGATCTATAAGTCTTTGATGGTCAGTGCTATTAGACGAGGTACTGGATGGGGTAGTTCCATCCTTACGAACAGGCATACCACCACGCTGGAACGAGAAAGCATCGCAAGTTTCTTCCGCTTCCCACATAGAGGGTTCATGGGATGACAAAGTTGACTCATAGGGAAATTTGCTTTGGTATCTCGAGATATGAGCAGCTATAGCAGCATCAAATGAGTCGCACATAAGTGAGCTCTGCGGTATACTTTGAGGGCTTTCAGAGGTGGTCCCCGGAATGCAGTTGTCACTAATGCCGTTACAAATGGAAGCATCAAGTAGACCTCCTATACTAATATCAGTTAGGCTATCTGCCCATTCTCTGGCTGAAGGCGGTATCCTGTCGCTTAATTGCATTTCATCCTGTCAGCAAAATATTAAAACACTTAGCCAAGATGTTTGCAGCAAACATGCGATTCCAACAGCACTACACAGACTATGGCAGGTAATATAACTCCATGCAGTAAAGTATGAGTAGATGAGACCCATGAAGAAAGAAAAGATTATTTACCTCGGTGTGTTGTTGTCTTACCACCTCATCACTTGCCTCTACGGGACAGCCAAAACCGTTGTCAGCATTCTCAGATGATTCCATGATATCATCATTCAAATGTGAACTGTCTCTTCTCTTTCTGGCACCAACAGCTGGATGTACAGAATTAGGCTGGCTGTTTAGACTCGTTGAAAGTGGATCCATCAATTCATTGTTCTCAACCCGATTATCATTCCACAATCCTTCAATTTGCTTAGGAATTCTATCTACTGTCGCAGCACTATCACTAGGACGGCAACAATGTTTCATACAGGCTTGCAACGTCCCGGAAGGAGACAGGGAGTCGGAGACCCACCCATACCTACAGAAAGAACAAAAGGAATCTCAACTGCAATTACATAGACATGACTGTGCAGATTTTTGTTTATTCCTTTTCCAGAAAGACCATTACCTTAGTCGAAATACTTCGGGACTACCAACAAGTGCATACACTTCTGCAGCACTCACACTGGACTTTTGTGTCCATCTTTGACAAGCTAAAATGTTTTCACTAAGGGTATTGTAAGGAGACAGAACTAATTCTCCAGATGCAACAGTTGAACTGCCCCACTTGTGGTTCAGGTGTTCCACAATTGACGAGATCTTCTTACGACGGCTTAAAGTGAGCTCCAAATGTGGATTGTGATTATCCTGCTCGCATTAATATGATAAATTCCCTTGTAAAAATGTAACAATTATTTAGAAAGTCTCTCATGCAGAATGACAGTTTATCACTCACCATTTCCAGTGCTTTCCGAATGGTACTGTCCAAGGGGAACAACTGGAGTTTAAGTTTTATACAGGGCTGCAAGTCGTTCATGGCAAGATGCGTCGGAGAAATAACTTGTACAGGATGAACTTCCACAGAAGCTTCTTTTACTGCTGATTAATGCAAAAAGAGTGGAAATTCAATGTCAAAACGTGCATCACGAATTACTGTCCTCTCATCTTTCATTAAAAATCAGTGCAGAAGATAACTTACAAGGCTCGTTTTCATTGTCTATGACAACAGCGGAGCGCTCCAAGTGCTCAGCAGCATCAGCAACTAAAGAGACACCAGCTATGGCAGCCTTTTCCCACTTCTTATATGCAGCGGCCGATCCAACTGCTATAATTTCAAGAAGCACGGTCGCAAAAAATAAATAAAACAATGACATGAATAAATTTATAAATGCAAACAATTTGTACCTTTTGTTTTTTTCTTCTGAGAAAGATTAAAAAAATTATTAACTATGAGAACCTCACAAACCCCTTGTTAGCAACTGATATAACTGAAACCATGGAAGGCGAGTTGATTATGATAGCCACTATAACAAAAAGAAATCGGCTACCTGACTTTTGTCGCCGCCTTGGCGGCTTCAACGAGGCAATGTCTGCTTTGGTATTGGAACGAGTCTTTCCAACATTGGAAGCATTCTTCGAAGAAGGCTTCCCTGGAGCAACTTTCTGAGTGTTCTGACTGTCAACAAGTACCAACCTCACCGGGCGAGTATCATTTTGAGAATTTCTATTATGATTTGACGTTGTGCTGGGAGATGGAGAGCAGCAGCCTCCCTGGGCCTTCTTTCGATCATTCTTTTTCCGATATTTCAGCAGTTGATTTTCCTTAAAATGAAAAGAGTGGATTGATCAAACATTGCTAGTTATTGAAAGAGCTTAAATTAGTTCCATCAGGACCTGAAAGGTGCAAGAGGGAGACGGTTAACATACCAAGGCTTCCACAAATATCTTGTATCGTCGTGGTTTCAAATGAAGCTTTGAGACGTTGCAGCTATATTTCTCAAGCAAAGACCACCTGCAAGGAAACACCATTGAAATACATCCAGTTTTATTACATCTCATACTACTCAAAAGTCAACCAAATGGGAGGAATAAATATGGCAAGGCAATCATCCTTGACCAAAGGAATGGAGAACCAACAACATTACAAACAGAAGCTATTACCACTCTAATCACAGGAAGAAACACCATTTTTTCAATTAATAATTTATGAATAAGACAACTTAGAAATGAACGGACATGCAAGCGGAATCAAAGAGAAAATCATTCAAGGTAAAGCACGTAATCTAGTAAACACTTATACTTGATGGATGATAATCAAACCACATAAATGCTTATGTTCAAGCACATCTTCAGGAAACCATTGACTTACCATCTAAGCATGGCAGCATTAGTATCCTTTGAGTTCTTCGCATCAAGGCACAATTCTGGACCCAGAAGCTTGTTCATGCGCCTAACAAGGCGGTAGTAGTAATGCCTTACCTGCAAACATAGTCAAGAAGCAACATAAGATATTACAGCAAATAGAAGACTGGTAGAAATATTTCCCAGATATTTGTATTGCACATACCTGATCCTTATTTTTACTCTGGACGCGGCAAGTGATCTTCTCGAAATTCTACATTACAATGCCAATAAGCTCACTACAGTGACAAAAAATTATAGGAACTAACATAGACAGTAACATGCCTTTCCGACTTGACGCAAAGCAGAAAAGAAACTCTCCTCCTCTTGCCGTGTCCAAGCAGCCCATTGTCTGGTGGGCTTTTTCACTGCACCACCACAAGGAGAATCATAAACTACTATTTTTCACTACAATGTCAGCCCGACTTTGCAAAAGCATCAAACAATTGAAGACAGTTGGAATGGCACACCAGGCAGCTGTGCTTGGACATGATCGTCAATAAAAGCTGCTGTACTCAGATCTGCATTTTCAACCCTGAGGTTCTCTCGAGTTTCACTTTCTACAAGAGCTATGGACTCCGATTGCATATTAAGGTCATCAAACTATATGCCGACTTAGAATGCTCTTTGACATGAATGGGTAAAACCTCTGAGTTATTGCTTGTGATACTCGAAAAACTTAGCCAGAAAGTGCACTAACACAGGTTTTCTGTCATAAAACAGGGAGTCAGAATCAGCAAAAGGCATCTGTAAAGGAAAATCATTCCGGATAAAGCGTATGGCAGAGAAACTCTACAACTAATACTTCACAAACTAACAATATGACAATCTAACAAGAACCATCCTTTAACGAAGCATCTGAAAAAATGAACATTTTCAAAAGCACAACATTCAATATAAGAACCAGGCATGGTTAACCCTCGCGATAACAATCACTCCAAATTTGTACCTTTCCGATCTAATCAAGATTCATGAGATTCACAAATAGCTTCATATTTCCCCCTCCCTATGTGGGAAACAAAAATCATACCCCACAGTTTCAACACCCTTATCATCTGCTAATGTTAATCAAGGAACAATTTCCAAGACAAAGACACACCTTGAGCGATCCCGGGTAGAGCTTTCATGAGCAGCAACTTTCAACCCAGCAAAAATCAAAAGGAGAACTACACCGAAACCTAGTTCAATTACAGATGGCTAATCACGTTTAATCGCCTTTACCCTAAATAAGACAATCAGCGAATCTTCCAGTAAGGAAAGTGAATCGCCGACCAGGAACCACCGCCTTCCTCAAGAATACAGATCTAAACAAGAATGTCAAAAAAAAAAGGAAAAACACATTCCGATTAATTGAAGACCAAAAGAAAAACTGCATCTTTCACCCCCAGCAAAAGGGAAACGAAACGCCCAACAATATACAAACATCGACGATTAAATCCAAACAACACAATCAGATCTAAAAACTAGATCAAGCAGAAAGAAAATCTAAAATTTCAAACTTACGTTACCCAAAAGGAACAGCACAGAGAAAGGACGGGAGACCCAGTTATTGTTCTTTTCTTGTAACCACCGGAGGAAGAAAACTCCGGCGACCAGTCCAGGGTGGACGAAGATAAGAATCAACACGAAACCCAGAAAAAAAAATTAATTTTTTTTGAAAAAGAATTACGTATTTAATTAATATACTTTTACATGCAGAAAAGGAAACCCAGCAAACATGAAAATAATAATAATGACATTTGAAGAGAGGAACTTTCACTGACCTCTCCCATTAATTTCTGAAATGAAAAGTCCTTTTTCAAAAAAATGGGATGTCTCTGTTTTTGGGTGCAAAGACTCCATCTTTTTTTTTTTTTGTATTTGGGTTTTCTTTTGGTCTTGTGATTAACTCAATGTATATAAATCGGATATACCTAATTGGGCCGAATGACGTGTTGGAGCTGCAATGTCAATAATGTCTTCGAGATCGAGGGTAGAAGAAGTGGGTTTTCAAACAGAGTTTGTAATGAGAAGGGCCTTGGTAATAAATATCCTATCGGTTTAGTTGGGTGGAGTGTTACAGATCACAAGACTTTGTTTGGTCCTCTTGACAGGGAGGTTGTAAATTGGAAGAGATGCCACACAGATGAAGTACGGTGCCTCTCTGTTGCTTCAGAGATTGTATTGCAGTTCTTGTGCAAAACAGTGGGGGCATCTCATTTGTAGATAATGGAAGAGTTAGGGATGCTTCCTGTTTCTGACATTTGCAGATATCAATGTTAGATTAAGAAGTTGCTTTGGATGCTTCCTGTTTCTGACAAAGCTAGGAGACGATACACGCCAAGTGCAACAAATGCCCTGGCCCATTTCCTTGGTCTGGCTGCATAGTTGGTAGTCACGCCTTCAGCGTGGTAGTCACTAGCCATCTTAGTACTTCAAGGATTTAGTTCTTAACTACATCCAACGTTTTTCTTTTAATGTCTCTTGAGATGAATCCCTGTTTTCCTTTTCAGATATTATAACAACAAATAATCCCAAAATTAAATCCAATCTCGTCTCTTCTTTTCTCTAACAAACAAAAGGCCGATCTCGTTTTCCCCATCGCTTTTCAGCGACAGTGCTTTTCAGCGACAGTTTCCCAGTCACTGCCGGTCACACCCCACAAGGAATCGATCGCAACCCACCATCCAAAAGTCGACATGGGGACGGGTGGTTTTTGCAACTGGCGTCGTGGGTATCATAGGAATGAACGTCTGCTTAAACTTCGTGATTAGTTAAAGCTCTGTCTGCAGATGTCACGAGCATTGGGTGTTCATATCTTCTGGTGTGATGTTCAACCATTGCAGCAAAGCCTTTTGGTTTCATGCCCCCATCTAGAATCTGCCACAGATGGACGAAAGAGTGTTGAGTCCCTTTTAATTTAACAGATCATCAGTGTTTTCCCCAGTTTTTGAAATTTATTGTTTGGACTGCCACTATATATCATGCTGACAAACCATTTGAAGACGATGACCATCATGCTCTTAGAATCAGAGACTCACAAATTCAAGAACAACCTCTCCGTGTACAATTATGAGGATATTAATATCAATTCCAAGTCAACATTTCTGAACAACAGTTAGAATGAGCCATGGGCCTACTCCTATCTAAACTACAGCATCACATCCAAATGAAGTCATTTAAGTTGCATGCGGTTACAGCCACAATCTCTAGCTGGTAGGGAAGGGTTGAGATAACATACAATGAAATGGAGATATTGCTCGTTCCCTTGGTTATGCAGTGTGGTGAAGCATCTATATGCGCAGGACAGTCGCCTTGCCTTTCCTCGTGGCAAGGTGACGCAGGAGGATGGGAATATCAGATTGATTGGAAATGGAGCTCTTGTATGCAAAGCACCTGAGCTACGGAAAATCCTACAAGAAAAGGCAAGCAGAAAGTCATTGCATTAACAAGCTCAAATCTAATTATGATTCGAAATTCATTCTCCACATACAATTACTATGACATATCAATGAGCAAGCATCCAAAAACATCCAATATAGAAGCCGGAAAAGGAAACCGCAATCGGGTGATAAGGCACAGCAACTCTCACATATTACATGGAAAAATACTTGAGAACTTCAGCCACAAGAAGAATACCATCATAAGAAAACTACTGAGCTTACACAAACATTTCTGTAAACTGCAGAAGAAAACTCACATACCTGAAATGTTTGTTCATTGAACTGCAATGAGGGGATCCACAACAAACCACCAATGAGCAAGCAGCAGCAGTATGCTCTAGGAAGCCTCTCAATGGTACCAAAAAAATACCAAAGAAAGATTTCCATGGCCCCACGCATGCCACAACAGAAGGAAATGTTTAATTCACCACTGATTGAGTTCATATGGGTTCTCAGCTGCCTGTCTAAGAATGTATTCCACTCTCCTCTTCCTATCATCTCTCTCTTCCTCGAGGAACATTGAAGAGTTTGGACGTCGTGGAACTTTATTCCAAAGGTCCACATCTGAAGACTGGCCAGAAACCTTCTTACCAGTATTAAACCTGAACTGGACAGCTGGTCTCCTACCTGGAAGCACCGACTTCATGTCTGCATCGACCTCTTCACAAAACCTATCCTTCATTGCCTCTATTGCTGGACTACATATCTCCATGATATTGAAGCGCTTCTCCTTCAACATCTCGTTCATCCAAACACCAGTGGCATCACCAGCCTCGACACCTAACTCTCCAGCATCCAGGGGAACAGAAAAATATGGAATTTCATCCTTATTACCTGATGTAGACACTCCACGTTGCGCCCGAGTATGATCACACGTTGAAGCACCACCAGATATGGATGCTCTGTGTTTCGCAAGCCTTTGCTGCAAACTCAACAGGGACCTTTCAGCTTTCCTCCTCTGCCGGGCCTGTTCAATCTTGTCATTCCGAGCATCCGATTTTCGCTCTTTCCAAATGGGCATACACTTGTATGTGTGTGGGTCTGGCAATGCTTGTAACCACGAGGGAATATGTTTCCCTGGTGGAGGCTCGCTCATTTGAGAGAAACTCGGGATGGTTAGCTTCCTATCATTTCTAACAAAGGGAAACTGGGGTATAGGATTCATGAAAGGCACCTCTTTACAGGATTCCATGTAATCTACAAATTCCATCACAGGATTATCACTGGTACTCACGCCTAAATCCTCGAATGACCTCAGCACATCAAACACGTTGCTCTGGGTTCGACCCGACAAATTAGCATAGAATGCCGAGGACTTGCCTATTGCACGAAGACACCGTATCACAATGTCAATAAGGGCATCGAGTACAGAACAGTGGGTCCCATCAAAACCTAAGCTCTCCCAAATCTGTGCTACTGCAAGCTTAGCAGCAGCACGCCCAAATTCGTCAGTCGAAGAAGCTTGAGCCAAAATGGATGCTACTGCTGAAGGTGTCTTGCCTAGGTCTCCATTGTTCATATTGATACAAGGTCATTCAGGAATTTCACCTAACACATTGTCCTCAACACACGAACAGGAGCGGACCACCCCGTGATCCACTCTGGAACAAGCCAGCAACATTGAAAAGGAAGCAACTGCACTAATAAATCTAGGGTTTTCCTCCCACATATAGGAAAAGGGTTGTTCCCTCGTAAAAATCAAGGGAGACGCCTGTAAACCAAAAGAATTCAAATTTCAACTCCCCGTAGCCTCCAAACAACAAGAGAACCGAAACCCACCTCCCTTTTCCTCCACCCAAGTTCCGTGGGGGGAACCCTATCAACCAACAGCTACCAAGAAGCAAAGACATCCGCCATGCACCTCGGAAACCGCAGGGGATCGCGAAATGGCAGAAAGCGGGACGAAATGTGGGGACGAAGGGATTGGTGGTGACGTGGCAAAAACCCTAGAAATCGAAGTGGGGAGGGGGGGTTGGAGGGAGACTGTTGGGAAGCGGGAGAAGCTTTTCGGTTGGGTGGGGCAATTCTAAAAAATGGAAGGGAAGCCCTTCGATTTGGTCCAGGGAAGGAAATGAGAGGGCGAAGGAGACGACGAAAGATCGATCAAGGTGTGGCGTGGTGAGGTAAGAAAGCGAGGTGCTCGCGGGATTCAATCCTCACCATATTTATTGTATTTTTTATTGTGTTTTCTTTTCAACGTAAAATATTAATTCTGTACTTTTTTTTCAAAATATACGATTGCCTGAGTCTATTTTTTTATTAATTTTATTTATTATATAATTTTTTCATTAAATTTTATTTTTTTTTCAATTTTAACCCATCTTGAATTTCTTTTAACGAAAGTCAAACAAATCCTTAGTATAGTTTGACATGCGTCCTATAATATGGAGTTTCAACCTCTCGTTCATTCGCCTCATAATCCACTTTGTTCGTAGTAGCATACCATAATAGAACATCATCCGATCTTCATTGATTTTGTGTATTTTTTGACAGCATCAATAACTATCGTTCAACTTTGAATTCCAATTCATTTGAATTGTCCATCAAAATTTTAAAATAAAAAATCATACAATATGTTTAATTTTTTTCTTCTCATGTGGATAAATGAAAATTATCTATTAGGCGCGATAAAATTTAAAATTAGTCAAAATTAAAATAAAAATAAAAGTTGGAGACAAAATTATATAACAAACTAAATTAATTACAAAACAAAAAATTGACTTAAAATTGATGTCATAAAACATTTAAAATTAATGACTGATATATTACGTCTATATCAGTCATTATATAACAATAATATTAAAACATTTAATAAAAATGAATGAATTAAAATAAGGAGGACGTTAAAAAAAATATCTATTTGGGTTAAAATAAAATAACATCCATAAAATTATTAGCACGGAATGTTATAAGTAGTCAAGTCATTTTGGACTGTAACGAATAGAAAGTAGAAATTTAGGGAGTTTTTCTGAAATATACGATTAATACGAGGCGTGAATTGCAATTATCTTGACCAACCGAAAAAGTCTGACCTTGAAAGCTTCTCCATTTCTGCCTGCTTCCTTCGCCCGCCCGTCGATACTCCCTCGCCTCCACTCATAAGTCTGGAGCTTTGTTCCAATTTAACCTTGTTTTTCAAAATAATTCGCGAAATGACCT
This sequence comes from Melastoma dodecandrum, assembly GCA_029817715.1. Classification (NCBI taxonomy): domain Eukaryota; kingdom Viridiplantae; phylum Streptophyta; class Magnoliopsida; order Myrtales; family Melastomataceae; genus Melastoma; species Melastoma dodecandrum. The sequence continues at coordinate 6,618,140 of JARUPY010000606.1, forward strand.
CGTCAGTTTGGAAATTCGTAAAATAACCTTGTAAAATCGGCCTTTGAAAGGCCGACTTCAATTCCTTAAAAAAGTCGGCCTTTGAAAGGCCGACTTCGTGAATAATATAAAAAAAAAATTTTTGGATGAAAGTCGGCCTTTCAAAGGCCGACTTCCACTGAATAGGAAAAAAAAAACAAGGAAACGGGGGATTTGGGGGATTTGTTTTTTTTTTTATTTGATGGAAGTCGGCCTTTGAAAGGCCGACTTCCCTAAAATTTTTTATTTTTATTTTTATTTTTATGAAGTCGGCCTTTCAAAGGCCGACTTCTTTAAGAATTTGAGGTCGGCCTTTCTAAGGCCGATTTCACGAGGTTATTTGCGGAATTTCGAAATTGACGAGGTTATTTCGCGAATTATTTTATAAATTAAGGTTAAATTGGAACAAAACTCCATAAGTCTGGGGCTGTTCTTCCTCTTATTTAAGTAGTAGCGATGATATTTGGACCCAATTTGGTATTTTTGCCTTTTGGATCGTTTTGGGTGGTCAATAGTGGCTGAAACTGGGGATTCTTAGGGATTTGTAAGGAATTGATTTTTGAATTGAATGGATGAATTCGATGGTATCGGATGCATCTGATTTTTAAGGGACGCTCCGTGTTCACTGTTCCTGGCAGAAACAGGAGAATGGAGAAGTACTTTGGTAATGCGTACAGGGGAGACCCTGGTGTGCCGCACTCGGGCTCCGAGCGTTTCGAGAACATCTGGATAGGATCTGCTGCATTCTCCGTGCTCACATGGATCAATCCCTACATGTGGCAGCTCTCTAACCAATATAAGTATTCCCCCCTCCCTTATCTGCTTGCTGATAGTTAAGTGGTCTTTTAGGGAATGCTTTTTTTTTTGGCGGGGGGTGCATGGCACTGTAATTTTGCAGAAGTATGGTCTTATAAGTAGGATTGGTTCGAGGACGGTGAAATTTCTGGAGTTCTGTATCTCTCTCATACAGCCAGATAAAAATGACGGAATCTAATTGTATGATATATATTACCCTCTCTTGATGTGTGGATGCTTGTAGATGCAGCGCCATATGCCAAGAGAAGTGGGCTGAGCTTATGGTTCTGAACACGCATAGCTTATTTTATCTGACCTGGGAACCTAGGTTTATGGCATCCTATAAGAGCATTTTGGAGAATCTAAATATACTAACCTACTTGCTGATCACTTCCGTATGCTAATGCATGACAATTATCGAGAATGTTCATTTCTGTTCGTGTCAATTGCTCAGCATTCCTGTAGCATGATTGGACCAAGTGATTTGACAAACTCCTTTGCTTATGCTCCTAGATTGCACAAGACTAAGCATGCTATGGATAAACGCCATATCAGGACATTCCTTGTAAATGTAGTACATTTTATGGCCCTGCAAAATGGAGCGAATCTTTTGCTTCATGCAAGGGCCAATTTCCTTGAAGGCCCACTCATGAGCCTGGCCTGACTGATTTTCTCTACTTGATCTCTGATGTAACTTTAAATAAATAAGTTGGACTGATTTCGCAGCTGGCATGACAAGGCAATGATGTTTGAGCACCACCACTGGAAGAAAGCAATGGCTAAAAACCAGCCATACCAATTCAAGGTTCGTGGATTCGTCCGAACCTTGTTCAGCACATTGTATTGGAAGGGATTTTGTACCCAAAGCGTTTGAGTAACGATGCCTCCTGTTGTTATTCCAGTGGAACCAGTACATGGATGCCGACCTCCGTGAATCCTATTATTTCAACTGGCCCACTTACTTCCCTAGATTGGTCGTTATCAGAAGCACTCCCCCCTTTGCTCTGGCGTGTATAGTATGCCGCTACCTGTATGGTGTTTACTGCTGTTGGGTACTCTTGGTATCTGTATCCGAGTCTTTACTGGAAACTACTTTTTGTATCCGATTTGGGTGTGTTGAGGATTCGGAGGATGAGACTTTATTATCCTCTGTTGAATCCATCATCCACATCAAGTCCCCGCCATACGTCATGTCATGCCATGGATGCAACACGGGTTTGTTTGGGTATGCTTTTTTAATGTGTATATTTAAGTATATGATTTGGTTTGCACTAAAAAACCTACTAAGAATTTGCAATTTAAGAGTGTGAGTAGGAGCTGAGTCATTGCAATCCCAACATCTTCTTCCTTGAGCAACCCACCCGCCTCATCTTTTCCTTTATTTGTTTGCCCTTTTGAATTATTATTTGATTTGGATCTTGACGTAAATGAAATATGTTGTCCTGTTCTTGACCTGAGGAATTCAAGTGGAAATCCGTATTTTACCGAACGTGATGCTCGCTCGCATGCCGGTCGTTTCTCGCAATACCCCCTCGGACACGTCGATTCCCAAGTACAAAAACCATATCAAGTACGCGTATCATTGCCGATGGTAGGGATGCGGCTCCACGGCGTATGCCACAGAAGTTGGAGCCGTGTAAGCATACTGCTGCTGTCATTGCTGCTGCTGCTGCCTCCTCCTCCTCCCTCCTCTTCCGTCGGACTCCACCTTTGCCTCGCCGCCTCCTCCTGCGGCGGTGACTTTCTCCTTCTCCTCCTCCTCCTTCTTGCCGTCTCCATCCGATTCATTCTCTTTCTCCTTTTCCTTCTTACTGTCTGTGTCGCCGTCCTTCTTCCCCTTCTTGCTGCCGTCATCCTTCTCAAGGGGCACAAGCTGCACGCTCCGCTTCAGCTTCTCCCTAAGGTACGTCGCCAGTTCCCCGACGTCCATGGTGCCCGCTGATATGCATACCTCGCAGTGCAACCTCATCTTCAAAACCGCCGTAGTTGCCTGAAACGGATGACGAGCGTGCTAGATAATGTCAGAGCATGGATAGGATATCGTCGACCAACAAGCGGTGGAGGCAGGGCATGCAGTGCAGACCCCTTTGGGCTTTTCGTCCTCAGGCTGCTTCTTCTCATCGGACGGCTTCTTCTTGTCGACCTTGACCTCGGATTCCTTTCCCTTGTCGCCATCATTCTTAACTGGCCGAGGGGAAACCAGGTCCACATCCTTGCTGGTTTTCTCCTGCAGCTTCTCCTTGATTTTCAAGGGGTCCACTTTACCGATCACCATGAGCTTGTTGTCCACGGCGTCGGCAAGCACGTCCTCAACCCCTGCCCAAACCACCCCCAGAACCACCAGAAGTAATTAGCCTAAAATTGAATCAGAAAACGGCTCCAGAAAGGCCAAAAGGTAGCTGAGTTAGTTGTGTTTCTTCATCGCCTTGGATCCAATGTAACTAACCTTGGATGTTGCTGACAATTCGCTTGACCTTCTTGGCAGAGCCGACGCAGTGCATGTACATCTGAAGGACGATGGTGACATTGCCTCCTTCGTCTTTGGAAGAGGGGGGACTTCTTCTCGCCACCGCAATCGGGCTTCTTCTTGACATCTTCCGCCTTCTGTTAAAAGTGATGAGACGGGAGAAATCAGCAAAACAGGGAGGGAAAGTAATAAATCATAAGGGAAAGATGGTGAACAGACCATGGGAATTGAGTTGATGAAGGGGGATGGATGGATATTGGGAACTGCAGATCCCCAAGCGATTTTAGAAGTGATTTGTCAGGTTAAGTATTTATTATATTGGTATATATGGTGAGAATATGCACGATCACGAACCACATTATTGAATAAATTATCTCTCTTTTTTTTTTTCAGTTGTCACTGGCTTCGTTGGAGGAGCCGACACATTGGAATTCCTGCTCACCTTGGGAGTGCTTTCTCTTAAATGGGATTACATATGGTTTCCATTATTATTTTGGTTGGGAGATTTTCCTAGGATATATATTTCTTTGGCGGAACCGGAGAGGTTAAAGGAGCTTACGCCTTCATTCGACGATGATGCTGGTTTCCCTGCTGCCCCCGGTGTCGACCCTTGTGACTCCGGCATGGCATGTGTTGTTTCGAGTTGTTGCATCATAGGACTTGGATTTGGATAGGAGGCCAGAGATGTTCTTTTAATATGCAAACCAAAGATTGGTTTCTCGGGTTTCGTGAAGCTGTCGGATCGTAGAATGGCTTACTTATTGAGCAGATCGTACGGGGTGGTAAAACTTCAACGAGCTCGGACTTAAAAAAATATTCGCCCTGGCCTGTCCATGATACAGGGCAACGACAGGACAGGAGGACTTATCGTTGCGCTTCTCGTGAGGTGAGGATCTTTGGATCGATATTGGCAGCAGTGTAAGCAGTGTAGTCCAGAGAACTAGCTATCCATCTGCCGACCCATAAACTCCTTGCTCTGAATAAGATCAATGCATTCGAGAAGGTGCTGCTTTTTTCTTACATTCCTGGAAGGCTCATTTTAGTCTGTGACTTCTGTAATTGATTGCCCGTTAATTCATGATCGTGTGATCTTTCTACACAGACCTTATGGTTAAACTTCATGATTGCAGGAGAAAAGGCAGCAGCTTCAGCTTCTCACCTTGTAGTCAAATTTCATGGGGGGCATATTATTCTCCTGATTCTGGACAGTTGAGCTTAGCACTGGAATACATGGATGGAGGATCGTTAGCCGACATCGTACGTGTGTGGAAATGCATTCCATAACCTATTCTTTCAGCAACGTTCCATCAGCTTCTAAAAGGGCCCGCACTACCTGCATTCGGTGAGACATCTAGTCCATAGAGACATCAAGCCTGCAAATTTGCTCGTCAATCTTAAAGGAGATGCCAAATAACATATTTAGAGAACTCCATGGCTATGGGATGCACTTGCCAAGTAATTGAAATTTTATCATGGAGATTTCTTGTCTTGTACTATTGATTGCAGAACCAGCTATAAATGTCTCCAGAGTAATTGAAATTAAATATTTTCATTTCAAAATTATTTAGAAAAGGGAAATTAACGTATATTCATTTGGGGTCGAATTACATAAAAACATCCCACCTATGTAACGTAGTAATAATAATAATAATTTTCCTTTGTTATCATCGCTATCACTTGGTGGTTTAGGAGGTGGTGTAACGACCTTTGCTTTGCTCCCGGGGGTGATTCACTGAGGTAACACCCGGGGAATCCTTGCGTGGTCCCCCTCCTTTCTCATATTGTCTTACCCCATTTAGAAGGATGGTCCCCGGTGATTGTCGGGAGCCTCGTTGATTGCCCTTCCTTTGCTGAACTTACGTTAGCCGGAGAGGATCATGTAAGGTGTAAATGAGTCGACCCTAGCCCAAATATTACCGGACTTAGGCTTGAGCTCGATTAAGTTATTTCAGGCTCGAGCTCGAGCTAGCGCTCGATAATATTTGATATAATAGCTCTCGAGCTCGAGTTCGTTTATTTACATGAAGCTCGAATTTGAGCTCGAGCTCGGCTTCTTGTCTTTATACTCGGTTCGAGCTCGAGTTCAGGCTCGAAGTAATAAATTAAAAAAAATACTAATTTTTAGGGTAAAATAGTAAATTCATAAGGTTTACTTAAGCTTACGAACTATTCGAGCCGTTTATTTTCAATATGGGGTTCGGGCTCGTTTGTTAAAAGAATAGCTCGAGCTCAAGCTCGGCTCGTGTATAATTGAACCCAACTAAAGCTTTTCACGATTCGAGCTCAAACCGTTAAAGGAACGTTTCTATTCATTTACACCCCTGGGATGATGCCGCCAGGGGAGCTCACTTTGCTGGTTTGTTTGCTTTCTGCCAAAAATTCATCAGCTATTTCCATTTTTAGAGGTTTTTTTAATAATGAAGATAAAGGGGTTCTTGGTTTGAGGGACACAAACTCTTTTCTTGTATTGTTGAATAAAACACGAATTACATAACTTTACATATATAATACCAATCTTTCGATATCGCATCTTAGCTCAGTTGGTCGACGGACTCTTCTTGCAGACAAATTCTAAGGTCGCTGCTGGCTCGATTCCTACTTTTCGACTTAAAAAAAAAAAAATTTAGTCCTCCTATCGTTGATTAGTTCAATTCCAGATTGATTGGAATGGCTGATAGAGATCATAAACTTCTTGTTCTATCCTAGAGACTAATACAAAAAAAAAAAAGAAAGAAAGAAGAAGCTGAACTCTTTTACGCGTTCTCATCCCGAGGATGGGAGGCGCACGTGCTCCGTACTATTTCTCATAGCTCCATGGCCGATGATGATGATAGGAATATGAAGAACTCGGTTACTTTTCAGCGAAGATGAGTTTCCAAGTTGATAGAGATTTCCAGTCAAGTCATTATTTTCTTCTTTTTAAGTTATGGGATTTTTGTGACAGTGAGCAGAAAGAAAGGAAGGAGCCCTCCCCGTGCCAGGCCGACATGTCTTCCAAGTCCGCGAATGGTTTTGATCTCCCTCCGACTACGACTACGACCCTCTGCGAGTCCCTTGAGACCTTCCTTGGCGATGGGGCTTCCCTCATGCATTCATTGCCTCAACTCCTCACTGTGATATTGGATTACTCTTGAATTATCAAATGATCTGAACGACTCCTTTCTGACTGATCCCCAGGGAACATCTCTAGCAGTCATTGTGATCCCCACGGACCTTATCTACTATTAATACTTACAAAGTCTCATTTTATTTGGTCGCTTATTGACATCCGACCTTAGCTCAGTTGGTAGAGCGGAGGAGGACTGTAGTATGTTCCGGCAGGTCGGACTTCCTTTTTAACTTTTAACCACCAGAGTTTGTTCCTCTTCACAACTAAAAATATAAACAGAGAGAAAAAAAAAATAGCCAAAAACTTGACAACGTTCCTGCAAAACAATTCAGAAGGAAGGCAGTAAATCCGACTATTAATCAGTCCTTTTGTTTTTAAAAATGTTGTCGATTAATTCAATTCCAGATTGATCATAGCATACATACCTTTAGGAGGTTCCAAATCATCACTGAGACAAAATAGTGAGCTACTCCCCATACTAGACTAAGCGCGCAGACCAGCAACAACGTGCAATCAACCGCGGCTACCTCTTGAGAGTTGGGAGTGAAAGGACGCATTCCTTGATGATTTTCTCGGCCATGTTATATCGATTAGGAGTGCCCATCCTCGGTCACTTCTAGAAAGCTTTCTGTCACTACAACAGACTTCGCCCTTCGCCCTCACCTCCCTTACATGCGGATCGTCAGTATTTAAACCGACTCAAGGCTGTGCTTTCGTCATTACAGTATGAGAAAATTCCCACGGTCACAACACACCCCATGGCTCCCTCTACTGTGTCTTAACCCGTATTTAGGCCGTTCTTATTTCTTTCCCCCTACTCCATCTTAAGTGATATTGATGCTGTCCTGAATTCTCGACTGTTTGCTCTGTTATCTCATAAGCAAATTATCCACTTACTTCAATATCCTGGGAACTCCTTCATGCAGGCAACAATTGATGATATAATTTCGCATTTACAAAAGCAAGTAAAAAAAAAATCTCATAATGAGCTCGGACAGCGGAGAAACCCTTCAAAGTTTTGCCACCCCGAGGTCGACAGGTGTCTCGGCGTACGCATCTGACGACCATTTTCGAGCATGCAACATGTCCAAGGGGAAAGGCTAAGGCTAGATGAGTAGACGATGGCAAGGGAAAGGGCCAAAACCAAAAGCAAAGCAGAGGTGGCTTTGGATATTTTTTTTAAAGAGGTAAGAGACACACTGTATCTGTTCCTCTTCAACCTTTTTTTTAATCACTAGACAGATAAGAACAATCTATAATCACAGGGAACACCTCAGATATAATAAAGATGACCGAAAACTTGCTTACATTCCTGAAAAATCAAAAAGACACACAAAACACAATCATATGAGTCTGGTTATGATGTTATCAAATAAGAAAGTTCTATGCAATCGAGAAGCGTACATCTAGAACGTTTGAGTAGCTGGACTGAGACAGCTTCATGATTCACTTCCATGCGAACCAGTAACTCGGCCAGTTTCTCCCTGATAATTTTTATAGTAATAACACATCAGACTTATGCAGAAGCTGGAGGACAACACCAGCAGCTGCAACACAAGCATCAACCACATCAGAAGAAGAAACACTTCTCACCTGTCTGGAATCAGGCAGTCACAGCGATTCATGAACTCGTGGGCCAGGTTAAACAGGTCGAGAGTGCCTTTTACAAGAATATACACACGTGTGTATGTTATAAACACGAAAACTGAAATAAAACAAGCTTAACTCAGCGTACCTCCTCGCCACTTCACGCACGCCTTTCGCCCCTCGCCACACGCTCACAATACCCGCCTTTCTATCCCTACGATACATTTTTACAAATATATATATATATATATATACAGAGCCGGGCTCTAGACTTACATTCTTTTCCTGAGAATGCCCAGTTTCGTGGACCCCTGCTTCGTGAACCGAAGGGTTTCGTCTTTCAAGAACAGAGACTTGTCTAGGACACCGACCCGTTTAGGCAATTCCCTGAGGAAAAGTCCTCTGAAGCGATCCCGACGCACCAATATGCCATCGAGTCGATTTTTCACCCAGGATTCGAAAACGGCAGGGTCAGGCAGGGGTTGGAAGGGCTTGTCGTCGTCGTCGACGTAATCGTAGGGAGGCTGCTCCTCTTGCTTGACATTTGAAGATTCTGCCATGTTGATACAGGGAGGAGAGGAGGTGTGAGTGTGAGGTGAGGAGGATGTAAATCTTTTTATTATTATTATTTATCTATCCTTGATTAACCCTACGACCTGCCCATTAAAAATTCAATTCCGCGGGCTGTTACTTTCCTTTTTTTCTATCACGAAAGGTTTTCTTTTAAAGATCAAAATCGAATCCCGGATCCATCCATGCATTTTGGGTTTCGTTTAGTTTTCCACTTGAGAATGAATGGCCCTTTCCCTTTCTTTGGGGGGGACATGACAGGGGAAATCCATCCCATCCCATGTTTCGTCTCAATTCATCGTTATGCGTTTTTGGGTTGTCCTGAAATCAGGATTTCCAATGGACAGCAAGCCTAATTCTGAGCAAACTCCTATCCAGAGGCAGGCCATCCCTTTTCTCCTATCTGTATGCCTTCTAGTAGTTTACAAACTTTCTCGTTATCTGCAAAGGTTGTTCTGTATGTATTTCCGACGCCCGGCACTCAATGCCCTCTTGAGAACCCTTGTCCTACGAAGGAGTTGGCAGTTCAGACTACCCGAGGTAGTAAATGCCGGTTGAACAGACAACTAGAGATGCGAACAGACGACTAAAAACGAGTCTAACTAAAGAAGAAGGCCGATCACATATTTGGAATTCCAAACAATCGCCGAAGCTTCGTCATGTTGCGAGCTCATTTGCAATCGGGTACTTGAACTGACACTAGGCTAATCACTTCCTTTGATAGTCGCAGCACATTCGAGACGCCCATCCTTTGAACAAAAAGGAGATAGATTTAGAGTAAATTAATAGAAACAAATATTAAACAAACCTTAACGCGCAATCTTGAAATTCCTCAGCGGCCTTGCCGAACCAAACGTCGCCCCCGCGGTAGTACCTTTTATCCCTGATAAATATTTTAAAAAAAAAATTGATGGTCAGAGTATCAATGAAGAAGCTTAGGCATAAATATGAATCTCTCACGATCTCATCTCCATTAGCTTCTAGTTTGAGCGCTCCTCCTTCAACAAAGTCGTAAACATGTTCCTTGAATATGTTTGCTTTTCCCTCGCTTCCATTAATTCCGTTTAAATCCTTGAGAAAATTAATCTAACTGATGGCACCGCAGCTTCTTCTTTAACCACTTTTGGATATCTGCGCGGGGGACGCTGCACGGCGGCTGGGGGCGGGATGAAGGGCGAGTCGAAAGGGAATCGCAGGGGTTGGAAGGGCTTGTCGGAGGGGAGTCCAATCCTCTTGCTTGACATTGAACAATTCTACCATTTTTGATACAGAGAAGTGGGAAAGTGTGAGGAGGATTTTTTTTTTTTTTTTATCGTTCCTTGGTATACAAGAAACATTAACCCTAGTAGCCTTCCTTAATAGCCGCGAGTAAAATCTAGTTCGGCGTAATTTTGTGTTACTCTTTCTTTCTTTCCTTTTAAAAAAGATCAATGTTGCCAAATCAGGATGAATCGAATCGAATCTCAATTCGTTATTATGCGTTATTTTCTTTGGGGTGTCCTGAAATCAGGATTTCTAATGGGAAAGCAAGCAAGCAAATCCTAATTCTATTTCCCCACTTTTGGCCTCCCTTCCCCGCGTAAATTTTGGGGCGATCTGGCTCTCATCCTCCCCCTTCCTCCTGATCCAACCCGGTTCCAGTATTTTCCCCCACCATTCCCAGTTTTCCCCAATTCGGCCTTATCCCCTATTCCCCATCCTTTTCTGGTGATTCCTCTTTCTTTTCCCTTTTCTTAGGTGTTCTGAGTTCTGGGTTTTTTTTTTTATCAGCGGAGGAGGTTACATTGTTGTTGCTTCGTGATTTCTAAGGTTACATTCCCCATTCCTGGGTTATGGCTTTTGATTGCTCTGGATTTATGTTAAATTCCGAATCTTGGGGCATCGAGTTGGTTCTGGGATAGGATTGGCGAGTTGGGTTTGGGAGATTGTTGAGATTTTTTTTTGGGAGGGGGGGGGGGAGGAGGGTGTTTCTATGCTGCGGATTGGTCGCCTGCTGATAGGATTGTGGCCAGGTTACGGGGTTTGTTGTCGTCGATGTTATGTTTAAGAGAATCATAAAAGGGGGCAACAAGAAGCCCTCAAAGTCGGACACCGATGATCCCTCATATAACAATCCCTCAGGTCAGCGGAGCTCAGGCTCCGTTACTGTAAACCACGCATCCCGGGCTGCTGCTGGCCCCCATTCTCAGCCGGGAGGGACTCTCGGGGCAGCAGCAGCCACGACCCCGTTGGTCCTCCCTCCACTTACCTCAGTGGAGCCACTCCCTGCATTTCGTGACGTTCCTGTATCTGAGAGGCAGACCCTGTTCCTGCGGAAGTTGCAGATTTGTTGTATCCAGCTGGACTTCTCGGACCAGATGCAGTCTGTCAGAGAGAAGGAGATCAAGCGACAGGCACTTATGGAGCTCGTGGATTTTATTCAGTCAGGGTCTGGGAAAATAACCGAGCAGTGCCAGGAGGAAATGATTAGGATGATTGGCATAAATGTGTTCCGCTGTCTGCCACCTGCCGCACACGAGAATACTGGTCAAGAGGTAACGGACCCCGAGGAGGATGAGCCATATTTGGACCCGTTTTGGCCTCATCTGCAACTTGTGTACGAGTTATTGTTGAGATATGTTGTTTCTTCGGACACCGACTCGAAAGTTGCTAAGAGGTATATCGATCATTCATTCGTTTTCAAGTTGCTCAATTTGTTTGATTCTGAAGACCCGAGAGAGCGAGAGTACTTGAAAACAATCGTGCACCGCATATACGGTAAGTTCATGGTCCACCGCCCATTTATTAGGAAAGCGATCAACAACATCTTCTATAGGTTCATTTATGAGACTGAGAGGCATAGTGGCATAGCGGAGCTTTTGGAGATATTAGGGAGTATAATAAATGGTTTTGCACTACCTATGAAAGAGGAGCATAAGCTGTTTCTCGTTCGTGCGCTTTTACCGCTACACAAGCCGAAGTCGATTGCGGTGTACCACCAGCAACTCTCATACTGCATCATCCAGTTTGTAGAGAAAGACTACAAGTTGGCCGATACTGTTATTAGGGGTTTGCTCAAGTATTGGCCATTGACTAACTGCCAAAAGGAAGCCCTTTTCCTCGGAGAACTTGAAGAAGTCCTAGAAGCCACTCAAGCTGCTGAGTTTCAGAGGTGTATGGTACCTCTGTTCCGACAGATTGCCCGGTGTCTCAACAGTTCTCACTTTCAGGTTCGAGCAATTAGCTATAGTCTCGCATTTGTATGCTTGCATAATCACTGACATTGTGCATCCCCTTATCTTATCCTCGTTCCCTATTTAGTTGTTGTATGTGCCGAGTTGAGGGTTTGTGTGTGTGCATGGATAAACTGCAATTTTTCTGATGGCATTATTCATTTCGTTGTTGTTTCTTGAGGAATCAGAAGCTTTTGGCTAAACTTTGTCCTAAATTTTGAGGTTCTGCATTTGTTAGAGCTTGGAATATTGCAGTGCTTAGCACCGATAGTTTTAATAGATATTTCTGTGATGGCTTTGATTCATCAGTGGATCTATCTACAAATATTTGGATTTGTCTTCATGTAGTTTCTATTAAATTGTGGACCTGACACTGTCGATCATTGATTATTGGGATAAATGCAACCTTCGGTATGGTAATCAGGTATCATATCACGAATCAATTATAAAATGGAGGGATTGGGTTATAGCCACTAGATGATGTACCGGCCAATCACTTATGTCAGATACACACCTTGGTATACAGGCTGTTGATGCCTGCAGCTCAATCTTTGGGGTAGTCCTAGGACTTACCATTCTCTTATTTTTGCCTTTTCTTCTGGTCTGGAAGGCATCTCAATGTCCTTGTTGTAACTTTCTGAACGTTGATTTCACTCCAACGTGGCAATGCCATTGCCTTGCTCTACCCGGCTTAATTTTTGCTTGGGCAGGTAGCAGAGCGGGCACTCTTCCTATGGAACAACGAGCATATCGTGGGCTTGATTGCACAAAACAAGAATGCCGTGCTGCCCATAATATTCGAGGCGCTGGAGAAAAACGTCAACAGCCACTGGAACCAGGCAGTCCACGGCCTGACGGTGAATGTGCGGAAGATGTTATCGGAGATGGATGCGGAGCTGTTCGATGAGTGCCTAGCTCAGTACGCAGAGAAGCAAGGGAAAGCGAGGGAGGTGGAGGAGCTAAGGGAGTTAACATGGAAGAGATTGACGGAAGCGGCCGATGATAGAGGAGGAGACGCGATGGTGGTGATGGGTTAGACTAGACTTAACGGATTCGAAGATGGCGCCATTTTTTGTCGTGCTTCTCCGTTTCTGTCGCTTTTACTTCATCTTGTTGTTTTTCATCGGCTGATCGGTTTGGCTTCACCTTAATTTCTACCTGATATAATTAAGCATAATTTTATTAGAATTATTTTCTTGGCAACCAAAAGGCTGTTTCTTCTATTATCCAATATTAAGATTATTTCAAAAATAATAATAAATTTATTTACATAAAATAGAAGAAAGGCTAAATTGTTTCGTGCCCAAATTTCCAAAGGACAAAATCCGTCTGTTCTCCACATAAACCGACTTATCCCAAACCAACGTTGTCCATTTCCTTTCCTGTCCGGACGAACAAAACCCAATCCAAAGCAGGGATGTCGAGGAAATCCCCTGCCCTCGACAAGGACGCTCCCTGGAGAGCCACTTCGGCAAGGCCCCTACCTCGAATCCACCATTCCCCAATCCTCCGTGTGGACGGCACCACCTATTCCGACCACGCAATCACCGCCATGACTTCCTCCGATCCCATCGGCTACGGTTTGGCCGTTGGGGCCGTCGTGGAAGCTGCTGGCCCCGATTGCATTGTCCCCGGGCTCTCCCCTCCTGTGAAGCTGCTTGGCGTCAAGGTTGGTTTGGTTTGGCTCTTTCTTTGCTCTTCCTGGTGTTTTATGAACAAGACTTTAGCGACTGATTGAGATCCTGAGGCTTTTGCGTAGCGTAGTTGAAGAGGTCTTCATGGATATCGTGGATTATAGTCTCCCCTTTTGGCTTAATGTCCTCTGAATGCTCTTTCCCCTTGTTCCATACCGTGATGTACAGGTATGGCCAATAGAGGTAAATCTCAAGTTTCTGGAACATGTTGATCGGGAGCTGAAGCTGCTCGGAAAGGTACCATGATCTCACTTCTCATCTATTGTGTGAAGCATTGCGAATTTTAGTTGTACGCAACTAGGGAGATTTCTTGGCAATCAGTGTCTTGTCATTGATGATCGATTCTTGGAACTTGGAGCTTGGCCCTTATAAGATTGGATGGTTAAGGTGGTATAGTGGAATCTTTTGGATCAATAAAGGGATTTCTTTTATGTCTTCCACGTCCAAGGAGTGCTGTCTAAACAGGTCATCTTGAATGGGCTTCTGGTTAAAGTGACTGCTCTTTGGGGCCCTTTTAGAGCGTGGACACACATCCAAATGCCTCTGTGATTGCATATACAGCAGATACAGAATGTATTAGGGCGTGTTGATCTTGAAATCACGGACAAAATATCGATGTTCTCGCTGGCCGGTTTCGAATAGTCTTTCCTGCCTTTCCCGCTCTCTAATCTGCGGTTTCAGCTAGGAACTCTCGTTGCATGTAGTAAGGCATTGCTGTTCTACGACTTGTTAACGGCTGTTTGTTCTCTTGTGCAGTTTATGGATTCAGCTGTTAACCTCATGAACAAGTCCTTCATAGACCGTGAGTACACAAAAATCCCCTACTCATCATATATCTGGAAAACTGCAGATAAATTGACTTCTTTCTCTTGTACAATGAACAGAATGATGATGGCAGCCACTCGTGTGCATCTGAAACCGTCATGGACGCTAGTAAAAACCAAACACCTTGACAATCTTGACATCCGAGTGGCCATTTTTGGAGGAAATGGTTGCCAGTCTACTGTGATGGGAGCTGAGAAAACCCGCGATAGCAATTAATGCGGGCAATACTACCTCTATTTTTCCTTTTCTCCTTCTCCGTAGTTGATCTAGAGACTCTCAAATGCTTTCGGACATGGCTTGTTCGGTTGGTAATGTTATTCTTAGAAATCGATGGAACAAGGAGGGTTTGTTTCGAAAATGGAGTTTTTGACTGTTGTCCAAATATGCCATTCCTTTCTTAATGGATAGGGATTGATCTGCCGGCCTTATGGATGGATCTTTATTACTATATGTACAATTCAGGTAGGATTTTTATTGGCTTTCTTGCTGGCAATTGTATTGCTATCAGCTAATAGCAGAAGATAAATGAGCTGTCAGGGGGATGACAAGTTCACCAATTCTTAATTGCAGGAAGAGATTGGGAAGAAAAATCATGAGTTTTGATTCATTCCAAATTTGCTAGCCCCAGGGATTACAAAAATAAATTTCCATTACCCAAGAGATTGTAATGTTTTATGTTATCTTAGCTGCCCTCTTCTTACAATATTCCTTACTGCAACAATCACCAGCTACTATAAAATCCATCCAACCCTGTATTGATCGCCAGCCTGAGACTGGGTCAGACATGGATCAACATGGATCATTCGTCAGCGCCGCCATCTTCGTGCTTCTGCTTCTGGCAGCATTTGTGTCATCCCCTGTTATAGCCCAGGAAGTTGGTAATTATCACCTCCATAGCTTTTCATCTTTACTTTTAACTCTCCGCTTGGATGTGTGGAGTTTGCGACTTGGTACCGTCATTTGGTCGTAGTTCGCAGATGATGAGAGAGAGTTTGACTACACTAAAGGGAGCGAGAAGGGTCCAGAGCACTGGGGGGAGATCAAGGAAGAATGGGGAGCATGTAAGAATGGGGAGATGCAGTCCCCAATCGACCTTTTGAGCGAGAGGGTGAAGGTCATGCCTAAATCAACGGTGGACATCAGGAAGGGTTATAGGCCAACCAATGCTACGCTCAAGAACAGAGGCCACGACATCATGGTAAGTAAATATAATCTCGAAATGATCTTGCCTCGGGCTCGTGTCACGATACCTGATCAAGACTGAAAAGGAAAACAACAGCTTCAGTGGGACGCGAACAAAGCAGGATCAATCAAGATCAATGGCACCGATTATTACCTGCACCAAGCTCACTGGCATTCGCCTTCTGAGCATTTGGTCAATGGAAGAAGGTAAGTGTAGATCTCCGTTACCACATTAGTAGAACTAAATTTGAGGGATTCTTGAAATCAGCCCGCACCATGCCGCTCCCCTAGGTATGACTTGGAGTTGCACATGGTTCATGTAAGCCCGGATCCAAATGTGAAGAACAAGATAGTCGTGGTCGGGTTGCTCTACAAGGGTGGCCTTCGCCGTAATACTTTCCTTTCCAAGGTAAACTTAAGTAATCAGCTGTTAGCCAGAAGTCCTAAAGAAAATGCCAAATTTTGGTGACTAACAACTTGGCTTTCTGAACTTCAGTTGACACGTAAACTGAGTAAGATAATAGACAAGGAAGAAGAGAGGAAGATGGGGATTATCAATCCGAAGAGCATCAAAATGAAGGGCAACAAGTACCTGAGATACATGGGCTCCCTCACCACACCTCCCTGCACTCAAGGTGTAACCTGGTTCATCAACAAAAAGGTGTGATGTGTTTCTGATCAGTAACGTTCTCGCAACCGAATTGATACCTTTGCTCATGGGTTATATTAATATACCAGATAAGCACTGCTTCATGGGGACAAATAAACTTGTTACGTGATGCCGTTCACGACGTGAGTATCCCATACACTAGTGTTCCTCTGGTTTTCTGGATGTCGTCCTTATACATGCTTCCCAAAATGGATTATTTCATTTGCAGTATGCAGAGAAGAATGCAAGGCCAGTGCAGAAGCTTAATGGTCGAGACATCCACCTCTATCATTTCAATCATTAAGGGAACTTACTATATCATAAATATTCGTCTGAAATAATAACTAGTTTAAGGCAGCCCCGTATGTATGTAATCAACGTTCTTAATCTTAATAATCGCAATTTCTTCCTTTATGATCTTCAAATGGTTGATATTTTCCCTGGTTTTCGGGCCTAACGTCATGGCCTACGGTGAAATGATCCTGATTTTCTTCTCGGCCCATTATAACTAACGGTTGCGGTTGCGGGAGATCAAAACGACCCCCAGGTGGAGGAAACAAGGTTTCTACGCGGTCGGTCGGACTGAAGGGGGATGATGCCGAACACCGGGAAAGGCAAACGACGCAGAGTCTTGGAACCACCTGCCTTCCTTCCGTCATGGCTGCAATCAACCGCGGGGACAATGAAGGCCACGTGCTTGGTAACTCATCTTACTACTACTACTCCTATATTATAACTCTCAGGTTGAGTTTCTTTGTATTGATTTGTCTTACTAGGGGATTGTATCAGTGGTTAGGTCAGCCGTCAAGCCATTTACCTCCTTTTCTTTTTGTTTCTTTAGAGATAAGGAAGCTTTGAAATGCAAAGTTGTATTGCAACAAGCCCACAACCCATCCCTAAGATCAGCTCCCTTGCATTCCTTTTTACCAACGTCCCTTGCTTCCTTTGTAATTCTGCAGCACAAGCCAAACTCTTCTCCCAACCAAATCCAGCCAACTTTAGTACAATTCTCCATGCAACACTCTGCCAGCGTAATCTCTCAAATAGAGCTCGAGAGACATGAGATTATACGGTTGATGGAATGGCCTTTTTAACACGAAGGCAAATTTTTCGTAATTTTCTTTTTTGGGGATCTTACGGAGAATGAGTTGAACCGTCATTTTCAAGGGACTCTCGGCTTGAACCTGATTGATATTCGAGTGTTGGAAGTATGCTTTTGCAATGTCCCTTAGCTCGGTTGGTTGACAACGGATGAAATTTCTGTTGTTTTCATTCTTTTGCAGAATACAATTTGGATATGATGCTGAAGGATGGATATGATGTCTCAGATGTCTTGGATAGCTTGAACATCGGCATTAATGAAACAGTGTATGATGATTTTCTGCCTCTGCATCTTGCTTCTGTTCATGGTGCACTCTCTTGTGAAAAGGTTTGGTTCCTAATCCTCTGCTTAACAGGAACTCCTGGGCACATGTGGTTGGCTCGTTTTATACCTCTTTATCTGATTTAAACAGTTGGTATTGGATGTAGTTACTCTTGGAAAGAGGGGCGGGCTTAGAAGCCAAGGACACGTACAGGGTGATTCTCTGCATGCTGCTTGTATCGAGGGTACGACTACTCTGTCATTGCATATCCATCCTCGTGCTAATCTTCTCACGTTCCTTTTTGGATGTTTTTTTTTCCCTTGGAAGGCCACCTTGAAGTCATCCAACATCTGCTGAACGCTGCTCCAAGTCCACATGTTATCAAGTGAATGGTGAACATGGTTGAATTGGCTGAATTGGAATCTGCAGAAACCCCAAGCTCAAGCAGAAATTGCCGATTTCATGTTTCTCCAAGCAACCATAAGTAATTCGTGAGATAAATCGGATGTAGTTCCGACGGGGAAGTTCTTCTATCATCCCCTTCATCATGCTGCTAGAGGAGGCCATTGCGAGGCTATAAAAATATTGCTGCCCGCCGGAGCCGATCCTAGAATAAGAGACACAATTGATAAGGTGTGTTAGATGAAGCTCTTTCACGTTAGAATTCTAGTCATGAACATCTCTCTTTACTCAACGCTTAATTATGAACAGCTCCCAGGCCGACTTGCTTGATGATGGTACTGAAGCAAAAAGGATTCTCGAAGAATTCGACGGCAATGTTCCTCATCAGTAGTCCTGCGGTGAGTTTTCTGACACTGGAATGAAGCCTGTTGGAGACATCACGTAGTTTTCTGTTAGGATAGCAGTGAAACCAGGTTGCTGATTCAGTCAAGGGTGCATACAGTGTCACGAGTTTCTGCATGCCAGTCTGTGTAGTCGCGGATGCACTACATTGAGACATGCAGTTGGATCAACTTCGACACGCTATCAGGAAGTCATTTCTCGACTACAACAAGTAGGAATATAATGCCATATACAGGAACAATCAAAGGTGGAATTGTTTTCTTAACTACACAGAATCAACCTGATCATGTCACAGCCAATAAAGGGGACAAGCAGACAATTTTTATTACCATATTACACAACGCAAATCTACACGTCCTGTGCCATGCTAAGATTTTCTCTTCTGGATACAATTCCGGTCCAGCAGAATCACCCAGAGCAGCAGGAGGAAGTTGGCTGTTTGTCCTGCTTTTGCTTTATGATGTTCCGCTTCATCGCTGATGATCCTTCGTCCAAGAGATCGGGGTCTTCCATGATTTTCAGCACGAGTTCTTCGAAGCATTTCTCAATGTTGTCCCGAGTCTTCGCACTGCATTCATGGAACAGGCATCCTGTTTCTTCTGCAAGCACCATCCCTTCTTTCATAGTCACAACCCTCTCAGAATCCTACATGAAATAAAAACTATCGGGAATCGAGGGATGTGTTGAAGCCAAAATCAAATGTTTTTTGGGTGGATTTGATCCAAACGTTTGGTGAGATTAGAGTACAAAAGACTCACCTTGTCAACTTTATTCCCAACGAGCATCTTCACATAGTTGTGATTAGTCGAATAGAGTTCCACCTCTTTGGCCCATATGTCACCCAGGTTCGTGAAGGACTCTCTATTCGTGACATCGTAAACTGCGAGATGGAAACAAACATTACAGTTATACAAACCGTGGAAGGGAGTTTAAAGTGCTTTACGTTTGGACAAGTTGATGCTGTACATGCCTAGGATGATGCCTTGGACGTTCCGGTAGTACGAGCTTGTTAAAGTCCTAAACTTCTCTTGCCCCGCTGCAATGCATACACGGTGTCAACCGATCAGATAAGAACTTTTCATTATGGCACAACCCCCTGTTGATCTTCTACAACATTCAGACCAACTCCGAGAGATTCATTCTGAAGTCCTAAAACTGAAGGGGAATGCAATAAAAACGAAGGCGCACTTGACCACAAGGAATCCTATAGCTTGAGAATCAACACCAACCATGGGAGACAAAGAAAGGTGTAGGGATTGATTAGGCTAACCAGTGTCCCAAATTGTCAACTTGAGTCTCTTCCCACCAACTTTTAGAAGCTTGATCTTGAAGTCCACCCCTGCAAACATAAAAAATAACAAGACAACCCCAAACAAAGAATACATGTGGACCCACCTCAGTATGAACTGAACCACATGCATAGATCCGACTTTCCCAGAAACCCAACAACTCAAATCACTTCAACATTGCAGTAACAGAAAAAAGTTGCGATTTTTTTTTCTTTTCTGAGAGGGGCAAGGGGGAGGCAGTCATGGTTTAGTAGTTATTACCAATGGTGGGGGAGACATCCTCGGCGGAGGAGGAGATGTAGGTGAGGAGGAGGCTGCTCTTGCCAACCCCAGAATCCCCAATCAACAAGATCTTGAATGACAGATCGGGGCTGTTGTTCCCCTGCCCTGAAGAACCCATCTTCTTTCTCACCTCCTCCTTAACCTTCTTCCCTTTCTTTTTTCTCCTACACTCCCAACTCCCGGTGATTTCCTTATCCCTCAGGATCAGAAACCACTCTTGCACGATCCCAACTAACACTGTACAAATGTAAGAAGAGAGCGACAGCAATGAGTGGGAAGAAGAAAGACCAGACCAACTCAAAATCTTTGGGAATGGGATCGGCCCAGAGAAAGTACTTGAAAGATAAAGAAAAAGGCGAAAATGCCTGATTAATTTCAGAAAATTGGATTATGATGTCAACTAACACAAACGACATCAAATTCCCACTGTCCCCACCACCACCACCTCCTCCTCCTCCTCCTCATCATCATATCCCAAAAAGAAGGTCAAGAAAAAGAATATACCCACCCCGGTCATCATTCTAGCAAATACAGAGATTCACCAAAATGAAAAGAAGCCCTGAAAATAAAATGGAAAAGAAAAAATCAACAATAATGTCAAGAAGAAACATGGAGGAGGAGGAGGATAAGATGATGGGCGTTTAGCCTCCTGCTATTTTAACTTGTGGGGATGAAATGTGGTCTTGTCGCTTTTCTAGGAGACAGGCGATTTGGTCGTGGTCTTTGAGGGGGATGTCCTCATTTTAATTGCTACCCGACAAAAAGACTCCCCTCCCTCCCCTAAGGTGGTGAGACAGAGCCCCCCCCCCCCACAAATGACTGGTCAAACAAACTTTCATTTGCCCAAAACATGTACAGCAAAAAAAAAAAAAAAAGCAAAATACCCACTAATCAAAAGAAAAATTATTGAGAGCCGAAGAAGAACACGTCACGCCACCACCAGAGGAGATGGGCTTTTTGGCCCATTAATGGGCATTGGCTAACGGGCCTAAGTTATGTAGAGTCCAGCATTGGCCCACAAATAATCGGGCCCAATCACTTCTTTTTTAATTAAAAAAAAAAGAGGAAAAGAAGAAGAAGAATAAATTGAAATTGGCCGGCCGGAAAAGATTGGGTCCGATCTCAGTTCAATTAATGGTCCTAGATATTATTATTGACCGAGCCAACCACGACGCGGTTCGAAGTTAAGACTAAAACTTGACACTCGAAAGACTGACCCGTGGCGAAACGTCATTGGTTTTAAAAGAAATTTTGCAAATACGACATTAACTTTTAAAATCATTTGTTTAACGTCTCTAACTCGTTAGTTCAAACAGCGAGCTCATGATTGCTCATACTAAGCTTTTTAAATCAAATCGCTAAGCAACTTGCTAAAAAAAGGACTAGAATGAACAAGTGTGAGCGTAATCTTTTATGAAAAAACGAGTTGTTGGAGAATTTCTTCTATTAAAGAAAATATAACTTTTAAAATAAAGAGATAAATAAAATTAAAAAATGTTTTTCTTTTTAAAATCACTACTACTTTCTTTTTGTTAAAATAAAGGAAATCACCACTTTCTTCTTGTTAAATTAAAAGAATGAATACAAGTGAAAGGAAAAAAAAAATGAAGTGTTATTTTTTTTTTGAAAATCAATATTTTCTTTTTGTAAAAATAAAAGGACAAATAAAATTGAAAGGAAAAAGATTCACTTATTTTTTTAAGACAAATTATCGATTTTTGGCCCAACGTATAAGCCAACTTTCTGTGACATATCGTTTAAAAAGTTTTAGTTGTGGCCCTATCTTCATTTTATTTTTTGATTTGGCCTAATACCCGACGTCCGTTAAGCGTTGCATACGTATCTTTGACGGACATTTACAATGGCCTACGTGGCTCTATTTCCGGATTAAAATATTAAAAATGAGTCAAAGTCAACCCTGCTACAATGTACAGGAAAACTCTCTTTCTTTCCTCGCTGTCTGGTCCGTCACCTGTGTCCAGGTCAAGTTTGTTCCAAAAGGAGGAGGTCCATCGAATCTTCTTCCTTGTGTTGCCGCCATAGTTGATTGATCTCTCCTCATGGCTACCCACCTCCACCCAGTTCCTCCTCTCCCCATTTGCCACCTCCTTCCTGGCTTCCTCCTCCTCCAACTCCACCTTCTCCTTCTCCGTCTACTACCAAAACCTCACCCCTATCACCGTCGTCTGGTCCTCATCCCCCGTTCCCTCCTCCTCCTCCCTCTCCATCTCCTCCTCCCCCTCTCTCCTCTACCTCAACACTTCCTCCGGCCGCAACGCCTCCCTGGTAACCCCTCCGCCTCCTCCTCCAACTCCACCGTCTCCCTCTCCCTTCGCGACGACGGCTGCCTCATCCTCGGGAGTGGCTGGCGGAGCTTCGACTACCCGACCGACACCTTCCTCTCCGGCCAAACCATGAATGGGACGGGGTTGGTCTCCCTGAACGGTAGGTTCTCCTTCGATGGCGAGGTCCTCACATTCAATGACACTGATGTTTATTGGCCTGGTTATAACGAGAATAAGTTCCTTGAGCTCAGCCCTATCGGGGATTTTCAAGTTGATGAGCCACGTAACGTTTCCCTGAAAAAAAAAATAGAGCCACGTAGGACATCGTAAATGTCCGTCAACGACACGTCTGCAGCGCTTAACGGACATCGGGTATTAGGCCAAATCAAAAAATAAAATGGAGATTGGGCCACAACTAAAACTCTTTAAACGATATGCCACATAAGAAAGTTGGCCCATACATTGAGCCAAAAATCGATAATTTGTCTTTGGTTGAAGTAGCGATTTATTCTTACCATTCAACTAGCAACTATGTTGAAATAACACAAGCGAACATGTTTTGAATTTGGCTTTGAATTGAACCTCCCGCGATAGCAATTCAACCAAAAGTAGTGATATTGTGGAACAATGAAAACTTACTATATCTCTTCGATTAAAGTGCAAATGATAGGAAATTGACCGTCAACAGTCGAATTCCTCTTCTATCAGTGCTGTCCAATATGTTAGTGTTATCGACAACACTGTCTGGTTTAAGGGCGAACATGACTCGATGAATGGAGGGGTCCCTCCAACACAAACACAAAATCAATGTTGAGTCAACATTCATCTAAAAAGTCACGATAAATACAATATTAAATTTGCTACTTGATACAACGATTTTACGTGATCCGATTAAAAAATATAAAATCACTACATCAAATAATAATTTCATTAAAAATTGCGTCATAAATTCCTACGTGAACCAAATTGATTTAATAAACGATTTTATCAGGGCATATTTAAATTATTAGTGTTGAAAATAAAAATATACAGTACGTCATGCGGAGGAAATACGAGCTCGGGGCAAATCTAAACATCGTCCATACAAGAATCAAGACAAACAAATCTTCAAAAATCTTATCTACGAAAAATCTCAGTCCCTCGAGCATTCCAAGCCACATACATCACCAATCAGGAAAGGGCCAAAATTCTTTTCCCAAAGGTATGTGTGTTACACAGATCGTACATTATCGGAAGATCTTTACTTTAAGGCAGGCAAACATAACTCGATTGTGTTTTCCTTTTTTGACTTCCATCCATGCCTTCTCACTTCCTACTCGTTCCTCTCATGGCCCAGGGCCACATGATCCCCATGTTCGACATCGCTCGATTGTTTGCCTCCCGCGGCGTCAAAGTAACCCTCGTTACCACCCCGGCAAATGCCTCCCGTTTTACCTCGGTCGCTGCCCGGTCCATTGCTGCCGGCCTTGATATCCGCGTCGTCGTGCTAGAATTTCCTGTTGCCAAAGCTGGATTACCTGATGGATGCGAGAACTTGGACACAATCCCCTCCCCTGAGATGGCCGGGAAGTTTCTCGAAGCGACAGAGTTCCTTCGCCAGCCGCTTGAGGAGTTGTTCTCGCGGCTCGAGCCGAGGCCAAACTGTGTGGTTTCTGATGCGTTCTTGCCATTCACCTATGAGGTCGCGCAGGAATTCGGGGTACCGCGGATCGCATTTAATGGGCTAAGCTGTTTCTGCCTTTTGGGCATGTACTGCGCCCGAACATCCGGGGTGTTTGAGAAGGTGTCCAGCGACACGGAGAAGTTTGTCATCCCTGGTTTTCCAGACGCGATAGAATTCAATCGGCTACAGATACAGACGAAGAGCTACTTCGGGTCCCCCAAATTTTTCGCGAAGATATTGGAGACCCTTGCAGGCTCGTATGGGATGATTGTAAACAGCTTCAAAGAACTCGAGCCTGCATATACCAAAGCATACAGAAAGGTCAAGGGGGACAAGCTTTGGGTTATAGGTCCTGTTTCTTCTTACAACAAAGACTATGCCGACAAGGCCGAGAGAGGTAACAAACCGGCAAAAGATGCCGAGGAATGCACAAGATGGCTGGATAAGCAGGAGAAGGGCTCAGTCTTATATGCCTGCATGGGAAGCCTATGTAATCTTAAGGTAGATCAGCTGAAGGAGCTCGCAATGGGATTGGAAGAGTCGATGAGACCGTTCATTTGGGCTATTCGGGGGAACTACGACCTACAAGAATTGGAGGATTGGGTTTCGCAGACCGGGTACGAGGAGAAGCTTGCCGGTAGAGGCTTCTTGATAAGAGGATGGTCCCCTCAGGTGCTCATACTGTCACATCCTTCAGTGGGTGGATTCCTTACGCACTGCGGGTGGAACTCGACACTGGAAGGGATATCATCTGGGACCCCGCTGCTGACGTGGCCGTTGTTCGGGGACCAGTTCTATAACGAGAAATTAGTGGTGGAGGTGGTCAAGACAGGTGTAAGCATAGGCGCGGAGGTTCCCATTGGGTGGGGCAACGAGGAGAAGTTGTTGGGTGTGATGGTGACGAGGGAGGACGTGAGGAGGGGTGTCCAGAGGCTGATGGATGAAGGAGACGAGGGCGAGGAGCTTCGGAGGAGGGCACGAGAGCTGGCCGAACTCGCGAAGAAGGCAATGGATGAAGGAGGGTCCTCATACGTTGATTTGTCCCTGTTAATAAGTGAAATCATGGAAAACTGCCACTTCAAATAGAAAGACGAGTTCATTACCAAGTACTCAAATGTACGAGAATTTCAATCCTAAATGGGCCTAGGCCCATGAACAAGAGAGCCCAACATGATTTTGTGCTTTGATTGTTATTACGAATCCTTCGCCATGTCTTGGAGGAACGTCGTTGTAAGAACGCCATCTCTCTGAGTTTCTTTGCCCTGTCCCTCATCCCCACACCCTTTTCCTCGTTCATCAATTCCTCGACCGCTACCCTAACGTTGTCCCTCCTGATCGTCACCCTGAAATCCTCCTTCCCTAGATGTATCGTAGACTTCGTCCCCACAGACATCCCGACCCCCTGAAATCTGCATTATCACCTTCTCATTGAAGACCTGCTCTGCAAAGAGTGGCCAAGTAACCTTCGGCAACCCTGCGCTTGTCCCTTCCAGGCTCAGGTTCCATCTGCAGTGCGTCAAGAACCCTCCGAAAGCCCTGTGCGAGAGGATCAGGGCATGTGGGGCCCATCCCCTTACCAGGATCCCTCTTCCTCTCACTCCTTCCTCACACCGGTCTTCTCGTAACCAATCCTCCTCGTTTGCACCACGTATCACCCATGTGAGCAGCCTCCCACTTCCAAGCCGAATCCTCGTTCCGTCGTCTGTTCCAGTAGTACACGGTTGAGACTTCCTAGGCACACATAGAGTACAGAGTTATCTGCCTGCGAATCCAACCAGCTCATCGGGGGACACGTGCTCGTCGTGAGCCTTTTTTGTTGCCACTTTCCACCATGTCCGCCTCGTCCTTGTTGCACAACGTAAGTGGACCGACACGCCACACTTTGCCTCCCTTCATCTCCTTGAGAGACTTCACAGAATCCCCCTCTAACCCTTGAAAATGTTGAGAATCATTCCATCGGCACTCTCTGCAGAAGCGAAGATCCTCCTCCCTAGCTTTCTGTCAATCGGGGTTCTTTCCAGGGTGGAGAACACTTGGCAATCGGGGAGACCAGGATCACCACCATGCCCGATCCCGACAACCCCTCATGTGCCTTGGAAACTAACAGATTACGAGTGCACACTTGAGTGAAACAACTCATTTCATTGAACAATATCCTCGGGATGCCTGAATTCAGCGCTACCTCCGTTGTCCAATCTAGGTACCTGTCACTAATAACAACTGTTTGTCGCGGACTTGCCTCCTCAATGAAACGATCTCGTGGAGCCGGATATCAAGTCCCGGCACAGAGGATGGTGGACCAGAACGGGTCAGCATTGGCGGGAGGATGGCCCAGGGCACATGAGAGGGACTAAAGATGAAGTGAAGCTGATTATTACAAGCCCAAGGAGGGAAAATGAAATTGTAACTGGAGATGAATATGGGAAGTGTGTTGTGAATGTACAGTCCTTAATGAGAAGGTGATAGTACAGTCCATAAGGGTCGGGGTAGGGGTGGTGCAACATCGACATTGCATCTAGACAGGAGGATGATCTCGGGGGGGACCGGATGGCGATCGCAATCGAGATGGCGATGAACAAGGAGGAGAGTGTTGAGAAGACGGACAGAGCAAAGAAAATCGGAGACATGGCAAGAAAGGCTATGGGAGAGTGGTTCTTCCTACAACTATACGTCGGCATTCATCGCAGATTCGACTAAGGATTTGATAGAACAATCGGGCAATTACCTTCCACTTGGGATAAACCCGAAAAACTAATATTATTGCCGATATCAGAGGTTATTGTCCTTAAAATGCTATGATATACCCAAACAAGTTTCTTAAAACAGATGGTTTTGGGAGGGAAAGGGAGCATAATTAACTAAATCTACCCCAGAGTAACTGCAACAACTAAATCTACTAATCTACAGGCACGAGTTGGCTCCCATCATAATATAAGCCCAAACAAATAAATGACGTAAACATTATAATGTTTCCGAACCGATGACTCCCAGTGCCGGGAATGATTTCTGCAACATGGACGTACCTTTGAAGGTGATCATTTGGCTGCAGAGTCTCCGGTAATTAATCACCTGGGGGGACAGGGACAACGGATTGATATCGGCATAACAGAAGCAGATGAACTGCAGGGGGGATTAGACTGGGATAGCTTACTTGGTCCGATTCCATTCTAGCGAAACCAAATTTATCCGTCCATATGGACTCTGCTTCGACAGCCGCCGGAAGAACGAGGCACCTCACCGTCAAGAACTCCAGCAACTTCTCTATACATGAGAAGAGCAATTGGAAGTAACCCTGATGAAATAAACAGAGTTAACACAGCGTTCATCCAAATGAGGACCACAAAAATGGACTATTACACAATGGCTCACAATACAGGAGAAGCTACCGGAGACCTACTCTCTACTGATTCGAACTCTCTAAAAAGATACAAAATCCAGAGCGTTTTTTGTTGATTATTAAAAAAAAAAAGTCATCACTTCTCTCCCATTATCTTTCCTCAAATGCCAAAGAAGCTCCAAAGAGGTTATACTGCATCAAACTTGAATTACAGAGGGTTTACCACATGCTTGAAATTGCAATGCAGGACTACCACCATAATATAATAAAAAGAAGTCGACCGAAACAATGGCAAAAATCTTAAGTATAACCTTATCGTGAAAGCTTTTTCTTGTCGCAACTAGTGGTAGCTCAGCCATGTCCTGTCCAAATATTCTAAGAATCCCCGCCGACACCACAACTGAGCTGTATATTGTGTAAAGAATATTATTAAATAGTTTCCAGCAGTAAAAGGACGAGGCAAAGGGGCTAGGAAATTACTTGACTATAAGCACAGCACAGTACATCCCACCATATTCTTGTCCCCTCGTGCTCCTCCTGCGGGATGAGGAATCATAAATTACAGTTACGATAAACACTTCCTATATGCAATAATGGGAACACGTTTCAAACATGGCAAAAAGAAAGAATCCCAAACCCATAAACCATGGCGGGGATAAGATCGCGTCCAGTCGTCACATCAACAATAGGGTCAAAGCATTCCTGAAATGTGTAAGAGTATTTTTAGACAAGATTATGAAGAGTGTCCTACATAATTTGTGGGCATTTATTAGTAGAAAATCCGCAGCATTAGAAAATCAATCCCTAGAATCCGAGATTTAGATGTTATCAATATAAAAGGACTTGATTTTCTAAGCAAGCACATACAAAGGGCAATGACTTTTCTTACATGGAAAATGGCAACTGCCTCTGACAACAATCTCCTTGATTCAAGAGAATGCAGATTACCGCTCAAGAGCCGCCATCTCACATCAATGTTATCGACCTTCTCCAAACCTCTCTCTTCGTGCTTCTTCCTTATCACATTCAAAAGAGATTCTTGCAGCTTCTCTGACCCACGGACTATCAGATCATGCAATGTAGAATGGATTCTGCTGCAATCCACAGAACAAAACCAGTCCCCTTGGGGCAATTCCTGCCAACAAGTACAGAGTTGATCTAATTTCAGTTTCAGGGTATGAGATTGTACACAGTGGAGGATCACACATTTGGATACATACCCTGAGATTTGCAATTTTATGTTCCCTTAAACAGCCAACATGAAATTCCTTCTCACACTGTAAGGCAAATCACCAGAGGAGGTGGCATAAGCGGGAATACTTTTCAGTCAACAATTAGATAAGGTGAGAATGGACCCATTGCTTCAAAAAAAAAATCAAATTACCTGATCACAAAGAATAATGGTACGAGGGCCAAATCCGGATTTGCTGAAGTCATAACATCTGCATTTGATAACAAAACCCACTTATTGAATCACATTGAGTGGTATCGAATAAAAGGAAAAATTGGGGCACTTAAGCCACAAACCTGCATAAGGCACATCCACTAATTTCAGCTCCTATGTTCTTTACTATGCGGATGCATCTCTTTGTAATCTGCTCAATGGGATCGACACCTGACACTCTCCCAGCGGCAACAGAATTGACATTCACAAACTTCTCTCTTTGAAACATATTTTGGCAATAATTACAGTACCAGTCACCGCGGGGAATACTCGTTAGAGAAGCGCATTCTGCACCAAATACAGAGGAGCAAAATGCAGTTAGGCCATCTAATATTACTCAGGCACCATATTTAGTACATACAGGACAGAATCAACATACGGCATACACGGAGCCACAATGCGGAACTTCATATTTGAGCAGTATTGGTACACAGGAACAAAAAGGTGACCAGCATGTAATCTGATTTTATGCTTATGGTACAACACTCATGGCATATAATTAGCATGATCACATCTGCGGTATTCTTTTTTCTGTCAATCAGTCGCACAAATGCTGGTTCAGACAGAGAAGGAGGTAACTAGGTATATAAACCACCCATCACAAACCTATGGCTGCAGATGGCTCGCGCCCCTAAAACACTTAACGCTAGAACAAATTGATATAACCATCTGCTTAACTGTCAAGCATCCTATAGCAAGATCACTGCAAATTACAAATGAACAAAGATGGAAAAACACCCAGATCAGCTCAATCAATTGTACTGGCTTATTAATCATGACAGCATGTTACAATATAGACCCTTTGGAAATTACAGATAGAAACCCACCTTTATGGAATGCCCTCGGGCAACCATCACACAGCACGAGGTTACCGCCTTCTGCACAAATGATGCACAGGTTGTCATTATCCTTAGAAGAGTATTTACGACCTTTGGATAGAGATATCGCCAACTCATGTAGAGACACCCCGTTCGATGTGTAAATATTTGAATAGCTGTACAATTGGAGCAAAAGGCAAAGTCAAAATGACGCATATAAAATTCTCAGTCCCAACAAAGCTTCTGATAAAGAAAAAGACTCACGGCTTTCTTCGAGTGGCCCAACCAGCATGAGCCTCAAACTGTGACGGGCTAACCTGCATATAGCATAAGGTAATTTAACAAATGGATTTTGAAGTGTGAAATGGCAATAGAGATCCATATAGTTGAAGTATAGGCTTGAGAGTTGTTGCTTTATAAATGTCAAAGCATGACTCAGGCAGGGGTACTACTGAAATTACCTCACAGTTACAGCATCTGCAAAATATACCCAATCCCTTCTTATAGCCCTCCAGCAACTTCTGTAAAAAAATTGAAAATGTCACAGCACTTCATTGGTTTTTGATCGTGTGCATGTGTAATGAATAAAAATGAGCTCTGGGGTGTACAGGCATGTGACTGGGTTCCTGTGAGCAGAATATTTTAGCAACGCAAGCAAGAACAACTAAGTTAAGACCTTTCCACGAACATAATAAGCCACTTCACTTCCATCCGGCAGTCCATCTTCTTCAAAAACTAGCTTATGCAATCTTTGATCTCTGCACTTAAGAAGGCAGCCAATGGAGGGGGAAAAATAAACCACAAAACAACTGCAAATGTAGAAGTACTAAATCAGTAAATCGGAACCACAAAATCTAACTTGATAGTTATCTTCCACTGGCCCTTCTTTTCTGGTACGATAGATTCCGCTGTAGTTTTCGAGATTCTGAAGGTGGACACTGACTTAATTGACCTGAAAACAACAATCGTTACAACAACCAAGAAGAAAGGCGCGGCCATTATGGATACTATCTTACACATAAATGAACCAGCAGCCTTCCTTTTCTTCTATTTGGTCTAAGGAGACTGGAACAACAGGTCAGTTACTTTATGGTACTTTTTGGGCATCGAATTTAATGCACAGAAAAATCCTCTTCATTAAAATACCTGGTTAAGACCCAGGCCCTCCAATTAATTTTAACTCAGACTGCGTGTGCATTACACATTTGGACTGTAGATCCACTCGGAAAAAGTTCATTCTCAATTTCTAATCTTGAAGAACATGTACACTACTAAGAGTATGCAAGAAACTAAAAGTTGAGGAACAAGGTCATATTCACTACCATGAAAGAGAATCATTTCAGTAATTTCCTTGACGAAATAGAGCCTTCGGCCACAGAATTATCACAAATGGAGATAGCACTTACTTTCTTTTTCTTTTCAATTTAAGCTTGTTTTGTGAAGAAATACATGGTGAACCACCCCTGGATGGCCGAGAGATGAGAGCTTCCCCAGACGACCTGTCATAGAGCAATTTAATAAGAATATTTCAACTCCAATATTGTAGCTATGGTAAAAAGCCACAGGACTGTGAAGATTCACACTTTACTGTTATATTTGATTGATTGATTTCAGGATAAGATGCAGATGTCAAAGAACTCTGAAGAGATGTTGACATGGAGAGTCTATTTGAAGACCTGCATTGCAAAGAGAAAATCCTATCAAACAGGTTGCACAAAAAATAAACATTGGTTATTGACATTATCACTACAGAGATGTTATTTAACCAAAACTCAACTTCAGTTTAAGAGGCCAATTTCAGAATCAAGGTAGCCAACATATAAGACACAAAGAACATGATTATAAAAGGGAAAATGGATCCATACCAGGTCTTAACCATCAATTGATCAGAACCTCCCAAGGAAGAACTGACCATAGAGCTTGGGGAGAGCTCCAAGGAGCGAACTGTTCTCGCAGACCTTAAATAATATGAACTGGAAATTAATTAACCAGTCCAGGAGAATAGACTAAAACTTGCTTTATTAGTTATATTAACCTAAAATTTGGCACAAGTTGAATGCTTAGAGATCAATATCAAAAGAAAATGCACATTAATGGGTCGAACGAAACGCAGTTAACTTAACACCATGGGTTAATTGTTTCAAACCATATTCCAACTCCTTCAAGAGAACATCCACAAAAACAGTTTCTATTGAGATTGCAATCAATATGACAATTCGTCGAAATCACATTGGAAAGGGCAGGATTGAAATAACCCACTAGACAAGTCTAACAAACAATAGCAACTAATTTCTAAATGGCTAAAACCAAGTTAATATTTTATCACATTCTTGTTCTATTAAAATAATAGTACAGACCTACAAAGTGGTATTTGAGCAGTAATGGAGAAAGCAAGGAATAAAAAATTATAAGTTGGCAGTCATTCAAAGTGGCCTTGAACTGCTCTGATCTCGCATGTATATGGAGATCTTCATCGGTGAGAAGATCGTCTTTTATATGTCCAACAAATAAAGACAACCTCATTGCAATTAGTTACAAAAAATAGGGTTGTGTACACAGACGCTAATCCTCACCCTTTCTTACAATTAAGGACTTCCATTCTCCCAATGAAATGCTAATGCATACCTATTCTTTGCAGAGGTTCCTCGACTTTCGGTACTTTGTGCTTTCTTTAATTCTACACATGTATGGCATAAAGGACCAACTTTGGCAACAGAAGATGCAAGAAAGGTGCCTGAATAATAGAAAGCAATCATTTAGCAAGAGAAGGAAAAGATAATTTGAAATAATTATATCAGCACCTGCATTAAATGCAAGCCAGCTGTCAGAGAACAAATAACATGCCTTTGCAAGCCCGGCAAGAGAAAAACTTGTCCACCGGCAATGAGTGAACAAGATTTTGAACTGTATCTTCCAACTTATGAAGTGGAACAGCCCTGCAAGTCTTAAGCACATCAAGCAAGGTCTTTCCATTCTCGAGGCAAATGTACTGCGCAGCACGCCTGTAAACTTTACATGCATGGATCTCAAACTGAGAAGGTGGAATAACCTGTCAAGCGTCAAAATATTAAAAACAGTCCAGAGAATCCAATAAAGAGAACAGAAAGAAAGGAAGTTTTACAGAGAATGGCATGACTTACTCTACGTCCATTACACAAAGTGCACGAACACAATATTCCTCCATCCCTAATTGTACCCCGTAGACCTGATGTCTGCACCAGATATTCCACAATGCAACTTCATAAGGCCCAGCATGAATCGGGACATGTGAATTTTATGAGCGAAGAAAGTTCAACGGTGATATTGAATTGCAGGGACATCAATAAGTATAGTGTGAGAGCATGTCACATGCTGAAGAATAACCTACAAACAGGGTAACAACAGGTATACCTTACAAGGACCACCCATATACACCACCGTCACCCCATCAAGCAAACCAGTCTCAAAAAGATCCCTAACTGTGAATAGCTTCTTGCCCACTGTTGCTTTCTTCGTGGTCTTTAACTCGACCATCTTACCTACAGAGGACTCATCGGCCTCCCTCGCTATTACTGCATCTAAAGTAGTCCTGTCAATTTTTACGTTGTTTGATATGCTGGCCTCATCACTCAAGAAAGTTCCTTCCATTTTGTAAGGTTCACGGATCTTTCTGTCCTCAGTGTCAAAAACCAAGCTTCCCTGCTCAAGACTGCCTTCCTGAATAACAACATCCACCAACTCTCCCTCTAAACCATCTCCAGAAAGCCTCGCCGAACAAAGCACTGGCCCTTCCGCAATTACACCGCTGCAGTCCTCCTTCACAATAACTTCGACCAGACACCGCTCTCTATCTAACTTCAAATCACTCAAACCACAATCCAGATAGCTACCATCCCTCTTAAAATCTTCATCCACTTCACCAGGCTTGGCTCCCACTCTTTGCTCTGCCTTCACTCCACTCCCATAAATAGCAAAATCACGTGTATCAACCTTCACCATACTGGTAGAACCTTCCTCTCTGGCTTCTCCCAAGGCGTCACTGAAACACCTAAAACCATTCAGTTGCGCACAACCACGGGGCTTCATCCTTCTATTGTACACAATCAATCGAGGACCTCCTTTCCGCCTCTTACCACCACCACGCCAGCCCTCACAGCTCTCCAACAGACCGTTATAGTCAAATCCACAACACAGATCCCCCTCCCCTGAATCCTCCTCTTCCTTCATACTATCTCCCCGGACAAGCCTACAAATCTCGCGTGCGAGATGCCAAGTTAGCAACGGTCAGCCACAAAAACCGCGTAAGATCAAACCAAACGACAAGAAATCACGCGGAAGGAAAGCCTAACCACAGATCTCCAGCTCAGCACGTGCGGCACACTGGGATGGTGCGGCGGCGGAAGGGCGGCTGCATGCCGATGAGGAGGATCGGAAGATACATGGCGGCGGTTCCGGAAGGCTTCCTCCACCGGCGATCGTGGTCGACGGTTGCGGGACCGAAGATCAGATAGGTAGATAGAAGGGTTTGGGGCTTCACGGGAGAGGGAGCGGAGGGGAGTTCTTGGAGCAAGAAGTGAAGGACTGAGCAGCTGAGCCAAGAAGAAGAGTGGAGAAAGAGACGGAGCGGGGACGGGAGAAGGGGGGGTGGGGATGGCAGTGTTCGTAAATTATCCATACGTCGTCGTTCCATAATTTGGGCTTTTCGAATGTTGGGCTTTGGGAATTAAGGTGACAGGCTTTGTGGGCTTATCATAGTCTGGTGCTCATGGACTGTCAGCCGGCCCGGCCCATTAACCATAAAAGTCCGGGTCCTTGAAACTCAGTATTTCGGTCTGACCCATTAAACAAGGTTTTTATATAACCTGTTCTTTTTGGGAGTAGACCCCAGATGAAATTTAGACATTTGCTTATGTCAACCTCCTCTTTCTGATCAATAATCTTTGTTTAATTAGAGTGAGATATTCTTCTCTGTTGTGACTAGTGACCTAAGCTGCGAATACAACATAAAAAAGGGGTGGTGGTGGCGGTAAAGGAAAAAGGATATTCGATGGGAACATATATGGAAACCGAACGAGTAGCTTAGTAGGAGGGATCGAAAAGTATAGAAAAGGGTTGGTGAAAGGTGATGATGGTGTCATGACTTTGGCTGACTACTGAATACATATGTGGAGAATCGGATCCTAGACAGGAGGTATATCCCTTGGGAAGATGCTGCTGCCATGGCAAAACACTTTTTCGTACAACTTCTTAAATGGCTTTACTGTGTGACAAAACCATATCTTTCCTTTTGGGTAATATTAGTCGTGTCACCTCATATTCACACAGGGAAATCCAATATTACTACCCTCTCCCCCTCCCTTCTCCCTCCTATAATTATCGGCCCCAACCCTTCTCGCTCGAACCCTCTTCCCCTCACCCCCCCCCCCCCCCCATCACTACAAACTCAACGAACGACCATGTAGCAAGCTACAGCATCAGTTGTTGTTGGGGGAGTAGTGTAAGGTAAGGGTGGGTTTTGCCCTTATTGTAGTACTGATGGCAATATCAATAACGTTTGCATGATTCTGGGGGTTATCCCCCTCCCCTACCCCTCCTCCCTCTCCAAAGGGCAACTTGGATCTTTGGCACTTTTGGGTTCTATCTGTCTCATCTTTCGTGTTATCCCATTTCTCCTGCTCCTCCGTTTGGGTTGGTGATCATGGGAACGAATGTTGGGTTCTGGCTTTGTTTCCTGATGTGGGTTTTGCTGTGTTGAATAATGGATTTGCTGGGTTTTGTTCAGATACTGAGTTCATGAGTATTTTACACATCATAAAACTTAGTTCTGTTTATTTTCGTTTCTGTAATCAAGAGAACCATCGCTTGTTCTTGTTTGCCTTGAGCTTCATCACTAGCACCTGGTGCTGCGCCCCCACCTCCGCGTACTTTAGGCTCATTATTAGGTACCTCTCGCGTATGTCCCTCAGCTCGGACTCCACGGACGACTTCGTCTGCTCGTCACGTTCCTTCGGAACCACGTCCCCTCACCCTCTCCTGGACGGTTTCCTTGTTGAGTCTGTCGAGTTCCATCTGCTATCCATCGGCAACCATCCACGATCAGTGTAAGAGGAGCTCATGAATTGATAGACAAATGGGAAGGGACTTGTACAAAGGTAAGGGAAACGATACCTGGGATTGGATTCTGTGGCCAGCAGGAAATGGGCGTCTGGGAATGATGTCTATGAACTTGGATCGACGCTGCCAGAATGGAAGCTCTCATCGGGAATACTTGTGGCATGATCATTCGGAGGGACGGTTCTCCAACCTGCTTTTGGCATGCCATAGATCCGTGGTTCCCCCTGATTCCTCCTCTCTTCCTTGATTGTCATAAGCTCATCTTCGAGAACCGTAGCTCTTTTTACCACTTGTTCCTTCTCCTCTTGGGTGTGCTTCTCTGCTCTCAGCTGCTTGCACTAGGAGGATACCGATGTTAGCATAGCCTCCATTTTCTCCTTCTCA
Source organism: Melastoma dodecandrum (assembly GCA_029817715.1). Classification (NCBI taxonomy): domain Eukaryota; kingdom Viridiplantae; phylum Streptophyta; class Magnoliopsida; order Myrtales; family Melastomataceae; genus Melastoma; species Melastoma dodecandrum. The sequence goes on from JARUPY010000606.1 coordinate 6,654,011, forward strand.
GCTTTGGCTGCATTGAGCTCCTTCAAGTCCACGATCTGGTCCTGCAAGTTCTCAATCTTCAGCATTTGGATCTTCCTGTTGTCCAATTCCTCCGTGAGCTGCCGGCGCTCGTACTCAGAAATGGTCTGCTTCAGCTCTAGTTCATTCAAAGCCATCCTCATCTTCTCTTCAGTCAATTTACGAATCTCCAATTGCCTGGAAAGTTTTCCTTCAGCCAGCATCATCATCTTCAGGTCCTCGACTTCTATTTGCAGATCATTCAACTCGGCCTCCTTTGATTTCAGCTCGTCTTGTGTTCCCGGACTGAATTCCAATCGACATTTCTCCAACTCCACGCCATCTCTTTCGCCTCGAATCCCGATTACTTCGTCGGTTAGTCGATTGATATCTATTTTAAGACTGCTTATTTAAGCCATTCTTTCTTCGTAAGATTTATGGAGCAAAACAGGCTCCTCTAGTTGCTTCTCGTTTTCAAGGACAAGGACATCAAGTTCCACCTCAATAAGGCTTCTTTCTTTAGCTGCGACATTTTCAAGCATCACAGAAATCTTCTCTTCCAGCTCTTCAATCTTGGTGGCTCGGCCGTTGTGACTGCCTCGTAATTGTTCCAACTCCTCTTCATGGCATAAAAACACATGCCAAAAGCATCGGTTGCTTCACCAAAGGGGAACATCGAGAAATTGGGAGAACAGCCAGCCATGTCTTCCCCCCTACAGTAGTAACCGATGCTGCAGAACGATTAGCTATATATTTGTCGGGTCGATCGATGGAAACTACTAGGACGGAGAGTCTTGTGCTATGTCAGGACTACTTCATGGTCGTGTCGTCCAGCAAACATTCCGTGATTTGTCTTGTTTATAGCTCGAGCCTTGGGCATTCAATGCAAACAGGATTGCCATTGTGAATCGTCACGATCTTATATGGGTACTCTGAGTATGAGCTCACATTTGCCGTGTCCGGTCCCTGGGGTTAGGTTAGGACATGCGGCGCGTGGAACAGACAAACCAACCGCCCGATCGACAATGCCACAAACAGTAAAAATCTTTGTCTTCTAAAGATAAAAACCAGCTCAATCTAACTTCTACCAGCAGGTGTTCCATCAATATATTGCAGTTAAAGTGAAGTTAGACAGTGATCTCCACTTGAACTCGAACACATCACCACCAAACCTTTCCACCCAAAAAGGAAAACATTGTGTAAATCTGATTAAGAGGAGATCCGACAGTTGCAGGCCCAATTAAGGCCCATCAGGCTCGGTCGGGATGTTTTGGGACTTGGACCTATCAAGTGCTAGGAGGCATCCGCGACGAACCCCTCGGCACGTGCTTTTGCGATCTAACCCGGACCGCGCCGAATTCTGTAGGCCTGGCTGCGAGCCTGAAGATGTGGCCATACTCCTGGCAAATACTAACCGAACTCGGGTCCTGACGCTCGACAGACGGTCGGAATCCGTCAATGCTGATCACGAGCAGGGACCATCCCGGTGGGTCACCTTATTAAAAAAAATGAGCGCCTACGGACAAGGATTGGGGGGGGGGGGGACTGACCTTTCAGTGTCGCCAAGGACGAAATCGAATTCAGACAAATGGGAGCGGTGGAAATGGTTAGATTTCGGACAATAAAAGTCGCCCGGAAAGACAAACCCAATTCTATTCCATCCCAATCATTGTTGTTGTGCATTACTAATACTAATCCCCTTCCAAGTACAGTAAATAACCCAACAGCAAGCATTGGGTCATCTTATATTCAATGAATCTTCTTGTAACCCAACAAGCTACGGGAAGTCCAACATCACATGAGAAATTTTTTGAAGTGCCTAAAGGAAAGTCCAAGTCAACTGCAAAATTAAATTAAATTTTCGATTGACTTTTTGGAGGAACCCATGAATGCCCGATATGAGATGTAATGTAGTAAAGAGGGTCATTGACTTTTTTTTTAAAAAAAAGGGGGGGGGGGGTTGTGGGGTTTCTGAGTTAACATCTGAAGAAAGTCAAAACTGGAGTTGAACGAGTCGCGATGATCATTGAATTAAGAATACGAGTACAGTACGATAATAATAGGGTTAATATTTAATATATATATATATATATATATAATATGAAATTCGATATATCTATTATCGGACTTTTCAGTCCAAAACACATTTCTTGGACACTTCTTTCTCCCATCAACATCCAATGCATACGATAAGACTTCCCTGTCACCGATTACGATTGCAGGAGCTCCAAGGCTTTGCACAATCCCACTTATGTCCTTTTACTTATTTCCCTAGTGTTTTAGGACAACGTCAAAAACTTTCCTTTTTTTTTCTTATTCACTTAAAAACTCTTCCTCCAAAAATATATCACCTAATAACTCGTTCGTACACCCCCCCCCCCCATTAAACAACCCAGAATTAGTTGAGAGTTAATTATCGAAGGAGTTCTCGCACCTTACATTTAAAAGCTAGCAATTAAATGAAGGGTCTCAATTATACTTAAGACGTTGGCACAGGCCTTTTTTATCCGATGTGGGACTATCAACACCTCCCCGTAATTCCACATCGAATTTTTGTCCGGGGGCACGAATCTGGCTCTAATACCATGTTAGAAATCGTGTGGGGGGTTAGCCATTCACCTAAAAGCTAGCAACTAAATGAAGGGTCCCAACTATATTTAAGGCGTTGGCCAGGCTTATTTTATCCGGTGTGGGACTATCCCAACATGGCATGGCATGACTCTACTAATCAAATCCTTTTGGGTTTTGTGGATAAGTATCAACCAGTTGCTACAAATGAAAGCCTTTTCGAAACAATAATTATGATATTTTTCATATATTTCGCGAGGGTAATTTCCTCGATTCCAAGAAATTCTTCTTCTTTGGCTCACGGGAAGAAATGTAATCCATGAAGCACACGAAGGTTGTGTCCCTATACAGGCTCGGGTTCACCTCGTCCACTAGCTCGGTCCACGGCCTCACCGTGGCATCGAATGGGAAACTGTGTATCGAGACGACCGAGATGCGAGACCTCTCGTGGTTGGCCAACACCCTATGGACGATGCTCCTGTACCTCCCGTTGCTGAAGATCTCAAGGTGGTCCCCGACGTTGACGGCGAACGACCCGGGCACAGGATCTACGGTTACCCACTCCTCCTCGTGGTGGACTTGGAGCCCCGCGACTTCGTCTTGTAGCAACAGCGTGAGGAACCCATAGTCGGAATGCGGAGGCATCCCTAGCGTCAGATTGGGCTGCGGGCATGGAGGGTAGCAGTTCATGACCATCAGTTGGCTCCCAGCTTTGAACATCTCCATGACATTACCAACATTGCGATCGATCCCATCGTCGCTTATGTTGTCCACCCCGGGTCCTTCATTGTTGGGTTTGTGAAGGATCAGCAGGCCTTCTAGTATTGCCTCCATTAGGACCAAGGACATGTGTTTTGTCTCCCTTGCGTAGTTTGCCACCAATTTCCTAAACCATGTAAGTAATTCAAATATTTTGCGCCATTTTTTTTAGTATCCCTTTTTGTTCATTGTTGAAGACGGATGGTTAGGGGGTGGTTAATTACCGAAAGTCGGCGGGCGAAGACGGCCAGTGCCGGAGCGACCCCTCGGACATGGTCGGGGGACACGTTATCTTGAGGAAGTCCCTCCAACATAAGACGTTGTCCTTCTTCTGGTTCATGCTCGTCCCGTACCGTACAGGCAAGAACATGTCCGGTGACATGTACGTCTCCCTCTCCTCGAATGGCTGTTTGAAGAATCCCGCGGTCACATCGATCATGTCCGTCAGTATCTCCGTAGGGATCCCATGATTCACCACCTGGCATCCATCATCGGCGTGTCATAAACCCCTTCATCATTTCGTTGTTTGTAACGGCGAAATCGGACGAAAGTTGCTAACCTGGAAGAAGCCATGCGTCTCGCAGGCTTCCGCAATGGACTCGACGACCCTGCGGCGGTTCGGCCCTCGCAGCTCCCGGAAGTCGACCATCGGCAGCCTTATGCTGTTCCCTGACCGAAGGGGACTCAAATTCCCATCCTTGGACCTCGGTCTCTCGTGCAGTGGCAGCACGTACTTGTCAGGCAAAACCGTGAGCCCCCTCTCGGACAAGTACTTCACTCCCTTATCGTACACGTGACCGCGTCCACCAACTGCGGCCTCGTTTTCCTTCTCCGCAGAGCCCTCCACCTTCATTATCTAGTCGGAGGAAACAACGCTCGCAATGCGTGGAGGGGGGCGGAGGAAGTTGTGGGAAAGAGATGGAAACTATGGCGGTCTATTTGTTATTTAGCAAGGGGGAAGATAAAAGTGATCAAATGGAATTTATAGAAATTCTCAACTTTCAAAAAATTTATTCAATATAATATAAATTAAGTATTATTCTAAGCTTTTACGTCAAAATGATAAATTCGATGTTAGAGTTTCAACCAAACCTCAACTAATAATTGTTAAAGATAAAAAGCATGATATAGAAAGTATACTACTTTTAAATCATATTTAACGCAAGGGACTAACGTATGCACACCGGGGAGTATGAAACCAGTTTTAGAACGTGTAGTATCTTTGGACAAGGGGGATGCGGTCGGAAAGACGAGACCATCGCCCTCGATGGGCTCTGTCAAAAACTTTGGTCGCGATCCGTCGATCGACGATCCAAACAAGAGCTGAATTTAGTAAGCACTAGTCCACTTACAAAGGACCGGTTCGTGGCATGATTGACATGGTGTTCCATGGACGATGGTCTTTCTAGGGAAAAATAAATAACCCAAACGCCTTCAACCAACTCAAAGGGACGACAAGAAACAGGAAACTTTTGGATGAGCAGATGGACCGACGTCATGTTATCGGAGTGTGTCACTAGTCACGCGTAGATAAGATGTCCAATACGGGCAAATGCATAGATTCAGTTCTTCCTCAATCATTAAGGAATAAATATTTACCTCAAACTAATTAATTAGTTTGGAGAAAAAGCAAAACCAAACTCAACCCCATCCACATTTTCAGACGGCTTGCTTGTTTGGTTGACTTCGGATTTTTTCTTCCGATTTTAATTTCTAATCTTCAAATTTATATACTCCACAAGGATTTCTATACTGTCCAATGTATAAATCGTGGGCGTAGTTTTGATGCGAGTGTATTGCAATCCGAATTTTGTTACAATCGTGTTGTAAAATTTCTTGATTAATGTTTATAAATTCATGTTAAAACTGATTTTATTCTTTAAAGAAATCGGTATTTTCGTCCTAAAAATTGAGAGAATGCCGATTTCCCCCTTCTAGAACGAATTCAGTGTTTCAAACACTAATTTTTATGATTTTTTAGAGCATTGATTATCTTAAGAAATAAAATTGATATTTCAAATCTTAATTTAAGGACATTAGTTAAAAAATTTTAAAATTAATGACCCTATTTTACGAAATAATTTAGTTACTCGTTTATCTTTGCAATCCAAGGTTTAGATTCGTCATTGTGAGAACAGGTCAAAATGCCTTCAATCTATCAACAGAGGTTGTCCCCCCCCCCCCTCCCTTATTGTTGTGGCTAGCTCACTCCTTTGAGAAGCTGGCGTGGTAGAAAGTAGGAAAATATCGACCTTTCCTCACATTGGGATGATGACCCCTTTGAGTCTACAGACACCTGATGTAAATAAAAATGGACTGTCGCTTGTCTTGTTCCCTCTGAAATGATGTAATAACTAGAAACCATGGCCATCATCATATTCCCGGTCTGAACCCAGTTGGGGGGAGTCGCATATCATTGTCATCAATGAAAGGTCGGGGGAGATCGTGACGATTTTGTCCTAACGGCGTGTCTCCCTTGTGCACATTTGAACTGTGAGGCATATGAATGGGACCCCTCCCCCCTATCCCTACACCAAAAGACAAAAGAACCCCAACCCCCCGAAGATGAAGCTACCCCGAAAAGGAAACAATCGGTAACATATTCGTATCCAAATCCAAATCGGACACTAGATAGAGGCAAGTAACGTGTGAAATGGGTTTTGAAGTCGGGTGGCCCGCCATTCCATCTCATGTCATGCCAAGCCGAAACCTCTCTGACCGAGGCAAAACTTTAGTTTGGTTTATGATTGCCGCGTTTAACTTCAGTGGTCCGAAAGGGGACACCAAATTCGTAACTCGAACCAAATCCGATGCACAATTCTTGTCGGGTCGGCCCATAAAATGTTCAAACCCAAATCCATGTTTATACCACATGATGCGACGAGCAAAGAGCCTCATTAGGTCCTAGGAATTGTCTTAATTAATCCTATGTTCTGGAGAAACCCCGGTATGATGGGCAGGATCCCGATGCTAGCGCGGCTGTAGCGGCCCAGTTGAACCCCCCGGAGTAGTGTTAAGGGCTCCCGATGGACTCCGGGTGTAGAGATGTTTATGTTCAGGTGGGTCTCTCGGACGAGGCAGTAGTCTGCTAGGATTATCCCGCCGGAGTAGCCCCCGAGCCACATTTTTTAGTTGAAGCTCTCGCTCGATTTGGAGAGCCACCTTGGCTGGAATGCTAACCCCCCCACCCCCCCCAGGATTGCTGTTATCAGGGCTCTGGTTCGGATAAGGTGAATTGGGTTGAGTTAAGGTTGACTAGGGCATTCGCCAGGGTGACAACATTTGGTCGCGATGTTTGTTGAGGCGGTTGACAGGCTTATCCCGAGGATCGCCAGGGCTATCGTCCAGACACCACTAATCTCCCCCAGGACACCGCTACCTTTCATTGCCTTTGGCATAAGGAGAAATATCGCCTCTCCCTTATTCACGTCTCAATCTCATTCCACCCTCATCCGACCAACGCCCGCAGGGTGGGGACGTGCGCCCCCTTGACCCTGAAGGCTGACCTGGCAAGGACAGGGAAAGGAATCTCGTACCGCTGATATGTGGTAAAATGGAAAACCAGTCCTAGCTACTACAGAGCACATAGATAAACTACAGCAAGAACAGAATTACTATTTCATTCCACAGAAGAACAACGCAGCCCACTATTCACACCCACAACCGTCAACAAAACCCCGACAGCCCAAGCCAACTATGTCCAACGCCGATCACCACATCACTACCACCTGCGCCATTTCCCTGCTTCGTTTGAGATCTAACTAACTCCTCCGGCTGCCGCAATTCCCCCTATATAATGATAGTTCCCGGGCTGGGCCAGACCCGACGCACAAGCCCACTTTAATACCCAGCCCACTATTTAAAATGTAACGATTCTAACGGCTACTAACGGCCAAGTCTTCACGCACCCCCGCCCTTTTCTTCTGCCTTCCCTCCCGTCTGCTACCAGATACCCCTAAGCTCCTGCAATTATCTCCTTCTTCGCCATTGCTTCTCTTTATTCCTTCTCTCCTCCGTCACACCTCAGCCAATCACCCTCGTATCAAGCGCCCCTCCTTGGAGTACACTTGTCCTTAAGTGTACAACCTGGGTATTTGTTTTTTAACTCAAAGAGAAGCTTCCATGTTGCATCTTCCTCCAATTCTCCTGTCCATTGCACCAAAACTTTAGTAACGGCACGATTACATCTTTTAACCATTCGCCTGGCTAAAATTGTAATAGGTTTCTTGTCCCGAGGTTCGCAGAACTCCGGTAATGCAGAAGAGACTCGAGATATATCAGCAACACTTCGGTGCAGCTTGGAAACGTGGAAGGTGGGGTGGATAACAGACCCTACAGGTAACTCCAGTCGATAAGCCACCTTGCCAATGCGATCAATCGCCTTATAAGGTCCATAAAACAGAGGAGACAGCTTGTGGTAGTTTCTCCGTGCTACCGATTGTTGTCTGTAAGGTTTGAGTTTTACAAACACCCAATCCCCGATGGCAAACTCTCTCTCAGATCTATGCTTGTCGGCCTACTGTTTCATACGATGCTGTGCCCCGTCCAGTTGGAACCTCAGCAGTTTGATCATTCCTTCTCGGTCCCTCAGCTCCCGATCCACCAATGGCAAAACATGGTCATTGGGAAGGTAGGGTATATGTATAGGGGGCAGGCACCCATATAGAGCTTCAAAAGGGCTCATCTGAATGGCTGAGTGGTAGGTACTGTTGTACCACCATTTAGCCAATGATAGCCACCTGCCCCACTCCTTCGGACAATCCCCCACCATACACCTCAAATAGGTTTCTAGGCAACGATTCAGGACTTCTGTCTGCCCATCGCTCTGAGGATGGTAAATTGTAGACATGTGCAGCTCTACTCCCTGCAGAACTTGCTCATGAAGATGGTGTCGCGATCTATCACAATGGTGGCTGGTAGACCATGCAGCTTGAATATGTTATCCAAGAAGACCTGTGCAACTTCTTTGGCTGAATAGGGATGTCGCAAAGCCAGAAAATGTCCATATTTGCTCAGCCTGTCAACCACTACTAAAATACTATCCTTTCCTTGCGATAGAGGTAGGCCCTCGATAAAATCCATAGAAATATCCCTCCAGATCTCGTTGGGTATTGGCAGAGGCTGCAACAATCCAGGTGAAGCCGCATTATCATACTTGCATCTCAGACATACAGCACACTCTCTTATAAACTGTCGGACTTCTCTCTCCACCCCATTCCAAAAGAACAAACTCGTGATTCTTTTACATATAGCTAGCACCCCTGAGTGACCCCTAGTTGGGCTGCTATGGAATAAACAGATGATTTTTCGTTTGAGCTCCTTACTATCACCCACCACCAACTTGGACCGCCTTTTCAAGAAGCCCTGTTGCCATTGATACTTCAAATGAGTCTATTGAGTCTGTCTTCCCTTTTTTAGCCCTTCTATTAAACTAGCCCATTTGGCATCAGTTTCCCAACTTTCCTTAATCTCATCCAACAGAGTCGGTGAGTATTCAGAAGTGATGGTGGAAAACAGCTCTGGCCCCTGAATCCTAGACAAGGCATCTGCAGCAACATTCTCCCTCACTCTTTTATACATTATTTCATAATCATAACCCATCAACTTTGCTAGCCACTTGAATTGGCTTTCGGTGTGGAGTCTCTGCTCTAACAAGTATTTCAAGCTCCGATGGTTCGTCTGAATGATGAAGTGTCTTCCAGTCAGATAATGGTGCCACTTTCCTACCGCGTACACGATTGAGTATAGCTCTTTCTCATAAACAGATAGACCATAGTGCCGTTGGTTAAGATGCTTACTGATATAAGCTATGGGATGGCTCTTCTGCTTTAAAACAACACCAATGCCCACCTCGCATGCATCTGTTTCCACTACGAAGGTCTCAGTGACATCTGGGAGGGCTAAGACCGCGGCTGAACTCAACAATTTCTTCAACAGATTGAATGCCTCCTGAGCCTGAGCTGACCACTGGAAAGCATCTTTTTTTCAACAGACCTGTTAACGTCCAACTGATAATGCCATACCCCTTCATGAACCTCCGATAGTATCCACTCAAACCTAAGAATCCCTTCAGCTGCTTCACTGTAGTGGGAATTGGCCACTCTTGAACCGCCCTCACATTGGCTGGATCAGTGGAAACGCCTTCTGCACCGATAAAATGCCTAAGATATTCCACCCTTGAACTCCCAAACGCACATTTAGACCTTTTGGCGAACATGGTATGCTGCCTCTGAATTGATAGAGCCAGTTGCAGATGTTTTGCATGCTCCCCCTGGTCTTGCTGTAAACCAGTATATCGTCGAAGAAAACAAGGATGAATTTCCTAAGATAGGGCCTAAAAATAGTATTCATGAGCCCTTGAAATGTTAGGGGCGTTGGTGAGGCCAAACGGCATCACCAGAAACTCATAATGGCCGTCGTGTGTCCTAAAAGCCGTCTTGTATACATCCTGCGGAGCCATCCTAATCTGGTGATACCCTACCCTCAAGTCGATCTTCGAGAAGATTGTGGCACCAAACAACTCATCCAACAGCTCTTCTATGATGGGAATGGGATACTTATCCTTCACTGTGAGAGCATTCAATTCCCTATAGTCCACGCATAACCTCCATGATTTGTCCTTCTTCTTAACTAAGACCACTGGTGAGGAAAACGAGCTCCTACTTGGTTGGATCACCCCGGCATTTAATAGCTCTTGTATCATACGCTCAATCACATTCTTCTGCGTTGCTGAGTGTCGATACGGTCTGACATTGACCCCCTACACCCCCTCCTTCAGCTGGATCACATGTTCATGTCCTCTAAAAGGGGGAAAACCTTTTGGTTCCTTGAATAGATCTTCAAAAGAAGATATTACTTCTTCCTAATCCAGTTGCTCTTCGTTACCTTCGAGGGCACAACAATACAATGGGAGTTCAGCCCACCCTTCAACTTGCACTTCCATCCAACAAGAGATGTAAGTTGGAATTACATTTCTCCAAGTTCTACCCTCCTTTGTTGTCAACTGCAACACTTTGCTGTCCAAGGTTTGCTCATTGCCCACCAACCTCACCTCATTTTGTTCCCATATAAACCGCATTATAGCCTCTTGGAAATTCCAAGTGATATCGCCCAATTCAGCTAGACACTTGACTCCCAATACCATCTCACACCCTCCCAAGGCAATCAGATAAAAGTCAGCCACAAAACTATGGCCCTGCACCTCCCATTCAAACCTCTTCAGCATGCTAGTACAGTAGATACTTCTGCCATCCGCAACCATTACCCGCACAGGAGCTATGGGAACAGCAGCCAAATTCATCCCTTTAACCACTCCCAAATCTAAAAAATTATGGGTGCTTCCTGAATCAATTAATATGTTTAAACTCTTCCTCTTGACCTGCCCTACCACCTTCATCGTTTGGATCCCTGTTCCTCCTTCTACCCCTTTCATAGCATGCATGGTTACTGTAATGTCTTCTCGCCCTTCTGACAATCTATCCCAGTTATATTTATAAAAAAAAAAATCTATCACAGTTATCATCTCCCTTCATGACTTCCTCCCCTTCTTCTGGTCCTTCTTCTACAATCAGAGAGAAAAATTGCCGCCTAGCACGCCTATGAGATCGGGTGAATGGTTCATTGCATCCGAAGCATAGTCCCTTCAATATCCTCTCTTCTATCTCTTCTTGTGTTAGGCGTCTCCTTCCTTGAGAAGCATTTCTAGTATCTTCCCCAGCTATAAATCCCCTATTATTGCCACCTCGGTAGGGACTACCTGGACTACCAGAACTATCAGACAATCCTGCATTCCTCAGGGTTCCCATGCTTGTAGGCGTGGTAACTGCAAGCTCCCCTCTCACCCCCACTTCTCTCGCAGCCACCATATTGGTGAATCATGGTGGCCTCGCTCCTTGCCCAATTTCGATGAGTGGTGCATCCTGGCTCAAAATCATGGCGTTTGCTTGAGCACTAAGCAGATCCACTAGTCGAAGCAGCCACAGAGTGCTCCTGTATTCTTCATTTAAACCATTGAAGAATAAGCTAACCTGAAATTACATTGGCAAGCCTATCTTCTCCAGGACCCCCCTCAAACAAGAATCAAATTCAGCCATATAAAAGTAAAGGTTATCTAACTTTCCCTCCTGCTTCAGATTCTTCATTTTTCCCATAGGATCTTCGAACACTTCTGCTCCAAATCGCCGGTTGAGTGCTGCTGCATATTCCTCCCAGCACAGAGGCGATCCCGTGCTTCTATTTTTGAAGAAGGTGTAATGCCACTGCAAGGCCCCGCCATATATGTAGAGTGAAGGTAGTTTGACCTTCTTATCATTTGGCACACCCTCGAACTCGAAGTAGCGCTCACTTATACAACAAATCTTCTAAGTTATTCCCATCGAAATTAGGGAACTCAATCTTAGGCATAACAAATGTAATGGGTCCTCTACTTGTCACCTCCACTTCCCTGACCACAGTCCTCTCAGCTACACACCCCTTTCCAACATCGACGACCCAGAATCCTTCCTCTTATCCAACTCCGACAATTGTGCATCTCCGTCAGCCGAAACACCGTATGAGTCTGCATATCCTTCATTTGCGTCGTCATTAACTCCATTCGCTGCATCATTTCATTCAACACCGAGTTCATGGCTTCTTGGTCCCTTTTCAACTCTCCATACCTCGTCTCCATAGCTTACCACAAGATCGATGCTCTGATACCCTTGATCTGTGGTAAAATTGAAAACCGATCCTCGCTACTACAGAGCACGCAGATAAACTACAGCAAGAACAAAATTACTATTTCATTCCACAGAAGAACAACGCAGCCCACTATTCACACCCACAACCGTCAACAAAACCCCGACAGCCCAAACCAATTATGTCCAACGCCGATCACCACATAACTACCACCTGCGCCATTTCCCTGCTTCGTTTGAGATCTAACTAACTCCTCCGGCTGCCGCAATTCCCCCTATATAATGATAGTTCCCGGGCTGGGCCAGACCCGACGCGCAAACCCACTTTAATACCCAGCTCACTATTTAAAATGCAACGATTCTAACGGCTACTACCGGCCAAGTCTTCACGCGCCCCCGCCCTTTCCTTCTGCTTTTCCTCCTGTCTGCTACCAGATACCCCTAAGCTCCTGGAATCATCTCCTTCTTCGCCAATGCTTCTCTTTATTCCTCCTCTCCTCCGTCACACCTCAGCCAATAACCCTCGTATCTACCGCGTCCCCGGGTTACCTGCAAGCACGAGCGGCACCAGGAGCATCATGGTCGCGATTCCCTGCCACCAGGGCCATCCCAAGGTCGACAAGGCTTCCAACCAGGTAATAGGAGGGTACCCCGACAACTAGCCCAACCCACAGGCTCGCCATCTCCCAATCAGAGAGGGTCCTCTTGGCAGGCTTAGCGGGGCGGAGGCCGTCGTTGGTCAGGGTTGGGTCGGGCTCGGCCGGCGAGTCATCACTAGCAGCACTAATGCCGCCACTACCATGACTCTTCCTAGCAAATCCCATGGCTCTCTTGTAAGTGATGCGCTCGACCTCGACACGATTAGTACATTTTGTTGTACCAGATTTGAAGGACAGAGATCTGAGGGGAGTAACGAATTTGGGCGGGATGGGGAGTGGGAATCCGGAGACGGAGATGGGATCTTAATCACTTGGACAACATCCGGCGATGATGGGTGGGGGGTTCTTAGGACAAAAGACCGAAGATTCAGGACCTTTTGTCTTGTCGGGTTGATGATGGCCGGGTAGATAGGAGGAGATGGTTGGACAACAGAAAAACGTAAGAGCGTTGGAAAATCAATCGACTTTGCCCAAAATGAAATTACTCCAATCTGGGTTTGCTTCAGTTGGGTTGCCCTAAGCGGGGATTCGATTCGATTCGATTTGGGGTTAAGTTCACAGAAGTGGCACTGTTTTGTCTAAGATCCCATTTTTTTTTCCCTTTCTTGAACAATAATTGCACGTGTTTTAGGTTGATTTGGTAAATCATGTCACGACCCGATTGGATGGAGGAGGTCACATCGGAATCACTCGGACACGTTAAAAAAAAATCATTCCACGAGGTTGGGAAGCAATTCATTTGCAATGAAGGGCTGCTTCATTTTCTTATTAATGATAACAATAACAACAAATACAATGATACAAAGTGATCCATCCAATCCAATCCACATCATTATTTGAACCTTCCCACATGTGTGTTGTGGTGTGACTTTTCCATGAATGGTCCCCCCCCCCCCCAAATTATAAAAAGGGTCACGGCTAACTTCCCCCCTTAAAGGCCACCCCCCCATGATCATTACATTACATCTCACTAACCCAAATAAGACTCAGAGAAAAGAATCAAGCTACGACATGTTATTTTTATTCCTTTCCCGCTGCAATAATAATTGTTAGAACCCCTTTTAATGTACGTATTCGGAACATGTAAGAATAATTAACCCCCCACCCCCAATGTATAAACTATCGGGAGGGATGCCCAAGAAAGGGAAAAGGAGAAAAAGATAAATGTAACGTGACTATACCTTCCCCCAAATTAAATGTGTTTGTGTGTGTGTCTGTGATTGATAAAAACCAAGTAGAAAGAGCTCCTTTTTTTTTCATGTGTTCTTGTCTTAGGACCACAGTGGCGCCCGCCGCGGGACCCCCTTCCGTCTCTTGGTGCTTGGACTAGCCCCTTGGGGGGACGGCTTGCTGGACCGATGATGTGCGCCTCCTCGCCTCGAGGCCCCTTGGGGATGATCTGTGATGATCCCCTGTTGTTGTTGTGGTTTATGTTGGTCTCCATCCTCGTTGGTGGTCTGCCCCAATTCGAAGCTGGTGTTCCCACCATTCCTCCTAACGCCAGCAAGCTGCGGGAGAATATTAGACAATCAGGGATGATAAATAATTGGCATAATGAGGGTCTTTGTTAACTAAACAATAATTTAGGAGAGAGGTAGGGTTGGGGGGAGGGGGGGTGGGGGCCAATCTATATTGATGGGATGCACGGCATAACCACCATATGATGATGTTGATAACACCCATGTGATTGGAGGAGGAGGAGGAAGAATGGAAAGGGAGACAATCAGAAAAGAAATTATGAATATGAAGATGGATTGGACCCTTCACCTTACAACCCAAGGAGCAGAACCTTAATGTGTCCAGGAGGCTTCTCCCACAAATCTCGCAGACATGGTGGTGGTGATGATTTGAGGAAGCTCCTCCTGGTCCTCCCCCCTTGTTGATGTAAGAACTGAGGTTGTTGTCTTGCGTTTGCGATGATGAGGATGATGATTTGGGTTGGGGCCTCTGGTTTAGGAAGATTACCCTGGCGCTGTTGATCACGTATGTCTGAACCCCGCTCACATCGATCACCTTCTGCATCTCCCCCACCCTCACCACATCATGGTACGATGATCTCCTTATCTAATCCCACCACCGGAAAACAATGATCCACCCGAAGGAGAAAATCAGTACGGTGACGACCAATGGGGACGGAGAAGGTTTCATCCCGTAAAAGTTCGGGCATCGTGTAAGGGAGGCAGAGTGACCTGGACGACGCGGTGATCGTGGTGGCGGGAGGAGTGGCAGTAGAAGCAGAAGGCGGCTGCTGCGGCAGGGACGGGGGCATCATTTCCGTTACAGTCAAGGCAGAACATGTTGCATTCGTTACGGGGGGAGTCAAGGTGGGAGCGACAGGCGGCGAAGAACCGGGTCTTGAGCAGCAGCTCCAACCACGGCGGGATTTCTCTGGACATTGCCGGAAAAACGTCTGCCGGAGTCGGTTTCGGGTTTTCCTGGGGGAGGAATTCAGGGTGGAGGGAGCAACGAGGTGTGGGAGGAGGTGGGGGTGGAGTTTGGTACAAACTATGCTATGACAGCCGGGGATATAATTTACAAAGAGGAGGAAGAGAAAGAAGGAAGAAAGAAAGAGGAGAAGAATGTTTTTAAGGATGGAATTATTAATAAAAATAAAATGAAAAAAATGAGACGAACGAACGTACGATCGATTCCTTCGATGCCAGACTATTATGTTCATTCTCTTTTCTTAATGATATTTTAATTTGGGTTGTTTAGGTGAGGAGAGGACAAAAAAAAGTTAATTAATTTTAAGCTTCATCACATAATCGGAGGGCTGAGATTGAGGGTGGTTGGGTGGGTGGCTGGGAGTCGTTGGTGGCCGTCGGATGAGATTAAAATAAATAAATAAATAAATACTAAAAATGTAATGAATGCCCCGATATGTTAAGTATTGATGGGGACATTAATTAATATAGGTAAATTCTGGAATATTATTAATGAGAGAAAGAACGATTTTTATTGTCGTACGGTATTTGTTTGGATATATATCTGGGAAATATGTATAACTTCTTTCTTTGGTTTAGCACGCAAATGCTCATAGGAGTAAGTAAATTTGGAACCCACTACTACTTTACCACCACCACATGGGTCTAGTAGCTCTAATTGCGTTCCCATGTGTTCTACCCAATCCAAGATTTATTTTCGCGATTCAAGGGTTCGAATCTTAATTATCGCCCTATGGGTATGTCTTAGGTCCTGATATTGTTATTAATTTTAAAGTTTTGTCGTGGTTGTAAAGAATATATTGAATTTGAATTGAATAAAATAAAACCCTTTTAATAATATAAGTATTAAGAAATACTCGCACTTAAACAGAATTAAATGTGACGTCTTTGTTTGAGATGGGAGTCGCTTGGAAATGTCGTTAGGGTTTTTGATTTCCAAATCGAGTCGCGATCGATATCTACGTCTTCTGAGTTGCGGTAAGATTTCTCCCGAGTTTGGAATGTTTGCGGCGTTCCTGATTTGAGTCCTTTTCGTTTTTTTTTTTTATTGGATTGGAATTTGCTGCCGGCCGGCGTTTGATGGATCGTCGGTGCTGGTCGCGTCCGGTCGAGGTCGAGGTTTTAAGGGATATTTTGAAAGGTTTAGGCTTTGATGCTTGTGGATGAGAGAGTGGCGATGCGTGCAGTGCCTGGAATTAGGACTCAATCGAGGAACTGATTCTTAATCGGTTCTTTCTCTTGCCCTGATTTGGTCTGAGTTCTCGTGTTTTTTTTCGTGCTGGTCCGACTGGCTAGGCTGGCAACGCGATGTAGAATAATGCTGTGCGGACGCAACGTTGACTCTTCTTTGTTTCTCTTATAATGGAGGAGAAACACCCGAACTAGAGAAGAAGGAGAGACGGACCTTCCGAATCTTTTTCCTTCCTCGTCTCTTTTTCCACAGCTTCAAGGTGATTTGGGTGCCCCCCATGAACAGGACAGACAACGAATTCAAACCATGGAATCAACAGCTGATCGATGGGGATATAGATTTCCAGGCACTTGTGGTGTATATTTGACTTGTATCGGTGAAAGGAACAAGAAGTTGGTAGTTGATCGGGGCTTTGGCGCTAGATATCAGGACCGACGGTTGCTTTTGTGGTGACAGGCGGGTCGCTATAGCAGATATAAATGCCTCTTAATAATGCTAGTTGTGGTTTGTTGCATTCTTGAGGTTGATAGCTCCCCGATGCAATCAACCAGGACCATCTTATAAAAAGGTTTTGCATAGCCATGTTATGGGGAGCCGACATTTACGACTGGCATTAAGCTCAGCCAATCTGTTCGGGCCTCGAGATGCATCGAAGAATAAGTAATGAATGAAGAAGATCCACTGATCACATTGTAATGAGGATCACATTTTAAGCTGTTTAATGACTTGTTTGGGTGGGATGCCTAAGGTGATCAAAATGAGGTGGGAGTGAGCCACGGTGTTTTCCCGGTCACCTAACTCGAACCCAATGATGCAAATGAACGATGCGTGTGAAGAGTGGCATGTAATTGGGTCGTCAGATTCTTCCTCGTACGCAAGCAGTTACTTGACCCATAATTTATTAATTAGCCCTCCTCCATTTGGATATCCACGTAAACAGAGCTTTGCTGCAAACAGCAAGAAATTTCAAATGCCATACATATGAAATTTTCTGCGGTATCTCCCATGCAATTACCGTACAAGATCCTGATCTGTTTAAGCAAATGTGATTGTGATGATAATCATCAAATTAAGCTAAAGAGAAACAGGAAGAGAAGGAAAGGTTTTTCCGTTAATCACTCGTCCGCCCTCCCCCCGGTCTTTCCCATTTTTTTTTTTCTCTTCTACTTTCACTTTTTATTATGTCGTCGTCTCAATTTCTTGCAGCAACAAGACAATGAAATCGTCGGTCCTTCACCCTCGACCGTCGTTGGTTTCCTCCGACTCCTCCTTACTTACTTTGTCCGCTCTCTTGTCCGTCGCCGTCGTCTTTTCCGCGGCCGCCGTGTTTGTCGAGTCAGCCGCCATTCTTCCCCTCGAGCGCGCATTCCCACTTCTCCACCCCCGTCGCCGCGTCCTCGACCTCGACTCCGCTCTCGCCAGGGACCGCCTTCGTCACCCTCGTCTCTTGCAGGGTGTCGGCGTCGTCGACTTCTCCGTCCAGGGCTCCGCTGATCCCCTCCTCATTGGGTTTGTTTTCCCGGTTTCCTTTGCTCCTGTTCGTTGAAATTCTTTCTTTCTTTATTTATTTATTTTTTGGGTTTTTCGAGGGTGCTAGATTTCGGGCTTCTTTTTGTCAAGAAATGGTAAATTATGTATCTTTCGGGGTAAGATTTCAGTTGGTCGTGCTTAGCTCCGAAGGAATGATTCTCGAGTAGTTGGAATTCGCTTCGGACACGACGCAGTTTTCTTGGTTACGTTTCCTTTGGATGTCTTGGCCGCCAGAAATCCTTGAGGATGTTGCTTGCTGGTCCAAGTTAATATCACTACGGACAGTGTGTTGTTGACGTTGATGTTTTTGTTTTCCTAGATAGTCGATTAATCAATCCCATTCTTGTGATTTTTTCCCAAGATGTCCCTTTCACCTGCCCAATTCTATTGCAAACGATGTTCTTCCATTTTAACCGGGAGAGGAAACTGGATGATCCGGACATAATCTGTTTGGGTGTTTCTTGGAAGTTGGCACTCCGGTGTTCTTTATTAATATCCCATGGTTTCATACTCCAGGCTTTACTTCACGAAGGTCAAGCTTGGATCTCCTCCCAGGGAATTTAATGTCCAGATTGACACGGGAAGCGACATATTGTGGGTTACCTGCAGTTCTTGTAATGACTGCCCTCAATCTAGTGGACTTGGAGTGAGAAATGCTCTTTCTTTAGCACTTTAAGTCTTTCTCGAAAGTTTGGTTAGTGTAAAGGAATGATGAAGGCTGGCTTTTCTATGTGCAGATTCAGCTGAATTTGTTTGACTCGGCTAGCTCATCTTCGGCTTATCTGGTGTCCTGCACGGACCCTATATGTGCATCACAGATTCGGACAGCAGCAACCGAATGCTCTCCTCAGGGTAATCAGTGCAGTTACACTTTCCGCTACGGAGATGGGAGTGGGACATCCGGTCATTATGTATCAGATGCGTTGTATTTCAACATGGTCTTCGGGGAGTCCTTGATTGCTAACTCTTCTGCTCCTATAGTATTTGGGTGAGCGAGCATAAAACCTTCTATGTCCTGTGTTTCACTGGGGATGTTTGCTTAAAGAAAACTAGAGGGATAGTGTGATGATTTGGTTTTATAACTTTTTCAGGCATTGATACTTGCCGGACATAAATTTGGACATTAAAAAAGTTCTCGTTAACTCTTTAATCTTTGATTGCTGTGGGAACTAGTGTTACGGCGAAAGGGATTCATCATTGTTGGATCTGTTCTAACTGACTTAATTGACTTCCTCTTAAACAGATGTAGCACTCATCAATTTGGTGATCTGACAAAATCAGATAAAGCAATTGATGGGATTTTTGGTTTTGGGCAAGGAGATCTGTCTGTCATATCCCAATTGTCATCACATGGGGTAACGCCAAAGGTCTTTTCCCATTGCTTGAAAGGAGACGGCAGTGGAGGGGGAATAATGGTTCTTGGTGAGATTTTGGACCCAAATATTGTGTACAGTCCGCTAGTTCCTGCTCAGTAAGTCAATTTTGTCTTGAATCTTGCTTCATATTGCATGACGTTGCCATTTTACTTTTTTCTTCACTGGAAAGATGTGTTATATCTGCGACAATGTCGGCGTGTCAAAATTTTCTTATTTCTATCTTAGCTTTAGCCGTGACTATTCTTTAGATTGGTCTGTCATGAAAGATACCCTTTTGATCCATCTTCTTTTTGCACTCTACAGTCTCTTATGGTTTACGTTATTAAGTTCTCTGTCGGTAATATTTGAGAAATCACTGTAGCTTTATTGACCATTATTCCAGTCTAGTTCATGCTATGAAGAGAGAGAGAGAGAGAGAGCTGTTAGGCTTTAGTTCACAGATAGAGAGTAGAGACACCTTCCATTTCTTCAAAGGAAACTGAATTTTCTTAGACACTCGCATGATGTTTGCATCTTCTTTCTTTAGTACTTTTGTAGCACTTAATTGTCCTCATATAGTCAATATCCATTCTACAGGCCTCATTATAATTTAAATCTACAAAGTATTTCCATCAACGGTCAACCACTGCCAATCGATCCTTCTGTTTTTGCCACTTCGACAAACCGAGGAACTATCGTCGATTCTGGCACGACTTTGACATACCTTGTACAGGATGCTTTTGATCCTTTTGTCAATGCTGTAAGTACGAACTCCTGATTCACCCTGATTTGCGCCTTCTTATGCTCTATTCATGTTTACTAGCCTATCTGTCGAATATCTATATATTATTTAAAATTCAGTACTGAGGATGCACGTAGCTTCATACTTATGGTGCCAATGTTTTACTTGCTACCATTGGACTGCAATTTACCAAGAATGCACAAAGATTCGGCTTAATGTTTTTGTGAATCTTATGTAGATAACTAATATGGTGTCACAATCTGCGAGCCCAATAATTTCAAAAGGAAGACAATGTTATCTAGTCTCCTCAAGGTTCAGTCTAGTACCTCCGGCTCTTGACTTTTGCCGCCCAATCAGTTTTGTGATCTTATTAACACGGCATTTTCTATCTTTTTCTTAGTGCAGTTTATCCCAGATTTTTCCTACTGTCAGTTTCAACTTCATTGGTGATGCAACCCTGTCGCTGAAGCCAGAGGAATATCTCATCCATGTAGGCTATACTGTAAGTTTTTTTACCTTAGCAGTTCTTATATCAGTTGCAGAAAATCTTCTTTTAGAATTATAGAGAATACGTCAGATCTGATCGTGTGAATTATGTTGAGTCCTGTCGTGTCTGCTTTGTGGTTTCATTGTCAATACGGTTTGAGTACAATTATAAGATCTCACTATTTTTTGGCTGCTACTGGTTACAGGAAGGGGCTGCTTTATGGTGCATCGGTTTTGAGAAGGTTCAGGAGGGCGTGACAATCCTTGGAGGTTAGCTTTTGCCTTTTGGTTCCGTAAACCAAATGTTGTCCTTGGCCTTTCCTTTTCCTTATAGTGAAGTATGGGAAAATATAGGGCAAGCCTTTTTGCTATTGCTGAACCTTATAGCAATTAAAAGGAAAGGGGCCTGTCTACTTGTCTTGATCTAACCGCTATAATGATGTATTCTGATTTCGAGAGCTCTACCTTAACTCGCAGATCTTGTACTCAAAGATAAGATCTTCGTGTACGATATAGCTCGTCAGCGAATTGGCTGGGCTCCATACGACTGTGAGTTCCAAGCACCTGGAATTTCTCTGCATTCTTATTTTCCTCTGGAAATAAGTCCCAAATATGTAACGAACTCTATCACTCCACCTTTCTTCTTTCATCAGGTTCAATGGCCGTAAATGTTTCGGTGACTTCCAGTAAAGACGAGTTCATCAACGATGGCCAACTCAGCGGGAGCAGCAGCTCAATCCACAACGCTATCCTCAAATTATTGTCTCCCTTAGGCTCGATAGCATTCTTCCTAGTGATCCAGGTTTTGTGATACGTGCCTCCTCTTTCCCTCCTCAGCAGTGCTAATATTTATCCGGGTCACTCGGGTGGTCATGTCAACAACATCATCTTACTCCAAGCCACCACCACCGCAAGAGTGTGATATAGCTCCTTAGTGTACCATATCGATATATAGCTAGCATTCACCTTCTTCGCCGGTACACAAGGCCTCTTACCCCTTGTATTATTAGCACAGAAAGCTCGGGGTCTCGTGACTGGGTTTCCGTAATTGTAAATGGAAGTGTCGCTGACATTGCTTAGTCCTTTTATGGCAAATGAGTTATTTTGTGGTTGGGGCGGTTGGAAGCATTGACGGGTTGGCTGGGGGAGGCCATGGACTCTTTATATAGGAGGGAATACTTCTCTGTGTGGTGTGCCCATAAATGCTTTGAGTTACTAATGTAAGAAAGTTTTCAGCGACCTGAAAACCATTTGTACCACATTCTCGAGTCTGGTGAGAGAATTGTTGTCGAAGCTTGTGAACTTTGGTGGGGATTTATTTGTAAGGGAGAGAGTTTGGTGGGTGTCAAATTGAATGCCTTTGGGTGCACGTGAGTTAAACAAAAGTTACTTATTCCTAAATGGTAATTGAGTTAGCGATGGGAGGGGAGTTTGACGTGGTCGAAGGCCTCACATTTTTCTTTCTCGCAACTCCCCCTCACCCGACACGTGTCGACATCCCATTTCCCCTCCATCTAACTCTCTTACCTCGCCGAAACGGCGTCGTTTCTGCCTCCAAACTCCGGGGAATAACGAGGAAGAGCATAATAATCTTCCCATAATCAGATCGGAAAAGATTTTCCAAGATTTGGACCTCCCATTAGAAGCGGGAGAAAAACAAGGGCAACTAGAGATTATATTATCACATGCTTCTGAAATAAGAATAAAATTATATTTTCCCTTTATCCCCCAAACGCCGTCGTTTCCGCCAGGCATGAATCGTATCGTCGTCCCCTTTCTTTCTTTTTCCCCCCCCCCCCACTCCCTCCTCTTTCTCTTCTCTTCTCCTCTCCTCTCCCATGCAAAAGAAAGAAAACAAAGAAACAAAAAAAAGAACGATCTCAAACGCGTTTCCATCCTAACATCCTTTTCCTTCGTCCCCCCTTCCCTCCATCGCCATCGCATTCCCCTCTCCATCGCCATCGCATTCCCCTCTCCATCGCCATCTGATCCTCAGCCGCCTTTCTGACGTGACGGTCTTTTTTTTACCGGAGGTGTTTTTCTGTTTCCGAATTTTTTTTTTGGTTCAGAGTCTGAGGCGGTGGTTTGAGTAACTGGATTCGTTCCGAGTGATGGCGGCTCCGTCTCCGGCTCCTTGTGTCACTGCCGCTGCGGCGAATCTGACGACGACAACTGCATCTATTTACGTCGGGGACCTCCACCCCCGACGTCACGGACGGAGTGCTATTCGAGGCGTTCACAGAGTTCAAGAGCCTGACGTCGGTTCGCGTCTTCAGGGACTCCACCACCGGGAGGTCTCTCTGTTATTGATACGCCAACTTCTTGTCCTCTGATGACGGTGAGTCTTTCCCCGGGTTAAGCATTTGGCTTCCTTTTTTGATTTGTGGCGGATTCAATTTTGAGGTCACAGTGATTTTTAGATCGACTGTTTTGTTTCGGTGATCAATGTTGTTCGCTGGGATTGCTCGGGTCTTGGAATAGAGTGCGGCGGATGTTTCTCTATATGGATTTTTGGATTTTCCATGTGTTCTGATTAATTTATTAATCGATTGATGTGCACGAGTGTCCGCCAAATTGCCGGGATCCGTTTTGGATGATTGTCAAACGGGATGTTGTACTTCTGAAACTGCAGGAACCAGAAGCGGAACGTCTTTTTCCATGAAATTTATAAAATTCATAATTTCGTTTGTATGAATTTTGTTTCTCTGTATCTCAAAGTCTAGCTTTTGAAGTGGAAGATGTTTCTGTCACCCCACATATGCATTATTGCCAGTATTGACGGAGGCATGTGAAATTACTTGTTGATTGTATGTTTAGTTCTAATCTAATGGATCTCGTGTTGATGGTCACTGAATCTGATTTTCCAGCCTCGCGTGCCATCGAGACCAAGAATTTCACTGCACTGAATGGAAAACTAATGAGAATCTCCTGGTCGTGCCGTGATCCTGATGCGAGGAGAAGTGGGAAGGCTAATATATTCATTAAGGTATTTAGCGTCCCTTTGTAATGGTTTTAATTTACTGAACTAATTTATGGTGAAAGTATGTCTCATACTCATCTCGTTTTTCTGACAATTATCTCGCGTAAATTTAGAACTTGTGCGACTCTGTCGATAATGCGGGACTTCAAGATTTGTTCAAGAAATTTGGAAGCATCTTATTTTGCAAAGCAGTCATGTCTGATGATGGGATCAGTAAGAGATGGCTTCTCCCAGTTTGACTTCGAGGAAACAGCAAATGCGGCAATTGAAGGACAGAATGGCACAGAATTCAGGGGCAAAAAGATGTGTGCACTTTCCCCTTGTTTCCTTTACGTGTTTGTTTCTTCTCTTGTTTTTTTATTTGGGCGTAAGCTGTCTGTATATGATTCGGAAGTGATCTCTCATCAGAAGTTTATGTTTTATTTGTCACATCTTTCATTTGTTGTGGTGTACAGATTTGTGGCAAAGTTTGTCAAGAAGACCGATCGCATTCTTCCCAGCCCCGATGCCAAATTTACAAATTTGTATGTGAAGAATCTGGATCCAGAGGTTAAGGAGGAAGCAATGCAAGAGAAGTTCTCTGAGTTTGGAAAACCACCAGTTTAGTCACTGCCAAGAATGACGATGGAACCTCAAGAGGATTTGGATTTGTGAACTTCGACAATCCGGAAAATGCCAAACAAGCAGCTGAGATGATGAATGGTTATCAGCTTGGTAAGACTGCTTTTAAGAGTGTCTTCCTTTTATTATAAAACAGAGACATCACAAGTCATTGTTTCTAACTTTTATTCCTTATTATGGTCATTTCTTAATAGGTTCCAAAGCGCTGTATGTAGGAAGAGCACAGAAAAGGTCAGAGCGCAATGAGCTCTTGCGGCGCCAGTTTGAAGAGAAGCGTAAAGAGAGAATGATAAAGTATAAGGTACTATTGCAGCGAGTGATATTGAATCCTATTACTGGGGACAGCATATTTTCGTTCAATAATTTATTATCACCCCATATGACGTGTTGTAGGATTCAAATGTGTACATAAAGAATATTGATGATGATGTCACCGACGAAGAGCTTCGAGAGCACTTTAGTCAATGTGGAACGATTATATCGGCGAAATAAAGGAATTAGCAGAGGTTTTGGATTTATTTCTCCAGCCCTGAGGAGGCCAGTAAGGCTGTAAGCAGCTTTTCCGGTAAGTGTACGGCAGGCATATGCAAACTCAAGAACGTCATTTAGTTAGGAGAATCACGTGCAGGAAGCCATTGCCATAGATTGATCGTGACTGTACTGTATTTACAGTGGTCGAATGTTTTCTGAATTCTGAGTTCTTTCCTATATTGTTACACATTCAGAGATCAGGGATCTAGGTTGGTGGAGTGTGAATGCCTCACTGCACTATCATAACGAGGACATTTACTTCACTCCTGCCTTTAGATTGACTAATCCATTCAACTAACGCCCCGAACATTGTGATGTGAAAAGTAACTGGTTTTTGTGTTTTTGAAGGATACATGTTCCCCCGGAAGCCACTGTATCTTGCTATTGCTCAGAGGAAGGAAGACAGACAAGTTCAATTGCACCTCCATTATGCACAGCAGATGGCAGGGTTAGCAGGAGCTTCACCAGCTGTTATCCCCAGCGGATATCCTCCTTTTTACTATTCAACTCCAGGCCTTATCCCTCAAACACCCTCGCGTCCTAGACTGATGTATCCGCCGGTGGGATTGAGGTCGGGTTGGGGGACAAACGGACTTGCTCCTTCAACTACTCCCAGTTTTCAGCCTTCATCTCTGCCAGTGGTAAGGTCAAAGTTCCTTCACTGTGACCTGTTCGGTGGTCTCTATTGCACATGCCAAAGTACAGTGATTGTCAAGACAGGAGAAGCTCGCTTCACCTCTTTCTACATCCAGAAAGGCATCTCATTTTTCCTTGCTGTACAGATTTTCTGATAGTTTATTTTTCTTTTAGCAGATTCCGAACACATCTAGAGAGAACAGGCACAGCAGAGGTAGAAATGGCATTGGTCCTCCCCCTCCTTTCTATATGTCACAATTGCGGCAGCTGAATCAGACAGGTTCTTCCAGGGATGGGAATAATCATCAGGTTTGTCTCCAGTATCCAGTGCTTCGCATTCCGATTTCAGAATTCTTTTAATATTCTTTTTCATCATTTCTAGTTAGATTCATAATTCTTTACACGGGTATCGATTAGCTTTAATGTAACTACTCCTTGCCCTTTCACCGTGTCTCATCCATCCTGTCATTACTACTAGCTGTATCATTGTTTGAGGTTGATATTTCTATATACTTGCTGAGAACTACTTGCCGCATTCCTGATGATTCTCATCTGTGAGCGTCAGCGGGGTCGCACCTCCAGATATGTGCCGAATGGACGTGTGCGGGAAAGCCACAATGGAACCGGGGGCATCTCCCCCGTGTCCGATCCTTCTGCTGCTACAAAGGGAACGGAGATGCTAAGCAGCATGCTGGCCGCTGCATCCCCTGAGCAACAGAAGCAAATCCTGGGCGAGCGACTCTATCCATTAGTCCAGAAACAGAAGGTACGATAACACCTCAAAACTCATCCCTGGTCTCGTGGGCATACAGGGTGTCAGTCTATGACAGGACTTTTATCTCCCGGCTTCTGCTGCTGCAGCCCGATCTCGTAGCAAAAATTACGGGGATGTTACTGGAGATGGACAACTCGGAATTGCTACTGCTGTTAGAATCTCCGGATTCACTGGCCTCAAAGGTAGAAGAGGCGGTTCAGGTACTGAAGCTCTCGAAAACGAAATCATCGAGCCAGGACTCACTGCACCCCGGATTCCTGTCCGCAGAAGTCACGGTCAACTGATGGGAAAAGGTGGGCACATCACTGGTGGTCGTTTTTCTTTCCCTTTGTTATTTAAGGATTAGAGATCTACGAGCGCTAACTCCGGAAGAGGGCGGCCGGTTTTGACGCGGGTTTTGCATGAATTAGACGGTTATGATAGGGTTTAGGAGAGTTTGGTTCGTGATTGCACTAGTTAAGCTCTCTATTTACTTATAGATTCACATCAGGTTTTCATAAATTACTTATGATTTAAACCCGGACATTTTCAAGGACAGGGGGGGGTATGTTAAGGTCATTTGGATCTATGTCGTGTGATCGTTTTTCTCGGGGGTGTCGGCGGAGAGTCGGGGTGGGTACTTTTTCGTCTTATTCGACCTCTTCTTACACGCACACAAATCCTAAAAGGAGTTTTCTTATTTCACCCATGATCGTGATCAAATAAATAGACGTGCTAGATGTTACCGTCGTTTTAATATTTATTATTATATTTGAACAGGCAGGATTAACTTGAGCACGGGGGGAGGGAAGGGAATCTTTACTATAAAATTCGATGCAATAAGCAACCGAATACCAAAGAAACCAAAGCCGCCTCCCCCCCAACGCCCCCAGCACACCCACGTAAAACCAAAGACGCCAAACCTCCGCCTGCAATGGACGCCCTCCGCGTGTACCCACCCAGCCGTTACCTGCACCGTACCACATCCAATCCCTCCCCCCCGCAACGGACTATCCTATTCCTAACCGTCAGGGCCGCCGTCTCCAAGACCTCCCGACTCGACATTTCAGTCACCACTGCTCCCGCTCCCCCTTCCCCGTCACCGCTGCCGTCGACCCAGCCCCCCCTCCCCAAGGTCTCTGCGGATTCCCTCCAGTATCCGCCTGGGTACTTGGGGACCGTCCCCAGGGACCGAGTTTTTTCCCGCGGGGACTTCGACAATGCCATGACTTACCTGACCAATATCCTCGGGTCTGAGGTTTACGACGTGGCCAGGGAGACCCCTTTGCAGCTCGCCACTAAGTTGTCCGAGCGGTTGGGCAACAATCTCTATCTGAAGCGGGAGGACTTGCAGCCCGTACGTGGAGGCTCCGTTCTTCTGTTTCTTATGTCTGCTTTTTGCGGGTTCTCGAGCTTATTGTGCGTCGTTGCGATCGTCAGAGAATGTCTGTTTGCGGCGATGATGGGGAAGTATCGTGGTTTTTTTTCTACTGTCTATGCGGCGGTTCTTTGGTTTGAAGGATTAATTATTTTTTCTCGTCCCCCTGTTGTGTGAACTATTTATTGCTCGGAAGACAAGGCTTAATCATGAGTCGTTATGGCAGGTATTTTCGTTTAAACTCCGCGGTGCCTACAACATGATGGTGAAGCTCCCGCGGGAGAAGTTAGAAAGAGGGGTTATATGCTCATCAGCTGGTAATCATGCTCAGGGGGTTGCACTAGCCGCAAAAGAATTGACATGCAATGCTGTAATTGCCATGCCCGTCACTACTCCCGAGATCAAGGTGTCGGGTCGTTTTTCCTTTTCCAGATCTTGGTTTGGTGGAGGCAAGGCCTGAGATTGAACGTGTTATTACCTGTTATTCAGTGATTGAGCCGTCTTTGTGCAGTGGCGTTCAGTCAGAGAGATTGGGAGCGACTGTTGTTCTTGTGGGGGCTCTTACGATGAGACACAGGAATATGCTAAGAAGAGGGCCAAAGAGGAGGGCCGGACGTTTATACCCCCTTTTGATCACCCAGATGTCATCATAGGGCAGGGAACGATTGGTATAGAAATCGTGCGGCATATGCCAAATCCATTACATGCCGTTTTTGTACCTGTGGGCGGTGGTGGGCTCATCGCCGGCATTGCTGCTTATGTTAAAAGGGTCGCTCCCGAGGTTTGTGGTCTATGTTTCAGCTGAGTCGAGCATGGAATGTCTTTAACGTAATTAGTGTACTATGTGGGATTCAGTTTGCTTCCAGCCCCTTGGATTCAACTGTTCCATTTATTGCCCAGAGTGCAAATGATAAAGTCAGATGGTCTATTTTTGAATTTTTTTAGTGATGGCGACATTGATTCCGGAATGCAGGTGAAGATTATCGGTGTTGAACCTGCTGATGCAAATGCAATGGCGTTGTCACTACATCATGGTCATAGGATAATGTTGGACCAGGTCGGAGGTTTCGCTGATGGAGTGGCAGTTAAAGTGGTTGGAGAAGAAACTTTTCGGTTGTGCATGGAATTAGTAGACGGTGTAGTTCTTGTGAGCCGTGATGCTATATGTGCCTCAATAAAGGTCTCTAAGATTTGGAAGTTCATGGCGACATTCTTTTTATTCCATCCTATTACAATATGAAGGTGCAGTAAAATCATTCGGGAGGCTTTAGACTGATGATTAATGTGATTGCAGGACATGTTCGAAGAGAAAAGAAGCATTTTAGAACCTGCCGGTGCCCTTGCTCTTGCTGGAGCTGAAGCATATTGCAAGTATTATGGTCTACAGGGGGAAAACATTGTTGCAATAACCAGCGGGGCGAACATGAATTTTGATAAGCTGAGAGTGGTCACAGAACTCGCAAATGTGGGTAGGCGGCAAGAGGCGGTACTTGCTACCATGTTGCCTGAAAAGCCTGGAAGCTTTAAGAAATTTTGTGAGCTGGTCCGTCGCTGCTGATTTATGGGACAGCCATGTTCTTTCCTTTTGATACGAATAGCGTAGTCAACTTTCAAGACTAAAGGGCATCTGGTTTTGCAGATGGGGACGATGAATATAACCGAGTTCAAATACCGTTGCAATCCAGAGAAAGAGGCTCTTGTTCTGTATAGGTAAGGCCATCTCTATCGAAATGATCCCACCAACTACTCAATGATATCAGGGTTATAGAGATTTCATTCTCGTGCTTTACTTTGTCGGCTGACAGTGTTGGTCTTCACACGGTAACTGAGCTGGCAGCGATGCAGCAACGAATGTTGGCTTCCAATCTGACGACATTCAATCTCACAGAAAATGATTTGGTCAAAGGTCATCTACGTTATCTGGTAATTACTTGATCTCGTTTTTTACAGATCCCAGTGGATATAGTCGAATCTTGAGTCTGGAAAATTTGTAGATCTGTAGTACGTATATGGTCTACGTTGATTCGTGACTATCTGATAGTAGTACCAGCATTTTCCTTTTTTTTGTTTCTGGGTTGTTATATGATATGATGGAGCTTTTCTCATATCCAGATGGGCGGCCGATTAAACTTTGAGAATGAGGTACTCTGCCGCTTTGTTTTCCCAGAAAGGCCAGGCGCTCTTATGAAGTTTCTCGACGCTTTCTGTCCGAGATGGAACATTAGCTTGTTTCACTACCGTGGACAGGTTCAGTCTTAGTCAGCTAATAGCGTTGTGAGAAGTCACCCCATTAACATTCCCTTTTATTGACTCGTGTAAAAACTGTGCAGGGCGAAACAGGCGCCAACGTATTGGTAGGGATTCGGGTTGCTCCCTCCGAAATGGGCGAGTTCCAGCAGCGTGCTATTGATCTTGGTTACGATTATTCGGTGGTAACTGATGACCGGGCTTTCCAGCTGCTGATGCATTTCAATTAGAGCCTGCGAAAGAAGCTCCTCAAGTCCCACCGTGAGGCAGAAGATAATACCGTCGTCGAGTCTGGTGGTTGTCCCCGGGATGGGATACCATTTCAAAGCACCATCCGAAGCGACCCGACTATCTCACGTGTAACTTAATTGGAACTATTCGGTTACCTATCTCAATAAGAAATTGTATTGCCAAGTAATCTGTATACCCCTTTTCTGCTTGACTTTTCCTCTGTATTAATGAAAGGGCCCTAAAAAATGGGGCGGTGAGCTTGTAATTCTTTCAGAGCAGAAGATTATAGCTACTTCTAGTTAAATAAAAAAAAAAAACAGGAAGTAGTGGTAAGTGGACATCCAGGAGTGGAAGAGATGGGTGGTGCATTGTTCAATTCCATCCATTCCACCCACAACGCATTGAAGATGGCATTTACTTTATATAACTCTTGAATTTTGTCACAGCCACCCGCTCGTGACCGGTCGTTGAGGTTCGGCCAGCGCCAAACCGTCCATGAGAACGGTCAACTCATTTAGTGAAATAACCCACTATGCATCCATTCGCCATATTTATTCGTGATCCCAAATTACAAGTCCCTAGCCCTATATATATTTGCAATTAATGCAAAACACGTGACACAATGGAAGTGTGCGATGCTTGATGGATATAACTTGTCACTTTCCCGAATGAATGCGACTCATCACGAATAAATATGGCGAATGGACAAATTATAATGATGCAATTATCCATCTCACTCGCTAATTATCCGTCTTCCTCATATACCTCTCGTTGACCAATTTTCTTACAGCGAGTGTGGGTTAGGCTGACTAGTTCGAGTTTGAGTGTATATTGCGAGCTAGTGCCGCACGGATTCTCATTACAGAAGACGAGCCCGTGACATTTGGTATTAGAGCCAGATTCACCTGTTTCGGAGAAGGAAGAGATATGTCGAAGTCCTCGAAGAGCAATGCGACGACAGGAGTTCCGAAGGATCGAAGGATACCTCCCGTATGGGCGAGGCCACATACTCAAAAAAGGTCCAAGGAGATGGGTCCAAGACAGAAAGAGGTCGCTTGAGAGATCTCGTAGTCGACATGAATTCGCGATTAGCAAATGTGGAGACCGCGATAATCTCGCTGACCTGGAACGTCGCATGGAGGAGTTCCAGGATGGAGTGCAAGGAGCCTTAACCGAGGGGCTGGGACTTTGTCGTGAACAATCAGGAGGTGTTGAGAGAGCGCTCCTTGTTCAGATCGAAGCATTGCGCGAGGCGCTTGCTGCTGTGGTTGCTCGAGTGCAGACAACCGAGGAAAGATTGCGAACCACTGGAGAATAGTTGGTTCGATGTCAAAGGACAGCCTATGGTGGAATAGGAGCCATGCCTGCCGTTGTCCAACAACCGATGAGGATTGATCTTCCGAAGCCAAAGTCATACCGAGGGGCTAGGAATGCAAAGGAGATTGATAATTTCTTATGGGGCTTGGAACAATATTTCAAGGCCCTTGGATTGGTGGACGCTGCGAGACAAATTGAAACAGCTACCCTTTTCCTTGACGATACTGCCATGTTATGGTGGAGGAGGAACGGGGATATTGAGAGGGGTACTCACACCCTAAACACATGGGAGGAGTTCAAAGCAGACTTGAATCGTCAATTCTACCCGGACAATGCTATACGGAACACACGAGCGAAACTGCGGAGACTTTCGCACAAGGGAAGTCTGAAGGAATACGTGAAGGAATTCACCGATACCCTACTCGAGATTCCTAACTATACCGACGAAGAGGCTGTGTTTGCATTCACAGACGGTCTCCAACTTTGGGCCAAATTGGAGCTAGAGCGAAGGGGCGTCGAGGATCTCAACATGGCCATATCCGTGGCCTAGTCGCTCATCGAGATTCATAGACCGGAGAAACCCAAGTTGTACAACGATAGGAGCGGCAAGGGAAGAAGTGGGGGAGACCGTACCCACAGGGGAAAGAGCTCTCCACGTTTCAGCCGTCCTAAGGAGGGAGGCCATCATGGAAATAGGTTAGAGAGGGGCAGAGAGACGCAACGCATCAAGTGTTATTTCTGCGAAGGACCTCACTTGGCGAGAGAGTGTCCTAAAAGAGGGAAATTATCCGCGTTGGATAAAGAAGAACACTTTCAAAGATGGGGTTGCTACAATTTTTGAGTGTGGCCAACGAAAAGCTCGGTGTGCTAAAGACCGAGGACGTGGGACGACTTTTTGTTGAAGTTAAGGTCGATAGCCACACTGTAAACGCTCTATTGGATACTGGAGCAAATCATAATTTTCTTGAGGCGAAGGAAGCAGACAGGATCGGGGTCAAGCATGTAAAAGAACGAGGATGGCTCAAGGCCGTCAATTTAGCACCAAACGCGACTTGTGGAGTTGCCCGCAATGTCCGAGTGAGTCTAGGCCCTTGGACTGGTCTCATGAATTTTTCTATCGTCACGATGGACGATTACAAGATGGTGCTTGGTATGGAATTCCTCGATAAGGTCAGTGCTTTCCCTCTTCCGTTCGTGGACAGCCTATGCATCCTTGAGAAAGGGAACACGTGCATGGTTTCAATGAAGAGAGAACGCAAAGCAGGGACGAATCAAATTTATGCAATGCAATTGTCAAAAGGTGTTAAGAAGGCATGACCCACCTTCACGGCCACCATAAAAGAGGTTGTAGAGAACCGCCCACAACTTGAGAAACCAAGGGTAATTGAGGACCTTCTCACCGAATTTAAGGACGTGATGCCGGCAGAGTTACTGAAGAAACTGCCGCTGAAGCGAGAGGTCGACCACAGGATTGAGTTGGTCGAAGGATCAAAGCCGCCTGCGGCCGTTCCTTACCGCATGGCACCTCCGGAGCTTGAGGAATTACGGAGACAATTGAAAGAGTTATTGGAGGCTGGCTATATTAGACCGTCCAAAGCACCATATGGTGAACTGGTACCATTTCAAAAGAAGCACGGCGGTACCCTTTGGATGTGCATCGATTATCGGGCGCTCAACAAGATTACGGTGACAAACAAATATCCCATACCGTTGATTGCTGATTTATTTGACCAATTCGGAAACGCGACCTGGTTCACCTGTTAGTGTGTGCACGTATGTGCCAAGACACTTTAATGTATTTGTGGATAAATAATTAATAAAGGCGAGTATTTGTCATTGATTATTTTACTTTAAAATTATTAATGATAAAGTCCCACAGATTATTGAGTATATTAATCTGAAATAGTCCGTGATCGGACAGATGTTTAGAGGGGACATTGACATCTAGATCATCGCTAAGTATAGATGAGGTCAAGATAGACCAAGGGATAGTGATCCATGTTATACTTAGGGGTACCCTAAGATTAGGGATACTGGACACGGCCCGATTAAGAGGATACCACATATTGAACATCATTGGTCAATCCTTTTTATGGACGAGTGTAACTGATCTTTTGACTTGAGACCTTCATTTATTCTATGCGTGGAGTTTGCGCACTTTGACGTCGTTAAAAGCAGTCTTTAACCAGATTGTCAGTAATACGATTGTTGGGTGTGTGACAAAGCGTAGAGAGAATAGTGTTGAGTCAATATAGGATTCATCGCTCTCTTGGATTAGAGAGTTGACATCTAGGCCACTTGATAGAGATATTAGTGACTCTAAAATCCATGGCCATGGGAGGAATGTTTTACATTCAAGAGAGTCTATTATATCTTGGTAATCAAGTAAAACAATTAATTTCGTGATGATGTATTTTGCGCCAAATTAATTGAGATGTCGGTTAGATGAAGAGATTGAATTACACGGTAATCGGTTCATAGTGGTTTATGATTTATAATCATTATCCTAACACGTTGGGTGACTAAAAACTGTTGCTAGACGGTTACCTTAGTTTGTGTATGGATATACACTACCTTCGTGTATGGGACCTAGAGGATCGCACGCATAGCACGTCGACACGAACATTGTATTATTGATTATTTTAGTGGATACTAAAATTGATCATTTTATTATTTCAGAATTAGAATTAATTGGATTATTAATTTATTCTGAAATATCGGAAACAAATAAGCTATAGACCAAGATCGAATATGGATTTATTCGGGTCGATTTTATAAAGGATATATATTAGCTATTTATTTATTTATTGATATATTATATCCAATATATTTTATTTAAGTAAATTATTTTAAATATATGTACCACGGATAGAATAATTTATTTTATTTTATTTTTAATAATTTATTCATGTGCACGTTGGAATGAATCTGAGTTGGTTTCTTTCCATTAATTGTGCCAATTAATTTATTCCGTTACTATGATTTATTTTGAGAAAACGGAAGGTTTCCAAAATAAAGAAAACGTAATCAGAAGGGTGAGTCTGATGGTTTTTGAGGATCATAGAAAAGAGACGGTGAGGGAGAGAGTCCAGTGACTGGAGAAATATTTCCGGAAAAAGGAGCACATACGATTCAAGCTTTGTTTCCGTATTTTCTTCTTTGTCGATCCAAGAGGCTAGCACCTATCGGATCGTCAAGTGTTCGTGATCGTGTGCGCGTGGATACCGCTAGAAGAGTCACACTTGGGGCTCTAGATTGTTCGCAATTACGCTTTATTTATTCGGAGATTTTAAGGTACGATTTCCGGGTAAGAATTATTTTTATTCTTTACAAAATTATTTCTATCATACGTACCATGAGATCAGATTATTTTGGGCTGAAAAATATTGTTTTACTGCTTCCGCTGCTCGAATTCTAACATCACCAAGTTGGATCTTCGCTTGGGGTATTATCAAGTAAGAATTGCTGAAGGAGACGAGCCAAAGACCACCTGTGTTACAAGGTACGACTCTTATGAATTTTCGGTGATGCCATTCGGATTGACGAATGCCCCGGCTACCTGCTGTACATTGATGAATCAAGTCCTCCAACCCTTCCTGGACAAGTTCGTGGTGGTCTATTTGGATGACATAGTCGTGTACAGCCACACATTGGAAGAGCACGTCCACCATCTAAGACAAGTCTTTCAAGTATTAAGGGAGCATGAATTGTTTGTGAAAGAGGAGAAGTGTTCCTTTGCAAAGCCGGTGGTTATGTTTTTGGGACATATTATTGGGGGAGGCCAGATCAGGATGGACAAGGCGAAGGTACAATCCATCGAGGAATGGGAGCCACCGAAAAAGGTACCCGAGTTGCGATCGTTTCTTGGACTTACCAACTATTATCGTAGGTTTATCCAAGGATATTTGGAGATTGCGTCTCCGCTGACCGATTTGTTAAAGAAGGATAGAGTGTGGGACTGGAACGAAACTTGCCAAGGGGCATTCAATAGGTTGAAACAGGCCTTTAGCTGAGAACCGGTGTTGGCTCTGCCAGACCACACCAAGGAATACGAGGTTCACACTGATGCTTCTGATTTCGCCCTAGGAGGGGTACTGATGCAAGAGGGACATCCAATTGACTTTGAAAGTCGAAAACTTAACTAAGCTGAACGTCGCTGCACCGTTCATGAGAAAGAGATGACAGCGGTTCTTCATTGTTTAAGGACATTGGAGGCACTATCTCTTGGGCACAAGATTTGTCGTAAAGACGGATAACGGTGCAGCAAGCTATTTTCTGAATCAGAAGAAGATGACACCGAAACAAGTTCGATGACAAACATTTTTAGCAGAGTTCGATTTTGAGATGAAGCACAAGCCGGGCAAAGCAAACTTAGTGGCAGATGCACTTAGGAGAAGGGAAGAATTGGTATCCATCACTACCGCCAACTTCCCGT
Source organism: Melastoma dodecandrum (assembly GCA_029817715.1). Taxonomy (NCBI): domain Eukaryota; kingdom Viridiplantae; phylum Streptophyta; class Magnoliopsida; order Myrtales; family Melastomataceae; genus Melastoma; species Melastoma dodecandrum. The sequence goes on from JARUPY010000606.1 coordinate 6,689,548, forward strand.
TAATGGAACGTATTCAGATGGGATTTGAGCACGACCCACAAGCCAAGAATCTGTTGGATATAGCGAGGGCAGGAAAGACTCGTCAGTTTTGGGTAAAAGATGGGGTCCTCGTAACAAAAGGCGAACGGGTTTATGTGCCCAAATGGGAAGGTCTGCGAAAGGCCATCATCAAAGAGTGTCATGATTCAATGTGGGCAGGCCATCACTCATCGCACGTTGGCACTTATCGAGCGTGGATACTATTGGCCAAAAATGAGGGACGACATCGACTTGTACGTAAGGACATGTCTTGTGTGCCAACAAAACAAAGTTGAGCAAAGTAAGACTGCGGGACTATTGTCGCCATTACCGATTCCAGAGAAACCATGGGAGAGTCTCTCAATGGATTTCATTGCATGCCTACCAAAGTCCGAAGGACGCAACAACATTATAGTCGTAGTGGATCGATTCAGCAAATATGGAGTATTTATTCCAGTGGCGACGAAGTTCACGGCCGAGGATGCAGCGAAGTTGTTCTTGAAACATGTGGTGAAGTATTGGGGCATACCAAGAACCATCGTTAGCGACCGGGATACACGTTTTACGGGAAGATTTTGGGTCGAACTATTCAGGCTTATGGGATCCGAATTAAACTTCTCAACGAGTTTTCATCCGCAAACCGACGGTCAAACGGAAAGGATAAACGCGTTGTTGGAGTTATATCTACGACACTACGTGAGTGCCAACCAAGAAAATTGGGTAAGTTTGCTCGACATCGCTCAATTCTCTTACAACTTGCAGAAGAATGAATCAACGGGGTCGAGTCCATTTGAGATCACTACGGGGCAACAGCCGTCGACACCATATACCCTGGCCGTCGGGTATAAGGGTCCATGCCCAGCCGCCTTTAACTTCGTAAAGGGGTGGCACGAGAAGGCCGATTTAGCCCACGCACATCTTTCCAGGGCTGCCAGCAGAATGAAGAAATGGGCAGACGAAAAGCGACGGCATCTAGAATTCGAAGAAGGAGACAATGTCATGGTCAAGCTTCTCGCTCATCAGACCAGGAGGTTTTCCAAGCTACATAAGGGTTTTACGAGAAGGTATGAGGGTTCGTTTCCTGTGGAACAAAGGGTGGGGATGCTCACTTATCGCTTGAAGCTTCCCGCACACTTGAAGATACATCCGGTGTTCCATGTAAGTCTGTTAAAACCTTACTACGAGGATAAGGAGGAGCCGACTAGAGGTGTGTTGAAGCGAGCTCTGACAGCCATCACCGTTGTACAAGACAAGGAACCCGAGAAGATAATAGCTAGTCGCGTCAAGCCCTGACAAGGTACTCATCCTCACTATACTGAGTACTTCGTTAAGTGGAAGGGATTGCCGGAAAGTGAGGCAAGTTGGGAACGTGAACTCAACTTGTGGAAATCGCCGGACATCATTGAAGCCTCCAATGCCGACGCGACGAGGACGCCGCCGAATCTAGTGGGGGAGAATGTCACAGCCACCCGCTCGTGACCGGTCGTTGAGGTTCCGCCGGCGCCTAACCGCTCATGAGAATGGTCAACTCATTTCGTGAAATAACCAACTATGCATTCATTCGCCATATTTGTTCGTGATGAGTCGCATTCATTCAGGAAAGGGACAGTTTATATCCATCAAGCATCGCACACTTCCATGATGCATTGCGTCACCTCACGTGTTTTGCATTAATTGCAAATATATATAGGACTAGGGACTTGTAATTTGGGATCACTTTTGAATACAAAGATTTTCAAGAGATAAGAATATCCGTCTTCCTCGTATACCTCTCGTTGACCAATTTTCTTACGGCGAGTGTGGGTTAGGCTGACTAGTTCAAGTTTGAGTGTATATTGCGAGCTAGTGCCGCAACGAATTCTCATTACAGAAGACGTGCCCCTGACAATTTGCATCTACTCCTGAGGTTTGTTACTTGCCGGTAAAATGTTTCGCTAAATATCACCGCCACAACCACAACCAACATGAACAACAGAGAAATGGGTCTTGGGATTGGCTTCTTGAGTTGCTCCTCTTTGATCTTACTCGCGGTTTCCACGCAGACTCATGCCGACCTTTGGTTCCCTCCCTCTGCATATTCGGAGACTCTATTGTTGATGCGGGCAATGACAATAACCTCTACACCCTTGTCAAGACCAACATCCCTCCTTATGGCCGGGATTTCGCCAACCGACGCCCCACTGGGCGGTTCTGTGATGGCAAGCTCGCCACCAACTTCATCGGTAACACACGCTGAAAACTAGGGCTTTACAGCGTATTAGCTGGCCTACCTTAGTCCTGAGACCACTGGGAAGAACTTTCGGAAGGGGGCCAACTTTGCCTCAACGGCTTCCGGATACGATGACCGGAGTGGCCAACTCTACTTCGGTGACCCCTTGGCTGACTCCTCGCCTCTTGGGGAAGCTTCTGTTCGGATCTGAACTGACAATTTGGATTCTTATCTGCAGCAAGCGATATCACTGCCACAGCAGCTGAACTACTACAAGGAGTGGCAGAGCAAAGTGGTGAACTCGGTCGGAAGATGAAAGCCGCTACTATATGCTCCGAGGGGGGTCACATCCCGTCGCCTGAGCTGTTGATTGCTATTGATCATGTTCTGTAATAAAAGATTAGTTTTAGTTGCAGGGTTTTAGTTGCAGGGCGATCGTGTGTTCTTGTCACTTAGCCAAGTCGACGAGATAGAACTCCAGGAAAAGAATATGCCGTCGCCTGAGCAGTTGATTTCTATTGATCATGTTCTGTAATAAAAAATTAGTTTTAGTTGCAGGGCGATCGTGTGTTCTTGTCACTTAGCCAAGTCGACGAGATAGAACTCCAGGAAAAGAATATGCCTTCCGGCCTTATAATTGATTGATTGACGAGGATTCTTGTTAATGCCAAACTTCATCAAAATGGAGACTCTGATCTCAGGGAGATGCGATCTGCACTTGGTGCCCGATTCATATGTCCTATCCGCAAACACAAGACCTGGGAAAGATGAGGTTCCGTTCTTTGAGAGCATTCCTGTCATTGACTTGGGTGTAAACTCGATCCATGATCGGCCAGGGGTGGTCTCCCAGATCTTGGAAGCTGCTCGAGAATTCGGGTTATTCCAGGTAAGATGCCGTTCCCCAGTTTTGATTGGAGCTTCTGGCGTCGAGTAGGGATCTGATCGAAATCGATTTTTGCGTAACAGTTGACGAACCATGGCATATCAGCGGAACAGATGGAAGACACCTTACGAGTAGCAGAGGAGTTCTTTCACCTGCCAATGGAAGAAAAGGGGAAATATTTCTCGGAAGACCCAAAGCAGAGTTGCAGGCTGTACACCAGCATCGAGTATCGGAAGGAGAAGGTCCACTTCTGGAGGGATGCCCTGAGGCACCCGTGTTATCCCCTCGAAGATCACCGGCACTCTTGGCCGGAGAAACCAGATTGGTACAGGTAAGTCCGCCAGATGGTTTAGGGTAGGTCTACTCCATACAACATGATGTGGACTCGGTTGCTTGGTCATCAATGCAGAGAAGTCATAGGCAGGTTCTCGACCGAGGTGAGGAAGCTGAGCCTGCTGCTACTCGGCCTAATCGGCGAAGGTCTAGGGCTCGAGCATGGATTCTTCAACGAGGGACTGACGCAGGTCCAGCTACTTGCCCTGAACCACTACCCCCCCTGCCCGGATCCGAGCCTAACACTGGGGTTACCTCCACATGGGGATGTCAATCTCATAACAGTGCTGCTTCAGGGCAAAGTTCCAGGACTTCAATTTCTGAGGGAGGGAAGGTGGCTGGCCGTTCGACCGTGTCCGGGGGCCCTGTTGGTCAACATAGGTCACGCGCTAGAGGTCATCAGCAATGGCAACGTACGAACCGTCGAGCACAGAGTCGTAACAGATGGACAGCATGAGCGAACAACAGTGGGCAGTTTCATCCATCCTGCCTATGACAGCCAGATTGAACCTGCTAGAAAGCTGGTAAACGACCGCGGTGGCCGTCCGCTGTACAAGTCCGTCACGTACAAGGACTTCGTATCGACCTACATCGTCGATACCTATGAAATCAAGCCTTTCCCAGAGCGTTACGCGCTGAAACGAGACTAAGCGCTAAAGCCAGATATCGGCCTAATAACGCAATCCGTTTGGGTCACCTCTGAAATTTTCACTATTTCCGTGGGCTGTCTGAAATTTTCTTGGTTGTCGGTCCAAATTAATACTGAAGTCACGCCTGACGTCAGCTCTCCCCAAAACGAAACTCCAAAAGTCTTGAATACATTACAACATAAAATATGGGCAAATTTCTTTTGTGGTTTTAAATTTAAATTCTTTCTTTTATAGTTTAAAATTGATATTCAACGTTGCCGAATCTATGATTTTTCATTAACTAAATGTGTAATTATGCCTTAAAATATCGAATTTATGAATTTTCTTTTGCGGCCTGAATTTTTAAATATTTCTTTTGTAGCCTTAAATAAATATTTTTAATCATTTATGACATTATTCTAATGACATTACCCGAATCTACAATTTGTTGAAAGTCGTATGACATATTCTAATATTACTTTTTTATAAATGAGTCATGGCTTGCTCTGTGAAAATTACCTTAAAATAGGGTTGAAGGAGAAAACTCTAATTCGATCTTAATTTGAGGGCATGAAAATGAGTGTGTGATCGGCAATTTCAACTTTCATTTTTTCTGACAGCTCTATAATCACACATTATTAATTGTCATGCTCAAGCCCTTTGTTATTCATCCTTCAAGGTTGTTAGTCAACGAGTAGGAAAGTTTTTTATTGGAAATATTTGTTTTCGAAGAGTTTTACGGTCATCGAAGTCAGGGAGGTATGATATTGAAGATGTTTACTTGTAAGGCTTAAATATGTGTTAGTTATATGGGATGTTTGGATGATAAATAATATTGAAGTTACCTTAAAATAAGGCTAAGGATTCAAAATATTGATTTATGGCTATAAAAAATATTTTAAAGCTTAAGCCACAAAAGAAATTGATGAAAAGTTTGGGTCATAAATCGATATTTTGCTCACAATTACGCATTTGGGTAAGCATTTGGGTAACGACAAATCGTAGATTCGGGAAACAATCCTTTCTCGGGAGAATTATTGCATATTCCCACTTCGGGACAGATGGGATTGATAAGAAGTAAACATTGGAGCGAAAATTACTATCATTTTAGCTTCCCTTTTGACGGTGGCCTGACTAAAGCTAAGCCAAGAAATCATTGTGTATATGTGAGTGTATTAATTAGTGTCAGAGGTTTTCGTGTTGGGTCAAATGAACTTCCAAGATCAGTCCAATGAGCACAAGTTCTTACAAGTCATTAGGATTGATCATGGTAGAGGACTCCTTTCTTGAAATGTGTTAGAATTAAACAAGTTCTTACATCCGATTGCTGTTCTTACATCCCCATCAGAGAGTACCAAAAGACATTGGCCCCACTCCACATGCGACTAGCTTAAAGTTTGTAAGTCTGAGATCATCGCGGGAATCAGTAAGCGTTAGCCCAACACTGCTGTTGGCATTACAGATTCAGTTCAATATGGAGTGATGGCTCTGCTGCCACTTTCTTCAACTTCTCGACTATTCTACTGGCGAGAACCCCATAGGCTTGAGAAACAGCCGAGTCAGGAGCTGATACTACAACAGGTATACCTTCATCAGACCCCTCCCTTATTCCCACTTCTAATGGTATCTGAGACATATAATCCCATCAGAACATGCAGTGAAAAGGATGGAGGGGGGAAATTCTCACAGGATGCAGGACAATTCAAGAAACTACAAAGAAACCAAAGCTTCAAATACCTCGCCAACAAACTCTAAACCCATTTCATCCGCTGTTTTCTTAGCTCCACCTCTCCCGAATATGTATGAAGGTTCCTGGCAATGTGGGCATTTGAAGTAGCTCATGTTCTCCACGATTCCAAGTATCTGCAAAAACAGGGAACAACATTCTCATTGCCTTTCCATTATGTATGAAATGTTAATAAGCGGTTCGTGTATAACTAAGAGAAAGCCATACTGGAACAGCAACTTTGGAGAACATCCTTGCTCCCCGACGTGCATCCAGCAAAGCGACGTCTTGAGGAGTTGAAACAATTAAAGCACCTTACAGAATTAAAAAACCGCGAAATCAGTTATGGAGGAAATAATGGAGAACGATCATGGAGAGTGGCAGGTCCGATCCTCTACCTGATAACTGCAGCCTTTGCGTCATACTTATCTGAGTATCACCTGTGCCAGGGGGCATATCAATCACGAGAAGGTCGAGGTTTCCCCAATCTACTCCTCTCGTCAACTTCTCAAGAGCGCTCATCACCTGTATGTAATTGACATAAGATCGCAGAAACCTCGTGAACTTCACCAACTACTGCCAGCCCTATACAGGGTCAATGTTGAAGGAAAGGGCCAGATCACGAAAACCAAAGAATAAACAGTGAACGAATGGATCACTGGTGGCGTACCATCGGACCTCTCCATACAATCGGCGCATCCTTCTCCACGAGAAAACCCATCGACATGCACTTGACTCCATACTTCTCAATGGGAACCATCTTATTGTCTGCATAAATAGTCATTGAGAGAATTCAAGACCACGCACCTAGTCGACGCACTCATTGTCGGCCACCTGCGTACCTCCGGTGACCTCGGGCTTGTGATCGATCTTCATCATGGTGGGGATTGACGGCCCGTAGATATCGGCATCGAGCAAGCCGACCTTCAGTCGACATTTGTTGGCGCTCGCAACAGCCAAATTTACTGCACAACACAATTTAAAAGCTGATTAAACCTCCGAAGAAACGAACAACCCCAAAATCGAAGACGGAGGACTCAATGATAAAAGAAAAAAAAATCTCACCGGCCGTCGTGGACTTGCCGACGCCGCCCTTTCCCGAGGCGACCGCGACGATGTCCCCAACCCCATGGAGCCTCAAACCCTGTTTCCCACCGCCACCGCCTCCTCCTCCACAACCCGTCGAGAACCACCTCGCGCCTGCTTCCCAAGAGGAGCGTGCGGAGGCTAATAATCTTGACGGCCGCAATCTCATGAAGGAAGATGCCTTGTTCTTTCTAGGATTGAACTGAACTAAATCCGTTTCTGTTCGGACGTTGTCCGGATACCACAAACTTATCACATTATTAATTAGAACTAGTAATAATAAAGATTTACTTTGAAATTTTCAAATGGATTTCAATTAACTCTTTAGAATTATTTATATTTATCGGGCACAAATTCTCAAGGCAAATAAATTGCAGGTTAATTTTGTATATGATTTTAGGTTTTTAATTTATTTATTTTTCAAATAGAATTGGCATGTATGTCATAGCTTACCTAAAAAGACTTTTGAAATATCTTTTTTTCTAAGTAAAAGAACATGAAATCGAAAAATTCTCAAATATGTGAATTTAGTGTATGGTTTTGCTCTGACATAATTCATAATATAAATTTTGCTTTAAATTTTAAAATAGATTTCGGTTAATAATTTAAAATAATAGAAAGTATCATTTAGTTTAAGCCAATTACATGTTAGCCAGTTTCCGAATGCAATTTGTTTGCGGACATAATTAATTCGAAATCTATTATATATATATATATATATATATATATATTATGTAAGTTGATAGAAAGTACTGATTATCCTTAGAATTTACTAAAAGAAATATAAGGCTAATATTATCTAAGGATTTTATTATTGATGTTAGTTTTGTATTAAAAATATTTTAAAATTGTAATAATGTCTATTTTTGAGGTTAATTGGAAAATATTTTCTTATGAATTTTGTTTTGAATGAATAATAATCGGACTTCAATTTTACATTCAATCTAAATTGATTTAAAAGATATGTTTATTTTATAAACAAAATAATATAATTTAGACAAGTTATGGGAAAAGGTTAAAGGGTAAGGGCCGAGCTTGAAAATATCACTTGTAATCCAAGTCAAGACCGGGCGGGCATGACGACATAGTTCAGTTTAACATGTGATGGAACTCGAAATATAATAAATTCAAAACATTCACTTAAGCAATATCTGACAATGTAAGAGAAAGTTGGGGACTATACCATATACGAAAATATCTTTTTCGAAATCAGAATTAAAATTCAAATTCCAAAAACCAATTTTCAATCTAAGTTGATTTTATTTTTTTTATCTAAATTGATTTTGAAAACGCATGTTAACACAAAATTTTATAATTAAAATGATATACTCTAGCTTAGATGTCTCTGAACTAGGTCGGGCGTTTAGCCATGGATGGAGGAGACACTGCTGCAGGTCGCATATCTCGAACGAAGTCCAGTATGGGTAGTAGGAAATCTGCCATCTCAGCGGCATCGTGCTCCACTGAATTCATATTTCTCCACGAGGACCTTGCTCAATGGCCAGAATCTGAGTCTCCGGATGTCTCTTAGATCTCCATATCTGTTGAAGAATTTCCTGGAATAGCGACCTCCCAATGCTATCTGGATATGTTTTCAACCATTTCTTCAGTAAGATGACAGAAAATGAATGTTATTTTGGATCAAAAAGAGCAAGAAAGTGTCTCACCTTGCGAGGCATCATTCCCAGAAGCTCCGTCATCAAAGCCAAGTGATCCAATGACAGATGATGAAAACACCAAAGAATGTTACATCACTAAAAGAAATGCCGCTGGTAATCGAACTTCTAATACACAAAACACCTTAAACATTTTGGCGCTTTAAACAGACATTGAGTCTGATACTAGTAACATGGGATTCTGACCATAAGCACCGGAAGTTGATTTCTATAAGAGTAACCCAAGCACTGATCTGGTGAAGGCAAAGACATTAACGAATAAAATAGAGCATAACAGATGGCCTTGCAAAATATATCAAGAGAAAAGGATATTTCAAATTTTGAACTCTGCATGAAAACAATGTGTAAGGTATGTATAGTTCTGCTCAAGTGGAAAGGCCCCCAGGAAACATGCTTTACAATTGTGTTCTTCTATTCAATAGTTCAACCAACTTTTACAATGAGACATCATAAAAGGCCCCAAGAAACAAAGGAATTAGATAGGGGTTTTTAAGATAGAGATATGAATACCTCATCCCTATCAAAGTTTTCGCCACTGTGAGGATCAAATAGCACATCACCTGTTGTAAGCTCAAAGCAAATACAAGCAAATCACCAAAGATCAGCAGAAGGGGAGTACTTTGATCCAAGAATGACCTCTGGACACCTATACTGTCTAGTCTGAATGTCATTTGCAAAACTGCTTGTATGTCCAACATGCATTACCAAAATCAACCAATTTTCATTTAGGGTCAACAGATGCAAGGTGTTTCTTCCACATGTACCTTCGATCCTTTCTCTTATCGACTGAAATTCCAGATACAGAGTTCTTTGCGCTACCAGCATCAGGCAAGCCATTGGCACTGGACGGGTTGTAGGAACATCTTTTCCAGCACTCGAGTTTGAGTTACATCTCAGGGAGGAATCCTGAGCAGCCGATCCGGCTGCCTCAGCTTCCCCGACAACTTTCTCCACACAACCCTGTGCGGCATTTTTAGCCTTTTGCCTGATCTTCTTCTCCTGATTGTTCACGAGAGTCCCATTTAGGCTTCTAATCTCTTTGTCAATGCCAGTTTCAGAGAAAGTCTTCTCCTTGCTGTTAGGAAGAACAAGGGCACTACCCAACGTCCTCGGATCTCTGTTCGGGTCAATTGTCCCACATGACAAAATATTATCAGACTTCAAATCAGTATGAATGATGGAGAGTAGCCTATTCAAGTAATCCAACCCCTCCAAACTACAATGGCCAGCCTCCTTCACCACATCAGTAGACATGGGCCTGAATCTCACTAAATGGGCCCATCGAATTATCAGTCCAACAACGTGCATTGATTAATCATTACTTTACGACGCACTTGCATTGTGCTTTACAAAATAAACGAGTTAGGCAAGTCATCATTTAATTTTTCATGACTAACTCTTTTCACGTTTTGATTTAATGTATTATTGATAATCCCGGTTTGAGTTTGATTAACCACGACGGATGGTAATTAATAATCTAAGTTTTGGTCCCCTCATCATATTTAAGCTCAAAGCTCCAAAACAACAACAACAATAACAACAACAACTGGACTGGAGGTACAAACCGTCCTTATTTTTATAGAACTGCTACGGGTAAGAAGGAAGGCCGCCAACCCAGTAGGCGTTCATCGCTGTTGCCGTGCCGAACCCCTCGTGTACGTTCGATAGTTGATCCCCGGGCTCGGACACCAGGTGGTGATGATGGTGGTGGCGTGAGGCTCCCTTTGGGTTGCTCATCATTAGTTGGGTGGCAGTCGAGCAACGGAGTAGTTCGTTGGACTGACGGTCGCTCTCCGCTGTCGCCTCTCCCGAGATCTCGGTTTGACCTACGGCCGAGGCTTGCTTCTCGTTCGGCATCGGGTCCCCGACCATCGCTTTCAATCTCAACACCTTAAGCATCCCAAAGTTAAGCCCAATAATTATAGCCCGTCATCATCAGTCCAATCACAACATTACGTATATAGCCAGCTAGGGTTGTTTCTTTTTTCCTTTCTGACCTCTTCCTGGAGCTTGAGCTTCTCCCTCGACACGGCATCGAACTCCATCTTCAGGACGTCGTAGAGCCGCTCGAGCTGCTTCGCCTTCCACCTCGCGCGCCGGTTCTGGAACCAGACGGCGACCTGGCGGGGCTGTAGCCCGAGCTCCATCGAGAGCCTAAGCTTACGATCGGGGTCGAGCTTGATCTCCTCCTGGAAGCTGCGCTCAAGGAGCTCAAGCTGGTCCCCGCGGAGCTTCTTCTTCTTGGGATCGTTGCTGCTAGAGGGAAGATGGTGGGGGTGGCTGTTCCCGAAACCGGCCAGGAGACCGAGATGAGCTTCGGGGTGGGGATGACCGTCTCCCATTAGTAACGCACCGGCAGAATTGCCTGCCCCAAGAAAAGAGAAGGACGTTTTAGGAACAGGCATGCATGGTAGGTAATGGCCGTGGAGAATATAAGTCGCTTTTTCCTTACTTGGGAAATGGTGGTGGTCGATGCTGTGGTTGAAGTCGTAGAGGAAGCCAAGGGAGGAGTTTTCAGCGAGGGAAACAAAGTTCCTCAAGCTGCTGCTGTTGTTGTTGTTGTTGTTTCCATCCCAATCCATTGGCTTCACCTTTCCTTTCTTTTTGCCTTTTGGGGAGGTGGGTGCGCGGTCAATTTGCTCTCCCTCCTACAACCATGTGCATATTTATACATCCTTATCCCATCTACATATCTATGAATTTAAAGGAGAAGGGGGGGGGGGGGGGGGGGGTTAAAAGCCAAATTGCTCTTGTTAATTTACTTGGGGTTGGTTCAGGCTGCCCAAATGCAGCAGAGCTTTCTTTTTATAAAACCTCTAAACCACACTTGTTTGACTGATCTCACCTACAACAGTCTGAACCGAAGAGAGAGAAGAAAAAGAATAATAAAGGAAGCCATGGACAGACAGACAGACAGACCCTCTTTTCACTTCTATAAATAGTACAATGTTTAGGTTAAAAGCTTTTAATATATATATATAATCATGATTTAATGTATTCGTTCGAACAAAAGAAAAATGCATTGAATTCGACCAAATGAAAAACATTGAAATACATGCAATAATAATGTGTACTGCTGATTATTATTCAATTATATTTGGTTGGCCGGGTCTAGCATTTTTAATGGCAAGGAGATTAAAAAAAAGGAGTGTAACTAACAAACACACCCACACACGCACATAAAAAGGCCAAAGGATACATGGGGCATGCAATCGGCACCGAAAGCCTGCGATTTCCCCTACCCTTTAATATATATGAATCGGACATTTGTTTTTTTTTTTTAAATTGTTACTAAGAAAATGAACTCTAATAAAGAAATTCTTGCAAGAATAATAATGTAGGCAATTCTGTTGTGGGGGGGCTCATCCTACGACTCTGGCCTCTTAACACCGACTGTTCCCACAACCGGATTCACTGTTTTCTTTCTTTCTTCTTCTTCTTCTTCTTTCCTTTTACCACCTCTTCTCTAACTTGTTCTTACTAAAAACTTTTCCACACGAATTCAATGTGAATCAAAATTCCTCAGAGCATAAAATTATTATTACGGGAGGGGGGGGGGGTTCTCTTAAGGATACCTTTCAAAAGTGAAGTAGAGCTTTTAAAAATGGGAGATACTACTGTGGATATATCTGCAATGGGATTGATGAAAATGCACAGGTCAGCAGAGTTAGAAGGAGAGGGTGAGGGTGGGGTTTGGTAGGGGAGGAGGAAACAAATCGAGAGGGACTTTTTTCTTAACTCTGTTGTAACCTTTTTTTTCTTTTTCTTTTTTCCTTCCGGGTGTGTTTGAATTGGCTTTTGGTTGTTGTTGTTGTAGTTGTTGTATGTGTTGTTGTATGTGTTGTTGATGATAAAGGTGATGATGATGATGATGATGATGGGAGAGGAGGAACAGGAGGGAGGGAGGGAGGGAGGGGGAATCTTCCGAGAGACTGAAGTGGTAATAGAAGAGGTATTGGATGTACTGTGAGTTGATAAAGGGGTTGGTGTCAGTGTGACCAAAATGTCTTCTCTTCTTAAGACACAACAGAGATGGCAATTTTTCTTTTCTTTATTTATTTTTTATTTTTTTAAAATCAAAGAGAGGGAGAGGGTGTGGTCAACCCACATACGTGTTCAGAAACTTTTTTTTCTGGACTACCGTTATTGATGTCACTCGTGAATGAGAGCCTCCAGGTACGACCACCCCTTTTGAGAGGAAGGTGGCGGGCATCTTACTGTTCACTTACTCTCTTAGTTAAGCCCTCTCTTATTACCAAAAGCCCTCCAGTCGGGTATCTATCGATTAACTAAAAGCAGGCTTTGCCAATCCTCATCCATCCCAAAACAGAAAAACAAAAAGGGATTTTTGGGGTTCATCGTTTGGCGTTTCAGGGAAAGAAAAGAATCAGGAGGAGGAGGAGGAGGAAGAAGAAGAAGAAGTATTTACAACGGAGGAAAGAATTGCAGTGACTACCCCAACACGCAGTGATATCAGACAAAATACGATAATAGCAAACTGGTCCAATGTAATTGTAGGACCCCCCCCCCCCCCCCCCTCCCTTTCTGAATTTCGCTCAAAGTTGGTGTACGCGGGCATAGTTAACAAAACGATGCACTTTCATTGCTCACCAGGAAATCTTTCACCATCTAATCTTTTCCTATTTGTTCTATCGGCATTCACGGCAGTCCTCTCCTCAATCCCCGAAATAGTTCCGCCCGCCCCAAAAGAACAAAATACACATTACATTTCGTTCAGGCGTACGTATTACCCGCAAATCGGATCGTCAAGATCCAGCTCATCACAAGAGAATAGCACATTAGTGCATCTTGACCGGAATAGTCCACTAAAACCACCTCATTCTTAAGGAAAAAAGGACAAGGTAGTGAAAAGCTAAGCAAAGTATGAAGAAGGCCAGCAATGAAATGGGGGGGGATTAACGAGGGTGGTCCATATCAGAGGTTGGAGGAGGAGGTGGGGACTGAGCTTTTCGAGGGACTGGGAGTTGATATAAAATCAGAACCCTAAGCAACAAGAAAAAGCTGTCCTAGGTGATCAAAGCAGTGAGAAGTAGTAGGCCTCATAAGAAAACAAAAAATAATAAACAGGTGGACAAGAAACTAACCTCTCCTCGTGTCTTCCCCTTTCTTTCTCTTCTCTCCCCACCTCCTCCTACTACTCTCAGGCAAATAACAACAAAGCCAGTATGTATCAGAAACAGGACTGGGTAAGAAACCTGCCGAAAGTGACCAGAGTATAATGGCAGCCACTGTCCCGGAACCCCAAGTTAAACAGTCTTAAACAGAGAGACTTCCATTCCATCATCAGACAGAGTACTCGGTAAAAAAAAAAAAAAAAGAGGAGGAGCGTGAACTGGCCTTGTCCTCATCCTCATCCTTAAATGAACAATGACCAACTCCCTCTCAAATCACCTTCCTACCTGCAAGGAGCTCCTAAACAAATACAAACTACGTCACTGGTTTCAAAAGCCAAGTCGCAATTCCATGTGTTATCGATAATATCTCGAATTAGGTAAAATAAAATGGATTGGGGAATTGAGACTGCTCTTAGGGCAAAAGATTCATGAGTAGATTTACTGACCATTGTCCAGTAAAACTCTATTTTAAGGAAAAATTATTATTGAATGGGGAATAAGCAGGAACTTTGAAGCTCAATTTAGATCGGGACACATTCAATGCACAGAGAAGATAATAGATGAGCATTGACTCCGTCCACAATGTCAATAAATATTAACCAACCCCAGTTGGGAACTCAGAAAAATCACAATTAAAACCTGCACGGAACGAGGGCTGTGATGAGATGTATAGCTTTAGAGCGTGATGCATCATCATCCTATCCTATTAGGCTGTCTACTCCCAAAGACTTCTTTTTACCCAGAAATAGGCAATGAACCAGCACCATATGTCAATAAATACTTACCCTGGACTGGATGAGAAAGAGATCGTCAACATCTTCTTCAGCAACGCTGCCATCTGCGCCCACAATGAATAGAACTCCCAGAAGAAAACCAACTCTGCGTTCAAGAATTGCAAGTTTGATAGCAGAGCGTGCATCGGTATAATTCGCAAACGTCGTGCTTTGCTGAGTCCATCATGCAAGAAGCATAAAACTAGTCGCGAATAGAATCTCTCCTTGCCAAAACCACTTAACAAGGAAGACCAAGAGATTATTCTAACCAACCAAATAATAGCCAGTTGAGATGTTAAAAGCCATCTTATTCTCCAAAAATTGACAAAAGTCGGGAGAATGAGGGGGAGATAAAATACAAGGGCAAAACATTACATATAAGAGTGCGGATACATATCCAATTTAAAAACCACATGGGTGACCTCCACTAAATCACAAATGTGCAAAATGAGCGAACTGTATAGCATAATTCTGGTAAGACTCTACAAGCATGACAAAGTATTGGGAAAGAAACACCATTTTCTCGGTAGGTTACTTCAAGGCCTTCGTTTTTGCTGTCTCAAATCGCTGGGGATGATATATACAGAATCTACACAAAGCCCACCTTTTGAATGCGTGCAGTCAATCTGTTTCATGGAGAACCTAACTTCCATTGCCGGTTCTGGGTCAGTAACGATAAACTCGCCTACTTTGTAGTCTATCCAGTATCCCCGGTTGTGATTTCTACTGAGTTCGTCCTGTTCTGCCTCATCCAGACAGCACTCCGATGATGCTTGCTGACCGTCTGAAGTGGACAATTCAAACTTGACCGGTGTTATGTCCCAACCATGAGTATGCTCGAAACTACAAACTCTTCGTCCCAACCTTTTGGAAAATCTACCAAGATGAAGTCTGAAGGATAATGTATAGATATCAGCAGGCAGGGGGAATTTAACTGCCCCGTCAACTTCAAACCACCATATCTGCTGCAGATAGGCCACTTCATGGAACCTACATTCGGAAGCACCAAATAACTTTCATTTCTCAAAAAATTTAACAATTATGGTCAAGGAAGTTGTTTGAGAACAGCAATGGATCCAACTTTATTTAATTCAAGGAAATAAAGAAGTGTCGTGTCTACCCTACTGATAGATGTATCATGCCTTTCACCTCACAAGAAACGATGCATGTCTCACGATTCTGACGAATGCGGCAAGAATGTTACAATGTATGTAACCACAGAAAACTACAAAAACTGTCATCACCAGAAAATGCTGAAGAGACTTGTTCACTCACAAAATCAAGTGTCAAAATTATGATGAGAACAAGAATCCTTATTGCCATGAATGATTCTAATTTATGTCTCTTCAGAAGGTCATGACTAGATTATGGCATAATCTAAAGGCACATTTACTTGTAACATAATACATGCAAGTGAGAGCCTTAAAGTTTCAAATCACCGAATGAAATAAAAATTGAAAATTAGAGGAAAGACACTCGATCAATACTTCCACACAAACTATGCCCAAATGACATCCAGGCAGTTAAGAGGCAGACGTCCACAAAGTCCAAATTTCACTCAATAGACGATTCCTCTAAATTAGGACAGTGTCAACCTAGGTAATCAAACTTTGGCCTGCAGCGATCTTATTTTTTGAGCGGTGTGATTATCTGAGATAACATACCTAGCTAGTGGAAATAAAACCCGAACTTCAACTATTTGGATAAGTTGCAGCCAGGCTTTTGATGATATTGAGACAATGAACAGCTTTCTCTTTGAGAAAAGTAAAACACAAATGCATCCCGGTGCATAGAATGTAGATATAGGATTTCTTCCGCTTAAATTAATACCCTTGCCTCATTTGAGATTTGACAACAGAGTTGAGCAAGAGATATGCCCTCATGCCAAGACGAATATTTAGAAGGAAAGAATATATCTTGGAGGAAAGATTTGTATCCGTTTCTCGTTGAATGCCATCTATGCATTCTCATAGCACCAATGAATTCATGTTTGGTATGAAGACATTAATTTCAATAAAAGGTATCATTTATCCTCTGCAGCAGGCGCAAAACCCACCGAATGCCTGATACAGTGCACATAAAAGAAATCGAGAAGTTTTTGGTTTCCTTGTGAAGAGATAAGGAAGAATAGCCACAACAATATGTCGAAAGAACATAGGAGATGGCCACAAATTAACAAACAGCTCAAGAGTTATGCAATAATTCCTAACCTAGACTCTTCAGTAGGGACCCAATTCCAATATCTCCGGTCATCGATCCCTGTTATTGCCATAGCCCTTGCAGATATCGACATGCACACCCTTCCCGACTCTCTGTCCACCCACACTTCCTGTAGCCAAGACATAAAACCACGTCACTCCATAGTTGACAGTCGAACACCCCCAAGAACCAACCAACTATTTAATTTTCTAATCAACCATTCGTCAGCTCAGTCAACTAATTACCATCGAGCACAAATTACAAGCTTCCGAACTATCAATTCCAAGCACATCAGCAGGCAATTTCAAGAAACACCCGTTTCCAAAAGCGAAAAAAGAAAACAACATGCAAACCCAACCACCTAACTCGACTTACTTCTATCCATTAAAAAATCACGAACCATACTATGATAAAAAACAACCTATGATACGATCGACGAGCAGGGGCACCGACCTTATTTCCGTCGTGGAAAGCTACAGGACGGGAAAGCAAAGCGAAGATGTCCTTCTTCGACAGGTTCCTGTACCGCTCAGGCGGCAGTAGGTCGAGCAAGTCCCGGTAATTGCCGGGGAGCTTCTTGTCCCAGACGGAATCCGAGGAGGCAGCGCCACGGAAGGCGCGGTTGAGCCTGGCGAGATTGCAGATCTCGGGAGGGGTCAGGTGGAGGAAAACCCTGGCGACGCAGCTCTCTGGTATGTCCCCGAGGCCGGGGCCGATCCCGACGCCGTTGCCGGTTGAGCCGTCGGCGAGGCCCGATAGCGTCGCACCCATCGGGGGGCGTCGGGATGGTGGGGTCAGTGGCTCCGATTTGTGGGGGAGGGATAGGGTTTGGGTTTAGGGCATGATTCGGGTGGGGGGTTGAATTGGGCTTGGAGGATTTGGGGAATTTCTTTGGGAATTGGAAAGTTCGTTCGTTCAAGGAGGGAAAGGGAAATTCAACGACAAGAAGAAAAACCCATCTTCTTTTTTTTGTTCTCTTTTTCTTTCTGAAATTTCCTACTTTACCTTAATTAGTCCATAATTTTTATGAAATTATCATTTTGATCCATGAGTTTTAGAATAGCCCTCGTGTCAAACATTTTTTTTATATAAACTCACTTAATTCATTCATTCATTCTTTAGGGAGTTCAAAGACCAATGTATACGCACACTCTAGAGATTATCGTAATGTAGTCGCAGGCGGCGGCGGGTGTTTGTTATGGTGTCCCAACTAACTCTTTCTTTTAACCCCGAAAGAGTTCTCTTACCAATACCTCGGTCTTTGTAATAAGAGGGCAGCCGATTTTGGAAAATCCAGTGGGTTCTTGTTCTCCTTGTCTTTTTTTTCCGAAATAAATACTGCCGTTGGTATCACCAGCTCTTCGGAAAACCATGGGCAATTTTACTATCCGCCCCAAAAGACCGCCCTCAATCCATCTCAAAACCGGCTGCTCCCCAGCCCCTGTATTTCCCTCTCATTTCCCCCACCAAAAGCAACGCCAGCCCTTTCCCACCCAATACCCCTCTAAAAGTCCCCATCTTTTCATTTTCCGACGCACATCTGTCAATACCCAGTTTGCATTTTTTTTTGTTCACTTGGGTTGGGCTCGAGTCCGGGGAATTTTGCGCCAAAGAGTGTTGTTTCGGGTAAGACGAGAAGTGGTGCGAGGTGTTAGTTGTAATTTGGGGTGATCGGGATCCTGGGCTCCCGTGTTTGTTGCAATGCGTGATTGGTGAGAGGTTTGAGATTATTTTTTGGGTTTAGTGGTGGTTTGAATGTGTTTAGTGTGGGGGAATTTCTGGGTGTTTGTGATTTTGATGATTAGTACATGGACGCGGGTGGTTTGAGCGGCGGCATGAGTTCGGGGATGTTAGGGTTAGGGATGCAGCAGCTGAATTCACAGAGTTCTCACCAGCTTCCCCAGTTGGGGTCATATCCTCATCACGAGGCTCCGGCGGTAGTCGTGCCACAGTCAGTGAAGCCCGGGTCCCCTTTTGGGGCCAAATCGAAGCAGGCTTTGGCCCTTAGTGATGACGATGAACAAGGCCTTCACGGGGATGACTGTGTCGATGGAGATGGGAAGAGTAAGGCTTCCCTGTGGCATAGGATGAAGTGGACGGATACTATGGTTAGGGTGTTGATAATGGCGGTGTTCTATTTCGGCGACGATGGAGGAGCATGGTCGGAGTGCAGTAATGACCCGAAGAAGAAATCGGCTGGCGGGTTGCTTCAGAAGAAAGGAAAGTGGAAATCAGTTTCTCAGGCTATGATGGAGAAAGGGTTTTATGTGTCTCCCCAGCAGTGTGAGGATAAGTTCAATGATCTGAACAAGAGGTATAAACGGGTCAATGATATACTCGGCAAGGGGACAGCATGCCGTGTGGTTGAGAATCAGAGTTTATTAGATACTATGGATTTGACGCCGAAGATGAAGGATGAAGTCAAGAAATTGCTAAACTCGAAGCATTTGTTCTTTCGTGAGATGTGCACGTACCATAATAGTTGTGGTCATGTGGTTGGTGGTGGGGGGAGTAGCGGCGGCGGTTTGGGGGCACATCACTCCCCAGAAGTGGCTGTGCAGCCACACTTGCAGCAGAAGTCTACCCATCAGTTGCCATGTTCCCATTCTTCTGAACTTGCAATGGCCCCTGAAGATTCTGGCAGGATGGAGCCGGCAAGGGGAGGCAGTTGTGAGGACGAGTTCGACGATGATGAGGACGACGACGACGACGATACTGATGATGGCCAGGACGAAGAAGAAGACGAGATATTGGATCACGAGGACGGCCGCCACCATACCAGGGACAGGGGCCTGCGCAAACGGCCGAGGAAGGCCACCCCATACTCGCATTCTTCAGCTCTGATGCAGCAGCTGAGCAGCGAGCTGACGAGACTTGTGGGAGACGGGAACAAGAGCCCTTGGGAGAAGAGGCACTGGATGAAGCTGAAGCTGCTTCAGTTGGAGGAGCAGCAAGTGAGCTACCAGTTGCAGGGGTTCGAGCTAGAGAAGCAGAGGATGAAGTGGGTGAAGTTCAGCAGCAAGAAGGAACGGGACATGGAGAGGGCCAAGCTTGAGAACGACCGGAGGCGGCTCGAGAACGAGAGGATGATGCTCCTCGTCCAGCAGAAGGAGTTCGAGTTGGTCGACATTCAGCAGCAACAGCAGCAGCAGCACTCTTCCAACAGGAGGAACAATCCTCCATCGGTTTAAGATTTAGGAAATTACTAATTAGGGATTAGGACAATATCCAAGAAAGTGTTTCCTTTTAAGTTCTCAACAAATTTGAGGGGTTGGTTTGGCAATTTGTTTCCCAAATGATAATAGAAGTCAATTAATGAAAAGTTAATTAAGGGATTAGCAAAAGCAACGATCGTCACCGTTACCATCTCCTGGTGCTACTCCATTCCCCTTCTCCCCTACCAACCACCGTTACCGTCCGTCACTCCCTCCTCTCCTCAGGGGATTGTTGGGGCGGTAACGTCCGTCCATCCATGGCCTCCTTCCGTTACGACGACGACGACAATGAGAACGGCTTCCTATTCTCATCCTCCGACCATCGCCCCAACCCTAACCACCTCCCTCAGCCTCCTTCCTTCCTAACCTCCGCCGTCGCAGCACCAGAGGTTGCTGAGTCGAGGACCGATGCGCGGTTCCATGACTCGGCGGCAGCATTCGCGGCCGATGAGAACTTTGGTTCCCCCCCGGATCGGGGGAAATCGAGGCCCGACAAGCGGAGGGGCCATGAGGACCTCAGTGACGGAGGGAATGCGCCGACTTTATATGCCTACAAGAAGAGCAAGTCTGGTGGTGCTGCAGCGGGTTCCGAGTATCGGAAGGACAGGGAGGATTGGAGTGACGCAGCGATCGTGTGCCTGCTGGATGCGTATGCGGAGAAGTTCGTGGCCTTGAATAGGGGGAATCTGAGGGGGAGGGACTGGGAGGAGGTGGCGGCGATAATTAGGAGAGGTGCAGGAAGCAGACGAAGAGCGTGGAGCAATGCAAGAACAAGGTTGATAATTTGAAGAACAGGTTTAAGTTGGAGAGTTGTAGGATGAGTAATGGAGGAGTCATGGCTAGTCATTGGCCGTGGTATAAGAAGTTGGAGGAGATTGTTGGTAATGTTGCTGGTGAAATCTGCCACGAATGAGCAGACGGACAGTATTGCTGGTACCTGTGAGACGTCCGCAGTCCCGGCGAGGCAGAGTAAGAGGTGAGAACTTTGATCTGGGCTGTGGATGTGTGAGTTCATAATGGACTGTGTATGTGTAAGCTCACCATGATTGCTTTTCCCTATTCTTTTGAGTATCTTGGTGCTTTCATTATCTGAAGGGTTGGCAAGTAGACTGAGGTGATGAGGTAATTGCTGAATTGTTCCTTCACTGAAGCAGAAAGGATTGCAAACAATGTTTCATCTGATTGGATAATTGAAGCTACCGCTTTTTTATGTCACACATTCTTAATTTGTATTAGCTTCTTGCAAAATGCGATACATTTTGATGTTATCGATGAGGATCAGGAAGATAAAGTCACACTTAGCATGTGGTGATTCTTTCCATACATACAAGTGCGTCAAAGTTGATTTTTTTTTTCTAACCTGATGTGTATTTCATGAATGTCTTGTGCAAATTAGTTTTATGTAGTTAAAGAATATGGGGATACCATCTGTTAACTCATTCTAGGACTTCTTGTGAATTTCCCTGCTGGTTTTTGATTCCTGACCTTTATATTTTACCAGAACGACGGCTGCACCCTGTACTACAAGCCCCTTGACTATTGTAAAATCTAGGATAGAACCCAATCCTAAATGGCGGAGAGTAGTTTTCAAGGTCAGTGGTGCTGCACTTGCTGGGCCTGATCAAGGCAATATCGATCCGAAGGTTATTTGTCTTTTCCTAGTTCGACTGAGGGCCGGGATTCTGGTAATGTGGCTGTAGTCGAATACAAGTTTAATGTTTTTCATGCTTTTTGAATGTCAGATAGCAATCTCGTTGGCAAGAGATTTTGCACTTACATGCCGCCTTGGTGTTCAGGTGTGGATCATAAATTTTTCTCTTTGGTTTTCTTAGTGTGTGAGCTTCTTTCTGACATGTGATGTCCTCTAATTTTCGCTGAATAGGTTGTTATTGTTGTCGGAGGTTGCAAGTTTTTCTGTTGAAACACTTGGGTTACTGCTACTGGGTTAGACTGATGTACGGCATATCAGATTGGGTAACATGTTGATCTGTTTATGTGTTTGGTCATCCTCCAAGTGATATTGCCATCTCTAGGTACCGGCAAATTAAGTTCTTAACATGCTGCAGCATGATGGCTACCGTGATTAACTCCGTGCTTCTCCAGTCAGCGTTGGAGAAGATGGGCATCGAAACTCGTGTTCAGTCTACGCTCCCGATGCACGAGGTCATCGAACCTTACAATCGTCAGAAGGCTATCCGGCATTTGGAGAAAGGTCGAGTCGTCATATTTGGCGGTATAGGTGCTGGTACCGGGAATCCTCTCTTTTCCACAGACACAGCTGCCGCTCTTCGAGCTTCGGAAAGTATATTTTCATAGCTCCCTGGAATCCATGCTTTCTTTCTTGCATATTATTATCTACATAGTTATACTGATCATCCATTAGCTCGATATTAGGATTTGAAATATTTGCTGCCTATTTATAAACCGAGAATGGGCTGTTTCTCTACTCAGTTCACGCTGAAGCTCTCCTTAAGGGTACCAACGTAGTTGATGTTTACGATTGTAATTCACAAGACAACAATCTTGTATTCGAGCACATCACGTTCAGGGAATGGGTATCACGTGGGGCCACCTCAATGGACATGATGGCTCTAACATTCTGCGAAGAAAATGTCATTCCCGGTTGGTCTTCTCACCCTCAAACTTGCCGCCGGACTATTTCTAAATGCCATCCCTCCACACAAATGACCTCCATTGATTACAGGATGTAATATGGTTTGTGATTACGTTCTTGCCTTGCAGTTGTGGTCTTTAATCTTCTGGAGGCAGGCAACATATCTTGAGCATTGTGTGGGGAACAAGTCGGGACACTGGTCGACCACGTTGGTCGGATTGACTAGGGGTTTTGCAAATGTGTCCCACGCAGTACATAGCATCTGCCGCTTAGTAGCCTCTGAGAGCTGCTCTGATGGTGTTCTGCATTTCTTGTAGATCAGGATGATTATGTGTTTTTAGCTCATATTCATTGGCTTATGTAGTGTAAATCAACGATACGGGATTCGAGACATAAGTTACAAGTATGTGTACTTTAATGACTCCCAATGTCCACAACTGCTAATCAATTTAGGAGAGCCAGAAAGCGTGCCTGACAGTCTGAGAACACGATTACGAATACTCAGCGCACACTGCCAATTTAGGAACTGATCTGGCTTTAGATCACTCTTCCTATGCATAAAGAATGTATACAAATATCAAGAAAAATCACAGGATCTGCCCAGATCAGATGCCATACATGTAGTTCACCCTGATCGGCTTGTAAACGACGGCATTTCCCCACTGATTTGGCAAAGATAGTTCAGACCTACAAGGAGCTCGACCATGGCAGCCTCAGTTTTAGCCTGGTTGGCGAAGAAAAGCATCTGCACCAAGAGCACATTCTGACTGGAGACCTCGAGATGTTTCTCGATGTTGCGATCAGACTGCCACCTCATCGTGTTTTGCGCAAATGACTGTACAAAAAATTATCTGGATCTCTAAATTTCTCTAAATCGTAGTTTTCCGAAATAAGATATTGGAACTCGAATTCCTCTTTTATCCTCTGGATCTCTCCCTCGCTTAAAAAATTCCATATCTTCACCACCTTGGCCATTAAATTCACAACCTGCTAAAATCCCAACCTCCGCTTTTGCGGCTTCCAAACCCTTCTTTCGTGGAATCCGCCACAGACTACTGAACCAGGATTCGCCTCCCCTCTCGCCCCCTATTGATAATCCGGGCATAAACTATTACTTATCTCGATCAAAAACAGTAACTCCCATCCGTTCACATTAAGCTCTTGCTTTATTGACAGCTTACATGTCAAGCATTTTGTGTTTGGGTTGCTTTTAAGAATGAGTACTTGGGAGCGATGAGCTGGACTTAGTGACTAAGCTCTATGGTGAGTAAGTTCTTGGCCTTCGAGCATGGGTCTCTTTAGTCCATCCATGTCGGTTTCATGTGATGTCGATTAGTTTAAAGCTCCTGTTGCAACTGTCCAGCTTGAGTATGAGATGAGATTTTTGTGCAATGACGATTAGTTTTGTTGGTTGGAGATGAATTTCAGATGCTTTGCATTGTTGTTGAAAAGGGTTACAAAGCAAACCCAAAATTCACATTGAATATACTTAGTATATAAAATCTAGCGGACTACTACTGTTACCGCCAATTGGTTTTAGAGCGGAATTTCCGTCGGGCTCGTATACTAGGCTTGATATATGGGCCGATCCGGTATTACTATCATATGGTTTTTTCCAAAGTTTCAACTCAAACACAACGATTCTTCTGGCTAGGTGAGAAAATAATAGTTTGTATTCGAATTGAGAAGTCAAATGATTTGCAAATGATTTGTAAAAGGCAAAGTTTTATTTTCATGGGACAATGGCATTTCGAATTACTCTTTCATGCAAGTTAGTGAATGTATGCCTTGTCCCATGACACTTTGCTCTTCTTCCAACAGATGGTTGTTGGAAGCTTCAGACCAAATCTCTCTTCTAGGACGGGAACTGCTGATAAGGATTCAGTGACGGAAGCAACACCAGTTCAACAGGAAAAGCTAAACGATGGAACTGCCTTTGTGCTCTCATCTTCATCTGTCCAGCAGCAAAATGTGGGATTCGGTATCTCTGAAAGCAGCGACAGGCATATCCCAGGCACAAGATCCACCATTGGTACTGGGTGGAATGATATCGACAACGAGTTGATTCACGGGCCGTCTCCAGATATCAATATGTCGGTGCTCGAAGACCAGCCAGACGAGAGGCTATTCTGACAAGCACCATAGGTCGGTTCCCCTAGTCCTTGTCAACAAACATGTTTACTCGAAAGTAAGGCTCATACTTTGGTGTGGCTAATCTAATCAATTCCTTGGTCGTTAACTCGTGATTTCTCTCTATTCAAGATCGAGTGACAAGTTAAAGTCTGTGACTAACTGGTGTCATTTGTGGGTTTTGATCCCTGTAAGCCCAACTATTCCAGCCCAAAAAAAAGTACAAGCATTGAGAACAAATTTAGTGTTTCCTTGCATTCTTTTTTTCCTCGCTTCTAGTTATTATAAAGTAAAATTTGACCAAAGGTACAGCAGCAGTCAATGATGAGGTCAAACCTTCAAGGAAAGGAAATGACTTCCCCCCCCACACACACACCCCTTCAATCCTTGGTGGGTCTGGGGTCAGATTTTAGGTGCAAGAGGACTGATGACCCCCACCCAGATGCAAAAATTGACAGATGGAATTTACCCAATTGTCAATAACCCCACCAATGAATGGTGGGAGTTGGATTCTCCAGCTCAGGAGATGCGATTGGTTGCAAACTCATATGGTTTTGCCATACAATTATTGTTCCTTGGACTTTGGGTTTGGGTTTACAACTCTGAAGCTTTCCCCCCACTCACACCTCAATCCTTCACATACATGTTTGTTTAATTCAGTTGGGGAGATCAAAAGTTAGATGGGATATCATGTCTTTATTAACTGGTTGTGGATCCCCTTGGTTTCTTGATGTAAATTGGGACCCCCTTGAGCAATTGAAATGATGTAGAGCTGTGGGTGCGCAATAATGTTGGTGGAACATGTAACACTTTCCCCATCTTATTGAATGAGTTGTGTTGCTACCAATAACACGTACCATGGGGCAGGTGTCCGTATGGTTCCGTTCATCGCAGACGGCATGATTTCCGCTGTTCCCCAGAGTCCTTTGGGTAAGATGATGAGCAATTTGAAAGATCAAAATTCTGGGGTTGATGAATTTAGTGTGTTTAGCTTTGGTGTTTCATGATATTGCTTGCCATGATGATTCTTGACCCATGTAGGACATTGAGTAGGTGATGACAGTGAAAGTCTTTTAAGATTGGGGGATTATGATGTTTATATTTGAATGAATAATTACCGTCAAGGATTATTATCATCTAAAATGCCATAATCAGATTAGCCAAAGCTTTCCAAGGGTTCATACCCGGAACTCGTTACGGCAGGATGTTTCGTGCGATTGCCGTTACAAAGACAGGGAATGCGCCATCGTGAAACTAACTTCTTAATTATTGAAAACGCTGCCCTGAAATCGTGACTGAACCTGGAGTTAGTTTAGCAATGGCACTGGGAAATGGAAGAGAAGGGTGTTGCCACCATTGAACTAGACTGAAGAAGTAGAAGAAGTAGAAGAAGAAGAAGAAGAAGAAGAAGAAGGGTAGGTGCGAAGGAATAAACGAACACAAAGCAAGCAACCAAGAGCTCCCAAATAAGGACAGACACAATTCCACCCGGACAGGATCAATCCTTCCACCCCCAAATCCCCAATAATTGTCTCAGCAAGGAAACAAGAATAAGGAAATTACCCTAAACATGAACACAATCCAACTCTGTTTCTGCTATTAAAAAGAACAGTAGTTTAGAAACACCTGGGTGGAAACAAAACATCATGTATCTGTCTAATGTAAATGAATGATCTATCTAGAGTAATCATTGTTAATGGGTTCTTCCACTCTGAATTGGTAGTGGAGTCAAGAGTGGTGCAGAGCTTGCCTATAAAATGCCCATCAGCTGGGAAGCTGTGTCCATACTGAGCCAACACCAACAATTAATTCCATTCCCAGATCAACTCCCAACACCCAAAAACCAAAATTGATCCCCTCCTTCAGTCATCACCCCATCCCCCCCCCCCCCACCCCCCCACCCCAACAAGAAGAAAAGAAAAACCCAATTTTCATTTCTCTGTCCCCATCAATCCATATCTCCCTCACTATTCTGGCTTTCTGCCTTTTTACCAGACCCCCCTTCTCTAAAAGAGCAACCAGCCCAAAAGAGAGCACGCAGACCACCAACAACACACACACACAACCTTCATCTTCAAGCTTCACGTTATAAAATCATCGAGCACAGTCAGAACCTCAAGCAATGCTTGTGTTCTTGCTCTTCGATTTTTCTGACATACTTTGCCTTTGCTTTGCTTGACCCATAAGCAATATACGCCCATTTTTGCTTTTATTAGAGACACTCATTTCCCTGCATTTTCTTCCTCATCTCCTCTGCTGTCTAATACGATGGAGGGTGCCGGCATACTTACCGGAGGGTACAATCCATTGACTGTGTGGGAGCAGATCAGGGTTCCCCTGATTGTCCCCCTGCTGAGGATTTCGGTGTTCGTCTGCCTCGTCATGTCAGTCATGCTGTTCGTCGAGCGGGTCTACATGGCCATCATCATTGCCGTGGTTAAGCTCCTAAGGATGAAGCCCGAGAAGAGGTACCAGTGGGAGCCCATGAAGGACGACATCGAGCTCGGGAACTCCACGTACCCGATGGTCCTGGTTCAAATCCCAATGTATAACGAGAGAGAGGTCCGTCAAAGTCTCTGTTCAGCTGAATTTTACGTCTAACGATGCCCAGGGCGTGTCATACGATTATGAGTCATAATGCAGGTTTATCAGCTGTCAATTGGAGCCGCATGTGGGCTCTCGTGGCCGTCGGACCGCATCATAATTCAAGTACTGGACGACTCGACCGATCCGACGATCAAGGTACACGAGGCCCCCAGCCCCAACCCTACGCCTCTCGATGCCACAGTCCTCCTTACTCACATTTCCGGCATGTCGAAATTTCGTGGGATGCTTTCTCAGGACCTGGTGGAGTTAGAGTGTCAGAGGTGGGCGAGCAAGGGGATTAACATCAAGTACGAGATCAGGGACAACAGGAATGGTTACAAGGCCGGCGCGCTCAAGGAAGGGATGAAGCACAGCTACGTGAAGCAGTGCAACTTCGTTGCCATATTCGACGCGGACTTCCAGCCAGAGCCAGACTTCCTCTGGCGGACGATCCCGTTCCTCGTCCACAACCCCGAGGTCGGCCTTGTCCAAGCCCGTTGGAAATTCGGTAACATCCTTAAAAACGTTCTCCTCTTTCCACTTACTCGAGTTATTGGTCATATAACAGAGTGTCGGTGGTGGCGGTAGTTCGAGTCTTTTATCATTCGGGCAATATATTAACATTTTTAGGGGTTGGTTGGAATGGAAGCCGCCGACACTTTTCTCAATCACACTTTTTAAGTATTATTAGTACGGGGATTGTAATAGTAATAGTAATAGTATTAATGATATTAATCGTAGTTTCATAATTTTAATATATTCTAAAGTAGGAACATATACTACTTACAAGGCGTAATAAATGCTAACAATAGACATAATAAATGCTAAATTGGTGAATTTGAAGGATAGGGATGCCCTTAGGGCACTATTAGTATTAGTACTACGTCGTCGTTAAGGCGAGAAGGGTGTGGAAGAGATCGTCCTACGAACAATGTAAGAAGATTTTTGAAGGGACCTAACAGTCTCATCGTCACAGATGTAAGAAAAGAAAAAGGGAGAGGGGATGAGAAAAGCGATGGGGACTGTGGGGGTCAGCGGCACTAATAAATGCTAAACGACACTAAAGTCCTCAATCGACCAACCAACTATTCTTTTTTCCTATTTCTCATTTCCTGTTGGCCTTTGTAGTAATAATAAATCATGACCACACCCCAGTCCTCCATCCCCAGTTCACTTTTTGTCAGAATTCTGGGGTTTGCTGGATTTTATGTGGATCGGGAGGGAGATCATGTTTCTGGAGATCGGCATCCATTTGGGGGTGGGAATTTATGTTTGTATGTTTGCAGGGTCTCACATGGCCTCTCTTTTTGGGGGCAAAGATGATAACTGCAGAAAAACTGTTGATAATAGAAAAAATTCTTGGGAGTATATTAATTTTTTTTGTTTTGTTTTGGTTGATGAAATGAAATAGTGATGTGGGCAAAAAAACAGAGGAAGCATGTGCAAATGTTTCCAATGGTGGTGTGGACCTCCTCCTCTCCCTTGTCTTTTTCAAATTGGGCCAACACTGAACTGACCCCATGTTTATGATATCATTTTGCATAATAATCTTTTTTTTTTGTTTTTTTTTTTTGGGGGGGGACAGTCAATTCCGATGAATGCCTGATGACGAGAATGCAAGAGATGTCACTGGACTACCACTTCACTGTGGAACAAGAAATTGGGTCTTCAACCTATGCCTTCTTTGGATTCAATGGTATGTACATGCATGATCTTTGTCGATGTATACGACCATGATTAGTGCAGCGATTGATTGACAGTGGAACGTGTGTGTAGGCACGGCAGGAGTGTGGAGGATCTCGGCCTTGAACGAGGCAGGTGGCTGGAAGGACAGGACAACTGTGGAGGACATGGACTTGGCCGTTAGAGCCAGCCTCAAGGGATGGAAGTTTGTCTACGTCGGATCCCTTAAGGTTAAGAATGAACTCCCTAGCACTTTCAAGGCATACCGGAACCAGCAGCACCGGTGGTCCTGCGGACCGGCTAACCTTTTCAGGAAGATGGTCATGGAAATCGTGAGGAATAAGGTAAGAAAAAGCTAAGGAAAGGAAGCTTACTTTGGAGATGATGGGGTGGAAATGTGAAATCATTGATTGATTCGCAGAAAGTGACGGCATGGAAGAAGGTGCATGTGATTTACAGCTTCTTCCTGGTGAGGAAGGTCGTGGCCCACATCGTGACGTTTGTGTTCTATTGCGTCGTGCTCCCTGCAACGGTGTTGGTGCCGGAGGTGACGGTCCCCAAGTGGGGCGCAGTCTACATCCCTTCGGTCATTACGATCCTCAATGCTGTTGGAACTCCGAGGTACATCAACCTTGTCATGACCCTTGGTTCTCGTTCGTGGTGTTTTTCTGAAGACATTCTTGGTTGCTGCGAGTAGGTCATTCCATCTTATGGTATTCTGGATACTATTCGAGAACGTGATGTCGATGCTTCGAACGAAAGCTACCTTCATCGGGCTTCTGGAAACCGGTAGGGTGAATGAATGGATCGTCACTGAAAAGCTTGGCGATGCCATGAAGGCCAAGGCAGCCGCAAAATTGCCAAAGAAGCCCAAACTATGGTTTGGAGAAAGGTAAGCCATTCACACATACAAACTCCCCTCTTATCTTCGAAATCCATCACAATGACTTTGCCGAACTCGATAGGCTGCATCTATTGGAGCTTGGGGTCGGGGCATACCTCTTCGTATGCGGGTGCTACGACGTCATGTTCGGGAAGAACCACTATTTCATTTACCTTTTCGCTCAAGCAATAGCCTTCTTCATCGCCGGATTTGGGTTCGTGGGCACGATTGTGACCAAATCTTAGAGCGGGCAAACACAGGTGGGAAGATAAGACACCAATTGACATCTCAAGATTAGGCCACAAATGCAGAAAATTGGTCAATTTTTTGGCATGGTTGGGAAATAAGAAAGGAATGAATCAATTCAATAGGTGTGCTGGGAGAATTCTTTGGAAAGGGGAGTTAAACGAATACTATGAATATATAGAAAAAAAAAAGAATGGGTTGAAGTCTTAATGTTCTTGTTGTTGTTGTTGCATTCATGTTTTCGCCTATCCAGAAAAAGGCCAGAGGTTTGGGGGTAGTGATATTTTCTTTTTACTGTTTTCTTAGTTTTTATACCCTCTATTAAGAATACAATACAATTACTATTGTTTGATACTCCTCAAAAACTAGTAGAAAAATCAAATAAACCAAATGAACACGAGAGGCATCAACAAAAACAGCAGGGAATAAGGAATTATCTCAATTCAAGCAAAATAGCAATCACCATACAATACTCAGAAGCGGTCCCTTTTGCCGCGCCTTCTCGTGGACCAGACACCTTTCAACTTCTCCCCAATATCTTTTACTCCGCACAATTTGCAGTCAAGATTCGTTCGAATTTTGATAGCATCATTTTTCATGCACAAAGATCCAGGAGCCTACTAGTCAGAATATCAATAAGCCTCAAGGGGGGAATGGAGTCGTTCACCCTCTGCGAATGCCCCTCATGCATAAAGCCCAAAGGATCATCAAAAGTTACCCTCAAACCTTAGACTTACTAACACAAATGCAGAACATGAGGCCAAACAGCAAGCCAGGATATCAATAAGCCTTGGAAAGTCTTGAGCTTGACTTCACTAAGGATTATCCCCTTCCCCCCCCCCCCTAATCCAATCATCATCCTTGCAATCCAAACCTCATAATCACAATGCTTAAAAACTATATGGATCGAGATAGATCGAATTTCAAACGAACAGAGGGGATACTCCCGATTTGCTGGCAAGTCAGAGTATTGATAGCAGGTAATGACAAGGCATTAAACATTAAGCATTGAGAACTCAGCACTCAACACCAGCCAGGATTATTGCCAACTTCCCTCAGAAATCATCCTCCACAAAAACAAGTCCAGGCAAAGGACAAAAACCTCAGACAATCCCATGTTTCCTAAACTCACAGCACCTTGAGCATGTCCTCCGCTCCACTGAACGTGAACGCGCCCCCTTCCTCCAGATTGAGGACCTTCACGACCCCGTCCTCGACCAGCATCGCGTACCTCCTCGACCGAACCCCTAGCCCGATGGGCTTGTCACTGAGGTCCAGTTCGCACCCGATCTTCTTTGTGAACTCCCCGTTTCCGTCCGATAGGAAGAGGACGGCTTCGTCGTCCGTCACCCCGAGGCTCTTCTTCCACTCCTTCATCACAAAGGCGTCGTTCACGCTGACGCAGGCCACCGTGTCGACTCCCTTGGACTTGAGCTCCGCTGACTTTGCGATGAAGGAGGGGACGTGCTTCTGGGAGCACGTGGGGGTGAAGGCCCCGGGGACGGCGAAGAGGATCGACTTCTTACCTGAGGTGAGGGCAGAGACGGACACGGTCTGGAGCTCGTCGGAGGCGTCGAAGTAGGAGAGGGTGGCGTCGGGGAGCTTGTCGCCGACGGAGAGGGTGGCGTTGACGGAGAGGGGACGAGCGGCCGAGGAGAACCTGAGGGAAGTAGTGGTGGGGCGGCGGAGGCGGAGGTTGAGGGAAGTGGAAGGGGAGAAGAGGACTCGGGAGAAGGAGAGGGCCGAGGCGGCCATTGCTTTGGAATGGGAGGTGTTTGTTGAAATGCCGCTGCAGAAGGGCGAGGATTAGTTCCCCGGGCCGAGGGGGTGACGGAGACAACGAGGTTGAAGCTCTCTCGGTCTCAGCTTCACCCTCAAGATATTGGAACTGTGCCAGCAGACCAGAGGGGGATGTTACTACATGGGCCCTTGTTTGGGCTTTTAATTAGGTAAAAGGAAAGGACATGATTCTTTGGAATATACTCCTGATTTTTCCTTAGATATTTTGCTGTTGCAGGAACATGTAAGAGTTCATCTGTATCCTCATTTGGTCCTCGTATTTCTTGTCTTCGGCAAATTAGTCCTCAAACTTTAAGGTGGCTCGAGATTCCCTTCTTAACTCGAAAACCCTCGACCTGACCATGATGACCCGTTGAAAAGTCTAGGGTTGGTAGTCGGACTTTGCATCCTCTCTGCGGGTTTTTGTCTTTCTGGGCAGTGGGAGAACTTGTTTTGTTTCAATAAAGACGGCTCCTTTTTTTGTTTTGTTTCGTTTCGTTTATTGTGGATGTGAACTGGGTGCATGTTATTATTACTTGTTTTTAATTTATTCCGGGATCGTCAGTTAGAGATTTTTACCGTGAAGGAAGGGCTGTGACTTGAAAGGTGAGTTTGAGCTTATTGAGTTTCTGGGAAATGATGCTACTGACTTGATTCGGGCCTTATTGGACTATTGTTACGGTTTTGGATGGAAGTCGAATGAATGCTGTTGGAAGTTGAAGTTATCGATTGGATTGCTGGCGCATTCCTGTTTTAATGTGATTTTGGGTCAGAAAATCTAGATGTGCTGCAATTTGTGGTTCTGCTGATTGTGATATTCAGCCATCGACCATCATTACTGTTACTGCAGAGTCATTGCCAATTCGTTTCCTGTCGCTAAAAGATCCATTAAGTATTGGTTGGGTGTGATCTTGTGTTTCTCATAATCAGTTGTGATTATGCTTCTTCGTTTGCCTGTTACTTGTTGAGGTTATTTTTACTGAAACTGTGTTTCTATGCGGTGCAGATAATTGATGGGTGTTATAGACGTATGCAACATTTCATCGTCTTGCTTGACCAATTATAGCATCATTGAAGGACACAGTAACAAAGTTGACAGAAATCGGAGGAGGATCATTGCCATGACCTCATCCGTAAATGTAGAGCGAATGGATGAAACTAAGCGACGGCTATCCGGTGATTCTTTCATTCGGCCTCATTTGAGGAAGTTGTCCCCCTACCAGCCCATCTTGCCGTTTGAGGTTATAAAGCTGTAATCCTTTTCTATTCCGTGTTGTTGGTTTTTTTAGCTTTTCTTAGTCCATGTAGCTTTTGCTTGGCTCTCTCTGATGACTTCTCATTTTCTTCCATAATCATTTTACTGGATATTATGAACTGCAATTGCATAAGTCGATTTACAGATGCGTCGCTGTCTGTTTAATCGTCCACAGGTTCTGTCCACTCGCCTTGGACGAAAACCTGAAGATATTGTCAAGCTAGATGCAAATGAAAACCCCTATGGTCCGCCCCCCGAGGTAAGAAACATCTCATTGCCATGGACTCAGAAATTCTTACAAGACAAATAATTTTTCTTCGTAAGTACAAGATGGATACTTTCTCTCAAGAACATGACCAACAGCCACTTTGTGTCCGAACAATGTGAAAATCGTAATCCAGCCAACTTTTGTTCTCTTGTTATGTAACCTGCCAACTACATGAAATGCAGGCCTTCTTTCTTTGTATGGCTTATCAGTTGTCATGGATGGTGCTTTAATCTATGCCGGACCTTTGTAACATTTATATGCGACGTCATGAATATTAACATATATGCATGCTCACTTTCTGAAATCCACAGGTGCTTGAAGCTCTTGGGTCAATGAAGTTCCCTTATATTTATCCCGATCCCGAGAGTCGCAGGTTACGTGCGGCCCTTGCTGTTGACTCTGGCCTCGAGTCTGATTACATTCTTGCGGGATGTGGTGCAGATGAACTCATTGATCTCATCATGAGGTTAGAATGACACATGTTGTTTGGATTTCAAAGTTCTATGGGACTTAATGGAACGGGTTCATTCTTATAGATGTGTTCTGGATCCGGGTGACAAGATTTTGGATTGTCCTCCAACATTTACGATGTACGAGTTTGATGCTGCTGTAAACGGTGCCCAAGTGATCAAAGGTATTGATTTTTAGTTGATTTTATTCGACTGTTTGTAGAAGCATCGCCCTGATTGCTCTTTAACAGGAGCTTGCCAGGTCTTTTGTTGAACAAGACCAATAACCCATTAATTATGATCCAGAGCGTATTGGGCATAGACAACTTTTATTTTTCTTTCTTTGTTCATGCTTTGATGCTAAACCACTTTTGCTTCATATTCTTCTGCAGTTCCTCGAAACCCAGACTTCAGTTTGGATGTGGAGAGTATTTCTAGGGCAGTGGAGAAGGAGAAGCCAAAATGTATCGTTTTAACTTCTCCAAATAATCCAGATGGGAGGTAGTTACGAAGCCTGTCATAGAAGGTCTTTTGTCTTCGAGGAGAAGCTTCCGATTTATTATTTCTTTTGTTTTTCTGGTACAATTGAAAAAGTATCATCAATGACGAGGACCTCCTGAAGATCTTGGACCTTCCCATTCTGGTAGTGTTAGATGAAGCGTATATTGAGTTTTCTGAGAACGAGTCTAGGATGAAGTGGGTAAAGAAGTATGATAACATGATTGTTCTGCGGACCTTTAGTAAAAGAGCAGGTAAGATCAAACTCTCTGACTAGTGTTTGCCTGTAGTCGTATTTACTTAATTATTACTGTGCAGTTTTTCTATTTTAGCTGTATGTCTTAACGAGTGTAGGTTTAGCTGGACTTCGTGTGGGGTACGGTGCATTTCCTCTAAGCATTATTGAGTATCTGTGGAGAGCTAAGCAGCCTTACAATGTCTCTGTTGCCGCTGAAATTGCTGCGTGTGCGGCCTTGGAGAATCCGACATATTTGGAGGTTCTACCTCTACTCACAATAATTTTTTTTTTACCGTCAGGATCTGGCCGAAGCATTCTTGTTAGGCAGAATATTGTTATTCTGAAAGGCTGAATTTGGTTGTCTGCCAGAATGTGAAAAATGCATTGGTTCAGGAACGAGAGAGGCTCTACAAGCTTCTGACAGAGGTTCCGTTCCTCAAACCATTTCCTAGCCATTCCAACTTCATCCTGTGTGAAGTCATAGGCGGAAGGGATGCCAAGAAGCTGAAGGTTCGTAATTCCTTTGTTGTAATTCCATCATTTTAAATACGTGTGCGAGGCCTGGCCGACTTTGTCAAGTTTCTGGGAATGATTCTGTCCGTGTTCTTTTTTTCCCCTGAACTTCTAATAACAGCATACACATCCTGTTGCAGGAAGACCTTGCAAAGATGGGAGTCATGATCCGCCACTACAACAACAAAGAGTTGAAAGGGTTTGTCCGTGTATCCGTGGGAAAACCCGAGCAAACGGACACCTTGATGGATTGTTTTGGTCGTCTCTCGTAGATGTTAGAATTTACAAATATAATATCTCATCTTCACAATCAATGTATCGTCTTTAGCTGTTGCTTGCTTAACTATGGGCATCATTGGCCCTCCTCCTCCTCTCTCTTGAATTATAGAGTTGCTCATTTGAAGTAATGGATTTTGGGCACTAAGCCTGTGGTTTCCACTGCAAAACTAAAGAAAACATGACCATTGTGATGGAGGTCATGAAATCCTAACTGTGTGATTCACAAATAAGACGAGTAATTTCAGTCATGTCCGCTGCAAAAAATGCCCCCAAAAATCTTATCTTATTTTCCCATTGACCCGGCAAAAGTGGAAGCTTAGTTAGTTACATTTGTTGAGTAGTAGGAATAGGAAGGTTAGACAAGACAAATGAAGTGGGCGAATCAGTAATCGACTCAGCATCTATTTTGTGAAGGATGCGAAATAGGGATGAAAGTTCTAAAATTATTGATGCTACTAACCCTATACGTGCATTGGCCCAGGCCTTTGTCTATTCAGTGTTTGACTATTTCCCAACAAATAAAACGTGATCTATTGCATGCATATGCGGCTCTCATACAAAAACTCTCGTCTCTTGTGTTCGAAGGCTTATTTGTGTTGTTGCTCGCTCATGCAGGACCCAACTGACCAGACGGCAATTGATAACTTCATGGTCCAGGAACTTGATGGTCCTGTGAGTGCAAGCAAAAGGTGCTTTACCAGTTCGATGCTTACGGTTGTTATAACCATTCACGAGTGATGCATGTCGACAATTTTTTGTTTATTCTCAACTTTTGCAGCTTGGAGCAAATGCCATACTTGCGGTTTCTCTTGCGGTAGGCAAAGCTGGAGCAGCCGCTACTAAGATTCCCCTGTACCAGGTGAGTCACATGACTCTTGGCTTCTCCGATATCTCTATAATTATATCTCGAGCTATCATAGGAATGTCGGATAGTAGTCGAGCTGTGTTTTGTGTTGGTTGTATTGCAGTTAGGTTGCTTTTTATCATTATTGGATCGTTGGTCCATCATGGAGCAGGATTTTATGATGGGAACTGGATTGGAGATTTTTTTGTCTTCATATCTTGATTCTACTTTTGCTTCTTGTATGCCGCACACTGCCAACCTTGCTGGCAATTCCAAGTTGGTTTTGCCAGTTCCTGCTTTCAATGTTATCAACGGTGCTCACACGCCGGGAACAAGCTAGACATGCAGGTATATATTTTTTTTCAGTGATTTAGTTTTCCTTAAATCGTATGCGTTTCTCTAGGTATTGTTTTTGCCTTAGAGTCTGATCCATAATTTTAGGGTAGGAATTCATGATTCTTCCAGTTGGAGCCTCCCCTTGCGAGGAGGCCATGAAGACTACCACCATCTTAAGGCGAGCACAATCACGAGCTTTGTGGTGTGAGAACTGGCGACTTGTCTGCACTGGACGTATACTTTTTGTTGAACTATCATTAATCACATGCCAATTCATGAAAACAAGGAAGGTCTCGAGTTGCTGAAGCTGGTGGCCATGGAAAAAGCTGGATATACTGTGAAGGTGAATCCAAAGGAACCTCTTTACATTATCACTTCCACAGTTTGTCATTTGGGTATTGTGCTTGGTATCCTTGATTCAGGTTGTGATTGGGATGGATGTTGCTGCATCTGAATTCTATGGAACGAATAAAACTTATGAGTTTAACTTCAAGGAAGGTGCAACAACTAAAAAGACTCGGTCATGGCGGTGCTCGTCGGAACTCTTTTTACTTACATATATTCCTCTGCTTATTGCTGCGATTTTCACGTTCCTCCTGAAAGATGTATTCAAGCCATTTTGCGAGGGATAACCCAATTGTGTCAGTCGAAGATCATCCATTTGATTAGGGATGACTGGGAGCACTACTACTTCAAGCAAAACCAGTGAAATCGGAGAACAAGTTCAGATCGTTGGAGATGATATCTTCTTGGTCACCAACCCACCCTGAGGCGAGGGCTTTCTTCTCCTATCCTGTTGTAATCGCATGCTCATCCCGGTATTAAAGACCGGAGCCCCGTGCAGGTCCGAACGTCCGGCGAAATACAAACCGGGCGGGCGGGGTCTTTGTCTCTTCCGTGAATAATTTCAGCTGCTTGGGATGGAAGAGGAGCTCGGGAGGTTTGCCCGATAGGTTAAAGGGGTGAAGACTTCAAAAAAGATCTTCCGCGCAAAAGTGCACGCGCGTGGGGTTCGAAGAGGTTTCTACGGATTTACAGTTAGTTTTTAAAAAAATTTGCGAAAAACTGTATAAGGTTCGTAACTTACCAAAATACAGTCGAAGGCGCGCGTTTTGAAAATGCCCCTATCAAATAACAAAGAAAGCGGGTTTTCAAAACCCGCCATTCGTGTAAAATGGTCGGGGCGGGTTCTCGAAACCCGCCCTATCAACACTTAAAAAAAAAAGACTCTCGAGGGACGGGTTTTCAAAATCCGCCCCTTTAATAAGTAAATAAAAAACGCTCTTCTAGCTCAGTTGGTCATGTAGGCTTTGAAAACCCGCCCTTTATTTACTTATTAAAGAGGCGGGTTTAAAACCCGCCCCCCGAAACACTATTTTTTTTTAAGTGTTACGGAGGGCGGGTTCTCAAAACTCGCCCTCTTTGTTACTCCGGAGGCGCGTTTTGAAAACGTGCCCCATCAACGATTTTTGCGTAATTTATGAAACTTTGACCGTTTTTCACGAATTTTTTTAAAAATTAACTGTTCATTCGTACAAACATCGGGGTTCGAACCCGGCAGCCTGCATCTCTCTCTCCCCCGGCCCCACCTTTTTAAAACAAATAAAAATAAGACAAGAGTAATAAAACTGGTGATGTGAGTGTGACGACAAAAAGAAGACAAATAGTCCCCCCGTGAATTAGCATTTTATTTTTCTATGCCCAAAAAAAAAATGATAATGTGAATTATTATGCCTACTAGTTTAAAATCTCCCTAACAGTATCGGAAACGGAAACCAAAAAAACAGATTAGTTGGATTGTACAGGTGTCACCTCATCTCTGCCACGTCAGCTCCCACTGTCCCCTCTCCCCCACCCCCCCACTCCCTTCCCCCTTGCCCTTTCCACTTATCCACACAGAATAACTTTTTTTTTTTAATTTTGGACACATCCACGGTCTTTTTCGTCTGTACGATAAAATCAAAACCTGGTAAAAAAAAATCACATCAATTCGCCCTTTACTTTCAATTCCCCACCAACAACAACCGACGAATTGAAAACCATTTCCCCCATTTTCCCACGTAAGCATTCATCTAATCACCATCATTCTCTAACAAACCACCACCTCCCTCCCTCACGTTGAAAGAGCCGACACCCCACCCGGCGTAGCTCTTACCTCTTCTTCACACAGGAGGCACGCCATCTGTGCACTTCCTAGGTTTTTGTCCCCACCTCCCCTATCTCTCCCCCATATCCCACCATCTCCAAATTTTTTCCCCTCATTTTCAACTTTTCTGGGTCTAATGAAAGAGATGGATCCCTGGTAAAGGAAAAGTTGCAGGTTCCCTTCATCAACTTTTATCTCCTTGAGTGACTGAATTATTATGGCTTGGAGTTGGTGGGAAACAACACAGTTCATTTCTTGGGTTTCTTACCCTAGCTAAAGCTCCTGTCCTTTGAGGCTTCTGCATTCCTTCTCTACACTATTAACATCTCCAAAAGGGTAATTTTTTAATCTTGTTTTTCAGGGTATTCAGATTTCTTTAACAACCCATTTCTTTTTTCTCCAGTTCTTTTTAAATCGTGAGTTGAATTGAGGCAGTTTGTTTTTTTACCTGTCTGCAGTCACTGCGAGCCGACAAGAGTAATGGGGGAGAAAACCCAAGTGGAGGAGCTCCAACTCCTAAGTCCAGCATGGATACCTTCAACCCCATTGAAGCCAATTTCACCCACAACTAAGCTGATCTGCCAAGGTATTAGAGAAATGGAGGTTTGCAAGGATGGCTCCTCCGGGACTGCCCCGTCAGAACCGGGTTTAGCCATGGCAGTTCCCGGTGGCAGTAGCGGAGGGGGCAGCGAGCTGTCTACTCCAGCAGATGCAGCCATTGGTGGCCTCACGATAGAAGTGACCATGGCGGCCAGGGACACCAGACAGGATCAGTCCCCTCCACCTTGGCTCAGAATGAATCACCCTCCGGCTCGCGCAGGTGAGTCACCTGATTCGACATCTCATTTCCAACGGTTTATAACAGATGTTTTGCTGACGT
Source organism: Melastoma dodecandrum (assembly GCA_029817715.1). NCBI lineage: Eukaryota > Viridiplantae > Streptophyta > Magnoliopsida > Myrtales > Melastomataceae > Melastoma > Melastoma dodecandrum. The sequence continues at coordinate 6,729,057 of JARUPY010000606.1, forward strand.
GACGATCCACGTGTTTTGCGCGGCACGGGTAGTTCCACGTGTGCCGCCGCCGCGGGCGCCCGAGTAAATAAATAAAATAATTATAAAACAAATTAACATCACGGGGGTGGACCCACAATTTCTTTTTAATCTTTTCAAATCACACAACCCTTCTTACTGAGACAGCACCTTGCTTCTGTCCACGAGTCTCATCAACAGAAGGTTAGACTGACGGGAGGTGGTGTGTCCAAAGCAGCATAGTTGGATATGCAAGTCTCTGTGTCAGATATGTGTAAGAAAAACAATTAGCTTGAACTACGGCTAAGTTTCAGTATTAGAAATGAAGTCAATCATGTTGCACTAGTTCAAGACAGACCGACTGTGCAGAAACCAAAACACGAGGAAAAGCCTTCACCTGAGTGAAATCGTAGCAGTTGCAAATAGCACACATTTCATCTTCGATCACACATATACTGTCTTTTGCAGATGGAATCAGTAAAACAGGAGAATACGTATGTGATCTCAACAATCTACCTGGAAGCAAAGAAGATGAAGTCTCTGGCAGAAGCACCCCTTTCTTTGCACCTATAACACCAGACAAAACTCCTCCAAAATCAGAAAAGGGTGAGCAGAAGAATTACCATAAAGAGGGGGCTAAGAACGCATCCCCAGAGGAAGGTGGTCAAAACCCTGGACAAGGATCTGTCAAAACACCACAACGGAAGGCCAGAAGAAAGAAGCACAGACCAAAGGTTGTCAAGGAAGGAAAACAGAAAAGGAAGCAGAGGATGACAGCGGTTTCCACGGAAAAGCCACCAGTCAAAAGGAAATATGTTAGAAGAAAGAATATTGGAAAGTTTGCAAGTCCGGCTGATCAAATGACAGGGGAGCCCTCCTATGATCAACAAAATCAAGCAAAGAACATGGTGCAGATGATTCTGCCAGAACAACAATCCATCAGTTCCATCGAAAAGCGACCAAACGACATGGAGCATGTCCAAAGAAGGGTTAGCAGAAAGTTCACGTGTTTGGATGATCAAACTGGGGAGTCTAATGACCAGCATAATCCGTTGAAGAAAACATATAGAAAAGCCTGGAATTTTGATAAGAATGACCAACTTCAAGACGACGCAGCAATATACCAATCTGTTGAGATACAAGAAGATAGTGTCCCAGCTAAGGAGACATGTAGAAAAGCCTTAGATTTCAATAAGATTGAACAACTTCAAGACGAGGCAGCAGTATACCAATTTTTTGAGACCCAGGAAGATACTATCCCAGCTAAGGAGACATGTGGAAAAGCCTTAAATTTCAATAAGAATGAGCAACTTCAAAACAAGGCAGCAGTATACCAGTCTGTTGAGACGCAAGAAGATAGTGTTGCAGCTAAGGAGACATGTAGGAAAACCTTAAATTTCTATACGAATGAGCAACTTGGAGATGAGGCAGCAGTATACCAATCTTCTGAGAAGCAAGGAGATAGAGTCCTAGCCAAGGAAACATGCAGAAAAGCCTTAAACTTCGATGAGAATGAGCAACTTGGAGACAAGGTAGCAGTAAACCAATCTGCTGAGGAGCATAAAGATGGGGTCCCAGCTGAGACGTCAACGCCAATCCCAACTGAGCATTCTGGTGAACAGCTTCAAACTAGCACGGAAGGCACATGTTTCGAGAACCACAACAACAGCATGCAAACACAGAAAAGTGAGGTAACAGCAACAGAAGGCAACATCCAACCATCAATAGAGGGCAACCATCAACAAGAGAAACCAGACGCCTACTTCCAGAGAGAGTTCCCACGGTTCACTCATGTATTTGTCCGCAGACTGAAGTCTAATACAGCATTGCTCAACTCAAATGAGCTATCTTATTCTAGCGGCATCAATCCAATTGAATCTAGTAATAGCTCTGAAGCATACCAGGACGTGGCCAGGACTGTGTACCCTGAAGTACAGGAGGAGACAAAAATAGAGGCCGTTCTAACCAGGTCAACCACTGAAGAAAACAAAATGCCATGCAATGCAGTTGTGGAGCAATCCCATTGCTTAAAAGTGACAGCGAATGGGATAGTTGATTCACCACAGCTTATGTCCGAAAGTTCAAATAATGTTGGAGAAACAAGAGCAGAATTTCAGGGGAGAAAGAAGTTATTTGATTGTGAGTTGCAATTGGGACAAAGGAATTGGATTACCAAAAAGAGATCTAGGCTGCCCATTCGTTCACGAGACCTTTCCTCCTTAACCCTAAGTGTAACAGGCGTAAGAATGTCAGATGATCCAGCCAAGCAAAACCTAACAGGTCCAGAAGCACCAACTACATGCATGGAAGCGTTGCTTACTGACATACAAGGAACACTATCAAGGAAAAAAAGAACTAAGAAAGAATTCTCCAAGATCTATTCAATATATTCCAGCGATGAAATTCAGGACGATCCAAATTTATATGGTTCTACGCAAAGTGGTGAGAGCACCGGCAATCGCCCATCAGGTACTTCAATGCTATCCTAATTATTCAGGAAGAGTTTTGCATTAAAAATGTACACTGATCAACCATAGCTTTTCAGCAGTTGCTCAACCAGAAGGTAGGAAATGCATTCTTTTTATTGATACACTCGTCAAAAAGCTTGAGCATCTAGACATTAACAAGGAAAGCAATGGCAATTTCCACGGACAACTTGCGCTTATATGCCATGATATGGCAAATCAGGAGCGTGCAATTGCTATTTACAACAGAGGGGGGCCCATTATACCAGCGCCTCCAAAGAAGAAACGCCGCCCACGACCAAAAGTCGAACTCGATGACGAGACAACAAGAGTGTGGAAGCTTCTTTTAAAAAACATAGACAATGAAGGCATTGATGGGACAGATGAGGATAAGGAAAGATGGTGGGAGGAGGAGAGAAGAGTATTTAAAGGAAGAGCAGATTCATTCATTGCCCGTATGCATCTTGTACAAGGTATGCGATGCTCCGTCTCAGTTGACATCTACAGGTCCTGATTGCTCTGCTCATTGTCATAGAAGAACAAGCCCAGGGAATCAGTGGTTCACGCTGAACCAAACTACTCTACTAATCATTGTGAAATGGACCCGAGATGAAATTTGTCGATTAATAATGCATACCCTGACTGTAAACATAGTAAGTCAGATGACATTTGAGTAGCTCGTATCAGTTTTCCAGAGATGGGGTAGAGCGAATATTCTTTTACATCACCTTGCATCAACAATAGCCAAAATGCAGGGAGTAGTAGATCAGTGGAATGTAGAAAGTTTCGAGGATCAAAATAGATAAAATTCTACTGCCCTAACCAGTAAGGGGGGTGATAAATAAAATTTTATTCTTCTATTTAACAGGTGATAGGCGGTTCTCTCCATGGAAAGGCTCGGTTGTGGACTCAGTGGTAGGAGTTTTCCTCACTCAAAATGTGTCCGACCACCTATCAAGGTAAATAGAACTTCTAAACTTCCACAAGCACGTTGCGTCAAAGAAAACCCATCTCATCATATCTTTTCCTTCCTCCAGCTCTGCTTTTATTTCACTCGCATCACGGTTTCCTTCAAAGTTCAACCAGGAGTGCTATAAGGAGGCAACAGGGACAACCTTTTATGATCATGATGCATTGAGGCAGGTGGCAACCTATCCTACCAGTTGGACCCACTATTTGTTCAATCAAAGACTACCTGATGACCAGCATCCTGTCATATTTAATGAAAACAAACAGAATGAAGAAACAGAGTTCACCAACAACAATGGACAGATTGGAAGAGAAAATTGTAGTTTCAGCTGGTCGAGAGGATCACAATCACTTTTAACAGGCTTAAATGAAAGTGCAGTGGAGATTTCAGATTATCTTACAAGCATGACTCCAGCGGACTATCTGAGAAAGGATCCATACTACCTCACTGAAGAATGCTTACAAGAAAATGGCCCACATTCATCTCCAAGTTCCAATGTCACATCTCAAAACTCTGAGGACTATATGTCAACCAAGAATGCCTCGAAAATGGGAGTAAGCTTATATTACAACTCAGAAGGAGAAGACTTCCACAAAGGATCCTACTTTTCTTATAGACAATATCTGGACAACACCACCTGCTTGCAGCTCTTACCAATGCCTAGCTCAAAAACTTCTCATGGATCATTGATCAGTGAAGTTGAAGATGAATCACCAAATCAGAACCAGGAGTTTGCCCTTAGGACCCCATCAGATATTTTCAACGACTTGGGATGGCCAGGACAGAAGAATGCAAGTACAAGTTCTGCTGTGGACCACATAGCAGGTATAACGGAGAGTTCATGTTCTGGAATCTCCGGAGAAGACATCAGTTTATGTCAGAGCTCAAAGAATGAAAAACCCCCTGGTATCCATGGCTACCTTGCAACGAATAGGACGAGCATTACTACAACTCTCCCATATGAAATCATTAGGCAGTCCATCCAGCACAGCTATCCCGATAGCGGTGATCAAGAATATTTGAGCTTAGAGAATACGGAGCCTAAAGATTTCGATGAAGAACTAGATCAACATGGATACAATAGGTGGCTGCATGCATACGCAGAGCCCCTTTTACCTGGAAAACCAAGCAATGATAGCATGACAATGATCACTCAGGGCACTGGTAAGGACAGAGAAGAATCTGCCTGTTGGGAAAAGCAAGGTTCATCTTTGCCCAATAGTAGTCTGGGCAAGCATAAGGAAACTCCTTCAGAAGCCAAGAGTAGAAGGACTGGAAGGAAATTCAAAGATGATTTTGACTGGGACAACTTGAGAAAACGGGCAGAAATTACCACAGGAAAGAGAATAATGACTCCAAACACAATGGACTCTGTGAACTGGGAAGCAGTCAGAGCAGCAGATGTTAATACCATTGCTGATGCCATCAGAGATCGTGGTATGAATAATGTACTTGCAGAAAGAATTAAGGTACAACAGTATTGAAATATCACAGATATATCTTTAAAAGAAAACAGGAAGTCTTACCTTCTCATAATGGCTCTAAAATTCATACAGGATTTCCTCAATCGCCTCGTGAAAGAGCATGGGAGCATTGATCTCGAATGGCTACGAGATATTCAACCTGACGAAGCAAAGTAAGAATGCCCACAATTACATAGATTGACTGAATTCAACATTAGAGCTTGTATCATCCAGTGAGAAGTGTTTTATCGAATAATATAAAAGTAGAAACCAATGAAGCATCCAAGTAAGTCCCTGGTATGAATGGAATTCTCAAGTCAAAATGAATTATACTAAAAAAAATCTATGGTTCATTGCCTACCTTTCCTGTTCGGATAGTAGAAGATGACAGAAAAATTATCGACCGTCTTATGGAGTGTTATATGAAGTTTGCTGACTGTCTTCTTGTTGTTGTAGGGAATACCTACTAAGCATAAGAGGTTTAGGGCTAAAGAGTGTGGAGTGTGTGCGGCTTTTAACACTTCACCACCTAGCTTTTCCAGTAAGTTTAAAGCAATAAATGGAGAAAGAGAGTTATGTACTCATTGCTATAGCCATTTATCAACAGTAATATTGAAAGCTAAACAGGTAGACACAAATGTTGGACGTATAGCAGTCAGATTGGGATGGGTTCCTCTACAACCGTTGCCTGAATCACTTCAATTGCATCTCCTGGAGCTGTAAGTTAACTCTGCTACTTTATAGTAACCTCTCGCATTTAACTCTTAGCTGTGGGGCTACTACTCATGTACATATACAGGTATCCAGTCCTGGAATCTATCCAAAAGTATCTCTGGCCGCGATTATGCAAGCTCGATCAGAGAACCTTGTATGCATTAACAGAAATTTAATTAACAATTAGATAATTTGATTTCAAGAATATCCTGTCAGTAACGGTTCATATTCACCCACAGGTACGAGCTCCACTACCAAATGATAACATTTGGAAAGGTTTGGTACCAAATTCTCAGAATCTAAATCAAGTTTACATGAAAAGGTAAACCCATCAAAAGAAAAATATTAAATTGATGCAGGTGTTTTGCACCAAAAGCAAACCCAATTGCAATGCTTGCCCAATGAGAGGAGAGTGCAGACACTTTGCAAGTGCATTTGCAAGGTATTAATATAACTTTATTGTCTTCTCATTTTTGTTTCCTGTCAATTGATTACAAATGAAATAATACTTCCATCATATCAGTTGGCAGTGCAAAGGTTCAAAATGGAATTTAAACCTGCAAAATGTACAAACTTCACCAGAGATCATCGTCTTTACCTTCTGTTTGGAATCAGCCTTTACAACTTGAAATTGAGCTAAATGCTATAGCATAGCAATTTTGGCACAAGGATAGAGCTAAATCACATCTTGATGAACAGATTCATGTTTTCAGTTCAGTAGATGGAAGTTTTTGGATCAGTTGGCAGCAGTAAACATCAAGTCACCATACTAACAAATATTTAAGTCAGCCGTCTCCAAAATGATGATCGTTGGGTAACTTAGTTGGGGGATGCATTAAATGTGAAGTGCACAACAAACCCAAATCTATGTAGTCACTTTGAGATGCCTAGACACAGGAACATAGAGGGAAGGCATGGAGATTAGGTTAGGAGAGGCAATTTTGAAAGCAAAACATGATTTGACAAAATTCCTTGTTGATAACATGCAGTGCAAGGTTAGCTCTCCCAGGGCCGCAGGAGAAAAGCATGGTAGTTATGAGAGAAACAAGAACGTGCACTGGAAAGACTTCCCCGGAATTACCACTGGCCATCACATCAGGAGATGAAGAAAAATGGGCAAAAGAAATCATAAAAAAGGTAACTCACTGTCAGCCCATCGTAGAAGAGCCGGCAAGCCCAGAACCTGAAGAAAAACAAACTGCATTAATCGACATTGAGGATTTGTGCTGTGATACTTTTGATGAAATTCCAACAATCAAGCTCGATTTGAAAGAGTTCTCAGAAAATATTCAGAACTACATGCACCAACACATGGACATTCAAGAAAATGAAATGTCAAAAGCCTTGGTAGCTTTGAATCCAGAAGCTGCATCAATTCCAGTTCCTAAACTAAAGAATATGAGCCGACTACGCACAGAGCACCTCGTGTAAGTCTGAATCTCATAATTCTGATATATCCAGTGCAAGCATTCATTAGGACAGAAATCTCTTTTTGATAAGAATATATCCAACTGAGGGGAAAAATATGCTGTTTGTTACTGAAATCTGCACCATCTGGTGAAAATTCAAGCAAGTTTCAACGATAATCAGCATGAAATACAATACTGAGTTACATCAGAGAGAACCATCATGATAGTTAAACTCGATTGCCTGTAGAACAAATTTATCAGTTTATGCTGTTATAGAACTTCACAGTTCTTAACATGACTTGCAGGTATGAAATACCAGAAGACCACCCTCTAATGAATGGGGTCCGTATCATGCATCTTCCAAGAGATATTAATTATGCACACTTACCATTTGACTGACTAATTTTGTTTTTAAATGCAGCTAGAAAAACTAGAGGTTGATGATCCAAGCAAGTATCTTCTAGCCATTTGGACGCCAGGTAAGTGAAAAGCAGATATCAGATAGCCCTAAGATCTTGCTCCTAGGTTTCAACTAGGAAGCAAAAATTTGTGAAAATGCAGGAGTACTTGACTATAAGATAAGAATTGTCACAGTATGCATGTGATGACAGAACAAATCGTTGTTATGATCAGGCGAAACTGCAACCTCTTTCCAACCACCTGAAAGGAGGTGCAATTTCCAAGAACAGGATACTTTTTGCAATGAGACTACTTGCTTTTCTTGCAACAGTGTAAGAGAAGCTGGCACCAAGACAGTCCGGGGAACAATTCTGGTATGAGAATAAATTCTCTATATGCAAAAACATAGATAATGAGCAGATTTACCACTGACTATGTTATTCAACAGATACCATGTAGAACTGCAATGCGGGGGAGCTTTCCACTCAATGGAACATATTTTCAAGTTAACGAGGTCATTTGATATATGCCCTGCTACAGAATGCACAACTAATAATTCTGATGGGAATCTCTTACTAGTGCAGGTATTTGCAGACCATGAGACGAGTCTCAATCCTATTTACGTTCCTAGGAATTTGCTATGGAAATTGCAAAGGCGAACAGTATACTTTGGAACATCAATATCAACAATTTTCAGAGGTAAGAGGGAAAAACCAAGAGTACTACTAGATTAGATGATTTCTTCCGTTTTTTTGTTATTTATTTATTGGTCGTGCATGTCCCTCTTAGGATTATCCACAGAAGGTATACAACATTGCTTCTGGAAAGGTACACCAAACAAGTCGCTTTTTTGTTATTTTTGGATTTTCAAATACGTCCAAAAAACACACTCCAAATCAAAACATGTGAAATTTAGGAACTCAGGGAGCTCCCCAATTTCTATGGTAAATAATGAATCGTCTCATCTCAACCTTGACAAATTTAAGCAATCGACCAAGGCCCTAAAGCCAAATGCTCGATCAGGACTCCCTAGTTGATGCAGAAAGTATTAAACAAAGAATTAAATTTCTGAAACTAAGAACATTTGAAAGCATTTGTTTTAAGACAGATTCGATATGTGTTCTTTGAGTCAGTCAATAGACAACAATAAGCACAATAAACAAGTAAAAGAGTCATTGTGAGGACATTTCGTTAAGCTACTAAACAAACTAACGAGCATTGCCAAAAGAAACTAATGAGCAATAAGTAGATTCCTTCATTCACCACAACAGCTAGTGTGTCCATTCTAATAATTTTTTTTGTCAGCCTAAATTTGAGGATACTTAAAATGTCCACTACCTTCCTTTGAATCTTCAAATTGAATTTGCAGGGTATGTTTGCGTTAGAGGATTTGATAGAAGATTGAGGGCCCCCCGTCCCCTTGTAGCCAGACTGCATTTCCCAGCTAGTAGAATGCCAAGGACTTCGGTTAAGAATGACAAGCAAAATCTCAACAAAAGTTGACTTGACAAGAGATGGTACTATGATATTGCGGCAGGATGTGCTTGATCATTTATCAGATGGAAAGTGACAACTAGAGTAGGCTAAGAGGCATCGAACAGTTCCTGCTGTACCTGTTATTCATGACAGTAATCTCCTCGACAGAACCAACACTAAACTCCAGGTTCTATTGAGATTGTAACACCTGCTATTGGGTGGATTCTAGCTAACGGACTCTTTCTTAGGTATTCATCCAGCTTTAAATATACATGATTCACATAGCTACACCTTAACAATAGAAAACGCTGTCCTTAAAAAACCAGACGGTTTTAGCAACAGATACAGGGTAAGATAAACCAGAGATCTTTTCCTTCTTCCCAAATTATATTTTAGCGAAGGAACCATTCACGAAACAATAACTAGGGATAACTTTCATCGAATGCTCCTTTAGCCTGATTAATTTGTAAGTTGGAACAATGTGCTTCTGTTTATCATCGTCTGCCCTCATGATTTTCCAAGCTATTCTGGTGAGGGACTGATATCCATAACCAGATTCTTGAAATTTCACAGATAATTTCCTACAGAGGCCCAGTCTAATGACATGATGGACAGAGAACCATCAAAATTCCGCAGAAGAATTATAATGACGTTGAGGAAAATCAATGAAGTTGCCAGGCAAGAGCCGCGCGGAGAAGCAAATTGGGACTGACAAAAAAGTTTGAAATCAAGCATACGACCGGAAGTTGAGTAGCAGGAACTCGTCAGAAGGCCCACGCACCAAAGCAATATTAAATTAATCAACCAAAGCATGATCAAAGGTCAAGTCCCCGTTCATCAGCCAGATTCAAAGATCAAAGGCTGCACTCACCAACTCACTCCTCCGAAGATCTACTTATCAGAAGAATTCACGACACTAAGAACAACTCATCAGAAGAACACGTACCGATGCACGATCCAAGCTCAAGCGACAGATCATCCCCGAATCTCTTGGATCCTGAGTTCCCCGTGCTCTTCCAAACATCAGATCAGAGGGGGAAACCAGATTAGATTCAGAAATCAACACCCAACGATGATTCGAACAGAAATAATCCACATTCTCGTACCGTATCACGACCGCAAGAATTTCGAAGTAAAGATCCGCCGAGAATCCCCCGGATCTGGTGTAAGACTCACAGTTGGGAGTGAAGAGTGGCGCCAATTTACATCGTGGCGAAATGGGTTTTGCCGCGCACGGGAAAATCCTTTCTACGGGGCGGCCGGTTTATATTATTTGAATTTTGCGCCGCCAAACTAACCCTAGCATTTTTTGTTCTTTACATTGTGTTCGGACCGATCCTTTGAAAGCAAACACGTTCAGTTGGCTGACCTTGGTTTGTCATACGTAGCTCTCACACAAAAGACCCAAGTTTTATGGCCCCAAGACCCAGCAAATTACAAAGAAAACAAGTATCTCCCAGCTGCCGCAAGTTATCATTTGCCCCTCTAGAACTTAACTGGAAATAGTGTGTTGATCGGATATATATCTATACGCAACTAAAGCACACGATGTTATACAGGCCTCACAAGTCTGGGATGAAGATCAGCGCAGAAATGCCTTTCTTCGGTGTGAGAGGATTTAACTAGATATGAATCTCGCTACTCCAAAAATATAAATACAAGTTAATTTGAATCTTCCCTGTGTCTCTTTGACGATGGCCTGTCTTGCTCCTTCGGCATTTTAGCCTCCCGGCGCTCTCTCTTAACGCCTTTGGCTTTGTTAGGTAGATTCATATCACCCAACTGCAAGATTAATTCATATAATTCAGGTCTTTGGTACAAGGAATGAGGTTTGACACTCATTTTTATTAACCCTCGTTCACCAAAAAAGGGGAAGCAAGTTGATCGATGAGAAACTTACCTTTTGATCAGGAATATAAATCTTCCCGATCTTCCCGAGAACGGCATCCTGGTTAACATTTTTCTCCTGTGGATCATCGCCGATTTGCAATATTAGGGTTACTGATCTTTCAAGTTTAAACAACACGAAAGAAAGTAAAAAGTGAATATCAGCTTATTAACCTTCTTTTTAGGCTTCTCTAGAGTTGTCTTCATGGCTTCCTTCCTCAAACTATCGGCCGGAAGTCGATGCCTACGTACTACTAAATCCATGGAAGGACCAATTTCCACCAATTCCATCCTCGGCACAATAGTTCCCGACTTTTTCAGTCGCAGTGCGCAGTGAGTGAGGTAAACCCTGTTAAGGGATAGAGCAGTGCAAACATAGGCTCGATCTATCCCAGATAGGTTCAGGTTCTCCACAACCTACAGCAAATCAGAATGTCACCACCATATCCCGTCCATGATCTCATTGTGATGTAGGTTACATTGTATTTCCGCTGCAAGCACTAAAAAAATTAGCAAGTAAAACAATACCTCTCCACGGAGTAAATCAAGTAGAACCTCCTTCAAATGCTTCAATTCTTCCGAACTCTCAAACCCTTCGCCAACAAACACAATAAAAGGCTTTGAACCTGACCGTGGAGCAATCTTCTTGTCATACTTGTACGACTCCAGAGACTTGAAATGCTCTACTCCAACTTCAAGTAGATCATATATGTGGTGATCATACATTCGCCCAATAACAAGGTTGTTTGGACGCTTTTTCGAGTGAGAGCCAAACTGGGAAAATCACAATATGTCAAGTCAACGGCATCACTTAAACTAACCAAGAGTGAAAACACCGTCGATGAATGAACAAAATTATTCCAACTGCAGACACTGCCACTATCATATCATAGACATGTTAAACCAAAAAGGGTTGTAAGCTGCACGAAAATCCGGGACAAAGTCGAGCCAAGAGCAAATACTGATTGCATCCATCGCAACAAGAGGCCATCACAATCCGAATCAGAGACTCACCACAAAGATGCTGCAATCGGTCTTGAGCGAGAAGAACTCCAAGGAAGTCTCGCCCCCGCTCTCGAACGGCCGAATGTTCTCATTCCTGCGGTTGAACCTAACAGCGCTATCCCTCTTCAGATGGTAAATATCCGACAGCACGGAGTTCAAGACCTCGCTCGTCTTAGTCCCTAGAAACACCAAAGTCTTCCTCCCCGTCTCCACCTAGAAATGCACACAACACCGAAATCTCTCAAATTTCAAGTAAGAAATAGGCCCAGGAATCAAGAAACGCCGAATCTTGACGATCATACGAGCTTGGGGGCGCGCTTCTCGAGCGCCCTCAGCACTCTCTTCTTCGAGGGTCGCTTGATCTCCATCGTCTTTGTGTTGATGGCCGACCAAAAACCCTTGTTATGGTGTATGTGTCCATCTATGGTCCACTCAGGCTGCCTCTGGCTTTCTCAAAGAAAGCCCAGATTCAATTTTCAGATCCGGCCCAATTAATCAAGGATGTTATTCATGCATTTATAAAAGGCAAAATATACGAATATGTTCATAACTATAGTCAAACTTTCTTTTCTGTCAACTTCTTTTTTTCTTATACAATAATGTCACAACCTATGGTTTCTACCTTTTCTATGGCAAGTAATTGACGACGTGAGGGAGAAGTCCCACGTGGACATAACGAAGCCTGTAATATCCTACGTGGTGAAAAATCATAATTCAGATGTGGAAATGAACGAGGTCTTTCAGAGGCGATGTTGAAGAACGAAGAAGCCCCCAAATTCGGAACCCTAATTGGGACCAGAAGAGGAATGGCAGGCGAAGGCAGAAGAAGGAAGTGAGGGTAGGAGGAAGGAAGTGAGTCGACTTTGGAGGAAGGAATTGAGGCAACCCGGTGAAGGTTTGAGGCCGCTTCGGGTGGACGAGTTTGCAACCGGTTACGAGGTAAAAGGTATGAGTACTGGCTCTGCTGTATCGAGCTTAAGTGTGGGTGGATGGGTTTACAACCATGGAAGGAGAATCACCCTGTATACATCCTGGAGTAAGAGCAATCCTAGTCGGCGATTCTACAGGTGTTCGTACTAGAAGGTTAGGTGTATTGTCGTGGGTTAATTTTTCTGCCTGCCAACACTGTCTTGTAAATTTGTCTGATAATTGACGGTAGATGATTGTGGGTTTTTCAAGTGGATTGACGAGGACTTCCCAAGTAGGCAGAAGGATATCATGAATGAACTTATAGAGTCGAAGAAAGCACTGGAGAAGGATATCGAATTCCTGAAGGGGAAATGTCAAACGAGAGAGAATGTTATAACAAAGTTGGAAGGGAAGGTTGTTAAGTACAAAAAACTGAAAGAGAAGACTGAGAAAATGAAGACCCAAATCTTTACTTTACGACTGGTTGTACTTTGGTTAGCTGTTTTTATGTTATTTTTTGTTGTTTTCATTGTTTTCATTAGGTAATGTGGCTGGATGGTACTTGGTTGTTGTAAGTTGTATTTGCGATTGAATGTAGCCTCAAGTAGTTGGCTGTTGTATTTCTCAGCAATATTTGGATGTAGTTGGCTGTTGTAATGTAGCTGAGCAATTAACATTTAGCTGAGCAAATGTAATTTGGCTGTAATTTGGCTGAAACCAATTTTCCCAAATTTCCCACATTCTATAAAGGCAAAATGTAGTTGGCTGTAATTTTCCCACATTCCCAAATTTGGCTGTAATTTGGCTATAATTTGGATGTAGTTGGTTGTTGCAAATGTACAATTTCCCAGGCAAAAAGAAATTGTGATTTGCACAGAGTTGCCCAAATGCCCAGATTCCCAAAGTTGCCTAGTTTTCCACAAAAAATTGCATAGAATTGCCCAATAAGTTGCCCAGAAATGCCCAGTTGCCCAGTTTCCAGAGTTTCCCAATTGCACCAGAATTCAGTTGGCCAAAATTGTCCAGTTGCCCAGTTTACAAAGTTTCCCAATTGCACCAGAATTGAACTAGCCAGAAGTACCATCATATTGATAAGAGTTTCAAAAGCTTATAACAAGAAGTTTCAAAAGTACTAACCAGAACTACACCACCAGAAATACACTACTAACCGGAATTACATCATATTGAACCAACCAGAAGTACACCACATTATACCAGAACCAACAAGAAGTACACCACATTCCAATTACAACTCCAACAACTTTCAAGAATCCCTGCCCCTCTGCCTAGCATTTCCCCTGCTCTTCCTCATTGCATTTCCCCTGCCCCTCCGCACAGCTTCTTTCTGTCTTGACTGTGGAGATACAATGGATTCTTGGCTCCGATCAACACTTGTATCTTCTGCCATTGTTGTTCATTGTGCAGGAGTAACTTTGCACGTTCTCTTGTTATGGCCATGTCCTCCACAGTTTTGACAAGTCATGTGCATAATCCTCCTGTCTGTAATGCAACAAAGAATAGTTAAGTACGATTTTTTATGTTCAGTTCATTGGTAATAGGTAATCCTAGGACGGTACCTGAGCCTTCAGATATTTGTTCATCAGTTGGCTGAACTGGAGTTGAAGCTTGCTGCGAAGAGGCTTCACCCTTGCATGTCCTCTTATTGTGACCGAAAACACCACAAATAGAACACTTCATACCTACTCCTCTTTTGGACAGCTTTGAGATTCCAGTGGGCTGTGATGAATCCTTTGGTTCCTCCTCCTTAGAAACTCTCCTTTTGTGCTTCTTTGGTCGGCCAGGGAGCTTCTTATAAGGCGGTGGCCTTATCACTTCTAAGTTCTCACGCGGCCAGAATTTCACTCCATCTAAAGGCTCTAATACATGACCATATGCTTTCTTATATGTCAGGATTTTGACGCTAGGATGCACATAATCTTCTACTGGCCTTTTCATGAAATTGATGCAAGTTATTGCATGGGAGCAAGGCAGAGGATTCAAGTCCCAAAAACGACAGCTACAAGCACGTCTAGTGGAATCTACCAAATACCTATCATTCTCATTATTAGCCAGAGACACCTCAAACTTCTCAGCAAACGGGGGTTTAACGGCATACCTTCCTGCACTTTCCTTGAGTAATTCAACATCCTTCCTTATGTTTGGGCACAAGCTATCGTGGCTTCTTTCAGCAATCTGCCTCTTCTCACATTGTCGTACCATCAAGAGCCGACGAATTCTCTCAAGCATATCAATAAGAGGCATTCGCCGTGCAGCAACAATATATGAATTGAAGGTCTCACACATATTGTTTGTAATTGTGCCACACTTACTTGATGTGCTGAAAAATGCTTGGCAGAAATGTTGCGGCCCTTGCTTAAAGAAATCATCAGCTGCCTCTATTGAACAAGGTATTCCATCACGGCCCTCTCTCATCTCTTTCAAAGCAATGGCATAGTCAGTCTTATTAGTACTCTTCACAATCTTATAAAAGCAGCTCTTAAGGAATAATCCTCTATGCTTCACTTTCCAGTTTTGGTAATTATGCCTTGCACAATTCCTGTGCTCGGCTGCTGGTGCCAGATTAGCAACCCCATTGAGCAGTCCCTTCAATAAAACAATTAAATTGAACAACAATATCATGAATTGATTGACAACAGAAACAACAACGACATACCTTCTGTTGGTCTGATATGAAGGTCCACCCTCCTCCACTGCCCATATCAAGAATCTGGAAAAACAACTCCAAAAAGTCCAAGAATCTGTGTTTTCCCCTTCTACAACAGCCCAAGCTATGAGAAACATTCCTTCATTGCCATCGCGACCAACGGCACTTAAAAGAATTCCACCACACTTATGTTTAATAAAAGTCCCATCAAAACCTATGAGAGGTCTACATCCATCTAAAAATCCAGATTTCAGAGCATCAAAACAAACAAAGAATCTCTTGAATGTTGTATAAGTCCCGGTTGAGAGAGTCAAGTCACAACTTAGCGTAAATGTCGAAGTCGGATATTTCAATCGCAGCGCATCAATATATGGTCTCAAATCCTTGAAATGATCATCTATAGTGCCATTAATCAACTTATCAGCTAACCAACTCGCCTTATAAACTTTCATTAATGGCACTTCTAAATGGTGCTTGCTCATTACTTCCTGCTGAATTTCGCGGGCTGTCGCACCAACCCTGCGAATTTCCCCTTCAACGAATTGATTGGCCAACCATCTAGTTGTTGCTTGACGATTACTCATATTCCGACTACATTTATGCTCATTCAACACATATCTAACAACAAATATGTTTTCCTTCTTCAGCCAAGACCCAAAACATCTCCACGGACAACCAGTCACACAAATAGCCTCATGTCTATTCTCATTACTTCGTTTCCAACGCAAATTATACCCATTTGCAATAGCATACCGCTGGACAGCATCATGCATTTGCACAGGATTTTCAAAGCATAAACCAGCCTTCCACTCAATCAATTTGTGATCACAATGAGGGTTATATTCAGTGTATTCACACAACTGTTGCTTCCGTCTATCCCCTATGGTCACACAACAAGAATCATCCCCTAATCGGCATCTGATTTTTCGTACTCAGACTCCACATCCAGAAAAGGTATGTCATTATCAATATCAGCTGGGTTAGGCTGAGGGACACCCAACTCCTCCTCCTTATCACTCTCTACCCTCACACTTCTAACCTCATCCCCTTTATCCGCCTTCTCAATCTCCTCAATAGGATCATCCTCTAATTCTAATTCATCAGTCTCCTCATTAGGATCTTCTTCTAAATCTAACTCCTCAGTCTCCTCATGCGGGTCTTCTTCGACTTCTAAGTCATCAGCCACACTATCACCCTCTCCTTCACAGTATAATATTCACTGTTCCACCTTCCTGACATTCTTCGATCATTTTCATAACCTCCTTGTCTCCTACAATTTCCCTAACCAATGACAAGCTATGACCGGGATGCCCATACCACATTTTCAACACCCTACTTAACCCAGAATCTTTAGCCAACGCTACCAAGGTGAAATAACCTAAAAGGTCGGCATCCACCCCGCCAAACTTAACTATCGAGCCTCCTGTATATGAGCACAGGCCAAACAAGCTCATCCTACCCCCAATATGTATTTTCAGATTGAGCCGCTTCATTGTATCTATTTGTTCAGCCAAACAACACCACAATTACCTACTTAATAACCTACCTAATCACGACAGCAAACAGTGGAGCCAATAAGAGTTTGCCATCATACTTGGTCTTCTTTCGGTCACACACACAGGGTCGCCTTCTTCACTCACACACAGGTCGCCTTCTTTCGATAACACACAGGGTCCTCTTCGCTCTTCGCCTTCGTCTTCGTCAGTCACACAGAGGGTCGTTTTCGCCCTTCGTCTTCGTTTTCTTCAGTCACACAGAGGGTGGTCTACCGTCTTCGCCTTCACCTTCTTCAGCCTTTACAGGGTCGCCTTCTTCAACCTTCACAGGGTCGCCTTCTTTCAGACACACACAGGGTCGTCTTCCGACTTCGCCTTCGCACGTTCGTCTTTGGCTAAACCTTCTCCAATTTCCTCAATGTGAAGCAATTAGGGTTCCTCGTGTTTCTTTTCTTTATTTCAATTTGGGGCCGGGCAAAGAGGAGATTGGTCTTTTCTGCATATGAATTACGAGGCTTCACCACGTAGGATATTACAGGCTCCGTTATGTCCACGTGAGACTTCTCCCTCACGTCGTCAACTATTTGCCATAAAAAAGGTAGAAACCATATATTGTGACATTATTGTATATGAAAAAAAAAAGTTGACAAAAAAAAAAGTTTGACCACAGTTATGGACATATACGTATATTTTGCCTTTATAAAATGATAAAAACATTTACTAAGTTTTTTAATCAGCGGAGGTCGAAATGAGCCCAAATTTTTTCCTTAGTTTTCTTCCGTTTTTGTTCCCGCATTTTATAGTTTTCGTCGAGTGTGATTGTTATTGTTACTTATCTGTTGTAATCTAGCTCGATCGCTGTCCTTAGATGTGGTGTTCTTTCGTGATGTTTGGTTGTCGATCATCCCTGTTCGATTAGGGTTCTTTTTTTTGTAATTCTGAAAACGGATGTTGTAATCGGGAGGTTAGGGTTGGGCTGGTCGTGTCGGATGGACGGCGCACGGAGACCGTTTGACCGATCACGAGAGTTGGCCCAGAGTGTCAAGAAACCGCGGCTGGTGGAGGATCTGGGACGGGGTTTCCCTACGAGAGTCACGGCAGGGGGTCTGCGGCAAGGGAGTTATAGGAATGTGGAAGGAGGAGGCCGGGAGGATGACGGGGGCAGGGAAGCTTACCAGCCGCAACCACTCCCGCCGCATCAGCAGCACCAGGAGCTGGTGGAGCAGTACAAGGCCGCGCTTGGCGAGCTGACCTTCAACTCGAAGCCCATAATTACGAACCTCACCATCATTGCCGGGGAGAATCTACCGGCGGCAAAGGCGATAGCTGCCGCGATTTGCACGAATATACTCGAGGTGAATCTAGTTGGTTGACTGATGCTGCTGTCTCTGTAGATGTATTCTCTTGTGAGAAAAAAAAAGGTCTTCTCCTTTTTTTGGCTTTGGATAGCTGAGTTATAGTGGTTAGTGTACATGTGGAAAGGGATTTCTCCCCGTCCTTAAAGTTCTTCTTGCAAATATGGAGTGGAAAAGAGAATTAGGTCAAATTGTCTCTCAAGCTTTGATATGATAAGGACTTCCGGATTTCTTTGGGCTACAACCATTGCATAATGCCAAATAAAATCCATTATTTCCAATATATTGCCAATATCACCATACAGTTGACATTGATTTGGCAACTGCTTTGTGTTGTATTACTCTTCTCAGATGCACGGAAATGAAATTTACTTTCTTATTGTTCTTTTTATCGCTGCTGAAGTTGTCTATCCTATCCCATTGCGAATGCTTTGGCAATCCCCAAATGTTGGCTTCCAATCTACTGACTCCACATTAACATCCATGAAATTGAGTTTCCAAAGTTTATTTTTAACAATGTCTGGTATTTGCATCATGGTGTCTGTGTTCAATGTAGAATTTTCAGTTTGTGTATTCTTGTGTATCATGTCTAAAGAGGTTTCTAGGTAGATGAATGAAACTTGTATCGCTAGTAGAAATGGAGCTGGTTGGCTCAATTATGTAGAGGCTGTAGTTGCAATTGACAGAGCTCCACTTCCACAATGAGGGAGCTTCACCTATGTACTTTTTAAGAGATTTGTAACCCCAACCTCGGGGTCTTTCTTTATTAAGTGATGTTATTTCATGTGGAAGATTGATCAAGATCACATTCAACAAAGCAGCATGGAAGATGGGTATCAGATTGAAGTAAAATTTCTGTTCTTGCCTGGTTGCATGGTGTGGTCTTGTCCTTCCATTTACGGGAAGGCACAATAGTTGGGTGGATATGCCTAGTGCACGCTTTGAGTGTGATTTCATGTTGAACCTAGTAGCTGGGTTCTTCGCTTAACATAATGTGTATTTGGCTATTTAGATTTATATATGCATGATGAGTTATGTTATTAGCCTCAACAATGGAGACATTTGTCGTTTCAAGAAAGTGAAATCAGTTCATGAGGCTAAGCAGAGTAGAGGAGTCATAATTTTCTGAACTCTTGAAGGCTGAATCTCATCTTCTTCTGTTTCTCTAGTGAATTCATTTGGTGATGTGGTCTATTAGGTGCATTATGCATAGCATTTTATGTTTTTCGTTTTGTGACCTTTAACTTCTTTGAATTACCTCTTTAAGAAAAGTAGTCTTATGTCTTGTCATTTTTTCAGGTTAATTTTTTTTACTTCACAATTATTGGCTTTCCAAGCCTGACTATTGCTGGCTTGTTCTATTTTGGTTCAGCTTCTTGATACCTGGTAAATCTCTATCTAATATCAACAAGTTTCAGGTGCCCATTGACCAGAAGTTGCCATCCCTTTATCTTTTGGATAGCATTGTTAAGAACATCGGGAGAGATTATATCAAATATTTTGCGGCAAGATTACCTGAGGTGAGACCTGTATCTTTTTCTGATCGATGTCCTTTCTTGACGGCAAGCATTTGGCTTTACCTGCCGTATTGTAGGGATGTTTACAAGCATTTGGTTTATTTCTTTGTTGGGAGATAATATAATTGCTTATTAGGGTCCATGATTGTCTCCTGCAACTTCAACTGTGATATGATGTTGCACTGAAGGATATGGACATTGTTGTGAGCACCAAGTGTGCTTCTGTGTGCTTTTGTTTGTAAGCAATAAAATCATTTTATGCAGAAATTTCCTGACAAATGAACTGTCAAAATTAGGTTTTCTGTACGACCTATCAACAGGTTGATCCTGCTGTACATAATAGCATGCGACACCTTTTTGGGACCTGGAAAGGCGTATTTCTTCCTCAGACACTTCAAATGATAGAGAGAGAACTTGATTTTGGAAATGCTGGTAACGGTTCAGTGGGATCTTCCACTTCAAGACCTGATTCACAGTCCCAATGTCCAGCACACAGCATTCATGTAAATCCAAAGTACTTGGAATTGCAGCGGATTCAGCAATCAAGCAGGGTGAGCAGAGCTCTGATCTTGACCTCACAATTTCCAGTGACTCAACATTCGACAATTTCATTGTAGTGTTTCGAGTTCCACTGATGTAGTTTCTCTAGTATATTTCCTTTTCCCTGGTTAAGCGCAAGGGATGAAATTAATGGTTCTTTTCAACTCCTCTGAGAGATGCGAGGGAGGATCAGCCTTCTACAGCAAGTGACACTCTTGTGGCTAATTGATCCGTCATTTTTTGTTACGTTCACTTACATTGTGAGATATCCTTAACAGGCCACACAACTTGCACAAAGGAATCAACTTGGGAACCCTGTTCAAGATGTCAACGATGATGATGTAATATATGATGATTACAAAGTGGGATTACATTTGTCGAGAACTTCAGACCTTGTGCCCGGAAGAACTGCTGGCAGAAGTGAGCTGCGACAAGGCAGGCCTTATGTATCTGCTGATACCGATGGTCCTTCGACCACACAGAGACATGGTTTTCCCGCAAAGCTCGGAGCTTCAGGATATCCTGTTCCAAAGCTTGCCGACTTCGATTCACATACTCAGTCAACTGTCCCCAACAGATTAGGGAGGGGCATCTCTGATAACTGGAAGAACTCTGAGGAAGAGGAATATATGTGGGACACTGTCAAACCTAGGCTGAGAGACCATAATGTAGGCAACCCTGCCAATGCAAGAAAGGGTAGCTGGGTTCAAGGAGATTCAGAAGACATGGTAGGCCACTTTATACCGAATGAAGTAAAGTTTTTGTTTCCTTTAAGCTCATTGGGTATCATTTTCTTCATTACTTCACGGGGTCAAGTCCTTGCTGGAAGAGGAAATTTAGTTGTCATAAGACTACTATCGATGTCTGTCTCATCGAAGGTCATCTTCAAGTAAAAATAGTTCCGTGTTGTATCAGTTTGGCATTAATCCGTTTTGTAGGATATGCAAAGTGCAAACCAGTTGTTATGCTGCAATATGTTACACGTAGAACAGTTAACAAATTTCTTACCTGTAGCCTTCTCTACCCCAGCTAGTATAGTCTGCTTTCATATAAGAGATTTTTCCAGTCAGTATTTCTTGCTGGCAATTTCTTCTTTGTTGCAGTCTTGTTTGGTGATGAAAGAAATGTTAACCTAATGGATCGATTGGTCAAATAGCAGTCCAACCTAGTTCTCCGTAGACTGAGAATTACTCTCTTGATCTGTCTTTTGGAATTTTTTTACTCACTTGGTCAATGTTCATCCTGATCTCTGGTGGCTATCCACTAAGTTTCCAACTTTTTTATGAATTTATCATTTTTTTATGTAGTAATTACTGGGATTAATTACTATAAAATGTAAACATTTTGACTGTCGTAAGTTTAGCCGTGAATTGATTATGTCATGTTTCTAGTGCTGTTCCTCAAAATCAGTTTCAAATGGTCTTCTTCCTGCAGAATTTTGAAGGTAGCCTTAAACCAGCTTCCAAAGGTGGGCTCCAGTTCTCTGCGGAGACAAGTAATTTACGTCTGTCTGAGGATATCTCTGCCAGAGACAGTCGGGTTCCATCCGGCACAAATCCATTTCGTGGAATGGCAGCTGGACTTCAGATGAAACCATCTGTATCGGGCACTTCGCGAACTGCAGGAAGTCAACGATTCCCAGTTACAGGATCCCTGTTGCAATCCCAACCATCAACGCTACAGTCTTTGGACAATTTAGGTGAGGACGAGTTTCCACAGTCTGATGATCTACCTGAAGGCAGAACGTCGAGTCTCTCTGGAAGGTCAAGCACACTGCCAAGCAAAAAATACTATCAGGATCCACCTGCCAAGTTGAGACCCCAGCTCCCAAGGCCTTCTTCTCTTGCCACAGCCCCTACTCAACCAAGGAAACGTCCTCTTCCACAACAACTGCATTCAGGTTCCAAATCAATTGGTTTGAAGAAAAGGTCACCATTGCCTCAGGTTACAGATCATGAAAATGAGTTGAAACCCAGATCAAAGAGCTCTATGTCCCTCACCGAAGAATTGTCTGCCATTCCAAATGAGATTGGTCGAAATATTCAAATGAGTCGGAGTTCTGGGGCTATTGGACCTAAGCAATCCAAACTAGCAAAATTTCCTCCCTTGTCCGATTCCTCTTCTGGTGCAGCATTGAAGCCCACCTTCTCTTCAGTCCCTAATATTATTGATGAAAGCACTTTGGATGCAATGGATAATGAAACCAAACAAAGTCCAAGTACAAGCAAAGGTGCATCCAGTCCAGTTTCAAGTCTTCTGAGCAAACTAGTTGCAAAAGGTTTGATATCTGCACCAAAGACGGAGCCATCGGCACCAGGATCCTCAGAAGTGCATGTCGAGTTGCCAAAGCAAAGAAACGATGACACTCCTAGTGGACTGGCTTCAAACGCCACTCCATCTTCGTCGACTGTGGGGGAGGCACCTGCTAGTAAAAGCTCCTTTGAGTTGCCCTGTTCAAGTAGCAGTGAACCGCCTAAAAACATAATAGGCTTTGAGTTCAAGGCCAGTGTGATCAGGGAGCTTAATGATGCTGTGATTAATGAGCTCCTTGAGGAGTTGCCACATCGATGCAGTATTTGTGGGTCCACCTTTAAGTGCAAAGGGCTTCTTGACAAACACCTCAGATGGCATGCCATAAAGAATCCTGATCAAGATAGTGAGCTTGGTTCATCAAGGGGGTGGTATGCAAGTTCAGACAACTGGCTAGCTGGAGAAGATCTACTGCAATTAGAATCCGAATGCACTGCTTCAGGGGGAAGAAACGAGGTGGAACCAATTGTTGGGGCTGATGAATCTCAGTGTGCATGCATTCTGTGCGGGGAGCTTTTTGATGATTTCTACTGTCTTGAAACAAATGAGTGGATGTTCAAGGGAGCCATTCACTTGGATATCCCACTACCCAATGGGGAGATTGGCAATGTAAATGGAAGTCCTAGGAAGTGTCCAGTCGTTCATGCGATCTGCATAACAGACAGTACCCTTGAATCTCTGGGGTTGGCTAAAACTGTAAAGCTGGTAACTATCATCTAGCTACTTTTGAATGCATAGCATCATCAGTTTGATAGAGCACCAAAAACCCATTCCTCCCTCATTTCGATTTGGTCTGTCGTTCGGATTCTTATTTCTGACAGGAAAATGATGAAGTGATACAAGATGACTGAGGAATGCCGGTTCTTCTGCAGAAGCAGAAGTGCCCGCAAAACAAATCGTTTCAGGTTTGGATTTTTGGCAGGAAAGAAAAATTTTGTTTTCATTGTGAGTTCCATAGCTTCTCCATAAAGTGCCTTTTACATCTGATTGCTAAGGCAAGCTCTCTTCCTCTGTATGTATGGTAGACTGTAGACAGTTTGAAGGAATATACTCGGATGTTAGTGAGCCTTCTATTCACCATTTATCTTGCTGGTTGCAAACATGCATATCATTCTTTTTTCCTTCTCTTTTTTTTTCTCTGTTGTTTCCTTTTTTTTCCCAATTCCAAAGGCAGAGTGTGCGGGATGTCGATAGCAACAGCGCAGATCATCCTGCTTCTTGATGGCGAAGAGTATAATGCACTCCTCCATTTCCAGATCTCGGGAACTTGTTGATGTGGCATCAGCTGCTTTATATGTTTGCTAAATGAACAAGGGGATTTGTCCATTGTATTTCCTGGACCCGTCGTTATTTTCATTTATATTGAATTTGTTGTACACATTCCTTCGGCTTAATTTAGTTTCGCAATCCACTTATTGCTTTGAAATTGGTCTCTACGGCTGTGTTTGGTTTGATTTCCCCATGAGGTTTGTATCTCTATATGGTTAGTTGGATGAAATATTTGTGAAATTTGTTTCGCATTTTTCAAAATTACCGGAGTGTGGCTGTTTGGGCAAAGTCCTGTCTTATTTTGAGAAATTTGGGAAAACCCAACACCAAACACCGGAAAAATGTAAACAAAAAAAGGCAAAATATCAAATTATAGCTTCACCAACTTTCTGTTTTGGCCTAAGCTATGTTTGTTATACGATTTTGGCCCGAACTTCTAATTTAACCTATTTTATGGCCCGACGTCGACGACGTTACTTAGCCTGTCGACGTGGACTTAACGGGATTCGATGTGGCAAAATTTTGCTTTCCACGTCACTCATTGGTCGATCCACGTGGGTGGCATCTGAAACTTTTATTTGAATTAAAATCTTTGAATTAAAAGCGAGAATTCATTCTTCTTTTAGTTAAACAAATGAGCATAAAATACATTAAGTATATTTTTGGAATATGGTTATTAAAATAATAATTAAAAATTAAGAGCAATCATTTTTTTTAATTATTTCCCACTCTGGGCCGGAGCAATAAAGCGGGTTCACGAGAGAGAGGAGAGCTATGTCTCGAGATAATTTTATTAGTAAGAATATTTTTGAAAATAGAATAATGAATTTTAAAATTTGTTAAATTATCGTAAAAGTATTTTTTTTGAAAAAAAAAGGAACGTAAAAGAACAAAAAAGGAAAGATAGAAAATAAAAATTTTTGAATTAAAATCTAAGAAACCCTAATCCCCTTTTCTTCCCCCTTTCCACCTGCCTCCGAACTATACCCATTTATTCCCCCCATCTCGTCATCTGCCTATATCCCAATGTGGTTGTTGTTTTGGCTTTCCTTGTCGTTGAGGCCGAGTTGGGATGACATGAGGGTGAGTAATCCCCGACGGTAGAGGGAGAACCTAAGGCAAGAGTCCAGGAAGGTGATCGTGGTCGACGGCTCCGGGTACAGAGGGGACTCCTTCTTCACCTTAGGTTGAACCCTAATCCCCTTTCGTCACCTGCCTCCGATCCCTTTGGAGGCAACGTCACAGCCATCCCCTTTCGTCACCTGCCACCCACGTGTCGCCACGTATGAGTGACGCGGAGATGCAAAATTTTGCCACATCGGATCCCGTTAAGTTCACGTCGGCAGGCTAAATAACGTCGTCGACGTCGGGCCACAAAATAAGTTAAATTAGAAGTTTGGGTCAAAATCGTGTAACAAACAAGGCTTAGACCAAAACGGTTAATAGTTGAGGCCATAATTTGATATTTTGCCCAAAAAAAACTCTCAAAAGTCACCCAAAATGGCCTAACTTTTAATTAAAAGCGACTTAAGATCAAAATAATTTTGAAAATTTAAATCGTATCTTACAACTTCTTATTATAAAAGGTCGGTACAATCCTCAACCAAACATGTTATATGGTGTTTAGCGATTCAATTGAGAAGTGGAGAGATGCGAATAAAGTAATCGGGCCTCTCTCCCTCTCTCTTGGACTGAGGAGGACATAAACAACAACAGAAAAGCAACGAGAAATCAACGTGTGTGTATATGCGTAGGACCTAGTGGCAATAGGTCCAACTAGTAGTCTTCAGATGTAAAAGCATCCTCGGCATGTGCAAGAAAAGCAAAAGTCAAGCAATGAATGGGACTTTGGGAGTTTGTGAGTTGATGTCGGTGCGATGCGGATGTCTGACAGGTAGTCGAAATAATGCAGATGAAGAAGGAACGACAAATCACCCGCTTTTTAAAGTCACAACATTCATTTCATACTAAACCAGACCAAATAATATATGGGTTAATACGCACCCACACCACACAGTGTACATGCTTTTTTTTAAGATTATTGGTACCAGCTAGATGTAATGATGATTCTCCTTATCAACAACAACACCATGATCGGTTTTGGTGGTGGTGGTGGTAGAATAATCATGGTTTGGAATGGCGTTGAGTGTAGATGTAATCCAAATGGGCTGCTGCTTCCTCCTCTGCCATCACTCTCTTCTTCATCCACTCTCCTTCCTCCCCGTTTGCTTCCTCCATCTCTCCCGTCCCCTGCACACCTCCCCCCTTTTTCCTTTATGAACTAGCAGATGTCTTCAGACACCAATTACTTACGAGGTATCTGCTCTTACCTCGGACCAATCATCCGCTTCCCCATCCCGCGACGCGATCATCTCGTCGGTGCCGGTGCTGCTAATCGCCACGAGTTCTTCGCCTAAAGAGGCCCGGTTAGCACTCGATATGACTCCACCAAAGGGTCGATTGAATGCTGAGTGTTACCTCGACCGTTGACGTCCCTGGGGACAGGGCGGGCGGAGGCTGAGGATGAGGAGGAACCGGATAGGACCATCGAGAGGAGGAGGAGGAGGAGGAGTCCCACGAGGAGCAGGAGACGAACGACGCTGGACTTCATGATTGGATCTTTTCCCTAAACAACCCCATCATTCTTAATATACTGAATGAAATGCATGATGATGGATCACGTCATGCAGCGTCCCGACAAAAAGCTTTACTTCAAACTAAAGTTTAAAAAAAAAAGAAAAAGCCGAAAGCACCCCTCGTCCTTCCCCCACAGAACTTACTTCTTTACTTGCTTTCTATGTTGTCCGGTTACGACATTAAGAAATTTCTTGCCCATCTGTTGGAACAGGGGAATTATTGAAGCTCGCAGCTTTATAAAAACAGAGAAAAAAGCAGGTTTTGCATTAAGAAACAAATGGAACAGGGCGACCCTTTTGACAAATTAGCGTCACGAGACTAACCGACCAACAATCATACACGACTAAAAGAATTGCCAAATAATGGGATCGGTAATAACACGAATTTTGGTAAAAAAAAAAAAAACAAAGAAACTGATGACAAACCAAAAGTAGACTGGCGCCCCGGTCGATTAAACAAGCCGAGATTACATTGCTTCACGTCCGACTAGCTCGTGGAGGGGCAGAGTTTCGTGGCCGGCATGTCCCTCGCTCCCTCTCGGGAGGATGTACTTGATGCGATTGGGGAGTGATTTCATCGGACTGTATGCAAGTTTCAGCGGTGCAGAACCAGACGGCCTGATGTTCTGGAAGCACAAAGCGCTGGAGGTGAAGGCAGAGATGGTGGCCGACGGCGGTCCAATCTTCGCGAGGATGGAACAGGATGGCTCCCTAGCCATGTACTAGAACGGCATGTCCCTTTCGATGTCAAACCAGTCAGCACATTCCACCGGTCGATTTCCACATTCCATCTGCTCCGGCTCGAACCAGATAGGAACCTCAAAGCTTACTACTGGACAGGCTCGGGCTGGACAATGGATGACCAGGCAATCAACGAGCTCTGCGAGCTGCCAAAGCCTGTGGGGACCTTACAGGCTGTGCAAACCCAGGGGAGAGGGCTGCTCGTGTCTGGACAATCAGATCAATCAACTGTCGGGCCCTTGCACCGGTCCCGTCTCCACAGGCCTCTGCACTGGTTCGAACCAGTTCAAGGTCCTAGGGGTGCAAACGGCATCATCCCCAGAAGAGTGCGAGCACGCGTGCAAGAGCAACTGAAACTGCTGGGGTGCAGATTTGTATACAACAACGTATCTAAGCTCTGTCACCCATTACACTACCCGGTCCAAAAGCTGCTCGGAGTCGGAAACGAGAACAAGCTCCGTTGCATCACAAAGAGAGCCACAAGACCCGGTTCCGTGGCCCATGTCTTGACACAGGCATTAGCTGGGACTGCGACCGTGGAGCCAAAGAAATGGTATAAAGATCTCTGTTCTGTGACAGCCTTGGGTCGATCGAGTTCGAACTGACCAGGACAACGGGGGCATTCCATTAATATCCAGTCCTAAACCATGTTATAGTCCATTCATTCTTGTAGCACGCACTTTAAAAAAAAAACAAAAAAAAGAAAAACAATCGTAACTCCTGATCTTACTACAACCTAAAAATGGACAAAAGCTCTGAAACCACTCACTTCCCCACCGCGTTTTCCACTCACTCCATTTTTAACGCCTTGTTTGCCTTATATAAACTCCCCCTCCACCCCTTTTCCTCCTTCAATCCCCCAATTCCTTCTTCCCCTAATCGGCAATTCCGGATCAACTCCCCTTCTTTTTTACTTTTTATAACGAACAGCCGCCTTAACAATCATGTCTTGCTTCAAGGGCAAATACCACGGTATCATATGATCTCTTATTACCACCCTTCCGTGTTTTTGTCATTGTCGTCGCGTTTTATGTGATATGATCTGAGGACGGCGTGATTTCATTCATGCATTGGTGGGCTTGTGGGTTGCAGATGAGTTGATCGCCAACGCGACGTACATCGGGACCCCTGGGAAGGGAATCCTCGCGGCCGACGAGTCCACCGGCACGATCGGCAAGCGCCTCGCCAGCATCAGCGTGGAGAACAACGAGAACAACAGGCGGGACCTACGTGAGCTCCTCTTCACCACCCCCGGCGCCCTCGACTGCATCAGTGGCGTCATCCTCTACGAGGAGACGCTCTACCAGAGCACCGCTGCTGGTAAGGACATTACGGATTCGCACGCTTTGGTTTTCTGTGAGTAGTGATCGAAATGGAAGGTGATGAGGGTGGTCGTTGGATTTTGTTTGTTGTGTAGGTAAGCCTTTCGTTGAAGTTATGAAGGCGGCCGGGGCACTCCCCGGGATCAAGGTCGACACGGGAACGGTCGAGTTGCCTGGAACTAACGGCGAGACGACCACCCAGGGTCTGGATGGGCTTGGCCAGCGCTGCAAGAAGTATTACGAGGGCGGCGCCAGGTTCGCAAAGTGGAGGGCCGTCCTGAAGATCGGTCCGAACGAGCCCTCCCCGTTGGCAATCCACGAGAATGCATATGGCCTGGCCAGGTACGCGATGATCTGCCAGGAGAATGGCCTGGTCCCAATTGTCGAGCCTGAGATCCTGGTCGACGGCTCGCACAGCATCGAGAAGTGCGCCGACGTGACCGAGCGTGTCCTTGCCGCATGCTACAAGGCCCTGAACGACCACCACGTGCTCCTCGAGGGCACCCTCCTGAAGCCAAACATGGTTACCCCAGGGTCGGACGCCCCGAAGGCCACGCCCCAGGTAATAGCCGAGCACACTGTCCGTGCGCTCCAGAGGACAGTCCCTCCGGCAGTCCCGGCAGTCGTATTCCTCTCTGGTGGACAGAGCGAGGAAGAGGCCACAGTCAACCTGAATGCAATGAACCAGCTGAAGGGGAAGAAGCCCTGGAGCCTGTCGTTCTCGTTCGGCCGAGCGCTCCAGCAGAGCACCCTGAAGACCTGGGCTGGCAAGAAAGAGAACATCAAGAAGGCACAAGCTGCTTTCCTCACCCGGTGCAAGGCCAACTCCGAGGCCACCCTTGGGACGTACAAGGGAGACGCCGTGCTCGCGGAGGGTGCCTCGGAGAGCCTCCACGTCAAGGACTACAAGTACTAGAACCACAAAAGCCTTACCCGGGACGGGAGCAAGCTCTCTTTCTTTACTTCAGCAATCAATTTTTGATATTTGGTTAATTTCAGATTATTGCCATCGCCTGAATTTTGTTAGATTAATGCCAGAATATTGTTGTACGACATCGGCATTCAATAAAATTTACAAAATTTTTTTTGTCCTAATCTTAAATTTTATTTTTAGCTTCTTCCGTTAGTTAAAAAATAAAATAAAATTCAACTATGGTATTAAGTTTGGAATTTCTAAGTCAGTAGCAAGTTCATGTCCAACTAAGTAAATGCCATAGACTATAATTGTGGGCTGATTTCATGGGCTTTCGCTTAGGGGCCGACCGATATCAGATCTCAAGATGTCGGCCCACACTACGGCCTAGGGGCGAAGATTCTCACTCTCAGTAACAAAAAAGGAACGCAAGTGTCGGTAAAAGCGAGATTTTAAGACGACGCTGATCCAGAAAGTGCGTTTTAAAAGCCGCCGTTATAATCAAAGCCCTTTATAAATATTAGTTGTCTGCTGGCTTTATTTCAACCTTTCCCTGATTCGGAGGAAATAAAGAAAAAGATTAATCGAAAGAAAGATGCTTGGAATTAGTTAAATCAGAGAAACCACTTAATATCAAACTTAATTAATGAATATACCAAGCTAAACCCACTTCTCGGAGTCTGATCTTGTACTATTACAAATGAAATAAGAAACTAAATTACTCTCCTCATTCGTGTATGTATGATACCTGTCTTCACATTCAAGCAAATTCCATTCCTTCATCTTCAATAAATACTCTGCTTCTGGTTGGACCCCATCCCTATTCTTCTCATGAACGACAGCGTGGGGATGACTACTACTAAACAATCCAACCTCTCCTTTTTTTTTCACTCATTGCAGGGAATGGGATGAGCCCTCACTAGCCTCTGCCCACCACCCAAAACTTCATATGTGGTATAATCATTTCCCAATCCCTGATGGTGTGTTTTCCATACCAAACATCGGTCCATGTTCCCCTTCTGTTGTCCTTTCACGTCGTTCACTCCCCTCTAACATTGAAAATGAAAAGGCACCAACTGAGGTCATCTCGAGAAAATCATAATTGAAGCTTAGTAGTTGAGGAGTAACCTTGTTTGTAGTCCACTAATCGAGCGTGAAGGAAGTTCAGTCGACAAAGTTGATTATGCGATGCAAGGTTTCACTCGAGCGAGCGAATTTCAATCGATCGCCCATAAGTCAGAATTGAGATAGTCAGCTCGAGAAGCCTTCGTCAAGCGAGTCGACGATTCTTGGATACGAAAGAGTCAAATAGTTACCTTCTTTCCTGGAAATAATTTCGGTAATATTTACTTTCGGTGTATATAAATATGTTCGTGCATGTAAATTTTAAAAGATTAGCGTTCCCATTATGAATAAAGAAGACGCCTTGTAATAGAGAACATAATTTTGTTATCCCTCGTCCTCTTCTTAGTCACTTTGGGTCCCTCAAAAAAGTGGCATCCCCTGCTTTTATTTATGATTCCCAGGTATTTTGATCATTCCCATGGCCAAACTAAACTAAACTATTGGGGCCATGAACAAACAGTAACCGCCATCTTTTTTGTAACCCCAATGCCAATAATCCCCATACTCTGCACACAAGATATGTATGATCTTCATCACAACCCACAAAAAAAGACTATAAACCCAGGTTTAGCAAAGCAGAGAATAACATCAGCAGCAGGGATTCTCCCCCATCCCCATCCTACATTTGTTATCAATATTCATTCACAAAAACATATATCCTAATGGAGAAACATATGATAGCATAAGCACAGACACACAACCCCCACCCCACAAAAGGGAAAAAGAAAGTATTAAAGAAATGATGACCCTCCCCCCACCCCCAAAACTCACATCTATCTAAGAAAAAAAGGTGAACATTAAAGCGTGGCCTTTACATGCACGATATCAGAAAGGGGTCCCTAATCAGTCACCAGCTTCAAAGGAGAAGAAGAATGGGCTGCTGCTATCCTCCTTCCTTTCCTTCTTCTCATTGTAAGGTCTCTATGCTCTTGCTCAGCTCCTCCAGCTTCTTCATCCTTACCTTCTCACTTTCACTCACCAACTGTTCAAAGGTAATAGAACGAGAGGACCCAATTACTAGAAGGGTGAATTTCCTTAATCGAGAACAAGATCCCGGGATGACCGACCTCCATTAGCTTGTTAATGAGGTTTACTTTTTCCTTGTTCTTCTCGTTGAAAACATCGAGGGCTTCCTTGTACTCCTTCTCCTGTTTTAAAACCCAATCATGGATGGAACAGTCAATTTCAATACCCCATAATGGATAATCTGTTGTTGTCAACCAGTGGGACGGGTAACATTAATGAGCACAAAAACTTCAGTACTGTTAGGTGGATCTGATCTACAACAAAAGCAAAACCGAAAGGATGCGGTCACCTTCTTCTGGCAGATCTGTCCCAGGGGCTTTAATTCCTTGTTAACCGCATCGATCTTCTTCCTCACCATGGTCACCTCCTTCCTCAGTGGATCTGACAGAGTCTCCAGCTCCTGACAGTATCATTCTCTCCTGTTATCCAAACAACCTTAAAAAAGAACACCAGGATGTGTTCCTTGCTCTGATCTTCCTCGCATGGCAAGAGAAAAATGGTGCCCGCAGCCCCAAGGAGGCAATTAAAGAACCCCAATAAATTAAAAGGGAAAAGTCACAGCCACCCCTAATCCCAAGAAGGCGGGCATCATCAGCAATTTGTCAACTGCCAGGAAGAGGGGGTTGAAGAACTCAATCAAAGCTGCGGGCTCAACTTAACAAAATCCATCACCATCACCACCATCTTAAGTTAAGACAGACTATCAGTTTTTTGTTTCTTCCTCAAACTGCCAGTTTTTCTTCCGGATAAAAATCCGCTAAAAGTTTCCTCAAAATCTATACTTAATCGCCATCCCCACCTCCCCACACCCCAGGAAATCAGCTGAGAGTGAGCTACCCAATTACCATCCAAGACCAACAACTCAAATCCACAATCGGATTAAAAGAAAAAAGGCACAGTGCCGGGAATCACGGGCAGGGGTCAACGGACCTCGCGGATCATGGCGAGGCGTTTGGACTCTTCCTCGACTCTGCCGAGGTGGGACAAGACCTTCTCCTTGATCTCGAGCTTGCGCTTCTCGATCTCCTCCTCCTTCATCTTGAAGGCGTTGAGGGCCGAAACCCTAGAGGCGTCCTCGTCGTGGGAGATGAAGGAGAGGCTGCTGGTGAAGCTAAGCGTCCCGGAGTTCGTCGCCGGGGCGGGGACTGAGGCGGCGGAGTTGGCGCCCTCCATGAGGTGGTGCTGGAGCTGCTGGCGCTGGGGAGGGGGGAGTGCGGGACTGTGGTCGTCGGCGGGGGACGATTCCATCTGTCGAGGGGTTCGAGGAAGGTTCCGGAAGGGATTAGTTTGTTGTCGGCGGAGGGCAACTGAGTAACGATGAAATAAAAGAATGGGAACGGACAAGGCAAGGAAGGAAGGAAGAACGACTGACTGTTAGTCGAGGGGGACGTGGAGTTTGTAAGATTCCAGGGGGTAACGGGAAGAAGCATCTGAAATTACAAATCAGCCCCCTCGATTCTTATAAAAAAGAGACGTTGTTGCCCTCTCGTTAGGAAATCCCAACAAAAAAAAAACAAGACAAAAATGGTCCGCGTTAATAAATTAAAACCCACATAAGCAAAATAATCAAAAGGAGAAAAGAAACTGTGAATCCGATATTTATTTATAGACATTGGGTGGGGGGGGGGGGGGTGTAAAATTAATGCATGCATCCCAATTAGGGTGTTATGATTAGGTCAATGCTATCTGGGTTGTGTGGGGGGAGGCAATCATCAGTTCTGGTGATTGTAATTTGACACGTTCAAGGATGTGTCTGCAGTGTTGGGGGAGGGGACCCCTTTATCTTCCCCCACTAGATTACGATCATATCATATTATCACCTAAAAGGTGGTGTTGTTTGTCTCGTTTGTTTTCTCTTTTGTTAAATCATGTGAATATTTTTTGTCACGTTGTTAGGTTGGATGTTTTCCCAACACCACCACCACCACCACTAAGTTGACCCTCGTCATTATAATTTTAATCACGAACATAAATGGAAAAAAAAGGGCAAAAAGGTCAAGAGTGAGCTGAGCGCTGGGCCGGGTCTGTGGCGCCCGAAACAAGAACCCCGAAAGCCCATTAGCCCAAATACATTGTCCGCGAACCACGAATAATGGGCTTAATTAGGCCCAATCATAGCAGGACTGGATGAGGCCCATTAACCAGGGTGCGGGTCCCACTTCTTTCAACTTGATATTTTGTCCCTCGGACAGAAAACAAAAGTATCTGTTTTGTTTTTGGGGTTGGTTGTTAGCTTTCTTCACAATTTCTGACAAACTTCTGCACTTTCTTGTCTCTCAACACTACAATTTTTACCACCTCAATTACCTCTTCTTTATCTTTTACTTTACCCTCCACCCAAAAAGGAGCACCATTTAATATCTATTGAGGGGATTTAATTGTTTGGGAACGACTGACTGTCCTTTTAATATATAAGTAATGAATGGTGGTGCTCTTCTCCCGTTTCTAATTAAACAAAAGAAGAAGTCCAGGGGAGGAGACACGTGATTTCGATGAACACAAGACAACAACACTCGAATGTTATCTCTGTTTGACGGAAGCTACAGATCGCCACCACAACCACAAGACCCAACAACAACAACAGTAGCAGCAACTCCTGTCTTCCTGAACTCAGAAATATAAGGAAAAGGGGTGTGTTTTTGTATTTCCCAATGGTACTTTGGAAGAACATCTGCGTGTGTGTGTGTGTGTGCAGACGGTCTCTTCTTTCTCTACAAATAGGACCAAAAAACTGAGGAATTGAGGTGATTCCACATGATAATCCTCAAGATGCTGCTGATGTCCACACCACAACCCACATCCCCCATGTTGTTCTTTTCTCACAACTAACATTCATGATACTCCCCCATTTCCACATTTGCAAAGCTCAAACCCAACTACTTTTTGCAGGCCTGAGGCAAATGCAGGCTTTAGTGTCAGAACCATTGGCTTGGCTTGGCTCGGCTCTGTCACCCACCCACAAACTAGAAAACAATCTCCCCACAACCCAACAGCATCTACCATCTCTAACCTTCCCTCCCCCTCCCCCTTCCAACAGTCTCGATCATCTAAAATTTCCCCTTTTCAAAAACCAACACACTTGTTTCTTTCTTTTGTGTTTTTTTTGTCTGTAAGCTGTGTGTGTCTCATGGACTCGGATCTGAAGAAGCAATGGGAGTGCCAACAACAACAGCAGCAGCAGCGGCAACAGGAGTATGAGTCAGAGGAGCAGCAAATACAAACCCCTGCAAAGTTGCCCAAACTCAACTCCACCATCAACAACAACAATGGTAACAACAAGGAGGATCATCAGCTGCATTCATCCTCATCTGCTGGTTCTACACTTCCCCTGTTTGTCCCTGACCACCCTAACCCTACTCAACCTCAACCCCAACCCCATCTGCTTCCACCCACCAAACCCCACCCATCCCCAGGTAAGCAAGCACAAACTGCGGATGGTCTTCCCATTTGATTCTTTCCCCATTTTTATTAAAAGAAATGTTTTTTCTTTCCTGGGTTTGAAGGGTTATGGAGTTATTTCAGCACGGCACAGTGGCAGGAGCTGGAGCTTCAGGCTCTGATCTACAGGTACATGCTCTCTGGAGCCACAGTGCCTCCTGAGCTCCTCCACCCCATCAAGAAGAGTCTCCCCCATCAACCAACTTCCTTCTTCTATGATCCTCATCATCAGTCCCATCTCCACTGTTACCTCCATTACCCTCAACCCCAGCCCTATCGTGAGTTTATTTTTTTAGCTTGCTGTCTCTTGTATGTCTCTCAATTGTGTTCAGCAAAGTACTTTTGTTATCGTGTACTTACTGTCTTGCCCGCATGCTTGACTGTCCTTTTCTTTGTCGTTTACAAATGGGTGTGCGCTTAAATTAATGATAAAGAGATCAAATGGTTGGGATTGTTGGGTCACCCTTTTGCTAAGAATCTGACTAATTACTCGGCTTGTAGGGTTCCAGGCCGGTTACTGGGGGAGTGCGTCAATGGATCCGGAGCCCGGGCGGTGCCGCCGGACGGATGGAAAGAAGTGGCGATGCTCAAGGGACGTAGTTCCGGGGCAGAAGTACTGTGAGCGCCACGTGCACCGTGGCAGGAACCGTTCAAGAAAGCCTGTGGAAATACCCCCGATTCCTAGAACACGCGCTACTGCTCCCGCTGCTACTGGCAATGCCGGCATCGTCGGCTGCGGCTATCTGAAAGCTAATCCCAGTTCCATCACGGTGGCGGCAACAGGCAACATGACCACGGCGAGCCCTTTTGGGCCTTCTGATCATTCCCCCATTGATCTATTTCAGATGAACAGGAGGTAAGCAAGTCTTAAAAACATGGACCAGCATGAAATTTGGATAAGTTATCTACACATCCTGATCTTGAGAAACCTAATATAATCACAGTAGTGACTGAGATAGATCTGCCCATCTGCACATGTCAGTGACATTGAAATTATTAAATATGCTCCACACCACATGTAGGGGAAATTTCGTCCTGTAGATTCTACCCATCCACCGACCCCAGCCATTTACTTGTCACTTGGAATTGGACCCCATTTTTAAAATTTATTCTACTGTTTGATACTTTTACTCTTCAAGTTGATCTTCTTTTGTTGTTTCTTTTGCTTTGCTGACAGCTATGATTCCCATCTCACGTGCCCTCTGTGATCGTTTTCAGTCGTTCTGGTCCCCCACCTGAGCTGATGTCCCAGTGCGACTCCTCCGGCGGTCAAGTCCTTCGCCAATTCTTCGACAACTGGCCGAGACCCCTTCAGGAGCCCAACGTTGCATCGTCGACCGGGCTGTCAATATCGACGGCCAGAAATTCCTCGTCCGACGTGTCGCTGAAGCTGTCGACCGGGGACAGCGAGCGGGGTGGGGCTGTTGATGGTGACCCGGAGAAGAATCGGGTGCAAGGGAGTAACTGGTTAGTGGGCTGGTCGCCTAACCAGGTGGCTTCCATGGGAGGGCCCCTGGCGGAGGCATTGAGATCCTCGGCGACGACGAGCCGCTCCTCACCCACAAGTGTTCTGCATCGGATGACTTGCGGGTTGGCTTCCGAAACCAGTCTCATGAGCCAACTCTAGCGTGACCGCTTGCCCTCTGCTTTGTGACTGAAACGAATGCTTCATTAACTTCCTTATTCTGCAGAACGTTTTGTTTAGCAATCTAAGTATTGGACTTCAGTTTGTTCATAGACATGATTTGCTTGTTCGGAGAGAATGGCTGATCACATGAATGCTACAGAAGACTACTGCCCGATACAATATTGTACATTCAAATCAAACGTAAGCCGAAGAAACATCGCTTTGCGGAACGCGAATAGCGCCGTAATGGTGCGCTATTCTCTTCCCTCGAGCACTTCGGAACACGACACACGCATGTCGTGGCGAAGTGATGATATACACCCCATTCCCTGCTTCCCGATTTCCTACGGAAGGTCTCACAGGGGACATGGACTCTTGAATCTCTGCACCCATCCTCGACAGGCCAGCGTAAGTACATAACCTAAAAACCGAATGCCCGTTCGGAGAAGTTGAGCTGCCTAAGCATACACGGGGGCGAGCACAACTGCAACCATAACAGCCACATCGAGCAAGAACGCCGGCCTCAATCGGGATTGCTCGTTCTTTCAGAATCACATTATTATTGCTATTTCCATTCATTTGCATAAACTACTTGCTACAACCTTTCCATCCGATGTTTACATTAAGATAAAACTACCCCAAACGCCATCCCATCATTCGTTCCTCAATGATGTCCTAGAACAGTTCGAACTCCAAATGCTCCCCGGCAGCGTTACAGTCCATTAACTTTGCCCCCCTAACCCCGACAAATTTGTAGCACTCCGGCAGCTCCGGCGGGACTGTACTACGTATGAGGGCCCAGTTCAGTCCCTCGAAGAAGGGGTGCTGCTTTATCTCCGCGGCACCTTTCTCTGACCCCAGCCGCCTCTCTGGATCCTTCGTCAGCAGCCTGCTTATGAGGTCCTGCGACTGGGAGCTGATGGCCGGTGACTCTGGGAACCGCAGGCTCTGTAACACCACATTCGCCAGTGTCTCCTCATTCCCCGTCCCCTTGAAGGGTGTCCTCCCGTACAGGAGCTCGTACAGGAATATCCCAAGCGTCCACCAGTCTACAGCCGCACCATGGCCCTCGCCTTTGATTATCTCAGGAGCTAGGTACTCGTGCGTCCCCACGAAGGAGTTTGACCGTGCGTCGGTTGGCTCGGCCATGAGCTGTGGCAGGGATTTAGCACCGATAGCTGGATCGAGTTTTGACTTCCCCTTCTTTGCGGCCTGGCGTAAGGGCTTAGGGCCGAAACAAGAGACACGGCAGGACGGTCCCGAACAGAATGGCTGGATACAGCTGGATTCCGTGCACGGTCCCGAGATCTTTGCAGGCTCGTAGGCCGAGGTAGAGGAATGGAGGAGAGTTGGATGGACGAGGCACCTGAGGGAAAGGTCAAAGTCCGTAAGCATTATGTGGCCATCGTCCTTGACGAGAATGTTCTCGGGTTTTAAGTCTCGGTAGATGATTCCGAGCATATGAAGGTACTCCAGGGCAAGAAGAACTTCCGCGACATAAAACCTGGTGGACCAAACATTCATACAAATATCGTCAGGTGAAACAATAGCTATGAATTCGGGCCCCATCAAAGGTGGAAAAAGGAGAGGAGTGGCTAACCTGGCAGCTGGTTCGAGGAAATATCTACCGGGTTGTTTCTGCCGAAGGACATGGAGATCACCACCGGGACAGTATTCCATCACCAAGCACGACAGATTGTCCGAGATGAATTGAGTATAAAGCGTAGGAAGAAAAGGGTGATCAAGAATCCCCAGAATTTCTCTCTCGGTCTGCGCCCTCAGCATCTTTTTCCTCCTAGCCAGAAAATCGTTATCCATCACCTTAATCGCAAAGAGGCAACTGGTGCTAATTAACTCCGCGAGGTACACTGTACCGATATCTCCACATCCCAGCTTCTTCAGGAGGTTGAAATGCCTCAATCCGAGGTTTCCTTCTTGCCTCCGTACCTGGCGTATAGCTTCCCATCCAGCGTCCTTCGACATGTGTGGCCTGTTACTACAGCTAGACCGGCTAGGATTACTTTCGTCGCTGTGGCTTGTGGTACTGTTGCTGAAATCACCAAGGCTGCTCTTTGAGCTCTGTGAGAACTCCCCTTTATCTCTAAGTTTTGCATTACTCGTCACACAGTCGGCAGCTGATTTACTGTAATTGTAATTGTTGGGAGGGGTTCCCAATATTCTCGCATCGGATTTGATACTATTCAAGCTACCTTCGCACCCCGAAATCTCAGAGTGATTATTTGTCTCCTTGTCTGGTGTCTGAAAAGAACACTGGCATCTCTGGCAGATTAACTGACTTGGACCAAGACCAGATTCGCAGTTATTGTCCATCTCCGTTTCGGGGATACTCGATGTGGGAGGCAAACTATGCTTTGCCGCCTTCTTGTTGATACTCTTCATCCGGATCACAGGTTTAACCATGCGTGGGGTGTTCTTAACAACTCTACCAACTCTTTTGCTACGAACAAAGCCCGATGACAAGGACCGACTCCGTACCTTTCCGCCCCTGTGCCGTTGCGTTAGAGGCTTATCTCCCACTTCCCCAGGGTTCACAGTAAGAGTATCGTCGCAATTCCCTCCTTTACTGACACAGCCTAAATCAGAGATTGATGGGAGTAAACCATCCCCAAGGGACAACTCGACCTTTTTCGCATCAGTTTCAACATTATGTACTTTCCCAGTAGGTGCATTCAACTTTGCAGAACTGGCAACTGCACTAGCCACCGCAACAATAGCTGATGCGGTAGAATGAGCCCGATGAGAATTTGTGGTTGAATGATCGGCAGACACGCTGTTTGTTGAAAATGCAGACAGCTTCAAGTCATTCTGTGCCCAGCCCATATCTTTGGCCGTGGGAAATATAGTACCCTTGTGTTTCTGTGTATGGGATTCATCAATTTTCCTTGAGTCTCTGTTGGGAGGGCATAGCTCCCTAGCCTTCTCGGAGTACTTCAAACACTCTTCTGGAACCAGGGTAATCTCAACCATCGTTTCCTTACCTTTAGATGAGGAAGATCCGGGAGGACCGACTTCTACTATCTTTGAATTGTACAAGTGCTTAATCCTTCCAGCTTCAGAGACCCTCGAAGGATCCACCGGTATGGAGGACCGCTTGACAGCTGCCGTTTCCAATGCCTTCGACAGGCAAAGATCCCTCAAGGCATGCTTCAGAGATGCAGCCTCGGAGGTGCTGAACCCGGGAGGACGATGCACACCCACTGTAATCGGCTTCTTCAGGGTGTTCCTCCTCATAGGACTTGTGCCTTCTGGATGTGAAGGGCTCGACACTCTGGACGAACTTTTTATCCTGAACGATTCGAAAAGCTGGTTGATGTCGTCTTCCAGAGAATCCCTCAATGCCAGCCTAATCACAGTCTGCTTTCCCTCCTTTTCGCCAGTTCCAATTGAAGAGCTATCTTTTGAATGACTGATTACAACAGGCTCTTCCGCCACCTCGGAAATCTCGCAGGTCCCGAAATGAGTACCCATCTCTGATCTTCTATTAGCGTGAGATCGCTAATCTTCCTTTCTTACTCGAGTTAAAAACTACCTTACCTTCAGAAACGAGCACCTTCCAATCGTGAAGCAGAGCTATACAGGGATCACTCTTTGGATTTGCCTCCCAAACACCTGATCAATCAAAACCGCAAACAAGTCAATCAACAATAGAAATCAGAAAGTTTGAGAGCAAGCCCACTCAAAACAGATCAACGGCATGCTATTATCAGTAAATCAATCGGCCAGTTACCCAAGTCGCAAACATTTGTAAAGTTTTGCCTCCAAATCAAAACGGCCTGCCGGCAAGAATGAACATGGAGCCGCAGCTGGGTCCCCACGAATCCTTCGCAGGATGCAATCACATCCGGGCGGTGCCATGAACCGGCCATAAAAGCAAAAGATCTGAGAACGACGGATTGAAAAGAAAAGGCAAAAACACATGACATGAAAAAACAAAACGACTTGCAAAGGACCGAGTCAACATCCCAGCTTTAAAAAAAAAGCACAATCATCACCATCCCATTCCCCCATCTGAAGAAAACGATGTGCCGTTCCTCTCACGGATTCAATGACACATAATCTAAAGCAGAAAATAATCCAGAAACAGAAAAAACGAAACCCACTTACCAAAAAAGAAAAGCTAAAAATGAGCTAACTTGCCGGCGGGACGACTGCCATTCCCGTCAGCAAAAGAGAGGTCCCCCACGACTCTCCAAGCATCTGGAAAAACACCCATCCGGACCCACAAAATGCCTCGCCAGACTACCAGATCAGACAACAAAGAAAGTAACTCGTATCATCATCACCACCTTAAGCTGGAGTGGAGAGAGCGGCGGCGGCGACATCGTCGGGCCGTGACGAATGCAGACTCCGAGAAGAAAACCCTAGTAGTTGGGAAGGAAGGTGGGCATCGCTTTCGGACCACCCACCCACAGACACAGCTGACAGCCACGGAGAGAGAGAGAGAGAGAGAGCGAGCGGATTTTTAATTAAACCATGAGACACGTTTGATAAGGAAAGGGCAAAAACAAAACAAAAAAAATAAAAAACATGAAAGAGAAGCAAAAGCGCTACTTCTACTATTTTTTTCTTCATTCAAAAATAAATCACTGTTTGAGGAATTAATATCTACGCCGATCGATCGAATTCCATTCCATTCCAACTATTAATCAGCGAAGCAATAAAAGGGAGGTGCGGGTGGATGGATGGATTTAATTACAAGAAGGTCTGTCCGAACTCTTTTTGTCCGTATTTCTCGGTGTAAGTAAGAAGAACCCAGCAAAATCATTCTTAAAGGGAAAAAAAACATCGAAAGGGGTTGTTGGTTCGTTGATTGCAGAGAGCAGGTGAGTCCACCAAGGTGTTTCGTCGTGGGTCTCTTGATTTTTAAGGACAGCCAGCGACATATGATTTTCATGGTCAGAGGAGCAGCAAGAGGAGTCCTCATCTCTAAGACGATGATGGCTCTCAAATTCTCGTCATGGGTTTTGAATTTCAAAACTCGATCCCGAACCGAGAGAGAGTTCGGGAGTTACTTCCCTTTTTTTTTTCAGTTTGCCTTCTTCAAGGCGTAGTAGTAAAGTAAGTACATAAACAGATGGTCAACGGTTACGTTCCCCGTGCCATGCATGAACGAACCAGAACTACCGGCAGCAGTTAGTAGGAACACAGCCGGGCATATTCACGTATTTCCTCGTACCTCCGGAGAAAGACGACCTTTTGGAAATGCGGTCATTGGAGCGGTGTTACATGCCAAGTGAGTTAGCGAGGGACTCATTGTGACGTTATTAATTTTAAACGGCGCCGTTTCTAGATTTGGACAAAAAAAAAAATCAATCAATCAGTGAATGGAAGAAGGGTATAATGATAGTTAACAATAACCTACCGATCGAAGTACAAACTAAGCAAGAAAATTCGAGTCGGGAATGACGTCGCTTTCGATCCTTTTTTACATAGGAAATTAAATTTCTTGCCTTCCCATGTCATCGAATTAACTCCCCATTCGCGTAATCAGGCCTCGCTCGGACATAACCAGACAAAACAAATGTAAAGGACATACATTTGTCTGTCGTCCTTTACTTGTCCTCTTTCTTTCTCAAATCCCATTTACCAAAGCGACAGCGAAATAGCAGTCCCCTGCCCAGGCTCAGGCCCAATGGGCCGACAATAGCCCCGGCCCAGTGTCACGTCGCACGTCAACGTTCGATTAAAAAATCGATATTTAGGACCACAACCGATAAAGTATATATACAAGTGTAGCAGACAAATGTCAGGGGGACAACAAATGTGGCGCCGATTAGACGACGATCTCCAGGTTGCACGATATTCCTCTCTATAAAAAATATTTAATAGGGGGGGATTCACTACAGAGGTCGTTTCTTACAATAAGCACGGCATTGCACGATATAGGAGGAAATGACATGAGAAGATGGGTTGGCCCCATCCGAAAGCCACCGACACAGTCCAAATGTAAAATTCCATTTTATACAAGAAGCAGAGGTTCCCTTTCCCCCACATGCCCAAAAAAGTCTGATGCACATGATGGTTGTATGGAATATTTTATTTATAAAAGCAATTTGGCGATCAAGATCAACCCCATTAGCGAAAGAGAAAAGCTATTGAATTGGTGGGGCTCTATGCTTACTTTTCCCTGGCTGAAACACGTACCCGGAGGCCGCCGCGGACGGTGGCCGTTAGCCCCGCGGAGAACCGAAGCGTGTTCTGGTTCGGATCCAATGGCTCTACCCGGAACCTCCTCACAAGCGCGAGGGCCACGCTCTTCATCTCCAGGATCGCCATTTCCTTCCCGAGGCAAACCCTAGTTCCTCCCTGGAAGACCGGGTACTTGTACTGGTTCTCGCCGCAGAACTTCCCGTCCTTCAGCCACCTCTCGGGACGGTACTCCATGCAGTCATCTCCCCAGATCTCCTCCATCCTCGCCATCGCGTAAGGGTGGTACGTCACCCTCGTCCCCTTCGC
Organism: Melastoma dodecandrum; assembly: GCA_029817715.1. NCBI lineage: Eukaryota > Viridiplantae > Streptophyta > Magnoliopsida > Myrtales > Melastomataceae > Melastoma > Melastoma dodecandrum. The sequence continues at coordinate 6,772,208 of JARUPY010000606.1, forward strand.
CACGGGGGTCCCGTCCGGCAGGACGTCGTCCTCGAGGCAGAACTTCGAGTCGAACTGTATCGGAGGGTACAGCCTCATGCTCTCGAACACGGACGCATGAAGGTAATGGAGCTTGTCCAGTTGCTCGTAGCTCGTGAGGTCTTGATCCCCGATCACTTGGTCAGCTTCCGAACAGATCCTGGCCCCGATGCTCGGGTGTTGGGCGAGTAGCCAGAAGAAGCACGTCAAGGCTGAGGCAACTGTATCGCGACCCGCTAAGAGGAAGCTGATGATGATGTCCCTCAGGTACGCGTCTTCGTTTACGGTGAGCATGAATCGGGAGAGAAGGTCTCGGTTTTGTCCGGCGCCTCCGATTCTACGCTTTTGCCGAATCACCTCCATCGCTAGGATATTGATCACGTCGATCGCCTCTTTCAACTTCTTCTCAGACCCTAAGTTTAGAAACCTCTTCATCTTCCATACGTATGGAGACGGGGTCATCGCTCTCTCGGCGGACAACATCGATGCCATATCAAAGGAAACTGCAAACTTAGAAATCGGCAGCGACAGCTCGAGGCAGTTCGGGTCCAGCCCGAACGAGAACTTACACATGCAATCGAACGAGAACCTCTTGAAAACATCCTGCAAGTCCAGTACCCCTTGCTTCTCGGCGACGGACGACAGAAGGATGTTGAGGCGGTCCTCAATCTCAGTCCGGACTACCTCAAACGCGTAAGACCGTATCGAGAACCTGTCGAGCTCTAGGCTAGCCAACTTCTTCTGAAACCGCCACAGATCGCCATCGACGTTAAAGATTCCACGGCCTAAGAAGTCGCCTAAGATGGTGGAGAAGGGTTTTCCCTTAGGGTAGTTCTCGAACCTCGTCTTGAGCATGTACTCAACGTTGCGGGGGTTCGCTGTGACGACGTTCCCGAGGACGTGGATCCGGATGGTCCTGGTGGGCGAATTCCTGAGGAGATGCACGTACCAGTCGCAAAGGTTAGGGTGCTCGTCCCTCCAACACAGCATGAGGTACGCCCGGCAAACCTCGCAACCGCACCGAGGCTTCGCCCGCGCGAGGCAGAGGAGTAGTATTAGGAAGGCCAAGGAGACGAGGATTATCATTTAGGGGGAATTCTTTAAGGTGGGGGTGAGGAAGAACGGAGGGTGTGACGAGGATGTAGGAAGGGAAGAGGGTTGTAAATAAATGGAGTGTCTTGAGCTGACCAATAGGGGACTTGGCTTTAGAGCAATATTTGAGTCCACATATCACAAGCCCTCTTATAAAATATAAAAATAATAATAAAACAAAATTAAAAAAAAGGGTTTACAAGAGTTATGGCCCCCAATCCAATCCTCCTTATTTAAATTTTCAAATGATCTAATGATGCCATTAAGACGGGAATCATCGATAAAAAAAACACGACGTGAAAGAACGATGTGGATGACGATGATCATCATCAATGGGGGAAATTTTCTTCAGATCAATTATTGTCTTCTGTCCTTTAAAAAAAAATAATAATAATCTCTAGTTGCCCTGCTAAATTCATGGGGGTGTGTCTTCTGCAATCACACCACGACAACGTAACAGGAACCGGTCCCTTGCTTTTAGGGATCCCTACATAACTCGAACGAATTGTAGGAATCCCCACTGCATTCACTGTCTAGGAGGGGACAAAAACAACCTTCTGTCGACGTCGATAGTTTTTGGACATGGCCAAAACGTGCCAACGTGAACTCGTGGTAACTAACTGCAGTTGCAACGACATGAGATGGTGGGTGGACCGCGACTGAGAGTAGAGGATGAATTATATCAGCCTATGCGTCAGCCATGCGTGTTATGATACGACACTTTTTCCCCATGTGCGGCATGCACTGGTCAGTTAGTACCCACAAAATCAACCCCCATGATTTCGATGTCATATATCTATATATATATTTTGGAGCCCGTGATAGGCTCGTGTCGGATTGCACGATCGTCGTGGGTGGGTGGGGGGACCAGGTTGAAATCACAAGAGGGAGGGGAGGGATGTCCGGAATAATGTATGGGATGGGAATGATGGAGCCTTCCCCAGATGGTAATTCCACCGGACGACCAGGGGAGGGTAGGGTGGTAATAGGGCATGTGTTCATTCATATCTTCTTGTCCACTACTGAAGTTCCTAGAAACGAATAGTGATTGATTGCTTTTTGTTTTCTGGTCGGGACTCGCGTGTAAAAGTAATCCCAACTAAAAGTCCGCCGAAATAAAACGGTATATAGCTACTACTAGGGATATGGTTAGGAAGCCGAAATCGGAACACTTCCCCGACGGAGGTCATGCCACGTTCCCGTTGGATAGTCTCACACCGAATAGAAAAGGCCTGGACCAACGTCTTAAATAGAGTTGTGATCTTCACGTACGATTTCTAATTCGCCCCAGGTGGCTGTCGTCACCTCCTCCTCCTGGTGCAGTCCGTCCACAAGATCACCGCCTAAGTCACCAATGCCTCCACCACCACCATCATTGCCATGGCCTCTGCCGACGAGTCCCGACCCCCAACGCCCGTCGGGGTCGCCATCAAGCGCTTCCCCCGCCACTGCTTGGGTTCCGACACGGCGGCTAGCGTGGGCGAGAGGCTGGCGTCTTGGATGATGGTGTTGCCGCCGAGGAGGAGACGTCTCGGCCGACCAAGCAGCAGATGATGGTGTTGCCGCTGTTCGAATTGGTCCGCCGCGTTGGGATTGAGATCGGCGGCGGGGTCGAAAGGCTTAGAGATGTCCGGTTCGTCGGGAGTGATTGAGGATTCTCATCCGTCCGTTCGATTAGACCGGTTTACCTCCGATTTCGTCAAGTGTTCTGAGGTGAATTAGGGTTCCAAAATCTCTTTTTTTGATTTCTGATTTGGGGATAGGAAGACTGAGGACCCCTCTCCACATATGACGTCTCTGCTCTTTATCACGTGGACCTTTATTATGTTCACGTTAATAAAATGCCTAACGTCGTCTAAGATTGGAAAAAAAAATTGATGTCATTGTTAGCGATATTTTTTTATATAAAAAAGGGCAAAATATCAATTTATGGCTTCAAGTTTGAGCCAACTTTCGATTTTGTCATTAACTTAGTTTGTTATAAAATTTTGTCTCCAACTTTTATTTTTATTTTAACCAAAATCTTGAAATTTATCGTGCGTAAGCCAAACAGAGCTTAATAGACAATTTTCATTTATCGACTAAAAAGGAAAAAAAAAATTAAAAAAATGGAAAATAATATTAAAACATTTCATTTGTTTTTTTATTATAAAATTTTGATGGACAAATCAAGTGAATTGAAAGCCGAAGTTAACGATAGTTGCTGATGTTGTCAAAAAATATGAAAAATCGATGAAGGTCGAATGATGTTCTATTAGGGGGGCGACTACTACGGATAAAGTGGATTATGAGACGAACGAATGAGAGGTCGAAACTCTACTATTATTAGACACGGGTCAGACTATATTAAAGTCTTATTTGGCTTTCATTAGAAGAAATTCATGGTTAGGCAAAATCGAAATAAAAACAAAAGTTTACGATAAAATTATATAACAAACTAAATTAATGACAAAATAAAAAATTAGTTCAAATTAAAAGGGTATAGATAAAAATTCCGTCTCAGCGACGTAAACACATTTTGCCTTTTTAAACGAAGGGGTTCAGAAAAGTTTTACTTTCGTTTGGTGGGGGGATTCCTTATCGCCGCTCATCTGTCCAGTTTACTGCTGTCCGCCTCCCGTAGGCCCTGCCGGCCACCGTACCCGCGTTCCGCATTGTACGTACCGGTGATTTCAATTTTTAGTTGATTTCTGTTGTCGGGCCCAGGACAAGGAAAGATTTTTTGGGTTCATTCGCGCCTGTTGGGATTTCGGATTTTGCTTTTCACTGTAATGAAGGGAGGAAAGGAACGGGGTTGCTGAGTGGTGTGGCTGCTGCCTCCGCCGCCGGCGCTTTCTCGATAGTTCTTTTGCGGCATTTGGTTTAGGATTGGAAACCCTAGATATGAAAAAGGAGAGGACTTGGAAGTGTGGAGGCGGTACTGCGGGGTCATTTTGGGAATTAAGAAAATAATCAGTTTTGGGCACTCTGTGTTTGCCAGTTTCGTTGCACGATTTCGATGATTGACATTATGTAGATCATAGACCCTCTCTTTAAGTAATAATTTCGAGGAGCTGAACTTGTTGCTTTGGTTTTCTGGCCTTGTGCTTCTACGTTTGTGTGCAGGGCTAACTTGTGATTTGCTCTGGGGATTTTACATTTTAATGGAGGGAAAGCAATTCAGTTCCGCAGTGTTATTAAAAGCGCTCGCTTTGCGCTTTAAGCGAGCGCTTTGAGGCGAGGCGACGTGGGTCGCCTCAAAGACCCCGAAGCGAGGCGCAATCAGTAAAGCGTGCGCTTCGGGTGCGCCTCGGGGAAAAGCGACGAAGCGACGAAGCGTGCGCTTTCCTCGCTTCATCGTTTGAAGCGTTAAGGACTTAATTGTAAAAAATAAAAAAAATTAAGGACCAAAAAAGTATTACAAATTTAATTAACCCTATCTCCCCCCTCACCTCCTATCGCACCCTCGATTCTCCTCCTCCATTGCAAATCAGAAACTTCGATCATAGGCTCCCGGGACCCTTTTAATCGTCATAGTAGGGCGCCGGAAGAAGACTGTGGCATTGCTGCAGAGGAGTTGAAGGCGTTGCTGCAGAGGAGACAGAAGAACAGAAGAACTTAATAGTGGGGAACAGAGGGGAAGGGAGAGAGGTTGCGGGGGTTGGTTGTTTGTTGGTCGGTTGTGTGGTGGTGTGTTGGCGTGAGGATTTGGTTGGCCGGAGCTATCGGAGGTTGATTGTGTGGTGGCGAACACCAATATAGTGCGTTGTGTTTGTTTTTACTGGATATCATCGTAGTAGCTGCAACAGCTTGTTCGGGCATTTGATCGTCGGGCAGGTTTCTTCTCCTTCTCGCTTGGTTCGGTCATGATATGGTTTGATTATTCTTGCCTCGTTCTTGATTTTTGATTGGGCATGTGGACTGTTCTCGTACAATGATATGGTTTGAGTGAGTGGTCTGTCGGATTGGATGGCTTTGTCTTTAGTTTTGTGTAAGCGTAGTGTTCGTGTTGGCTGTGTGTACCTCTGGGGATGTTTGGGAGGGTTATTTTGCCAAAATTGACGCGTTGTTTTGCTGGATTTTATTTACGGAGAGTCCTAAAAATGCTGGATTTTATTTATGGAGGGTCATTCATTTTCGACCTCGCTTCAAACGGTGAAGCGTGCGCCTCGCTTTGCGCTTCGGACTAAAGCGCAAAGCGCAACCTTGCGCTTCAAGTGCGCTTTGCGCTTTTAATTACACTTTCGCGCCTGTTGGGATTTCGGATTTTGCTTTTCACTGTAATGAAGGGAGGAAAGGAACGGGGTTGCTGAGTGGTGTGGCTGCTGCCTCCGCCGCCGGCGCTTTCTCGATAGTTCTTTTGCGGCATTTGGTTTAGGATTGGAAACCCTAGATATGAAAAAGGAGAGGACTTGGAAGTGTGGAGGCGGTACTGCGGGGTCATTTTGGGAATTAAGAAAATAATCAGTTTTGGGCACTCTGTGTTTGCCAGTTTCGTTGCACGATTTCGATGATTGACATTATGTAGATCATAGACCCTCTCTTTAAGTAATAATTTCGAGGAGCTGAACTTGTTGCTTTGGTTTTCTGGCCTTGTGCTTCTACGTTTGTGTGCAGGGCTAACTTGTGATTTGCTCTGGGGATTTTACATTTTAATGGAGGGAAAGCAATTCAGTTCTGCCGCTACGAAGAAAGGAAGTAGGAGCAGGAAGAAGATGTCGAAAGGAGATGTGAAGAGGGTGGAGGAAGATGCTAATCCTGTCGCGGAGTTGTCTCATGCAGGCACGATTGATCCCCTCAAATTAAGTGATGCAGGGGATGAGAAGATGGAAAATAATGAGATGAGGGATGTCCAGAACACTTTGGGTGATATGTCGAAGGATGAAGATGATTGTACAACTTCGCACGACGTCAGAGAAACCGAAAATGCTTATGTGAAGACAAAGAAAAAGAATAAGAGGAAGAGGCAGTTAATGAAGGAAGTTGACCAAGCTGATAAGCGTGGAATCTGCTATCTAAGTAGGATCCCACCACGCATGGATCACGTGAAATTGCGTCATATTCTGTCCCAATATGGTGAAATACAAAGGATTTATCTCGCGCCTGAAGGTAAGTGCTCATGACTTTGGTTTTCAGGTCATGGCATGGAGATTGCAACCGCGTGCACTTTGTAGTGGTCTATTAGAAGTGCTTCCATCGGTCTTCTCTAAATCTGATTTATTCGTGTTGATGTCAGACCCTGCTACCCACACTAAGCGCAAAAAGGCGGGTGGTTTTCGGGGAGAAGCATTTTCGGAGGGGTATGATGTCACTTAAATGCTGACGATCAGCTTTTTTTTTCATCTTCAGATAACTTCTTCCGAGTATAGTTTGTTCTCATGCATAGGAAAATGCAACATAGTACTAGTGTTCTAGCAGTGATCTTGTTGTGGCACATGATTGCAGATGGGTTGAATTTGCCAAAAGAAGTGTTGCGAAGAGAGTTGCCGACATGTTAAATGGTGAACAGATAGGTAAAGATCTGTCTCTTTTTTGTTAGGCTTGAGCTTAAGTTACATTTTTTTGGGTGATATCGATGCGATTCCATCTTTTTTTCCTCTTTTAGGCGGGAAGAAAAGATCGGCATTTTACTACGATATCTGGAATATCAAGTACTTGAAGAAATTCCGGTGGGATGATCTCACTGAGGAGATTGGTATGTTGTTGTCTTCTGTGTTAAATGTCGATGTTCTTAAATACCTGAATATGGAACCGGCTCATTGCTTTCCGATGTGTCAACTTTGCAGCCTACAAGAAAGCCGTACGGGAGCAAAAACTAGCCTTAGAGCTTTCGGCCGCAAAGAGGGAGAGAGATTTCTATCTCTCCAGAGTTGACAAGTCCCGAGCACTTGCCTCCATCGAAGAACGGCTCAAGAAGGTAACTCCTCCGCTTTCACATTCCTGTGTTAATAAGTCAGAACAGTTGAAATAAACCTTTCGTGCCACTAATCCCATATCGAATGATAGCAACGATGTAAAAACTTTTGTCTTTCGGCTTAATCTTCTTTTGCCCCCCATTACAGAAGCAGAAACTGGATGAACCGGCTGACGATCGACAATCCAAGGTGATTCGCCAATTCCCTCAGAAACGACCCATACCTGAGGCCACCTCCCAAGAGAAACCGCGACTGTCCAAGGAAATTTTGGCGGGGGTGAGTAGTCTTTGTTGATGCCCTGGGCAAAGCAGTCGGAATGGTCTCATGAAAATATATCCATCCCTTTTGTCTGCAGGTGTTCGGCGGTTGTTAGCTAGTGGCCGTCTCGCGGGAATGAGGCGTCTCCCAAATTTAGTTAGCAGATTTTTGAATCACGCAGATGCCTTTTTTACCTTCCAATTTCATGGTTTTGTTGTATTGTGGCATTTTTTGGCAAAAGGGAACCTCACCAACCGAACAGGAACAATTTTATCGTGTCTGTCATCGAATTTTCTTTCATTTCGATCGTGCATGAAGATGGACTTGGCCAAAAAAAGTTTCATTCCTTTCTTTACCAAAATATTACTTAGCAAACCAGCAGATGAAAATTGTCGCCCGATTCACGAGTGGATTCTTTGTAGGGAATATGCCCACTTCCCCACCAACTTCTTACAGGAAAAGGAAACGCAGAATGTCGTTCCCTCTCGCCTAAGTGGTGGATTGTGTGCACATCACTACACAACTGATGGGTATACACATCACATCCACCATTCGTGGCTTGAGTGTCATGCCAAATTCCATTTCCCTTTGAGCTCAGGCCAACCAAATACATCAATTAGTAATTTATTTCGAAAAGGGATTATCCGCATCGTCTGGCTGGCGTAATCCCATGCGTCAGACAGACTCCATCCGATCGTGTTAGTTTTATATCAAAATGTATTTTTGTTGATTACCCGTGTCTTATGAATTTCTTTTATACTCCCAGAGATTCGTTCCACATGGCCGAGGGGATCCACGAGCGCGACGAGGGGAGTCCGTGTTCGTTTGCGGCGTGCAGGAATCAGACCCTGCGTTCCCCAAACAGGTAGGTACAAAACAAGGCGCGTATGGTCTCCGAGGGAGAAAGTTTCAGAGGTTGAAGGAAGAAAGCCATTGCATTAATCGAACTGAGCAATACAGATGGGATTTCTGGGACCGAGCAAGACAGCACCAATGTGATTATTAACACGAGACCTTAAACTTAGGATTGGAGTGAAGGAAGATGAAGGTCACTGCTCTTCTCTTGTTTCTTACCATAAGCATTTAGAAAGAACAAAAGAAATAAAAAAAAAAAAAATGAGGAAACTGGCATGGCAATGTTCTATCCATAACGACTTCTTCAAAGTAAATTCCTCTTCCAAGCGGATTACATCAAACAAGTCATCCATTAGATCACTCCAAATACCCTCAACACACCACACATCAAACACCCGGAGCACTACCACAACACAAATACTAGCATTACCGAGTCCGGAATCCATTACGGATTCATCTCTAAAACTGACTGAACCGACAAGCCTGTTTCGGCCCAATTGGTGCACAACCTCATAGCCCGGGCCGGGGGGGTGGGGGAGATGAATTAAGTTTCCCTTGTACTGCAATCAAGAAGAGCCAATAACAGACGCCAGAAAAGGCTTAACAATCACATATATTCTCTGATTAGAAATATACCAGGTCTCGCATGTGGTAGAGCCGGCGATACTTCTTGTACAGTCACGTAGCTTTCCAGAATGGGCCGTGGATCTGGAACACAGCCTTCCCTTCCTGAAGACAAGCCCCTTCCAGTTTCTCACACAGCTCAAGCATTTCGTCCCAGGGAATAGATTAAGCCAACACCCTGAGCGCCTAAACATTGACCACAACAACTTTCAGGTAAGGAATCCAATGACGGATATATATATATGACCAGAATGACAGCTGCATAGAAGAAGTAATATGGGACGATTAAAGAACAGAATAGAAGGAGGAGGGTTCTCACAGGGATTCATGGAGACGTGTGATTAGAGCATCCCCTTGTAAAGAAACGAGCCAAGTGAGTCACAGGGACCACAGGTATGATTGCAAGTGACGATCCCCCAAGGCTCAGGCAGCTGTCCCCTCCTTCTGGAAAGATGTGAGATGAAACCGGATCTCATCATCCGGGCGAGGTGCTGACTGCAAATCAGAAGATCTTCTCCAGTTCGCGTTGGCAGTGACTGGCGGCCTGCTGCAATTAAGTAATAAGCTGGAATTTATCTGGGCTATCAGAGCCACTGGGATAGAGGTAGGGGTCGGGGAGGGACGGAGGGGGCGGTGCCCGAGGCGCCCAGAACTTTATAAGTTAGTGATGAAGGAATTTTAAGGAGGAGGAAGAAGAGGAAGAAAGAGGATACCAGAGTCTGGAGAAGGTAGAGCTTTTAGCACCTCTCCTAGAGATGTGCAGCTTCCCAGAAGGGGCCACATATCTCGAAAGCAACCGCCTTCTCGTCCAATTTCTCACATAACAGAACCAACCCATCCCAAGAGAGGGACTTAGCCAAGCAAGCAGCTGAGGGTCAGCAGCAGCAGCAGCATTCAGGTCAGCATTCAATCCAAAGACCTCTACCGGAGAATGGGTCAAATCAGACAAATCATCAACAGGTCAAGCAGTCATTCGTCCACCCATCCGGCAATCAAGGAATCATTCGAACGGAAACAATCACTTACATGGAATCGTTGAGACGTCTGATGAGGGGAGGGCCACTGGCAGAGGAAAGCGTCCAGGGAATCACGGAGAAATCTGTAATACGCAAAAGGAGGCCGTCCGATCTGCTTCCCCAGCTTGATGGGGAAGAGAAATAGAGGTAGGGTGTGCCTCGAGGGGTGGACGGGCAATCATTTCCATCCTATCCTGTCCATTAGTCCTTCCTTCCACTCGATTCGCCCTTGAACCGGCGCCGCATGAGATAATGAGTGTCTGGAACATCATCACCGACCCAGATGAGCAGGAGGAATCGGGTTGGCTTGTCGCGGTCGGGCCCTTCCGCTTCGGAGCCATTTGAGACGAAAGGGAGAGGAGGGACGCTGGTGGGCAAAACGAACGTTAGCCAGCGAAAATATTCAAATATCAAGACTTTAGTCAAAGAAATTATTAAAAAAAAATTTATTAAATAACATATACCTAGAAGAATATGAATCGATTTAGGGTTTCATGTGATTTTAATTTCAGAATTAAGGCTAATATGAAGAGATTATTAGGCGGCCCCCATACATTTTACCATGAGTTTTATTAAAAGTATCAATCATCGTCCTTCCTCTATTTAATTAAAAAAAAATCCACATGCCTTTGACAGACAAACACCCACTAAACAAATAAATCATTGCAGCTATATTTAGGGATTGAAATTCAGGTTACATACATCAATTGCGTGATGGTTTCTAATAATAACCATAAAAAGTGAGTGAAATGGTTAAAAAGACAGGACAAAATGATTCATCACCCTAATCGACAAACCAGTTCAAGACTCCGGTTGGACCAGAGAAGGGGAACCAAAAAGGTTAAGTTAGTAAAAGGGACGACAGATTGTAATATACTGGTAAGAAAAAAAAAAGGCAAAATATAAACAAACAAACAACCAACGGAAACCCACCACCACCCCCCCGCGGCACCACTAACACGACTACAACCTTCCATCACTGTAAATCTCTTTATAAATGCGTAACACCAGAAACAAAAAAATGGGGATGGGGGTTGTTCCCTTTCCATCCCTTCCCTCCAATAATAAGAAAAGAAAGGGACTTCATCCAAAACCTTAAAAGACAACCCCCACTAAACCTATGATGTCATACGTAATCATGACCTACCCCCCCGCCCCAAATTTCTTACCATCTCCCGTTTCATCACGCTTGAGTTGTAAAAAGCAAACCAGGAAGACGAAAGGAGAAAGTTGAGGAGAGTTTTTTGAGTGTGTCCTTCTCAAATCAATACATTAACATGCAAGAGGATGTGTCCTTCTCAAATAACCACAATGCTGTAGTTGTTGGTGGTGGTGGTGGCTGAGAGGGGGTGATTCTGATGCAGAAGCAGATTGCTGAGGTTGCTTTCTATGCAGACGAGATCCATCTGACAAATTAATAATGAACAATGATGCCAAATGATGATCCCTCTCAATTAGAGAAGAGAGAGAGAGAAAAGGAAAACCCAATTGAGAGCACCCTGTTGCATTTACAGAAAACTAGACCACGAACCTCCCCCAATCCATCCCACTGCGACCAGCCGACTTCCATGCCTTAATCGCAGACAGCAGGTGATGATTGTCATGTCAGAGAAAGATATCATCATCAGCTTCCTTTGCTCCCCCCCCCCCCCCAACCCCAAAGAAAACACCGGCTTTTTCCCCATGTATAAATTTCCACCCACTCTCTGATAGTTCTCTTTGTCCCCCCCTCCCCTCAGTACCAACAACAACAATCTCCTCTCCCTCTTAACATTTTCCTGCTGGTAAGAACTTCGTCCTATCAATTTTCTTCTCCTCTTTCTTAGTGTTTCCAAAGTCTCAGGGAAGCTTTTGTCGATTTCATACTCAGGGTGAGCACACAACACAAGTAGGGTTAACATGGAGAGGATGAACTCAGAGCTTTACCTGCAGAACTTCTACATAATGAAGGAGAACGAGAGGTTGAGGAAGAAGGCGCTGCAACTCAACCAGGAGAATCAGGCATTGTTGTCTCAGCTGAAGAACCTCTCCAAGGCCAGCCCCTCCAATGGAGGCGGTTCTTCGGACACTGATCCTGCACTGAAGCCGAGTTTTAGCAACCATGCACGTACTTCTAACTCCAACAACAAGAATGCCTAGGGTAGAGATAGAGAAGACGCTGTGCTTTGGTTTTGGTGCACAACAGCAGCGTTTAGGGACAAGGTTATGTAGTGAAGGTGGAACTAAATATCTCTTCATGCTCCTCTATGTTAGAATTCTATGATATATTAGCCGGTGATGTCACCTTCATATAGTAGATGAATTTTATCCCATCAACTGCAAGGTGCCCATCGTTGACCTACCACCAGAAAGTTTCTTTCCATCAATGTTTACAACTCCAGATGTACACTATATTTACCTGACAGGAAGCATGCTTCCAAAGCAGTGCAATGGCTTCTGTATAAAATGTGGCAGGGATGCGAACCACTGAAGAGGCTGTATTCCAAGCCAAGTATCATGTATATCACATAAACAAGGCAAAGAAAGAGATCACGGACGAATACGAAGGATGGGTGACTGCAATGGAACCCAGAATAATCGCATAGTGATGGTTACTCTATCATGAACTAACCAATTCCATTGGCCGCCATATATTGAGAATTCCCGGATATTTTCCGAAGGTAGACCTTTGCAAAGACCAGCTTCAAGCAACTCTAGAATGAAATTTACTCTCCCTGAAATCTCTCTGATTGTATCGAAGCCAATGACACGAGGATAACAACAGCCAGTTGGGGAAACTGCAATTCATCTCAGAACTCATTACATACCAAATCTGTCAATTGACTAATGAACATTCATGAATGAAGCCAATCTAAAAAATGTGTATCTTAAACTATGAGGCTAAAATTGCACATCAGAACCCAACAAAAAAATGCTTGAACTTCAACTCCACATACAGTCAGTGTCCTTCACTACGATCCAACTATCATTCAGAATACAACAAGCAGTGAAAACATTGTATAGATCAAGAAACAGGCATACGCAATGAGGCCCCGGTGTTCCTCCTCCCCATCGGCCAGAGCAACCATCAAAATGGTACTCACTCTCGTCGCCCACATAACAAGAACACCGGCGACAACAAACAGCACCAGGTTCCCCTGCGGAATGAATAGCGAAATGGCCGAGAGGACGACAATGGGGAGCATGCAGTATCCAATGATGCTGGTGCAGGAGTGAAGATTGAGCCTGCCGTTCTTTCCAGCGATCATGTTAAAGACGACGTATAGGAAGATCGACGACACCACGATCCATCCGAGCACGATGCCGAACTGGATCTTCCCCGACAACAGCTGGAAGAGGCAGAGCGATAGATAAAGCAGGATCGGTCCAGAGAGGTCGGAGTTGTGTAGGTGGACGGCGGTGTTGACGCGGAAGGGATTAAGGATTGATCTCGTCTTGCGCCAGATTTGCTCCGGGTGGATCCCTAGCTCGTCGAGGAGGGGCTCCTCCTCGTCGAAGGAAGCGGCGGAGAATGAAGAATGGAGGTTGCCAGAGTAGATCGTGGAGGAGGAAGCGCCGGCGTTCCCGATATCGAAGGACAAGAAGGGGATGGCGGAGGAGGAAGGGGTTGGCGGAGGGGGCTGGAAAGGGGCAGTGGGGACGCGGCGTTGCTGTAGGTTGGGGGAGGAGGAGGTGGTGGGTCCGCTTCCTCCGCCGGAGGGGAATACCACCGGTGGAACCGCGAATTTCTTCTCCATCGTCGGAGGGAGTTTGGGGTGGGAAACCGCGGGAGAGAAGATGGTGGGAGTCTTGGAGGGGAGGATGATTATGGGATTTCATATGATAACGTCGGCTTCATTGAACGGGCTTCGGGGATGGGCTTGGGCAGTCGGGACGCACTGAGGCTGTGTGAAATTACCTTATTGGGGTCAGTTGCCGATGGGTTCCTTTGGGTTTCTTGGGTCTGAAGAAATTAGAAAAGAATTGGACTTTAAATCAGTTATTTCAATTAATTAAGTGGACGAAAGCATGACGCAAACACTCACCAGAAATCCAGATGTTCCCAACAAAACCGCCTGCTTCTGTCCCTTTCCTTTTCATTAACTCACTTTGGATGTTGGTTTAAGTCTTGACAGGGTAGATAAGTTCGAAAGAGTCAATATGATTATTTATTATTATTCTTTTTTTCTTTTCCAGACCAAGGCTGGAGAAGCAGGGATATCTCTCCCAAATTACTCTGCCCCCAACCCGCAAAGTTCCCAAAAGTTCTAAGAGTTGGCAGATTAGTTCTACTTCCTCAACTCCGCCGAATGGCCTATAAATACTGCGGGTAAATATAATCTCCCACGCATATATCACGTTAGTTGTAACCATGGCTGCTGTCCTAAAAGTCCATAACGACGGCATCCGCTTGGTGAAAGTTCCACAGCCCACCTTCACTGCAGCCCTATTTGCAATCTGCCTCTTGCATGCCTCCGATGTTACTGGGGCCGTCCCTATTCCAGCAATGGCCGATTCGGGGATGTTGGGCGTCGGGAGGAGGCCATTGTCCAAGTTGGCAATGTCCCAACGCCTTGACTGGTTCCCAACCTTTGGCAATGACACTTGGGAAATCGCTTGGGCTCCCATTCACAGGAACAGAATTAAGAGGTGGATCGAGAAGGTTCATTATGTAGTTCCAGCAATTCATGAAGAAAGTAGAAACTGAGCTTAAATGGCGTCTTGGATTTGTTCAATACATACTATGTGTACGAGAACACAACGGCAGACATCAAATGAATCAAATATAGCATGTAAAACAAAAGGGTGCAAGATGTTTAACACAAAAAACCAACTTCACCAGAAAAATCAGAAACTGCAAAGCCACCGTATTTCCTTCAGGAGAAGAATGTATCTATCCGTCTAATAATAAACTGCATACAACCACCAAGTTTCTCATAGCAAGCATCACATGAAAAGATTGACAGCAGGCTCAATTGTGCGCACGCATTTGGCTAACGTCTGAGAAACAGGGAGAAGCCAAGCCACAGTAGAACAATTTACCCAAAAACCCGGTCAGGTAGTGCCCAGACCGATTGGATACTCCAGATGCTTGCATTAGTACTCGGATGGAGATATGACATCGTCAATTTTGAGTATCATTTTCACCACCTGAGTTGCAAGCAATATCTGCTGCTGCTTCCCTATCAATGTCTCAAAGACATATTGCTTGCGCATGTCATTTGTCCCAACATCATTGCAGTCAATGCCACAGAATGGATTGTTCTCCTTAAGATTTAAATGCAACGACAAGTTTTTCAGAAAATGTGGCATCAAAAGCAAAACAAAGCACGATAAACAAAAGAGTTTGCAGTCACATAGATTTCATTACCAAAAGATATGGGAGGGAGGAAGGGAGGCAGAGAGACCAGTACCTTGATTTGTTCGGACTTAACAGCGGACAGTGTTTCAATCGGTTGCAGGCCACTGTTCTCAGCAAGTGCCATGGGAATAGAGTCCAAGGCATCTGCAAATCCCCTGATGGCATACTGCCATAGGACAATGAAATTAACGATTAGTCGCCCTCAGATTTTATGCTTACGGAATTACCAGCATTCACACTCAACTGGTTAAGGAAAACAACGGATGAAAATTGGGTACCTGTTCAACTCCAGGGTAACGATCAGCAGCAGCCTCAACTGCAATTGAACAGGCAATTTCAGCTGAACCGCCACCATACACAATGGAATTATTCCGTATCAAATTCCTAGCAACACATAATGCATCATGGATGCTGCGCTTTGTCTCCTCTATCATCATCTTGTTACCTGAAGGAGTCTATAAAGGTTAGCAAGTGACTAAAGAAAGGTAAACCAAACAGACTGCAAACATTCGTCAACTATGTTTCACTAGCAAGCCCATATTTGTAAAAAATGAACTGAAAGAACAAGCAAAATTAATTTCATCCAGTCTGTCTTGGGGTAACAGTGATGGTTTCAACTTTCAACTTCACAGACGACAAGCCAGCCCTTGCCCTGAGCACAGACCAATAGGTATGCAAAATCAGTATTTCGCCCTACAGAGTAACATAAAGCCATTTACTTTATGGCCTTCACTGTTTCTATATGCACAACTCTTAGTTCTAAATACATTTTTAGCAGTTTAACCACAACAATAGTCAAGACGTGACTAAAAATACAATTCTGCATGAATGTTATTACTATTAGAACATAATAAACCACATAACTTAAAAAAGACATAATAGAAAGAATAAGATCCTCAGAATAAGAAATCATATGAGACCAAGAAAAATGGCGAAGGTGCACACAATCAGCAATACATCGAGAAGAACAAGAAGTGGAGAAGAGATATTGATAAAACCTCCTCTTATGAAAACGGTGACAGCCTTCGAATTTGCACAGTGCTCAATATACAGCATTCGGTCCTTTGTAGTCCCAAATGACTTCTCTCGGACAAGACCGGCCTAAATAAGAAAAAACAATAAATCCTCATGCTTAACTCCTACGACACTGAAGAAATTATAACTGAAAACTGCACTATCACAGGACTCAAGAAACAGCAAGAAAAGATGTTCGAAATACGTACCTTCCCAAGTTTATCAGGTGTTAATTCCTGAAACCTCGGAACTATCCTTCCTCCTACAAGGACATATATGCCATAAGCGTTTCATGCATCATCAAAACATGACCAGCATGAGAAATAACACCTTTGGAAAGGGAAAAACAGAAACCTGTGGCGATAGCTATAAGCTCTAACTCGACACCACCAACCCAACGAACAGCAGGTAAGTTCCGGTGCATTAATAAGTGATTCGCTTCATCGTCAAAACCCCACTGACAAATGACCAAAGTGGCACCAACATCCTGAATATTTGAACAAATCAATAAGTGGATTTCACAAAGTTCAGCCTATTTTTCAAAGTAAGGGAGCCGAAAGATCCTTCACCACAGGAAAAGGCCCAGTTGATGATAAAAGGAACAAGCCAGTACATACAGATGAAAAGAACTGTCTTTTTCGACGATGACTCTCACCTTGCATTTCTGAACCATGTCATCAAAATACTTCTGTTCTTGCTGGCGTAGTGTCTGGAACTTCTCCACCGTGTCAATGTCCACCTTATGTTTGGTCTTTGGCTTTGGAGGCTCAAAGGGACAGGTCAATATAGCAATCTTCGCGTCCTCGATCCTCTTGGGCATCTGTGGGTGGCTCATATCCTTATCAACAATGA
The DNA here is from genome assembly GCA_029817715.1 of Melastoma dodecandrum. Classification (NCBI taxonomy): domain Eukaryota; kingdom Viridiplantae; phylum Streptophyta; class Magnoliopsida; order Myrtales; family Melastomataceae; genus Melastoma; species Melastoma dodecandrum. Next base: position 6,789,172 of record JARUPY010000606.1, read on the forward strand.
TGCCATAAACCAATTCAGTATCTTCTAGCTTCCCTCCAACCTTTCCTTCAACTTTTATGAGATCCAAATTAACATCTTTCCTCTCCAAATCTGCAACTGCTAGAACTGCTTTAACTGCAATTTCAGCCATATCCCGCTTGCAGCGATTCACGCTGTCATAAGGAACAAGGAAGGACATCAAGTATGTGAGAACACTGGAAATTACAGCTTGCATAACCGACAAAAAGAACTATCGTAGATCTGAGAAACCCACATCTTAGAAGACAATGTTGTCATGCACGTTTGAACAAGAGGCTCTATATTGGATGGGCCAAACTCAAACTTCTGGGCTATGTGCTCCAAATGCTCCACGGCTATTCTCGAAGCTAACTCATATCCCTCTGCGATACGGATTGGATGAATCCCACGCTCCAGTAACTTCTCAGCCTGTTCAAGAAGAGAGCCAGCCAAGACGACAACCCCAGTAGTGCCATCACCGATTTCATAATCCTGACTCCTGGACAGTTCAACCATCAGCTTAGCAATTTGATTGTCTACATCCATCTGCTCCAGAATGGTCGCACCATCATTAGCTGTCAACAAAACATGCATTATTTAGTACATCTAGAGACAATACTACAACGGAACTTCTGAAAGCTTCTGTAAAAAGATAGCAACAGCGCCAATCCTCCTCACTGAGACAAATCTCAAGCAAAACATAGTCTGGATTGAGTTTCAGAAAAAAAATCTTCCAACAGAAGCATTACTGACGCAAGAATTCACAGAAAATCGGATGGCGCTCGCCAAGAAAAATGAACCAGTGATTCAAACCTAGAGGCAATAACACAGTCCCAACGGCCAAAACCCCCCAGGCGAACACATCAATCGCAGTACACAGTCTCAACGGCCAAACGGATCAAAATGAACTAATTAGTATAGATCCAGATGCGAGTGGAAACGTAGGCTGACTGATGGTGACGTCCCCGTCGGGGCTCTGGAGCATCTTGTCCATCCCCTTGGGACCGAGCGAGGTCCGGAGGATGCGAGCGACGGCCTTCCCAGCGGCGATATTGGCCATCTGAGCATCGAGACCTCTGATGCGAGTCTTCTGCTCCTGCTCCTTGAGGATGATGAACGGCCGACCAAACTCGTCAAATGCCAGCGCCATCTTCTCCGCAACCACCACCGGCGCCCGAGAGGTCGGAACCCTAGGCCGGGAATGCGTAAGGGCAGGAGGAAGGCGGGAGGGGTTTCGAGAAGGTGCGGGGAATGGGGCGAGGGTTTGTGCGGGTTTTGATGAACTTCCTATAATTTCACAGCAGTCCTAGTTTTACCTATTCTTAATTTAAAGTCCCCAAATTGTTAATTTTACCTCATTTCGGAGACTGAAGGTTTTCATTTGGACATTGTCTATTTACAATATTAAAAACTTACTTATCCATTAAATAACTTCGAAAAAAATATTTTTATAAAATAAATAGTTTTAAATTGCATTAATTATTGAATTTTTAAGAAAGTTCGAAATTTATAATTTCTTTTTTTTTTAAATTAGTCACTGTATTTAGGAAAATATTTTTTCTATCCGCCTCACATAACTTTCACCGTCCTAGTAAGTCTACGACAAATAGCCTGCCTAACTCGGGAGAAACAGTGTCCATACAATAATTTTAAGACTACTGTTCGCGTAGGAAACGGACCACGTCGGAAATATTTGGCAATTGGACTCACAGGGAATTGTATGTGGTCGCCAGAAAGAAGAATTTCAATGATAAAAGACAAGGGTGATTACAAATTCAAAGATTTACAGAAGTAAACGAACGCTTACAGCCATAAAAATGAATGAAAAAGCGGTGGTATGGATGGCGGGGGCGATGTAGACTCGCTGCTGAAGGTGCGACTGGAGCTGACGTCACTGCTGACGTTGTAGACTCGTTGTCGTGAGACGCAGGCCTGATGCTGACGTCACTGCTGACGCTGTAGACTTGGTACAGTGCGCTGTAGACTCGCGCCCCGTGAAGCAGAGTCTGGCGGATGTCGGATGCGGATGCCAAGGCTTCAGATGAACACCTTGGTGGCGGAGATGCAGGCGGAGGATGAACGCCGGAACTACGGTTGCTCGTCCGGACGGTGGAGGCGATGGCGGAAGCTGGGTGTCGAGACTACGGTTGCTCGTCTCGACGATGGGAGTGCTGGCGGAAGGTTGATCAACGGAGCTACGGTTGCTCACTCCGCTGTTGGAAGGATGACCCAATAAACCCAAGCCGAGGTATTTACTAAACTAAGGGTGACGAGCAATGCAAGGCTTGTGTTTGGCTGATTGATCGTGAAAATTTCCTAAGGAGAAGCTGTTCCCCTTTTATACTGAATCTCATAAGTCTTTGCACGCTCCACACGTCCCCGAAAAATCCCTTAAATCGTGGCTCAATCTTAACTTCCCTCCAGGGATCTCGGAGTTTGTTTTTTCTCAGAGATTCTTGTAACCTCCACTTACTGAGATCGTGCGCGGGACGTGTCCAGATGAGTTGTAGACTTAGCTCACACTCGTATCTCTAAATGGGGCGTAGACTTAGGCTATTGCGGACTGAGGACTCGGCACAGTCGACGGGCTATAGACTTAGCTAAGGCCCGTGTTCCAATATGGGCTGTAGACTTACCACAGGCCCAGAATATCCTATCGTGTCAACATAAGCCTCCCTCTTTTTGCTAAGGCGATTTTTTCGTCGCCTGAGCAGAGTGACCAACTTTTTGGTTTAAAAGAAGCGTTTCGTTTTCCCTCCTTTCACTTACGTCCTACGCTTCAATTCCCTTCTCTCCAAGAAACCTCGATTTCCCTTGAAACCCTAACTTCTTTCCAAAGAAAACTCTGATGTCGACTCTTGGCTCCTTTCAGTGGCACCAACAACGTGCCGGCCCCGCCGGTGTCGTCACTACTGTGGACGGCGAGGGTTTAACCCTTGGTCCTGTTCTTGGCACTCATCTTTTCCCGGACCCTGTTCCTTACGAGTACCTGATGACGGCGTTCCAGATTCCTATCTGCCGGGCAGACTTCGTCGACCCCCTCAACTGGGAGGACAAGAGTGGCTTCCTCTGCTTTCCTTCCGTAGAGAAAGCTCTATTCCGATAGTGGTTCACTTGTTGGTTGGAGAAACTGCAGGGCAAACTCAGGACATGCGGTCTTTGGTCTTTCATGAAGATCACTATGCTGGGGAAGCATTGCGACCCAAGGGTATGTGTCAGTCTACTTCCTCTTTGGAATAGCGAGGTGAATTGTTTTTATCTGCCGGAGGGTCCCATGACTATTACTCTAGAAGACATTTACTTCTTGACCGAGAGTACTGTGTCTGGAGCCCCTATTCGCTTATATTCCTTGGATGGTGATTATCATCCTAAAGAGATGCTACAGATTCAGAACATAGCAGAGAAGCACCTTAAGATGATTGAGGGCCGGTCTACCGCTGTCTGGGGCAAGGCTGAGGAGGTTGAGTTCCTCAGCATCTGGTTGAGCAAGTATGTTTACTGCTTTGCTGGCAAGAGGGTGCCGAAGCTTGTATACGGGATCGCCAATTTCCTGAGCACGGCGAAGAGCAGGGTGGCTTGGGCACCATTCTTGCTGGGTATTATCTACCAGAGTCTTTACAAGAACAGCGCATCTGCCAAGCCCTTCCCGAAATATCCAGCTGGTGGCCTTCTTTGGATGGTGCATCTTTGGGCATGCATATGGCTTCCAGGACTCTCTGGGTATCAGATGCCCTCTAGCGTTGCTAAGGACAGCTGTTATGGGATCCACATGCTCAAGTCTTGCTGCCAATCAAAGGATCAATGGCTGTGGGCCTCCGTTACAGGGCACATTAAACACCTGGTCGACATTGACCGGAGTGAACGCCGTGACTGGCACCCATTCCGAGCTGATCATGCCATCAACAAGCACCGGAAGAGGCTGGAGCCGAGAGTTTACTGGGACTCTGTTCTTACTAGCAGAGTCTTTGCCTGCGCAACAGAATCGGGCTTCAGCTTCGAGGTCTACAATCCCCAGCTTTGCGCAAGACAGTTGGGTTTCGTCCAGAGCTCTGCAGCCCCATACTTCGACGATTCCAACATGATTTCTAGGAGTAGCTATGTCCTTTCTAAGGACTCCCTCCAGGCAGCGGTGGATCTCCTATCAAGGAAGACGGAGCTTCGGCGTATGGAGTTCCCTCTTGAGAACACCATAGTCTACGTCACTGAAGCTTTTTCCTATAAGTGGTCGTTGACCTTTAAAGTTCTTCGCAGCAAGATGAGGTTCCTGGATGTCTCTACAGAGCCGGACCTACATCTCTCCACTGATATGAAGTTAAAGGCTGGGCGGAAAGTACCAGCTGGTAAGATCTAATAGCTCTCCTTTTTGCTAATCGCTTTTGAAAACAAATGTTTGTTTTCTGTGTTTTAACAGCAGTGGGTGAAGAATCTGGATCTGGAGGAGGTACTCCTTCAGAGACGAGCCTTACTCCTCCAGCCAGTCGCTCGACTCGCACAGACCAGCGAGTCCCTGTGAAGAAGGCTAGGAAGTCTGAGGCCGAGGACTCGCCTTCTGCTCCATCAAAGAAGCGCGGGAAACGGAAGATGTCTTCTCCTCCAGCCTCGGATTCTGATGAAATCCCCATCTCTCAAATGCAAAAGCAGGCGAGACTTACCTCATCTATGCCCCAGGCTCCAAGTTCGGTGGCTGTCCAATCTATCACTCCACCTCCAGAGTATGTATCGTTCCCTTGTTGTTAATGAACAATTTTCTACCAACTCTTATAATACTTGCTTTTTTGCTTTAGGCAATCATTGGCTTTAGTGCCCTTAATCTGCCTATCACCGGAAGCATTATCAGAGCATGAGATGGATGTAAGTCCTTCTTTACCGCATCCTTTCCTTTTAACGTTTTGATATCTAATCTCTTTTCCATCCACAGGTTACCTCCCTCCCTACTCCTCAGTTGTTAGCGCTTACAGAGGGGGATGATGTTACCATCGGAGGGGAAGTCGCAGCGCAGGAAAAGATATGCGCTCCTAAAGCCACTCCTCTTGGCGCCGTAGACCCTGCTGTGTCTACAGCGGATGTTGCGACTCAGGAGGTGGCAGTCGCTTCAGAGGCTGATCCTGGTATTGATGCCCAACCAGCTGCGACGCCTGTCGCTTCTCCTCCTACCCATCCTTTAAATGCACCTTCCGGCGAAGGCACATCAAGCGGCGTCAGCGATTACACTCGTATCATGGAGAACGTGGACCGTATCGCGAAGCTGCTCTGCCATGAAACATTTTCCGAAGCTCTCTTTAAGGAGCTACAGGACTGTGTTGCAGAGATACGGAGTTCTCCAACAACTAGTGTGCAAATGCTGGCCGCCTGCGAGGAATTCAAGTCGCAATTTTGGACAGAGTGGTCAGTCTATCAGGATGATCTCAAGGCTCACCAGGAAGCTAAATACCAGATTCTTGAAAAGCTGGCTGCTCAATCACAGGAGGTGGATGATATCCAACTCCTCCGGGACCAGAAAGAAGACATGTCCCGGCAACTCCTTCAAGTCCAAAAACGACTACAGGAGCTCTTGGCCCTTGAGAAAGATCTCAAGGAACGGGTCGCTGTGGTGGACTCCCTGCTCGTTGAACGGACTGCACATGCTTCTGCGCAGCAGGACCAAGACGAGTTGATAGCTTTTAACTTTTCTGTTAAAAGTTAAGTTAATTCTTGGTATCGTCGGAATAACGAGTTCATCCTCAAGCGCAACCGTGCCAAGGTTTTAACTTTTCTGTTCGTGGAGGCGACCGGTTCAATTTCCAGGCCTGGTACAAGATCAAGCCTGCGACTCCCTCCACGCTGAAGTTTTTTTCTTACTTTTTCATATTTTTTCCTACCGGTTGTAGACAGCAAGTTGCAGGGATGACACCCTATAAACAAACTCAGTCTACGACCGTGTATTTAATTTCTTCTACACTATTCTTTTATAATGTAGACAGCATTCAGAGCGCAAACTTACAAGTCTACAATTACATTAACCTTTTTCTTTGTGCAATTTCTGCAAGAACAGCTGGGAAACGCTTCTCTATAACCTTCCTATGGGACTCCCAAATGGTCTTTTTGTATTGCTTTAAATACTTACCATTAATTTTCAACGGTTGTTTAACCCCTTCGAGCGTTGACAACCTATAACTATTCGTCGAATAGGCTTCAATTACCCGATATGGTCCTTCCCAATTTGGGGACCATTTCCCTAATACTTGATCCTTGGATTTTAGTGGCAACACCATCTTCCAGACCAAGTCGCCAACATTGAAGTGTTTATGGACTACCTTCTTATTGTAGTATCGGGCTATTCTTTGCTTGTGTGCTTCTAACTTGTCTACAACTTCTAACCTCTTCTTCTCCAATTCTTCTAGAGCTATATACATAGCTTCATCTTGTAGACTTGACTGTGCAACGCGAAGCGACTTATACCTCATTTCAATGGGTAAAATCGCATCATGCCCGTAGACCAGCGCGAATGGAGTTTCTCCAGTACCTTCTCGCTTAGTGACCCTTAGAGCCCATAAGGTATCATTTAACACTTCATGTCATTTTCTCGGATTACACCCAATCATCTTTTGGATGTTGTTTTTTATCAGTTTGTTAGATGCTTCAGCCTGCCCATTCGCTTAAGGGTAATACGGGGTAGAGTTCGAAATTGTGAAGCCAAACTCTTCAGCGAATTCCCTCACCTTGGCATTGTTAAAAGCTGTCCCATTGTCTACAACAATGTTTTGAGGAATGCCAAAGCGATAGATGATGTAAGTTCGCAAGAAATCGATCACTTCACTGTGGTCAATTTTCTTGTAGACTTGGGCTTCTATCCACTTAGTGAAGTAGTCCGTCGCTACCAAGATGAACGCGTCCCCTCGACTAGAGTGGGGGTGAATCTCTCCTATTATATCTAAAGCCCAAGTTCTAAAAGGCCAAGGTTTGATTATGGGAATCAGGTCAGTTGCTGGTGCACGAGTCGACGGGCCGTGTCGCTGGCAATCTTGACATCCCCTAGCCATTTCAATACAATTTTTCATCATTGATGGCCAATAAAACCCGTGTCTCCGAATAATTCAGCACATTTTAATTCCCGATTGATGCGATCCACAGAGTCCTTCATGGGTTTCTAACATTATTGGGGTAGCTTCTTCTAAGTCTACACACCTCAAGAGTACCCCGTTAGTATCTTTCTTATAGAGGACACCATCTAGAAGAACATACGCTAGTGCCTGGACTTTAATTCGCTGTTGAACCTTTCGACTCGGATCAGAGAGAAAATCTATTATTGGTTTTCTCCAATCTTCGTCTTGCTTCATTATGTCTATAGCCATGACATTGTTTCTTGACTGCAAATGCGACTCTATTTCTATCAAATCCCTTGAGTTAACTTTTCCTTTATAACCTGAGGCAAGTTGTGCCAAGTTATTAGCTACCCTGTTTTCGTCACGGCTTATGAAATGAAAAGTTATATTTTCAAAGCGTGCGACCAACTGCCGAACTATATCCAGGTAAGGTCGCAACTTCTCTTGACACAAACACTCCTCATTCACCTGATTGATAACCAATTGGGAATCACCCTTGATTCGAACTCGCTTTGCTTTTAATGAAAGGAGTTCTTTTAGCACTGTTATCAACGCTTCATACTCAGTAGCATTGTTGGTTGACAATTTATGTAAACGAAAGGCCAACCTAATGTCTCTGCCCATAGGAGACATTATATGGACTCCTATCCCTGCTCCGTTTCTTGTGGATGAACCATCAAACCACGCCTGCCAGATATCATCGATTTTTTCCTCTTGATCTATCGACAGGCCCGGGTCATGATCCACTAGGAAATCAGCTAATACCTGTCCTTTAACCGACTGCTGGGATTTGTATCTCAAATCGTATGGGGAAAGAATTAGGCTCTATTTGCTGATACGTCCGGCTAATAATGAACTTTCAAAGAAATATTTAATTATGGGCGACTTAGACACCACGTAGACTTCCCTGTTTCCAATGTAGTGTCTAAGTTTCATTACGGCATAGAACACCGACAGGCATAATTTCTCTTTTGGAGTGTATTTAATCTCAGTCGGGGTTAGCTGCCTTGATAGATAGTAGACCGCCCTTTCGCGTCCGTCCTGATCTGTTTGTGCCAACATTGTGCCTATTGTTACTCCTGTGGCTGCTACGTAAAGGATGAAAGGCTTTTCTTGTTGAGGAGGAATCAGAACCGGTGGATGCGTTAAGTACCCTTTTAGGGCATTAAAAGCCTCTTCGTGTTTTTCCGTCCATTTATATTCATCCCTTTCTCTTAATAGATTAGAGAAGGCTTTTGTCTTTCCTGCGACATTCCCTATGAACCTACGCAGGTAATTAACCCTTCGTAAAAAAGCTTGCAGTTCTTTCTTATTCCTTGGCGCTGACAGGCTCTGAATGGCTTTTACTTTATTTTGATCAACTTCAATGCCACGTTGATGCACTAGGAAACCTAGGAAATGCCCTGCCCTGACTCCAAAGGCACACTTAAGAGGATTCAACTTCAGTTGGTGCATCCTCATTTTCAAGAAGGCACTTCTCAAATGTTCAACATGTAATTCTTCCTTCATCGACTTGACCACTATGTCGTCGATGTAGACTTCTATTGTTTTTCCTAGATAGGCATCGAATATGGTGTTCATTGCTCGCTGGTAGGTAGCCCCAGCATTTTTCAAACCGAAAGGCATTACTACCCATTCAAAAATGCCTAGCGGACACCTAAACGCAGTTTTGTGAACATCTTCTTCTGCGATGAAGATCTGGTTGTAACCCGAAAAGCCATCCATAAAGGACATGACCTGATGGCCCGCAGTTTTGTCTATAAGGTCATCTGCAACAGGCATAGGATATTCATCCTTAGGGGTAGCACGATTTAAATCTCTGAAATCTACGCAAACTCTGATCTTTCCGTTTTTCTTTAATACAGGAACAATGCTAGAGATCCATTCCGTATACCGCGAGGTCCTTATATATCCTGCCCGAAAGAGCTTTTTTACTTCTTCAAACACCAATTGCGTCACTTCTTTAGACATTCGTCTTGGAGCCTGTTGTACTGGTTTAAAATCTTTCTTGATAGGCAAAGTGTGTTCTACCAGTCTACGATCTAGCCCTGGCATTTCGGTGTAATCCCAAGCGAAGCAATCTTTAAATTCCTCGAGTACATCCTTGATCGCATCAAAGAATCCTTTATTTATTGATGAACTAATGAAAAGATTCCTAGGAGAAGCCTCGCTCCCCACATTAACACTGACTAAAGGATCACATGGGATCATCAAAGACTCGCGACCATTGTTACCACCAAGACTAGTGGACACGGGGTTATTACAAGCATCGGGCGCTCTAAGCCCTGTTAAATTTATTGCTAAAGATGATGTAGACTGGTCCCAGAAACGTCCTTCTTTATAGACTCTGAGTCGCTGGAGGACATCAACGACCGCCGCGTTCCTCTCTTCATTCTGGTCCATAAATTCCTTCCTTCAGGAGTCTATCGGGCTCCAATTCCGCTTCGGCACTTTGCTGGCCCCCTAAAGCTTCTTTCTTGTCGCTTTTGTCTCCACCATTTCTGCTTTCCTCAACGAGGTTCTCACCTGAATTAACCTCTTGCAAGACCTCCTCTATGTCTTTGTCGGTGAACTCCTCTCCCCAACCTGTCGGGATGATTGGGCCACTCTCAGGTTTGGGGTGCGATGTCCCATAGTCCACGATGTAGTCAAATTTTCCGGATGGCTGGCCTAGGGGTCCAACTGTAGGATCACCCAACTCGTATCGCTGATGCAGAGTAAGGTCTTTCACGGTCTTGCTTGTCTCTGCGTGCAAAATACCTCTATCACAACAGGAATAACCATCAGCCTTAACAATTTCAACCTCAGAATCAAGCCATAACATTAATTCCCTATGTAAAGTAGATGGTATAGCGGCGGCTTTATGGAGCCAATCGCGACCAAGCAAAGCGTTGAAGGTAGGAACTATGTCTATGACGAAAAAGGCAGTTTCTTTTTCCTGTCGACCCACACCTAAGTGTACTGGAAAGATTCCTAAGCATTCCGATTTCCTGCCATTGAATCCGCTTACGGCTAGATCCGTTTTTACCAGGTCGCACGGCTTATATCCAAGCATTTTAAACCTGGACAACGGCAGTACGTTTATAGTGGCTCCATTGTCTACTAAGACGCGGTTCACCACAGTACCATCAAAGGTAGCAGTGATGTACAAGGAATGCATGTGTTGCTTCATACTATCCGATGGCTTCTTAAGCCAATGGAGTGGGAAACCCGACGGGTAAATTAAAAGATGAGGAAGAGGTGACTTACCTCTAGAGGCCTCTGTATCTTTCACCTTGGCGAAGTCTACAGGCAAAGTGATGGCGTTACAACTCACGATCACCTCTTTGCTAGCATTAGCATCACTCGGGATCTCGCTCCGAAGAGGAGTATAGTCGAAACTTGAGCCGGGCTCTTCCGAATGATCCGTAGACTCGTTGCATTCGGCTTCCACATTTGGTTTCTTTACATGGAGTTGAGCATGTGGAGCAACCAACGTCGGGGCAGGCCTAGGCCTTTTGGCGACGTGACTTAGACGTCTGTCTCTCCTTTTCCGGGTCTGTGCTGGTAAAGTTGTTTTACCCACAGCTTTCTGCCAATATTTTGAAGGATTAGTCACCTTCACCATTCTTGATTTCTTAGAATCAATGGTGGCCTGACATACCTCTACGAAGTCCTTGACGAACGGATCATATCCCACGACTGTTCGTGACGGTTCCTGTTTCATTTTCGGATTATGTAAGGGGTTCCGAGTACCTGTAGTCGCAGGGTGAGCTGGCTGGACCACGATTTCTCCATTTGCTGATAGGTCTACGAGCCTGAGAAAATAGCTCACACAGCATGCCGTACAGAGTTGCGTGATCAGAATCCTGTTTCGTCCGATCAGCTTGCACTTCTGGCACAGCAATCTCTCATCCAAGAACTGAGCGATCGGTGGTCCCATTTGGATCGCTTGGGCGTCCACTTTATGCGAGCCATACCTTGGCTTGGCTCCTTTCCTCTGTGCCTCATCGCCTCGCTGCGCTCTGTCAGTCGCACCTGCCAGAGGGTGCGATTCATGGGTGCGACCATCATTTTCTTGCTTAGCTTTGTGCTGGGTCAGCGGATTGTCGAACTCCAACTGTCGCCTGGAGCGTTCTTCAGCATGAGAGTGGTGTTCGGGCGCCCTCCTCTACCATGGGGACCACCTCTGCCTCCTCGAATCGCTGCCCTACGTTCCTGACCCGTAGGGCTTTTGAATCCTCTTTGCAGATTATTTGGGGCAACTCGTGGTCCCGGGGAACCTATTCCCATCGCCACCTCCTCAAGCGGGGTCAGATCATACCAGGTGTCGCCCTGATTGGCTTGCAGATACTTCCGAAAGGTGTTATACCTATCAGTAGTGTGTGTGTCATCCATGTGCCAACAGCAGAGGTTACTGGCAATTGCCTTGGCTGGGCAGGTAATTACCCCTTTATCAGCCAGTTTACGAAACAGGGCGTTCGCCACCATGGTCTCTCCAGAAGCTTTTGTGTCCTGCAGAGAGAAACCGTTGTCAGCTTCTATGAGATTTATGTCTACATCAGAAATGTCAAACATATGAATGGCGACTTCATCATCAAACGGTTTCTCGTCAACCATAGTGACTTCGTCGACTTCAGGAAAACATAACTCTTTTGCATCTATGAGGTCTTGAATAATGTTCCTAAAGGACAAGCAATCCTTGGTCGTGTGTGTAAACGATCCATGCCACTTGCAAAAATTCATATACTTTTCTCTATCTGTCTGGAGGGTCCTATGGCCCGGTTTCAACTTAATTCGTTTTCGCTGGAAAAGCCAGTCGAAAATCGCATCCGCTTTGTCCACGTCAAAAGAGTATTTCCTTTCCTCCCCTGTTTTCTGGGATGCTTTCGCTTTGGAATTCCTCCGTGCTAATGGCTCGCAAACGGTGGCCTCCCCTTTTATGAACTCAGCCATGTCTACCTCAACAGTCTCTAGCTGATAGGTGCGCGTAGACTGGGCTTCTTCCAACAATAATTGATGGTACTTAGTCGCTCTCCTGGCGAGATCATAAAGGTCAGTGAACCTCTCTCCCTGTAATTTCTTTTTGAAAGGGATAGATAAGGCATTTAATGCCACCATGAGTTGATCTCTTTCCGGGATTGCTGGTCTACAGCGAAGCAGTGCTTTCCGCAAGCGCATCAGAAACTGCCCTGGATGCTCACCGGCGACTTGCTTCAAGCGCATCACCTCAAAAATCGACAGGGGCGAGTCCAAGCGGGCAAATGCCTTCATAAAGCTACTTTGCATTTCTGCCCAAGATGCCACTGATCCAGGGGGTAGACTAGCGTACCATGTAAAGGCCTCTCCCATGAGAGAATTCGGAAATAACTTTAGTTTCCAAAAATCATTAGCTGTAGCTTCCCCGAGTTGATGGGTGAATCGCGCTATATGCTCCAAAGGGGTCATCTCATCCCCGCCTGAGAAGCGGGTGAAATCAGGCACTCTATACCCCCTGGGCAAAGGGAAATCCCTGTCAACATATGCCGGATAAGGACTTCTGTAGAAGTTGGGATCATCCTGTCTCACGACTCCAAGTACCATATGTTCTAGTACTTGGGCTATCGTTTCCCTCAAATTTAATGGGGGTGGACGGTCAACCGGCTCTCGTACAGGGTCTTGACCCCATCTTTCTCCTGCGTAAGGCGTTCTTTCAACGCCCTTCGCTGGCAGCGAGTCTACAGGGGCTTTAGCATAAAAACTTTCCACCCGGGATGGACCCCTTGCGCTTGGCAAGTCCCCTGGCGGAATTTCATCTATAGGGGCTTTTCCAGGTCGACGAGCGGGGACAGAAGGTACATATCTGTTTGTCTCACCTTGAGCTTCGCCGTACTCGTCTTCTGGATTTACCGCATAGACGGCATTTTGCTTCCATTCTGTGGGCGATCGAGAAGAGGCTGGCCTAGAAGGGGAGGTCCTGTCCCTCACCTCTGTAGGGTATTGGTTATCACCATTCCAAGGATCATTATTTTGGAACGAGACACTCCTTCTCTCGCTGCGCCGCGCATCTCCAATGAAGGAGAATTCCCTGTCTACGGGGTTACTCGTTCCCGCGACAGCGCTAGGCTTATTTAAGGCACTGATTTGCTCTAGAATCCGAGTCATGTTGTTTTCCAGTCCAGATATTCGTCTGTCGACCAAATTTCTCATATCACTGAACTCTTTGTGAAATTCTAGTCTAGATATGAATTCGGAGGGTGTATGCGCTCCGAGATCAGTTTGACTAGCATTCGCTTGACTGCTTAGAGTCACATCGTCCACGTTTGTGTTTCCTTCTGCGGGAACACCGTCTCCATCTAATGGAGGTGGGGGGTCTCGGTTAATTCCGCTTCTAGTATTTTTTGCCATCAGCAAATGTGAAGTATTTTCTTCTGCTCCCACTGTGGTCGCCAAAGACGTGTTCGCGTAGGAAACGGACCACGTCGGAAATATTTGGCAATTGGACTCACAGGGAATTGTATGTGGTCGCCAGAAAGATGAATTTCAATGATAAAAGACAAGGGTGATTACAAATTCAAAGATTTACAGAAGTAAACGAACGCTTACAGCCATAAAAATGAATGAAAAAGCGGTGGTATGGATGGCGGGGGTGATGTAGACTCGTTGCTGGAGGTGCGACTGGAGCTGACGTCACTGCTGACGCTGTAGACTCGTTGTCGTGAGACGCAGGCCTGGTGCTGACGTCACTGCTAACGTTGTAGACTTGGTACAGTGCGCTGTAGACTCGCGCCCCGTGAAGCAGAGTCTGGCGGATGTCGGATGCGGATGCCAAGGCTTCAGATGAACACCTTGGTGGCGGAGATGCAGGCGGAGGATGAACGCCGGAACTACGGTTGCTCGTCCGGACGGTGGAGGCGATGGCGGAAGCTGGGTGTCGAGACTACGGTTGCTCGTCTCGACGATGGAAGTGCTGGCGGAAGGTTGATCAACGGAGCTACGGTTGCTCACTCCGCTGTTGGAAGGATGACCCAATAAACCCAAGCCGAGGTATCTACTAAACTAAGGGTGACGAGCAATGCAAGGCTTGTGTTTGGCTGATTGATCGTGAAAATTTCCTAAGGAGAAGCTGTTCCCCTTTTATACTGAATCTCATAAGTCTTTGCACGCTCCACACGTCCCCGAAAAATCCCTTAAATCGTGGCTCAATCTTAACTTCCCTCCAGGGATCTCGGAGTTTGTTTTTTCTCAGAGATTCTTGTAACCTCCACTTACTGAGATCGTGCGCGGGACGTGTCCAGATGAGTTGTAGACTTAGCTCACACTCGTATCTCTAAATGAGGGGTAGACTTAGGCTATTGCGGACTGAGGACTCGGCACAGTCGACGGGCTATAGACTTAGCTAAGGCCCGTGTTCCAATATGGGCTGTAGACTTACCACAGGCTCAGAATATCCTATCGTGTAAACAACTACTTATTACCCCATCAGTTTTTTTTTCCATTTTCAATTTTTATTTAAAAAAAAAACCTTCATCGAATGATTCTAGAAGTTCGAATTAAGAGTAAATTTCTTTTCCTCTGTTTGCCGGAGAATCCTCACGAATTTGTCGTAATATATAATAAGGCGACAACGACCGTTCCGTGATATTCGGACAACGTCCACTAACCGTCATTTATACAGATGCCCCCATGTGTAAATTATTGGGTGAAACGAATGGAATGGACCGCCTCCTCGTAGCTAAGAGCGATATTTGTCTAATTTTAAGAGATGTTATAGTAAACGATGAGTTACTTTACGTTAAGAGAATACGTGGAAACATACTCCGACAACGTCGTTTTAAGGCCCGGGGCTTTAGATTCAAGACGGTCGGAGAGAGTCGACGTCATTATTTTGGTAACTGGGGTGAAAGAAACGGCCGGAACAGGGTTGTCAAAATCGCGATATCGAGGGTATGATTTTATGATTCATGACGAGTTTAATCTCGACGTACGGTTTTACACGATCTTATTTTATTTACGATCTCCGTATCTTACTTCCCTCCCGATCCTTTGTAGAATCTCAATTTTAACGATCATGCTCGGGAGGGAACTCCGGAAGGTACCCGCCGCCAAAGCGAGGTCTCACACCAGGAAGTCCAACGACCGTTCCCCCGCCTCTAACCGTATGCCCTCCGTCGATGCCTTCGGCGACCCCACCCCTTGCCCGTATTGACTTTCATCTGGTTGGATTTTGCGCGGCCCGAGATCCCGTCAAAGTTTTGGCCTTTCTGGGTTTTGTGATGCGATTTCTTCCATGCATGTTCTGGGTTTTCCCCAACCATCTGCATGCATTACTGGGATGAAGAGTTTTTATGTGTTTGTCTTGCGGGCGGAAATGGTTTCTCCGGAAGACAGGGACACTGCGCGAGACGTGGGTTTGGGGGGAAGACTGCGGGGTATCGTATCGTTTACGGCTTCGTTGAGTGTTTTTGAATCGATGATCGGTCGTGGTGTAGGTTGGGAGAGTGTTCGTGCTATGGTTTGATTTGTTGCGGGTTCGCAGATGGTTCAATCTAGGACGGCGTTGATTTGCTGTCAAGAAATGCAGGATTTTATCTGTTGCTTTTTTGAATTCTTGATATGTTGTTGTCTGTTCCTGCTTTCAGGGATCATGCCCAAATTACTCACGGTCGCGTTTGCGGGGTTCCTCGCGTGGGCATACAAGTCAATACAGCCGCCAGAACCCACTATTGTTGGTGCTCCCGGTGGTCCCCCTGTTACAGGGCCGAGAATACTACTTCGGAATGGGAGACACTTAGCGTACAAAGAGCACGGCGCCCCAAGGGACTCGGCCAAACACAAGATCGTCTTTGTCCACGGTTTCCACAGTTGCAGACACGATGCCGTCATTGCCAATTTATTGTCTCGGGTGATTTGGCATTTTTCTTTTCCTGATGCTATTATTCTTGTTGTTTCAATTGGTGTTGAACGGAGCCTTACAGTATAAACTCTGTCAAACTGGTGCAGGAACTATTTGATGAATTAGGAATTTACATCGTGTCCTTTGATCGACCTGGTTATGGCGAGAGTGACCCTGACCAGAAAAGAACGCCAAAAAGTCTCGCTCTTGACATAGAAGAGCTTGCCGATCAACTGGGACTGGGATCTAGATTTTATGTGGTTGGCTTCTCGATGGGTGGGCAGGTCGTGTGGGGCTGTCTCAAGTACATCCCTCAAAGGTACATCGAGAAACTTATTTTCACGTCAGGAAATTCGGCTTCGCATGTAATCACTGAGAATGCTCCAGATGACTCTCGTTAAACCATGCTGATGGGGGAAGTTCTTGGTTTTCTTAGTTGAAGTGCACTCATTTTCTACTTGCAACGAACAGGCTTGCAGGAGCATCCCTGATTGCACCAGTTGTGAACTACTGGTGGCCTGCATTCCCTTCAAACTTATCGTTGGAAGCATACTATGAACAGCTCCCACAAGATCAGTGGGCAGTTCGAGTCGCTCACTATGTGCCCTGGCTAACCTACTGGTGGAACACTCAGAAATGGTTCCCTTATTCGAGTCCAATCGCTCGTAATCCCAAGGTGTTCTCTACACCTGACATGTCCATTCTCATGAAGCACCGTCCAAACATGAAGCATGTGGTAAGGCACATCACTTTCTCCACATGTCCTATGTTGCTCGCATCTTTTCGATGTTGAGCTATCACAAGCTCAAATGATGGTCGTTCGACGGGATCACATGTTTAAGTTTGTTTCCTTTGCATTGTAGGCACAAGTAAGGCAGCAAGGCGATTACGTATCCCTTCACCGTGACATGATGGTTGGGTTCGGGACCTGGGAATTCGACCCGATGGATCTGGAAAACCCGTTCCCGAATGGTGAGGGCTCCGTGCATCTGTGGCAGGGGGACGATGATCTGCTTGTGCCGGTTACTCTCCAGAGGTACATTGCCCAACGCCTTCCCTGGATCAAGTACCACGAGCTCCCTGGAACAGGGCACTTGATTCCGATGGCAGAGGGTATGAGTGACAAGATCGTGAAGGCGCTGTTGCTCGAGGAGATTGACACCTAAAAAGGGTATCATCCAACCAGTCGCCCTGACCATGACTAAGAACTCTCGGGTTAAGAGAATAGATGGAGGTAAGAGAAGAGTAAGTAAGAGACTGTTGGTCCTGAAATATGTTGCAAGAACTCGATCTCGGAACTACCCAACAAGTACAAGATTCAGGATCAACTCTATAATAATGGGACCTTTTGTCTTTATTATATATTATTAGCAGACGAAATGTGTCATGAACTTTTGCCGATGATATAAATGGAGAAGGTTTTAACTGCAATCCCCAACGGGAGACGCAACACGCGTGGAGGCTTCTAAGCAATGCACATCGCCTACCTTTCCGACATGTGTCGCCGACGTGTCCTAACCGACTGGGGATCGATTTGCCGGCCAGTCAAGTTCCGACACGGTTGATTTGACTCCCAACTGCACAACCCCACCCCCTCCCCATTAAAAGCAACATCTTCCTTGTAAGTACGTCTAAATAACCGACTTAGTTTCGAAAATTCGTTAAAATCGAAAAATTAAAATAAAATTTGAAAAATTTTAATTATGAAGCAAAAGTTTATTTATAATTAACGAGTGTCGGACTAAATTCGAGATTTTTAAGCTCAAATTCATATATATTGATTTAGCAAATAGCATGCAACGATAAAATCTTAAAAGCCTAACAATAAACATCTCAAGTACAGATCAAGAATTTATATTAAAAAGAGTGGGGAAGAAGCTGTGTAGCCCGTGGATGTCAATTTTTCGCGATGTCGGATGAGAGCTCCATGAGTGTATATTGTTTGAAGCGATCGAATTACTCGAAAAGTAGATACAATTTTGTCGCATTTTTCATAAAAAAAAAGAAAAATTGCATATATTGAGACAAACGTATTAATTTGTACAAGACATAATTTTTCTGTAAAAAGTATTTAATAAGACAAAATTCATAAACTTTGGTTCTTTAAAAAAAATCATACGAAAAGATTCGTGATAAGCCATAAAACTATTATTAAAATGCAACATATAAATAAATCAAACAAGTACTTTTGAAAATTGACGTCTGACATTCAATTAGATATTGCAAATAATAGTAATAATAATAATACTCCGGGATTGAAATAATAGACAATAGCATCGGACAATTGAAATGATTAAAAAAAAAAAAGATTACCTTTCGTACGGGTAAAGAGGGAATAAACCCACGCTCCCTCCCATACCCACGGCTCGTAATTCTTCACAAGTTCCGAAGATCTGAAAGTTCGTTATCGCGGAATGGAGCTAAGAATCAAAAGTTAAAATAATACTAACAATAAAAGAAATAAAAGAGACGTGGACGAAACCACCCATGTCCTTGTCCCGACTGTGTTAATCGATGTATCCAGTAAGTATTATACGCACTGAGGTAATTCATAATTTGTAAAGAATTCCCACAATGTGCTGCAGTTTCAGCAAGATCTCTTCCGTCCGATGAACTGTTGAGGAGATCCCCCGCCACTTTTGAAAATTCTTATACTGATGCAAATTGCGGGGGCGAAATGGATGAGCAGAGCAATCAGGTGCCGAGGCTTCAAGCATTCTAAATTTAGTAGATTTTTGAATGGATTTGCTTTGCCTTTTCCTTTCGCTCGCTCCAGACATGTCTCCTAGTTTAGTCAATCTTCTTTCCTGTATGAACAGAAATGACGTGATATGATATGATATGCACTTACATGAGCTTTGAGGAGAAAGATGGTAGGATTTTTGCCAAAAGGAGTGCGGACAGAACCCATGAAACCTTGATATGGATGTCATTCATTACAACAGTGTAGTGGATACTGAGGTGGACCCAGTTTGCCCCTCTGGGATATTGTCCAAAAAGATGCGGTTCGAATCTGACCCATGAAATGAAGAATTTAAGTGTAATTAGGTGCCTGGAGGAACTTGGAGAGGGGAAAATCTAAGTGCCACCTTCTGATCAGCCCTTATTTTGTTGTTGTGATTGGCCATTAGTAGGTTGTGTCGGTTGTAAGGTGTTCGGACGGGTAAGGATGGTGGCTCCTGTGTCCGATCCGATATCACAGCAACCGGAGGGAGGCCCGTCGGAGATGTAAGCAGGCGGCGGATCGGCTGATGAGAATATGCCCAAGAGCCACCCATTTGGGTCGCTCGGGAGGCAGTCCTCGATTTACAACCTTACCCTGGACGAGTTCCCGCACACCCTGTGCGAGAGCGTCAAGAACTTCGGGTCCATGAACATGGACGAATTCCTCACCAGCATTTTGGATGGCCAAAGAGAGCCAGGCAATAAACAGCAACGCGGATCGTCACGATAACAACCACGACGGCGAAGATCCCGATGGCGATGTGAATGACAGCGGTGGGCACACAGGAAAAGGCGATAATTAAGCAGCCGAGTCTGCCGTGTCAAGACTCACTAACTCTGCCTGCACCGCTGAGCCGGAAGACAGTGGATGAAGTGAGGTCTGAGATCCACAAGAATCATCAGAATCAGCAACTGAGTGACGGCAATGGCATGACGGATACTGGGGATGAGGTTCCAAGTCAGCAACCTTCGGAGAGATGACATTTGAGGACTATCTGATCAAGGCAGGGGTAGTGAGGGAACAGATCGTGCCGATACCTGCGCCATTGCTGGGTCATCACCAATTCAATCAGCATCAACTGCCGTATGAAATGTACTCAAACAATGCTTCACCAATTGGTCCGAGTTTCATGCCTAGGCCCATCATGATGAGTGGTGGCGACGCTGCCAATGCTGCGGCATATCAGCCGATGGCCCATGCAGGTGGCCCTGGAGGCAATTAACCTGCCTTCACGGTTAGCAGTAAGAGAAACCCTGGATATCTGGCACAGACACAGGCAGTTTGTTACGGTTCAAGAGTAGGGAATGGTGCTGTCTCCGTTTCTGGGTACGGTGCAGCACAACCAATGGGAATGACGGCACCACTGTGTCCAGGTCATCTGACGGGATTGGAGGCCATATAGACAACTCGTCCACCCAGTTTGGAATGGAAATGGGAGGGATAAGGTCGAGGAAGAGGGTCGTTGGTGGTTCAGTCGATAAAGTGGTGGAAAGGAGGCAGAGGAGAATGATAAAGAACAGGGAATAGGCAGCAAGGTCTAGAGCCAGGAAACAGGTAATTTCATTCCCGTCCCAAACTGAGAAATCAAACATAGTTCAGTTCGTGAATAGAAATCCTGGTCGATTGCCCTCTGATAGGCATATACAGTTGGACTGGAGGCAGAACTGAACCAGCTAAAAGAGGAGAATGTCCACCTCAAGCAGACAGTGGTAAATGCTTACATCAACATATTAGACTAATTTAGTTGTCCTCGCATGCTATCGGGGAGTTCTTACAGCTACTCAATCTGATCCTTCATTTCAAATCACGAGCTCCAGAAGAAAAGGAAACATCAGGTATCTGGACGTCACCCGTTTCTCGATGCGGATCTTATCATTATCACGAGTCGTGAATGAACCGCTGCCATGATGATTGCTGTTGTGCCTCGAGGAGATGAGACTGAGAGCTGCCCAGACTGAGGTTAGCAGAGGCACGGAGAAGCTGAGTATAAGAAGGAACCGAAGTTCAACATGGTGAAACGAATGGAGTCACCATCTCACTTCTTTCTTTACCAGTTTTAAGTGTTTCTTACAGGGCATGAGAGGACAGAGTCCCAGAAATAGCCAGATCAACGACTTCAACCTTCATCTAACACTTTTTTGCCGCTTTCATTTTGGACTGATCTCGCGGGTTTTGTTGGTTAGTGAATTAGTCATAACAACCATGCTCAGGCAGATAAAGAATACATCATCTGTCCATGACCTCCAAGGTTCTCCACTGTGTAAGCAAAATCTCACTTCTTACAGCATCCCTGCTACAAATCTGTATTCATCAGAAAGCAAACGTATCATCCCTTGAAATGTTTCAGACAAGAATTTTCACATTCATGGTACAAAAATTGGAATATTGGAGGTCTCTGCCGTAATCTGTTTTGCTATTCATACTTGAATTGAACATCCACCTGGGTATGCTTCCTCATAAGAGGAATCATTGCAGTGTGCATGTCAGCGATCATCTCGTACTCTTCCTCGAGGTTGGCCTCAGATGCACTGACACAGATCAAAAGCTTCTTCAAATTGGGGCATCTCTCGAGGAGCCCCGCAACCCAGACCATGAACCGGTTCGTAAGCACAGACCAGCCGAGTTCCAGCACAAGAACGTTCTCTAGTCGGGACGACCCTTGCAGGCAATGATCCAGGATGCTGTCTGCGAGGTCGAACTCCAAAGCAAGGTGGCTAACATGAGGGAAGCAAGCTGAGATAGTTTCCAAGTCCATGCCTTCCATCTGGTCGGCAAGCGTTAGCCCCCATAGACGAAGCGTCCTCAACTTTGATGACTTCGAGATCATGTTATAGAACTTTGGCCACATGACCGTGAAGTGTTGTACGTCCACGACCTCCAAATCCTCAGTGTTCTCGCCGATGTCAAGATGGAGGATGCTGACATCGTCCATCTTGAAAACTCGCAATCCTCCCTTTCCGATATGCTCAAACATTTCCAGTGAGCAATCCCGCAACCGTAGCTTCTGGAGGTTGTCGGCCTCCACAACAAGCTTATCAAGACTAATTGCTTCCACATGGAGTTCCTTCAAAGAAGCACTAATCAATTCCATCGTTGCCTGCGTGTCCGACAGAGCAATGTCCGCATTAATGAGTCCCAGCGACTCGATCCTCGGGCAGATCAATAGCAACAGGCTCAAGTCGAGTGCTGATAAACTCACATGACTCAATGACAATGACCTAAGGTAAGGGAACTTCTGATAACTCGGCTCAACCCCCGTAATCACCGTATGAGCCAGCGATAAAACCTCCAGCCGCTGCCTCCCACACCTCTCAAGGATGTTAATATTCGGGTGAGTCCTAACATTGTAACAAAGCTCCCGGAGAGTGTCCTTGGTGTACATCAGCCACGCAATCACAAGGGAGGCCGAGAACTCTTCCGCGTCCTCCATGGATATCGAGAGGGCCTGGAGGCCGTGGGTCTGGAAGATGGTCTGGGTGATGAGAATCTCGAGGTGGCTGGTGGTGAGGTCGGGCCAGTCGCTGGAGTCGAAGGAGAGCGCACGGAGGTGATATCGGCAGGCCTCGCGCCACTTTCGGCAAGTTGCTGAGGCAATCACGACATCTCTTGCCGCCTTCAACTGCGAGAGTATGTTCCCGATCACTTCCACGGGAAGGCTCTCCATCTTCTCAGGCAAAACAAAAACCCCCAAATCAAGAAGAACAGTCCTTGCTCGGGGGAATTCAACGGGACTTCTCCCAAGATCTAATCCCGCTCGATTCCGGCACGGCTACGAAACCAAACGGCGCCCGAAAGAGGGTTCAAGCGATTACCGGAGGCAAGCGATCGGCCGGTGTAGAAGCAACGCAGAATCGGGAGGGAAGTCAGCGATGCTGCAGGGATTCCAAATCAGGGGAGAGGGAAGATCGGCTTTCGACCAAAGGGCGAAAACGGCGACGACCGTCGAGACCTCCCTTGTTTGTGGCGATGACAATATTTTAGCAAGGGCAGGGCCCTGAGAGTTCCAACAGAAGCGATTCTTTCTGGGATTCGAGCGGGCTCATTGGAAAGGTGCTTGGGCTGGTTAGGAGAGCAGCCCATTCGAAAACCCATAATCCCATTTCGGGTTACGTTTTAGGGATAGCAGCGGTTCAGGGGAGAAAACTTTGATGGCAGTAGGCGGAGGGTTTTTTGTTGGTTGAAGTGCTAAGCTCCGAAGTTGATGTGGATGGGAATGGGGAAGATGGGGGAGAGAGAGACCCACTTCTTGAGCTCTTTGGGCGATTCCGTTTTGATTGATCTGACCCGCTCAACTTTTTTTATTTCTGTTGTTAGTTTCTGCCATCCCCACCTCTCCCCATATTTTTTTCGCCCCTCCCCCTGTGCTTGGAAAGTTTGTGGTTCTCCCCCCGCCCCGCCCCTCAGCCCACCATTTGAACAGACTTGTTCCTCACAACCGCAGTACTCAAGGTTCCTTCCATTTCTCTCTCTCTATTCTCTGCCCATTACTCCACATTTTCGATATTTGTTACTGCATTTGTTTCCCGGTTCTTGAATTCGGACCAGAACCGCAGCATTGCGTTTTTGCTTGTGTTTGTGGAATGTTCTGGCTACACTTTAGGGTGGAATTGAATGAACCCAGCTGCTTTACTGACGCCGGAGTGGAATGTTGACCAGGTCTTGCTTTGAGAGTTCTGATTTTTGTCCTTTCCGTGGGATACCTTGGGAATTCGGAGAATTTGGCAGTTTTGTGGGTCTGCCTGGAAATGACGGTGTCCACTTCGGCGAGTATGTCAGTGACATCTGTCAGAAGAAACCCCATAGGTTTTGTGAATGTTCTGAACGGAGGTGTGCCTTTTCGGTGTAAGAGCAATGTCATTGGGATGAACCCGAGGTTGGTGTTTTCCTCGGTTAAGTGCTCTACAAACAACTCGCACAGTGTCAGTCCGTACCCGAACAAAGATCCATTCCTGAACCTGCACCCGGAAGTGGCCATGCTGAGAGGGGAAGGGAACAGCTCGGCAAGCAAAAACAAAGATGGTTCGAGTGAAGATGCTTTAGAGGGGTTGAGAGATGCGAGGACCGAGAGTGATTATAACACAGCAAGAATCAAGGTGATCGGTGTCGGAGGCGGGGGTTCCAATGCGGTGAACAGGATGATAGAGAGTGCAATGAAGGGAGTGGAGTTTTGGATTGTTAATACTGATGTTCAGGCAATGCGGATGTCGCCTGTCTTCCCGGATTACCGCTTACAGATTGGTCAGGAGCTTACTAGAGGCCTTGGTGCTGGAGGGAACCCAGAGATTGGGATGAATGCTGCAAAAGAAAGCAAGACTGCAATAGAAGATGCCCTTTATGGTTCCGACATGGTCTTTGTCACGGTAGGTTGCGTCTCACAGAGTAATTTCCTTGTTTATTTGCTAATTCTACTGCATACCTGATCTGAATATCCCTGAACTGCTCCCAATCGCGTTGGCATACTCATTGACTTATGATTGTCCACGATGCTAACGTGCATTATATGGTTTTTGATGGGTTCAGGCTGGAATGGGGGGAGGAACTGGTACTGGGGGTGCTCCAGTAATTGCTGGTGTGGCAAAATCAATGGGAATCTTAACTGTTGGCATTGTTACTACTCCATTTTCTTTTGAGGGAAGGAAAAGGACTGTTCAAGCCCAGGAAGGAGTAGCATCTCTCAGAGAAAATGTGGACACTCTGATTGTTATTCCAAATGACAAGTTATTGACCGCCGTGTCACCTTCCACCCCAGTGACTGAAGCATTTAACTTGGCCGATGACATCCTCCGGCAAGGTGTTCGCGGTATCTCCGACATTATTACGGTATGTTTCTTGCTCTTAAGATTTTTTTTTCTTTGTTAGTGTAGCCTTGGGAGGAGATCCAGGAAAAAACCTTCTCTTGCTAGAGGATACGATGTTGGTTTTTCCCCATGAACTGATTTTGTTTTTTGCTTGTTGGAATTGACGAACAGATACCAGGGCTTGTCAACGTCGATTTTGCTGATGTGCGAGCTATAATGGCCAATGCCGGGTCTTCGTTGATGGGAATTGGAACTGCAACAGGTAAATCATTGTCTTTATTTTGAGGTCTAGTAGTACTATAATGCGATTGACAATGTGTGCTCGTATAGCTGCAATTCATGTTCTTATATCTTATCTCTAGCAACACCGAGTGGGTGGAAATAACAAATGGTGTAGTTGCATGTAAGGGTAAAGGATACCCTGCATGACAACATGCTCTTCTTGTTCAGTTTCTTCTTTGATTTGATTGAATATTAAATAATCTGTTGCTGACATATGATCATCAATTTACCTTTCATTTTGTTAGGTAAAACCAGGGCAAGGGATGCTGCATTAAATGCTATCCAATCTCCGTTGCTCGATATTGGTATAGAAAGGGCAACTGGAATTGTCTGGAACATAACTGGTGGAAGTGACATGACATTGTTTGAGGTAATCATTCATGTCTCCATGATGAAACCGTTAAATTCTGGAAGTTGTCATTATCTTAGGATGCTATGTCATCTGCCATTTTGCTTGTGATCCAAACTGCTCACGCTTCCGTCATATTGACATGAATTTCAGGTAAATGCTGCTGCTGAAGTTATATACGACCTTGTTGATCCTACTGCAAATCTTATCTTTGGAGCTGTAATTGATCCCTCCCTGAGTGGTCAAGTAAGTAACACTATGAACTTTTAATCGGTTATAGGTTTTGAAAATGATCCGTGAAAAAATGGAGACTCGGCCACAACCTCACGTCGTGATGATGTTTACTTCCTTTCAATTTCTCTGAGTTATCCTGTTGCTTGGCATCAGGTCAGTATCACCCTGATCGCCACTGGATTTAAGCGAAATGAGGAAAGCGAAGAGCGGAAAGTGCAGGCATGATTTTCCTAGTTCTCTGTGCCTAATATTACTACTTTTTCCTTTATATTCTCTGTTTACTTCTTTTGCTATAAGTTTTTCTGTCATTTGCCATTGTTTATTGTCTCTCCAACATGGGCAACTCCTTGAAACTTCAGGCTGGTCAGATCTCTCAGGGCGATCTAATCAACCGGCGCCCTACATCTTTCAGTGAAGGCAGCACATTCGAAATCCCCGAGTTCCTAAAAAGGAAGGGAAGACCCCGCTACCCAAGAGCATGAACAATATCAGGACACCTTTTCTCCCTAAGCTGTCAGCGATCTCCCTCTCTTCCTTCGTCGAGACCCACGACAGATACCTAGCAAACTATATGTCGCAGCTGCTCTAGATTTGTGAGTTTAGCATAGTTCAGGTTCGACAGTGCTCTACAGTTTCCGTGCGCCTCTCGTGCAGCTTGAGAGAAAGTGTTTGAACGTGTACATATTGAGTTTATATGCCATTTTTAACGTTTGTAGGAGTTTGATGTTTGTCTGTAATGTCGCCTTCTGAATCTGAACTTTGACGTTTGTTTATGCAATAATTGAGGTTTATTTCTCTTTTCAAAAAATTTTGTCGCAACTCGTTTCCCTTCAACTGGGTTTTCTTAAAGATTGAAATGTGGAAAAATCCCAGAAAGAAAGGGAGTTAAAGGAAAACCCAGACGACCAAATTCATCAACCAAAAACCCTAAAATCACCTGCGAAAAAGAATGAGGAATTTCAGCCTCGGCCGCCGCTCAATCCCAATCCCAAATCCAGTCCAATCCCACTTGAAAGAATCCCATCCCTTCTCCTCTATCGGCAAATTATCCTCACTCCCCCTCAAAACCACACCAAGTATTTGTGATAACAGCTCAAAGTTTTAATTTTTTTCTTTTACCGCTTTCTCTTTTGTTGCTGTTTTTATCGTAATTATAATGAAAGATCGTTCCTTTATCGACCTTTCAGGGCCTCGGCGTCTCCGGGTCGCTTGCGCAGCCCGTTTCCGCCCCTGCATTGACATCCACAAGGTGCTACGAGCCGAGATTGAGTGATCGATAATGGGTTAGCGTGTTGATATAGTCTATTATATGGCATGATTTGATGATGGAAACTCTTTCAGGGTAAAGTCAAGCAAATCGTTGGGTCGACCCTGAGCGATTTGAAGGATGAGGTATCTGCTCCTGTCACGAACTTTGTGTCCGACAAGTCGTCGGCAGAGTTCGCGAAGTTGTATCAGGAGGACGGGCTGACCGGTGGTCATGTTATAATGCTCGGAGCGGATCCTCTTAGTAAGGCTGCCGCAGTTGAAGCCTTGCTTGCTTATCCTGGTAATCTAAACTGATCAACATATATGGTTGAATGTACGGTTCTTTTTAGAGTATCGTCTGTGTTAATTAGTTGATGGAGGCTTCTTTCCGGGACTTACAGATTTTTCCTCTGCTGAAATTTGGCGAGGATTATAGGCGGTTTGCAAGTAGGAGGGGGAATTAACACAGAGAATGCTTTGAGTTACATTGAGAAAGGAGCTAGCCATGTCATTGTGACATCTGTAAGTGAGTTTTGGTCCGTCGAGTTTATATTCTCTATTTGTATGGAAAATTCCATGAGTCAGGCTTTTTAGTCGTAGCTTCTTCTTTGATCAATCATATCTGCCTTGACCTTTCTCAAGCATTCCAATCTGTATTGTGACCTGCTACCTGTCACCTTAGACTATACCGGTGGAGTGCACTCGATGAGTTTTCCTCAACCATCGCCTGAACTCTGTTTGCTATGTAGTTTTTCCTCTTAAAAGAATGCCGTCATATCTAGAGTGAATATATATTAACGAAAGTAAGTCTTACTTTGCTCTCTCTGGCACCCTTTTTATCTTACAGTATGTATTCAGTGATGGGAAAATGAACCTCGAAAGGCTTAAGAATCTTGTACACATTATTGGAAGAGACAGACTAGTGTTGGATCTCAGCTGTAGGAAGAAGGTACAGTCTTTGCCCCTTTCCTTTCGGGCACTGAGTTTTTTTTTGGTCACCCTTTTTTCTTTTACTAGGTCGATAGGGAAATCGAGTTTTATGGAAGCATAATATGGAATAACAAATTCACTCATTTTAATTTGTTTTGTTTTAGGACCTGCATAATTGGCTACCACCAATATCTGACATGGATTTGTTTTTACTTGCTTGAATTTTTGTGCAGGATGAAAAATATGTAATTGTCACAGATCGGTGGCAAAAGTTTAGTGATGTATCTGTAAATCAGAAGGTACTGGAATTCCTGGCAGGGTATGCGGATGAATTCTTGGTCCATGGAGTTGATGTTGAGGGGAAAATGTAAGTTCTGAATAAGCAGAACTGCTTCTTTAGCCAGGCTCCATTTCCTTATTATTTTCTTGTAGAGTTGCGGATTTTTGGCTCTCAAATGCCAAATATTCTCTGGTGGAAATAAATTGTGATCCTTATCTCGTGGGTCTTTAGCACAGTAGCGACTCATAGTTTTCAGTTATGAATATTTCTGAAAGCATCATGCATCTTATCAAGCTCATTAAATTTTGCAGACTGGGTATTGACGAAGAGCTAGTGTGTTTGCTTGGGAAGCACTCTCCGGTGAGCTACTGTCACAGAGTGTTGTCCCGATTCGTTTTTTATGGCGGGGCTTTGCCTCTCACTTGAGACCGATATGTTTGCCTGTTCAGATTCCTGTTACTTACGCCGGTGGCGTGGCTTCAATGGATGATCTCGAGAGGATAAGGGTGGCAGGCATGGGACGTGTTGATGTGACAGTCGGGAGCGCCCTTGATATCTTTGGAGGTGACTTACCTTACAGGGATGTCGTTGCTTGGCATGCTCAGCAGCAGGCTTTGGCTGTGTAGTTATGCTTATATTAGTATTGAAATAACGTTTCACTGAATAAGTTGCATCCATTTTTCATTGTTTTAAGCATTTCCTATCGTCTCTGGGATAAAATTATTTAGAAACAGTTACTGCAGTCCAACTGATTATACTAAAAAGAGACATTTGGATGTTGGTTGAACGATTCCTCTTTCCTGATGTTATGGAATATGTCATTCACATAGTCAATGAGCTCTATGGTAGTGTTTAGATGACATTGATGATTTGATTCTGTTTAATAGTTTAGTTTGCCTATGTTGAGTGAGGGAGGCTCTTGGTATTTTGCTTTTTTTTTTCTCCATAAAAATTTAGTAACTTTTACTGAAGTAAGTGATTCTCCTCTAAATTTGTTGGTTGAACTAATAATAGCCTTTTGCGTTGAGTTCTGTAATAGTTAGTATTTACAATGAATTGATGATTGATTTTGATCTTTAGACTGCTCAACCATTTTAGCTATAAGTGTACCGATCATTCAACAGTTTTACTAAAATTTCTTTTATCATTTTTGTGGTATTAAATCGACAAACTCTTTTCTGTGAGTGTCGCAATAATTGCAGAAGCATAGTTTATCAGTTTTGTTTTTAAATAATTCATTTCATTAAGAAATGTTAGAAGTAATAAAAAAAAATTATAAAGAAAAGGTAAAAATTAAAAAGAGAGAGACTCATAAGTCAGATTCCTTATTTAAATCATCCTTATGAATAGTTTTCATGATATTTAATTTAAGAATTTAAAAAATTTAATCCCCTTATTCTACAATTTAAATAAATAAGTATTAGAAATGATCGGGATTTCTTCTGTAATTTTGATATATTTTAGATTTGTTTGAGGTTTAAATTTTAATGGTCGGGACAAACGTGCGTATTTCGAAATGTTTGACCGTTAGTGACACCCTCCAACCCACCAAAAAAGCAAACGGTTAGTGACTTCTCTCCTTTCTTCTTCTTCTTCTAAGGTAGAAAAACTAAACTAAGTCACCCCACGAGGGCGTGGATATGGGATGCGTCTCCTCCAAGCACATCGCCGGAGAACAATGTGGCTACAAGGAACCTCGTCGTGCATCGTCTTCCGCCCATGTCGTCTCCCTCATCTCCTCGACCTACGGCGTCCTCAATCTCGACACGCATGAACTCTCTAGGAACCACCAGCCTCGGCCTCCTGCCGTGGTAGTTCACCATCCTCCCCCATCAGCCTTGTCTTCAGAGGCTGAAAAAGTGGAATCCCGGTCCCCGCCTCCTCATGAGGTGCCCGAACCAGAGGTTATCAACGCTTGGGACCTCATGGAGGGCCTTGAGGAGGATGGACCACCATCGCTGCCGCCGAGTGGACCCAACTCAGCAAAGAAGAGCCCTCGCGGTTTCTTGCGTGGGTTCGACTCGAGGAGCCCGATGATGTTCATGAGCCAGATTGGGTCCCCGAGGAAGGCACAGACTTATGCAGGGAAGGAGAACAAGGCGAGTTTTTGTAAGGCTCCGGGGAGATCGGACTGTACACCGAAGGAGGCGTCGAAATCGTCAAACAGCTCATGAAAGGGAGTTAAGAATTTGAGGATTTGTACTGTTGGGGCTGGTATGGGAGGGGGGAGGAGGAATAGTTTCGGGAGCGATAATGGCGGCTGGGGTGGGCTTTCATTGAGGAGGAGTCTGAGTCCCCTGTTCGATCCCGAATTGGTGGCCTCCTACGAGAGGGAGTTATCTCAGGGCGAGGAGCAGATCAAGAAGATGATATCGCCGTCGCCGCCATCAGAGCTCCGGAGACAGAGGAACCTCTGGGAGTCGGATGCGAGGAAGTGCCCGCCGGGGGGCGAGGACGCTGTAGTAATTTACACGACGACACTGAGGGGGATCAGGAAGACCTTTGAGGACTGCAACACCGTGAGGAAGGTGATGGAATCTTACAATGTCCAGTTATCAGAGAGAGATGTGTCGATGGATTCGGGTTACAAGGAGGAGGTGAAGCGGCTGATGGGGGTGACGGCAGCGCAGCTCCCTATCCCGCTGGTATTCGTGAAGGGGAGGCTGATAGGGGGAGCGGAGGAGGTGGTAAAACTGGAGGAGGAAGGGAAGATGGGGGTACTGCTGGACGGGATCCCGGGGGCGTCGGCGGGGGGATGCGAGTGGTGTGCCGGGTTCCGGTTCGTGATGTGCGCCAGGTGCTGCGGGAGCTGCAAGGTGTTCGATGCCAAGGATAGAAAGGCTGTCAAGTGTGGTGAGTGCAATGAGAATGGATTGATCCATTGCCCGATTTGCTGCTGAAACTTGATCAACCTTCTGGTGGTATGTTTATCATCACTTTCCACTGCTATCCATCCCTACTAACATTTCATGACATATGACTAGGTTTTGGCTTTCTGGGTTTGGTCTATTTAGATGATTTGCTCGCTGCAATTTCCATATAGGAAATGCTGTCGGATTGATTCAAATCATCTTCTTTTGTTGTATCTTCTTCTAATCCCTCCACTAAATTTTAATCCCTTTTGTTTTTTAACCTTACCAACTTCAGTTTCACTTTCACCCATCGCTCGAGGACAAAAGAAAAACAATAATTTCATACTGATTTGAAAACTGTCTGCCTGGGGGGTGGTGATAATTTTGTGTGAAGAGGGTAAAGCAATCTCGTTCACGTCTCTCCCTCAGCATCTTGCTAATGGCAAACGCTACTCTATGCAACAGCAACAATGGCGACCGATATCACGATGGTCGAGGAAGCACTCGGTAGCGTGTTGAACCGGATTCGATCGTCGATTGGAAGTTAACGAAAAATAAGGAGATAAAAAATTTACATGGTTCGGTCAATCGACCTACGTCCACGGGTGGAGAAGAATGTTTCATTATAACAATGGAGTACAAACTTAGGTTGAGACCCTCTTTAACCTCTTGACCTACCCGAGTACAAGATCCCGCTTATAACCCCAAAGTGTTTCCCGTATTTCCCCAACATACACCCTTTCTTGACCGCCGCACTCTTTGCAATCGTATATCCCTCTTCTATGCTCTCAGAATATTCTATCTTTCGTCTCTTCATTCGCTTCGTATACCGATACATATTTATAGAATAGATGGCCCCACATATATCGAAAATCTGGCAGGTAAATATATTATGTGATATAATCTAATATTATCCAATATATCTCCTACAAGAGATATAATACCTTTCGTATATAACGAGCGAATATAATGTACTCTAAATCGCAATATATTTGACTTCGTTCCACAAAATCCTAACAAACTCCACATTGGGCAAAAGTCCATAGAACGTCTGAGGAATTGTACTTGTACTAGTCTCTCCCCCGAGACTCACCGTGAATATTTCCATTCTTCTCCTCGAGGCTCCAACGAGCCTAGTCAGCGGAACATCCAATTCCATTCACGACGGATTTGACTACCCACATCTTCTTGCTACTTCGCGTTCGCGACCTATTACCCCGTTTTTCTGATGACTGATTACTCCTCTTGAAAGGTTCATGACGTCTTCTAGAAGACCCAACAGTGGTAATAGAACGACACCTCTCATAACATACAAGCCCTTCAATCGACTCCCAGTCATCCACAACCGCCTTCTTCGGTGAACATTGAGGGCTCCACCCGAAGCAGAAAATTCATACCCTTTGGCTTCTAAAATACTCGCGGAAATAATATTTCTCGTAATGTTAGGCACATTTCGAACACCTGCCAACTCGCTCACAGCTCCATCCTTCATTCTGAGCCGAACCGTTCCTACACTTGCAACCTTACACTTGTGACCATTGCCCAAGTGTACCTCTTTACCTGCAGTAGAACAATATGCGGTGAACATCGCCCTATGAGGGCTCATGTGGAAAGTACTCCCTGAGTCAAGAATACAATCCTCGTCTGATGGTCTTTCCGACTCGGTTTCGGCAGTCTGCACCTCGCTAGCCATGATGAGTACATCTTCATCTCTGGCATCACTGTCGCTGGTAAACACAGCAACCATCGCTGACTCTTGCAATCCTCCATCCTTCCCTGTGAGCTTCCTGCAGTTTTTCTTTATGTGTCCCTTCTTACCACAATGGAAGCATCTTACCCCGCCGCTACCTTTGGATCTAGTCCTGTTTACTGTTAATGCATCCGTCATTGGTCGCCCTGCTTCACCCGTCAACTCTTTATCAATCAAATACAGACTCTCCAGCCTACTCCAAAGCCCGGCCGCTGTCGTCTCCTTGAGTACGTTTGTCAGATCCTCGTTGGACAGATATAGCTGAATCGCCGATAACGCTCTAGCATATATCTTCTCCCACTGGTCAGAAATCAACTTCGAAGCACTCTTCGACTGATCTGAAAGAGACTTCTCCAAACCACCCTGTATCAATAGCGCCCTCATCTTGACTTACCACGAGCCAAAATTCATGCTTCCAACCGAGCTCTAATACCAATTGTTGGTGCACGAGGAAGCCCTTGGTATCATGTTGAATCGGATTCAATCGTCGATCGGAGGTTAACGAAAAATAAGGAGACAAAGAATATACGTGGTTCGGTTAATCGACCTACGTCCACGGGCGGGGAAGAAGGCTTCACTATAACAATGGAGTACAAACTTAGGTTGAGACCCTCTCTAACCCCCTCGACCTACCCGAGTACAAGATCCCCCGATAAGAAATAACCCCGAGTGTTTCTTGTGAACCCAACACACACCATTTCTTTACTGCCGCACTCTTTGCACTCGCGTATCCCTCTTTTATGCTCTCAGAATTTGCTCTCTCTCATCTCTTCATTCACTTCGTATATCGACACCTATATAGAATAGATGGCCTCACATATATCGAAAATTTGGCAGGTAAATATATTATGTCCAAAGAGATATATTAACTTACCTTCCGTATATAAAGAGCGAATCTAATATACTTTAGATCGCAATATATCCTCTTCTGCTCGACAACAACAGTCTTCTCCTACATTTTGATCAATCTTCTCCTACAGTCTTCTCCTACATTTTGATAGTGGTCAATCGATTAAGCTCCCTCGAAATGTTGCAGAACTGTTACCCCTTCAACTCAACAGCGCAGCTGCACGAGATGAGATGGGATAGACTATGCCTTTTTAAGCTGGGTGGCAGGGAGCGCCTCAGCCGATTCCTCCATCACCGTTACCGACTGATACCTGTCGATCCGTGTATGTGTCGTTAAGCATTAGAAGATCAAGAATGGGCGAAAATAGGTTAGTAAATTGGTTAGTAAATGTCGTTAAGCATTTGATTTATCCGGGAGAGAATTAGTCTTGTTAGAACGTGCTTGCCTCTCCTTTATGTGCTGGTTTCGTGTTCGCACAGATGACCACATTTTTATTACAAAAGCACACATCATAGAATGGACTTTTGGCACCAAAGAAAACGATTTCTTACACACCCCAAGTTACGAATGAGATATCAAAATAAAATGAAACCGACGACCGCTTCCATCATCCATTCATCGCCAAGCTTCGCCAACCTCAGTCCATGAGTTCATGTGGCTGCCAGCGTTGGCTGACCCTTCTCCTTTGCCCTTCTCCACAGACGCCACCCTTGTCGAACCTCTCTTGATGTTCACGTTAATCGACTGGCTGTTCCAGCTCTTCAAACACTTACTTGATGCCCCAGAGTTTGGATAGCCCGATGTTACCTCTTCTCGAACCTCCTCCTCAGAGTTGACCCGAGATACCACCTTGCAGGGGAATGTACCGGCGACCTTGGAGTTGTCTCTGCAAGAAACTTCATCTTTTTCAACGAGAGTGAGTCCCAGAGGATCCGTCCCTGGGGAAACATCATCGCCTGCCCTGGCTTTCGACGAAACATGAAGTTCCTCTCTATCGGTTTCCTCGTCGGCTTCTTGAGGTAGTAAGCGAAATGATGAGCTCAGTGGTTCAATGTCATCTGAAGGGTCTAGACTCGATGAAGGCTGCAAAGACTTGATTACCGGGTCTCCTCTTCCTCTCAATGTCCTCGCTATAAGAGTCTTGAGAAAGTTCATGACTTGGACGGCATACATCAAATCCGTGAGCGGTTCGGCCATCTGAGCGAAATGGACATTTAAAAAAAATCAGAGAACTCTCTTCTCCATAAGTCATCTCTGAAAGGACAGTAGCGACTCACTTTAGTCATGTTCGGTGCGAACACGACCGCAACGCTGTGAGCATTCATCTTGTTCCAATGTTCGTGCTGAGCAACGTCCGCCATCAAATTTATAGCCCAGTCAAGAAGAGCAGCTTCCATTGGCGGTAGAAGCCTCACGAGCTGAGAACAAGCCTCTTCTGATTCAGATTGCATTACCTGCACGGGAGACAAGCTGTCCAAGATGCCGGTACGAAGCTCCCGAAACCAAGCCTGAAGAAAGATCAAGTATTATGACTAGATGTATCAGAATCTAAGGCCAACTGGAAATTCCCGACGTCATACGAAAACCAAAGTTGCTTTGAAAACTTTACCTTTATTAGGCCAGCTAAGCAATGCACGTCAATACCTTCGGGAACGATTCCCTTGTTCAGTTGGTCTCTTACATATTCCTCCTGGTTGTTATCAGCATTAATCCTGAAAATTCCTTCTGCCTGCAAATGTTTCACAAAAAAATTACGTGAACACAGATCCATGAAGTGCAAATGAAGGCTTCAGTGGGGAGGAGAATGGCCTTTGCCATGTACCTGAAGACCCCTTTGGGCATATAGATGCTTCTGCATTAGTAGAAGAATCGTGGGCACACTATTTCCTCTAGAATCATAAGAAAGCTGCATGGAGTCCGTCGAAACACCGAAAACAGTCGTACTGCATCAATAAACAGAGAATTGATGCAAGGCAGCTGAGATATTCGATGGAGAAAAGGTTGGAAACAATCGAAAGCCACACGAAAACGTAAATCTGGAGCAAAAACAACATGTTGCACAAAAGTCTGCCACAGGCAAGCGGTAACTCAACCTGAGTCCTAGAGCTGCTTCAGAAAATGCTTGGCAGCTAATGGCTCAAACATTGCCAATATCAAGTTTAGGAATTCTTAAGTCTTATTCCGAACTGACAAGCTCATTGTAATAGATGGTACGACAGGAAAAATACAGACGATAATCCATGTACACAGTGCCAATTTCTGATCTGCTAGGACCAACAATATCAAAACCTCAATCCTACAGAGCAAACTAGCAGATCAACGCCCCCTCACAGGAAAACTAATCATTCGAGCCATCTTAGCTGTCTATAAGATTCCAGTTCTCCAACCAAGTTTCAAAACGGCAGGTAAACCTACGGACAAAATCTTACTAGAATGATCAAGACCCGTATCATCTAGAATTCAACACAGAATCAACAAAAGCCCGAGATCATGCAACGCCATTTTCATCAACCGATAACCTGGCACTGGGGGCAGTCCTGGGGACATGGGGCTCGAACTCGGCAGGTAGGCCAAGGAAGCCGTCGAAGCGGTCGAAGGTGACGTGGGCGACGTGCCTGACGTCGGTAGGGGACCCAATCTCCATCTCGGGACCCTCCTCGCCCCCAACGCTGCAGCCGACAAGGGACTTCCTAAAAGCGGCAACGAGGGCCTCCAAAAGCGACGCCTGATCTCCCCCGTCCCTTTCGGATTCCGGACACCCAACAAAACGCGATGAAGGAGGAGAGGGGAAGTGGTGGTTGGATGAGGAATGGGAACGGAGCACCACTTCTGTCATTATAACTAAAAATTTGGATTTTTTTATACTTTGTGGGGGGACAGGGTCGACGAGGAACCAGTCAGTCCGCTAGCCGGTTACTTGGGGTTGCAGATCGTAATAGATTGCCGGACTGACTGACCGACCGTGTGAGCGTGTGGGGTTGGGTGAAGAGTAAGAGGTGGGTCGAAGGGGCGTTGGGTGTGTGGATGGGCTGCTGGCTGGTAGGGAGTTGCTGTCACACCCCCTTCCCTTTATACTACCGCCGCCGCTTTCCTGTCTGTGTGTGTTGTCTGGAGACCGGCGGAGACAAAAACCACCTCATAATCATCATGGAAAGCGACAGGTTTGTGGGCCTGGCCCATATTTCAGACCATAATGGGGCGTAGGGCCCACTAACCAAGGGGACAGAAGGTTTGTCAGCGTCACGTTGAAATGTTTCGAACAGGACAGGATCTCCTCATCCGAGTGTGGTAATAATCAATTGGACTGAGTCTGGCTAGATAGAGACGCCGACTTTCGTCGTGGAAAGAAGAATGTAAACCGTACAAACGGAACGCCCGAATTTGAAATGTTTTTGTGTCCAACACACATACCATCATCATTTCCATTCTTTGTGATAAAGCACGGACAATTAGTTGCATGCACCCCATACGTACAAATTGGTTATCTTCATATCCATTCTTTGTTTTTATGTTTTTATTTCAATGTAAGGAAGTTTTCATCTATGCTACTGTTTCTTCTTCTTCTTAAATCCAATAAGTTCGGCAGAGATCGCGAATTATCCAACGTCTAACAGCCCCTCCCTCCCCCATCTTATTATACTTTTGATTTGTTCACAGATTGAAATGATAAGCGCGTGAGAATGAATGTAGAAAAGCTATCTGGCGTTGACATTTATCTCCTCCTAGTCAAATATGTCGGAAGGAAACTCCGGTTGTTCCAAAGTATTACTACGGAGATGTTGGGGGGTTTTTGTTGACCGGGAAAAAATGGCTCAAATGACTGACTGACTTACTGTAATACGAATTTAATATTTCAATATCACAATCCATTTGAATCCGTACCACCACTCCAAATTTGGATATTCAACCCTAACACCCCCACCATATAACATAAATCAAACCAATCAGAATCCCACTTCCCTTTTTTGTTTTGCTGAAAATGTTGGGCAAGAAGATTGGCTCCTTCAAGAGGCTTGCCAAGACTGCCAAATCTAGGAGCATCGTCAGCAACGACGACGACTCGTCCGCCCGCCGGGAGCTCCTCCTGTCCGGATGCCACGACCAGCTCGAGGACCCCTCCCAGGGGACTCCCAAGGGCTTCTTCCCCGTCTACGTAGGGGAGGAGAGACGGAGGTTCGTGGTCCCAACCGGGTATCTCTCCCACCCGCTCTTCAGGATGCTGCTGGAAAAGGCTAGGGATGAGTTCGGCTTCGACCAGAGGGATGGCCCGGCTGTCCCCTGCAGCGTCAATGCCTTCCAAGAGGCTTTGGCCGCCATCGAGAGTGGCTACGGGGGGTTCGACTTCGGCAGGGTCGTCCATGAATTCGTTTGACACCCCCGGTTTCCCCTCTCTTTGGTGTCGAGAATGTAGACGATCCTTTGTCGAGGGAACGAGGAGACCGCGGTTTCGTTAAGTGACGATGATGTTTTGATTCGTGTCGATATATTCCCGACCAAATGCAACGGAAGTCGGCTGTGTTGGACGCTCGACATGACGGACTAGGAGGTGGCTTTTGGATTTCTTTCCTCTCGAATCAGGTAACTTTACTAACTGTGCTTATAATTGTTGTAGGCGATAAAAAGTTTTGAGGAAAATCAAAATGAGGAGAATCTAAATAGAGGGATTGACTTTGGACTTTACTGAATTATTATTATTATTATTTTGCCTTTTTATGAATTTGGAGATTTTGAGGGTTCCCTTGATTTGTGTATTGATTGGAAAAAGAGGTTTAACTTGGGGACGATCATTCATAACTTAAAAGGTAAGAAATCGGCCCTCTTTTCCTAAAGCCCAAACAAAACAAAGCCCAGGTCAAGGCCCAATTAAGATCCGCCATCTACGGGGAACGCGTGGTTTCTGTAAGTGACCGTGACAGCACGTAGGCCGTGGCCGGTAGCCCCCGCGAACACTGACAAACATCTCCCATCCGTTTAGTGGAAAACACGTTTTTAGATCTTTCGCCCACTTAAAAACGTCGAATTCAAAGGGAGAGGGAGAGGGAGTTGGGGGGGCATGTTCTTGGGATGATCGCGACTACCCATCATCAGCGAAAACTTTCCCGAGGTTGTCGCGTAAGCAATAGTGTGATAAAGTTATAAAGATTACCAAGGAAAAACACAAGAACAAGGGGAGTGATGCCATGCGTAACCCGAGTTGTTGTTAGTGAGAGAATCTTAGTTTAAGAGGGGTATAATGACTCATATGCCATAGATGGTAGGGGGAGGGTGAGTTCCGATTAGATAGGGAGATAAGGAATGATAAGATGTTAGGGATGGCAAGTGGGAGGAGGGATGGGGACGTGCCAAGCATTGCAATATTTTTAAATGTTTAAGGGTCGGAAACAAGGGAAAAACCGGGCTAACTTGGCCCACTTACCAGGGGGCCTTACAGGTTGTAGCTTTCATCTGTGTTGCCATAGGACGACGCTTAAGGGGGCCCCATTTGGGTGTTTTTGTCCACCACAGTTTTAGTTTGATTGGCAGTGCTAAAGCGAGTGACTTCTGACTCCTTAAGGCATCGTTCTGGTACCATCCCGAGTAATGTCATCCTCCGCCGATCGCAAGTCAGAATATCAATAAGCCTCAGAAGTTTGAGTTCAAAAAGGATGGACCCTTCACCCATCTAATTGATTTCATCATCCTTGCAAATGACTCCCAAGCAAAAACCAAATTATCAAAAAGATTAACAGCAACCGACACAAATGCAGCAAGTCAGAATATCAATAAGCCTCGAAAGTTTGAGTTCACAAGGGATTAGCCCCTTCACTCATCTAATCGACTCATCATACTTGCAACCCAACCCTCATATTCAAACACGATGCTTAACAAGAGGCAAGGTAGTAGCACTCCCAATTTTGCTGGCAAGTCAGAATATCAATAAGCATAATAAGATCAGCAGAGGAGCTCGTCCCCAATCAAAATCTATGTTAACTTTCATCATTCTTGCCAGAAACTCTACTCTAAAATCAAACAGAGTGCTTAATTCCATAAGACAATGTCCCCTGCCACAAAACGAACCAAGACTCACAAGCACACGAACCAAGGACGCTCGAATATATTCGGAAACCAGCGAACTGAGACGGAATGGGAACCATTCCATCCATCGAAGCAACCGAAAAATAAAACGAGCGGCTGATTCGCAAACAAGACAAGTCACAACGAGATCTGAGACAGGGATCAAGTCGGAAGGGGGGCAAATCTCAAGGAAAACCCCAGAGAGCTTAAAAAACCCCCGGGAACCGAAACAATTCATGTCGCGAGGCAATGACTCGAAGCGCTTCCATGAAGTAATCCGGAAGTCGATCTTAAGGGGCCGCGCTTTACGATATAAAAAAAAAAACAATACAAAACTAAATCAATCCATGGAAAGTAAACGATCGAGCTAAGGTTTTGAGCTGAAGAACGCTGCAAAACTAACATACGAAGGGCAGTCGGCTGCCGATTAGGGTTTTGGATTCGTGAAGATGTCAGCAGGCAAGCCAGGTTATATAACAGGGAGAAGACCAAGGAGCGGCATCTTGACTGTGGACACAGGCCCAGACCTTTCTTGGGCCGACCTCCGTCCCTTTCTAGTTTTGGGGTCATCACCGGATTTCCCTAATTGATGCCAAACTCGATCAAGAATCGTGTCTCCGTTTGCCTCACAACATCCCCGACACCGGTCAATCTGGGAAGGCAGTGCCTACAAAAGTGTTAATATATCGAATCATATTCCGAGGGGATGCGACGGCCACTATGCATAAGTTACAAATCCCAGTCCTCTTTATCGATAAACTTATAGGAAAGACCATCCCCACATCGAGCTCTGATCATGCGTCCGAGATTTACAGAGGGTTAAGTGTTCTCAATCCCCAAATTCACAACAGACGGACTCCGATTTCTATATTCTTAGGAACCCGGAATTTATCACCACTCGTCGTCGAGGCTAGCACGGTGAAAGCACAGGACGGTACATACAAAAATGAAGAAGGAGGTGAACTCGATGAACATGGCTCCTGTGCCGATCATGTCAGCGTGTCTGAGGATGATTGGAATTGCAAGGCTCCCAACGGCTGAGGCTCCAGTCAGGAATTTAGCGGCGTCAATCCAACTGCAAAAGAAAATGAGTTATGTAGGTAAAGCATCCTCATTCTACTCCATTGCAAATGGAGAGCCAGCCATCCATCAAGAACCATCTTTAACTTATGTGGTGCTTGGGAAAATCAGTATCAAGATAAGAAAAAATGTAGCCATCGAATTATCATGGCATTGACATCCACACCCCCCCGAGACAATGACTTCGCTCGGGCATATGACACGGTATCTCATAACATGACACAGATAAATCAGGCCTTACTAAGGAACGTGTAATCATAGATAATTTTTACACCTTACTAAAGACCACATCTGCATCTCCAAAACGTCAATAAGTTATCTCAGGGAACACTTACCCACCACCATCTCGACTAATCAGAAACTGAGTAGATCCACCCCCGAAAAATAGACAGGGCATCGGGACCAAAATGTACATGAGAGCTGCAAGAACAGCGATTTAATCAGCGACCTTGACAATTGCTCAGCCAAAATATGGAAAAATAAAAACACCTGATAACATTGGCCACCAGTTGTTGTACAGTGCACATGCCTGGCACACAATCAGGGGAAGCATTAGACGGAAAGCAACAAGTCCAATTTCACTAAATTACAGCAATAAGGGGATGGGAAGCAGGGAAGGTGCTCACCAGGATCTGCAACAATATACTGGACGAAAACATAAACGCAAGCCCAGCCAGACTGCAATCCGAAAAGAAACACAAAGAAATTCCCTCAGCAAACCCTAGAACCACCGATCCCCACCCACTAACAAGATAACCATCAACAAATAGACAAAGATCCTTCTCACTCACACTGTCTCAACC
Organism: Melastoma dodecandrum; assembly: GCA_029817715.1. Lineage (NCBI taxonomy): Eukaryota > Viridiplantae > Streptophyta > Magnoliopsida > Myrtales > Melastomataceae > Melastoma > Melastoma dodecandrum. The sequence goes on from JARUPY010000606.1 coordinate 6,830,340, forward strand.
GCAACACCGCAACGCACCGGAAGATGACGCCGCCGACACCACCGACGCCGTAACAGAACGTCATCACAAAATCATCCCGCAGAACAAAATACGTCAACAACAACAGGAATTATCGACCTAATAAAGAACAACCAGCGCCGAACTGCATCAATCGATGAATGAGGGAGAATCGGAGGGTGGTACATACCATGAATCGTCATCGCCATCTTCTCCCGACTAGAAGAAAAGTTTCCGCCAAACGAAACGGAAGGGGGAAGGATAAAAGACGATGATGCTTCGACGCGAACAAGTCCTCCGCCTCCGTTTACCTCCACTTTTTCTCAAGAGACCCAATGTTCCCATAATAAGGCAATTTAGTCCCGACTATTCTTTTAAATTACTATCAGAAGAATCGACTTACTGCACACACGCTACTTAAAAATTTCATATATAATGCATTATTTTGTTGCATTATAGTTAGATGCTTGGAGTGGTCATCTCGTAAGGTTAGTGCATAATTCTGTCAAAATTTTTACTCTTTGGTAAGTTAATAATAAAGCAAAAATTACATTTTCAGAATAGGTAATCATTACACTAAGTTTCCAAATGATCAATTTTATTCTAAAGAGTGACAATTTTTTCATATGTGCCCTAAACTTTTTAAAATATCATCACGCATCCTAACGTTTAACCGTTATATCAATTTTCACCACTGTTAACGGAATGAGATGACGGAATCCTACGTGACGCCTAAATGGCAAGTAACGACATCTATCGACCGTTAAATTATCCAAATCCCCAAATAATGAACCCTAACCTCTCCATATCCCCCTGCGTCGGCATCCTCCCCCCTCCTTCGATTCCCCCTCCCCTCCGTCTCCGATTCACCTTCCCTTTCCCCTTTCCCTTCCCCAGCCCACCCTCGATTGTTGCTGCATCCCTTTCTTCCTCCTTTCCTCCTCCGGCTTTTCTTATTTTATTACATTATATTTTTCTTGTGCTTCTTCTTCTTTAGACAAAGCTTGAAATAATTTCCTTAAAAATATTTTACCATATTATTAAGCTCCAAATTTATAGAAAAACGCAACATAAAAACATAATCATTTGATTAACTACAACCAAATGACAAAATCATAAAGGGGAAAGATTAAGGCGGTCCGAATCGTGGGAAACTTTGAATTGAATTCCTCCTCAAGGAGTGAAACGTCCAGCCCGTCAAGTGCCCGTCACCATCTTCCGTATCAGCGGCCAGTCCCCCGACGCCAATTACCTCTTCATGGGCGATTACGTCGGTTCGTCCCCCAACCTCCCCTAGATCTCCCTACCTTCCTTTTCCCCTTTTTTGATTTTTCTATGTCCCTTTTCTCATCGGAGGATATGACGACAGTGGAAAGGGCGGCGAAGGAGAAGGTGGAGGATGTGGTGGTGGAAAGGGCAGCGAAAGAGGAGGCGGAAGACATGGTGGTGGCGGCGGTGGTATTAATGAAATTGAGCGTACAGCAGGAGAAGGTGGCGGATGCCATGTCATACACAGTCAGCACTTTAATATGCGTAGACGACATTAATTACCACCTGGACGTCACGTAGAATTTTGTTATCCCTTTTAATTAATGATAGTTAAAATTAATATAAGAATCAAACCTTAAAATATGTAATAATATTTTTAAAAGTTTAGGCTGATCCAAACTTTGGGTAGAGTCGGTCATTTCACCTTTTTTTTTGTATTTGATAATAAGAACGACGAAATGAATTTGTGGGTGAGGGGGGGGGGGGACCGGACGGAACCGGAACCCGGAGAAGTAACAGAGGATCGTGATCATCTGCTGCAACAGAGGAGGACCCAAAAGAGGACGTAGCACAGCACTCCAACCGCCACAAACAACAGGTCCACCCGGCCTTCCCTCCTCCGCCTCCTCTCCTTCCTCTCCTTCTTCCTCCTCTCGAACTCCTCGAACCTCCGCCTCTCCTCCCCCGCCCTCACCTTCCCCCTCCCCCTCTCCCCTCTTATCACCCCCGTCAGTATCCCCAGACTCTCCCTCCCGCTCATCACCGTCCCCTCCACGTCCTCCACCTGCAGGCTTACCTCCCTAACCCTCACCCCCACCCCCTCCCCCTCCTGGCACGTCACCACCACCACGCACTGCGCCGTCCCCTCCCCCTCCGCCGTTACCCCCACAGTCGACGTAAACTTCACCCTCACGTCCCCTGTCAGCCAGTGCCTCTGCACCTCCACTGGCTCGTGGCTTGACACGTTTGCCGCCCGACGCCCCTCCCTATCTATCAGTATCCAGCTCAGCCTCATCCCCCGGGCGAGGTCGCCGCAGGTCCCCGTCCTACCGTCGCCGACGTCTGTCCGTATGGACTCCTTAAGTCCTAGCACGTCGATCCGGAACGGCGAGGAGTCGAACCACGCGGTGTGCGTCTCGGTCTCGACGACTTGGCTGAGCAGTATACGGTCTTCGTAGAAGAGGTCGACGGCGGAGATTAGCCCCGACGGAGGATCCGCGGGTTGCGATGTGGTGACAGGGAGGAGGGCGGGGTGGGAGTCGGAGAAGAAGGAGAGGTATCCCTTAGGAAACGAGGGGATTAGACAGGTGAGCGGAGGCGACGAGGTAGACGGCCAGGCTGCGCGGGTGGCCTCCGTCCAGAGGGAAGCTCCATCGGAGGCGACGATGGAACGGAGGCGGGAGGAAGCGCACGCGGCGCAAGCTAGGGACGGGCCGTCGAGCCGGGTCAGGATTCGGGCCCGGATGACGTCGTCGTGGACGGTGGCGATAGCGCAATCGGTGGGGCACCAACGGTCGAGATCCATCGCTTCGGTTCCCATGAGATATTATAAGCCGGGCAATCAAGTACCGTACTTATATATCAGGCGTGGGGGGGTGGATGGGATTGACGAAAACGCCCCTGACCAAACTTGGTGTTCTCGCGTGGTTCGGCCGGAGTTCACGTGGGGTGGGGGGGGGGGGGGGTCTTTTCCGGGTTTGCTGAATGGAAGGGAAAATAATAAAGATCAAAGTCAACAGTAAAAGGGTGACGCACCTAATTTTAAAATACCAGTGACCCATTTTTTGAAGAATAAAGATTAGGCCATAATTTTGGATCCTTGCGCTCACCTTTTTGTGTTTTTTAAATAATTGGATCATTCCTGCCGGTCGACCAATTATTAAAACAAGTAGAGAGGGGATGGGGGGGTTTGGAATTCTAAGTTTTGGTTTAAATTATAGTTTATCTGCTTTTTCTTATTGAACCTAAAAGGAGGAAAATGATATACGATTGATTTAATGATGATGATGACTTTAGGCGACCCACTACCAAATTTTTAGTCAATTATCCAGTGAGTTTTTGGGTGGTGGGGCGGGGTGATGTATATTGGTATTGCTATTGATATTGTAATTGTATTGATATTAGTGTTTTTCTGATTGGATGTGTTGGCCGAATGCTTCCGGGGGTCCTTGTCAAACGCTTTTAATTATTTCATATGGATTGTTATTAGTATTTATTTTATAAAGTGTTCACGTGGACTTAACTTTTACTCGACTCTTAGTTTTGTCCATTATTTAATATATTATATAATTTTATCATTAATTTTTATTTTTATATTAATTTTAATAAATTTTAAATTTAATCATGTGAACGCACCTTAATAAATAGTTTTCATTTAAAAAATAAAAATTAGAACATAATATCCAAACATAATTTTATTTTAGTATTTTCATCGTGAAATCAAGTATGATTTTAAAGGCAGAGTAAGGTGGATGACGAGGAACACGAAAATAAGAAGTTGGATGTCTGTCTACTATTATTATAGGACCTATATTACGCTTTTATTTAGCTTTCGCACTATTAAAACCAAAATCAATAAAGTAACAAACTTAAAAAAGCTTTCCCCGATAGTAAAGAAATCTAATTTAATCCCTTTCTCCTATTGTCTATGTTCATTGCACGGCGACGACTTCGACTTACCTTATCAACCGTGTCGGCCTAGACGTGCTTTCATTTCATGAACTAGTAGTATTTTGATTAAACCTTGGATTATTTATTACTGGAGGCTAACAAAAAGAAAGAGGTCAGTCTAATTACTCAACTATGTAGCCTTACAAGAATACAACAAGGTTTAGAGTTTCGGTTCGAAGGTGTTTTGTCGTTCTTGTTGTTGCTGCCGCGTGAACCCTAGGTCGGATCGAAAAGCTGGATCTCTTCAGACAGCTCAGAGATCAAAGGGATTGCACGCGCCCACCGGCTTAAAGAGTTGTGGCGTGAACTGGCCCCTTCGAGTTTGGCTTGAAGTGGGGTGGCGTCTTGCCGCCTGAGGATCTTCTGGGGTCCTCTTCTGGTGTCACAAATGCATGCCTCGAGGTTCTTTACGTGATCTAGCCGACAGGAGTTGAGCGTATAGGATCTCGTTCCATGTGTCCGGTACTCCGGGAAGGCACCAGTGGCTGCAATCCTGCGGGGCTTCCGGAGGTGTTCCTGGCTCGCGGTACTTTGACGGGTGCGCGTCCGTCCGAAACTCTGATAGATAGGTTATGTTTAGGAATTGGGCCTTTCTCGTGTTATTCATGCCGCCTACCACGTCCGCGATATGGTCGTTGAACTCCGTATGTTCATCCGGCACTGCATTAGTTTCGGGCTCCGTTTTAGTGTCGCATGAGCCTCCGTCGTCCCATTTACCTTGTCTGCCATGGAAGTTAAAAGTGAAACGAAAGTAAGGGAAGCTTATATCCCTGAGTCGATGTAAATAACAAGTGTGCCGATGTTCCTTACATGTAATGAACAGGGGAGTAGCTCCTGAAGAAAACGTGGCTCTTCTTTGTATCGATGTTCTTCATTGCCCACAATTTCCATGCCTCGAGCGACTTTCGGAACGCTTCCATTAACGGCATTGTCATGTTCAACTTCCCATTCTCCTGGAAATAGAACCCCCTGCACGTAGTGAAATCAAGGGTTCATTGTCTTTTCCTGGAGGAATGAACACTGTCTGATCTAAGCTCGGATTCTTACAGTTTAGTTGTTTTGTCTTCGTTCCACCAATGCCCGACATTGAAGATGAGAACTTCTGCTCCTGCCCACTTCTTGGAGTACCAGTGTAGTTCATCGACCCGGATAGTTGCCTTCACTTTATCAGGTGAACCGTTTGGGGGCCGACCAGCGAGAACAAGGAAAGGTGATCTGTAGTACTCGACCGTGAGATTGTAAGGCTGGAATCGCATGGAGAGAAAACCGTTGTGCTTAGATATCGGGCTTCCATTCTCTTCGTATATCGCGGATTTGTTCGAGACCGCCGATGCGAGCATGCAAACGAGCGATTCCCATTGGTTTCTTCCAATGGAGTCCCCGACAAAGACGATCCTCCCGTTCCTGTTCCATTCCAACATCTTCCTCGCGTCGAAACTAACACGGAAATCCAACCAATCATCACCCTAGCACACACGTGCGCGTAAACAACGAACAGGCACGGGACGGCGAATCCCCAAATGAAAGAGCCAACCTGGGAAAATCGCATCCGCGAGGCTGCCATCGCCATTCGATGTAGCCGAGATCCTTCCGTCCGCTTTGCATGCACAGAAACCCGGGGTCGAGGAACGGGCAGCCCTCGTCATAGCTTCGATGGGAAGAATTCTGGGCCTTGACCCATCTTCCGTCGTAATAATCACACCCGGTCGGCCGAGGAAGAGGAGGCGGCGACGGCTTAGAAGATTTAGGCAGGATTTGGGAGAGGAAAGTAGAGTTCAAGAGGGAGGATGCCTCAAAGGGGCCGAGATGGTGAAAGATGATCAAGGAGGAGATTAAGAGGAAGGAGAAGAGGATCGTGTACGTGACCTCCTTCTTTGGGTGAATCATGTTTTTGGTTTGTGGATTGGAAGTGGAGGAGATCCATTTTGGGGGATCTTGACTTCCTCATTTTGATCTCTTCCTAAGAGAAGGTGTGTCTAAAAGGGCAATGAATTTAATAACATTACAAAATAAGATCTTGTCTTGAAAAAGATCTTGTGTGAGATTGAAGTGAATCGCAGGTCCTCATCGAACTTCCATGAAAAGCGCGCGCTCCCCTGTCCTGTTCTTTTCCTGTCCAGCTCCTCCTTTCTTATAGCCGCCGTAATCGTTCCTCTCTGCGTTGTTCCGGAAGATCGAGACACCCTCGAAATCCATCTGTTGGGCGTATGATCGCGTTTGGATCTATGGTGACAGTGACGGTGAAGGCGACGGCGACGGCGGTCATTTGTCTTTGGCATTACCTATGATCGATGTTCTTCATCGAATATGTAGATTCTGGATAGAAGACGAGTTCATTTTTATGTCCAGCCTCTCGTCTGCGATAATGGTACTGGAATGGTTAAGGTGTGTTGCCATATTTAGTTTCGGGTGATGTGTTCGATCCGATTCTGCAACATGACCATGCCTGAACCTGTCCTGTCCTGCTACATTGTGAAACGGGTTTCGTTATACCATGCATACTTTTTGAGTTTTTATCGGGATCTAATAGGCCGGATTTGCCGCTCCAAGGGCAGTTTCACGAGCATTCGGATTGCTCCAACTGAGGAGGCACCGTATGATTGTACGATGTTTGAGTTTGAGGTTGGAAATTATGGGCTTCCAAGGTTTTCTCCTACAAAACTGAACTTAAGGGTTCGGCTAAAAGTGAAGCTGAGCCCAACATATATATTGGACCTTATGAGGTTTCTGAAAGGGTTGGAAATGTGACTTACAGACTTGTTTTGCCACCTGGATTGGCTGGAATCCACGATGTGTTTCATGTGTCATTGCTGATGTGGCAGATCCACATCACGTCTTGTACGAGGAACAAATAGATGTGGCTGGAAATTTACAGGTAGTTACAACACCAGGGGAGACAGTGGATGGGATGGAATAACAACCTTACAGAAACATAGTTTCATTAGTGAGTACGTTGGAGGCATGGACAGCTCGAGAAGCTGACCTGGGAATTGGAATCTCATATGACGGAAATGTGTCCGTATTTGTTTGATTGATGTAAGGAAGCAATGTTATTATTAAATTCCGAGGACAAAATTTTTCTTTTAAGGTCTTTTAATAATTAAAATGAGAGTTAAAAGACTAAATTGAGTCAAGTCCGATGTAAACACGAGAGTTTAGTATTTTCGTAGTTGACCGATGTTATTGACGAGACATTATCGTGTTCATTTGTTCGTATTCGACATTAAGGATTCTGATATGAGAATTAATAAATAGACCCAAGTGCAACGTCTTAATTAATTAAAGTAAGAAACTGACCATAATATTAATAATGATAATAAATTAACAGCCAAATCCTCTAATCCCACACCACACGTTGTCAGGATAAGGGGGGTTCGACACTTGGGTAGAGTAGAGCGGTGACGGGTTCATTCCGTCGCTGGAGAGGTTGGGAACTCCGAAACGACGGCGAGTCACGGCGGCACTATAACTCAAATATGTTTCTGTTATTCCGCGGGTTTGTAGACTTGAGACAACGGCGAGTCGTGATGACGTGTTAAACGATGTACGTTTAACAACAAACTGAAGAGAAGGAGGTCGATTGCCTGAGGAAGTGCTTTTCTGAGGGAAGGATGAAATGGAGACTCAAGGAGGGGAACTTAAACGAGAGGCTTGGCCGGGAACTAGTGGAGACAAAAGTGGCTCTCCTTGAGGCAGGAAAGAACTTAAAACCAAGAAAAGAGCAGGAGAGGAAACAGAAGATATGCGTCATCAGCTGGCAGGCAATGCAGAGCTGAGTTAAAATGGAGTATCTCTAATCATGTCTTTGCAACTGCATGAAGAGGTTGAGAGGCAAAGGGACAGCAAGGTCGTCTTGCTCAAGGAGGAGGATGTCTCTGCAATCAAATTGCAGGATGAAGTGGAAGAAGCTTCATTCAGTGATATCGAGGCAATGGAGACTGGTCTTTGTGCTTTGCATTAAAGGCCATGCAGCACTTCTTTACAGGGGAGCATTGTCTTGACCACGGCATCAATTTCCAATAGTTGTAAAGATGAGGGTGGGTAAGGTTATAGCTACGATAACCAGGTTTAGCCCCGATTTCCATACATGTGTTTTATCCTAACACTGATATTAGGTGTGGACATGATCCTTACACGTACTGTTTATTACCAAGTGGTTCTTATTAGCCGGAGGGTATCCATCCCACGACTAACATGCACGTACAGGACGACCACACATATCAATTGGCTTCATTAGGTGGAAGACATCGATCCTACGCGTGTAGGACCACATATTACCAACGGGTTTTAGTAGGCAGAGGACATCGATCCGCATGCTGTATGGTTCTGGCGCTGCCACGCTGGCAAGCTGAGAGCTTTCGGGATCAGACCCCTTGCAAGTGATGAGGTCTCCTCCGTCAAGCGTTTTTGCTACTCCTGTGATCTTGGAGTTGTCCAACCTCACCGGAGGTTGAGCAAACCTGGGATGTGTGGTTTGGAGCCCATCTTTTAGTTGGCAGTACTCTGTAAACGGTTGTCCGACAACGAGAGTCTGGCAGCTCGAGGTTGTGTCTGAACGCTGAAATCTCGGCACACAAAACGCTCAGAGCTTCTCATTTCCAGCTTTAAATTAAAAACACATAGTGTTTTTCTTTATTCAATTCAGAAGATGACATTGTTTGACCCACTGTTCGAATCAAGCATCAGGGTACTTAAACATGCCAAATGAAGGATTAACGATGCTAAATCCCCCATCAATCAGCAGGTTATGCCCACTGATGTATCTTGCCTCATCGCTCGCCAGGAACAGAGCAGCATTCGCAACATCAGTTGCCTTGAGGGTTACCCCCTTCAGGTTCGCCAGCAGATTCATGGTCTGCTCCAGCTGCTCAGTGTCCAAGCCCGTGAACTGGGATGCCAGCGGCGTCGCGCACGCGTACGGTGCCAGGCAGTTGACCCGGATCCCGAACTGCCCCAGCTCAACCGCGGTGTTTTTCGTCAGTCCAAGGACCGCGTGTTTCGACGCGGCGTACGCGTGCGAGGCCGCGCCTCCGACGTAGGAGCTGATGCTTGCTGTATTGATGATGCTCCCGGCCCGTGCCGGGATCATGGCCTGGGCCGCGTGCTTGGTCCCGAGGAAGACCCCCGTCACGTTGACGCTCAGGACACGCTCAAAGTCCTCCTTGGCGTTGTCGGCGATCCGGACCTCGTTGGGCCCCCCGATTCCCGCATTGTTGAACATGATGTCGAGCTTGCCGTAGGACGAGACCGCCATCGCCACCGCGTTCACCACATCAGTCTCATTCGTCGTGTCGCAGTGGACGTAGGTTGAGTTCTCGGGGCCAAGGGATTCGCACACCGAGCGGCCAAGGTCGTCCTGGATGTCAGCGATGACAACCTTGGCCCCATGGGTGACGAAGAGCCGGGCTGTGCACTCGCCGATTCCGCTCGCCCCTCCCGTGATAAGGGCCACCTTACCATCCAACCTTTAGAGAGACAGTGAACATACATGAAACCAATCAAACGGGCTAAGAGAATTAGGAGGCTTCACAACTAACCTTCCAGCGGATGCAGGGGAAGCCTGAGAACCCATGTTCTTCTCACACGACAAAGATTCTTGGAAGGCAGACACAGTTTTGTGCCCCCAAAAACATGAGTTTATTTATAGGAGACCAGCATTTCCTATTTTTTTTTTAATTATTCGGTAACAAGAAAGAAGATAGTTTTGTAATGAAACAGTTGCATCTATTCATTATGTTAGGGGGCGGGTCATTAAAATATTAGTGGATAACGACACGGAAACCCACCTCGGCATCTTCACGATCCCCCCAAAAAGGGAATTTGGTGGAGGCCGGTTTTCGTCTCATCCATAAATCATTACTTATTTTTTGAATCGGAAAACAACAACGAATGAACCACAGGAACTCGATCACGCTTTATCTGGGCCAGAGTGGACTTCCATTCCACGGTGAATTTTCTAACCCATTGTATGTTTTTCTTGGGTAAAGCTGGAAGAGGAACGACTTCATATCACCATCATAGAAATCACCATGTCTCTCCCTCGGCCGGCTGGGTGGGAAGCATAACCTCCAAAGTCCAAAATATGTGCTCTTCTCTGTCCTTAATGACCAAAACAGTCGGACCCTGAATGAATGAATGTTCCTGCATTCAAGTTTAGGATGCACTACTTGGTAAGAAAAAAGATTCCTAGAAGAAAGTTGACAAGTGGTAAGGAACAAAGTCACGTTAACACGTCGAGCTGCAAGACGAGGAAGTGATGAAAACTGAAGAAGGGGTGAGGCCGTGATGGTTGGGCCTACTGGTCCTAAGATTTTCGGCCCATTAAGAAAATAGAAACTTTCGCCAGCAAAGACGGCAAGATGGAAAAAGCATTTGCTTTCCACCAGACAAATTCCCTCTGTAATTCACTCCCATTCCGAAATTCCTTTTGATCCCCGAGTAAAAGGCCATGCTTCTGCCAAGAATCCCACCGCAGTGGATCCGGTGAGTTGCCCATTTAGAAAGGAGCTTCCTTTCCTGGATTACGCAACTGGGTTGTGATGAATTCGCTGTGGTTTTGTGTGTGTTGAGGTTGGGGCTGGATGAAATTATGTGAGTGCTGTCATCGTTTTTAGTTCCTAACTGGTTTTGATTGAGTAGTGCACGTATTGTATGGGGTTCGAATTGGAGATGTTGGGCTCATTTTTAGGTTGTTGCCTGTATTTTTCAGCCTGTGACATGGGAGATGTGTTGGGATGTTTTTCAGGCTGTCGGGAAGCTTGTGCTGACTATGTCGCGGCCGTGGGTGCTTGTTTTTCTTTTCTTGATGATCGTGTTCACGTCCCAGTTCGAGTGGAAGCAACAATTCGGGAACGAGCCGGAGCCGAAACCTATTTCTTCTTCCAAGGAGGATATTGGCCGGCGAGAAGAAGTCGTGAAGGAAAAGGTGAGTCCGTTTATCTTACCTTTGTGTATCGGACATCTCATGTACATGTTGATTCCGTTATGCCACAATTTCAGAGCAGACGAGTTACAAGTTGCCTGGATTTGCTCCGTTTATGGGCTGAGAAACATCCAGTTAATCTTAGTTCGTGGGGCTGTCTTGTTTGCCAATACACAGGAGATTATTTTGTGGTCTAGCAATGGTTTTGTTCCTTCTTGGCATATGGTTAAAAACAATAACGTCTAGCAACTGGCTACTCAATTTGTCATAAATAAGTAAATTTTTTATGAAATCATATACGTAGGTCTTCCAACAGAGCCATATGATCTGTACTCTCCTTTGAGATTGAGAAACATGAAATATATTGCTATGGGATTCAACATCCTAATGCCTCTTTCAAAGCAATACATGTTTGTCAGATGCTATGATTCAAAGGTTTATGATATCCATATGTCTCTGACTTTCCAGGAAGCATCCTTTCATGAAATTAGTAGTTGCAAATACTTGTTGTCTATCTCTGCTTCTTTCCTTTCTTTTCTTCCCAAAGCTTGCTTTACTTGAGTGACTGTGGTGGTAACTTGTTGGGAACTCTCTGTACAATTTGTAGAAGATATTGAGGTAACGATACGTTTCTTTCCTGAGGATCTGTTAATTAAGTGCTTTTTGGTTGTTATATCAGAAAATTACTCTAGAAATACACACACACACGCGAAATATTTAAACATGCAATTTGGATCTCAATTGATTGAGGGACTTGTAGATAATTGGGTTTATTTCTGATTCTTTCTGCAGATTATCCTATTGCAGGAGAGAAATATCCAGAAGCTCCAAGAGCTTGTTAGGAACCTTCATCAACAGTTGCTAATTTGCAAAAGAGATAACATCAATGTCACCAGTATGCCATTTGACGAGATGCTAACAAAACTGGACCGGATGCCTACATGGGAGGATTGACCCTTAATGTTAGTGACCTAGGAGTGCTCGAGCTTGTAAGTTTGTCGTTGTATTTCATGATTCCCATTGATTGTTTTTATCACTTCGATGCTCTTTGCTATTCACCTAATCGTATATAAAGTCCTCTCTCTGATTGTTCCATTTAAATGTTCCTTTCACAGTAGAGTTTTGTCCTTATCATGTGCCTAATACCATGCCAGAAATAAACATACCAACTTTACTTCGACATTTTATATGGAACCTTGAAGAGTTTGTGCCATCGAATTCCATTTATTGCTGCCTGCCGCATTAAGAAGCTGGTGTTTAGTAAACGACCTGGAAAAACTTGCTGGGTTCTTACCCTTTACCATGTTTATAGGTGCTTCTGCGTTTTCCCTAAATCGAGTAAGACTTTTCTTTTCTTTTTCTAACTAGCAAGAGGTATTCTCTCATTATTTAGAGCTTTTTCGGTTATTTCTTAGAGCTCTTGTTTTCTGCAATTTCATGTTTAAGTTAGAAAGTCTATGCAAACTTGCCATAGAATTAAGTCATGTTGAAGAAAAGACTTGTAATTTAGAATTAGACTTTACTGTGACTAATAGGCGGGGTCCCTGTTGCTTTAATAAGCCATGGAACTGCCTAATTGTAAATATTTGAAATGACAAGGTTGCGTATGCATATTCGTGTTAGCTGGATAGCATTCTGCGCCTTTGTGGGCTTGCCTGAACAAGTTTTCAGTTGCTTAACTAGCGTTCTCATGGGAGATTTGATCGGAAGCGTCCTCGGAGTGGCATCTGTTCATACATATAAAGATATGCCATTAAGTAGGTTGTTGTGGGTCAATCTACTGGAACACGGCATGTGATTGTTCTAATTGATACGGTCTTAATTCTCCTCCTTGAAGCATGGATGGGTTGCTCGGTCACCTGGAACAAGAAAGCCATGTGAACCCTCAACCGTTGCTTCATTTATTAAGTGAAACTATCAATAAACTTGCAAAAGAACTGGGCTGTTTATCATGAAAGCAACTACTTGTTATATATATATATATTTTTTTTTTTTAAGGGGGGGAGGGGGACAGGGTCGACGATGCATAGCCCAGCCATCACCTCACTCTCAACGATTGCAGAAGGAACAAAAAAATTTAAGTAGAAGAAGAAGGATACGACAAGCGGTGGTTGGTGTGGGATTTGAACCCACGCGGTTTCGGACCATCTGGCGCCTTAGACCACTCGGCCTAACTGTCATGTAATCACATTGTGGGAGCCTGTTATTTTAAGAACAATACCCTCGTCCAGTCCCATTCAGACATGGTCTCCACAACATGGATGTTTATTTATTTTTTCCTGTATTGAATAATACACGAGAACGAAAGGAGTAAAAGTATAAAAATTCGTCAGCTGGAGTTTAGAAAAGCCCTAGAGAGATTAGAAAAACCCCCCGCGCCGGAGCCGAAACAATTCATGTCGCGAGGCAATGACTCGAGGCGCTTCCATGAAGTGATCCCGGGCCGCGCTTTACGATAGAAAGAAAAACAATTACAAAACTAAAAAAATCAATCCATGGGAAGTAAGCGACCGAACCGAGCTAAGTTTTTTTCCTGAAGAGGCGCTGCAAAAAACTAACATACGAAGGGGAGGCGGCTACCGATTAGGGTTTTGATGCCAGCAGTCAAAGCCAGGTTATATAACAGGGAGAAGACCAAGGAGCGGCTTCTTGACTGTGGACTGGACCCAGACCTCTCTTGGGCATCCATCCCTTTCTAGATATGGGGTCATCATCGGTTTTCCCTAATTGATTGCCAAACCCGATCAAAGAAGAATCACGTCCTTCTTGTATCTACAGGAATGAATGGGAAGTTCTTTAGAACATTAAACTTGCCCACTTGCATTTTCCTTGCGTGTTGCTCTTGTTTAGAGATTGCATGGAATGACTGTTAGGTATTGTTTTTACTACAGGCAAGAATATATCAATTCGAAAACTGACACCGAGAGCATTGATGAGAGATTCATATATGATATTTCTTATGGTTTTATAAAAATTATAAAACTAAAACTAAAACACAACCTAGAGCTATTACTCAACAACAAACCATTCAAAGCAAACTAACTAGTATGAAATGAACAGTTAATATACATATCGAATACAATTGTTTTCCATTTCTAGTTTAGTGTTACTCCATATTAATTTGTTGAGATCTTTAACTCTAGGTATCATTTTGTAAGGGAAAAGTTTTAAATTCACTCCCAAGTTTAACAACACTAGAGGGTGATTATTCGACCAAAAAAGCAGGAAGGATATAAAGCTTCCTCTAGGAGCAGATAATTGCAAACTCTAACTGACAACTCTCCTTACTAGTAAATAGCATAATAAAAAGTACTCCAAGGTTACTCAGACTTGTATTTGTCAATGACAATTCATGACTGATAACGGATGTCTTTTATTCAACTTCCAAAGCCTTGAACATTTACTAAGAAACATGTCCATTATTAATATTCGTACAGCATGTCCAGTAGGATTACCTACTCCATTCATGCTAAACAAAGCCAAGGTTTTGAGTTTGAACAAATTTAGAGTAGAATGGGGCAAGGACTATTTTGTGAAGTTCACAAGTAAAAGAGAGAAGTGCAGCTACAGATGATTATATGCACCATATCTTAGCGCAAGCAAATTAATGAGGATGCCAACGTTTGGAGAGTGGTTCAATTTGAAATTTGAGATCAACTCTAGAGGTTTATGAAATTTAAATTGTCATTTGTCATCATCAGGAAACAAATTGGTAATTTGACGGTCAACGCCAGCAGTTCATATGTATTTCTCTGAATCTTTGTTCTCTCTTTTTAATGAAAGGCCAATATCAGAAAAGGAGAAGGTTGCATACCTGTATTGAATGCTTCAGGAAGAGTCTCAAAATAAAGCTTGAATCTCGAAAAAGGATTATATCTCTCCTTCATGCTCCATATCAACAGCATCGTCTGAGTGGAAATTCCATCAATGGTTTGCAATATTGGTGACTACACTAAAATATTCAGCAAACATGGGTGGACTACATCAGATGTGATCAGAATAATAATATTTAAACTGAAGAATGAAACAATGAAGGCCACATATTTAACTGCCGTGGGAAGAAAAGGAGATCCATACCAAGTGAGATTCTTGGAGAACTTCCTCGGTTATTATAGCTGATATAGGAATCTAAAAAGCAACATCGCCGACATTTAGATCCTCCACAGCAATGGCTCCTCTACTGAAGCCTTCTATATCTTAAAAAAACGAATCTTTTTTAATCCAACAATCCGCCAAAACAGGCAACAACACAGTAAGAAAGAAAGCACATTGATCGCTATCGAAAAAGGGTCAGAGTTTCAATGACCGACATGAAGCCAGTTTGCACAATAATGTGTACCTTTTCGTTAATGATTTCGTTGACCATTTATACTTGCTTCCCCTATCCAGAAAGCCTTCTCCGGTTGATGGAACAACAAGTAATCAGATTTTTGAGCATCTAATTTAGCATTGGTAAAAGAATATCTACAACAAAGAAACAGCTCTGCGCTGAAGCAATGTTTAAATGAGAGTCAGTCATCTATACGTACATGCGATCTGCAAAGCACTTTGAACCCCGTTGTTTTTTCCCCATTCCAAAAGTTCCTTTTCTTTTGTGCAGTAATCGAGCTTGGCAGGCAGGGGGTTTTCCAATATCTTATCACCAAATTCACCGAGCAACCTTCCAATCACAGACTCTAAATTCTTCAATACATCCTTGCACAAGGAATTCTTTCCCAAAACGGTATTCTCGAGGTGATTCAGCACTGAAATGAGGGCTTCCAGCTCATTTTTCGGGGTATAATACCCTGAAGGTGAGCATGATCCATCTACCCGAAAGTAGAGCTCTGTCTGTGCAATAGAAATTTTGCACCTGTCTCTAAATCTTTCATTTTAGATGCAAAGAAATAGTTCTCATGCCCATTATAATATATCCTTTTAAACAATAACATGGTAAAGGAAAAATGTCGGTTTACCTCATCCAAGCATATAATCCTTGATACCTGCAACATTGTTGTAGCTGCATCATCTATCCATTGAGAACATGAATCTTTCTGAAGTTGGAGACACACCTCGACATCAAAGCCCTTTGTTTGTAGCAATTTCTGTGAGAGAGGGAAAAGTAAAACACCGAATCTTAGCAGAGAAAAATTAATATGTTTTTCAGTATGCAGACAAATCAAAAGCAAACACGCTGCACTTCCAACATCAGTAAATACTCGCTTAAAGGAATTTCAAGTGAGAAGATCAGTGAAACTGATGAGGCAAATGGAGTGACTACTTGGAGAAGTGACGTGTAGTGTGGCTATTCCGATTTTATCAAGCAGACACTGAGAAAGTGACTGGAATAAGAAAATCTTAACGAACTAAAAATGTACTTCCCCTACGTACTAAAGTTGTAGATGAGACGAAAATCGTCCCAAGGTAAAGTAAATATTTAACCGCGAACCTCCTACTTTCATTTGACTTTATTAATACCTTTCCTAATGATATTCTGGAAGCTTGCTGAATGGGAATTCTCTTTGAAAAATCACCTTGTTATATTTTTCAAAATTCTTTGATTAATCACACTTCCAAAGGGCTCATTTGGTCACGATTTATGTTTGCTGTTTATGATGAGTAATTGAAACGATGCTCTTTACGGTTTTGTGTATTTTAGTTTATCTTTTCTTGGGGTTCTTGTGAACCTCGACAAGAAGCATTCTGGTGAGACTTTCTTTATCGTTTCCATGCACTTCCCCAGGAAGGTGTATTGAATATTTTATCTTCTCTTTCTTTTTCAGTTGACAATTTTAATCTACTTAGTGTTTACTAACTTAATTCAATAATGAGTATGGTTTTATGTCTCAGTAGAACAGAATTCAGGGGGGTACATGCTTAATCCTCCGAGACAAGAATATATCCCATTACTTTTGATTTGATTAACAACAATCACCTTAATGTTTACTGATGTCTACTTTTAAAGCCCTCAAATCTCATGGATCGCTTTGACGCGTGATCCCCACATACAGCAGTCGAGTTCAGGCTTCAAACAAACGGGTTCCGGCATAACCCGCCGTCGGCCTAACCCCTCAAAACATCCAACACCAGACAATCTGGGCCTACAAAAGATTTAATATTATCGAATTTAAAATCTTTGCTTTTTTTAAAAAATAATAATAATAAAATTACAAAGGTAATCTGGTGGTCATCTGATATTATATTAGATTTAGATCCCAAAATATCTTCAGAACATCCTCGTTTTCCTTTGTAATATACACACACTTTCTTGCTTTCCCCTTTCTTTTTCTCTGTGATTGAAATAGTCGGGCCCCACCTTTTTCCACCCCACCCCCACCCTCCCTCCAATGTCTCAACCCCTGCCTCAAGAAATGACTCCCGACCCCGACTCCGGCTCCGACTCCGACTCCGAGTACGGCTACCGCTACGGCTCTGACTCTTATGTGTCGCTGTCTAGGTTATAATCACTCCAGAGGATGCGGCTCCTTTCCACGTGTACAGAATCTCATGTGGAGGCAGTTATGGATTGGTTGGAAGAGATTGCCCTTCGCACCCAACCCCTTGAACCACCCTTTCGGATTCGTCCCATCTTATCCCCACTGGCAAGAGACGATTGGCCGGCCACCTTCCGATATTACCGTTCTCTCCGCCAATCCCTGGACGCCTTCCTCAGCCAAGGGGCCTCCCTCATCGGCCGTCTCAATGATTCTCTGTAATGAAAAGATTGATGATCGACTGCTTGACTTTGATATTCGTGTGCGTGTTCTTATTCTAATATGCTAGTTGTCTGATTCTGATTCGGTGTATATGTTTGTGTAGCTGCCGTTGGGATCCCAACCTTAACCGTGTCGCCGCCGATGCCAGCTCTCTGGGTAGCTTGGCTAAGTCAATTCCCTGGCGTGACATGGTTAATTTGTGTGACCAATTGGCTGCCGCTAGTCTTCAGGAAGGCAGTGCTGCTTTCCATATCTACGGTCCTTTCTGGGAAGCCACCCATCTCTACGTGAGGTTTCACTACAAGCTCAACCTTCTTCGGACCCTGGTATCCCCTCTTCTTCTTCTTCTTCTTCTTCTTCTTCTTCATCTCTTTTCCCTCATCCATCAGTTCCGACCTCTCTGAATATCCTTTCAGGTTTATAAAGTTCCTGGTGCACTCGACGCTGCTCCCTCCCCTCCCCTCCCCTACTCCAACAGCTCCGAGAAGCGGGGTAGAGTACAGCTTATTACCTCGCTGCGCCAGGCAATTCGTCGGTGCCAGGACAAGCTAACTAAGGAGCGCCTGATGGACCAGATGGGATATGAGAGCAGTCAGCATCTCGCCCTGCATGATCAGATCACATTGCATATGAATCCTTTTCTGATGGAGGAAGGACCCCTTGACAAGCCTTTTACTTCTTCTCCAGCGAAGTTGTTCTCCCCATCCGTGGAATATACGACCCCTCAGTTTTACCACTCGGTTAGATCCTTTGTCGATGAAGGAGACCCACTTCTCAGATGTCTCCATGAATCCCTGTGACTAGGGGTGAGCGTTCAGTATTTCGGTATTCCAAAATACCGAATACCGAAATACCAAATTTTAAATACCTAAAAATTTTGAATCCCGATTCCAATCCCGAATTTAAAATTCGGTATTCGGTAAACTACCGAATTTTAATTCGGTATTTCGGTAAATACCGAATACCGAATTTTTTCTCTTATCTTAGTAATGCAATCAAGTGAACCAACAATCAACAATATTTAGATTTTCATTAAACAACAATAAAACGACATTGAATCCACGTTCGAATAAGAAAAAATGGAGTTTTGACACTTTAATCCAATAATGCTAGGCAAAACACATTTTCTTCATGTCCATTCATCAAGCGATGCTGTAGCAGATGAAGAACGTTAGCAAGAGATGTAAAAATATGAGCAGTTCAACAGGCAGCGCACGAGATAAATACCACGATGTTGACACCCACACCACTTATGTGTTTGTAGTAGAACAATGTCCCCTTGATTATGAATCCATAAATAGTGCTGTCATTTCTAAAAAATGATCGAAATCTATAAATATTAATATATAAATACTATTAATTTTGTACAAACTAAATATCTTACCATCATCAAATTTTTCTTGTTCCAATGGGTCTTCTTCAATTCCTTCTTGTATATTTGATCCACGAAACCATTCTTGAGTACATAGAAGAGCCTCCACACTCCTAGGCCCCAAAGAACTACGAAATGGATCAAGGATACGTCCACCTATTAAGTATAAGAAAATATTAAGAGAAAAAATATGATAATAAAGAATCAATGTACAATAAGATAAATATGAACAATGACCTGTACTAAATGCAGATTCCGATGCGACGGTAGACATAGGCATGGCGACAACAACCAGGAAGTGGCAAAACCCTAAAACGCAAACCAAGAATTGGTCCCGTTTCTGAAATCGGCGATCCTCGAAATATTCTAATAGAGGAAAAAACAACAGACGACGAGGACTAGCAGCCAAGGGGCAGCAATCCAGAAGGACAATTAAGAACATACACGAAAGGAAGGAGCTGGGAGCTCCAATCGAGCTGGCGTGGCGTTGCTGCGGGATTTATGTGAATTACCAAATCTGAGAATCCAAGGGAACGCCAAACCTAGCTTCCTAATCCAAGAGTTTTGCTGATGAGGAATAAGCTTGGGCTTTTGCTATAGACAGCTTGGGCTGTGGGCCTGTAGTTATGTGTTTTATCAAATGTTTTATCCCATAAAATTCGGTATTCGTTATACCGAATTTTTTTTTCGATACCGATTCCAATACCAAATACCGTTTTAACAAAAAAATTACTTCCAATTCCAATCCCAAATACAGAAATACCGATCTCGAAATCCCGAAATTTTAAAAATTCGGGATTGGGATTGGTATTCCGAAATTTTTGCTCTCCCCTAATCTGCCCTCCCCCAGCCCTTCATCCTGTTCTTTTAATCTTCTGATCCGGGTCGGGGTTATATGTGTAGCCGCCGTTGGGATCCCGACCTGAATGCTGTTGCGGCTGACGCCAATGCCCTGGGAAGGTTGGCTAAGTCCATCCCCTGGGATGAGATGGCCAATTTGTTTGACAGCTTGGAAGCCGCCAGCCTTCAAGGGAAGGCTGCTTTTGAGATCTACGGCCCCTTCTGGAAAGTTTGCTGTATCTACAAGATGAATCACCATATTCTCTGCCTTCTGGGGGCCAAGGTATCATTTTGAGTGGAGAGAAAATTTCTTCCTTTTCCCCTTCATCATCATCCGCGTTTACTTGACACGACTTATCTGATTTTCTCCAATACTGTGCAAGGCAACCATCCCCACCGTGTCTCCTTCGGACGACGAAGAAGACGAAGAAGACTCATCTGATGGAGAATTGTGACCTATAGACTGATCTAATGGAGTCTCCCCGAAGGGGGCGATTATTATTAGAGGTCGGTCTATATTTATTAAGGAAAATAATATATGATTAATTTAACGATGGATGATGATGGATAATGACTTTAGGCGACCCACTACCGGTTTTTTAGTCAATAATTCAGTGAGTTTTTGGGTAGTGGTGGGATGTATTGGTATTGTTCTTTCTTTCTTAAACTATGATTAGACGTTTCGAGTTGAAGGATTATATTTATGTTTTTTTTTTTCTGATTGGATATGTTTGCCGAATGCTTCCACCGGTTCTTGTCAAACGGTTCGAATTATTTAAAATGGACTATTATTAGTATTAATCTTATAAAAGAAGCAGTACCCCGAGACTAAAGAACTCTACTAATTTAAACCCTTCTCCTATGTCTATTAATCTGAAGGCACCAGTGGCTGCAGTCCTGTGGGGCTTCAGGAGGCGTTCCTGGCTCGTGGTACTTTGACGGGTGCGTGCCCGTCCGAAACTCTGATAGATAGGTTATGTTAAGGAATTGGACCTTTCTTGTGTTATTCATGCCGCCTACCACGTCCGCAATATGGTCGTTGAACTCCATTTGTTCATCTGGCACTGCATTGGTTTCAGGCTCCGTTTTGGTGTCGCATGAGCCTCCGTCGTCCCATTAACCTTGTCTGCCATGGAATTTAAAAGTGAAACGAAAGCAAGGGAAGCTTACATCCCGAGTCGACGTAAATAACAAGTGCGCCGATGTTCCTTACAGGTAATGAACAGGGGAGTAGCTCCTGAAGAAAACGTGGCTCTTCTTCATATCGATGTTCTTCATTGCTCACAATTTCCATGCCTCGAGTGTCCTCGTCGTCGTAAGTTATCCAGAACTACCGGTTAAAGACGGTAGTCCTGATAGGAAAGCAGGGCGGATAAAGCACCCCGATGCCTGCATGTAGACTAATAATCATCCCGCGGTCTCCATCAGCTGTGAGGGGTGCTGTTGAGTCTCCCAATCATGGGGAAGGTTCAGGTGCCTGTCTCTGAGAGGAAGCTTGCCGTGACGTTCTGGGAGATGAATGGGATTCCATCATCGACTGTGCAAGCGGGGTTGGAGGAAAGGAGGTCGAAGAGGTCCGGACATCCGGGTCCTCTGCCTCCGCATATATCGGATCCATCTCATAGTCCTACGTCGGAGGTGAGAAGGGGACTTTCCTAAGCTCTGTCATTGATATGATGCGCATGAGAACTGAAATGGGCATTGCATTTAGTGTTGGCAGGGGACCAGCGGCAGGCATGGACTTGATTTTTTTTTCCTACTTCTGAGGCTGATAAAACTGTTCTGTGACAGATGGAGCGATCCAGAACCAACAGTCCTCGAAGAAGATCGTCACCCTTCTCCCAGGGGCTAAAGAGTGTTGAGACAAAGGGTGGATCTTTCTGCAATGATAGATTGATGGAAGTATGTTGGATGTATGTTAGTAGAGCAAAGGCTTGCCTGTAACTTGAAAAATGTAGATCACGCGGCATATATCCCAGGTGGCCGACCACGGGCATTAAAAACTCATCTGAGAGATGCCAGCAATGCTCTCACTACAGCCAAGGAGCCAGATCAAGTTTACTAACCGCAAAGGGATAGCAAGGTCATCTTCCTCAAGGAGGAAGATGTCTCTGCGATTAAATTGCAGGACGAACATTCGGCAATATTCTGGGGATGAAGATGACGTCAGTTACTACTCTTCCTATGCTTGCTCCCGGCGAGAAGAAGAAGCAATGGAGTGGAATTGGAAGATATGGTCGAACGTGAGGACAACTCCGCCAGGAGTGAAGTCGATTCTATACAAGCATGGTGAAGGTGAAGTTGACCACCGCAAGGCGCCGGGATCATGGCTCGGGCGCGTGCTTGGTCCCGAGGAAGACCCCCGTCACGTTGACGCTCATGACAAGCTCAAAGTCCTCCTTGGCGTTGTCGGCGATCCGGATATCGTTGGGACCCCCGATCCCCGCGTTGTGGAACATGATGTCGAGCTTGCCGTAGGTCGAGACCACCGTCACCACCGCGTTCACCATGTCAGTCTCGTTCGTCGTGTCGCAGTGGACGTAGGTGGAGTTCTCGGTTCAAGGGAATCGCACACCGAGCGGCCAAGGTCGTCGTGGATGTCGGCGATGACCACCTTGGCCCCATGGGTGACGAAGAGCCGGGCTGTGCACTCGCCGATTCCGCTTGCCCCTCCTGTGATAAGGGCCACTTTACCATCCAACCTTTAGAGAGACAGTGAACATAGATGAAACCAACCAAACGGGCTAAGAGAATTAGGAGGCTTCACAACTAACCTTCTTGAGGATGCAGGGGAAGCCTGAGAACCCATGTTCTTCCTTCTTACACAAAAACAAACATTTCTTGAAAGGCAGACACAGTTTTGTGTTCTTGCCGTGACAAATTTATTTATTTATAGGAGACCGGATTTCTTAATAAAATGAAGGGGGGTTTGGAGTTTTCCTCCGTGAATTATCTTAAATGGGACGGAGTCGTAGACAAGTGGAAATGTACGAATCAATTTGCAATTAAATTAATCAATTGCTACATTTAACAAAATTGAACCAGCGACTTGGGGATTCCCTAATGCTTTAATGTTTCCCCCAAATAAACCTAAAGAAGGGGATTCCAGCGAACACAACAACCCGCTTATCCCCTCCCCCTTCTGACATTCTGTTTTGTTGCCGCTCGCACTCGTACCCCAGGTGGTTGAGGGGATGCATCCTTCTTCCCCTCGGCCTTCCCCCACCTGGGTACTATTTAATCACCAACCCACTCTAATTCTCTTGGGTTCTTCTTCTCTTCCATGGAGGAAGTATACGGTGGCCTTGGCCACCTCTTTGAACTCCCCCCGACCCCCCAACCCCTCAGGACCTCACGCCTTTCTTCCCGGCCCAGTCCCCGCCCCCACAGGTGCTGGTGCCCGACCTCTCCCCCTCGCATCCGCCCCAGCCCCCGCCCCCACGGGTGCCTGACCTCCCCCCCTGGCATCCGCCTCCGCCCCAGCCCCCACTGCTTCATGACCTCCCTGTAGATCGCCCAAGTTGACACATGTGAAGACAAAAACATTAATGAGCAACGGTGGAGCTTGTCCCCATCCGCATCAATGGATGCGTGCAATCATCCAAAAATCCCACGGACAATGGGCAAAATCAAACAATGATCCAAGGATGTTTGAAAGTGACGTGGCACCCAATTCTCCAATGGGTCGTTTGCACACATGTATCCCAAAGACGATGGCCACCACCTATAATCCAAAGTGTATTATCCATTCTCTATTCCCAAAAAAGGGGTCTTCTTTAAAACATAAGACAAGAGGAAGGGGGGGACGAGGAGGGGGACGCAGACAACAACTCCTCCATTACACACATACACACACAAGCACGACACCTCCTCCCTCCAAGCCCGAATCCTCTCCCTTTCTTCCCGGCGATCTTCTCCACCAAGGTAAGCTCACGGAGTAATGGAAACCCCCTCCCGGCCAGCCTAACTACGGAGAACAGGCCATGGTTGCACAAGTTGACGGCCGCGGCAAGAAGAAACGAAGGCAGCCACGAACGACTTCCGGCATCCTTTCCTCACCGCCTCCACGTGCGAGGCCCCTCTCCCCGGTACCTAGGACATGTCTTGCCTCGTCCACAGACAAGGGAGACTCGGCTACCCCCTCCCGCAGCCTCATGGCTTCGTGGGAGTGCTCCTTTGCTTTGACAACTCCTTGTTTGCGCAGGTGCAAGGTTGGGACAGTCGGGAGCCAACTTTCAGAGACTTTTCGGAGTCGCACCAGCAGCCCGAGACTCTTACATTTCCTTCCCTTCTTACGTCGCAGCATGTTGGGACGTATTGCAGCACCCAACCGAGCCGAAACAACTCGGTAAGTCCAATCATGCCTCGGATCTGCCGGTGCAACCTTCGGTTTTTACTGCATATCTTTCTGTGAAGCTTGTCGGAATCCTGCGAAACCACTTGCATTTGATTCCTAACTTAAATACGGACCTAAGGACACCAATCAAGCTCAATTTGAGTTCCTATCCTAGGAGTTTCGAATAAAATACTAAACTGGTCACATACAGCCGAGTTTCGCACGTTTGGACATGCTCATTTGCATATTTACCGTACGTCGAACTTCAAATATACTCTAGAAAAGTCATACTAGCTGTATACAGAGTTTCATGCATAAAGGTTTAGTGGTTTTAAAGTGACATGGCACTTACTCATAAATAGAGTGATTTCGACGAATCTGAACGTCCGTAGGTTCGGATCTGCAGGTCGACAGTTCATTCTTTCACTCATAACTTTCTGTCTGGAACTCGTATTGACGTTAAACTTACACCATTAGATTCCTGACTCAAAGAGCTTTGTTTTGAGTATTAGTAGTCTCATTTTCATGAACTGAGCTAAAAGATATAGACGTTTTTCTGAGAGGCAGCAAAACTATCGAATGTTCGGACCTGCATATTGGTCCCTCACTCTTTCACTCATAACATTCTGTCTGAAACTCTATTAACCTAAAACATGCGGCATTAGATTCCTGACTCAAAGGGCTTTCTTTTTAGTATAAATAGGCTCATTTTCATGGTCGGAGCTGAAAGTTACACATGTTTTTCGGAAAGGAAGCAAAACTGCCGCGGTTGAAAATCGTTCAATTACGCGCATTGTTTACCGTCATTTATTGAACTTGCTTTTCGCTGTCGTTTGGGATCTCAGCTTCAAGTATGTGTACATCACTGTTTACTTCCCATTTTTTCTATCCCGATGTTTTCGCATGTGAAAATACAAACCCATCAATCTGGGTAATGTCCGGGACGTATTCGAACGGGCTCAAACGCCTCACGTAAGTCGCTCTTTCGAATTTCATTGCTCCATGAAGTTTTGATGCTTTCTTGCTTAGAACATGTCTAAGCACGTTCATCCTTTTTACGCATAAATCATATGAGGAATGCGCATACAAGCAAAACTTCGATGACTGACGAGGAACGGATGGATTGTGCGCTTCCATCTCCAGCTTCAAGATAGCGTATGGGAGACCGTAGTGGAAACGCTCCACACGTCCCCAACCGACAAACCAGAGGTACAAAGGGGAGGTGCGGGCCTCCCCGAGTTACTAATTTCCACATGTAACGGGCTGCGGGCCCAAGTGTATATGCCCGCAGTCACCACCTTTCCCCGTCCTCTTTGATCTAAATTATTGTTTGTGAGTGTTGCGGTGCATGCTGTTAGGCTCTTAGGATTTTTGTCGCATATGATTGTTAAACAAATACACATGAATTCGGGTCCAATGCCTGAATCGGGTCCAACGCCTGAATCGGGTCCGACGCCCGTAAAACAGTGACATGAGTTCGGAGTCATGCCTGGACAGGGTCCAACGCCCGTTAACCAAAAGCAATTTTTTTGGAGAAAACGCCACATCTTCGCATGTCTAAAGTGTAAGAGCTAGTAAATAGGAATCCCCGAACCAAACTGTTTTTCCAACTTAAACAGTTTTAAAAATAAGTCGGTGGCGACTCCGTATATTACCTAGATTAAACAACAACACTTTTTACGGAGCCATTTTGGATGGGTAACGGCGATGCGAGCCGCTTCCTGGATCCTCCCGGAATTTCCCAAGCGAGGTCTCACGCAGCCTTTCGCCCGTCGCCTTCAAGGACTGGAGACGGTCGGCGAAACGCCCCGCAGATCCGCTCGGGAACCAAGAAAGGATTCAACCCGGTGCCCTTCCGCAGCGTCCGATGCTCGAGTAGCGGCGCCGACCGGATTGGGCCCCGGGGAGCGGGCCGGAATCCTCGTGTCGCCGTAGCCGCAGCGCGCGTGCTAGGCCGGAGGGTGCGCGTACACTCCCCCCTCGCATCCGCCTCCACCCCAGCCCCCACTTCTTCATGACCTACCGACCCTGCTCATGTCCGCACCTACTGACTCGCCGCCCCCGCCCCTACCCCCGCTAGTGCCTGACGTCCCCCCCTCGCATCCGCCTCCGCCCCTGCTCCCCCCTACTGGTGCCTGACCTCCCCCCCTCGCCCCCGCCTCCGCCCCCGCCCCCGCCCCCGCCGTCCCAGCCACGCAACTACCTTGCGTGGCTGAAGAAACAATTAAAACTCCCGGGGGTAAAGCTCGAAACATCCAATCTTTTGAAAGATCTGAAGCAAGCAAGAGGGAACGAGGCCAAGGCTGAGCTATTGAAGGTTATTGTGTGGGACTTCGTTGAAGGAGCACCAACAGTAGTAGTGATCATGGAGATGCGAGCGTAAGAGTGTTTCTGTGATCCCTTTCTTTATTATAACTATTAATTTTTTTTAAGTGATATAAGCTTTTTCCGGGGAGCACATCTCTGCTCTAAATCGGTCGAGGATTTTCAGCAAACTGTTTCAAGGATGGGACTGACCGAACTGGTCGGATTAGCAAAGAAGGCCGTGGCCCTCGCCTCCCTCGAATCGCCGGAGTGGGCTCCCTCGATACGACTCTGCGGTCAATCAAGACTCAACTTCGTGGTGACTCGGTGAAGCTTGTGCAGACGCTGAGGGAGAGCCGTGCCATCTTCGGTTTCCCGAAGATGTGATGAGGGGATGAGGGTTTTTAAATTTTAAGAAAGAATGATTGTCTTGGGAAGTGGGTTTTTCTATACTTTCTTTTCGTTTCTACGGTTTTTCTAACGAAAACAAACACAGCCTGAAGAACCCTTTACGACGTAGCTGGATCTTTTCTTTTTGTGCACATTCCATTCCATTACGAAATCTTCCCGTTGAAGCTTATCTTCATCGTGTGCCGGCGTTCTGGTTTGTCATCATCCTCATATCTTGGCTCCTATGCTTGCTAACGTCAGTTACTACTCTTCCTATGCTTGCTCCTGGCGAGAAGAAGCAGCAATGGAGTGGAATTGGAAGATATCGTCGAACGTGGGGACAACTCCGCCAGGAGTGAAGTCGATTCTATACAAGCATGGTGAAGGTGAAGTTGACCACCGCAAGGCGCCGGGATCATGGCTCGGGCCACGTGCTTGGTCCCGAGGAAGACCCCCGTCACGTTGACGCTCACGACTAGCTCAAAGTCCTCCTTGGCGTTGTCGGCGATCCGGACATCGTGGGGATCCCCGATCCCCACGTTGTGGAACATGATGTCGAGCTTGCCGTAGGTCGAGACCGCCGTCACCACCGCGTTCACCACGTCAGTCTCGTTCGTCGTGTCGCAGTGGACGTAGGTGGAGTTCTCGGGTTCAAGGGAATCGCACACCGAGCGGCCAAGGTTGTCATGGATGTCGGCGATGACCACCTTGGCCCCATGGGTGACGAAGAGCCGGGCTGTGCACTCGCCGATTCCGCTTGCTCCTCCCGTGATAAGGGCCACTTTACCATCCAACCTTTAGAGAGACAGTGAACATACATGAAACCAACCAAACGGGGTAAGAGAATTAGGAGGCTTCACAACTAACCATCTTGAGGATGCAGGGGAAGCCTGAGAACCCATGTTCTTCCTTCTTACAAAAAAACAAGCATTTCGTCCTTGCGAGGACATCCAAATGGCGTAAGGTGGGTGATGGGTGTTTGGAACCTTGTCATGATCCCTGGTTCGAAACCCCATCACACACACTCCACTTGAAAAATTAAGGTTGGTCTCCTGGGTGATGGCTAATAAAGCCCAGGAGCCGCCCACCTACTGGGCCTTTGGGCCTCAACAAAAATTGGACCGACAGGGGAGCAGGCCTCATGTCGGGCCCAGATGGGATGTAGAGGGGCCGGGCCTGAGGTTCGCAGGCTTGTAAAAGAGCCTCCGAACCTCGTGAGAGGGCTCGCAAAAAGTAAGTCCACCAAGAACCCCGCTGATACAAAAAAAAAACATTTCTTGGAAGGCAGACACAGTTTTGTGTTCTTGCCGTGACAAATTTATTTATTTATAGGAGACCGGATTTCTTAATAAAATGAAGGGGTGTTTGGAGTTTTCCTCCGTGAATTATCTTAAACGGGACGGAGTCGTAGACAAGTGGAAATGTACGGATCAATTTGGAATTGAGTTAATCAATTCCTACATTTAACAAAATTGAACCAGCGACTTGGGGATTCCCTAATGCTTTAATATTTCCCCCAAATAAACCTAAAGAAGGGGATTCCAGCGAGCACAACAACCCACCTATCCCCTCCCCCTTCTGACATTCTGTTTTGTTGCCGCTCGCACTCGTACCCCAGGTGGTTGAAGGGATGCATCCTTTTTCCCCTTGGCCTTCCCCCACCCAGGTACTATTTAATCACTAACCCACTCTAATTCTCTTGGGTTCTTCCTCTCTTCCATGGAGGAAGTATACGGTGGCCTTGCCCACCTCTTTAAACTCCCCCCGACCCCCCCAACCCCTCAGGACCTCATGCCTTTCTTCCTGGCCCAGTCCCCGCCCCTACAGGTGCTGGTGCCTGGCCTCTCCCCCTCGCATCCGCCCCAGCCCCCGCCCCCACGGGTGCCTGACCTCCCCCCCACGCATCCGCCTCCACCCCAACCCCCACTGCTTCATGACCTCCCCCCCGCATCCGCCTCCGCCCCAGCCCCCACTGCTTCATGACCTACCGACCCTGCTCATGTCCGCACCTACTGACTCGCCGCCCCTGCCCCTACCCCCGCTAGTGCCTGACGTCCCCTCCTCGCATCCGCCTCCGCCCCTGCTCCCCCTACTGGTGCCTGACCTCCCCCCCTCGCCTCCGCCTCCGCCCCTGCCCCCGCCTCCGCCCCCGCCGTCCCAGCCACGCAACTACCTTGCGTGGCTGAAGAAACAATTAAAACTCCGGGGGGTAAAGCTCGAAACATCCAATCTTTTGAAAGATCTGAAGCAAGCAAGAGGGAGCGAGGCCAAGGCCGAGCTATTGAAGGTTATTGTGTGGGACTTCGTTGAAGGAGCAGCAACAGTAGTAGTGATCATGGAGATGCGAGCGTAAGTCTATTTCTGTGATCCCTTTCTTTATTATAACTATTAATTTTTTTAAGTGATATAAGCTTTTTCCGGGGAGCACATCTCCGCTGCAAATCGGTCGAGGATTTCTAGCAAACTGTTTCAAGGATGGGACTGACCGAACTGGTCGGATTAGCAAAGAAGGCCGTGGCGCTCGCCTCCCTCGAATCGTCGGAGTGGGGCTCCCTCCATACGACTTTGCGGTCAATCCAGACTCAACTTCGTGGTGACTCGGTGAAGCTTGTGCAGACGCTGAGGGGGAGCCGTGCCATCTTCGGTTTCCCGAAGATGTGATGAGGGGATGAGGGTTTTTAAATTTTAAGAAAGAATGATTGTCCTGGGAAGTGGGTTTTTCTATACTTTCTTTTCGTTTCTACAGTTTTTCTAACAAAAACAAACACAGCTTGAAGGACCCTTTACGACGTAGCTGGATCTTTTCTTTTTGTGCACATTCCATTCCATTACGAAATCTTCCCGTTGAAGCTTATCTTCATCGTGTGCCGGCGTTCTGGTTTGTCATCATCCTCATATCTTGGCTCCTATGCTTGCTAACGTCAGTTACTACTCTTCCTATGCTTGCTCCTGGCGAGAAGAAGCAGCAATGGAGTGGAATTGGAAGATATGGTCGAACGTGGGGACAACTCCGCCAGGAGTGAAGTCGATTCTATACAAGCATGGTGAAGGTGAAGTTGACATCCGCAAGTCGCCGGGATCATGGCTCGGGCCGCGTGCCTGGTCCCGAGGAAGACCCCCGTCACGTTGACGCTCAGGACAAGCAAAAAGTCCTCCTTGGCGTTGTCGGCGATCCGGACATCGTCGGGACCCCCGATCCCCGCGTTGTGGAACATGATGTCGAGCTTGCCGTAGGTCGAGACCGCCGTCACCACCGCGTTCACCACGTCAGTCTCGTTCGTCTTGTCGCAGTGGACGTACGTGGAGCTCTCGGGTTCAAGGGAATCGCACACCGAGCGGCCAAGGTTGTCATGGATGTCGGCGATGACCACCTTGGCCCCATGGGTGACGAAGAGCCGGGCTGTGCACTCGCCGATTCCGCTTGCCCCTCCCGTGATAAGGGCCACTTTACCATCCAACCTTTAGAGAGACAGTGAACATACATGAAACCAACCAAACGGGGTAAGAGAATTAGGAGGCTTTACAACTAACCTTCTTGAGGATGTAGGGGAAGCCTGAGAACCCATGTTCTTCCTTCTTACACAAAAACAAACATTTCGTCCTTGCGAGGACACCCAAGTGGCGTAAGGTGGGTGGTGGGTGTTTGGAACCTTGTCATGATCCCTGGTTCGAACCCCATCACGCACACTCCACTTGAAAAACTAAGGTTGGCCTCCTGGGTGATGGCTAATAAAGCCCAGGAGCCACCCACCTACTGGGCCTTTGGGCCTCAACTGAAATTGAACCGACGAGGGAGCAGGCCTCAAGTCGGGCCCACAGGGGATGTAGAGGGGCCGAGCCTGAGGTTAGCAGGCTTGTAAAAGAGCCTCCGAACCTCGTGAGAGGGCTCGCAAAAAGTAAGTCCACCACGAACCCCGCTGATATCAGAAAAAAAAAACATTTCTTGGAAGGCAGACATAGTTTTGTGTTGTTGCCGTGACAAATTTATTTATTTATAGGAGACCAGATTTCTTAATAAAATGAAGGGGGGTTTAGAGTTTTCCTCCGTGAATTATCTTAAACGGGACGGAGTCGTAGACAAGTGGAAATATACGGATCAATTTGGAATTGAATTAATCAATTCCTACATTTAACAAAATTGAACCAGCAACTTGGGGATTCCCTAATGCTTTAATGTTTCCCCCAAATAAACCTAAAGAAGGGGATTCCAGCGAGCACAACAACCCGCTTATCCCCTCCCTCTTCTGACATTCTGTTTTGTTGCCGCTCGCACTCGTACCCCAGGTGGTTGAGGGGATGCATCCTTCTTCCCCTCGGCCTTCCCCCACCCAAGTACTATTTAATCTCCAACCCACTCTAATTCTCTTGGGTTCTTCCTCTCTTCCATGGAGGAAGTATACGGTGGCCTTGGCCACCTCTTTGAACTCCCCCCGACCCCCCCCAACCCCTCAGGACCTCATGCCTTTCTTCCTGGCCCAGTCCCTGCCCCCACAGGTGCTGGTGCCTGACCTCTCCTCCTCGCATCCGCCCCAGCCCCCGCCCCCACGGGTGCCTGACCTCCCCCCCGCATCCGCCTCCGCCCCAGCCCCCACTGCTTCATGACCTCCCGACCCCGCTCCTGTCCGCACCTACTGACTCGCCGCCCCTGCCCCCGCTAGTGCCTGACGTCCCCCCCTCGCATCCGCCTCCGTCCCTGCTCCCCCTACTGGTGCCTGACCTCCCACCCTCGCCTCCGCCTCCGCCCCCGCCCCCGGCCTCCCAGCCACGCAACTACCTTGCGTGGCTGAAGAAACAATTAAAACTCCAGGGGGTAAAGCTTGAAACATCCAATCTTTTGAAAGATCTGAAGCAAGCAAGAGGGAACGAGGCCAAGGCCGAGCTATTGAAGGTTATTGTGTGGGACTTCGTTGAAGGAGCAGCAACAGCAGTAGTGATCATGGAGATGCGAGCGTAAGTCTGTTTCTGTAATCCCTTTCTTTATTATAACTATTAATTTTTTTTAAGTGATATAAGCTTTTTCCGAGGAGACATCTCTGCTCTAAATCGGTCGAGGATTTTTAGCAAATTGTTTCAAGGATGGGACTGACCGAACTTGTCGGATTAGCAAAGAAGGTCGTGGCCCTCGCCTCCCTCGAATCGCCGAAGTGGGGCTCCCTCCATACGACTCTGCGGTCAATCAAGACTCAACTTCGTGGTGACTCGGTGAAGCTTGTGCAGACGCTGAGGGAGAGCCGTGCCATCTTCGGTTTCCCGAAGATGTGATGAGGGGATGAGGGTTTTTAAATTTTAAGAAAGAATGATTGTCCTGGGAAGTGGGTTTTTCTATACTTTCTTTTCGTTTCTACGGTTTTTCTAACGAAAACAAACACAGCTTGAAGGACCCTTTGCGACGTAGCTGGATCTTTTCTTTTTGTGCACATTCCATTCCATTACGAAATCTTCCCGTTGAAGCTTATCTTTATCGTGTGCCGGCGTTCTGATTTGTCATCAGCCTCATATCTTGGTCTCTTTGATGCCAAATTATAGTTTATATCTTCACAGGTACCCTCACTGGCCCTCGCGCAAACTTTCATCCCCCGGATTTCCCTCCACGTCGTCAATACGTGATTGGGTTATTTCTGAAGGAACCCGATTCTTCATCTTCCCTTTCAATGAGAAAGCAACGTTATCCTCTATAGTTTCACTTTCTAATTCTCACGCACCATCATGATGATCGCCCCTCTAAGATAAAGCGATCGCTTCCCTTCATTTTCCCAGAAAACTTGGTAGAGTCTCCTACAGCTTCCCAATCAACTTCTGCTGCACCGGTAACGGTAGTTGTTCCATTGACCTCGTAAGCAGAGCGATCCCTTCTTCCCCCTTTCACTGTAAGACTAGAAGTGTCTTCATCATTTTCAACAGCCTTCATCCTTTGTAAGTCACTAAGCGTATCAGCATAAACGATCTCCTTCCTCTGTCGCTTTCGATTTCCAGTGAGATTACTACTAGCATGATCAAAACATTTTGTTTTATCATCCTTCACCTCAAGGGTAGAGTACGCCCATTCTGGTACCTCGTGATCTTCCATGAGACGAAGACGATAATTCTCCTTTAGCTTTCCCTCCAAAACTCATCATCTGATCGGGCTGCGATTTCTCTCTCACTTGGCACATTAGTTCCCAGTGAACTGGTACCTCTACGCATTATCTCTTCCAGCATCTCTTTTCTATCCCGGGCTACAAAACAAAAACTGTTCCACTAAGAGGGGGGTGAATTAGTGTTAATTTCCAAATTCGGATTTTAACGCTTTTTCGTTTTACCCCGCAGCGGAAGAAAGCTTCTGTTAAACAGAACCGTAGATAGGTTTCTGTACAACAGAACGTTCAAGTGTGTTGGCAATTTGTCTGATTGGACACAAGTATTTTTATAGTGGTTCAGCAAATTGCTTACATCCACTCTTCACCCAGATATTTGGATGGTTTCCACTCAAATGTATCTCTGTACAAATTACACAAATGATTGCAACTGAAATCAGATCCAAAGGTTCTGTACAATAGAGGCTTGAGTGGCAGAGCACAGACCAGAAAGGTTCTGTACCGTAGAGGCTCGTTATGTAGCACAAACCCGAAGGTTCTGTACTATAGTAACTTAGGCTCAATACAGACCAGAAGGTTCTGTATCGTAGTAAGTTCGGCACAACACAGATCAGAGGGTTCTGTGTCGAAGAGACTTAGGCACAACACAGACCGAAGGTTCTGTGTCGAAGAAGGTAAGGCACAATACTGACCAGAAGGTTCTATGTCAGACGTGTTAACCTTCTATAGCACAGATCAAGAGATTCTGTACTGTAAGCGTCAACCTTCTATAGAATAGATCCAAGGATTATGTATCACAGAAGGTATCGCACAGACCGTAAGGTTCTGTACCAAGAATGTGTCAATCTTTAACAAACCAAAATGGTTCGTATTAGAAATGACTTGAGATGTGTATAGACCGTAAGGTTCTGCACTAAAGTAGATTCAGACCTTAAGGTTCTGCTCTACAGGAGGTTGTACAGATCCGAAGATTTTGCACTACAGGAGGTTGCACGCGTTAACGTGACTAACAAGGTAGCAAATGCGCAATCCCTCAAGGATAACGACTTCATGGCGTACCCCACGCGAGTACGTAGCGAACCCTACGCAAGCAGACAACGTTCCCTTTGTCTTAGGGTGGACAACGTATCCTTTGTCCTAGGATGAACAGCGTGCCCTCTGTCCTGGGGTGACAGCCTTCCTCCTGTCCTGAGGTGACAACCTTCCTCTTGTCCTGAGGTTGAACAGCGTTCCCTCTGTTCTGGGGTGACAGCCTTCCTCCTGTCCTGAGGTGACAGCCTTCCTTCTGTCCTAAGGTGACAACCTTCCTCTTGTCCTGAGGTTCCTGCACACAGAGCTCTACACAACAAAAGCTGGTTAGTCCCTCACCTTCTGTGCTCCCGAGGTTCAGCCTTTCTCTCCGACCCGCTGCACATTGATCACACGACCTCCAGCCGTGCCTCCAGCCAACGTATCCTGTAGCTTCCAGTCGAGTCCCTCGAGCCCCCGAGTCACTCTCCCAAAAGGTTTCACCAACGATGCAGCTTCCGCCGGTGGTGCTCCTCGTGTGACTAACTTGAACGAATGAAAGAACTAAAGCTCAAGCACACGCTCTTTCTGATCAGAATGGGATAAGGGAAAATGAATGTTCTATTATATTTTTAATCAGAGAGCGTGGCCCCTTTTTATACACAATGTTCAAAGAAGAAAATGCAAGAAAGAAAATATAAATGCATAATCTGTAAAAGAAGAAATTAAAAGTTAGTTCACAAAATAATTAATCTGCAATAATATCATACACGTGCAAACATTCAGATAGAAAATAAATCAGAATAAGATTATAATATATTTTCCATGAATAGTGCACCACAGAAGGTATTGCAGAAGGTTCTGCTTGATAACCTTCTACAGATGGAAACAATCGTTGATTTGTTTCCAAATGACTTGAAGTCAATTCCATCCTGATAAAAACACACGTGAGAGTGTATCTGGACAGGTGGTGGTGATTTGCAATCAAATAATGTTCGTATGTTGATCAAGTAAGCTTACATAAGCCTGTAGACCAAATAATAGAACATTTCCCTATATAGAAGATACATTTCCTTCTACAAGAAATATTATCTCCAATATGATTATTTAAAAATCAAATCATGGTAATCTGATTAGACGAATATCTTAATCAGATAATATATATTTCGTAATTAAATAATTGATAACTAATTATTTAATTACAACAATGATTCTTACAAAAAGATCCTCATTATGAGAAGCTTCTGTAGAATGAATGTTCGACCTTCTGTAATACAGAGGATCCGGTTCATCATCAAAACCGTCCCAACAAAAACATATCAAGATTCAATTCAAACGAGAAATATTAAACAAGGAGTAAGCAAAATATAATATGTGATGAGAATGAGACACATTCTTGTACAAAAAAAGACAGAAAGAAAGTCGGGTAATGACTTGTAAGATTAGGAAACACACTATCAAGTTCTGTCTTCCCTCTCATCTTTTTTGCCTCAATGAGACAGCACGAGGTACCCCCAAACAGACAAATTTGAGATGGAAGACTTTACCAAAGCAAGGCTGCATTACCTAATACTACCAACTGCCCATCTTCTGCTTCGCTCGCTCCAAAATTACCTCCTCAATCGAACCGACACTAACCAATACAAAAACCCTTACTTCTTTCTTCTGCCCTATTCTGTGAGCACGTTCCTCATCCTGTTGATCCATCTGAGGGTTCCGATCACTGTCAAAGATTATAACTGTGTCGGCTGCTTGCAAATTCAAGCCGAGCCCCCGAGCTCGAGTGCTTAACAGAAACATGAAGAAAGGGGAATCCGGGGCATTAAATTGCTTGAGCAGTACCCCTCTCTCTTCAGTTTTGGTAGAGCCATCTAATCTAAGATGTTTAAATTCATGGAGTTGCAGGTAGATTTCCAGAATGTCCATGAGACGAGTCATCTGAGAAAATAGGAGGACCATGTGACCAGCTCTACGAAGATTCGGGAGCAATCTGTCCAGCTGCTCAAATTTTCTTGTTGCTCTTATAATTTCATCCTTCTGCCACATGTTGTATTCGGAAACAAAAAGGTAAGGATGATTACAGCATTTCCTGAGCTGCACGGTGAGGTTTCGCAAATTCTTTGACTTCCCAGATCCTGCAGATTCAACACTTCTTAGCATTTTATGTATGATATACTCTAGCAAAAAAGAAGCTACTGAAGTCCTCGAATGAACATGACCAATGCATGTGAGATACAACTCCAACAAGGAAAAAGGTGACTAGGTAAGCAATTAATTTATGGAAAATTTTATGATGATTGATACATGATCGAAAAACAAAACCAGATAGCAACTAAGATACTAGGACAATGAAACGAGCAATAAAAAACTATAAAACAAAAAATATGACATATTTTGGCAGTGTCCTCACAGGAACCAAATATTTCGAAGGAAACAACCCCGCACGACAGCAAAATTAAAGTGTTCAAACTATTCAGTAAGACCACAGCGGAGGCTCAGTCAAAAAGCATATGTACAAACCAGTATCTAGCCCAACTCTTCCAACATCTGTTACTTGCTAATAATACACTTTCTGCCAGGCTGACAAATCGCATTTTAATATCACTTGAGATTTACTGGGAAGGAATTTCTCCACCTCATCTTTCTTTCTTCATAATATGAATGGTCTAATAACCTTGAGACAAGAACACCAACCACAAGTCAAATATAATAGAAGAGAAAAACAGAAAGGAACTCCCCCGAAAGATAATGGTGCTATAGACTGCTAGGGGTACCCACATGATGCCTGTCAAGGGGAAGGTTCAGGTGCCTATCTCTGTGAGGAAGCTTGCCGTGACGTTCTGGGAGATGAATGGGATTCCATCATCGACTGTGCAAGCGGGGTTGGAGGAAAGGAGGTCGAAGAGGTCAGGACATCCGGGTCCTCTGCCTCCGCATCTGTCGTATCCATCTCATAGTCCTACGTCGGAGGTGAGAAGGGGACTTTCCTAAGCTCTGTCATTGATATGATGCGCATGAGAACTGAAATGGGCATTGCATTTAGTGTTGGCAGGGGACCAGCGGCGGGCATGGACTTGATTTTTTTTTCCCTACTTCTCAGGCTGATAAAACTGTTCTGTGACAGATGGAGCGATCCGGAACCAACAGTCCTCGAAGAAGATCGTCACCCTTCTCCCAGAGGCTAAAGAGTGTTGAGACAAAGGGTGAATCTTTCTGTAATGATAGGTTGATGGAAGTATGTTGGATGTATGTTAGTAGAGCAAAGGCTTGTCTGTAACTTGAAAAATGTAGATGACGCGGCATATACCCCAGGTGGCCGACCACGGGCATTAAAAACTCATCTGGGAGATGCCAGCAATGCTCTCACTACAGCCAAGGAGCCAGATCAAGTCTACTAACCGCAAAGGGATAGCAAGGTCGTCTTACTCAAGGAGGAAGATGTCTCTGCGATTAAATTGCAGGACGAAGCGGAAGCTTCATTCGGCAATATTCTGGGGATGAAGATCACGTCAATTACTACTCTTCCTATGCTTGCTCCCGGTGAGAAGAAGAAGCAATGGAGTGGAATTGGAAGATATGGTCGAACGTGGAGACAACTCCGCCAGGAGTGAAGTCGATTTTATACAAGCATGGTGAAGGTGAAGTTGACCACCGCAAGGCGCCGGGATCATGGCTCGGGCCGCGTGCTTGGGCCCGACGAAGACCCCCGTCACGTTGACGCTCAGGACAAGCTCAAAGCCCTCCTTGGCGTTGTCGGCGATCCGGACATCGTTGGGACCCCCGATCCTCGCGTTGTGGAACATGATGTCGAGCTTGCCGTAGGTCGAGACCGCCGTCGCTACCGCGTTCACCACATTAGTCTCGTTCGTCGTGTCGCAGTGGACGTAGGTGGAGTTCTCGGGTCCAAGGGAATCGCACACCGAGCTGCCAAGGTCGTCCTGGATGTCGGCGATAACCACCTTGACCCCGTGGGTGACTGCGAGACGGGCTGTGCACTCGCCGATTCCGCTTGCCCCTCCCATGATAAGGGCCACTTTACCATCCAACCTTTAAAGAGACAAGAGACAGTGAACATAGATGAAATCAACCAAACGGGGTAAGAGAATTAGGAGGCTTCACAACTAACCTTGTTGCGGATGCAGGGGAAGCCTGAGAATCCATGTTCTTTCTTCTTACACAAAAACAACATTTCTTGGAAGGCAGACACAGTTTTGTGTTCCCGCTGTGACAAAACTAATTGAGTTTTATTTATTTATAGGAGACCGGATTGCTTAATTTTTAATTATTCGTAACAAGAAAAAACATAGGTTTTATAATGAAACATTTGCATCTTAATGGAGGGGGGGAGGGTGTCATTAAATATTGGTGGATAACGACACGGAAACCCACATCGGCATCTTCATGATCCCCCAAAAATCTTACTCATTGAAAATCTTACCAATGGCAAACAAACAACGAATAATCCACACGAACTCGATTTCGGTGCATCTGGGCCAGAGTGGACTGCAAATTTCTAGCCTATTATTACCTTGATGAACAACACAAGTGCAGCAGCATGCAAGGGATTGGACGACCGCCCAGCACTCTATGGCCTCGGTGTAAAAGCTGCTGGCCTTGGACAAGAAAGGACTTCTAAATGTCGCGCAGGCCAACGACTCTCCCCCAATCGAAGCTGGCCGTAAGGAAGAGTCCGAAATGACCGACCGACATCAGTGGCTCCGTACGATTGCGCCCGCCCCGCGGGGGGAAGTACTACGGGCGCCACGTGGTGAGGCCGTGATGGTTGGGGCTACTGGTCCTAAGACTTGCGGCCCATGAAGAAGATGGAAACTTTTGCCCGCAAAGACCCCCCCCCCCCCCGAAACCAATTCCCTCCCATTCCATTTCTTTTGATCCCCAAGTAAAAGGACATGCTTCTGCCGAGAATCCCACCGCAGTGAATCCGGTGAGTTGCCCACTTAGAAAGGAGCTTCCTTTCCTGGAATTCGAACTGGGTTGTGATGAATTTGCTTGTGGTTTTGTGTGTGTTGAGGTTGGGGCTGGATGAAATTGTGGGAGTGCTGTCATCGTTTTAGTTGCTATCTGGATGTGATTGAGTTGTGCACGTATTGGATGGGGGTTCGAATTGGAGATGTTGGGCTCGTTTCGTTAGGTTGTTTGCCCATATTTTTCTGCCTGTGACATGGGCGATGTGTTGAGATGTTTTTCAGGCTGTCGGAAAGCTCGTGCTGGCTATGTCGTGGCCGTGGGTGCTTGTTTTTCTTTTCTTGAGGATCGTGTTCACGTCCGAGTTCGAGTGGAGGCAACAATTCGGGAACGAGCCGGAGCTGAAACCTATTTCTTCTTCTAAGGAGGATATTGGCCGGAGAGAAGAAGTCGTGAAGGAAAGGGTGTGTCCGCTTTTCTTTCCTTTGTGTATCGAACATCTCATGTACATGCTGATTCCATTATGCCGCAATTTCAGAGCAGACGAGTTACAAGGTGCCTGCATTTGCTCCGTTTATGGGCCGAGAAACATCCAGTTAATCTTATTTCATGGGCCTGTCTTGTTTCTTATACACAGAAGATTATTTTGTGGTCTAACAATGGTTCGTCCCTCTTGGCATATGGTTAAAAACTATTAACGTCTGGCAACTTGCTTCTCAATTTGTCGTAATAAGTAAATTTCTTATGAAATCATAATATGTAGGTCTTCGTCAGAGGCCATATGATCTGTACTCTCCTTGAGATTGAGAAACATGAAATACATTGCTGTGGGATTCAACATCCTAATGCCTCTTTACATGCTTGTCAGATGCTTTGATTCAAAGGTTTGTGATTTCCATTTGAAGAAGTATTCTTTGATGAGTTTAGTAGATGCAAACACTTGTTGTCTATCTCTGCTTCTTTCCTTTCTTTTCTTCCCAAAGCTTGCTATTACTTGAGTGAGTGTGGTTGTAACTTGTTGGGAACTCTCTGTTCGAGTTATAGAAGATAGTGGGGTAACGATACCATTGTCTTGTTTCTTTCCTGAGGATCTGCTAATTAAGTGCTTTTTGGTTATTATATCTGAAAATTACTCTAGAATATATATATATAATACTAAAACAAGAACTTTCCATGGTGTTTTTCTTTGCTTAAGTTGTTTTGTCTTGTGACAGTCGT
This sequence comes from Melastoma dodecandrum, assembly GCA_029817715.1. Taxonomy (NCBI): domain Eukaryota; kingdom Viridiplantae; phylum Streptophyta; class Magnoliopsida; order Myrtales; family Melastomataceae; genus Melastoma; species Melastoma dodecandrum. The sequence goes on from JARUPY010000606.1 coordinate 6,870,361, forward strand.
ATTATTGGTATCAGAGCCATTTCTTTCTTTTTTTTTAAGGGGAATGAGAGATCTAGACTAGGAACCCTACCTGGAGAAACACCTTGCCCACACCACCATGGATAACACTATTCATACTAGCTCTACCGTGATGAATGCTCCCATCACTTTAGAATCAGGCCTTAGTATAAGAACCTCTACTTCCGATAAACTTGGAGGGTTATATGAGATAACCCATAAAGAAGAATGGGAGGAAACAAAACTTCCTCTCCTCAACCCATATGCCGCCTTCACTAGGCCTTCCTTGAATCCCATAAGGAGTATCCGGACGCTGATCAGACATCCTTCGTCAAAGGTATCAGAGTATGTCCAGGCCAGCAAATTCAGCCAACACCCCATGTGGGCCACTCACAAGGAACAATTTGTGTCCCTACAACTGCCTGCTGAATTCCCTAAACAGTGGATTGACAGGGGATATACTCATCTCCACTTTGGAGCCATTAGACTTGCACTGACCTACCATGGCAGGAAAGGTCTTCCAGCCACAGCAAGAATGGCCATTTTGGACGTCAGATACAGGGAATATCAACATGCTTGTATAGGCACTGTAGAAACAACACTAAATGCTGGGACAGTATTTGTTACACTTTATCCCAACTTCTGTATGTCTCTACAAGATTCCAACATACTGAATGCCTTGCAAGTACAGGTCCAGATTGCAGGACCAGAACTGGATGAGAATTCCATTGAAGCAACCCTGCACTATCAGATGGCTTACAGAGTGCAAAATCATGCACTCGACCTCAACGTTGCTGACAATAACGGTGATGCTTTACTTATTCGAAGCGATTACCATAACTCACAGGCCCCTACATGCTTATATGTACCCAGGCAAATCAGCAGAGATGACCTCCTCAAACTCTTGCCTGAAAGGTGGATCACCAACTATGAAAGAACTCAACAGAAGGTCAAACCCATCCAGTCGTCTGAAACAAAGTTCATCAGGAATAAAGACGGCACAGTAATCATCAAGTTTGACCGGACACATGAGAAGGATGCCCCAACTCCTTCGATCTTCCCGACTATGTTTATGATGCAACCTCTTCCTCGGCGGAAGAAACCTGATCCCCTTAACCGTATCATCCATTCCTTTGATGAACAGGGACAAGAAACGTATCACTTCAGAGACCCAGCAACTGACCACTGCTACTGGGACGTTTGTTCCTCAGACATTTGCGGATGCAAAGACGAGCATCTCTCAAGCGATGATGAGGATACCAGGAGAAAAAAGAAGTCACAAAGAAAACCTGTTGACTCTGACTCTGACAGTGATGATGATCAGGATCAAAGACCCTTCAAAGATGATGAGACAGATGCCGCTCCCCAAATCAAAACAGATTATGGAGCATGGCAGTTCCTGATTGACCAGGCCCCACGGTTACGGCCTAAAAAGAAGCCCTCAAAGGTATTACCCTGCTACCGAAATATTCTTAAGTGGCAGAAGAAAAACCCTTCTTCGCAGATAATCCTAGGTGAAGCAACACCCACCAGTTGTGCTCAAGAGGCTGTAAAGCCAATATCCACCAGCACCCCATTAGAGATCATGATGATGGGAAGACCTGGAGAGTTGAACTTCCCAACTCAAAATGAGCAGACCATTGACGGTATTAAGTATTGTTCCAAAATTCCTATTCCGACAGGTGTTGATGCACAGGGAAACCCCCTGAGAAATAGTACTGCAGAACATGTCCTAAATTGGCAAAGCCAAAATGCTTTAGCACAAAATGCAGGACTCAACACTATCTGCAGAAAAATAGACACTGTCCAAGAACTTTTGACAGGAACAGAAGCCAGGCTCAGTGCAAAAATAGACGCTCACCAGGATAAAAACCAGGCGATGCTCCAATCCCTTCATAAGAGGTTAGAGAACTTTGAAAAGGGTAAATACCCTTCTTATTTCAGGTCTGACCCAGATGATGAGATCGCCAAGCTTAAAAGGCAGATCAAGATCATAGAAGACAAGCAGGTGGATTTAAACAAACAACCAGACCCTGCCAGTCTACTAAGCTTTGGACGACCACAAGTTATCCCACAAAGCTATGGTTTAAGTCTGAATCCCATCTCAAAGCCTTTTGATATTTTGGATTTTGGTAACAGGACTTCTTCATTTATGCAAGTACCCTCTAATGCTCCTCCTCTATATGGACAAGTTGGAAAGAAAGATCCTGCAGAAATCAGAGAAGTTATTAGAGAACAGCAGAAGTCATCTAGAAGAAGGAATGAGATTAGAGAAGGCAAAAGAAAGGCAGAAAGCTCCAAACCTGCAGAAAGACACCAAACACCCAGTCCGGAGACACAGTCTAGTCCTAGCCCTCAGACGCAACAGTTAATGATCAGAGGACATCAGGACTCTCTTGATTGCCCAACAAGGAAATGGGTAACATCGACTACTCTTCAGTCCTCACCCAGTCTTTCTGAAAATACTTCTGACGGTTATTATGATAACCACGACCCTATTGGAAGCTATTTCTCCCAGTCTCCACCATTTATGCCTTCCCAGATTCTCATGCCAAATAGGTATGAAGAATCCCACACTTCTGAGAGTTCATCAGAAGAAACCACCTCCTCATCTGAGGAAAGCACCTCTACGGGTGAATCAGAACAGGTATCTGATGTTACTTCAGAAACCTCATCCTTAGTATTAACCCATGTATTCATGGCAGACAGAGAGGAGACAGAAACCAGTACCTATAGACAGGAGGAAGTACAGTCAGATGAATCAATGGAAGAAACTCCTCCTAGGAGAACAGAGGGAAATACCAAGTTTACCTTTGATGACATACCACGACACCAATGGCCTCAGCGCATACAAGATTTTCTTGCGTGGTGTATTCACAAAAGGGTAACTGTATATAACACCTCTGATATCCTTACAGACTTGACCTCCAATTTTCATGGCACCCTGCAGACATGGTGGAACCTGTTCTCAGAACAAGATCAAATCCAAATGGTAAATATGACTTTACCAGACTTCATGAACAACCTCCACCTTCATCTAATTGGCAACCCAAATGACCTCCTAGAAGAGAAGAGGACAGAATTCTTCCAGCGAAGATGCTGCTCGTACAAGGTACAAGATTTGGATAAACATTTCCAAAGAATGCTGCACCTATTCTTGCATTTAGGAGGAGACAATACATACAAACCTGTATTTTTATCCTCGATAGAACCACCTATATCTGCTATGGTTGAGAAAAGTCTTATCAGCAAAAATGTTAGGATTGCTCAACTAACAGTCGGACAGATTCAGCAAGAAATCATCTCTGGGGTCAATGAACTGTGCCAAAGGAAAGAAATCATTCAAGGATTTCTGAATCAAGACAAACGTCTAGACCAAGTTTGCCGAGCCAAGAAAAACAGGTACAAAATTAAGTGTACCACCAAAGACTTGTGCTCTTGTGCTCCAGGACCAAAGCCCCACAAGATAAAGCATGGGAAGAAGGACTCCTCCAAAGGAAAGAATTTCCCTAAAAAATCACGCAGATTTCCAAAGAAGTGGAAAAGATTTATTAGGTTCAAGAAGAAGGTTGGACCACAAAGGAAGTCCACCAGATGCTTCATTTGCAATAAGCCTGACCACTTTGCAAAAAACTGCCCCAGAAGGGGAAAAGGCTTAATGGATCAAATTGAAAAATGCACCCAGACATCCCTGCGGGATGATGATCTTGAATCTCTTTTCTCCTTAGAAGAATTCCCAACTAAAAAGACAGTTTTTTGTCTTGAAGGAGAATTTTCAGAACCAGATACTGAAGAAGGAATATACACCATCAGAGTTCATCCAGAAGGACAGAACCTCCCCGTCATTCCTATAAGGCAAGTACCTTCTGAAGAATCCAATAATGGTATCATCATTGTTACAGAGTACTCTGATAAGGAAGAACCTCATAAAGATGATTCACTCCAACAACTCCCACTCATTGCTGCATCTCAAATGGCACCACATATAAAGGTCCAGGTATATTTTTCCAAGTACCATAGACCAGTTACTGCCATTGCTTTCATAGACACTGGAGCAGCAGAAAGCATGATTAACCCGATTCTTGTACCGCCACAATTCCTGATTCCATACATGAAGAAATTTGTGGCTGCATCAAGTGACGTGTTCCATACCACTCACAAGACTAAGAATTTAAAGATAAAGCTTTTTCACAATTGCATTATCCAATCCTCCTTATATGTCACAGATCTTCCAGGGAGAGATATAGTACTTGGATGGAACATTCTGCACAAATTACCAGAGTTGATGATCTTGTCTACAGGCCTCAAATATCATGGAAATTTCAAGCCATACACATCACTAACCCGGATGTTTTCCATTGAGCCTGCAGAAAGAATGAAACAATTGTTCAGCTCATCCTTTGCAGAAAGTCATGAAGAGTTTCTACAGAAATGCCCTCATCCATTATGGAAGAACTCAAAGTTCTTTGTTCGGCTGCCATTCAAGCAGAATGAAGACATTAATCCCACAAAGGCTAGTCATTCAGGTATGAATCCTGATGATACTAAAGCTGCTAAAAAAGAATGTGCTTCCTTATTGCAGCAGGGATTAATTGAGCCAACAGACTCACAGTGGGCATGCGAAGCATTTTACGTAAACAAGCGTTCCGAACAGATCAGGGGAAAACGGAGGTTAGTTATAAATTATCAGCCTCTAAATCAGTTCCTACAGGATGATAAGTTTCCCGTGCCAAGACGAACGGTATTGTTCTCTTCACTTGCAAAAGCAAAAATCTTTTCAAAGTTTGACCTTAAAAGTGGCTTTTGGCAACTTGGCATACACCCTGATGATAAATGGAAAACGGGATTTTGTATCCCAGATGGACATTACCAATGGACAGTTTTGCCCTTTGGACTAAAAACTGCCCCATCACTTTTCCAGAAAGCTATGATAAAGATCTTTGAACCGATCTTGGACTCTGCACTTGTCTATATTGATGACATCCTGCTATTCAGCCTAGACAGGCCTTCACATGAGAAACTGCTAGGACAATTTGCAGGCCTTGTACAGGAACATGGCATAATGCTCTCAGAGAGAAAGATGAGACTCTTTAAACATTCAGTGGAATTCTTGGGAATGAGACTATCAAATGGACAATATCACCCTGGACCCCATATAGCCCAAGAATTATTAAAATTCCCGGACCTAAATCTTACAAAGAAACAAGTCCAACAGTTTTTGGGAATTGTTAATTACCTGAGAGATTTTGTTCCTAACATCAGCAGGTACACCAGTCCATTAGAGGCCCAACTCAAGAAGGATTCATCACCTTGGGGACCAGCCCAAACCGAAGCAGTTAAGTATCTAAAGACCCATTTACAGATGCTTCCCCCTTTGCAGATCCTTTCAGATGGAGTCCGCATCCTCCAAACAGATGCGAGTGATCAATTTTGGGCCGCCATCCTTTTAGAAGAAAAGAATGGTAAACGGCAGGTATGTGCCTATAAGTCTGGGAGATTTAATACAGCTGAGCAACACTATCACTCAACAATGAAGGAAATTCTAGCAGTCAAGTATGGCATTAAGAAATTTGAGTTCCATCTCATTGGCCATCATTTTATTGTTGAAAGTGACATGTCTTCTTTCCCATCTATGATTAAGTTCACACAGAAGAAGATACCGAATGCACAGCTACTCAGACTCTCAGAATGGTTTTCCCAGTATACCTTCACTGCCAAACATATCAAAGGAAAGACCAATGTGGTTGCTGACTTTCTTTCCCGGCCCTTTGATATATCTAATCCTTCACTACATGAAGTTCCAAGCTTGCAGGCCATGATACGCACATATGTGCCTAAACCTTTGGATATGAGGAGAATTCTTCCTCCAGAGATTATCCACTATGATAACAAGGAACACGTGGAAGAAGTCCTTGCCAATGCTGGCCTCATGGTAAAACGATACCTGGAAAGGATTTTTAGCAAATACGGACGAATGATGTTCCCAGAACAAGGACTACATCCCTGCTACCCTTTCCTCAGAGTCATATCTATTGAGCCAATGAGTATCTTTCCTGAAGAACTAAAATGGCTCTTATGGTATCTCCTGCATAAGTACATAATGGCTCTTGAATTCCCCACCGAAGAACTACTCACTTATCTGGGACAATTGGGAGATCTCTATACTTTCACACCACACAGAAGGCCTCACTCTCACTTGGCTGAAGTATTATCGTGGTTTGCTCCACTAATACAGTGGAAGATCTGGATTGAAGCTCACCAAAACAAATACTTCAAGTTCGGTGATATAACCCCATATTCAGTTTATCTTTTTCGCAGGTACTGGTATTTCGACTCAAGGCTACAGACAATGGCATCCATCAACACAGTAGACGAATTCGCCAGTCTTCCCTTTTCTCTAGTATATGAAGCTCCACTCCATTCAGACAGAGAAATGGCCATCACCGACAACGAATTTCTGAAGATCAGACTCTGTAAAGAAAACGGAGTTCCATACTTAGACCCAGACGTCGTACTTCAACACCAGATCCAGTTCACAGACCCGAACCATGTCCACATGCTTCAATGTGCGCTCCACCAGCACGAACATCACGATGACGGAGTATATTGGGAAGATATTGCACAAGACTTCCTAAACAAGGTGGACCTTGGCCCAAGCTCATCAGGCCCATCCGGCCCAAATCCAGAATCTTTATCAGCGAGTCACTCATCCACTCAAAAAAGAAGTTCAGAACACTTCCCCGACAATCGAGGGAAGCGACCAAGAGAGTAGCCGCCCACGAGGAATAAAGAAGATGCCTTAGCGATAAGGCCGGCACAAGCAGCCAATTAACTTTCCAAAAGCTGCAAGATTCCTCCGCAAATTTCGCCCCACTAATTTCGCTTTACAGCTTTTCGCATAGTGAAATCCTTGTAATATAAATAGACACTCCCACCAGAGGAGCAAGGCAGAGCAATTTACATCCAGAGCTATTACACAAGTAGTTTTCCACTATCCATGGCCGGCTAAGCTTTTCCTAAGGTGTTATCCAGTAGTGGTGATTCCCTAGATCGACGATCTCTCAAGAAACCCCCTCACCTTCGATAAACCCAAAAACATATGCAAAACCAGAAAACCCAAAAACATTCAAAAACCAGAAAACCCAAACTCATGACTCTATTGTCCAGCATTCATCGTATGCTTTATCTTACATTCATTTTATCACTCTTGTTTCCAGAGTTTTCCAGGTTCTGCTTTGTTTTACTTATTTACCCTCTATCACCGTTGTTGATATTTGTGTTTGGTTAAAACTGGCAAACTTCTTACCTTTCTGTGTCCATGATATCTAATTCAGTATAATGGTATGACCTGTTTAAGGAAAAGACTCTTCCTTGTGATAAGTACTGTGATTTTGGCTGCTTAAAACCCTGATTGTGAAATGGATGTTTGCAGTACCCTGTTAACTCGGTAGAGTTCTCTCAGAACCGTAAAGCTATCGACTGCCATAAGGACCACTTGCCGTTATAGCCAGGAGGGCTGCCAGGCGCAGGTCGCGGCCACTGATAGTAGGTGTGATGAGACCTCCACTAGGAAGACAGCGTTTCCGCAAACCTCCCTTTCCCAACAGTAATGTCTTACGTAGCCACTTCCACAGCATTCGTCGACAATATGACGAGCCACTCTGGAAAAAGAAGAAAACTCTTAAACATTTTACCCGTACCATCACTGCATTAGATGAGTACATAGACTATAAGGCCCGAAACTGTGTACTTCACACAATTGAGGCCCAGCTTTCCTATTTCAACTGCATGGAACCAGGTGAGGAATGGATCTTCCTCAACCCTTGGGACTTATGTGGCGGATGGATTTCCCTCCGCAACCATGTCCAGTATCGGCAGTATCTTGCTTGGTATATCAAGCAACATCTGTATCTATCTACTGCCTAATTTTATCCTTGTATTTTTCCGCTGCCTTATTTCCGACCTTGAGCAACTCTCGCGTTGTTCTGTTCTGGTGGTCGAAGCTTCTGTCTTTGTACAACTCTTCCTTTCTTTATCTGATTAGATGTCAGCTTCAGTGTCTTTCTATCCTTCTTTGCTTGAGTTCTCCCGTGACAGTCGTATTATTGGTATCAGAGCCTTTCCTTTCTTTTCTTCGAGGGGAGTGAGAGATCTAGACAGTAATACGACTGTCACAAGACAAAACAACTTAAGGATAGAAAAACACTGAAGCTGACATCTAATCAGATAAAGAAAGGAAGAGTTGTACAAAGACAGAAGCTTCGACCACCAGAACAGAACAACGCGAGAGTTGCTCAAGGTCGGAAATAAGGCAGCGGAAAAATACTAAAAGGATATCCGAGTCCTTTTAGCAGAACATTTAAAATTAGGCAGTGGATAAATACAGATGTTGCTTGATATACCAAGCAAGATACTGCCGATACTGGACATGGTTGCGGAGGGAAATCCATCCGCCACATAAGTCCCAAGGGTTGAGGAAGATCCATTCCTCACCTGGTTCCATGCAGTTGAAATAGGAAAGCTGGGCCTCAATTGTGTGAAGTACACAGTTTCGGGCCTTATAGTCTATGTACTCATCTAATGCAGTGATGGTACGGGTAAAATGTTTAAGAGTTTTCTTCTTCTTCCAGAGTGGCTCGTTATACTGTCGACGGATGCTGTGGAAGTGGCTACGTAAGACATCACTATTGGGAAAGGGGGGGTTTGCGGAAACGCTGTCTTCCTAGTGGAGGTCTCATCACACCTACTATCAGTGGCCGCGACCTGCGCCTGGCAGCCCTCCTGGCTATAACGGCAAGTGGTCCTTATGGCAGTCGATAGCTTTACGGTTCTGAGAGAACCCTACCGAGTTAACAGGGTACTGCAAACATCCATTTCACAATCAGGGTTTTAGGCAACCAAAATCACAGTACTCATAACAAGAGTTAGAGTTTGTCTGGGGAAGAGTCTTTTCTTTAAACAGGTCATACCATTATACTGAATTAGATAGACACAAAATAGCAAGATAAGAAGTTTGCCAGTTTTAACCAAGCACAAATATCAACAAAGGTGATAAAGGATAAATAAATAAACTAAAGCAGAACCTGGAAAACTCTGGAAATAAGAGTGATAAAATAAATACAAAGTAAAGCATACGCTGGATGCTGGACAATAGAGACATGAGTTTTGGATTTTCTGGTTTTTGAATGTTTTTGGGTTTTCTGGTTTTGCATATGTTTTTGGGTTTATCGAAGGTGAGGGGGTTTCTTGAGAGATCGTCGATCTAGGGAATCACCACTACTGGATAACACCTTAGGAAAAGCTTAGCCGGCCATGGATAATGGAAAACTACTTGTGTAATAGCTCTGGATGTAAATTGCTCTGCCTTGCTCCTCTGGTGGGAGTGTCTATTTATATTACAAAGATTTCACTATGCGAAAAGCTGTAAAGCTAAATTAGTGGAGCGAAATTTGCGGAGGAATCTTGCAGCTTTTGGAAAGTTAATTGGCTGCTTGTGCCGGCCTTATCGCTAAGGCATCTTCTTTATTCCTCGTGGGCGGCTACTCTCTTGGTCGCTTCCCTCGATTGTCGGGGAAGTGTTCTGAACTTCTTTTTTGAGTGGATGAGGGACCCGCTGATGAAGATTCTGGATTTGGGCCGGATGGGCCTGATGAGCTTGGGCCAAGGTCCACCTTGTTCAGGAAGTCTTGTGCAATATCTTCCCAATATACTCCGTCATCGTGATGTTCGTGTTGGTGGAGCGCACATTGAAGCATGTAGACATGGTTCGGGTCTGTGAACTGGATTTGATGTTGGAGTACGACGTCTGGGTCTAAGTATGGAACTCCGTTTTCTTTACAGAGTCTGATCTTCAGAAATTCGTTGTCGGTGATGGCCATTTCTCTGTCTGAATGGAGTGGAGCTTCATGTACTAGAGAAAAGGGAAGACTGGCGAATTCGTCTACTGTGTTGATGGATGCCATTGCCTGTAGCCTTTAGTCGAAATACCAGTACCTGCGAAAAAGATAAACTGAATATGGGGTTATATCACCGAACTTGAAGTATTTGTCTTGGTGAGCTTCGATCCACATCTTCCACTGTATTAGTGGGGCAAACCACGATAGTACTTCAGCTAAGTGAGAGTGAGGCCTTCTGTGTGGTGTGAAAGTATAGAGATCTCCCAATTGTCCCAGATAAGTGAGTAGTTCTTCGGTGGGGAATTCAAGAGCCATTATGTACTTATGCAGGAGATACCATAAGAGCCATTTTAGTTCTTCGGGAAAGATACTCATTGGCTCAATAGATATGACTCTGAGGAAAGGGTAGCAGGGATGTAGTCCTTGTTCTGGGAACATCATTTGTCCGTATTTGCTAAAAATCCTTTCCAGGTATCGTTTTACCATGAGGCCAGCATTGGCAAGGACTTCTTCCACGTGTTCCTTGTTATCATAGTGGATAATCTCTGGAGGAAGAATTCTCCTCATATCCAAAGGTTTAGGCACATAAGTGCGTATCATGGCCTGCAGGCTTGGAACTTCCTGTAGTGAAGGATTAGATATATCAAAGGGCCGGGAAAGAAAGTCAGCAACCACATTGGTTTTTCCTTTGATATGTTTAGCAGTGAAGTTGTACTGGGAGAACCATTCTGAGAGTCTGAGTAGCTGTGCATTCGGTATCTTCTTCTGTGTGAACTTAATCATAGATGGGAAAGAAGACATGTCACTTTCAACAATAAAATGATGGCCAATGAGGTGGAACTCAAATTTTTTAATGCCATACTTGACCGCTAGAATTTCCTTCATTGTTGAGTGATAGTGTTGCTCAGCTGTATTAAATCTCCCAGACTTATAGGCACATACCTGCCGTTTACCATTCTTTTCTTCTAAGAGGATGGCGGCCCAAAATTGATCACTCGCATCTGTTTGGAGAATGCGGACTCCATCTGAAGGGATCTGTAAAGGGGGAAGCATCTGTAAATGGGTCTTTAGATACTTAACTGCTTCGGTTTGGGCTGGTCCCCAGGGTGATGAATCCTTCTTGAGTTGGGCCTCTAATGGACTGGTGTACCTGCTGATGTTAGGAACAAAATCTCTCAGGTAATTAACAATTCCCAAAAACTGTTGAACTTGTTTCTTTGTAAGATTCGTGTCTGGGAATTTTAATAATTCTTGGGCTATATGAGGTCCAGGGTGATATTGTCCGTTAGATAGGCTCATTCCCAAGAATTCCACTGAATGTTCAAAGAGTCTCATCTTTTTCTCTGAGAGCATTATGCCATGTTCTTGTACAAGGCCTGCAAATTGTCCTAGCAGTTTCTCATGTGAAGGCCTGTCTGGGCTGAATAGCAGGATGTCATCAATATAGACAAGTGCAGAGTCCAAGATTGGTTCAAAGATCTTTATCATAGCTTTCTGAAAAAGTGATGGGGCAGTTTTTAGTCCAAAGGGCAAAACTGTCCATTGGTAATGTCCATCTGGGATGCAAAATCCCGTTTTCCATTTATCATCAGGGTGTATGCCAAGTTGCCAAAAGCCACTTTTAAGGTCAAACTTTGAAAAGATTTTTGCTTTTGCAAGTGAAGAGAACAATACCGTTCGTCTTGGCACGGGAAACTTATCATCTTGTAGGAACTGATTTAGAGGCTGATAATTTATAACTAACCTCCGTTTTCCCCTGATCTGTTCGGAACACTTGTTTACGTAAAATGCTTCGCATGCCCACTGTGAGTCTGTTGGCTCAATTAATCCCTGCTGCAATAAGGAAGCACATTCTTTCTTAGCAGCTTTAGTATCATCAGGATTCATACCTGAATGACTAGCCTTTGTGGGATTAATGTCTTCATTCTGCTTGAATGGCAGCCGAACAAAGAACTTTGAGTTCTTCCATAATGGATGAGGGCATTTCTGTAGAAACTCTTCATGACTTTCTGCAAAGGATGAGCTGAACAATTGTTTCATTCTTTCTGCAGGCTCAATGGAAAACATCCGGGTTAGTGATGTGTATGGCTTGAAATTTCCATGATATTTGAGGCCTGTAGACAAGATCATCAATTCTGGTAATTTATGCAGAATGTTCCATCCAAGTACTATATCTCTCCCTGGAAGATCTGTGACATATAAGGAGGATTGGATAATGCAGTTGTGAAAAAGCTTTATCTTTAAATTCTTAGTCTTGTGAGTGGTATGGAACACGTCACTTGATGCAGCCACAAATTTCTTCATGTATGGAACCAGGAATTGTGGCGGTACAAGAATCGGGTTAATCATGCTTTCTGCTGCTCCAGTGTCTATGAAAGCAATGGCAGTAACTGGTCTATGGTACTTGGAAAAATATACCTGGACCTTTATATGTGGTGCCATTTGAGAAGCAGCAATGAGTGGGAGTTGTTGGAGTGATTCGTTTTTATCAGGTTCTTCTTCATCAGAGTCCCCTGTAATAATGATGGTATCATTATTGGATTCTTCAGAAGGTACTTGCCTTATAGGAATGATGGGAAAGTTCTGTCCTTCTGGATGAACTCTGATGGTGTATATTCCTTCTTCAGTATCTGTTTCTGAAAATTCTCCTTCAAGACAAAAAACTGTCTTTTTAGTTGGGAATTCTTCTAAGGAGAAAAGAGATTCAAGATCATCATCCCGCAGGGATGTCTGGGTGCATTCTTCAATTTGCGCCATTAAGCCTTTTCCCCTTCTGGGGCAGTTTTTTGCAAAGTGGTCAGGCTTATTACAAATGAAGCATCTGGTGGACTTCCTTTGTGGTCCAACCTTCTTCTTGAACCTGAGAAATCTCTTCCACTTCTTTGGAAACCTGCGTGATTTTTTAGGAAACTTTTTTCCTTTGGAGGAGTCCTTCTTCTCATGTTTTGTCTTGTGGGGCATAGTTCCTGGAGCACAAGAGCACAAGTCTTTGGTGGTACACTTAATTTTGTACCTGTTTTTCTTGGCTCGGCAGACTTGGTCTAGACGTTTGTCTTGATTCAGAAATCCTTGAATGATTTCTTTCCTCTGGCACAGTTCATTGACCCCAGAGATGATTTCTTGCTGAATCTGCCCGACTGTTAGTTGAGCAATCCTAACATTTTTGCTGATAAGACTTTTCTCAACCATAGCAGATATAGGTGGTTCTATCGAGGATAGAAATACAGGTTTGTATGTATTGTCTCCACCTAAATGCAAGAATAGATGCAGCATTCTTTGGAAATGTTTATCCAAATCTTGTACCTTGTACGAGCAGCATCTTCGCTGGAAGAATTCTGTCCTTTTCTCTTCTAGGAGGTCATTTGGGTTGCCAATTAGATGAAGGTGGAGGTTGTTCATGAAATCTGGTAAAGTCATATTTACCATCTGGATTTGATCTTGTTCTGAGAACAGATTCCACCATGTCTGCAAGGTGCCATGAAAATTGGAGGTCAAGTCTGTAAGGATATCAGAGGTGTTATATACAGTTACCCTTTTGTGAATACACCACGCAAGAAAATCTTGTATGCGCTGAGGCCATTGGTGTCGTGGTATGTCATCAAAGGTAAACTTGGTATTTCCCTCTGTTCTCCTAGGAGGAGTTTCCTCCATTGATTCATCTGACTGTACTTCCTCCTGTCTATAGGTACTGGTTTCTGTCTCCTCTCTGTCTGCCATGAATACATGGGTTAATACTAAGGATGAGGTTTCTGAGGTAACATCAGATACCTGATCTGTTTCATCTGTAGAGGTGCTTTCCTCAGATGAAGAGATGGTTTCTTCTGATGAGCTTTCAGAAGTGGGGGATTCTTCGTACCTATTTGTCATGAGAATCTGGGAAGGCATAAATGGTGGACACTGGGAGAAATAGCTTTCAATAGGGTCATGGTTATCATAATAACCGTCAGAAGTATTTTCAGAAAGACTGGGTGAGGACTGAAGAGTAGTCGTTGTTACCCATTTTCTTGTTGGGCAATCAAGAGAGTCCTGATGTCCTCGTATCATTAACTGTTGTGTCTGAGGGCTAGGACTAGACTGCGTCTCTGGACTGGGTGTTTGGTGTCTTTCTGCAGGTTTGGAGCTTTCAGCCTTTCTCTTGCCTTCTCTAATCTCATTCCTTCTTCTGGATGACTTCTGCTGTTCTCTAATAACTTCTCTGATTTCTGCAGGATCTTTCTTTCCAATTTGTCCATACAGAGGAGGAGCATTAGAGGATACTTGCATAAATGAAGAAGTCCTGTTACCAAAATCCAAAATATCAAAAGGCTTTGAGATGGGATTCAGACTTAAACCATAGCTTTGTGGGATAACTTGTGGTCGTCCAAAGCTTAGTAGACTGGCAGGGTCTGGTTGTTTGTTTAGATCCACCTGCTTGTCTTCTATGATCTTGATCTGCCTTTTAAGCTTGGCGATCTCATCATCTGGGTCAGACCTGAAATAAGAAGGGTATTTACCCTTTTCAAAGTTCTCTAACCTCTTATGAAGGGATTGGAGCATCGCCTGGTTTTTATCCTGATGAGCATCTATCTTTGCATTGAGTCGTGCTTCTGTTCCTGTCAAAAGTTCTTGAACAGTGTCTATTTTTCTGCAGATAGTGTTGAGTCCTGCATTTTGTGCTAAGGCATTTTGGCTTTGCCAATTGAGGACATGTTCTGCAGTACTATTTCTCAGGGGATTACCCTGTGCATCAACACCTGTCGGAATAGGAATTTTGGAACAATACTTAATACCGTCAATGGTTTGCTCATTTTGAGTTGGGAAGTTCAACTCTCCAGGTCTTCCCATCATCATGATCTCTGATGGGGTGCTGGTAGGTATCGGCTTTTCAGCCTCTTGAGCACAACTGGTGGGTGTTACTTCACCTAGGATTACCTGCGAAGAAGGGTTCTTCTTCTGCCACTTAAGAATATTTCGGTAGCAGGGTAATACCTTTGAGGGCTTCTTTTTAGGCCGTAACCGTGGGGCCTGGTCAATCAGGAACTGCCATGCTCCATAATCTGTTTTGATTTGGGGAGCGGCATCTGTCTCATCATCTTTGAAGGGCTTGTGATCCTGATCATCATCACTGTCAGAGTCAGAGTCAACAGGTTTTCTTTGTGACTTCCTTTTTCTCCTGGTATCCTCATCATCGCTTGAGAGATGCTCGTCTTTGCATCCGCAAATGTCTGAGGAACAAACGTCCCAGTAGCAGTGGTCAGTTGCTGGGTCTCTGAAGTGATACGTTTCTTGTCCCTGTTCATCAAAGGAATGGATGATACGGTTAAGGGGATCAGGTTTCTTCCGCCGAGGAAGAGGTTGCATCATAAACATAGTCGGGAAGATCGAAGGAGTTGGGGCATCCTTTTCATGTGTCCGGTCAAACTTGATGATTACTGTGCCGTCTTTATTTCTGATGAACTTTGTCTCAGACGACTGGATGGGTTTGACCTTCTGTTGAGTTCGCTCATAGTTGGTGATCCATTTTTCAGGCAAAAGTTTAAGGAGGTCATCTCTGCTGATCTGCCTGGGTACATATAAGCATGTAGGAGCTTGTGAGTTATGGTAATCACTTCGAATAAGTAAAGCATCACCGTTATTCTCAGCAACGTTGAGATCCAATGCATGGTTTTGCACTCTGTAAGCCATCTGATAGTGCAGGGTTGCTTCAATGGAATTCTCATCCTGTTCTGGTCCTGCAATCTGGACCTGTACTTGCAAGGCATTCAGTATGTTGGAATCTTGTAGAGACATACAGAAGTTGGGATAAAGTGTAACAAATACTGTCCCAGCATTTAGTGTTGTTTCTACAGTGCCTATACAAGCATGTTGATATTCCCTGTATCTGACGTCCAAAAGGGCCATTCTTGCTGTGGCTGGAAGACCTTTCCTGCCATGGTAGGTCAGTGCAAGTCTAATGGCTCCAAAGTGGAGATGAGTATATCCCCTGTCAATCCACTGTTTAGGGAATTCAGCAGGCAGTTGTAGGGACACAAATTGTTCCTTGTGAGTGGCCCATATAGGATGTTGGCTAAATTTGCTAGCCTGGACATACTCGAGTACTTTGGCTGAGGGATGTCTTATCAGCGTCCGGATACTCCTTATGGGATTCAAGGAAGGCCTAGTGAAGGCGGCATATGGGTTGAGGAGAGGAAGTTTTGTTTCCTCCCATTCTTCTTTATGGGCTATCTCATATAACCCTCCAAGTTTGTCAGAAGTAGAGGTTCTTATACTAAGGCCTGATTCTAAAGTGATGGGAGCATTCATCACGGTAGAGCTAGTATGAATAGTGTTATCCATGGTGGTGTGGGCAAGGTGTTTCTCCAGGTGGGGTTCCTAGTCTAGATCTCTCACTCCCCTCGAAAAGAAAAAAGGAAAGGCTCTGATACCAGATATATATAAAAAAAAAATATTAAAACAAGCAATTTGGATCTCAATTGATTTATGGGACTTGTAGATAATTGGGTTTAGTTCTGATTCTTGCTGCAGATTATCATATCGCAGGAGAGAAATATCCAGAAGCTCCAAGAGCTTGTTAGGAACCTTCATCAACAGTTGCTAAATTGCAAAAGAGGTAACATCAATGTCACCAGTATGCCATTTGACGAGATGCTAACAAAACTGGACCGGATGCCTACATGGGAGGATTGACCCTTATTGTTAGTAACCTAGGAGTGCTCGAGCTTGTAAGTTTGTCGTTGTATTTCATTATTCCCATTGATTGTTTTTATCACTTCGATGCTCTTTGCTATTCACCTAATCGTATATGAAGTCCTCTCTCTGATTGTTCCATTTAAATGTTCCTTTCACAGCAGAGTTCCTCTCTCTGATTGTTCCATTTAAATGTTCCTTTCACAGCAGAGTTTTGTCCTTATCATGTGCCTAATACCATGCCAGTAATAAACATACCCACTTTACTTCGACATTTTATATGGAACCTTGAAGATTTTGTGCCATCGAATTCTATTTATTGCTGCCTGCCGCATTAAGAAGCTGGTGTTTAGTAAACCACCTGGAAAAACTTGCTGGGTTCTTACCCTTTACCATGTTTATAGGTGCTTCTGCGTTTTCCCTAAATCGAGTAAGACTTTTCTTTTCTTTTTCTAACTAGCAAGAGGTATTCTCTCATTAATTAGAGCTTTTTCGGTTATTTCTTAGAGCTCTTGTTTTCTGCAATTTCATGTTTAAGTTAGAAAGTCTATGCAAACTTGCCATAGAATTGAGTCATGTTGAAGAAAGGACTTGTAATTTAGAATTAGACTTTCCTGTGACTAATAGGCGGGGTCCCTGTTGCTTTAATAAGCCATGGAACTGCCTTATTGTAAATATTTGAAATGACAAGGTTGCATACGCATATTCGTGTTAGCTGGATAGCATTCTGTGTACGCCTTTGTGGGCTTGCCTGAACAAGTTTTCAGTTGCTTAACTAGCGTTCTCATGGGAGATTTGATCGGAAGCGTCCTCGGAGTGGCATCTGTTCATACATATAAAGATATGCCATTAAGTCGGTTGTTATGGGTCAATCTACTCGAACACGGCATGTGATTGTTTGCTACCCTAATAAACTCCCATCAACATCAAATTCAGTCGCTAGGAAGGATCCCATATCTTCTTCCCTTTCTTAGAAGGATAGTTTTCATTTGATATGCAAAGCCCCACAAAAGCACCCATAACTTTCACCATTCATACCGCCTGTCTTCATGTCTTTTGAGTACGAGCAATCACGGAATGGCCATGTTTTTTTTTCTTTCGAGCAGGCAAAAAATGAAGGGGGCACAGAGGTCAAGTTTCACCATCTCCTAGCTTTCATGGGATTGATTGCTGATGTCTACTTTTAAAACGCTCAAATCTCATGCATCGCTTTGACGTGTGATCCCCACATGCAGCAGTCGAGTTCAGGCTTTGAGCAAACGGGTTTCGGCATAACCCGCCGTCGGCCTCCTAGGCGGTGCACGTATTTGCGACGGTTTTGGTTGGGTTAGATGGGTTACCCTAGTTATTGAGAGGACTGGGACTGGGTTGGGTTGGCAAGGCTTTCATTGCTATATTTATGGACAATCTCGGACCACTTGACATCCACTTTAAAAATGAATGAGAACCCAGATGAGAGAGAGAGAGAGAGAGGCAGCCACCGCCTGCCAAGTTCTTAAAGCCCAGATCTTTATTAAAAACACGAAGGAAAGAAAGATAATGCCATTGAATTGTCTCAGGGGAAAGTGCATCCACAGGTTTACTCGTAGGAGGGGAGGTTGCAGGGGGGCTGGGAGTGATGAAATGTGGTGTTGGCTTTTCTGTTGTCACATTTGGGCTTTATATGTACTTACTCTCCTCCAGGCAGGATTCCTCCTAACAAAACCACTGCTGTGTGAGTCTCATCGAGAGGGAGGACGCATGTGTGGTTGCCCTCAATTGAATTCAATGTACTTAATTGCGGAGCAATTAAACACCCCACAACACACACACACACCCAGAGGCCTCTTTGGTTGGATCTCGGTTGGCAACATTGAGATGGGAAGGGGGAGGGGGAGGGGGGAATACGTTAATGGCGTTTCAATGCTCCTTTATTACTCCCCTCAATGTTCCCTCCTCCTCCTCCTTTCGTAGTTGTTGACGCGCGAGGAGGGCCTCGTGCCGATTCCTAAACTGTAGCAACGACGAAAGAAGCGATCGTATAGTTAGCGAGGCGAGATCACACTCTCCTGCATAAGTTTTGTTGGGGTGGGTGGTGGCTCGATGCATTGTACATTAATTACGGCGTCGTGTCTATAGATCCAAGACGTGTAATTAATCAAACTCGGTGTTAGTGGCTCGGCTAGTGATATGTCATGATCTCTCGCATTTAAGCATGTCATTATTTATGATTAGTGTCTCGGATCCCAAAAGAAAAATAAGGAAAAGAAGTGAACGGATCTTGACTTTTGGGCTGTCATTAATATTTTCGAGTACTCAATACTCTCTTTTTTTTTTATTAGTGAGGGAGAAAAGGAAACAATTAACTAAAATACGACAGACACTTGAGACTGAGAGTGCTGATAATCAACCTTCTCTCAGCTTGAAGGCTAAGAACACGTCATACGCCCTCCCTTTACTCTTAAATTTTATTTTATATATATACACCACAAGACCAGATGAGATAGGAAGAACGTAGTCGACGAGCACAGAACAACCTCGTATTTTTTTTTTAATCTTTATTTAAAGAATACGAAGAAGAAAAGGGATAAAATAATGAGTGGGGGACGGACCATTTATCGAGGGGAAAAATAAATTCGACCAAATTTGGGTCCAAATATTATCAACAACTGTGCGATCGAAGTAACAATTTCTTTTTCATTTAATTTTCTTTAAAAAAAAACCATATCTTTTGTTATTTTTATATCAGACGTGGGGGCATGGCGACGGCATCCATTGATTTAGCGTGCACGATAACGAGTATTTACTTACTGCCTATTTAGCCTGAGGGTCCGTTCATACATGTATGATATAAAGCAAACGAGAAATGAAATATCGAGAGAGACGGACGGACGGACGGACGGACGGGTAGGGCAGGTGTGTTAATTCGAGAGAAGGTGTACATAAATGGAATGTTGCCTGTGGTCAGTAAAAAATAAAGAAAGAAGAGTGAGGAATGGATCTTTGGTCCCAGCTTTGAGTGAGTGTGTTGTTGTTTCAGGTGTTGTAAGAACAACAGTGTGCCGTACACCACAACTGTTCGTTCTATCATCATCATCATCACTGTCCTTCATCATCTACTAACTGTTATAAAGTTAGACTTCAAACCACCCGCCGTCAGGGAGGAGTTCTTTAATTAATGATTCCTAGGCGCCGAGACGAAAAAAGTAAAAGAAAAAAAAAAAACACTTAAAAGGATGGTGGCGGCTATTAATGACATCGTGCTGGGTCACGCCAGATGATTTTTTTACTTAAAACTCTTTTACGCACGCACACCACAACACTCCCATGCACGTCTAAAGATGAGAGGACGATCATTAATTCATCTCCTCCCCCACAACGCAAAACACACACACACACAAAAACAACCCCTAAGAACCATAATCATCATCATCATACCACAACATGTATAAACAGGATGCACTGCACGTCCTTACATGACCGAATTAGTCCCACAGTTTTTTTGTTGGATAGAGAACTCCGGCTTTAGTAGTTCAGTTCTAAATGGGATGTGCAGCAGCATTGGGGCACTAACTTATGTTTCCTTGGATCATTTATTAATCTTTTTGGATAGAAGAGGAAGAAAACGACTTATTGGAGTCGGAGGAGGAATTTATACACATCTTCTACCTAAAAAAATTCAATTGAATGAATGAATGAATGAATGCACACTTCAATTGAAATCGAATTTATTACAATCTCACTCCCCATCTCTTTGGGTTTTCTTTGTATCTATTCTATCTTATCACTCAGAAGGACTCCCCCTCCCATCTTATTAACAAACCCCAACTTCCTCTCATAATTATATGAAAAGCTTCTTCTTGGTAGAAAGGAATACCCCTCATCTCCCTCTCCCTCCCTCCCTCCTTCACTTTACTTCCACCACCCTTTCCTCTTTCTTTTCTTATCATCCATCCTTTGGTGTAATATATATATATATATATGATGGTCCCTTGGAGCTTCTTCATTCCCATCCTAGATCATCATCCTCCCCCCATGTCCTGTCTCCCCTCATTACAACCATCATCTCCCCGACTTTAGCTCCCCCCAAGAATTTGTTCCTTCATTTGATCCCCGAGGTAAGATTGATTCCCATATGATCATCCTTCGCTTCCTTACAATACGACGATGACGTGTTCTGCTTCCACGTATTTCCTCCTACTTCTTCTTTTTATTGTGTATTGATTCGGACAGGGGAGGGAGGGAGGGAGGGAAGTATTAATCCCGCAGGGAGGATGAGCCGACGCGACGGTAACGCCCCCAAGCTCGACCTGAGGCTGAACCTGTCGCCCCCGAGGGCAAACAGGAGGAGGGTACCGTCGTCGTCCCCTTCCAGGTCGGCGACAGCGTCCCCGACTTCTCCCCCAAGCTCCTGCGTGTCGTCGGATGCCAACGACGGGGAGGACCCCGGAATCAGGTACTCGAACAGCCCTGAGGCGACTTCGATGATCCTGGCGGGGTGCCCCCGCTGCCTCATGTACGTCATGCTCTCGGAGGAGGACCCAAAGTGCCCCAAGTGCAAGAGCCCCGTGATGCTGGACTTCCTCCAGGACAACGGGGGGAGCAACAGCAAGGCCGGGGCCGGGTCTGGCAGCGGCAACAGCGGCAGGAGGAGCAAGAGGGGCTGATGGGAAGAAAAAAAGGGGAGAGAATCAAAGGAAAGGGGAGGAGGGAAGAAACAGGGGAGGGAGGGAGGAGGGGGTGGTCGGTCCTGTGGCAAGAATTCTGTTAGTTTTTTTTTTTTTTTTTTTTTTGCATTTTTGGGTTTAATCATGTATGCCTGAAAGAGGGTAGTGCTATCTTCGCTCCACTTTTAAGCCTTAAGGTTCTTAGCCTAAAAGTATGGGAGGAGGAGGAGGAGGAAGAGGAGGGATAGGTAGATCTGAAAGTAAAGATCATAAGAGTTGTTCAAGTGTTGTTGGTGTGGGGGTGGGAGGGGGGACAAAGAAGAGTGAAGCGCCATAGCACTGCACTACTACTACTACTACTACTACTACTACTACTACTACTACTACTACTTCCTTAATTTGTACTTTGTTCTTCTTTTTGTTGGCTTATGGTAAGAAAGAAAAAGGCCAAAGAAATCTTACATGAACCCCACCACGAAAATTAAGTTAACATTGACTTTGTAGTTCCCATTAAGGAAGAAGCCTAACCAACCCATTACACTCCCCCCAAAACAAAAGCATTTAATTTAAAGGGGTATTAATACATTGGAGTTAAATGGGAGTAATTGGGACAGTTGAGAATAGAGTAATGAGGAAAAGAAGGGGAAGTATTTTATTACGTCTGATATGATATATACCAATTTAATGCCCCCCTTCAATTGACTCCATTCATTCAATCTCCCCTTGTTTGCTGTTGTTGCGGCTTCTTCATCTCCATGATGTCAAAGCAAAGCATTGCATCATCTCGCCATGCAATTTTCTGTATCTGGCAGCTTGAAACAGGGGCCGAGCACAGTCCAAAACGTCCCTCCCCTCGACCGGACATCCCGGCAACGATGACGAAACCTCCTGTTCCCTTCAACAGGGTCCTAAATGTGCGCCGAGAATCCAAGGTAATCGTCAGCCAACTGAAACAAACATTCCACTGCGTGTACAGCGGCCAGGCCAGGCACCTATATGTCAGGACCCGCATTTACCTAAGCAACAGGCATTCATCGCTTGGAGAACAAAGTTACTGGGGCTGGAATTTTTTAGCGGTTTACGCAGTGAGCTACACCGCAACTACTTCTGTGCAAAGGTTCAAAATCCGTTTCTCCCCGAGGTCAACAACACAACCTGAACCAACATTTGTGATGATTCCGACGTGGACTTTGAACTTGAACAAAACACGGGCCAAGACATCACCTTAGCCTGCAGTGCTATAAAATCCCTTGATTGGAGTCCTGACTTTATACTCCAGTGCTTCAAGATTGTTGATTGAGCAGATGTACCTCAGGCACATTATCACCGAGCAGAAACCCGATTCACTGCCGTCCTGGTCACTTTCAATTATCGAGTGAAACTCCCCGAACCTGTTTTGAAGAGGCAGTTTTGTAGGGCAGTGATGCCAGCACCCTGAAGAAAAGCTAACAACCCAATTACAGTCCTGGTCACTCCGTGTGGACCAGCTTCAAGCATCGGATACTTATTACCACATCGAACGAAGTAAACCAGCAGGAGATAACAGTAGCCAAAAGGTAGAGGGTTACATAATACTACAAAATGATAGAATCAATAAGGTAATTTGTGCATATGCCAGGGCGCACGGATTGCACGAATTATAAAGCAATAACAGCCACATCCTATCAACGCATCTAGTCGACTGGTCCTTGCTCAATGCGCATCTAGATCATTTTCCATTTACCGACAAGGGCCACCAATGCAATCGAACAACGTGTCTCCCCATCCGCTACTGTTTCCGACGAACTTGTCGAAAATACCATATTCCTTGCTCCGGAGAACCCTCCCTAGCATAATTATCAACAGATATATATGCACCCCTTTCTCAGCCCTCGGTAATAAACAATTGGCCAAGGCCACATCCGTTGCACATCCGGAGAATTCCTCAGCAGATGCTTGCCTTTTCTTCTCTTTCGCGACCTCAGAGACCATAATGGCTCGGAACCGTAACTATATTCCCCAATGACAAACTCAGATGAGTAGCCGAATTTGAATTGCTAATTCCAGACGCATGTACACTGTGGGAGAATTCCAACCTTCCCTTTGTCAAAAGAAAAAATCCTAATCATCCAACTGTTGCCAACCTCGATCACCTTCCCCAGGATTCTGGTCGTGATCTATGGAGTATGGTTTTTCTGCAATGGATGTCCCAGTTTTCTCAACTCAGCAACTTGAGTAGCTTCTATGACTTCTTCAAGTTCTCCGAGGAAAGGGACTTCCTTTTGGCAGTCAGTCACTGGCCAAAACTTGAAATGAAACCCCAAATGACAGTGTTGGCCAACTTGTAGCCCTTTTCTACAAACTGTATGATACAGTATGAAAGTTGCTGGTGGTACACTGCAATCGACTTCAGCTAGTGTAGCGGTAAAAGCACACGAACAACAACTTATGCTCCTCTTTCATAGGCAGTGCAAAGCCATTTATAATACTCCCTAAGATCTCCAAAAGCTCTGCTATGCCACTATGCCTCTCAGTCTCATAAATGAATCTATAGAAGACGTTGTTGATGGCTTTCCTAATAAATGGGCGGTGGAACATGAACTTCACGTATATGCTGTGCACGATCGTTTTGAAGTACTCTCGCTCTCTAGGGTCTCCCGAATAGAACAAATTGTGCAACTTGAACACGAATGAGTGATCGATATAACTCTTAGCAGCTTTTGTGTCGGTGTCCGAAGAAACCACATATCTCAACAATAACTCGTACACGAGTTGCAGAGGAGGCCAAAATGGGTCCAAATATGGCTCATCCTCCCCGGGGTCCATGACATCTTGACCATTATTCTTGTGTTCCACGGGTGGCGGACGACGGAACACATTTACGCCAATCATCCTAATCATTTCCTCCTGGTACTTTTCGGTTATTTTCCCCGATCCGGACTGGATAAAATCCACGAGCTCCATAGGTGCCCGTTGCTTGATCTCCTTCTCCCTGACGGACTTCAGCTGGTCCGAGAAGTCCAGTTGGATGCAACAAGTCTGTAACTTTGCAGGAACAGGGTCTGCCTCTCCAATAAAGGAACATCACGAAATGCTGGGAGCAACTCCACTGAGGTAAGTTGAGGGAGGACCAACGGCGTCGTGGCTGCTGCTGCCCCTGCAGTCCCTCCGGGCTAAGAATAGGGGCCAGCAGCAGCCCGGGAAGTGTGGTTTACAGTCACATTTGACGTCAAAACGGAGCCGCAGCTCCGCTGACCCGAGGAATTGTTATAAGAGGGATCATCGGCTTCCGACTTTGAGGTATTCTTGTGACCTTTTTTATGATTCTCTTAAACATAGCGCGGTTGGGGGTGTGGCGCGGTCGGGGGTGTGGAGATCGGCTCTGATACCACTTGATACAATGATTTCGGGATTACTACCCAAAAGCTAGCCCGAGGGTGGGACTGCCCTTTCTCCTTATATACTACATTGATTGGGCGTTCCCACCCGATCTGGGACTTTTTTCCATGTATCAGAATCACAATTCAATTCCGCTTTTTGTTTTCCAAAATACAACGATAACAGTTAATAATTAATAATGATGTGGTGGACGCTCGCAGGCAAGGAATCTGTCGAGCACTCGCACGATTACCACGACCGTGAGTTGACCCCGCCAGGATTCGCGGAAATGAACGGTAGGCCGACGAGCAGGTCAAGGAACGTGGTAGATGTACGAGTGCCTTTTAGTTACCACTGGAGGAGCTCCTCCAGGCAGTCGCGGCCCTTTAGGCCATGCACCGTGACCATCGACTTTTGGAAGTCGTTGACCGGGTCGTGCGAGTCCACCGAGAGGAACACGCTATCGCTGAACGGCAAGGGAGATTGTCGTCCTTTATCTCCTCCCCCACTCTTTAAGGACATGGAGATCGTCACCCCTACTCCATACACCCGAGACATCCTCTCCTAAAGTTAAATTGTTCCCATGTCAGCCCCCACAACAAAAGAAAAAAGGAAAAATAGTAAAAATGATGAGCATTCATGGACACGAGAGAGATAAAAGATATATATACATTGAGTCAAAGTCATCGTTACCTTTTCTGATACTACTAAATCATACCCAATTGCTTGAAGGACGACGCTTTCTTTCATATTCTTCCCCAAGTGGGGCATCTTGTCGACCACCGATAAACTTTTTCTCGATAAGTTTTTGTTTTGACCGAAAAAGGGGAATTGACCAACATTATAATACCACAAGAAAAAGCTTTTTGATTCAGTATATAGGAAGTTTCGGCCTCTTTTCCATAGGTTTTAATAAACATTAAATCGGGTTAATCAGTCTAATAATAATTAACCCTTTGGCTTTGGCATATAAAATATAACAGACAGATATAAATATATATAAATATTGAAGAAGAAGAAGAGAGAAGAAGAGTGATGGGATGATGATAACTCGATCTCCCGGTCTCTGGTCAGAACTTCCTCTCTGCGTTGATCAGAAGCTCTGAAGTGTGTTTGCTTTGCTTCCCCTCGTTATCAAAATTCGTGAAAAACAATGATGACTGATGCGTTAATAATTTCCAAGGGTTGTTCTTGTTTTTGGGGGGGGTTATTAACGCATCAAGTGGGCGGTCCCCCCCCCCCCCTGTATACTACTTTGATAAATAGTATTTATTTCCCCGTTGTGTAGGAATTACCACCTGCCCTGCCACAAACTCTTGGATTGTTCTTCTGGGGTGTCAATATTTTAGTAATCCATCCGGACACAAGACTACGAGAGTAAGCAGCAGGTCATATAAGCAGCTAGGGTTTTTTTTTTTAATGTTGGAGATGCCCATTTATCTTTTTTGTTTTATCCCAGCCCTAAACCCACCAAAGCGCGATAACTTCCATGTCCCCAGACCACACCATTGGCTTCCCGGCAATCATCACCTTTTTGGAAAGTTAAAAAATGACAAAAAAGTATGTGTAATTTTTTAATTGCAGCAATTGGGGGGGGGGGGGGGGGGGTCAGAAAATGTTCCTGATAAAAAAAGTGGAGTTCGATCCTGCCTTTTTTTTTCTTCCCTTTTGATTTTCTTCGCATGATTCAAAACCCTGATTTTATGACACGGGATTTGGGCGCGCAAGAAAGAAAGATATGCGTGGTTCATAAGAATGTGCGAAAAAATTTAACTAGACGGGATTACGTATAAATTCATACATCGTCTCACATTCCAACCTTTCATTTAGTTAATGCCACGACCTAATTCAAGAAAGTAACATATCTCAATCAATTTAGACGAAAAACGTAAATATTATTTTGAGGCTAATGTGTCATAAGACTGTGAAAATAGTTGACAACAACTTTGAAGAAACGACCAATACCCCTTCAAGATTTTAACCGGTTAATTTAGATTTATAGTATATATAGATAGGATCTTTTTATATTTTTTTTAAAAACTACAGAAACAGAAAAACATCAACTTTATCTTTAGTTTTACACTCTTAGGTATAGATGTATTTGTTATCCGACTCCATATTTCTTTCAAAAGTGAAGGAAGGTATCTCCTTTTATCGAGTCTCGATTTTTTCTATCCACGTATTATTAAATTCAGGTGACGATCATATAATTTTATTCCCTTTTCCAGTGGTCTCTAAAAGTATTTTGGTTTTTACCATTCCTAAGTTTCTATTTTCACTTTTACGACTGTCTCTCCTTTTACCTTTTTCTTTTCTTAAAATTCAACCTCAAGTTTTACTTATTTTATAATTTAGTCCTTCAAGACAAAAATGAAAATTTTTCCTAAGCGGCTCTGATACCAATTAGAAACGAAGGATACGAACTTAGGAAGAGTTTTCTAATAGTCTTTTTCGCCCTCGAATACTCGTTAGAGTATATTGAACTAGCCGTAAATCCCAAACTGGACTTACCTTCAACGAAGAATTCCTCAAATTCACTCTGGGCCAGAGTCAGTTCTTCTAATTTCTTATAGTAACTCTCTACAAGCCTAGACAATTGGGTTATCTGGGCCGATAAACCTTTCAAACAATCCACTACCGTATTCAAAAGTCCAGTAGTAGAATCCTTGCCAACCCCGTGATCCAAGTGAAACAATTTCGGGTTTGGACAATCTGCCATAGAAACGACTCGTACACTTGCGCCACAAAAGTTAGCTGATGGTCCTAGTGACCGACAAAAATGTCTAATCTAACTTTATACAGTTTTCTCCCGTCTGCATCATTACCATGTTCTAGGAGATTCCTTCATTATTGGCGCCGAATGTCTCGCCAACTTCATTTCCAGAGAGTCCCCTCTATTGTTGATATTCTTCCTGAATTCGTTGGCTCTCTCTTCATCTTGTGCAAATCGCTGAGCTAATGATTTATCTGTGTAATCGACGATTTTTCTCCAGACTTCAAATGTATCAGTTCCGGAGGCATAACTTGGAGTTTTCTCTCTTCTAGAAGCTATCCAGAAGATCTAAAACTTTTTCACATCCTCGTTCTCCAGCTTGTTCATCCGCATAGCTTAAGTAAGAACGGAGGATCGTAACAGTTGTCATCCCGTCACTGAGAACGTAATACTTGTCCTTTTAGGCTAATACATGCTCCAGCACATCCTTCAAGAACTCAACCTTTATGGCTTTTCCTAAGGTTTTACCCTGTAATACTTCCGCCATAAACCTTTATGATCAAGGTCATGTCGTTGAGGTTCTATGAGATGTCTACTTTCACTAGGGATGATGGATGTCCTAAACTTGGATATTGAGAAGGATTACTTTTCCCATCTTTTCATATTCCTCTTCATCCATCATAGTGCTAGTAATCAATGTCGTGGCATACTTTGGTCCGTATCCCAGGCATCCTAGTATAAACTTTACCAGCTGAGGCAGTGGCTCGATTTGTTTTGGTTCTGAACGATCAATCTCCAGAATATCCACAAACCCTGCATATAAATATGGTAAAGCTACTCCCACCATTCTTGAATTAATCCTCAGCGACGACCACTTCTCCGATTTCCAGTATAGATATGGCCGAAGTACATAGTTTTCTTCGAGTGATGATTCTCTCATATCCACCACTACCATTGGGGTCTCGAATTCCTTAACCTCATAAGGTAATATGGACATTGTGGTGGTGAGAATCTGCTGTCTATCCCTTATGGTTTTGGACATCTCTTCTCCATCTGAAGCCTTATACAACAGCTTAGACTTTAGATCTTTGATATACTCGACTGCTTTTGCTGCAAAAAAACTCAATCTGACATTTATAATTGTTCTTGACGCTACCCATGAGTCCTCCACGGACAACAGTGGCATCCCAGTATAGGGATCCATCTTCAAAAGAGTCTAAATCAAAATACCAGGATTCTTCCGAACCCTAATGACTTTGTCATCATGAGCCTGCTCACCAGATTCTTTAACCGAATCTCTTTCAGGAATTGATTCCTCAAGGTTCTCCTTAACTTTAGGATTACCTTCTTCGAGGAAGTTTGGCATTTCATAGTTAAAATACGCGTCATACTCCATTTCTGCCGTCTTATCAGGTTCTTCCCTCTGAGTTGGCTCACCTATGAAGGCTTTGAATTATGCCTCCTCTCGAGCATACTCAGCTTCAGCCTGCTCTTTCTCCTCCTTTCGTGTCTGCAAGAGACTCTTATAGGATTTGACATCTTGGTTTATTGAGATGTTCTGCTCTTTAGCTAGGTGATTTCGACAGTAATTGAACTGCTCCGTGGTTAATGGGTACCACCAAGGTTTTTCAACATTTTCCTCCTTTACCGGAGCGTCCTTCTCAGGACCAAAGGACTTAAGCTGTTTTGCTTTCCTCTTTCTCTTGGCTTTTCCTTGAGAATCAGCCCGGGCTCCTTCCTTCAGATCTGCCATCTTCGCCTTTCCTTTGGAGCTTTCCTCCTTATGATCAACCATCTTCTCTTGAGGATCTTTCTTCATGTCTCCATTGGAGTTGGTGTTAGCCTTCTCCTTCGGATCCATCTTCCCTTCCTAAGAACTTATTTTCGCTTTCCCCTTAGAATTGGTCGAATCCTTTTCCTTGGATTCAGCCACTCCCTTCTGGGAATCTACTTTTGCTTTTCCTTTAGAGTTAGCCGAACCTTTCTCTTTAGGATTAACTATCCCCTTCTGGGATTATGTTTTCGCTTCTCTTTTAGAGTCGGTAACAACCTTCACTTCGAGATTGGCTTTTAGGTGCCAAAAAGATGTTACATAAGTCAAGTCAGAACGTACTAAGAATTTCTTTAGATGCCAAAAAGATGTAAAAGGCCTTTATTCCATTTTTTTAAAGCCAATACTTCTTTTTCGTATATCGAGTATCGGAGTTCATACCCCTTAAATCCTTTAATTTTCAGAACAGCCCTTCTAGAACTCGTTAGAAGCATCAATCTCCATGACTAACTCATCTTTATCAGATGGTAAGGAAAGTTGAGATAAATTTTTAACCTTTCCCTTAATCCTCTGAATAGCCCGAGTATTCTCATCTTCCCATGTCTAAGGATTTGTATAAGATGTCTTCTTTGAAATCCTCCCTAGATCTTGGGAAAGATCCTTCACAAACGTTCTAGCATAGTTAACAAATCCGCAGAATCTTTGGACTTGCTTCTTATCCTCAAGTCTGTTAGGAAAATCAATAATTTTTTCTACAATATGACTTTGTAATTTAATCTTTCCTTTTTTAATTTGCTTGCCTAGAAAATTAACTAATTCCTTAAACCATTCTATCTTTCTTTTAGATAGAATCATGCCTTCCTGTCGGAAAACATCAGTCACCTTATCAAGGTGCCTCATGTGATCGTCATCATTCTGACTGTAGACTAGCACATTGTCTATGTAGACCGCACAAAACTTGCGGAATTGCTTGAAAGCATTATCCATTTTGCGCTGAACGACGCCTGAAGCATTCTTTAAGCCGAACGGCATCACCAGACATTCAAACATCCCTTGCGGAGCATTGAAAGCAGTTAGAGGAATCGAATCTTCTTCCATCTTGACTTGCCAGTAACCACTTTTCAAGTCAAATTTGGAAAAGAATTTTGGTTGGCTCAAACTAATTCAATCAATTAAATCTCCTGCAGTAGGAATCTTATAGCCATCGTCTTTGGTAGCTTTGTTAACCATTCGTGCTTTGCCTCGCACCTTCTCGGCATGGTTTATTACCATAAAGGCAAAACTAGAATGTGGACTGTAATTGTCCCTAATCAAGTCTTTTCCAAGCAACATAGAAATCTGTTTATCAAATTCCTCAACCATTCCAGCCGTGTATGTAATATTTCTGGCTCTTATAATGGTTCCGGGATCGTTCAACTCGAGTATAGCCTTGAGGTCATTCCGACTCCACAATTTTAGAGGATATTCACTAAAATTGTCAGCAAGTTTTACAAAGAACTTTTCCCATTTTGTCTATGTTAACTATATTGCCCTACACACTTCTTGTTTTGGAAACAAGTCGTCATACCAGTTAGAATTTTTGGTATTCGTCGAAGAAAACAGGGTTTGTACCCATAAATCCTTCTCTTCCAACCGTGTATCACCACACTAAGCCCGCACTCTGAAAGCTCTTTCACATGGCTGATCACCACAATACTCTGTCTGTTTTACCGGATACAACCCAAATTTTAATCTTAACTTAGGCTCTTGTAGAGTATTAATCTTTACACCACCAATGAAAACATCATGGACATCTTGCACAAAAAGTAAATTTTCCTTTTGTCCCTTAAGAAAGGCATTACCAATAATGATATATGCCTGTAGCAAAGGATGTGCAAGGATCTCTTTAATGTCTAACAATTGTTGCCATTCCATCGACATTAACCATATGGATGGGTCTTTGTAGTGGTTCCCACCACTCATCTGGTAGAGCATTGAGCCTAACACAACTTATGTTACACCTAGTGTCTATCAAGGTATCCAGAGAATACTCATAGTATCCAGGAAATGTGAAAGTTAGAGCATGTGCTCAGTTCTTCCTTCCGTACACTAAAACTTGTATGCCTGGGTATTTCTTGATATGGTTCTATCATCCTCCAGATTTCGTTGATTTAATCCTTAAAGTCAATGAATTCCCCAAACAACGATCGTTCAGGGCCATCATGAAATTTGGATGGACTTGGAACCATACAAAACCGTGTGTTAGCCTGTATTCCTGATATCAGCTGATCTTTGAATTCTCGCCATCTTTTATCAATCACACCTGCTACCACAGGACTATCCGCTGGAATATGTAATAACAGAACTAATCCTACCTGGATCAACCCAATGTGTATATAGTTATATACACCTCTTGTATGTTGCATTGTTTTCCTAATGCGTTGTACGTTCAATAATGGGATATCCAAAGTCACAAGTTTCGTGCTAGTAACTTGAGTCATTGCCTCCGACTATGAGATGTCTATTATTGATCTAAAACTAAACCTTGAGACATTATAGACTTCTCTCACGTTAATGTTTGGCAACCTCCATTCCAGAATAGACTGGGATGGATCTTCGTACTAGTGAGTTTCTTCCAGTATCTGATTCGTTGTTTATAAAGGAACCAACTCATCACCATCTCCATTCTGCTTTGCTCTCATCATGAATAGATGCGTAGTCTAGATATCAGAATATTCTTCGAGTCTGTATCGTAATTTGAAACAACCTCGTAGATTGATTCTACTTCCGAGTCTAAGTCAGAAATTTCCTGCTCATCTACTGGTTCATAAGCCATGACTTCCTCCTCATAATCCTGTCATCCAGAAATACCATCCGAAGTCTTTATCTCATTTGGTTCTTCTGATGACAAGTATCCGCTTTTGTGAGTTTTTGACCCACAAAACCAGCAGCAATTGTAACTGCTCAACGGTTTTCCTTTTGGACACTTAGGTTCTCTACCATGCTTTCATTTAAAGGCATCAATCATATCTTTATCCTTAAGGTTATCCCGTCTCCTTACAAACCTTTTGGGTTTGTAAGCAGGACCTCTCCTTTGCTTGTTTTGGAGATCATTTCTTGGCCAAACTTTCCTTTTATTATATCCAACAAATTTTTTCTTCTTAGGAAAGTTTTTTGTTCTCATGGATTCTCCTGGAGTATCACATCCATACCTCCCAAACACATACTCAATCTGAGAACAACTTCTCTTGTTCAGGTATGGGAGCTTTTTGGCTGTCTCCTTAACCTGGAGCTTAGTACACGCCTACCTGGAGCGTGCCTGAATTTTTCCTCCGAGTCCAAGAACAACATTTTCCTCACTTAGAAGTAATTCATAGGCCTTTTGCGCAACCTCTGGTCAGGGCTCTGGAAGTTTTGCAAAAAAGGTTCTCAATATGAACTGTTGTGAAACTATGTCCAGATTGTAATAATACTTCTGAAATTCACATATGTAGTTATCAAACAGACACATATTACAGATCTGTAATTTAACTAGAGCAGTTAAAGATTGCTCTTTTTCCACAGTTTCCGTGGACAGTGAAAAACCACAGAACTCCCGTTTTAATGCATCAACAATGATTGCCAATATACCATCAACGGTCAGCGCTTGATCTATCTTTTCTTTGATGTCTGTGTGAGCCACCAAAGATTTCTAGTATTTTTACACCGTACCCATGAGGGCTGCTACACATAATTCATAGATTGATCTAGGGGATAATATCCCAACAGACGCAGTCATTCGAATCATTCGCACTCATCTAACCTTTTGGATACGTGCTTCTCACAATCGATGTCCAAAAAAGCACCAGGAGTGATTATTGGCTTCAGAACATTATCCATCGGAATAAATTACGGTTTGCTTCTATGGGGATAATCTGGCCTGTAAATCTCCCTTTTCGCAGTAATTAGTTCATTAAACGTTCTATTGTCTAAATGAACTGGAGTCTCTTCTGCCATACCTAAGGATTTCCTTAAGTTTTTTGCCAACTCCCCACTTTGGGAGTTCAAATTTGTATTTCGCTTTCGTGGGTCTAAGATGTAAAGTGCAACTGATTCCTTGTACTTCTCATCCACACTTTTGCATTGATCCTGTTTGGAATTTCTCCCTCGTAATTTCAATTTTTCAACTGGTTTTCCCGAAGCACTCTCCAGTCCAGAAGTCGCATCTGTTTCAGGCTTTTTTAATCTTCTTTCATGCTCAATAGAATCTAGCATCTTGTTTACTATAGAGCTGAGCAAGATAGTTTCGGCTCTCAAGACTTTCAGTACTCCCTTGAATAGTTAACTGTGTTAAAATATCATTTATATCTTTACTAATTCCATAGGGAGTCATTTTAGACTATGTGACGAACTCCAATCTTATAGGAGTTTCAGAAGGATCTCCTGAAGATTTTCGTTTCACCGGACATTTCCAATGACTTAATTACAAATTTGACTAAATTTTAGGCTGAAATGAAATGCTAGAAAAAAGACAAAATGGGTAAGTGCGTAAAGGAGGAATATAGAAACTTTTCACCCTAAAAGCCAAAATATTTTCTTCTCATAAGGTAAAGGAGAACTATCCTCGATGATCATGATACTAAATTGAAATCGAATTCGATGCCCGTTTGCCTTCCACTCGTTTGTTAGTTAGTCAAACAGGAAGGCAGGAAGGCAGGCGTGCCATTGCCTGCATGGCCAAATCCAAAGATATCAGACACAAAGCCAAACGGGCGCAAGAGCCGGATATGCATGGCAGGTGAGGAGTGTGAGTGTGTGATATCTCTGCGTTCTCACGACTACAACCAATCATATATATACACACAACGTCTGCATCATCATATTATTCAGTGTTTTACGTCGAGACATACGAGATTCGTCTTCGTCCTTTTCTTTTCTTCTCTCGTTTATCATTTTCTGGGGTGTCCAGAAACAAACGCAATCATTTTCTTGGATTCTGGGAAAAATGGAGGATCCCCCCTTATCTCTCTCTCTCTCTCGCACTCACTGTTCCCATCATCATCATTCATGATCACCCAAGGCCTAACTCATGCCCCCACCACGCAAACGAACATTACTAATACATGCAACATATATAAATATATATATGCATTGCATATAAGGACATGGAACATTTTGCTCACACACGCAATCGTCCACCACCCATCTGCCCGCCTCTGACCAAACTCTACCACTTAACCAGTGTACGTGACGTATATTTCGTGAGCAACCAAAATATTCAATAAATGTACCCCCTCAAGGGTCACCCGACCCGGCACGTCATGTACCTAACATGAACACGTCCTCCCTCCCCGAGGGTTTCTCTCTGTGTCTGTTTGTCTGTGTGTTTCCGTGTGACTTCTTACACGAAAATTTTCACTGTCCCTTTTTTTTTTTACTAGAAAGTCTTTCTTTTTTCGCTTATGACATCGTGTGCGTGGATGTTGGTGAAATTAACGTAAAACCTCTCGACGAAGGGGACAAATGTGGTTCGTAGCGTGTGGTCCAGAGGAAATCATTGGTAAAATGGAGGGAGGGAAAACGACCAAAGTTGAAATAAATGAATACGGACATAACATTCGACGATTAACTAACGACGCCACGCCCCCCAACAACAAATATTGCTTCAATCCAACGGGTACACCCTCAAACTACACACTGATAATATTAGCATCGAGCACTAGTTAATTCCTAGTCAAAACTAAATGAAGTAGAGCTAAACTAAGAACATCACATCTTTACTTGGGATTAGATAATGGCTTTGGACCCCCCGTGACGAGCCCGACGGACGAACGGACGGTCCACGAAAACTCACGTAGTCGATGACATGAGGTCGTTACGACTTAAACGTGAGTTTTGATGGACCGACCAGTTGAGTTGTTAGGGAGTCCCAGCTTCGCTCAATGGCTGCTGCCATTGGGCGCGTAGACGTTCCACGAGTTGTTCGGGGAGTTGAAGCCAGACCCGACATTGTAGGCCCCGTTCCAGATCTCGGTGAAGGCGCGGATGATGACCCCGTGGTAGCAGGGGGAGTTGAGCTGGAGGAAGCAGCCGAGGAGCTCGCGGAGGTCTTCCCTGTTGTAAATCTCGTTCTCGATGATCATCTGGAGCATAGAGTGCCGGAAGTCGAGGTACGGGTCGCGGGAGTCCTTCTCAACCGCGACGCCCTCGTCGTCGATCTTCCCGAACCCCTTGACAGGCTTGGAGTCGCGGTCGGCCTCCGACTCGAGGAGGTACTGGAGGGAGTTGTAGTAGTAGGTGTAGTCGGAGGAGGAGGAGCCCTGGGGTGGAGGGGAGAAGGAGGAGGAGGCGGTGGCGGTGGCGGTGGTAGCGGAAGCGGTGGTGGCGGCGAGGTTGTAGCGGGAGGAGGTGGAGGAGGAGAAGGAGCGGGAGAGGAAGGGGGAGCAGTTGCTGCGGGGGTGGTGGTGGCGGCGACGGTTGTGGTTATGAGAGGCTGAGCGAGGTTGGGGGCGGGGGGGCTTGGGGCAGAAGACGGCGGAGAGGAGTTTCTTGGGCTTGAGGCAGGAGAGGGAGCAGCCGAGGTCTATGGAGACAGAGCTGACGCCACCGACATGGCTCTTGCCGGTCTTGTTGTTGGACATCGTAGTGTTTTGTGTTTTTTTTTTTATGGTTTTTCTTGGGAAGGAGAAGACAATGGAAGTAGGAAGGTTGTCTGTGAAATTTATGTAAGAAAGTAGGAAAGTGTTGAGAGTACAGTGACAAGGCGCGGGGGGGGAGTGGGGTTTGACCTTCAAGAAGTGAAGCTGTCAAATAAATTCTCCAACATGTGAGAATGAGAGTGAGAGGGGTGAACTAGCATGGGCATGGTGGGGATCTATTTTTTCTTAAATAGATTCTTTTCCTTTGCACAATTACTAATTCTTTTTATTTTAATCCAGTTAAGCAAAGGGTGGAAATTACTTCTTATGTGTGAGATTTCTTCTGCTTTTATGACAGACAATACTACAGTCAGAATGTGATGATGAGTTGCAGCAAATGGGTTTTTGGTGGTGGTGGTGGTGATGATGATGATTTATTATCTCATCCAAAACCGATGGAGGAGGGATTGAATGGAAACCCTCCTCCATTCAAATCCATCACTAATCCGACCCTCTTTCTTCTGTTCCTGTTAGCATTATTTTTCTAGGAAAATATTATTACTTTCTGCATAAGTGGACAAAATTTGGAGATGAATGTGAATCCCTCCCTGGTGGGTGTGGGATGATATTGGGATCTGAGCTTCTGCATTAGAAAATATTTGTACATTTTCGTATCCAATCCCCACTGTTCATGTGAACGAACACCAAGTAAAATATAGAACAAACCCATGCAGAGCAGACAAAGACCATCCCCACCCCCCACCTTCTGATTCCAACAGTTGAATTATCCTGCCACGGATCGAGCCCGGCCAGCTCCAAACGGTCAGGTCGAGAAGAATTCGAGCTGCCGATGGGAGGAAGAATAGCAAGAATAGGTTGTTCTTTCATCGAGGTTGCGACGCAATGAGCCCAACCTGCAGGGGATCCCTGATACTTGCTCTGGTATCTGGCCGAACGGGTAGAAGAAAACACTCCAGGTTCCAGGCCAAGCTAATAGAACCAACTCGGGACATGAGGCTCGGAACGGGAAGGAGGGGGGGGGTATTGACTAGATATCCCATATGAATGCAGAAAGAGAGGTGGAGTGGAAATGTTCTTGGAGGAGCAGGGCCATTTCTGGACAGTTTTGCAGGAACACACAAGACAATGGGGCTATTGATGGTTCATTCATGACCCACACCCCCACAACCACCAAAATTTCAATGAGACCGTGAACAACCATGGCAGCGAGAAAATTCATTTGTGAAGGGCCCTAGTGATCATCAATGCTGAAAAGGGAGAATTTGAGCTTCTGCCAGTGAAAGGCCCAGTTTGAACTGCAGAAAGAGTTGAACAAAATAGGGCCTCAGGAGGATTTTGTATACTAATTGATGATACCTACCATTAGTGAACAGATTACCATAACCAAAACCCACCCTCTAAGGCTTAACTAAACTTATCAATAATTCCGAGAAAGATGAGGCAGAATGTGGGTATTGCATATATATTCCACGCGAACACATGCCTCGAGGAAGATAGATGAAACGTTCTTCTATGAGTAGGGGCCTCGGATCAACATATACAACAGTTTGAACAGTTTTTGCAAGAACACACAATACAATGCTATTGGTAATTCATTCATCACCCCCTCCCCCACACTCAACCCAAAATTTTGACGAGACTGTGAACCACCATGACAGTGAGAAAATTTACTATCCTCTCCATGCATTTGCAAAGGGCCCCAGTGATCATCAATGCCGAATAGGAACGCGAGCTTCTCCTGGTGCCCTCTCATGATGGCCCAGTTCGGTTCATCCTTGAGGATACTGACTTCTGATAAAAATCAGCATGGCAGAATCATATTTGCAAGCGTTGACCCTTCTGGATCATCTGAATTGACGCGAATTGAGATTTTGTAAAGCTGTTAAATAATCTGTACTGATCATTGCCAACCGAGAATGAAAGCACAGTTCTCTCGCCCGAAGCAATTAAAAAGGGCATGCCCGCAATTGTGTATATGTATGCAACCTTATCCTAGTTACTCATCAAACCAAATGGAACTCTGTCATCGCCATGAATAGAATGTTCTGCATCGTATGGTACTGTTTCGGAAAAGGAAATAGTAAAGAAATCAGCCACCAATGTTAAACACATTAGCAGGAAGGTCCGAGTGCTTTTCATTGCCTACATGCATATTACCTTTAGCAGATGAGAGCATGTAGCTTCAACAGCTGCTTTAGTCCAGGGCTTGTCAACAGAGTTCGAAACCATAGACTCGGTAATTCCAGCCGGCAATAACCCCAAGGATGCCACGATGGCACTAAGAGCCAGAGATATGACTAAGGACCTAAGAATATGAAGATTAAGATAATGAAGCCTTACTTGATCAAATTCAACCTCACACACTAAACTCTAACTCGAGAAGCGAGAATCGGAAGTGCAGCTTATCATGCATAAAATGTAAATTTCAAATTTTAAGATGTTAACTTGTGAAAGACTGAAATAAAACTAGCAAAAGGGATATAAACTGAAATAAGATTTACTGCGTGATATTCTCTATCAGAGTTCATTGACTACAGATTCAAACTTAGAAATGGATATACACCGGTAAGGAAGCCAGAGAAATCCATGAGTCGACTAACATAGGAACCTTGATATTTTGCAGTTCCTCCCTGAAGAAATCTATCTGCAAAAGGATCAGGTCGGAGAAAAAAAGAAAAAGGAACGGCATTGAGATTGCATGATGAAACTTAGCTGGTCCGGTGGTTTTATGGAGGACAAGGGGAGGAAGCGGGAAACATGTGGTTCATGTTCACGTGTCTCTGGTTGAAGTGAATTTCCTTTCTTTCGTCTTAGGAAAGCCAAACTCGCATGTTCACCGCGTCTCCTTTTCCTTATTGGATAATTAAGACATCCTTAACCCTCTTGGTTTTTCAAAGAAACTTTCTGAAGTAGCAGTCAATATCAGTGGTTGGACGATTAATTGAGGATGCAGCAAAGCAAGAGAGGGAGTAGTAGTCCAAATATGGGGGGGGAGGAGCGAAATTATTGGTTTAATGATGGAAAAATCAAAATCCCAGTTCGGAGAATCCCACGAACCAAACTTATCCACTTAATTTTTCAAAAAACAAAACGACACGTAACAAATCTACAAATTTTCTCCTCTTTTTGATTCTCATTTGTTTCTTTCTTCTTTGCCTTGTTCGTCAAATTCCTTTCTCCCGGGGAATTTCTTCCATCAATAGAGGGGAGATCATTCCTTCATTCTGGATCGATCTCCTCCAACGTTCTGGTAAATTTCTACTATGCATTCGCAACGTGTTGGTCGAAACTTTATGCTGATTGTCGATGTCGTTATGTCGTTCTCGCAGCATTTTGTTTTTTTGAGAATCCGGTGGTGATTGAAGATGTTGGGGGGTTTCCTCGGCAGGTGCCTCCTGTATGTAGCAAAGAAACAATCCTTCGACGCATCCATCTTTCTTCCCATTTAAGGTGGCATAGTGTTTTGATCGGTGTATGTTCGAATATCGATGATTAGGCTGGTATTTGGGTATGCATACCCTGCATTTCGGTGCTTTAAGACCGTGGAGAAGAACCGGGTCGGGATCGACGAGCTCCGGTTCTGGTGCCAATATTGGTGAGAGATTTTTGTTCTCGTAGATGCATCGGCCTCGAGTTTAGCCTCGTCCTTTTTCTTACATTTCGAATGATGTAGGATTATCATGGCATTAGTCACGGTCGTGGAGAGATTTGCGGACATCTTAATCTCATGGTAAATTTGAATCTCTCCTAGGCTTAAGTACGAGTTCGTCGTGGTTTGGGATTCTATTCATGCTAAACTTTTTTCTTTCGTCAAGGCTGCCCTTTTATGGTGAATTGAAGCTGGCGTTGGTCATCTACTTGTGGCACCCGAAGTCCTTGGTAAGACGAAAGGCACACGCACATGCGGCTTTTATGTGTTAAACAGCAACGAGTCGATCTTCCTCCATGCTAAACTGAGTCGATCTTCCTCCATGCTAAACTGTGATTTCGTCTAATGATGTTAGGGAACCGGGAATGTGTACAATAATTTGTTACGTCCCTTCATGGCCAAGCACGAGAACGATATTGACCGATCGCTGTCGGAGATGCGGGCAAGGGCATGGGACATGACAGTCTTGTACTGGCAACACGTCGCGGAATTAGCTCAGGCCATGTTCTTCCGGTCTCTCTCTTACTTGGCCACGCATTCTGAAAAACTACCTCAGATCAGCACACCCCGGATACGATCACAAAAGGTTAATCATCCGTGTTGAGTTGGGTGTGGTTCTGGCTTCCGACCCTGATGTCCAGGGTGCTGCAGGTCATGAAGAAGCAGGAGTCTGCAAGGTTGCCTAGTCCAAAGGAATTGTCCACACCAAGGCCAGCCAGGTTCAACCACAGCAGCCCAATGAAACGGTCAGCATTTTCGGGTTCTGATGCAGCCGATATAATCCTCAATGGCCAAACAACCGACTTTGTCTACGTTGAGGAACACGAGCTGGAGGAGACAGTGCACAGCTGTCCAAATCCTGGACACAAGTCCCCTCCTCCGACGCCTGTAAAAGCAGGTGCACCTGAGGCCAAAAAGGATGACTCCGACGACGACTTCGTCGACTCGAATTTGGCAGAGGACGACGGGAAGGAAGACACTGACCGACAGAGGCAAAGGTCCAACGCTGGCGGGATCAGGCAAAGGCACACTGCGGCTGCATAAATTTCATAACCTTTTCAAAAGAGCCTATACTCACAATTCTTTACGCTATACTATTTCTAATACTAACAAAGAATTGAACTTGAATAGATGGAATCCTAAAATAAAAAAAAACAAATATTTCGTAGTAATCTCAATTTTCCATTTCTAGAGAAACATTTCAGACAAGAATAAGAAACGAACCCATCTATTTCTATACAATGGCAGAAACAAGAAAAAAGTAGCAGCATTAATCTTCAAATTTTTAATTCCTAAAACTGGCAAAAAAAATTAACCCATGATGAAAGACAAGTGCCCAATCATGGTGGGGTGGGCGGACTTGGCCCTGGCACATCACGTGCCTATTGGAACCAATCAGCATTTGAGGCAATTGTCACAAAAGGACTGTAGAAAGCTTAGCTTGGTCTTTTTGTGATTTCATCAAGAATGATAAGGACTCTCCAGACCAAGATGAGAGGAAAGGCTGTCCATGACTCTCCAAAGTGAAAACATATTCACTTTGAAGGATAAACAGTTGATAATTATCGACGAACCTTTTTGGCAATAGACAGATAAATTCACAGCTCATATGCTAGTTACCTTATGATGCAGTTGAGGCAGCAGCAGCAGCTTCTGGGCAGGGAACAGACCGCAGAAATGCCATATAAATTGTGTACAGTTATGGGGCCGAGATGAACACTTCAAGGAACTGATGGGGTCATCTGCACATCGATTCTTGTCAAGAAGATCGGCATGAATGGATTAGGTGTTAGTCCCTGAACCAACTTCAATCGCCGACGCCATTGAAGCAAAGACGTCCTTGGAATTTGGCAATCTGCAATAGAATTTGCAGGAGCCAGCCCAGCTGCAGTCAGCACTAAACTCATTACTGGAACTTCATCGTTGCTAAGCAGCATCCAGTAGTACCACATCTACCAGTATATGTGCCGCCAAATAATGCTTCCCGGGATGCCTTTTGAAATTAGCGGAAGCTCTCGAGTTATATCACCCCATAAATATGTCATCTTGCTGGGGTACATCAGCTGTAGCTGGTGGTGGACTCAGCTGCCTGGGAGTACTTACGCTGGCCATTCCAAAGTCGGGTGGAAGAATATCCATCCCACTCCAATCGACACCAGCTAAGGTGAGGTTAAGTAGACCATGTTTCTCATAATAATAGATAATTAAAATCATGAACAATGACACAATGGTTGGTAACAGTGAGCATCCCTAAAAAGGATACTGTCTGTCTTCCACATATCAGTTATGCTCACGTCGCCATCTGATAAAAGCCAATAATCGACATCATTCTGCAATTCAGAATGATCACGGTGAGAGCAGTGAAAGAGACAACGTACTGAAATAAGTGGCACTTCACAAGAACTACATCAAAGCAAGAAAATATGTATGATGACACTCACATCGACTTTGGGAGGTACTATTCTCATGATACCTCCAGCACATTCTGGAATGGTAGTAGCATCAGAAGATATTTGAAACGCGAGCATACTGGTTTCCCCCTCATTTCCTAGATTGTTTGCATTATCCGTTTCCTCTACTACATTATTGTTCGACCTATCACAGCTTGCAAGAGGAAGGCTCGAAGTTGGTTCCACACCACTCATCTCTTCGAACCTTTCCTCAAATTGACTGAACGAGAAATTGGCAGCATCACAAGTTGATAAGGAAATGAAAGGAAGTAGTCTCTTTGTAAATAAAGGGGGGGACAGTAGAAGCTTGTCTTTCTGTTGTCGTACCTAACTAGATACACATCAATTGGACCCATTGTGCTTCTAAGAATTATTCTGTACCGCCTTTGTGGATAGTCAACAGCCTGGTGCATCCTTCTATGTTAGTATTAAGCATCAGGCCATACAAAATAACTTGAGAACTTTGGAGCCTTCAAACTCACTTCATCGGGATCAGGGACCTCCAAAGTAGTTCCATGAGGGGCTTTTATTGCAATCAAAGTCTCATTCTGTCAAGAAAAAGATGACAGCACTTAAATACCAGTAAAGAAAAGCAGAAGAAGAAAGCATCCGCTTGATGATACAAGAGATCTAGGCTTGCCTGAAAACATGGCACACCTTTGATGTCCTCTTCAGTGATAAAAAGTAATCTAGATCGATGACAAGAGTCATGAATCGGTACTCAATTAATTGCTTTACAGTTAGCCCAGGTTTAGGTTCTTACCTTTGATTAGTTTCATCTTCACTCAGGTTCTTTAGCCTTTCCTGCAATTCTCTACCCAAAAAAAGGAGAAGCATGAGAAATTTGTCATGGAAAAGAGAACAAGATTAAACCAAAAATTTGAAATCATCATATAACCTCATTTGCTCATCCAATCTTCTTTCTTCAATGTAAAGTTTCTCTACTTCTTCCTGCAACCCATAAGTATAATCTAGCAGTTGAGTACCCTTTCTCAAAGTTACACAGCAAGATCCAGCAGATTTGAGATAGAAAAAAGAGATAAACAACAGGGCAACAATTTCTGCATACCTGCAAACAAGAAGAGTCAGCATGGAGCTCTTCTGGTCCTGATTTCCCCCTTGACATAAGCATAAATAAAAAAACATACCGTTATAAAAGGAACAGAAGAAAAATCTAGTTGAAGAAACCTTAGTCCTTAAAAAGAAAGATGGGAGAAGAGATTACTTCCAACATATCTGATTCTTTATTGTCTTCTCAATCAATCCAATTCCTTCCAAGACATTCGTTATATCATAGATCCGCCTCTTCTGCACCTGCATTGGTTACAAGTCTCTTAAAATTGCTAGTCAACTTAATGAAGAAAAACTATAACGCTTCAAACAGTTATATAGCTGCTAAGGAAGTCAAAACTATTTTTACTTTTCATAAAGGAAAAAAAACCTTTAAAGTCTCTGCCGCATTATTCAAATCCAGAACCCCATCCTTTGCTCTCTTTATCAACTCAATGAATTTTCTCGTCAGAAGTCCTGAAGATACGCCATAAGTCAATATCAGGCTTCCTGCTTAAGAGGATCTACAATCTTCTCTCTCTACTTAATATCTAATCGCAACAACATAAGAACACATTCTCCACTTACTTAAAGAACTATCA
Organism: Melastoma dodecandrum; assembly: GCA_029817715.1. Taxonomy (NCBI): domain Eukaryota; kingdom Viridiplantae; phylum Streptophyta; class Magnoliopsida; order Myrtales; family Melastomataceae; genus Melastoma; species Melastoma dodecandrum. The sequence continues at coordinate 6,913,775 of JARUPY010000606.1, forward strand.
TCCCGACAGTTGCTTGAAGGAGTGGCTGGCAAAGGCGATCCTACATGATCCCATGAATCACCAGTCAAGCATCGTATCTCTCTTACAAATGAAATAAAAAACATAATGTACCATGTACCACTCCCAAAAAGACCTCCTTACCCATACTGGAGACTGGTGTTTGAGGACCTGATTTGTTCGATTTCGACATCCTGGGTTTATTATTAGCCTTGCCTCCACCTTTTCCAGAGATTGGGTCTGGAAAGGGCCGTCTACAGATCCAACATTAACTGGGCTACAGAGATTCAAGGGGCTGGAAGTGACTTCACTTTCTACTGTTCCAAACTTCGGTTTCGGTAACTACAAGGACAAGATATAAATTATCGATCAAATTCAGAATCAGCAAGAAGGGCATTTCAATAGAGTCAAACGCATTCTTTCTGCTGGATCCAAGAACACTAGTCAACAAAAGACCAGCATAATTCCAAACCGTTATTGCCACAAAGAAGAAATTATTACAAAAAATCGTTAGAGGCACGCGCATAAACACTTTGCTAACAATTAAACGATCAGAGTAACCGCAAACATGGGACCGTGAAATAAGAACAAAGGCCGAGATCATCGCCGTCCAAGATCATCACCCTCTAAACCCTAAAAAGAACACATACATAATCCAATATCACCAAGAACCGCAACATACTGGAGTCCTGAACACGACAGCGTCAGCCTCCTGATCTCCTCCCGCGGACGGACATCTCTCATCTGAGGAGAACCGGTGGTAGTCAGTCGTCAAGAGGGAAGAAAGGAGGCTTGTTGAAGGAGAGGTGACGGCTGAACGGCAGGAAGATCTGTCCGTATTGGGAAGGAGAGGACGCCCCGGCGGCAGCATGGTGGGGCTGGGCAGGAGGGCGGCCGGGGGTGCCGCCGGCAGCGGAGGGCAAAGGTGGGGGACCGATCTGCGGGGGGGAAGGGATACCCAATGAGGCGGCGGGGATGAGGCTGAGGGAGGGTTCCGACGACTGCTACGGCGGTTGGAGGGTCGTCGGGGGATTTGGGGTGGGTGGGGGACTTAGGAGAGTAGTCGGGTTTGGGGTGGGGGAAGGGGAGAGAGGAGAAAACGAGGGAAAAAGAAACTTGGGTTTGGTTCTTAAAAGGGGCGGGTGGGTGGAGGGAAAAATATGAGGCGGCTTTTATATCTTTCGCTAAATCCTTCGGAGCTCCATTAATTGCGTTTCGAGGCTTAATTTTAATTGGTTTTTCAATTTACTCCTAGATTGATTGATTTGATTTGATTTGACGATACCCCGTATTATTTATTACTTGTGTCGGCATCTTTTTTTTAAGGTTATTACACGTACGTACGTATGTGTCTCTTCTCTTCATCCAAAGCTTTTTTGATGACCTTGTTCTCCTTTTATGAATGTTTTCTTGTATTTTGTATTGTAAGGAGGAGGAGAAACGTGATGGAAGGGAAGTAATGAATGAGGTAGTGCTCATGAGACAATCAGGAATTGACCAAAAATGTGCCCACACATTCACGTGTGACCTTCCCCCCCCCCCCCCCCCCCCCCCCCCCCCCCCCCCCCCCCCGCATCTCCTTCAAATGCCTCCTTCTTTTCCAAACCCAACACCCTGCGTTTGCTAAGCCCGTTCTCTCCCTCGTGCCTTCTGCCGCAGTCGTCTTCGGTTGCCGTCGCTAATCACAGTGCCGTTATGTTTACAGACATGTAGTCTAGCCCTACTTATACTACAGCCAGCTCACACCATCCCTTGCTTTCGACATTCTTATGGCATCTCCTTCTCGTTCGCTTCTTCTCTTCCTACGCCTACTCCTCTGTTTCCTCCTACCTGCCTCCATCTCGGCCGCCACCCTCACGTTCTCGCTGTCGCCTCTGGCTCAATACCCGCCATTCCCTTCCTCAGATCCTCACGTCCTTCTTAATGAGCTCTCTGCTTCCTCGCGTTCCCGAGCCCTCCACCTCAGACGGTCCAAGCAAAACTCCACCGCTGCCAAAGCCTCTGAGTCCCTCGTTGATGTCCCCCTGTATTCCCATTCATACGGCGGATACTCCATCACGCTTGGCTTCGGCACTCCCCCGCAGTCCATCCCATTAGTATTCGACACTGGGAGCAGCCTCGTCTGGCTCCCCTGCACCTCTCGCTATTCCTGCTCCGGCTGCAACTTTCCCGATGTTTCCCTGATACCGTCATTCATCCCTAGGCTTTCCTCATCCGCAAGGATCGTCGGCTGCTCCAATCCCAAATGTTCCTGGCTCGACGGTCGGGACCCAGCCTCCCGGTGCGGCCACTGTGCCTCGAGAGCAAGCTGCACGTGCCCGCCATACATCATCCAGTACGGGTCAGGCAGTACAGGCGGCATTCTCCTGACCGAGACCGTGACTTTCCCCAAGAGGATGACCAAGGCCGGCGTCCTCATTGGGTGCTCTGTGGCATCGATGAGGCAGCCTGCGGGGATTGCCGGGTTCGGCCGTGATAGAGAGTCGCTGCCCACCCAATTGGGTGCCCGGAGATTCTCCTATTGTCTGCAGTCACGGAATTTTGATGACACGCAGGTCAGCAGCGAGCTGATCCTGGAGACTGGCCCAGGTCAGAGCGGACAGAAATCAGCCGGAGCCAGCTATACTGATTTGCTGCGGAACCCGGACAAATCAAACTCCGCATACCAGGAATTCTATTACATTCTCCTCAGAAGGATTACCATTGGGGATAAGCAGCTGAAGCTACCATACAAGTACTCAAAACCCAGACTAGACGGGAGTGGCGGCACGATCATTGACTCCGGCTCCACCTTTACCTTCATGGAGAGGCCGATATTCGACCTCGTGGCGAGGGAGATCGAGGCACAGATGCACGGGTACCGAAGATCGATCGAGGCAGAGACAAAGACCGGGCTGCAGCGTTGTTTCAAAGTTTCAGGGACAGGGAAGGTCCGATTCCCAGAGCTACACCTTCATTTCAAGGGCGGGGCCGAGGTGGCGCTACCGCCGGAGAATTACTTTGCTTTCATCAGCAACACAGACGATGTCTGCCTCACAGTGGTCACTGACGACGGCGCCGGGCCAGAGTTGGGCTCTGGCGGGCCTGCGGTCATACTCGGGAGTTTCCAACAGCAAAACTTTTACGTGGAGTACGACCTCGAGAACGAGAGGATAGGGTTCAGGAAACAGAAGTGCGGCAAACAGTAGGAAGTTCTAAATCCCGGAAGCGGCCGCCCCAGGAAACGCGCGAGCCGCGGCAACTAAGCCGGATGAACCCCCGGACGAGTTTTACATAAACCATGCGCGTCTTCGTCGAGGGGATGTCATTATTGGTGGTCCAATTTCGATAAATGTAACGTGTATGCAAATTGAAATGTCCCTATTGAATTTAGCATGTGGCGCGGTCGAAATCGAATATGCTGCTGAACTGTTTTCATTTGTCTGTACCCCTTCAAACAAAGATAGTCTTGAAAGTGAGAATAAAAAAAATCAATTGCAAAGAAAGATAGGAAAAATCGTGGGACCCACCCCAAAGTCTTAGAAAATTTTTGGTCGGTTTTTACCATTTTTGGTTGATTATGCAAGAGAGAAAAAAAAAAATTCAGACAGTCGAAATACAGAAAAGCCAAAGGTCCATCATCCATTGATCATTACATGCTTGCCTTCAAAGGGAAGCCTTCTCCCGATCCCATAAACACGAAATGCATAATCACAATCATTAGTGCCAAATGGGGAATTTTTGGTTAGGTGAAATCGTTAATGAAAAACCTCCAAGAGGAAGAAGGTGAAACCCAAATCATAGATCCACATGGCTATCGAGTACTCGCTACTTTTGTCAGATCATTTGTTTATTTGTTTTGTTTTAAGATATAATCGTAATCCCCCCAAGCTTTGGTTAGTTGGAGTAAAGGGATGATTACTTACGTTTGATTGAAAATGAAAATGTATAATATATAACGCGTTTGTCCGTATTCTTAGGATTTTGAAAAAAATTTGTTTTATTTGCTTAAATCTTTTTTAAAATGGTATAAAAGTATACGATATATTATCGTTTCAATTACAAAAAGGAACTGGTGGTGGGGGGACGAGAGTGGGAGTTGACCATAAATGTCACCCGACGGTCCAAGCCCAAAATACTCTAAAAGAGGCCCGGCCCAAAGTCCAAATAAAGGCCCTGGACAGACACTTTCCTAAAATCGCGCCCCCCCTCCTCCAAACGGACGTCCAGTCAATCGTTGGTTAGTTCCCACCATAGCGGTCGAGGCCAGTGAATCGTCCTTGTCAACATACTTGGGCCAACCATTTTCGGACACGTGGCAGAAGGACGTCCAGCATTATACGGCAACGATGTAAAGGGTACGAGGTTTGTATATTTAATTATTATTACTTACGTGAAGATTTGATTGACCGTCTTTACAAAAGAAAGGAAGAAAGGTGGGTAGGGAGAATTCAAATAAAAATCCCAATGACAACAACAAAAGAGCTGCCTACATCCATTCCATTCATCCTTATAAATAATAATAAGGATAACAAAAGAACAGCCAAGCGTCCATTTGACCACCCATGAATCTAAAAATGTATGCAACTTCCATCCTCATCCTCCTCCACAACCCCCCTAACACTATTTAAAAAGCCATTCCTCGTTCCATTTCATTTCATCCCTACCATCCCATCTCATCCCTTCCTTCTAACATAAACACGTTCCCTTCTCCCCCTCCCAATACTATGACCACTGTCACAAACATCGGGATCGCTCTCACGGCAGTCTTCGCCGTCTCCCTTGGGGTGCTGGTGGCTCAGATTTCCTGGGTGCTTTGGAAGCGCAACAACCAGTCCTTACCACATCCCCATGGAGGCAGTTCCTCCCAAGGGGATCTTGAATCTGGTGCGTATTACGTGGAGCCAGCCAAGGCAGCAAAGGACTCGTGCTGCTGCCGGAAGGGCGGAAATTCTTCTTCGACTAAGGCGGAGCCTGACAGCGGCCGCGTCACCCTGGGGCCACTATGGGCGATGGCCCGGAGGAGGGCTTCGACGAGGTGATTAAGTACTGGCGCAGGATGTGTAGGGAGTCGAGAATTCTGTTCACCATCAAGGAGGAGGAGAAGGAGGGGGAGTCTGACGGGAACGGAGGATTGGTGACTTTGGAACCTGAGGAGGAGGAGGAGAAGAAGAAGGAGAGAAGGGTCTGCCTGAGGGAGTGGCTGGAGACGAAGCAGGAGAGCTTGGATCGCAAAACGGCCATCATCATCATGAGCGCCCTCAGGACAGAATTGACACGGCTCTCTCGACCCCACGCGCTTTGCCGAAACCAGCACTCCACTCCCTCATCATCTCCCCCAGTGGCAGAACTGGACAACACTGGCAAGAACTGCACATAACGGCCGTACGCAGCCACCGGAATACAATAAAAGTGGGCATGTGCTCGTCACGTCAAGCGATACCAGTCCGAGACATTCAAACGAAGGCGGTTTCCGCTCCCAGGACGACTAACATTTGATCTGCGACAAACGGAATATCGTCTCCACACCACGACCATGGGCGATATGTCTCCCAAGGAAGATGCTGATAATTTAGGGACAAGTTTATCACGTTCTTCACAAACACTTTCTTCCATTTCTACCTACCTTTATTTTTTGCACAATTTTTGTAATAATATTATAAAAATGTTTTTTTTTTTTTGGAAAAAGAAATTATTGGGCCAAGCCTATTAAAATCGGGAATCTCATTGGGTCATGGCTCACTATCCACTGAGACGGTGGAAGGCCCAAATGAAAGCCCACGATTGTGAAAAGCCCATTTCCAACTCATTTTCAGACAAGCAAAGTAGAAAGGAAAGAAGATGAATGGGTGATTGACTTGTTTGACGTGTCAGTTTCATGAACATTTATTTCCCAACAAAAAATAGAAACAAACGTAACATCGAATTCGAAACTAAATCGAACAGCTCATTCATTCCTTGGTGTCGGCTACACATGCCAGACGATACTACCAGAGAATGCCCGCCGCCAATAAATGAGATAGGTAATCATACTTTGTTCATCTTCTTCCCAATCCCCATATCCAATCTCATCTCCACACCTGTCGTGTTCTTTTATGATCTTACGGTCACACTGAAATTTTTTTTATAAACATTAATGATTTTACATCATTTGATCAACATAAGTTGTAAACAATTGTAATAAATTTGACGATGCAACAACATAATTCAAGGATGAGTTACTGACGATTTCTAGTTCCAACGTTCCGCCCAGCTAGACAGTTACGCTGCAACTCGCCGCCACCTGGTACTTGACCGCGTTGTCCCCTACCACAATCCCGTTCGGCGGCAGCGGCCTGTCCCCCAGGCTGAGCAACGCGGGGCACTTCACGTAGAGGTGGTACCTCCCCGTGATGAACGTCCCGACCTTCCACCGGACACGCCCGTTGATCTTGACAACTATCTGGACTCTCCCGACCGCCTGGTCCTGCCCGAGGGCGAGCGAGTTGTACGGGGCGATGGGGACCATCGTCCCATACACGAACGGGGACCACACCACGACGTCCTTGTGACCCTGGTAGGACGGCGGGATGATGGTCCGGAGAGTGACCTCCTGGTTGTTGTAGGTTATATAGACATCGAGGCGGTCGTAGTAGATGCCGAGCTTGCTGTTCGGGTTGCGGGAAAGGATTGTGACCTCGAAGTTTGAGGTGAGGAAGTTCGGGACGGAGGTGTTGAAGGCATAGACGGTGATGTCCTGGAGGACGAACCGGGGTTTCCTTGGCTGGATGACGGCCCAGGCGAGGAGGACGGTCAGGAGGAGGAAGAAGTTGAAGACGAGGAGGCCGACGCAGAGCTTGCGGAGGATCTTGTGTCTGCCGTGGCCGTGCTTGTGGCACTCGCCCGCCTTTACTGACATCTTTTGCAAGAGGTGTAGGAGTGGAGAAGTGAGAGGACACTGGGCTATGCTCAAGGATAACGTCTGTTATTGAGGTGGTTGTGTAATAAAATATGGGTGGAAAAAGGAGCTGTCGGGTAATAATAATATTAACGGAGAGTAAGCAAAGAGTTAATATGAGTTCCAAAATTACTATAATCACAGTAAGGATAGATCTTTGCTTTAAGTTAAAAGAAAAGAAAGATGATGATGTGTTGGGTCAATGAATGACCAACCATCAATCATATACATAATCCTTAAAAAATGATAAGACTGTATGTATCATCCCCAAGAAGCATAGATCAAAGCTGTATGTTGGGACACAAGTAAAAGGGGGGGCGGGGGGGGGGGGTGGATGTCATTGTCATATATATAAATACAGTCAGTCCATGTGACAAGTTACATGGCTATGGAGCCCACTTGTAATTAACTACTCGGGGGGTGTACTGAAATTTTTACAGCTAATTTTTCTCAACTCACATTTATACCCACTTCAAAAAAGTCTTGGTCCCAGAAATGCCAAAAGAATTTTGCAGGCGGCCGCGGGAGGCTGTACTTGTTTCTAAAGTGTTCTAAGAGCAACAAAAAGGGGGTCCCGAAAAAAGAAAGCAGAAGAGATCTTCATGGAATTCTATGAAACTCTGACAAAAGTTGGCAGATAAAATGAAGAACAACTTGCCTCTGATTTATAATGCAAAAAAAAAAAAGGGAGGAAGAGTAATAATATACAAAGATTGGGGACAAAATATATTGTTTATATCCCTAACTATTGGCGAACTTTTTTTTCTGTCAACATCTTTTTTTCGTATACAAAAATGTCACTAACAATGACATCAACCTTTTTTCTGGCCAATCTTGGACGACGTTAGGCATTTTGTTGACGTGGACATAACGGAGGTCCATGTGAAAAAGAGCATAGACGTCTGTCCTCCTATCCCTAAATAAAAATAAAAAAAAAAAGAGATTTTGTAACCCTAATTCGCCTTAGAACCCTTGACGAAATCGGAGGCAAACTGGTATAATCAAACGGACGGATTAGAACCCTCAATCACCCTTGACGAACCGGACATCTTTAAGCCTTTCGACCCCGCCGCCGATCTCAATCCTGGCACGGCGGACCGATTCGAACAGCGGCAACATCATCATCCGCTGCCTGGTCGGTCGAGACGTCTCCTCCTCGGCGGCAACACCATCATCCGAGACGCCAGCCTCTCGCCCACGCTAGCCGTCGTGTCGAAACCCCAGCAGTGGCAGGGGAAGCACTTGATGGGGACCCCGGCGGGCGTTGGGAGTCGGGATTCGTCGGAGGAGGCCATGGCAATGATGGTGGTGGTGGAGGCATCGGTGACTTGGGTGGTGATCTTGCGGACGGATAGCACTAGGCGAAGGAGGTGGCGGCAGTCACCGGGGGCGAATTAGGGTTTCAAAATCTCTTTTTTTGATTTCTGATTTTGGGTAGGAAGACCGAGGACTCCACCTACGACGTCTATGCTCTTTTTCCACATAGGACGTCACTGTGTTGCCACAAGAACATCCGTTATGTCCACGTCGACAAAATGCCTAACGTCGTCTAAGATTTGCCAGGAAAAAGGTTGATACCATAGTTAGTGATATTTTTTATATATAAAAAAAAATGTTGACCAAAAAAAAAAGTTCGTCAATAGTTAGTAACATAAACGTATATTTTGCCAAGGGAGGGGGGCGTATAATTCCTCCAAGAACCACCAATCAACTTGAAAGAAAAGGGGTCCACACGCTTTAATCAGTGATGATGAATTGCTGCTTTCTTTCTGAGAGTAGCACCACACACTTCGCTGTCCATTTTTTGTTCTCCACCACCAATAAAAATCCCAATTTCCCAAAGTAATATATACAAAATTAATGACGTGGCGAGACCAAAGTTTAGCCGTTGCCATAAAAGAAAGTGTTAAATGTTAGGAGAAAAAAGAAAGCTAGTTTTAAATATTAATATTTTGTCTATACAATAAATAAAAATAAATCACGTCGGTAATTATTTTAACTCTATTTTCCAAAATTGATGCCAGCGTGGATATTTTACCTAATTTTTATTTCATGAAACGTTGGGTTAGGCGGCCCAGAATGACTCTTGGGCTGTAGTATTAATTAGGGGAATCATCCAGGAGGGGTAGCTGTTAACTCTTCCTCCATTTCATCACCAATCACTTCTGATTAGGGATCAAATCCAACAGTCCCAACTACGGGGATACATGTGTAATGAGGGAAAACTGGGATGATGCCCTTCTGTAAGCTAATTAACCGGGATGTTTTTGAGAGCCCAAAAAATGAGAAAGAAAGAGAGAAAGCACGCGTCCCAGGACAAGGACAGGATATTTCTTCCTGAATATCTTTCTTAGACGGCTTCCTCATACACCACAGATATTCTTAAGATCAACGACTAATGAACTGTCTAAGAAAGATTCAACTCATTTGCTTTGTAGGTAATCGTACCGCTGGGTTCAATTCTCTCATTATTTCATACATATCGAGAAGGACAAACAGCTTCTCGGGTGATCTCTTGCTCTTTGCAACAGACTCCCCAAAACTGAGCAGCAGACTTACAGATTCGTAAGTTATTTCTGCAAATATTACGTCCCTGAGAGATTCCACCCCTTCAAAAACTTGATCACAGACTTCCGATTCCCCGGTGAAGAGAAGTTTTACCTGTTCCAACTGTCAAACATTATGCAAACTTTTGAAATTCAAAATGGGACGCTATTCTATCAAGTGAAAAAGGTTATACACACAGCTATGCGCATGTACTGAATCCAATTCCCTATCTTGGCTTCCAGGAGTTCCCACTGCAGCTTCTGTGCGTCATCCTTGGTCATCTTCTCCACTCCTAGCTTCCTGAGAGTCTGTTCCAAAGCAGCAACTCGGGTATCCCTGAATGAAAAAATTATCACAAGTTGGTTAGTTTATCAAACCATCTCAACATGACATACAGATTCTAATAATGCTTGAACTTGTCCAGAAAGAAACGCTACTCTAAAAATAAAGGTAACCTGTAGATATTAAAGAGCTGTTGCTGGTGGTTGGCTTGGATCATCTGGTGTGCTAATCATGCAGCAACGGTATAACTCTGGGGGGTATGAGAGTCGGAAGAGTGTAAACAGGTGCTTCAGAGCTCTGCTCGGACTTGTTGCCAGATTCGCTTTGTTTCCCAGGGGATCCACTTGTTGGCCGGACAGAGGCAGGTAGGCATTGATATAGCACGTCGGTTTCAATCTTCTTGCTATAGCAAAAACAATCAGACCGTTAAGACCATTGACACACTACAGGTCCAATCGTTGAGTTTCATCCTCTTGCAATCTGCTTTGAGGGCTCTGATTCGTCTTCATTTGATATGCAGCAAAGGTTGTCCGAGCGAGAACAAACCTGTAATTGATGAGGATCTGCTTGAACTCATCTTGAAGCTTCAACAGTGCTTTTGCTAGCAAATTATTGGCCTGGTTAAGAATCCCGCCACTACTCAACTCTTAAAGTTCTTATTGCTATTGAAGAATTTGACGATACTTCTCAGCTGACTAATCGCTTCGAGATAGCTTTCTAGGTCTTCATGAGGCCCTCTCAATATCTTAGCTTCAGCCTGCACATAAATGGTAAAAATGTGGGTACACAGAATGTCAAGTCAGCTGTCCAACACATCTAGGAAGCAGGTGTGCTCCACGATCAGAGACATCTGTACAAGAATTCACACTATTTCCCGGCTCATATGGCGGCATCATTATTGAAATTAGCCACTCTGTTCCTTGCGAGACAGATCAAATTGGTCAAGAATGGCCTTGGCAGCCTTCATGGTCTTGTCGATGTTCTCGCGCGCTCTCCTGATCGCATGCATCCTCAGCTGCAAGAAACCTCACCACAACCCTCAGGAAAGGGGGACATGGACAAGAAAACCGATCAGGAATCCTTTGGATCCGATCAAGAAAATCGGGAACGAAACCGAGTTCGGCTCGCCTGAGTAGGACGCAAGGCGGTCTCGAGGGCAGAGAGGCGGTGGTCGAAGGAACCGAGGAAGGAGACCATGCTGTCGGTGATGGTCTGGCTCCTGTTCAGCGACTCTCTGTTGCGGAGGGAATGGCTCAGGGAAGGGAAAAAGGCCGTGGATTGAGAAGAAAGGCCGTCTGGACTGCATCAAAGGGCCTCGAAGGCATTACAAACTCTTTACCAAACTTTTTATAAATTGTAGTTGAGGGTCGAAACCCAAATCTGCCCCTGCGAAGGGCAATAGGGTAAAAACCCTAAGTAACAGAAAAGTAAAAAAACAGCAAACGGGGGAACGCGGACGAGGGGTATAAGGTGGTGAGGAATATAGCCTGTGCAGGTAGTTAGATGAAAGAGAAGAAGGGGGGGGAAAGGAAAAATAGGAAGATGTTGGTGAAGAAGGTAGCGGAGGAGGAGGAGAAGGGAGGGTTGATTGTGCTGAAAAATTCAGGCTCCGGTGATAAATGAGATTCGGCCGTGAGTTGTTTCCCTGTGAGTGAGAGTCTGTCTGTGCGTGAGCCGCATCAATTGGTATCAGAGCTTCTACGGCCTGATCTCGACGTGTGGCAAATGCCAGTAGCAGAAGGAACACGATCGAGAACCCAGCAAATGGAGCTTGAAGGAATAGCAGCGCTGTTGCAGGAGGTAATGAAGAAAGTGGAAGGAATGGATGCAAGGTTTGACAAATTTGATTCTCGCTTGGAAATTATTGAAGGTTCGTCAACAAACCGGGACAGACCGGGAAGATTCGTGGAGGATGAGGGGGAATCAGACCGCAGAAGGGAACGGGGTCAAGGTGGGTGGACTGGCGAACGGGTGACCCGACAAACTAAGGTCGAGTTCCCCCTGTTTGATGGTACTAAGGTACAGGAATGGGTGTTTAAGAGCGAGCGTTTTTTTGAGTTGGATGAGACCCCTCCAGAACTCAAGGTGAGCATCGCATCTGTATACTTGGTGGGGTTAGCCATTGAGTGGCATTATGCCTTTTTAAGGAACAGGGAAATCGGAGGACCGGTGAGTTGGGAGGAGTATTCGTCTGCGATGATGCTGAGATTTGGGCCGAACGAGATGAGCAGACCTATAGTACAACTTAAGGAACTTAAGGAGGGGGATAGTTATGCGGAATATGTGGATGAGTTTGTCTCCTTGGTGACGAAAGTGGAGTTGTCACAGGAGGATCAAGTGGCTCTATTTATTGGGGGTCTCCGGACGGCGAATAGGAAATTAATCACGGTACTTAAACCCAGGAGTTTGCAACAGGCGATAGCCATAGGGAAAACACTATCTGTAGAGGAGGATCCTTACGGTGGAAGAACTAAGTGGGGAGTGGAAGCTGGTAGGAATAGTCGAATGGACGGCAGACACAATATGAGGGAGCAGGTCACAACCGTCACACACGAGAATGCTGGGAGACGGCCACCCGTGCAGAAACAAGAAGAACAACGAACCAAAACGGGATTCGGAAGTGGTAAAACTCTGCCGTATCAGCCCCCGCATAGAAGACTATCCACTGCGGAAATGGAGGACAAAAGAATTAAAGGACTCTGTTTTTGGTGCGATAAGAAATACACATTTGGACATAAGTGTAACGAAAGGAAGTTATATTCATTATTACTGGAGCTGGAAGATTCAGGGGAGGCAAGTCCTGATACAGAGGAGGTGGGAAATGAGAATACAATGGATGAGTCAACTGTAGTTTCCCTACATGCCCTGCAAGGGGTGGCCATGGCGATTCATCATAGAACAATGAAAGTAGTAGGGTGGTACAAGAGGCGGAAGTTGACTGTTCTTATTGACTCGGGCAGCACACACAATTTCCTTGATTTAGCAACGGCCAGACAGTTGGATTGTAGTTCACGACCCATGTCTTGTCGGAAGGTGATGGTCGCTAATGGAGAGCAAATGAGTTGTGATGCAACTATCAGTGGGTTCAAGTGGGAAATGCAGGGGGTGCAATTTGAAGCTGATGTTTTACTTATGCCTATCAAGGGTTGTGATTTAATATTGGGGGTAGAGTGGCTGAATACCGTGGGAGTAATTGTGTGGGATTTTCGTAACCTTACTATGAAATTCTCTTGGAAGGGAAAGCAGATGACATTAGCAGCTGGGGATGAGGAGTTCTTCAAGGTGAGGCCAGGTGTATATTCTCTAGGGGGTAATGAAATGGGCATGTGGATTTTTCCAGAGCACGTAGTGTCCGAACATCACCTTTTTAATTTGGAAGTTCCTGAGTCTATTCAGCAGATAATTGGCGAGTTTGCTATGGTTTTTGAGGAACCGAGGGGATTACCTCCCTCAAGGAAGCATGATCATGCAATTCCATTAGAAGAGGGTGTTCGAGGACTCAGTTTACGACCATATAGGTACTCAAGCTCACAAAAAGACGTCATTGAACAGCTGGTGCAGGAGATGCTGCGAGCAGGAATCATACAACCCAGCAACAGTCCCTTTTCTTCCCCGGTGGTGCTTGTTAAGAAAAAGGATCATTCATGGCGGCTATGTATCGATTATAGGGAGCTAAATCAGAGAACTATCAAAGACAAATTTCCGATTCCGATCATAGAGGAACTCTTGGACGAATTACATGGGGCAAGTTGGTTCTCAAAACTAGATTTACGGTCTGGGTACCACCAGATCCGAGTTCGAAGCCAAGACATTCCCAAAACTGCCTTCCGTACTCACGAAGGGCATTATGAGTTTCTAGTCATGCCGTTTGGCCTCACGAACGCCCCGTCAACGTTCCAAAGTCTGATGAACGACGTATTCAGGCCCTACTTGCGACGGTTTGTCTTAGTTTTCTTTGATGACATACTTGTCTATAGCAATTCCTTACAGTCTCATGCTGATCATTTGAGGGTAGTACTACAGGTGCTTAAGGATCATAGTTTGTTTGCCAAGGCGAGTAAATGCCTTTTTGCCAGCAGAAGGGTTGAATATCTTGGTCATTTTATTGAGGAGAATGGAGTTTCGACTGATCCTCGGAAGATTGCGGCTGTTCAGGAGTGGCCAGCTCCAAAATCGATTAAACAACTGCGGGGATTCTTGGGTCTTACAGGGTATTACAGGAGATTTGTTAAAGGGTATGGCGTTCTTAGTAAGCCCCTAACTCAGCTTCTTAAAAAGGATTCCTTCGTATGGTCGGAGCCAGCTCAGCAAGCCTTTGAGCAATTGAAGAATGCTATGATTACAGCTCCTACGCTTGCACTACCTGATTTCTCGAAGGAGTTTATTTTAGAAACTGATGCAAGTTCGACGGGAATTGGCGCTGTGTTGATGCAGGAAGGTCATCCCATAGCTTTTAGCAGCAAGGCATTGGCTCCTCGGCATATTGGTTTATCGGTGTATGAGAAGGAGTTATTATCCATTGTATATGCGGTGGAGAAATGGCGTCACTATTTAATTGGAAGACATTTCATCATACGGACTGATCATCAGAGTTTAAAGTACCTGATGGATCAACGATTACATAACGATAGTCAATTTCGGTGGTTATCCAAATTGGTGGGGTTTGATTATGAAATCTGTTACAAGAAGGGAAAGGAGAATGTCGCCGCCGATGCATTATCGCGGGTGCAAGGAGCTGAACTGATGTCTCTCATGTTATCTCTGCAGCAGGGAACTCTTTTGGATGCGATTAAGCAAAGCTGGCAGCAAGATCCTCAATTGGCTTTGGTCCTTCAACAAATTAAACAAGGATTATCTACCAAGTACGAGTGGACTCAAGAGCTTTTGAAGCGGAAGGGTAAACTGGTGGTCGGGAAGGTACAGGAGTTGAGACAATCCATCATTGAAGTGTTTCATGCATCTTCGGTTGGGGGGCATTCGGGAGTGCATGCTACTCTCAAACGGGTTGCTAGCTTCTGCTATTGGAAGGGGATGGAACGTGATGTGAGGGCTTTCATTCGGTCTTGTGTGGTCTGTCAACGCTGTAAATATGATTCCGCAGCTTCGCCTGGCTTATTACAACCTCTACCAATTCCTCAGTCGGTTTGGACCAACATCAGCATGGATTTCATTTCCGGTCTACCGAAATCTCACGGTAAGGACGTGATTATGGTGGTAGTCGATCGGCTTACTAAGTATGCACATTTTATGGCCCTGCGGCATCCTTTTTCAGCACCCGCAGTCGCGGAGGTATTTCTTAATACGGTCTTCAAATTACATGGTTTACCGGAGACAATCGTGAGTGATCGGGATACCATCTTCCTCAGTGAGTTTTGGCAGTCTCTTTTTAAACTTCAGGGTGTAGAATTGCACTTATCTTCAGCATATCATCCTCAGACAGACGGTCAAACCGAAGTGGTCAATCGTTGCCTTGAAACGTACTTACGGTGTATGACGTATGACTGCCCGGGAACTTGGTCTAAGTGGCTGGCTTTAGCGGAATGGTGGTACAACACCAATTTTCACTCTTCCATTCAATCGACGCCTTTTCAAGCACTATACGGGTACGCACCACCTATCCACTTGCCTTATATCTGTGGGACAGCTCAAAACAAGATAGTGGATCGAGAACTGACTGATCGTGAAGCAATGTTGGCCTTGCTGAAATTCCATCTACATCGGGCGCAACATAGAATGGTGCAGCTGGCAAATAGGCGTCGTTCTGATCGAAATTTCCAAATTGGTGACCTGGTGTATGTCAAACTTCAATCTTACAAGCAGACCACAGTGGACGGCCGCCACCATCACAAGTTATTTCCCTTATATTATGGTCCCTATAAGGTTCTGGACAGGGTGGGTGCGGTTGCTTATCGTTTGGACCTTCCGGGGAGCTCTCAGATACATCCGATCTTCCATGTATCTAAGCTTAAAAGATTTGTCAGCCCGGAAAAGCGCAAGATGGTCAAGAGGGGAAAGCAGGCGGCTACACAAGTACTAGTGAAGTGGAAGAATAAACCACAAGAGCAAGCCACTTGGGAGTTTTTATTTGATTTGCAGCAGCGATTTCCAGGCTACACCCTTGAGGACAAGGGTGTTTAAAAGGGAGGGGCATTGTTGCGGAGGGAATGGCTCAGGGAAGGGAAAAAGGCCGTGGATTGAGAAGAAAGGCCGTCTGGACTGCATCAAAGGGCCTCGAAGGCATTACAAACTCTTTACCAAACTTTTTATAAATTGTAGTTGAGGGTCGAAACCCAAATCTGCCCCTGCGAAGGGCAATAGGGTAAAAACCCTAAGTAACAGAAAAGTAAAAAAACAGCAAACGGGGGAACGCGGACGAGGGGTATAAGGTGGTGAGGAATATAGCCTGTGCAGGTGGTTAGATGAAAGAGAAGAAGGGGGGAAAAGGAAAAATAGGAAGATGTTGGTGAAGAAGGTAGCGGAGGATGAGGAGAAGGGAGGGTTGATTGTGCTGAAAAATTCAGGCTCCGGTGATAAATGAGATTCGGCCGTGAGTTGTTTCCCTGTGAGTGAGAGTCTGTCTGTGCGTGAGCCGCATCACTCCCTCATGAACGCTGCCCTCTCTCGAAGGTTCTCCATCGTCCCCGCCATCTTTTCAGGACACGCGCCCTACGCCGCCTCCTCCTCCTCTTCTTCTTTTCCTTCAACTTCTACGGCAGCGATGGGGCCATTAGTGGTTGTAGCCGTAGCTGCGGCGGGTGGTTGCATTGCCCCGGGGGGGGGGGGGGGAATTCAGTTACGAGTCCGTTTTTCGGTTTCTTTTGGTGGGCCAGGGAAGTCATTCGAGCGGGGTCCGACACGTGGGTGCCGAGTGTTGTGAGGCCCAATGGGCCTATTTCGGATTTCACCTGACAAAGGGCCTCGAACTAAAAAAGGAGGCCCATTTAGAACCATATTACTAAAACAACCAAATCCATCACAAATGGGAAGACCGTATGATATCTAACTCGGTAATTCCCATAGACGAAGGAACATGGTTAAGGCATCCGCAAAGTCGCAGTCGTAAGGACGCTGACCGACACAGATGATGACGGTTGGGATCCTCGCTTGTAATGAAAACAATAATGTCAAATGACGGATGGCGCATTCCCGAAAAGCAAAAAATGTGACCAAAAGGGGGGGTTTGTACGACTGCATCGTATCGCATGTTCCTATCGTATGAACAAAAAGAGATAGGAGGGAAGTGGGTTTTGATCCATTATTTTGAATTCCGCTTACACCACAAGATCCAAATCACAAGAAACCTAGCTGGGGCAACGAAATCGTCGTCAAGGTAAATGCATCCGGTTTTGAAAACGTGTTCTGGGTGTCCATCCACGAGGAAGAAAGACGAGATATGTGATGGATGGGTGGGGGGGCGTGGCTGGCTGGCTGCTGCCTAACTCGGGGGAGAGAGCATTGACTCACTCGTGTTATAGGGTGGTCATCTCATGGACATGGAATTGCCACGTTTTCGCATGTGCCCCGCTTTTAGTTTATATAGACTTTGGTCACCCAATCATAAAAAAGTGAATTGAAATGAAGACCTCTAATCCGAAATTAATCCGTGAAGTGCTTACTAATTTACTCCATCAAGTCAAGACCCTCCCCCTTTTATGTTTTTTTTAGATACTCACGGACCTCTATAATTGGCCTCGCGATCTTCTAGTAGTACAATATCTTTGCAAAGCGAAAGTTCTAGTGGGTCCCACAAATCAAACTCACTGACCCACAAACCCTATCTTCTTACAGAATGAAAGTTGGGCTTCTGCGATGATGGGCTGCCTCGACCGAGAATGAAATGATTCGAGGAATACGGACGGATAAGGGATGGAGGGACATATTCTTAAACAACTACTTTTATCACGAAAGATTCCCAACATGACACGAGATTTGACTAGCAGTGTGGGAAATGAAAAATAATGATCAGAAAGGCAACGTTGTTGAAGCCGACCGATGAAAGTCGCGTAAGTTCTTATATATATTATGCAAATGGAAACGGTGAGAGACACACACCCTCGTGATCTTGACAAGTGCACGAGTGTGCTTCGAAAATGTTTAGTTTATTTTCGGTGGCCATACTTTCTGGGGCATCGAGAAGACACTTTGCGTGAAAATGCTTAAAAGCACCCGCGATGACATTAAACATCCGGGAGTTAAACTAGGGGATCGAATTCATTCTTGTTGTAACGAACAGAAACTAGACACGTAAGGGCATGTCCTTCCCTCCCCTTTTTAGACTCTTCTCGATCATGAGACATCGAGTGGACGCCGATGGTTTCACCACTAATGATGCCTCGGCTTTTAATCGAGTGCTCCTTTTGTAATGAAACTACAAATGACTTGAGTAAGAACAAGCAAAGATGTCTGATGGCGTTTGGTTAACCGTGTCTGATTATTCGGGCAACAAGAGAAAAGGGGAATGGTAAGGGACCGATTCCTCTTCCTCCTACTCCTCCTCCTCCTCCTCCTCGTCATGCTACCTTCGAGGAGTCAATGAGGGTGAGATCAACAAGATAGATAGGAAGGAAAGGAAAGGAAAGGAAGAAACAAGACCCGGAAGGGGGATCACCATCATAGTCCTCCATGGTCAAGACTAGGTGTTTTCATTACATCATGCGTCGCCCCGAATCGTGATAACAAAGGCAGGGAGAGATGGGGTGAAACTGATTGGTGTCTGTTGCTGCGTAAGCTGCCTTGTCATGAAACACATGTTGTTGTTGTTGTAGGCGTAGTCTCACGAAAGAAAAGGTCGGGTTTTGTGGAGGGGTCAAACAATGTCGGAACAATGGTATTTATTAACCCTGTCGTGGAAGTGTTTCGCTTCGCTACCTTTTGTTACATTATTTCTTGGCTGTGGCCGCCATGCCATGCATGTCATATGATTTATTGCTCTCTCGTCGACACAAGACTGAACAAACGATTATCAGGAACTGTTAAACCTAACCATTTCATCCACACCCACGTTTTTAAGTACAAAACAGGGGTAGTCTCCCGTTGTTGCCCCCCCTAAACCTAAAGCACCCGAAGTCCCAAACTACCGCATAAGACGAATGGGTCGCTTCTTTATTGTCAATTGATTTTAGAGTAGACTCCGTTCGACTTATATATTGGGCTTGAGGAATAATCGAAATTTTTTACATGATAACGAAGTTCGGAGAATGCTTACCAAACAAGGCCAATAAATCAATCCCTCTATTTATATACTGGGCTTGAGGAGTGAGCTGGCCTGAAATTTTCTAGGAAACACAATACAAAGGAGTTCCCACATACACATAGGGATGAAAACGAGCCGAACTGAAATGCAAAGCTCAAATTCGGTTCGAGCTTGATCAATCCCAAAAAACTGAAGCTCGAGCTCGGCTCGGTCCAGTTTTAGGGAGCTCAAACTCGGCTCGATAGGCTCGAATATAGATTGAGCCTAAACTCAAATGGACAATTCGAGAAGGACGTCGGGAAGGGAAAGGCGGACTTCGAGAAGGGGAAGATCGACGCAAACGCGGACGTGGGTAACGACAAGGCGGACGCGAGAAATGAAACGGACGAGAATGTGGTGAGACAGAGTAGGCGAAAACATCATTATTTATTAATAAAATAATTAATATTTATTATATAATATTAGATTCACAAACCATCGAACTGTAAATGCGTTAAAGACTCGAGTTCGGTCAAAATTGAGCTCGAACCGAACTTTGACCGCACAGGAGCGGCTGAATTCATATTCACGCCTGCACACACAAGTCAACAAAGTGATGGTAACGCCGGCTTTTGTAAACTCGAATTCGATGTCATCCACCTTCATTCCTTTTGAGCGTGCAATAGATGGGAAGACAGATCAGACCGATCTTCTTATGGCAAGACATTGACGGGACGAAGGAATGGATCTTGCTCTCAAGCCTCTCTGCGTTAACTTTGAGGGATGATATATATTTACTTCCCCTTGCAGTCAAACAGTAAAAATCATGGTATCCATCCAACCAAGAAAAAGAAAGAATTCCGGAGCAATACTTTTTTCCAAGTCTGTACAATTGAAAAAACCGGGGGAGAGGAGGGTAGGGAGGGGGGGACCCGGGGGTGAGGGGCCGACACGTGTCCAATCAATTGTAATAATGGAGACAAGGGAGGGAGGGGGGGGGGGTCTCCTCCTCCCATTGGTTGCTTTCTTGACTTGGGGGGCCTGTATGAAAGAGAACCCGAGGATGAGGAGAAAGAGGGTGAGTTGGGTTGGGTTAGGACGACTCCTGGGACCTACCCCACCCCCCCTTTTTCTTTTCTCTTTTGTTTTTTTTTCCTTGTAGATAAAAAAATCTTACATGTGCAAATATATCCACCACCACCCACTCAGCACAGGCGTGTTATTATACATTAGGTTGGTTGGGATTCATAGTTCTTGGAGAAAATATTTCGTAAAAAAAAAAAAAAGATAAATGGCTTTAAAATTTGATAAATAATGTTCTAAAATTGAAGTTTTAAAACTTGAAATTAGTTTTATAAATTTGATTTCATGTTCGTAAAAATTGATTTGATGCGTTTTACTTCGTCAAGGGAATCATATTCGTTAAAAATAACTTCATCGTTTTTAAGAGAAAAAGTACGGAACAATGACTATATTTACATTAAAAAAATTTGAGTTTTCTAAATCTGATTTTAAGATGTTATTATTCGATTAATTTTAAAAACATATCTTATTTCGCGAAATGCTTTTACGTGTGTGTATTTTGGACTAAGAAGTTGTTCGTGTCCTCTTTGGGTTGGATCCACTGATCTAAATCATAGGGTATTTGATGAAAATATTACAAAGATAAAAAAGAATTAGGAGCTTAATATCCCGGAATTAAATCCGTGAGAACCTTATGTCCTGTTAAATAAGCGGAAATAAAGTACGTTTTCTGTTTTCGTTTTATATGAAAATAAGAAAATATGTTTGTTATTAAAAAAAAGAAATAACTTTTTAAATTTTGAGTCTCAATTTTCATTTTCTATTTTTCAAAACAGAAAACGGAGCACGTTTTCAGTGAACAAACATCACCTTAAGGACCAACTCTTAATTACTTATCTATAAATAATCTCGTAAAAAAGGGGAAAATAATACTAAAAAATGGTGGGGTCGGGTGGTGATGCGCTGTTCAGTTGACGCGTGTACAGTCCTCCGGCCCCACGGTAATGTTAGCATAAGTCCAATCACCCGGGCCCAACTCCCCCACTCTCCCTCTCTCTCTCACTCACTCTCTTTGTTATTATTATTATTATTTTTAATTCTAAATTTGTTTTTAAAATACGAATAACAAAAAAAAAATAGTTTTTTTAAGTAACAATAAATGGAGAAGGTTTTAAAAGAAAAGGAAGATATTAAATGGTATGGGCTCCATGTGTACGTCCTACCACGAGACAACCATAAAGTCTTTAGAGAAAAAAAGAAGACTTATCCTCTGTATCATATCAACTGCTTAGAACCAAAGAGTTAGGTGATTAGGGTAGTCTCACGAGGCTCGTGTTAGTTAGAATTTAGCTGGATTCGTATGCCCTTCCTTGTAATAAGAAAAAAAAAGAAAAGAAAGACAACTCGAAACTCCATCTTAAGTTGTGTGTTTGAGTATGTTACCCGTGATTTCAATTTACCTCGAATTGTATTAGTTCGACATTTTATCCATACTTTTCTGACTGTCGTTTAGACACATTCGACTCCTAAATAATTGATTGGCCAAAAGGAAGAAACCGATTGGCCATCAAACAAAATAATTAAGAAAAAATGAATAATTGATGGCCTAATCTAATCACCACACTAATTGGTAGTTGAGGACATTAATTAAGTTGCATGTCCAGTTGTGTCCTCAGCTCAAAACCATACCGCATTTTAGGCCGCTTTGTTTTTGTTTTGTTTTAATTTTCAATGGAGGATGGGGTGTTGGGGGGGGAGGGTCGTATAGCCACCAAGTCTTATGACATAACCCGTGTTTTCCGGGGTAATTAAGCACGACAACGACCCGATAATGGTTGCGTCTTTGGACGGGTCCTTCTACTTTACAACTATAAAACAAGAGGGGGAGGGAGAGGTTTGTTCTTGGGGTGGAACGATGGTCCCTCCTGAGGGGCCATAAACAATAAAAATGTATCGCTTTTTCTTAGACTTTTGGTGCTTAGGATTTATCCTTATAAATATAAGTACGTCGATAACTTTTTGATCGAACATGAAGGGAGGAGGAGGAGGAGGAGGAGGGTGGTGTGAGAGACGAGACACAAGCGACAGACAACAGTTGATATTGGCGTAACTTGGGTTGTGTTGTGTTGTATTGTAATGTAATATAATATCATATATATATATATATAAGACACGCGTTGCAATAAGTTTATAACATAACATCATCAAAAAGGCATGTGGAAAAGCTGTGTGTGTGGGTGCGAGAGAGGAGGAAAAACCAATACAATATCCAAGGTTTTTCTTTTTGGCGATTCAAAAGGGTCTATCGGGATTTTAAATAATAATATTCAACCTCCGAGGGGAGATACGCCCGGTACGGCCATGCACATTGTTCCTTACTATCGTTCTATTTTATTACAGGATCGATGTTTTCTTTCCCACTCTAAAGAAATGTGTAAAAAGCTAAAGAAAGATTGCAACTCTATGGAAAAAAGCGATCCATCCATGAGGAGGCCACCGCACTCCTCCACACTCCAATATCTTCGTCTTCTTTTTTTTAAAAAAAAAAAAGAAAAAAAGAAAAGAAAAGGTCATAAAAAGAAAAGATAGATTCTCTTTACTCGAGAGTCATCATCATCATCACATCACTTTGGCCCCTTTCAAAAGTTACAAAAACAAAACCACGCCCCGTACTCGGCTTAACCCTAATTACGACAAAACAAGAAATACTGTAACATCTCACGAGGAAGGCGTCGTTCTTACGTGAATAACTAACGAGAAATACTCGGGAAAATACACATCTTCGCATCTACTTGTGACGAAAGTAGGAAAGAAGGAATTAAAGGAGGGAGTGGTGGGTGGTGAGTGACGGGGAGTCTGTGTTTCCTCTCGGGCACAGAAACAAGGGGCATTTAATTAGGGTTTGCTGCAATTATTAGGTTCGCATTCACATACACAAAGAATCTCCCTCTCCATTCCTCACATCCCTCGTTTTCCCCTTTTCCTAAAGGCAAAAAGTGATTGGTCGAAACCCCAAAAATATTATCCTTAAGTTTACGATCATTCATGCGACCAATCCCCCCACTACAATCTCCCTCGGGGACATGGATCTTCACTAAGTTAATGAAATGGGACTCTGATCGCAATTACTCTCGTGAGCTTAAAAGAAAACCCTCCCTCTCATCCAATGGCCAAAGCAAAAAAACACACACACCCTTTCCCTTTCAGGTGCCCCCAACGAGACATAAATCTAAGCGATGGCAGAGTATATGTGTCCTTCGATTTAGGGTTTATCATTATTATGGGAGTCATGTTAACAACATCGCCTAACAGAAGAAAAAACTGTATTTTTTTTTCTCTTTTGCGTTGCAATCATTGTGGCGATGGCGATGACATAGACGCACGACGACTTTAATGAAAGGAGTTGGGGTGGAGAAGTAAATATTCTTTTGCCAACAATGTCCCACGTAAAAATTGACGTGAGAGGGTAAAAAACAATTTTAAATAAAAATAAAAACCTTGTACGGAAAGATTTTAAAAAAAAGGCACGCGTGTTTCGAGAGAACGAAGTTCATTTCTCTGTTTTCGTTCTTTAAGAAAAATGAGAAAACTACGGTTGATATAAAGACGTACGTACCCTATTTCCTATAACCAAACGGGGCCTAAAAGGCATGCATACTGGTTTTTCATGTATCTGGTCAATGTCAAATATTTCAAACGAAAGGAGAAGCGATTTACTGGGGGGCTGGAAAGTATCAGTGGCTTCACTTTTTTAAACTCCAGCGTGGAAAGGAATACTATACTCAACACTATGCGTAGCGTATAGTAAGTATACATGAAGAAATCAAACTGAGCATGTGAATAAAACTCTAGAGACACTATCTCTGACTTGGGAAGACATAAAGTCACAAAGAAAAGAAAAAGTAAAAAAGAAAAAGTGGATGTTAATTGGGGTTGGTTTGTTTGGTCCTTTTGTGTATCCTTTTCTTTTAATAATATTATTATAAGAAATTAAATTAATTAGTTTTTTATTTATCTTGGAAGGAAGGAGCTCTTAAAAGCAATCCAACACCACACAAGGCAATGCCCCCGAAAGAAGACAGGTTAGATATTAATGGAATCGAATTTTAATCAGAACAAGAGAACTTGGACCCCCACCCCCACCACCACCACCATCACCATCACCATCACCATCACCCACACCCACATCCTCCCTCCCCACCACTTCTCTTATCTCTCACTCTTCTTTTTTAATTTCTCCCTTCATCTTTCTCAGAAACATGAAAGCTTTCCTTTGGAGGGAGACGTTTCCTCGTTCCCTTCACTTGTTTTGTATCTCAGAAATGGACACCATTCAATTCCCCTTTAATCCCCACCTCCCCCAAGTAATACTCCAATCTCTTTCGGACTGATTTGGGGAGAAAAGAGTGAACCGAGGATGGCCTCGATGTGTTTGTTGTTGGTGTTGGTGTTTGTCTTTGGTCACTACAGATCAAACAAAGCAAAGAACCCAGAAAGAAGAATGGAAAAGGGGTACCCGTTGCTGCTTGTTGTTCATGCGTGTGTGTGTATGTGTCTGGTGCGTGTGGAGTTCATCTCGAACTTGTCCTCAAATGGATAATGAAAGTAATCCAATAAATAAATATTAATAATAATAAAAGAAAGATGGGTATCTTTTTTACGGTCCTTTTTCCCTTCCCCAATTCTCATTCATTTCCATCTCTCTCTCATCCTTGATTTTCTCCCTCGTCAAGTGGAAAGATTTGTGCAGACATCTTACAGAGAAAGAGATGGAGAGAGATGGCAGAGAAATAAACCTTTCCCTTATTTGAATAGACACAACTGTTGTTTTACACCCTCGCGAACTCACCTGCAAGAATTTTTTTCTTTCCCCCTCCTCTCCTCCTCTCCTCTCCTCTCCTCCCCACCAGGCCCTTGGTGTACTGCTGCCCATCACACGGCCAGAAAAACCAGACAGTATCCCCAGGTGGGTTTAAGATCCCTTTTTAAAGGATTTGGAGATTTGGGAACTCCTTTCCTTTTCCTTCTCTTCTTTATTTTTTGTGGGTTGGTTGGAGGTGGGAGATCTTCTTGTTTGCTTTTTTTATCTACCTGTTTTCCGAGCAACAACAACAACAACATATCATTCACGGACATGGATGGATAGATGGTCTCTGGATCCATCGATGATGAGATATTTGCAGCGTAGCGAAAACACGTGCATAAGTTATTGTCTTCTTGAAAGGGAAAAAAAGAAAGAAGAGGAAAATCCTTGCTTTTGCTTTCCTCTCCTTTCCTTTTCTTCTTCGATTGTTGTTGTTGTTGATGTTTTTGTGAAAATATATTATACTATTACTTTTTTTTTTACAATATAATATAAGAACATAGTGTCTGTATCTCTGTCTGTCTGTGCCTGTGAGTATTGTGTTTTTAGGCTACTCGTCTTTGTGTGTGATCCTTTGATGCCTTTCACTTTCCTCCTCCTCTTATATAACCTCATGAATAATTCTCTTCCTCCTCCCTCTTCTTCTTCTTCTTCTTCTTCTTCTTCTACCCGCCAATCATCATCGGCATCGCCGTCGCCTTCTTCTTATTGCTGGAAATTTTGTTTATTTTTTCTAATATTTTGATGCTCACAGGTTTGATAAAGGCTGTACATGGGTTGATTTCACCATCCGATCCATTTCATCTGCATAGGTGCCCAGGCTTTGATCTTTCTTTCTTTCTTTTTGTTCTTTTGCTAGATTTGTTCTTTGGGGTATTCTTTTTAGTGGAGATTTAAAGGTGGGGATTTTTGTTTATTTCTTTTTATGTGATTGGTTTGGTTTAGGGGAGTTGGGTTCAGTGAAGGATTTTCGGACAAGGAGCGATGGCGACGTTCTTCCACGGTCAGAATTCCGACATACAGGCCGCCGACGGGCTCCAAAACCTCGTCCTGATGAACCCCGCCTACGTCCAGTACACCTCCGCTGCCACGGCAGATGCGCCACAGGCTGCTGCAGCTGCAGCGGCGGCGAACAGCCTATTCTTCTTGAACCCGGCGACTGTCCCTGCTTCGGCACTCTCCCACGCGCCGCCGCCGGCCCCACCTACTCAGGCCACGACCACCCAGCAGTTTGTCGGCATGCCCTTGCATGGTGCTACGTCCTCACAACATCGTCAGGATCGTCCCAGTAGCAGCGGCAACGCACACGCTGTGCACACGCAACCCCATGAAGTCATCCCTGCGATGCATGGATTCCTGCCGCGAGTCCAGTACGGCGCCTGGAGCTCATTGGAGCAATCAAAGCCTAGGCGGGATACCTCCTCGCTAAGGCCTCAGCAAGGGCTTTCCCTCAGCCTATCTTCTCAGCAGCAGCAGCAGCAGCAGCAACAGCAGCAGCAGGGGTTTCATCATCGGGGATTCGGTGGTGACGATAGGGAAGTCCCTGCCGTGTCTGGGGGATCGCCCTCATCTGTATCGGGCGTGACCAGTGGTGGAGGCGGAGGCACTGGTGTGTCAGTGCTTCTTGGGTCGAGGTACTTAAAGGCTGCTCAGGAACTCCTTGACGAGGTCGCCAACGTCGGAATTGGTGGCATTGTCAAGAGTGAGACGCCAAGGAAGGGGCACGGTGGGAACGGCAAGGCTGGCACTGGGGAGTCATCGGCTTCGGCCAAGGAGGATGGGTCGAGTGGAGGAGTTGATGGAAAGCGTGCCACGGAGCTGAGCACCGCGGAGCGCCAGGAGATTCAGATGAAGAAGGCCAAGCTCATCAGCATGCTCGACGAGGTAAACCCACAACATCTCCTGGACCAGTGATGAATATCGTACTTAAGCGAAATCTTCTTCTTTGCTCTGTTTCAGGTGGAGCAGAAATATAGACAATATCACCATCAGATGCAGATAGTAATTTCCGCCTTCGAGCAGGCTGCTGGCATCGGCTCTGCCAGGACATACACCTCCTTAGCACTGCAGACTATATCAAAGCAGTTCCGGTGTCTCAAGGACGCAATATCGGGCCAGATAAGGGCTGCCAACAAGAGCCTCGGCGAGGACGAGCCTGCTGGGGGGAAGATCGAGGGTTCACGGCTCAAGTATATCGATCACCACATCCGGCAGCAGCGCGCCCTCCAGCAGCTCGGGATGATCCAGCACAACGCTTGGAGACCTCAGAGGGGATTGCCAGAACGCTCAGTCTCAATCCTCCGTGCCTGGCTGTTCGAACACTTTCTTCACCCGTAAGGAGTCAATCTTACTTATCTCCAATTAACAACGACTCGACAAGGCTTCTCATTGCCTAGTTATGATCTCTGTGGATAATTCTGCTTTTCAGCTACCCGAAGGATTCCGACAAGCACATGCTTGCAAAGCAAACAGGGTTAACTCGCAGTCAGGTTAGTTAACTAAATTCGGCTGATTATGAGATCCTCAGGCGATTTTCGTTAATTTCTTTGGCGAAAAATGCAGGTATCGAACTGGTTCATAAATGCTCGAGTTCGGCTGTGGAAGCCGATGGTGGAAGAGATGTACATGGAGGAGGTGAAAGATCAGGAACAGAACGGTGCCGATGGCAAAGTAAATAAAGGCGAACAAAACAACGACTCCTATGCGTCGAAATCTACCAGCCCGCCCGAGAAGTCACTCTCGGTTGACAATCACGGCAAGAGCAGCTTCAATCCCAAAGAGCAGCTTCAATCCGCCAACCTGATCAACCAAGACGCAGCCCTTGCTGCCAATTCCATGTCTCCAGTGGGAGCAAGCCTCCAAAACCACCAGTTGTCTGGGTTCTCGCTCATCGGTTCGTCGGAGTTGGACGGAATAACGCATGGCGCCAGCCCCAAGAAACCAAGAAACACCACCACCACGTCCGACATGCTACTGTCCCCGACCAACGTCTCCTGCATGAACATGGAACCAAACAAGCGTGGCGAGCCGATAACCATCAAGTTTGGCGACGACGGCCACGTCCACAGCCGTGACGGCTACTCCCTCCTCGGCGCAGGCCCTGCTAACTTCATAGGCGGTTTTGGACAATACCCGATTGCCGAAATCAGCAGGTTTGCCACAGAGCAGCAGTTCGCCACCGCATTTCAGGGGAACGGAGTCTCCCTAACCCTCGGACTGCCGCACAGCGAGAACCTGCCGATGTCGGGAGGGGCGGGCGCGGCACACCCAGGTTTCATCCCCGGCCAGGGGATCCATTTAGGGAGGAGAATGGAGGTAGGAGACGGGAACGAGTTCGGGGCACTGAACAACACGATGCCACCTCACTCGTCGGGTGCATACGAAGGGATGAATATGCAGAACAGGAAGAAGTTCGCGGCTCAGTTGCTGCCGGACTTCGTGACCTGAGAGGAACGAAGACCGCCGTGGCTAGCAAGCAGTAAGTCCTTTTTACCACATCGTCCTATCAAAAGGGTTGTCATAAAAATTCGTAGTCCTGGAATTGAAATCAACATGCGAGGGGGCAGTGTAAAGGAAGGTTATAGGGGAATTATATTATGTAATATGTACGTATGTATACTTAATTCTCATAGGACTCAAATCATAATTTGAGTTGCCTAGATGGATAGATCAGATCTATCATGTAGGAGGGGAGGGTGAATGATTTCCATTCGAAGAAAGATTATTTTTTTTTGGTGGGGGTATTCTGTATATTAAATTTTTGTAAGATCTTAGAAGAAGAAGAAGAAGAAGATGATGATGATGATGATCAGGGCTTGTAATATAAGGAACACCGTTTTGGTCTTATTGATTTGGGATAAATGTAATCTCTATTACCAATGCAGCAGACACACTGCTGCGTTACATGCACTGACATCAGTAAAAGATCTGGTGGATGGCGGTGTGATAAGGGTGGATTTGGGTCCTCTTTGTGTGCGTGTGTATGTGTTTGTGGTTGTTCCCAGTTGGGAACTGTCAGGCCTGGCGTGGCGTCAGATATGTTCCTGTTCGAAGAATGACCAATAATTATTGTTCAGGCATGTTTCAGAAACTGTACTCATCTCCTCATTAGCTGTATGATATACATATATATATATACATATATCGGCCCCGGGGGGGGGGGGTTGGAGTGTCAACGGCCAATGGGCCAGGCCCATACGAAACCAAATTGGGTTGGGCCCATGGGCTTGGGTGCGACGTCGTCGAAAGCACCCATTTTTTTAAATATTTAGGGGTTGACTGGGTTCCCCTTTGATCAAAATATTATTAGGGTAGACCGAAGATAAATGACCCTCCCCACCCCAACCCTTCTACTACCTTTCCAGAATTCCTAAATTGGGTTTCTACCCAGAATTTTCTATCTAATTCTCCCCAGAATTGTTAGACCAGGCTCATCATAAGTAGCCATTACATTACTCATAATATTGCATGAATAAATTACATCTTCCATCTAGTGTTTTTATCAAAACAAGGGTCAGAAAAAGTCAGAGAGCACGTGTTCCAAACCTTACCTCTTTCTCGGGTTGACCGGAAAAGATCCAGGCACAGCCGAAAATCCGGACTGCTCGCGTGCTTTGATTGCCATTTATTCTCAGGAGAAGTTTCCCGATGCCCCACCCACCCTCCATCGAAATCGTCATCGTCGGCATGCTGCTATTTCTTTCTTTCCTTCTTTTATCTCGATGCCCATGTCCGAGTCGTGAATTTTTCAGACAAAGTTTGACGGGGACGGGACTGCATATCGACGACGGTGGTGTTTGGGTGTCTAGCAACTCCCAATGCTCTACTCTTTTTATCTCCTCCATTTCTTTCTTTTAGGGTTGTTTATTTTTGTTGTCTTAACTTTCGCAATTTTAACATTTCGTAAATTATTTATATTTTTTTCTCATCTTAAAATTATAAAAATATAAATATTTATAAATACTCTTTTTAACGGTGTCCAACTCCACCCTTGATTTTCAACTGTGGTTATGTTTTGGCACGTGTTGGAAAATGCTCGTAGAAAGTTTTATTAATCGGCGGGTGAATGATGTATCTATCCTCTTACGTGTTGGTCAGACCAGGTGGAATTGTCGCCATTTTGGACACACACAAAAAGGTTTGTCCAATGCTGTACTAATCCAAGGGCGGGGACGTGCCTCATATTGACCGTCACGTTGTAAAAATTATATATTAATTTACCTTGATGATGAACTAGTCTCGTGTATATAATATAAACCAAACCGATTAAACAAACACACACACGACCAGACCCGGTGTTGAAAGTGTCACGCGTGACCTCTCCGACGATCTCCGTTGTTGTTGTGTTTGCAAGGAAGAGAACCATCAAGGAAGGAAGGAAGGAAGGGAGGGCTTATACTTTTATCTCCTGACATTTGTTTAGGAAGTCAAACCAAGTTCAAATGCGGCTCTGACATCCACCCACCCGGAACCCAAACGCAAAATACGAGTCAGTCAGACTCCTTCCCACCCACACACACACACGAATCCAAATCCGTGTCTTTTGACTTTTTGAACACTTCCTCATTTAAACGACTATATATAACCCCATCAACCAAACACCCCTCCCCCTATCCTCGTGTTTCCCTTCATTCCCTCCTTCCAACTACAAACTCCTCCTGTTCGTTTCCTTTAAGCTCATCATCCCGAGTCGTGTTTGGTTTCAAGATGGACGATATCGATGTTCCCTCCTACTTCCTTTGTCCCATCTCCATGGAGATCATGAAGGACCCCGTCACCCTCCCCACCGGCATCACCTATGACCGTCCCAGCATCGAGCGCTGGCTCTTCTCCGATAACAACCCCACCTGCCCCCTCACCAAGATGCCCGTTTCTGACAATGATGAGCTCACTCCCAACCATACCCTCCGTCGCCTCATCCAGTCCTGGTGTATGCTGAATGCGTGCTACGGGGTCGAGAGGATACCCACCCCCAAGCCCCCCATCAGCGGCTCCGAGATTACTAGGATCATCGATGGGGCCGGTTCTTCTCCCGAGATGCACTCGGCGTGCCTACAACGGTTGAGGTCGTTCGCCGCATCCAATGCCACCAACCGCAGGTGCATGGTTGCCGCCGGGGCGGCGGATTTCCTCGTGCGTTGCGTGATCGACGATGGGGCTTGTTGCCATGAGGCGCTGACGGTTCTTCATCAGCTTCAACTTTCGGACAGTTCGCTGAGAGCCCTTGCAGAGAAGTTTGGTCCCATGCTTGTCGATTCTTTGGTGCGGATCATGCAGATCGGCACCTACGAGTCTCAAGCATACGCGTTGATGTTACTCGAGTCGTTGTTTGAGGTGGTTGACCCCAGCTTTATCGCCAGCCTGAAGAAAGAGTTCTTCGCGGATATCATCCAGATCCTGAACTGCAAAACACCAGCAAAAACGGTGAAAAACGCCCTAAAACTGATGGCCCGGTCATGCCCGTTGGGCAGGAACAGGTTTCGGGCGATAGAGACTGGAGCGGTGCAAGCCTTGATCGAGATCATCCTCGAGTGTCCTGAGAGACGGACCTGCGAGATGGCAATGACGACACTGGAGGTCCTATGCCAGTGCGCTGAAGGGAGAGCAGAGCTCCTGAACCATAGAGGAGGCATCGCGGTAGTGTCAAAGAGGATCCTCAGGGTATCGCCTCTGGTAAGCGATAAGGCCGTGAGGATCTTGTTGTCTATAGCGCAGTACATGCCCTCCACATGCGTCGTGCGGGAGATGATGGAGATAGGGGCAGTGACGAAGCTGTGCCTCGTGTTGCAAGTCGATTGTGGTAGCAAGACAAAGGAGAAGGCGAGGGAGATCTTGAAGTTGCATGCAAAGTCATGGAGGAACGGCGTCTGCGTGCCCCACCTCTTGATTTCATCTTACCCATTGTGATGTTAAGGACTAGTATCGTGTGTAAATAGAAAGAACACGAACTATTCGACATTAAGTTTTTGCGTACAAATTCATCGCATCCTATTCAAATAGCTCGAAAGATCATAGGCGTTTCGCTGCCAATCGAGGGGGATACCTCGATTGTTTTATTTTGATGACAGAAGGAAATAGTCCCGATCGACAGTGAAAAAGAATGCCTCTGGACGTTCCGTCTGAGGAGACAAAGTTCTTCTTGTTCAACATGTTCTCTTGCCACTGGAACAGTTTGCCGCCGGCCGGCCTTAATCACAGCCGGCACAGCTAAGATTCTCTTAATGTAGACAGCAATGTTTTACTAAGCATAGCCGTTCTCCGAATTTTAGTTTCCTCAAGTCAGGACAGCAATCGACTGTCCAAGTTCCTACCATTTTACGTCCTTTCCCCTGATATCGCGGATGATCCTAGGATGGTTATCCCATCACAAATGGTTACGAATGCCGGCAGAAGCTCTTATGAGTCCTTCATCCAATGATTGGCCTTGTCTTGCTAGACAACTAACAACCGTTCGTCTGTTCCAGACAATACAATCTCGTCCTCGGCTGTATCATCCATCAGCTTGGTAAGAAATGTTTCCCAAGTAGTTGGCCGATGGGACTTCCTTGTGATTATCCCAAGATCCACTGTGACTGTCCATCACCAAAGAATGGCGACTACTTATTTGACAAGGTCCCGGTGACTCCATACCCTTAGCTTTCAATACATCAGCGTTTCCAGAGTTTGGGTCAGGGATTGCGCGAGTTCAAATTCATCCGGCAAAGCAGGGCATTGATATTCAGCGTGCGAGATGACGAGAAGCTCAGTTCGTGGATGTCCTCTTCTGGGACTCTGCAAAACTCTCGCCTTTATTATGTTCCACCTCTTTATCCATTCAGCTTGCACGTTTTCCTTCCACATTCCTCAATTCGATGAGAACACGGGAAATGTATCCTTTGAGGGCGATGCCAAGGTGGTTTACGGATACGTCGATATGACTGATGCTGGTGCAAATATGTTCTACCGTGTTGGTCGTGTTGTGTATTCTAAGCCGGTGTTGTTATGGGAGAAATCTACTGGGAAGGTTGCAGATTTTACCACTCGCTTTTCGTTTTCCATTGATACTCTGGATAG
Source organism: Melastoma dodecandrum (assembly GCA_029817715.1). Taxonomy (NCBI): domain Eukaryota; kingdom Viridiplantae; phylum Streptophyta; class Magnoliopsida; order Myrtales; family Melastomataceae; genus Melastoma; species Melastoma dodecandrum. Next base: position 6,946,628 of record JARUPY010000606.1, read on the forward strand.
CATGGAGGGGCATTTCAGCGATGGGTTCACATTCTTCATGGCGCCTGTTGGGTATGAGATCCCGCCCAACTCAGGGGGCGGCTATCTAGGACTGTTGAATGTCACAACAGGCGCCTCGTTTGATGGTGGTATGCTGATGATCGAGTTTGACACTTACTCTAACAAGGAGATTGATCCGCCAAAACCTCACGTCGGGATAAATATTGGTGCCATAACCTCAGTCGTACATGCCAATTGGGATGTGGTCTTTGCGAACAGGAAGACAGCAAACTGTCGTGTGAATTACAATGCTACCACGAAGAATCTTAATGTTTCATGGGAGTACGAGGATGATCCAAATGCGCATGGAACATCGTTTCTTTCATACTCGGTTGATCTTGCAAAGGTTTTGCCAGAGTGGGTCATGGTTGGGTTCTCGGCAGCCACCGGCCTTGCGAAGGAGAGTCACATGCTCAAATCATGGGAATTTTCCTCGAATCTCAATGCCGATGACCAATCGACGAAAGAGAAAGCAGCAAAGAAAACCTCGATCGCATTTGTTGTAGGATGTTGCATGATTTCGCTAATCGGAGTGGGCCTCGGGTATCTGCTCATCAAATGGAGGAAAAACAGGAAACCGGTAAACTCCACCGTAGTTGTGGACAGATCGATAAACCGACATATCGAGATAGGAGCGTTTCCAAGGAGGTTCTCGTACAAGGACCTGGAAGCGGCCACAAATAGGTTCTCAGCTGATAGGCTGTTGGGCAAAGGTGGTTCGGGGAACGTGTACAAGGGAATCCTTAGCAATCCGGATTGTATGGTTGCAGTGAAGAGGATTTTCACTGAGCAGAATCATCCTGAGAAGTTCTTCCTCAATGAAGTGCAGATCATTAGCAGTTTGATCCATCAGAACCTCGTACAGTTCATTGGATGGTGTCACGAGCGAGGCGAGTTCATGCTTGTCTTTGAGTACATGCCTAATGGCAGCCTCGATACTCACCTCTTCGGTAACAGGAAATCTCTCTCTTGGGAAGTAAGGTACAGGATCGCCATCGGCCTGGCGATGGCTCTTCATTATCTTCACGAGGAAGCCGGCCATTGCGTCATTCACAGGGACATAAAATCAGCCAATGTTCTGCTCGACATTGATTTCAAAACGAAGCTCAGTGATTTTGGGGTCGCCAAGTTGGTTGACCCGCTACTGAGGACGCAGATGACTAGAATAGTTGGGACATACGGCTACCTTGCGCCAGAGTATCTGAATGAGGGCCGAGCGAGCAAGGGATCAGATGTTTTCAGCTACGGGATAGTCGCACTGGAGATCGCATGTGGAAGGAAGACCTATTTCGACGGGGAATACCACATGGCAATCGTGAAGTGGGTCTGGCAGTTATACATAGCTGGGAAGGTGCTGGCTGCGGCCGATGAGAGGCTCGAATCAGTCTTCAGCAGGGATGAAATGGAAATCCTGCTGATTGTCGGCCTGTGGTGTACAAATTCCAAGGATAAGGAGAGGCCGAAGATTGGAGAGGTCATCAAGGTGCTGAAGCGTGAGGTTCCGGTGCCGGAACTCCCGCTGGACATGCACGATCACGACAACTTCGCTCCTGATTCAACTCATGGGATGGACCAGTGGAGGTTATCGATATCGTCGACACGGACAGGAATGACTCTTTAACATTTGCATGGTCAAAATCCAAACACAACGTCGTCGTCGTCGTCGTCATAAATCCACGACACCAAACTTCCATGTTTCTTCAGACATTAAAAGACACACCCAACAGGACTAACGACATTTTTTTTTACAAGCCATCTCAGAATGTCACAAGAGGGCATTGAGGCTTTACCGAAGTCCTGATTGGCGGGTACGACCGGGACTGCCTCAACATAGTGAGCCAATAATGGAATCAGCAACCAAAACACGTAGCAACTACAATGGAACTGAGTCGCATTTGGTTGTGGGAGAGGGCGGGGGGGTCGATGAATAGAACACTGAGCCAGGTTTCACGCCCCTCGGAATTTCAAGTTGCAGCAGTTATCAGCTGCAGCAACCCACTTGCTCTGCATGATGATGCTTTGAGCATTCTTCTCCATCATGCCGGGGAATGAGTAGATCGGCAGTGGTCGTCCTTGATGGATAATGTGGTCAAGGTGTGGCTGAGAAAACATGCTCGTGACCTCTAAGCCAGAAGTAATTCCTGCGCTTCCATCCATTTCCTTCTGTGAGTTTGATGTTCTGCTGTTGGATTGTAGGACTCTGGATCTAGGCGAGCCAGTGGGCTGAGTGATTGCTGTGACACCATCTTTCTTCATGCCAACTCCTCCATTCACATTGTTCAGGTTCCTCATGTTCAAGAAGCGACCGCCGGATCCCCTTGGATGGCACATGGAATAAAGAAGGCTTGACACATGCATGTACCTATGAAAGAAAGAGTCGCAACTTTTGGAAGTTACATACAGGACCAGCATCAACCACATCCCAAAAGATGAAGACATACCTTGTGACCCCGAGTAGCTTTGTTCTCCCCCTCAGCTTTGGCACAAGACTTGGTCCCTCACAGGGGTCAGGTTCAGAGGAAGCATCATCCGACCCTAAGAGTAGCACATACATTAGCAGCTACTGCAAGCTTTTAACTGAAGATTCTTCAAAATTCAGGACTCCACTTGATCATTTAAAAGAAGTTTGATCAATCACCAATCGACAATACTCAAGGCAACTAACCGGAATTTGTGGTCCGCTAGAAGTGAATAATCTATAGAGTTGATCTCCATGTGCCTAAAACCAGGCTCCAAACAAGCATTTATAAGCTGTGCGCTACGAAATTTTGAAGAAGGAATTACCATTGCGGAGAGGATCCGAGATCGAATCCAGTACACTCTTGTCTGAGGAGAGATAGCTTCTGGGGACTTCTGCGCATCTCCTGTAACCATCAGGTCATGCTCCTTAAAACACCACTCCGATGACAACAAATGGACCCTTCAAAATTCACAAACAACACAAGCAAGTAGCCGAGAAGCCTGGGGATCCCACGACAACCAAGGATACAACGAACGGGCAGAGGAATCGAGAAAAGGGACAGGCCAGAGGAACATTCCGGGGTCACCATCACAACAACTAGTCTTTCCTCATCGCTCGTTGAGAATACCCCAAACTGCCGGGCTGGGGAATTCGCCCGTGACAAGAGATTCTGACCACATTCACCGAGCGCTTTTGTAGAACCCCAAATCGCGAATTAGTTTATGCATACGGTTCTTGTATCTGCAGTTTTGTTGTTGCTATTGCGGCTGCTGGTATATCTTATGGGTGTGATTTCACGACCCAGGGCAGAGCTAAACAGAACAATCAAACAATCACCGATTGCTTGCCGTAGCTGAAGCGGTGCGAGCATCCTCTCCGAGCCATCTCCTCTTTCATCTCGTTGTAAACATCTGTAAGTTTCCTGTAAAGGAATTTCATGGACTCTGACAACCCCGTCCATAGAACTCGCATCACCCCTGGAGCGGGATGGAAATTTTCTGAGAAATGGAAGGTCGTGTGAATCCAATTAGTGAAGGACTTCGCCATCAAGTACAGCGATATAACCTATCAAGTGCTTTCGTGAAGAGCTCCAGTTCCTTTGGTTTTGCTGTAAGCATCGAACATGTCATCTATAAGTAAAACCATGATGAGCACTTCCGTGACAAATCTTCTAGCTGCAGAGCACTTTGGCTCAAAGTACACCCCCGACACCCACAGGTAGCTCTCAGACATTTCTATTCCTCACAAATGGCAGATTGCCCGTGAAGGCACCGTCCTTCCACCATTTGCATGGAAGTCAACCATCGTAAACTCCGATTGCTATCCCATAGAGGTTATAAAGCAGGTGTCTCCTCGAGAACGGGAGTTTTGTCATCCTTACCTCACGATATCGCAGATTTCCTTCTGGTTCAACTTCTGCAGAGAGTCGAAATCCAACCTTGCCAAGGCGAGCACATTTTCGTTGACAGAAGCATCATCCTGGTAGATACAGATGTAACGCCATGCCTCTAATCTCGAATATCCACGTCGGATGGGTTAGATCAAGGCATGCCTCGCCAGCTTCACGATGAAAAGGCTTCCTGTTGTCTCATCGACGGAATTGAGGTGAGCGGAAGTAAAGTCGAGCGCTTCTTGGAGGACGCGTTCTTCGTGGACCAGCATATAGCTCGCCATCTCTCAAAGAAACTCTTCCTTCCCGACCAAACTTCCTGGGAATCATGAAATCGGCTATGAATTCATCGACATCGAGTCAGAGCCCTGATCACCGCAACAAACCTGCGAAAAGACAACAGAAGGCAGAAAAATCACAATCATTTGAAAACATGCCTCTTGAACAACCACACCAAGAGCATGACGATGAACTCTTTGGAAAGGATTTCTATGCTCAAAGAAAGAGAATGGAGAACTAACTTACATCGAGGAAGACTATGTTTCGATTGGCATACCGATCACAGCGATCAATGCCATCGAACCGGGATGTACGCGCAAAGCCGACAAACACCCGCTTGATCCAAGGATGATGGAAGTCCTCAAGTGTTTTGTAAGCAAAGTCTCTGTCTGAACAGTGAGCACTGATCGGAGGGGGGGGGGGGGGGTGCTCTAGCCTGTGGAATGAACATATGAGTGGAATGAAGCAGCTTAATGTTGGATAAAATCCTATCCTGATTGGAACAGACCAACGATTCGAATGGATTATCAGTAGGACCAGTTGCAAGCTTTCTGGTTACTGCTACAAGAATCATCTAATGTGGCTTCCATTAAAAAAATCTGGAAAATGCCTATCCCATCTCATCATCGTAAAAAGCAGTTTCTCCGTAGAGGAACCAGCAGCAAGGAATGAAACCTCCAGAGGGGATAGGTCGATCAAGTGGGTAAAGCCAAATGTTCACTTCTAATGGATTATCCCCGCATGTTATTGGACTGACCATATATCGACTCGTGAACATTGTCAGAAGAGAATGTTTTAAAATTTTTCTAAATTGCTTCTCTGCAACTTCCACGTTTGATAGATTGTACGTCCTCTAACTCGCCGAATGGAGGAGGTGAAAGTGGATGGGGAACTTCTCCAGAGTGGAGATATTTCCGTCCCTCATATCTCTCAAATAATTCTGGGTGGTTGCAAACCTTTCTCAGTTGAATCACAATGTTCATCAAGTTTAGCCAAAGCAGAAATAGTGGGACAAGCAAACCACACCGAGATTCTTGCAAACAAGCTCTCTCGACTTTCGAAAATTCCATCCATGACCGACATTTTCGGTAACAAGAAGCAACAAAAATCAGATCAGTCCCACGTTCAGCCCCCGGCTTCCCCACGATCCTCGACATTTTAGCAACCAAAAGATCTCCCTAATACAGGTCCTCTTTGGGGAGACCCTCTAAAAAAGGCCCCACGAGCTCCGATAAAAAGGAGGAGGCAACACACAGAAGTCTGGGGACGAAGACAAGGAGAGAAAAGAAAGAAAACTCACCTGAAAAGAAATTTCTCCGGTCGACCACCAGTCCCCACCGCATCCTCTCCATCCTTCAGCCAAGGTAATACTATGTCAAAGATACGGGAACCCCGTTCAACCAACCCAACTGGAGTGCTCGACAGACTTCAACTCCTGTAAATGTAACATCGACGACATGCGTCTCCGGCTTCGTTAGGATGCAACCAGCGACGCTTGACATCTCTTCATAGCAACAACGGAAGCAAGCTTCTCTTAGATAATCCGACTAACTCCAATGCCTTACCTTCAGTGGAGGGCCGTGTTCAAGCTCCTCGTGAACGCACGATAGCGTCGCGGGAGCTCTCGTTTTACCTTGACTTGTTTTCTTTCTACGTGCAGGTATGCATCGTGGAGACGATGCCCCTTTCAGTTTCTCAGCCGCGACAACCAGCGGCTCTCGGAAGGGCGTCCAGTTACCGGCAGTGCTTTCGGTACTTGAGGCCGCCGACGACAGCGATCCCAGTGGCTAACAGTTCATTCACAACAACAGAAGCAATGGTGGAAGGCCTCTCCAAACACCGACAACAATATGTCACGGCTTCAAGTCTTCATTCATAAACAACCGACCGCCGCTTCTATTCCCCAATCACCAGCCTTGCTGCAGACCCAGCTTTAACACCAGCAGCCACAAACGCCCTAACAGCGACAACGAAGTGCTCCTTCCCAAACACTCTCCTGGCAACCAAAGTCCAACGTCAAGAGCAGTCCACCCATCTCCATCAGCGAACCCCAAGCTCCTCATTAACCACAGAGCAACTCTCAGCCGACCTTCTCACCAAAGGACATCAGATTCAAGCTTCCCAGCGGCTCCAAGTGAATGCTCCAGCAAAGCAAGAGACTGCATCGTCTCCTCACACGGCGGACGACCACTCCCTTCTCAGCCTCGACATGCCGGCGGCGACCCTACGTCTCCAGGACCAGCGGCGGAAACTTGTTGTCCCCGCATCCCCAGAACCAGCAGCAGCGAGCTCCGTTCTCCACGACATCTTCAGATCCAACGGGAGCGACCAATGTCCTCCCCGACGCTCCTCGATCTTTTGAACTCAGCCAAGCCGTCGTGTTGTTCACAGTGAACGGCTAGCCTTCCGGCGCTTCAGCAAGTTGAAGATCTGGTCGTTTCAACCCGAGGGCAAACCCTCCTTCAGCTCCCAGCCGAGCTATTCATCACAACCGGACAAGCCCACACCCTGACCTTTCCTCGACTGGCGACCCAGCTGTCCTCTTCGGCATCTCGAATCTTCTCGATGTCGAGGTATCCAGGTTCAATCGCGGGAAACTAATCAAGTTAGCGGGCTCATCCCTTGTGGCGAACCCCTCTGCCTCAGACCCCAACGATGAACTCCCACCTGTTCTCCTGGGCGAAGGAATTCATCTCGATGCCAAGCCCAGCAAGAATGGAAATGGTGACCCAGCAAGACGACGTATCCCTTTAACTCCGACGAAGAATAATGAACGTCGAGACGAATCTTACATGTACTAAGCATACTAAGCATGTATTTTTATCTTTACATGTACACTAAGCATACAACTTCGAAAGTTCGACGCCAAAGTTTCGAAGACTACTCGAAGGTGCGTGTATCAAAACACGTGGATCTCTCCGCGTGTGTAAAAACCGCGATGTCAAAATAATTAAATTGTCCCAACCATCATTTCAGGTACATGAGGGAGGTGCGGGCCTCCCGAAGTTTTATTATTTGCACATGGGTCATGGGCCCAAGTGCATAGGCCCACGATCACCACCCTTCCCCGCTCCCTTTGATCTAAATACTTGATATGTTACTTGATCTGTGGTTGCTGTGCATGCTATTAGGCTTTTAGGATTTTATCGTCGCATGTTGTTTACCAAACCAATACATATGAGTTCGGGACCAAAAAACCCGAATCGGGTCCAACGCTCGTAAAACATTGACATTAGTCCGGAGTCATGCCCGGATCGGGTCCAACACCCGTTAACCAAAAGCAAACTTTTGGAGCAAACGCCACCATTTTCGCATGTTCAATGTAAGAGTTAGTAATTAAGAATACCCGAACCAACTGTTTTTCCGACTTAACATTTTTAAAATAAAAGTCGGTGGCGACTCCGTAATAGTTTACCTAGGTTAAACAATAAGACATTTTTACAAACGGAGCCATTTTTGGATGGGTGACGGCAATACGAGCCGCTCTTTGAATCCTCCCCGAATTTTCCAAGCGAGGTTTCACGCAGTCTTTCGCCCGTCGCCTTCAAGGACTGGAGGCTGTTTTTGTAAAGATCTTTCTGATTGAGCACATAGCTAGCATACTCATGGCGAAACGCCCCGCAGATCCGTTCGGGAACCAAGGGAGGGTTCAACCCGGTGTCCTTCCACAGCATCCGACGCTCAAGTCGTGATGCCGACTGGATTGAGCCTCGGGGAGCGGGCCCAGATCCTCTTGTTGCTGGAGCCGCCGCACGCGTGCTAAGCCGGAAGGCGCGCGTACAGCTTTCTCTGAAATAGCGGTAGATTGAGGAGCTTAAGGCGGGCGGGTGTTAGAGGAGAATTTTCAATGGCTAGAAAAGATTCCGTCTTTGGAATCTGACGTTTATGATAATGGAAAGCAAGAGTGACTTCAATTTAAGATTACATTGGCATGTTCCTCGACACATTGTTAAGCGAATAAAAGCTACTTACCACTTGTACTCCCTTAGGAACAAACCGCCCCATTTTCTTCCATGTGAAATCAGGATACAATCCGAGAATGTTGCAATACCCAATTACAACATCATCATCATAAAGGCCACTTTGCAGTGCAGCATCTCAAAATGAACAAACCTCACAAGGTTTCAAATCCCCTCTCTAGAACAGCTTGTTATACTGACTTGTCAATGAATCCCTGAGATTCGAGTATAAGCCATAAAGGGAGTACTGCCTAAGGTTTTCCACCTCGTACCACGAGTTCAAGGCCGAGTAGTGCTTGTCCGTCCCCGAGAAGGCCAGCTGTATGCCGAGGCTGCAATCCACTGATCCCCCGTGGTTCTTGCAGTTTGAAGTCCTTATGGCGCAGTCCTGTCCGTTGAGGCAGACAAAGTTCGACTTCCCCGAGCACAAAGTGCACCCGTCCCTCTTCCAGTGTAGGTTCTCCAGCCTGCCCTTCTTGAATTCAAGCACCTATAGCAATCCGGAGTCAAACGTTTGATAGCCAACGACAAGGGAAAGAAAGGATATTGGACAAAAAAGAACAAAGAGGAAACAAGAGCGATTCTGTTTCTTACAAGAGTGAAGCTGGTTACTGTAAAGGTGCTGTTGGCGATGAAAGCAGGAAGAGATCTGGCGGCATGCTTCTTACCGGCAAATGCCACCATATATCCGCCGATAGTGTCCTGAATTAACAACGCCGTTATAAGATCCAGTACCAATGCCCACAACGACTTCTATAGTTTATGTTGCGGAGATACTCGAGACTCTAAAATTATGCAGAAACAATCATTCGAAGAGTCCTTCTGTTCTGGTCATACTGTACATTGCCTAGATAGTTAGCGTACCCAAAATATTCATAACCATGTATCCCTTCCTATAGCTACCTTACTTTTAATGATTCCTCCAATTTCGGGGAGCTACCATCTCCCAAGCATGAAAGGAGAATCATACATAGCTCACATATGTACACCCAAAATTCTCATACCCGAGAACGCATTTTCCTAAAGAAGAAGAAGCTGCATTTTGAACAAAAAATCCTAACATTAAGAATTACTCGGCCTCCAAACAACCACGTCAAAAGAGTTCGTCTACAAAAGCTGCTTCTCATCGCGTCCGTCACTAACACAAGTCAGGCCTTCCGCCTTTCACAAATAAACAGCCAAAGAAGAAGTGATTCAGCATCCTGCACAAAAAAGATGAGATGTTCTCCACAAGAACAGCAATCAATCCTAGACGAGAGACAAGCCAAGATCACAAAAAAGACAACTCCAACATTCACATGAATCACATCTTTCCTCTAGCCCTTATCTTCCTAAAATTTAGGGCCTCTCACTCGTCCAGTCCAGATCTTTCCATAAATGCATGCTCGAATTCCCCTAAAACAACCAGATTTCGACAACTCACCGGGGAGAAGGATGAAGTGTTCACGGTGAGGAGGGATATCTCATCGACCTTCGGCCGAAAAGCTGCGAGCCTCGCGGACGAGGAGGAGAGCCCGAGCCTAGAGTCGCATGGGGAGAGCCGAACGCTGGAGCTTCCGTTGTAGAAGAAGGAGGTCCTCGACGAGAAGGCGATCCCGAATGTGAACCCGTCGGACCTCTGGACGGTGGTGTCGCCGCAGGGGGAGTACACGTGGTTCGTGTTGTCGCAGAGGACAGCTGGCGACGCCGCGATGAGGACGAGGAGGAGCCGAACAAGGATGCCGTGCATCGGCGGAAGCTGAGGAGGAGTAGGAGACATATCTTGCGCCGGGGATTAGTGCGGTGGGACAGAGGGAGGGACAGAGAGACAGCAAGAAAAGGTTGTCGGAAAGTGAGAAGATGGAGAGAGTCCGATGTGGGGAGTAGGGACTGGGTAAAAGTAACGGTATGTTTGGCGTGGATGAATTGTCGAAACTACCACCCGTCGACGACCCCGCTGTTTTGAAATTAACCAGGCATTTTAGTAATATCCACGCTCCTTAAAAGTCGTTAATCATGCTAATTAAGGTACATAATTATTAGCATTTACTACTAAGAAGGCACCATAGATCGAAAATCAATTTAGTACAAGGGGATATGATACTAAATTAAGAGTTTTGTTTCTTAATGACGTACGTATTAAGTTTCAATATTCGCCTAATAACCCACCAAAGTCGGCCATACAAAGGCAGACTTCCCTACACTTAGAAAAAAAAAAGAAAATTTTAAAAGTCATTCACACGAAGAAGTCGGCCTTACAACAAAAATAAATAAATAAATTAAAGTTCATTCACATGAGGAAGTCGGCTTTCCCTCGTTAGGGAAAAAAAAGTTTCAAAGAAAGGAAAAAAAATCAAAGGCGCATGAGAAGTCGGCCTTATTTTCAAAGGAAAAAAGAAAGGCGCATGAGGAAGTCGACATTTGTAAGGCCGACTTCCCTACACTTAGACAAAAAAAAATTTCAGAGGCCGACTTCATGGCCGACTTCCTCGGAGACTAAAGTCGGCCTTTGTAAAGCCGATTTCACTGGGTTAGTCGACGAATTTGGAAAATTACAAGGTTATTTGACGAAATAATTTGCCAAATAAGGAACAAAACTCACTAAATTAAACGTCCTACTTATTCTCCCACGATTTTTATGATAATGTCGGAACAGGCTACCTGGGGGCAGCCGATCCCGAGCCGTTTAACGGCGGCTACAGCCCCGTCCATGGACTTCACAGTCCGTTACCTTCTTAAAGTGTTATGATACGGCATGATCCTATAAATGTTTGGGAAAAAATTTTCCACTAATGTAAGATGCAATAAATTCTAATCCCTTGCAGAAGTTGTGGTACATGCATATGTGAAATTTGGTAATCTGGTCCGAATTATTTGATTCTGGATTTTTATGTAATTTTTTAATGTTTATTATGAAAGAAATGTATTGAAACTCGACATCGATTGTGCTGACTAGAATGGACTAAAATGAAACAAATAGACAAATTATATCAATTTTGTAATAAATCTTGTAATGAAATCGCCGACGACGGCGACGGCATCAGAAAGGGGCCGGTCAACCTGCGCCCCCACCTCTCGATGGACTGCGCCGGCAAAGGCTCCATCACCGGAAGGTGCGCCGGTCCTGCTAAACAGCGGTGCGGGGCCGTCGCTTACTGTTCCCTCTCCCACCAGGTGCGGACCTTTCGGGCGGTCGCTGGAAAGCTTCCGCATTCAATTTTCTCGTTTGTGGGTGTGATTGATTAGCTTTCTCATCGGGGAGTTCATAAGGAAGAGTGTGAGAGATTCAAGCAGCAGATGATGCAAGCTTCTGTCTTGAGCGATTTCCCGTTCAGCTTCCGCGGGGAGGCTACGGATGAGGTGGTCTGTGTTTTCTGGGGTGTAGGATGTTTTTCTATTTGTCTTTCTTGAGTGGTTTGGTGATTGTGACTTGTTTTGTGTATCGATGAAGATTCTCGAGAGACGGGAGACATGTTGCTCGTTCATGGACAGGAGGGGGTTGCATGGTCTGGGGATGTGGGCCTGCGAATGGCCGTGCTGGGAGTTGGATGATTCGTTGGAATGTCCACGGTTTGTCTTCGAATCCCTTAGTCATTGCTCGTTTGCTTTGACGGGAGTATTTGTGTTGCAATGATCAGAGGAAGTGACTTCAGAGTTTCAATTATAAGATCGTCCCCAGCACACAGCGAAAAAACAGTGAATTTTCAATATACCTATCTTGCTTTGTATTTCCAAGCATGAAGTGATCTATCAACTGGGAATGTGAGTAACATAAGCATCTTTGCTCCGTTCTAATCACCATAGGAATGACAGGTTTCCTAGTGGTTGGGATCTCCCAGGCCCCAGCTGTGTTGTGTCCATGTAAAGGTACAACTTCTCATCATATGTGCTTCTGCTGGGTCTATCAGCTGGTTATATGAGGACTTCTTGCTAAATATGCAGGGCCTGTAGCTTCCTTTTCTGAATCAAAATATGTAAGCAGTTGGGACGAATACTGCAAATGGAGGGATATTCCGCTGCATTCACCCGTTGCTTGTGTTACTTCAGCGGGTACTGATGCCGTTTCATCCTTTCTTATACTTATCGTGTTTCTTTCATGAAACTTTCAAAGTAGACTAGTATACTGGTCTGACTCTTACTGGTCTCAGCCGTTGCTGATTTACTGGGCTCTGGAACTGGTGGGTCTAAGGAACTTCAGTTCCAGAAAGAAACTGTGCATCCACTACCTTAGTATGATCTCAAATGTGATAACCATGATTCTGTTTTCAAGCAAATGAACTCACGTCATCTCAGGGGCTAGACGAAAATTGAATTTCTTGATAAGCTTATGGTTTTACCTTTAACTTTTGGCCCTTTCTCTTAGGGCCAGAGAAAGAGCTCCTGCAAGTGGCTGCCTTTCGGGTGCTACGGGCGCTTTTTCCTCATGTGCGGGTCAATATTGATTGGACCAGCTGTTCCAAAACACTGGTTAGTCCCTCACAGGCACAAGTTAAAGAGTTTGGTTGTTTGTTTTCTAAACTATATTATCCGTATGCATGCTACAAAGTGCCTTTCCTTTTTGGGTTCCGTCTACCTTGGATGGTCAGGGATGGTGAGACAGTTGAGCTTACATAAATATGCCGAATGCGTCGACAATGAGTGCGAGTGTAGGTGTAAAATGGATGTGGAGAGGGGCCATTTAAAAGGATCACGAATTTTATGAATTTTAAAAAAAAAATTCATCCCCCAATTATCGTCGGAATTCGGTACAAGTTTGTTACAACTCCAACCCATCATGTCTATTTTGCCTACAACATTTGGAACATGGATATATGAGAAGTTCCTAAGGCCTGTGAGGGACTATAAAAATATTAGAGAATGGTTTAAGTATGTAGCAACGACAAGGAAACGTCCCCTATTCGGACCATCGCAAGCATCGTGTACAAATCGGACATTACTACACTATCTTGTTGTTACGGAAACGCTCTCAGATGGCCGGACATCACCAGCCTTGTTCCAGCCTTCCTTGGCCATCACTTCATCCATTCCAAGGGCGGGAATTAGATATCCCAACTCTCGTACCCGCACAGCATAAGACAGCCCTCCATCGGCGATAACATACAATTATATTTGCTCGTTTCAGGGTCAGGGTCAGCGGCCGCAACTCTTTGGGTCAGCGGCCGTCGCCCCGACCTCAACCCGTGTCGACCCTCGGACGATCCGATCTATGGCCGATCTCCAAATTCCGACACCCACTTTCAGACGTCATTTTACGTCCTCTATCACCCTGTGTAAGTCCCACGTTGATCCGAGAACCTTCGATTTTGGCGTCCGGAGCACTCCTACCTGGTCCGCACCATACTTTACCGTACATACTCCTACTCACATATCGCTTATACTTAAATACTCATACACAATACTCATTCCACCTTTAAATACATGTCATATGCATAATTTTAAACCACAAAAAGTCGGGTCGTTACACCATGATTCTTCACATCATAAGAGGTTATTATCACGATGTTTACAGAAGTTTGCAAAAGGTATTCCCTTCCTCTTTCCCCTGTCGTACGATATTCCAGCGACAAGACTCGTATCTGTTAAGCATTTTTTTAATCTATAAATTATGTGTGCTGAAATAGTCATCAATTGTCATATGCTGCAACCCCTCATTTAGTTATTGCGCCAAATGCCGGCACTTCTGCTCATTCGAGCTGGTTGCGTACTATTGTATGTGTAAGCCACAGCTCAGGAACCACCATTTTCCTTAGATTTCAATCTCTTATAACACTACTCCTCCAAAACATTTGTGCAGGAACTGATAAATGAGTTGAAGGTGCCCCCGATCTTCTCCAACTATTGCGAAGAAGCGTGTTGTATGGGATCTCGCTGCATCCCCTCAATCAAGTGGAAACCTTTAACGCTTCCGGTTAGTTAGAATTCAGGTTCCCTTTTCCGATGTCACATCAGGTGAGAAACTGACAACGCGTGTGCTTCTTCTGCTTGCAGATTCAACTGAACCCATTCAGGCAGCCGATGTTCATGGAAGACGCCACTCTCCTCCTCCTCTCCCCATGCTATTCGAACTGCTTCCTCTTCGGGTTATAACTCCATCAACCTCAAAGCAAGTAACAACATCACATCTCCTCAAAAATTAATTTCCTTTTCTTCCGCCGTCCGGTTTCTTCGTCGCAGGGCCTTATGATTGTCGAAAACGTGTTAACGGGATACACAGGTAGAGATGCATAGCTTATGATGTGATCGCAAACGTTTTCTTCTTTTTAGGGTGTGTGGGGGGGGGGGGGGGAGAAGGCATCGGCATCAGCAGGACAGTTGCTATTCATAAATGTTGTGGCGGTAGCAACTATGCAGTGTGAAATCATCATGCATTACACGGTATCACTCATATCACGTGGGATTAGTAGCCCCCTCCCCTCTCCCAGAAATGAAAGTTGACCGTGATATCATTATTATTAGTTTCAATGCATTCCAAGGATGAGAAGAAAAAAGGGAATGTTGGCATTGGCATGCAATGCAGTTGGCTTCTTTTGAGTTTTCACATGCATATTGCCTCACCTCTCATGACTTTCTTCTTTGTTTTTTTTTCAAATCTCACCTTCCTCGTTTTCACATTAAAACTCCCTCCTTCCAACCCCAATTTTTCTTTGTTTTAATTTTCTGAACAGATCAATCCTCCCCCACGCCATGCTTGCGTTGACTTTGTGGGGAAAATTATAACATCACATCCCACGTCTTGTTAACTCTATTTCTCTTTGACCCCCCCCGACTAGAAGCCTCCCCAAATCCCATGGGTCGCCTGACCTGCATCATTGTTTCCTGCTGCAGATTCTTCTGTGGTGTCTTTGCGGCAGTATGAGCAGCGACAACGTTACCGATAGCGGCGATGGAGGGAATAACTTTGGCGGGTTCGGCTTTGGGGTCGGGATTTCGGTGGGGATCCTCCTCCTCATCACCGCCATGACTCTTGTCACCTACTACTGCACCCGGGTCATGCAACCTGCAGTCCCGGGGGCTCGAGTGGGGACTGCGTTGGCGGCTGTGAGGGATGTACGGGGCACGATGGGGAGGGGGGAGCACGTCGTTGACATTGGGATGGACGACGCCACCATACAGAGCCTTTTCCCGAAGCTGGTTTACTCGGAAGTGAGCGTCGACAAGGGGGATCCGACCACCGCCTCCTGCTGCACCATATGCTTGGCTGATTATAAGGCTACCGACACGCTAAGGTTGCTCCCGGACTGTGGCCACCTCTTCCACCTAAAGTGCGTGGATCCATGGCTTCGGATGAATCCGACGTGCCCGGTTTGTAGGAGCTCCCCAGTGCCGACACCGTTGTCGACGCCACTGGCAGAGGTGGTTCCATTGGCTACGAGGCGGGACTGAGAAGGATACGGGTTTTCATCATCTCCTTCTGGGATCTTTCTCTTCTGGTGATTCTTTTTTTTTTTTTTTCAATTTCGTTTTCATTGCCATACAGTTACATGTAGGATTCTGAGCAGATCTATCACATTGAATCTTACTAATCGTCATACATCTATAAGAGATTTCATTGCTAAACGGCCGGACATCAACGGTCTCCTCATCCTAAACACTCGATCGGCCAGTTCGATTCATCATCTATCCCGAAACGATTTCGAGGACTCTTTATCTCCTCTGCTTATTGCAGAAACCAAGCCTTTTGACCTCTAAACCATTCTCGTCTTGTCCTTGATATTTCAAAAGGAAAACGAAGACCCAACAAAAGTAGGCTTTGATCATTCATGACGTGTTAAAAGATTGGCTAGAAGTCGTGCCACATTTGAATACGAAATCAATGCATTGGTTGTTGGGGATGGAGCTCTCTCTCTAACATGTGATCCGAGGTTGCATCATCCTTATCGTGTCTTAAAAAGGTGAAGTAATGATAGCACATGATAACATAATGATGATGATTCACATGGTTTAGGAAGTTCCTTGGACCGATTCCAAAGCCAGCGATTAATGTTAGACTGTCCAATTCTCAGACATCAATACAGACTACAGACCACCCCCCCCCTAAAACTTCAAACAAGCAGGAGGCCCTCCTCCATCGTGTAAAGTTAACAGCAGTCCCAGACCCAATCCCAACACAATCCTCTCTCCCTGTACACACACGACCCGCCAAGGGTCAACACGGTTTCTCCAAAGAGCACGACAAGACCACTGTCCTTCGGACGATCAAGGCGAGGCCTTCGCGGAGTCAGTCTCTGCAGTCGACAGGTCAGTGAACCAAGTTAAGGCTGGGGGTGGCGGGGGAAACCGCGTGTAGTGGAACTCAATCTGTAGCCGGTGATGAAGAGGCATCGATGCCATCAGACCCTTCTTGATGTCTGTTAGCAGTTCCCTCATAGGAATGGCTGCCAAGAAGTTCTTGATGTACTCCTTGCAGGAATCCTTTCCTCGGATCACGACATCCTCCTCCTCCTCTTCATTGTTCCGACTGTCTTCATCCGTCACATCGGGGTTAGGAACTAAAATCCCGGTATCAGCAGGGCTCTCGTCCTTCGTCCCGTCCTGCTCGGGCTGAGGACTTTTAGCTTCGACAACCGCTTTGTCATCAGGAGGTTGCGTCGTATCCTGGACTCTGGAAATCACCGCACTGTCGTCGAATTTCAGGATGTAAGCCTGGTTGCAACCTTCGAAGAGCCTTTCCCCTAGAGTGTCAATGATATAATAAGCGTCTTTCTCAACCTTGAGGATAAAGAAATGGTCGTTCCAGCTCACTACGTATAACTGGGGCTCATTGTCAGGAGCACATTCGGATCCAATGCGACTGATCTCGTCCCAGATATTATCAAAAGACATTGCACCCTGAAGAATGTCAAAACCCCCATTGTCCATCCCATCGGGATGGAAGAACCCAACAAAGGACTTGCCGGGAACAACAGAAAGAGGCCGGATCTGGGCTTGAAGCACAGTATCAAGATCAAAGTGCTTGTCGGGGAATCGCTCTTTGTACGTCTCGTTCTCACAAAGTCTTCTCCATTCCAGTGACCCGTCTCTGATGAGAGTATCAAACTGGGATTTGATTGGCATCAGTTCTCGATTTGTTTGGAACCAATCAGCAATGACAGCAACAAGAGCGGTGCAGGCACTCTCGCCTGCTGCCCGTTCACTCCGTTGGTCGATTGAAGCAAAGAACACTTCTGTTTTCAGTTTCATGTGACCATCACGGCTCCTAATCTCTTTATGCTCCCAACTGCCAACAGCAAAATTGTCTTCTCCAAACTCAGACAGAGAAGAACGATGTGCAGAGGAATCTTCATCAGCCTTGGCCCACTGTACAATAAAGCACTCTCAGAAATTGAAGATGAAAAATCCCAACCTATCCCCAATCGATTAATCCATCATCACGATTACACAAACAAAGAGAAGAAACAACCTACAGATAATATAATCGAGAGATATCTGAGGTAGATAAGACAACGATTAGTATCATTTTCAGCTCTTGACGGAATGATAATTAACAAATAGAACAAGCGGAGAAAGGTCTTACCCCAGGAGGTAGAGATTCGTCAGAGCTTAGCTGGCGTCGATCAAAATCAATGTCATCACCGCCTTCTTCAGCATAGGCCTTTTTCAACAAAGGTTCTCCCTTCACGACTTTAGGAGAGCGGAAGCTCAGCTTCCTCTTTCTCCAGGACAAAATGCTTCGCATTGGTAAAGGCAGCTGCGCCTTCTCAGAAATGTATGCAGCCGTATCATCGCCATTTGAAGTGCCCTCATTTAAACGACGGTTACTATAGTAAATTAAACCCTCAGTTTCCCCAGAAATTCTTGCATTGGCACCTCCGGCACTATTTGCATAAGCCAAAGTACCATAACTGACCGATTTCCGAGCACCAGCATTTTCCTTGTTGCTCTCCTCAGAGTACTCTCCATCAGAATCGTCAAAAGAATCAGTGTCCAATGGATAATCACCATCCTCGATTTTCGGAGAGCGCTTCCGCTCGTTGCCCTCATCCTCTGCGGATGCCTTTCTGGGTCTTCTCACAGATACATAATCCGTTAGCATCTTCACCTTTTTTAGGCCAGCTTTGAGGGTAGAATAATCGTCCTTTTCAGCAGATACAACTTCCCCACACCGTAGAGGAGATAAACAAGGCATGATTGCCCTCTCCCCAGAATCCAGAGCTTCCTGAGAAGCTCTCAACTCCACCAATCCAAGAGATATCTACATAATGATTGAGGTAACAGCAGTTACAAACAAAAGAGGCATAGAAGAATTTCTCATGCCAAGAAAGGCACATTTCAGTGACAGGGAATATTGCACGAGAAGCACGTACAGAGAGGAACAGAGGAGACTCCAAGGAACCATCGCCAGGAGGTGATAGAGGAAGGCTCAGCTGGAATTCCTTCTGCCCCCCAGAACAAGCAAACTCCGAGAGATTCAGGAAAGTTGACCCCACGATGGACACCTTGCTCTTCAATTGCTGGTTCACGCCCTGGTAGAGAAGGCAGAAAGATTATTTCACAACTGCAATTAATCTAAATCAGTGGAAGATTAAAGAAACAAAACAAAACAACCTCCTGATTAGAGCAAGCAGAATAGACTAATAATCCATTACATCACGACATCGTCTGGAAAAGAGGCAGAAACTCCTCCGGTATCACGAGCAACAGAATAGATCAAGACAGATATCCCCAACCTTTGAAGGAAATCAATCCATTAAACAACCGTAGCCTAATATCAAACAAAACGGACACATCCAACGCAACAATCACCACAGTTCCACCATTTCTCCAACAACAAATGAACATTCTTTGGGTGTTCACAGATAACTGGGCATTAACTCCACAAAACAGTCCGTTGATTTTATACTATCCCGAATCCAATCCTTTCCAAGAGGCAAAGGAAAAAGGGCGCCTTTCCCCCAAAAACTTCTATCCATCCTTTCCGCTTTCAGTCATGTTCCTCGAAACAGAGTTTCAATAACTTGAAGCGACAAGATCAAATCGAGAGCATAACCTGAGTCAACCTTCCAACGAACCAACATAAACCCAGAAAGAAAGACAAGAGGAAGCATTTTACCACCTTGAAGACAGTGAAGCTGACGATCCACGGGAGGAAGCCACTGCCACGTCCGCCACTCCCCGGTCCTCCTCCTCCTCCTCCTCCCCCTCGGCCAACCCTCGCGCGGTCACCGTTGTTGTTCTCCCCATAAGAGGCCAGGCGACAAGCGCTCTCGAACTCCTCCTCCCACGATACCCGGCCGTCACACTCCCCCTCCTCCCTGGTGTAATTCCTCTTGACGGCCTCCCCGCCTCTCCTCCTCCCCATCAAACCCCTCCTCCTCCTCCCGCCGGCCCCGCCCTTCCACGTGATCTCCACCGCCAATCTATCGTCGCGGGCGCCGGTAACATCCCCCTGGGGCGTCCGATCGCAGTAGCCCTCCAGGGCCCGTACCACTAGCCTGATCTCGAAGTGGGCGGTGACAGGGGGAGGGGGAGGCCAGGGGCGCCATCTCATCATCTTGACCACCATTGCCGGCCGAATTCGGTCAGTTGGGTGGGGAAATCGACAGCGTGATTAAAAAAAAAAAAGGAGGGCTTCGTGCCGTTACGTTGAATTGACCGGGGGAAAAAAAATCGTTTCTGTGAGACGCCGAGAGCGAGAGGATGACGATGAAGCCAAAACAAAAAGAAAAAAGGACAGAGAGACAGGAGGACGATGTTGTCTTTTCACACTTCCCTTTAAGGATCGAAATGTAATTTGTTATTTTAATTACAATGAAGCCGGCCTCTTGTGCTTCGTCAGTACATAACAAAGAAAAAGGCCACAAAACGGAGGGAGGGGAATACGTGGACGTCTCGTCCGTCGACTTAAAGCTTAGCTGGAGTTGTGAAATGCGGGAGAATATTCCCCGAGTTGGCTAAAGTCTGAAGTGAAGATGGTGGATATGATGATGTTCGTTTTGTAGAGGTTTTATCTATCCACCAACTAGGGAGGACAACTAACTCCCCATCTGTGGTGATATATATTTTCACACCCACCTTTTTCATCAACAAAGAGGAAAGGAGAGGGAGGGGAGGGCACTTCTCTTCATGAACTGTGACCGTGATTTAGTTTGACATCTCATAATTCAAGATGGACACGTCACACGCCACGAGTGGACGACGACGACGACGATGATGGTTGTTTGGAACGGTCGGAACTGTAATGTAAGAAGATCCTGAAACTTAAAAAGGACCATTGGGAAGTGGGTCATTGTCTTTGGGCTTGGCTTTCTCTAACCTCACGGCCCAGTGGTCTTAATTGGGCCAGCAATCTTACAAGAAACATTCGGAACGCGATCTGGACCAAATTCACCACGTCTAAACTCATTTATTATGTGGTCCGGGATTTGTAATAATGATACACTTGCCGGGTCAGACAGATATAGGAAGGGGGGGCCGGCCTTCCGAGATATCAAACCTCGTTTGTTGGTGGAGAGCCGGCGTTTTCACATGATTCGAAATACAATGTAAACCATCTTTTAGCCCTCTGATAGAGGAGTATTATCATCCTGTACAAGAGAGATTTGGAGACGCGTTCTCCAAATTTGCATTCCCCTTGGTGGATTTTTATGTTAGTCAACTCGGAAACCTTCCTTCCATGGCATTTCCTTCTTTTCTTAAATGCGCGTAGGGTGGGGGAGGAAGGGGTCAGCCCTTTACACCAATCCCTCCTCCTCCTTTTCTTAAGCAGCACCATTTGGATTTACACTTTCCCAACGCCCCCACGTTTGAAGTTTCTTTCCATTTCCATGCATCTTCGTCCTCCTTCAATCTCCCTCTTTTTTACGGTACAGTAAGGATTTCGGACAAGGGTCTGGGGTTTTCTTTCTTTGGATTGTCGGGGGATTATGGGGAACAACTGCGTCGGCGCCAGGGCCTCCAGCGAGGGCTTCTTCTACTCCGTCTCTAATTCCATGTGGTGGTATCGGACCGACCAGCAGTCCGCGTCCGGTGAGCCAGCCGAGTCCAACAAGGGTGGCGGAGGAGGAGGAGGAGGAGGAGGAGATGTTCCATTGAGCAAGCCCCCGACCCGGATCGTCATGGCGGCGGCGGAGGAGGAGGAGGAGCCCGCCAAGCATTTTACCGCGGCGGCTGCGGTTTCTGACGTCCAGGTACAAGAGCTGTTCCCTGTCGCGGGACAGAAGGACGAGGCGAGAGCCAACAGGCCAGCGACAAAGCCCAAGAAGTCCCTCCATGCGAAGAAGCCGTCGAGCGCGGGACTCGCGGAGGATTCCGTCCTCAGGTCGAAGACGGGTCATTTGAAGGAGTACTATAATTTGGGGGAGAAGCTCGGGCACGGTCAGTTCGGGACGACATTCCTTTGCGTGGAGAAGGCCACGGGGAAGGAGTACGCCTGCAAGTCGATCGCCAAGAGGAAGCTGTTGACCAAGGACGACGTGGAGGATGTCCGCAGGGAGATTGAGATAATGCATCATTTGTCTGGTCATCCCAACGTGATTTCCATCAAGGGCGCGTACGAGGACTCGGTCGCCATCCATATGGTTATGGAGCTGTGTGGCGGCGGCGAGCTTTTCGACAGGATCGTGAAAAAGGGTCGTTACAGCGAGAAGAAGGCCGCCCAGCTGGCGAGGACTATCATGGGAGTTGTCGAAGCCTGTCACTCGTTAGGGGTCATGCATCGTGACTTGAAGCCGGAGAACTTCTTGTTCGTGAACGGGGACGAGGACTCGCCTCTCAAGACGATAGATTTCGGGTTATCTATATTCTTCAAGCCTGGTATGCATATCCCCCGATTTTACGCTCAGTTGTGCGGCTACTCTGCAGACAGAAGCTTATGAGCTTGCGAAATTCGGATCGCAGGGGAGACTTTTACCGACGTGGTGGGGAGCCCGTACTACGTAGCGCCGGAAGTTCTTAATAGGTGCTACGGACTGGAATCTGACATTTGGAGTGCCGGGGTGATCATTTACATCCTTCTATGCGGGGTTCCTCCGTTTTGGGGAGGTAAGCTCGGTTTCAGTTCGGGAGATAAAGTGTTGCTCATCGTGCTTTGTCGAATAGACCAGTTCGCAGATGTTCATTGTCTGATGTTTGTTCTCTGTTTCGATGAATCTCACACAGAGACGGAGGAAGAGATATTCCACGAGGTCTTGCATGGAAAACTAGACTTGACGTCCGATCCGTGGCCTAGAATCTCCGACAGTGCGAAGGATCTGGTCAGAAGAATGCTCGCAAGGAACCCTAAGAAGCGTATCACCGTCCATGAAGTCCTATGTAAGTTCTTTCTAAGCTTCGATTTCGCCACAGTTAGCATTTAACATCGGAGGATTAAACGTTACATTCCGGTTACATGCAGGTCACCCTTGGATTCAGGTAGACGGTGTAGCCCCAGACAAGCCTCTCGATTCGGCAGTCTTGACGAGGTTGAAACAGTTCTCGGCCATGAATAAGTTCCAGAAAATGGCACTCAGAGTAAGTGCCCGGACTTGCTTCCCCTGAATAAACCACACGGAGATTGACAAGTCCAACGCTAAAAATGCTTTCTTTCTGCTTCCGCAGATCATCGCCGAGACCCTCTCAGAAGAAGAAATTGCAGGCTTAAGGGAAATGTTCAAGATGATCGACACAGACAACAGCGGCCATATCACCTTCGATGAACTCAAGGCCGGGCTTAAAAAATTTGGTGCTAACCTCAACGAGCCCGAAATTCTCGATCTCATGAATGCGGTGAGCACCAAACCCGTCCACCACGAACTCCATTCAATAATCCGCAACCGGCCAGACTAGAAAATCCCTCTCCAATGTCACAGGCCGACGTCGACAACAGCGGAACGATCGACTACGGCGAGTTCGTGGCGGCCACGCTGCACCTCAACAAAGTGCAGAGGGAAGATCACCTATTCACAGCCTTCTCGTTCTTCGACAGAGACGGGAGCGGATACATAACCAAGGACGAGCTCCAGAAGGCGTGCGAGGAGTTCGGCATCCCCGACGTCCGCCTCGATGAGATCATCCAAGAAGCCGATCAGGACAATGTAAGCAAACACGCTAACACGGAAACCTTCCTTCCCAAACGAATCCAGCACATAACGCTCAAAAGTCTTTCCCCATTGGCGAAATCGCAGGACGGACAAATAGACTACAACGAGTTCGTGGCGATGATGCAGAGCGGCGGCCGCGAGGGGCGGTCGAAAGGGTTGCGGAGCCGGACGTTCAGGGTGGGATACAGAGAGGCCCTCCCGGTGTGTTAACAAAGAAATGGTTGTACGGTAAATCTTTTTATTAATACAAACAGGAAGAGCACGAGATATTTATTTGTACGGTAAATACCTAAACAAAAAAAAACAAAAAGAAGACCATTTCATGGGTCGTTGTAAATTTCACCACTAACGATGTTGTTGTTGTTGACGTCGTCGTTGAGACCAATTCAAAGCCTTGAAATTGATAGGCTTTGTTTTACTAATTCCACACACACAAACAAACGGGGAGAGCGAACGTGAAAACATTATCCCTGAATTAAGTGAGATGCAGAGGGATTACGGACAGAGACACTCATCACCCACAAAGACCAACTGCCATGGGCGAGCGAGTGGGATGACGTGTGTGGCGGGGAGGTGCAGGGGAACGTGAGACCAATCACGTTACCACATCACGCCACGTCATCCATCGCAGTACCGCCCACGTTCGCCCAACAGTTGAAACGAACCCCGAACCCGACTCTCATCCTCAATCATTCTCCCCCTTCCTGCTGATTTCACCCCTTTGCTCCCCCAGAAGGAAGCGAATACTGTACATTTCGGCGGCTCCGTGGAGGGGTATTAGAGTCATTTCCTGGTTCCCCATCAAGCTGTCCAGTTCAAAGTCTGAGTTCACCGTCGGACACACACACACACTCCAAGACTGGTTTTTTTTTTCCACTCTGTCCGATCATCGTCCATCCGCACCGTCGCCGAGAAATTATTCCATCCAGAAATACCGGGGGTAAGTGTCTGCTTCGCCGAATTCCCCTCCCTCGCACGCCGCCCCCCTGCGGTGTTGTGTCTGTCTGCGCGGAAGCACAGGGGTGGAGCGTGTGCTACTTCCTCGACGGAGAGCTCGATTGTTTCAATCTGGATGAGAAAGTTAATTCCTTTTCTGTTTTGGGATTCTGGGTTTTTTTTGTTATGTTTCATTTTGTGGTGGTGTCATTGTTACTTGAATATTGATCCTATGTTGAGGTGGGCAGGAGGTGGGGTGGGATGCTGGGGATGTGTTTGATAGTTTGCTTGTTCAGGATGTAGGGCCGTGCTGCATTTATTACTGTTGGGTCGTTGCGTGTTTCGAGTTGTCGGATAAGAATTGCAGCTCCATTATTCGTTCTTTTTTTTTTCTTGTCTTTTGAGGATTTGGAGGATTTGAATGTGCATTTCTCTGTTGTTGGAACATGTGTTAAGTAGAAGGTGATCTGAGTGGTGGTCCGTTTCCTTCCATTTTTTCGTGTGTCGAAGTGGGATTGAGGCCGGAGTGGTGTCGTTATGGGTGTGACAGTGATTTTCCATGTGAGTTTCTGTTCCTGGTAAAGATCCAATGTTTTTGTATTTGTTTTCTTCTTCCTTGAATTTCATCTTCCTCAACTGTTTAACTGTTTTGAACTAGACGGTTCTTTCTCGATATTTGATTGAAGCTTTGATGTCGTTTCGATGGGGCTGCAGTGAGTTCCTTTTCACTCTCGGCTACAGAGCATTTAGGTATGGACTCTGTGGAAGAAATTCCTCCGGAATATAAAATCATTGATGGAGAAGAGCATGTTCAAGATAAGCACGATTTGACTCTCGAGGGAAAGTTCAGCCCATTCCCTGATGATGAGAACCCAGATCCTCCTATGGATGTCAGTATCATCTCTGAGGAAAATGGTGTTTGTGTGAAGAGAGATGATTTGAAGGATGGCGATGTCCCAAAAGACAAGGCTAATATGAAAAAGACTCCATTTGTTCGTAAGGGCAGGCCAGCTCTGTCTCAGAGTATTTCATTTCCATCAAGGGCAACAAATGATAATGGCATAAGGAAGAGTGCCAATGCTGCTAGTGCACAGCAACATGCAAATGTCAAGCATTCTCGAAACCCCAGCAAACAAACTAATATGAGCTTTCGACGCTCTACGGTATGAATGCTATGGTGGTGCTTAATTGGAATAACTCTTTTTTTTAGTATTCTATTTGCATGTCGAAATTTTTGTGCTAAATGCTACCTTTCCTTTTCTTGTCACAGGGGTCAGTGAACACCGCAGCAAAGAAAGTTCTCGCTGAATCCCCCTTGTAAGTAGAGTATTGAGACTAAACCATGTGATTAGTTCTGTGTATATTGTTGTGGTAGTCATAGTGTGGTCACCCTTTGGAACATTTTGCCGACTGTCGTTGATTGATTACATTCTGATCTCTTTGATGTTAGGCATGCTTCCGCTGATCGAATCTCGAGACCGGCTAGAATAATTGCAAAGTTGCATCGTGAAATTGAGGATAATAATTTGTACGCCTCTTTAATCTGTTTCTTGCTCTGTTTGAGTATCTCCATGTCTGATTTCCGAAGAGGTTTTGATGACACGATAATTATTTAGGGATGGCGGTACTCCTAGAAGTTCTGGATTTGCATTAAGGTTGACAGAGCGTGCTGAAAAACGGAAGGAGGTTGGTGATATTGGATACCCTAGTCCATTTTCTCTACCTGCCAAGTTATTGGCTTGAAAATATAACTAGGCTGCTTTGATCAGTTCTTTTCAAAGCTAGAGGAGAAGAACAAGGCGAAAGAGGCTGAGACTACAAACTTGCATGAGAAATCGAAGGTCAGCAGGGAATGTAATTCATTTATTATTTACTCCCTATTTGATTTAGTTGTTGCATATGTAATTCAGGAAAACCAGGAGGCAGAGATAAAACAGCTTCGAAAGAGCATGAACTTCAAAGCAACACCCTTGCCAAATTTCTACAAAGAGCCTCCTCTGAAGGTTGAGCTTAAAAAGGTGCTCAATTTCATCACGCGAGTCGCAAAAGTAGGTCTGAATATATATTTTTTGAAGTCCTCTAAATCTTTTTTATTCGAATGCTTCAAGATACCTACCACGCGGCCAATATCCCCAAAACTTGGGAGGAAGAAGGGCTCGGATGAGACTGATGAAAAAGAATCAAAGAGCTTTGCCAAATGAGTGAAAGGACGAAGCCACAAAGCTAGTACCAAACCCAAAAACCTCAATGCCCGTGAATAAGCTTGTGTTGACCCATCATCTCAATTGGATCAGCCCTGTGAGGACGATCTGCGTGTCTTGAGCTCTACATCCGAGATAACGACCAGGGAAGTGGCAGTCGGGATTTGATGACGGTAAGACCTTGGGGAAATGAAATCACGTTCATGATATCCATTTTATGTCGTGTTAATATATTTCATTTGTTCCTTGAGAAATCCATATCGTGTAATATATATAGTACATGTAAGCAGCAGTACAGTTGGATGTTTTCCAGTGCGCTGGTGTTGTAAAGACTTCAGAATCTCCAATTTTCTTGTGGCTAAACATTACTTAAAAGCAATGGTCAGATCCTGAAGTTGTTCTTCAGTTGTAAGGGCTTTTAAAATCAGTTGTGAATTCTGGGATGTTCTAAAAGTGTCTGTGGCTGTTGGCTGAGGAAGTCCCCTAGAAGATGTGTTATGCACATTTGCCAAAAGTTCATGCTTTACTTGGGAACAAAGATTGATTGATCTGTGCAATGCGCACACGTAAAGTCCCGACCGATTCCTTTAACCTCAAGCTTTTGGCATCTAGCTTCCTGCAACTTCACTGCAGCTAGTCAACTGGCCTTGCAGAGAGGACTTAGCAGTTACAATGTTGTTGGATTGGATAGGATAGGATGGATACTTGGTATTGGTTTTGATACAACAGAAAGGCTGCATGGATTGCTGATTATACAAAATAGAATGATTACCCCACTACACGAGACTGGCTATATCAAGCCTTTCTTACATTGAACAATTATTACAACCGAACAGCCTTTTATTTTCTTTCTGGATGGCACCATGTGGAGGAAGGTTGGACTTCCTAATATTCTCTTCCCACCATGCCTGTTGTTTGTTTACTTGCTCTTGCCAACTCTACAAACTCAGGGGGAAGAAATGCCAAACTATTCAGCTGAATCGAGCAAAGTCAAAAAACGTGTATTTACTTTATTACAGGGTTCATTACAACCTAATGTCAAGGAGGTTAATTTTTTTAAACAACAAGGACAAATGATCCTAAATTTCAACAGTTTTTTTTTAATTTCTTTATTACTTTTCATACCAGAGTGTCGGTGGCTTGGATGGATGTATATTTCCAAACAAGCATGACAGATAGGATGGCAATTTCCGAGTTGAGATATTGCTTTCGTTGGCAATAAATAAATTGGGTGAAAGAGGACAGAGCAACACCCCCCCCCCCCCCCCCCCCCCACCTGACCTTTCTTCACATAGCCATCACCTTAAATAATTATGTTAACTACTACTACTGCCATTATTGCCATGCCAAGCAAAAGAAACCCACCAAAACAAAACTTTGGTAATACTGATAATAACAATACTTGTAATAACATGAACAACATCACCGCCATCAACCCATTACCATAATCCCGATATTCAAGGTGACCCATTTATTTATTACTTTTATTTCCTCAAAATAGAAAAAGAACAAGAGAGTTTGTGCATGATTGGGGATACAAACAGATCAACCTCGACCTCCTTCCGGATATTACAGTGGCTGCAGTGGAAGACAACCCAAAAGAGACAGAAAAGAAAAGGCAAGTAATAATTAAAAAAAAAAATGATATGTAATTACAGTATGTCTTCTCCTACATGGGTCTTCGTGGAAAATTTTGAGAATGACATTTGCTGAAACCTGCTCATCAATTTGGATCCCAATTGTCATCCTGCAATTGGTCACATATGCTGCAGATTGTTTAGGAAAAAGAAAAGCAGATCCACAATCCAAAGCAAAAGTAGAAAGGGGAAAAAATGCTACCTTTCTCCATTTACAAGCTTTAGTCTCCCTCCTTATGTGTTTGATTTAAAGACAATGTAGAGTTTTTCTATCAACATGAGAAATGGGAATGCCGGCCAATGGCTCCGAGTAATGTGCAGGCCACCTCCATCAACTTCCCTGTCAAGGTTCAATGAAACAAGATCTGTTTTTTTAAGTCTCTGGTCAACTCACCTCGAGTTATTATGATTCGTGTCTGCATGATTATATGGTCAATAAATGCAACTCCTTAAGATTCAATCAGCCAACAGAAAGGACAGCTATCAATCGAAGCAACCCCAGCAGAAGGGAACAGAAAGAAACCCGAGCAGCAGTGATAAATTGGCTTCCATCATAATGTGTGATGGTGGGGCAGCAGGAATTTTGTCCAGCAGCAGGAAATTGCCGTTCACTGTTGCTCAGAAGAATTGAATCCAATGCAAATAAGGATGGTTCTTTTGTTGTGGTATCCAAAGGAGTTTGAAGAAAAAACAAAAACATAATTAGCTGGCTGCTAATAAAGCTAAAAGCCCCCTTCAATGATTAGGATGAGCCCTTTCTTAGTTACCAAGTACCCACCAAAACTTCCACATATTATAAAAGAAGTGATCATGGGGTCTGATCACTGGCCCCCCCAAAAAAAAGAAGAAAGAAAGTAAGAGAAAAATCATGGCCATGGGAAGTAAGATCTTTTAAACAAAGCTAAGATAAGCGCCAGTAATTGGAGTTGAGGCAAGCAAGGAATTTCATCATATGGGATTTGCTTTCCCTCCTATTATTCTCGACTTAACAAAGAAGGGAATGAGAGAAAGGCTTTTTTGTGTGTTTTGGGTATTCTTGTTCCTAATTTTCCCTACCCCTAAACCCAGTATGATCACAGATGGCAGAACACAGATGTACAAACACACACGGACATGAACACTATCCACATTATTCAAGTTTCCACCCAAACCTCCCAGCACGACCCACAATTGCAATTGAAGAGCATCAAATCCTTTGCAATCTAACGTCATAGCTCAGCCTTTGACAAAGTGAATTCATGAAGCAATCCTGTCCTAACAAGGTTATAATCAATACCCAATCAAGTTTATCTATCGTTTTGTGAGAGCACTGTATCATCTAATAAAAAATTTGGCCAAGATCTGACTAAATGAATCTGGAAAGAAAGAGCAGAAAGTAAGCCATGTTACCTCTCCTGGGCTTGGCAGTGACGACCTTGACCACCTTCTTCTCCGTGGCGGTCTTCTTCTTCTTCTCCACCTTCGGCGGGAACAAGACTCCGTCGATCCCCTGAACGGAGATCCTGCCGTCTGTGTAAATGTCCGGATCGTAAAGGTAGGCGGTGCCCTCACCGTCCTGCCCTTCGCCAAATCTGACCGACCCATCAGCCTCCCGAGCGACCACCTTCTCTGGCACCCGGAGGGTCTCGTACCTCACCTTCCCGAACCTCCGCACGGAGTTGTACATGCTCTCCTCTGTCTGGTACTCGGGGATCAAGTGGTAGTATAAGATCTGCTCAGGAGCGCCCGGCTCGCTAAGCTGTTCCATGGAGAGCTTGGCCATAGCCTCGTCATTGGGGGCCAGGACTGTCAGGACGTAACCCTCCGAAACCAGCCGCCCCATCTCGGTTGCGAGGGAGGTCAGATTCACAAGCATGTCGGCCATTTCGTTGTAACCCCCGTACTTCAGCAGGGTATGGATGAAGTCCTTGACCTGGGACTCGCCGTCGAAGTGTCCCTTGGGGCCGCCTGGTCCCGGGGCAGGTGCAGGAGCTAGAGAAGGTCCAGGTGCCATCGCATCAAAGATGGGCAGGACAGGAGGCGAACCAGCGGGTACTGGCGGGGCGGGCTTCTTGAGGCGGTGGGTGCGGGGATCGACCTCGGGGGCACCCTCAGGGAGAACAGCAGAGATTGACCTCAGGCTCCTGCGGCGGTTAAACTCGTCCTGGACTGAGCGAGGGATGAGAGCACGGTCAATGCCGTGGATTACCCCATCGGGCCTGACCACATCGTTGGGGTGGACGACGGCAGCAGAGTCAATGAGCACAGCCCCGGCATTGTCGACGGAAACGGAGACGGCGTCGCCTGAGAGGGTGGGTTGTCGGGTGGTGGAACCAGAGAGGGGAACGAGGGAAGGGAGGACGTGGAAGGTGAGGAGGGACTGAAGGGAAGGGAGATGACGGGGCTGGAGGAGGAAGAGCTTGAAGTCAGGGTCGAGGAGGCGGTCGAGGGCGTCGTTAGTTGGGGCGAAGATGGTGAGGTTGTGGCGGGAGACGGCGGACTCGAGGGAGGGGAGGAGGAGGGCCTTCTCGAGGAGCTCGGCGAGGGAGGTGTAGCGGGAGTCGAGGAGGGCGACTAGGATGGAGTTGGAGTTGATCTGCGGGGAGGGGGAGGAGGAAGAAGAAGCTGGAGGAAGTGCAAAGGAGAGGAGGAACGAGAGGGAAAGAAGGAAGACACCACGGATTCCCCAGGAACCCATGGATGTCTCTCGAAAGGGGCAAGTGCAAGTGTTGGGAAGGCGTTTGACGAAATGCGTGGGGAGGGGGAAACAAAACAAGAAAAAGGGAGGAGGAGGAGGAGGAGGAGATTCTCTCCGGGTTTTGGTCTGTGCAGAGAGAGGAGGAAGAGGAACAAGAAGAGGAGATTGGAGGAGAAGGGGGTGGATGTGTTTCTTGGTTTGGGGGGGGGTGTGGTGGTGGTGATCTCTCTCTCTCTCTTTTCACTTTTAACTCACAGTTCAGTTCAGCTCAATGGACGGACAGGAGGGAGAGGACAACACCCTCCTCACTCGGTCGCTGTCGGGAAGCCGCCTATTATATCTTTCGGCTCATCGGCTCGGCTTCAGCTCATAACCCCCCTCCCTCCCCTCTCCGGCATCTTTCTGAAGCCGCCGAGCCGAATCACGTGCGTGCCCACCGAAATGTACAGTTGCATAAAACAAACGGGACATGACCATTAAAACATTAATTAATATTAACATAATCAAAACCATTGCTATTGTTAGATTCACGAAATTAGTCCCACACCGGAGGTAAATCAGAATCCCCGATCGTAAAAATTCAGCAACCGTTGATGTGCTCTTTTTCCTTCATCGCTTGGGTGTCGGTCGGGCGCGTGAACTTTGGCAAGGAACGCGCTGCTGATTTTTTCTTTAAAACGGCGACGTATTAACTGCCCTGCCCCGGCCTTAGTTGGCCGGTCCCCCATCCCATCCATGGTTGGTTGGTGTTGCTGATTCATTTTATTTCTTTTTTTTTTCCCCAATGACTCCAATTTCATCATCATTATTATCAAGTCCACGGGTCTTGAACGCCCCATTTGTTTTATATTTATGATATATTTGTTAGTAGCATGCATGCGTTTTCCTTTGTACCCCCCCCCCCCCCCCCTGTTGGGTCTTACTTCTCCTCCAGATGCTGTCGGTGGCAACAAATCTTTCAAAAAATAAACAGAGAAGAGGGAGTTTTAGGTCGAGTGGAGTTGTTTATGTCCACTACTCCGCTCACGGGCGACCGTTTCTTTGTCGGTTCCACAAGGGAAAGCCCCCATCAGCAACAACAACTGAGCTGACGAGTCATTGGGGGCAGTCCGAACATAAATGGGCTCCCCTGCTCATTCCGGCCTCCGAATAAATATAACCAAGAAGACATAACCCAACTCAGCCCCGAACGTCACGGGCTAACTGAACATTCTAGAAGGGCTTCTCCAGAAACCAGCCTCGTAGAATTTCTTCAACATCTCCTCGTCCAGCAGCCTCACCTCCTCGTTCCCATCCGCGTACCCTTCCTTCATCTCCACCAGCATCGAGATCCCCCCTCCGTCTTCCTCGCACTCTCGCCCTCCCCCCTTCCCCAACGTCTCCCGTCCCTTCCTCCTCCTCCCAATCGCCCTCCTGCATATCCCCGCCGGTACCCTGTACACCGCGAACAGGATCAGGTTCGCTACCCCGCAAGGGCAGCAACACCACACCGCCGCGCAATCCGCGGTCGCCATACCGGCCCCCTCGACGACACGTGCCTTATAGGTTGCGGACGAGGACGACGTCCCTGGGTGTCCTCCTCCTCGCCTTCGACTCTGGCGTGCCGTGAACTGACCTTGCATCAATGTACCTCGAGATATCCTCGGGACTGATGGAACGGGATTCGGGGAATCAGACCAGGGCCAAACCTTAATAAAAGGTCCCCCCCTCCCCGGATAAGAAAACCCGACGCGGTTAGTTAAAGACGAGGAGGGAGGGAATTCATGTTCACGCGGCGGATGGTTGGTGTTATATTCTTAAGGATTAAGGTTAATCGCCCGAAATTCGATTATAAATTAGGGATGATTTTCTAATTTAGACTTTCTTTTTCATTGTTCTCTCAGCTTATTACGTTCCAAATAAGACACCAACCCTTTGATTTATCCGTCTAGAAGGCTAGGTAGACATTTATCAAACCTCATTATTGACTCTTGACCTTTTCCGATGATTGTCCAAAAATTTTCTCACACAAATATTCATGACATGAATTTACATAAGGAAATGTACAAGGTTGATTTTTCCATTTTGGTCGGGGCGAAGTGGAAAAATGATCAGTCAGCAGGCCTGCGGGAGGAGCGTCTTTTGTTTCATGATCCCTCTGTACAAGACCTGCCTGTTCATTGGCATCTGATCGACCTGCCCCGACGACTTCCCAGTGGCGGCGCGCCTTCTTCTCCGGTAATCCCTGTTGTCGGACGACGGCTCCGCCACGTCCCCTGCGAAATGCACCTTCTTCTTGGCCTTCTTCTCCGCCCAGGACCTCCTCTGCTGCTGGCCTTCTCCTGGCGAGATCGGGGAAAGGAACGACCGAGTCAGCTCTTCGGCGAGGTCGAAGTTCGAATTCCTAGAATTTATGCGGGGGTAGTACCTTCGAACCGGGAGTGGATCTTGTCCATGAAGTCGGAGAGGAGGCGCTTGTGGGCTTGGACGGCGATGTAGGCGACACCCCCAGAGACAGCGACAACGGTCAGGAACTCCGCAGATCCCATCATATTCTCCATATATGAACCCGAACTCTCAGCAAAATTTCTCCGACCTTTCGGCCTCTAAACGTGAGGGGGAGGTGTTCGGACATATGTAATCGGGAGAGAACAAAACAAGAGGGTTAGCGGCGAGTACGAGGAAACCAGTAAAAATAGACCAACTACTGATTAAGAAAACAATGAACGGGAGAGGACTCCTCGATGTCTTAGTCGCTTCTAAATCAATCACAAACCCTGGACACAAAAGCCGAAGCATTCACCTCTAACATTCAATTCTAGATTACCCGAAAATAGCGACATTCGTATGATCCCACGTGTCGTAATCCATCACATGTTTATAAGTGAATGTGGTCCGAACGCAACCCAATTCGACGAGAAGGGGGAGGACCACTCACGAGTACGAACCATCACATGTTTATAAGTGAATATGGTCCGAACGCAACCCAATTCGACGAGAAGGGGGAGGGGGGGGGGGGGAGGGGGCTCCTCCTCCTCTCACGAGTACGAACCACTAAAAATTCCTGATGGAATACATTAAAAATATGGGACAAGAAGGAATGCTTCGTAATCATCGTCATTGATATGGTGAATGTGGTGATAAACTATTTGACCATCAATTAAGGATTGAGTGGCGAGGGGAGGCTGACATGTGACCCACGTTTAGGAGAATGACCGGCAATGATTACATCCAGAATCAAACGTCTGATCGTGATTTTGTTTTTTGAAATTGGACCATTACCACTTTTCCTTTCTTTCCTTTCCTATTTAGAGTGACACGACGGCTCGTGTTTCGTGCCTTGAGGTTGCTCTTTTTCGTGTTCTTTGAGGGCCAAATTACATGTACGCTCTTTGTTCGTATATTGCAACCCTCGTACTCATGCAAGAAGACACATCCTAGGACGATCCCTCTCCTCCGTTCCCTTCTAAGATAATGGCAGGAGAAGCGGGTCCTACGAAGTGGCTAGGGAAGTGCGCGGCGGAGGTGATCGGGGTCAAGCCGGACCAGGTATGGCAGGCGCTGTCTGACTTTTGCAACGGCCACGAATGGTTCCCGGACATGCACACATGCCGCAAGGTCGAGGGCGATGACGGCCAGGCTGGCCTGATCCGGTACTGCACCGGCTTGAGGAAGTCGGTCGTGAAGCCGGGCGACGGGCAGGGCGAGGTGAGGGTCGTGAGGACGGTAGTGTGGGCATACGAGAGGCTCACGGTGGTGGATCCCCGAAAGATGCAAGTGAGCTACGAGGTGCTGGAGAACAACATGGGGCTGTCCTCGTACGTGGCAACAATGAGAGTGGTCCCGGCTGCTGGGAAAGGAGGCGCAGGGGCGGCGGGGTTTAGGATCGAGTGGGATTTTGTCTGTGACCCGATAGTCGGGAGTTGGAAGTCAGCAAGGGCGTACGAGAAGTTCCTCCGCTTCAACCTTCGAGCCATGGCGAGGAAACTTGAGGACAGGTTCTGGCGGATAGCAGCTCGCATATGAGTCCCCCCTAAGACTCTTTAACTGGCGTAGCCAGATAATAACAAAAAATGAAAAAAAAAAAGTTTAAGAGGAAGAAGTGTGTTGTATGTAGGTTTCTGGTCGATGATGACATCCACTTTAAGTTACGGTACAATGTTAGAAAGATTCTCCAAAGCTAGTGGTCCAGTTCTATTTAAGTTGTTCGCCCGAACCTTTTCTATTCGGTGTACACTGTCTTAACATCACGACATTCTCTGATCTGGCCTCGGAGTTGCGTGTACGTGCCACTCGATGCATTGTCGGCCACCATTTCCTACCTCTCCCACCCAGTCATATCTTCCAATTTTCTATTAACCGGGGATGTATTCAAAAATATATCATTATCCATTAAATATATGTAATGGCTTCCTTCCCCTCCCATCAACTTCAACTTCATCCAACACAAACAACAGTCGTTTCGAACATGATCACATCAGTACACCCCACCAATACATTTTGTATCTTCACTTCGTCTACCTACAAAAATGGCGACTCCTGGCACCCTGTACACCGGAACCCCTCTGTTTAAGTGGGAACCCTGATGTTGTCAAAACCTCCGTCCTGCATCATCGCCACGAACTCGCTGTAATCGATCAGCCCGTCCTGCGAGAAAAACATACCCGGGAGACGTAACCCGGTGCTAGACAGTAAGGAAAATGAGAAGCAAAACTAGGATCTGGTGGGGTTCGGAGGTTTTAAGTTGGTTCAGACGTTATCCTGGTCCACTTCGCGGATGAGTTTCTCGAGCTGTTCGTCGTCTAGACCAAACTGGGCGCACGCCTGCTGGAGCTCTTCCTTGGTGATGTATCCGCTTCCGTCCTTGTCGAAATAGGAGAATGCGGCTACCAGATGATCCTCCTTCTGCACCTTGTTCAGATGTAGCATCGCGGCTATGAACTCCCCATAGTCAATAGTTCCGCTGTTATCCATGTCCGCCTGCATAGAGATTCTCATCGCGCTGTGAGATGGTGAAATTGAGGGGGTGGGGGGTTATGCGATGGACGGGAAGTGTTGTTACTTACTGCCTGCATCAAGCCGCTGATCTCGGTGTCTTTCAGATTTGCCCCGACTTTCTCCAAACCTTTCTTGAGCTCCTCAAGGGTGATGCTTCCGCTGTTATCCGTGTCTATCATCTCGAACATACCTTTAAGGCCCGCGATTTCTTCTTCTGATAATATATCTGCAATAACCTGCAGGGAGACAATATAAGATCGTCATCGTGTATCGAAAAACGATCTTGTATGTTCTGTATGACATGAGACCCCGTCAAGAGCATACTCTAATGGCTATCTTCTTTAGCTTGGCCATGGCAGAGAACTGCTTCAACCGGCTCAATACGGCCGGATCCAAAGGCTTATCGGGCGCGACTCCATCGACCTGAACCCACGGATGACCTGCAAAAGTGATTCTCTGTTGAACCGTGTTCCAGACACCTGGATCGTGAACGAATTAGGTAAGTTCGAGCCTCCGGCAATTAACTCACAAAGAACTTCGTGTGCAGTGATCCGCTTCTTCGGGTCCCTGATGAGCATTCTCCGAACAAGATCTTTCGCGCTCTGAGAAATGCTCGGCCATGGCTCCGACACCATGTCTAGCTCTCCTCCCAGAACCTGCTCGAAAATGCCTTGCTCCGACTCTGTTCATGTCACCAAATTCTCCCGGTAGTTAAGTGGTTTCGATGAAGCGAAAAAATCCCTGTCGGATCTCAGGCTGGGCACGTACCATCCCAGAAAGGAGGGACCCCACACAACAATATGTAGACAATGACGCCTACGCTCCAGACGTCGCACTCCGGACCGTAGTGCTTCTTCAGCACCTCCGGGGCAACATAGTACGGGCTTCCAACCACATCAGTGAACGTTTCGCCTGAACTATCGGCCATTAGAGCATCCGACTCTATCATGCATAGTTCTACTGAAACGTTTAAGGCACCGGAGATTTACCTGGCCTGAAGAAAACAGATAATCCGAAATCAATAGTCTTGAGCTCTGCATCCTCTTCATGGTCCGTGAAGAGGAAGTTCTCTGGCTTCAGGTCCCGGTGCATCACACCCAACGAGTGGCACGCCTCGACGATAGTGGCAATCACCCTGGTAAGCTCCGCTGCCTTCCTTTCAGAGTAATGTCCCCTCTGCACGATCCTGTCAAAGAGCTCCCCACCCGCACACAGCTCCATCACGAGGTAGACTGCAACTGCGTCCTCGTACGCGTCCACGATGGACACCACGTTCTGCAACCCAGCCAGGTGGTGCATGATATGGATCTCCCTCCTAACGTCCTCCACGTCCTCGGAGGTCACCAGCTTCCTCTTCGCGATCGACTTGCACGCGTATTCCTTCGCCGTTAATTTTTCCGAGCACAGGTGCGTCGTCCCGAACTGGCCCTGACCAAGCTTCCTCCCTAGCGTGTATATATCCTTCATGTTCCCCGTCTTCCGGCCCAACACAGAATCCACCTGGAGGCCTGCGCTCGCGATCCTCTTCATGGACCCCGCCGGCCGTCTCGTATCCTTTGGCATCTCAGGCTCCACGCTTCCTTTCCCTCCCTGGGTCGGATTCTGTCCCTCGGCCGGCATCTTGACCGGCTTGGGCGGAATGCTCTGAACCGACTGAAGATTGTCAGGGACTTTGGACGGCTCGGACGCGGCATTGCTCTCGCCGCCATCGCTCGACGGAGGAGGGGCAGGCGGAAGGCGGTTATTGGGGGCCTGCGTGCGCCAGACGGCGGCGGTGACAGATTCGATGAATCCCCGGTTCCCTAGATTAGGGCCGACGCATGTGTTCCCCATCCAGGATCACGTCCTCAACGCTCTCCCAAAAGCAATCGAATCCCAAATCAGGAATCTTCAATCTCATTGCTGAACCGGGCCCATTGAATCCGTCGGGGAGAGGGGGGCACGAAATCCCCTGAATCTGAAAAAGAAGGTGGTGGTGTTTTGGGTTGGAGGGGGTTGGCAGAAATGCCCCCCTTGTTTCTTCTTCTTTGGAGGATCGTTCGTGACAACCAGAATAGTTGCACGTACGAGGTTGTCGGGAGCCCCACGTGACATTGACACATCTTTTTCGTGACAACCAAATAACATTGCATTGGCATCCCAAAAAGTCAACCCTCCTAAACTTCCGATTCCGACGGCGTCAAATCCCAAATGCTCTGCGAAGATGGAAACTGAATCATTATCATCATCATCACTAATACTAATACTCTTGACATCTTCTAACATCTAAATTGAGAAATGAACGATTCCCCCTTCTAGAGACGTGCTTCCTTATAAGTAGAAATAATCGCAGCCTCGCGAGGTGTTTTTACTACTTCAAATGAGAGACCGATTCTTCAATCAATTTGTCAAACCCTCACCACCCCTCATGTTATAACCCACTACAAATATAAGCAGCGCCAGCTTAGACATTGCATTCTTCGACATGGACGCGCCTCCCGAGGATGCGAGAAGGCACGCCACCACGGCCGCGGCCAACAAGAGCAGCTCCAACGGCAATGGTTCCAGGAGTAAGGAGCCCGTCATAGTGCATGTCGTGCCGCCCAAGGTCATACACGTCCAGCCGGAGGAGTTCAGGTCCTTGGTTCAGCGGCTCACGGGTAAAAAGAAATGAGAATGCCTGGCCGAAACACCCGAGGTTATCCATAGGAGAAGGTCAGTTTCTGGGTGTTGGTCGGCCACTGTTAGTAGTCTGTATCGCCTGCTTACTGTATTCCTGCCATTTAGTAACTGAATCACGCTATTGATTGTGATACTTACTCGTTCCCGATACCGTTGGCACAATCAGCCACGGCTAAATTTTCGTAAGAAAACTGGCGCCGTTACAAGAGCAAGGTCGGCTTCACCATACTCGGCTGAAATTCTGGCAATCCGAGATCCCGAATCCTAAAACAAGCCATACCGTGTTCTTTGACAGAGGTGCACTCAGCCCCTGCATCTTACCGTTGCTTACCTAAACAGCAAATCAGTAAGCGAGTGTCCCCTTCAACGAAAGAATGATCGCCTCGCTTGAAAATCCATCTGCTTACATTGGAACTGGAGTTTGACCTTGGGAAAATCGTTCCTCCCGAAGATGATGATCAAACTTGAACTGCCATCAGAAAGCAAACTTGAGTGACGCCACTGCTGAGGAGATGGACCCGCGGCATTTTTCTCCCCGTCTGCCATGATCCAGGTTGCAACTCCTCTCCGTTCGCCGGATCCTGCGCTCCAAATTCTCCATTCATCGAACCGACTGTTCTTCTCAAAGGACTGTCGGTCTCGTTTAATTTTTCATGTCAAAGAAGGATAATCATGCGGCGAATCTCCAACCCATTATTCCCCGCAAAGCTAACAAGTATCTCGTCGAGTAC
Source organism: Melastoma dodecandrum (assembly GCA_029817715.1). Lineage (NCBI taxonomy): Eukaryota > Viridiplantae > Streptophyta > Magnoliopsida > Myrtales > Melastomataceae > Melastoma > Melastoma dodecandrum. Next base: position 6,985,572 of record JARUPY010000606.1, read on the forward strand.
TTAATGCCGAGCACCGAACCACGCATCTAAGGGAAGAAATATGCTCGGAATTCATCTGCCTATCCCCCTCCTTGTCCTCTGGGAACAACATCTTCAACTCCTTGACAAGGTCGATGCATGGTGCAATGACAGCCGGCGGACAGAAACGGTACCGAAAGTTTTAAGGGACGGGGAGAGTATGTCGTCTACTCTACCTCATCGCGGCAAATGAGGAACTGATTTACGATCGTGCTGGCGAATCAGATGTCGGTTCTAACATAGAAAGCACACATCTACATCTCCTATGGGTAATTCAGGGTGCATGGGTCATCGCCGTAGTAGTTGGCGACGCCGTGGTGCATAGCAAGTACATGGTCAAGCACGAAATTGTTGGGGAACTGGACCACCTTCCTACATAAGGCGGGGCATATCCATCAGGAGGAAAAGTCTTACTGGGCTGGCGGGGAAAGGAAGGCCTTTAATGGGCCGGGCCCTTCAAAACATAACAAAAAAATTCCGAGTAAAACAAAAACCTCAAGTGTCATCAACATCATATTATTATTTCACTTTCACCCTAAAGTTCCTGCCGACGCCTCCCCCCCTCCTTAAATTAACAATTTTTTTTTTATAAGATTCAGTTTCGTCTCATCTGAAGTCACGGCCACATTTCTCTTACAACATTATCTACAACTCACTTCCGAGCCGCCCTACGTTATCCAACAGTTCCCCTCACTCCTTAATACTCGCCCCCACCCCCGGGTCACATGTCCCTATTACTCGGTCCAGAAGGAAATTAAAATATTCGACCCACCACCTCTATTCTATAATAGAAACGAACCGTGAAAGGTGGTCGGTCAACCTAATTCGGATCTTGGGATAATTTTTTTTTATTCTCCTTCTTTTATCTTTGGTGGACCACCCGACAACTCCAAATCATTCAATCTCTCTAGTTCCTCGGAAGACTTTGGTTTGCGTTTTTTTTTTTTTTGGTCCATATCATCTGCACGCGACTGTTCGGACTCGAAATCTCACTGAAAAGACCGGAAGGTGAAGACGATAAGGTACATAATTAACCAAACCCCGCTGCGACTCGTGGTAGAACAAAAACGGACACTTAACGTAGTCATCAGTGATCACGCATGAACTTCTTCATGGCTTGCATGGCTCGGCCACCGATTTCCGAGTAAGGGTCGTTCGTGAAGAAACCGTGTTCCTCTCCCTCGTACTCGAGGTACTCCACGTCCTTCCCCATCCCGGCGAGCCTCCTCGCGTATTCCTCCACCCTGTCCCTCAGGAGCTCCCTGCCGCCGGCCATGATAAGGAAGGGCCCGAGGCTGAGACCGTCGAGTGCGGGGCTGGACGGACCGAAGGGGTTGGAGATGGGGTGGTCCCTGTTCTCCCCGAGGGGCAAGGACAGCCTCCAGAACCTGTAATGAACATGCGGAATTGGGAGGAGTTGGTAGTAAGATGGACAAATCTCAGTGGGGCGTGCACTAAGCCTGGTTAGCATGTGACCTTTTAAAGGGATAAGGACATCTAGAAAGTAATATGTCTGAGCGTGAGCATTATCTTTGTATGTACATGATAACCTTGTTTATTGGATGCTCCAGATTTCCAAAATGTAATCATCATCGTATATCATCACTTGCTGTCCCTTTTATTACATGGTCCACGTTTTGTCATAGAACAACACACCACACAACACCCCCCCCCCCCATTTTTTATCCATTCACGAAAAGCACAAATGCTTTCATATTACGAAATCGGGGTTTTTTCAAATCTGATTTCACTACTTAAGTAAATCAGAGATACTAATTATGTTTTTATTTAACTCATTAAAGAAATCAAAGTTGAATTTCAATTACAAAAAATCAAAATTTTAGTTTGCTAACTCCAAAGCTTTCGCAAGTTTTAAAACTAATTATTCTTATTTCGCGAAATATTGACCCTGTCTGGAACAAAAACCTCCAATAGATTACTCCCTTGATAATATATTGTCAGAAACCTACGGACTAAACTAATAGAAAGGGTTTTGAAATTGTAGCCGGGTCAGACCATGAACCGACAACCCCAGCACGTGGGACGAAATGTATTGCCCGACATTACCAAAAGTCTAGTGCTAAATTAAAGGGAACGACACATGTACGTCCCACAAATCAGGCATTGCACGTGTGAGGATTTGAAAGAGAAGCGAAAGGTGGCAAAAATTAAGGAATATTAGATGGAAAAAAAAAAAGAAAGAAAAAGTCCAACCCAACCACTAATTTCCACGCTGTCATCCACACAGAGACCGACACGTAGCCCTTCGTTGACCATACAAAAAACAAATTGGAATTATTCCTTGTCTTTTTCTGGGACACTGTCATAAACTTTTTCTCTCTTTCTCTTTTTAGATTTCACGTGATTATTATTAATGGAAAAAATGAATTTGGATTCATTATTAGTCTTTATATATTCATCGAGATTTGACGTTTGAGAAGCGAACAAAACACTATTTTCTTTTTTTTCCTTTTCGCGACCAAGCATTGGCTACGATGATGTCAAATGTCTCAATCTGGATCGTGTGATCGTGGTTAAGAGTTTGTACCAACTAAGGCTGATTTTTTTCTCCCCCGCAACGGTTCAAGGTTCGAGTGATTTTACCTGTCGAGCGCTTCCAGATTAAGCATCACCTCCGGCGGCCCTTCCTCCGACTTCGTCCTCTCGATCCCGCCGAAGAACGGGGCGAGCAGCACGTACCCGCGCACACGGACCGGATCCAGCTCCTGTGGACCCGACCCCAGCCTCACCGACACGTGGTGCGCGATGTTACCCCCCGAGGAGTCCCCCAGCAGGTAAACCCGCCCGTAGTCCACCCTACCGTCCAGCCACTCGTCCCCGCTGCCGGCTTGCTTCCTCTCCGCGCGACCTAAATCCCGGAGCCACCTCAGGGAGCCGTACACATCGTCCATGGCGGACGGGAGGCGGTGCTCTGGCGCGAGCCTATAGTCCGGGGACACGACGATGGCGTCGAGGCCGGAGGCGAGACGGGTGCAGCAGTTGTGGCAGTTGGGCCAGTCGCGGGAGCCGAGGCAGAACCCGCCACCATGGATGTAGTAAAGGACGGGGAACTTGCGGGGCGGTCCCTTGGGGAGGGCGGGCTGGTACACGCGGAGGGAGAGGCCGAGGTCGGGATCGTAGATGTAGTCCTTGAATAGGACAGAATCATTGGGGACGAGGGGGATTTTGAAGTCGATGTCGGTGGTCCGGTGGACGGAGCCATCGCTGTAGAGCTGGAGGACTCCCATGCAATCCTCTACTACGTCAGGAAGCGAGCCCATCTCTCTTATTTCGATGTAACTTTTGTTCGGTGTGGGAAAAATGTCGTGAGGATTGGAGCTTGAATAAATAGGCGGAAGCGAGAGAGTCAGTCCAATGAATGCCCGGCCACGTGCAAAACAAACTGCACATATCTTGGGCCGCCGAAATTATTGGGGCGGCCTAAGTATGGCCCATGAACATTGTTCTCGAGTCGGCCCAAATGAATTTCGAGACGTGAAAAACAAATAAATCTTATAAAAAGGAAGATGATTGGCAAGTGTTGAACGCAGGGCCAGGGGGAGGGTGGTTGTGGTTGCTTGCTTGCTGCCGATCGAACACCGGGGGAAGGACGCCGCCGCCGATAAGAAGAGGAAAGAGAGAGAATAAAGTGTTAGACTCGATAGGGACTTGGACAATCGGAGGCGGAGGGGTAAGACTGGCCCAATGACGAGTCGATTAGGGCTTAAGTCGTCGGCGAAGAAGGCGACGGTGTACCACGGCGAGATATGCTTAGGGGAACTGGAGGCAGTCCCCGTGGAAGGCCAGGATTTCCGATTCCCCAACGACGAGATCCGTATCCAGCGGGTGTCGGCGCAGAGCGAGAGGTGCCCTCCCATCTCCGTCCTCCAGACCATCTCGTCCTTCTCCGTCGTATGCAAGCTCCAGTCCCCCGACGACGCCAAGCCCCCGCTGACCCACCTCATCAACCTCCACGCCACTTGCTTCCACGAGGGGAGGACGGCCATCTCTGTCCTCCCCGCCGGCGAGGAGATCCACCTCGTGGCCATGCCCAGCAAGAACAAGAACTTCCCCTGCTTCTGGTGCTTCTCCGCCCCTCCCTCCCTCTACCACTCCTGCCTCGGCCTCCTCAACCTCCGTTGCCTCGCCATCGTCTTCGATCTCGACGAGACCCTCTTCGTTGCCCTCACCATGAAGTCCTTTGAGGACCAGATCGAGTCCCTACGTGGCCGGATCTTCCGTGAGGCTGACATGGTCAGGGTCACCGCGCTGACTGCTGAACTCAAGCGATACGCAGATGACCGGGCCCTTCTCAAGCAGTATGCTGATACTGATTGCGTCACTCTCGACAATGGTATGGTCATCAAGGCCCAGCTAGAAGAAGTACCTCGGCCCTCTGATTCCCTCGAAAAGCTTGTCCGACCTGTTATCAGACTGGAAGATAAGAACCTTGTTCTCACTCGCATCAATCCCGAGGTTTTGCTCTACTACGTTTTCTCTTTCATCCTGGTTGTTTGTTCACTGGAATCAATATTTGTTGGTCAGTCTTAACATATTTGATCTTTTTCTTAGATACGTGACACCAGTGTGCTAGTGAGATTGCGGCCGGCGTGGGAGGATTTGAGGAGCTACTTAACAGCCAGAGGACGTAAAAGGTTTGAGGTATACGTGTGCACGATGGCCGAGAGGGACTATGCCTTGGAGATGTGGAGGCTTCTTGACCCGGAGGCACAGTTAATCACTACTGGACAGCTTCCGAATCGCGTTGTCTGCGTCAAATCTGGTGATTTCCTTTCTGAAGTTTAAGTTCCGGAGAGCGGTGTTGGTCCTAGTTGTTTTGGTTCCTTATTAAGTCTTGGTTGATAATTTCGTGATTCTGTATCTATTGGTGATCTGTCTGGCGCTGATCTCTCCATATTGTTATGATGGACAGCTTGTGCTTGTTTCATTTTCATTGTCCTAGCTGATAGCTTATGAGACTTGAAGTTATACCTTCCATGTTCTAGGATTTGTATCTATGCGGATAGGTTGGGCTTACCATTGTCAGCTAACTTGTTCTATCGACATTTCTTGCCTATGTTTTAGCTGTGATAGACATCATGGGCCCTGAAATGTTTGTCTGGCTTATATTCATTTGTTGCTTACTGTCTGGTGGCTTGTGGGAAGCATGGTTGACATCCCTTAATTGAAAGTGTACTTATTTATTTATACCTGTGTTTTTCAGCTGTCGTTAGGTGTGCTTGGTGACGTAGTTGCTATTTGCATTATGATTATCAAATTTGTGAAACATATTCTTTCCTATAATTCCTGTTGCCTTCCTTGACATTTGTTGTTTCACAATGTCTTGATCAATGGAGATTCTATCATAATCGCCTGGGTAACTTGGACTTGTGAAACAGGTTTTCGAAAATCATTGCTTAACGTGTTTAGGGATGGTATTTGCCATCCAAAGATGGCAATGGTGATTGATGACCGTTCCAAGGTATGGGAAGATAGAGATCAACCCCGAGTTCATGTAGTCCCTCCGTTTAGCCCATATAGCGCTCCACAGGCAGAGGTACTATAACTGTATTTCCTGTCATATGTAGAAAAACTTGTTCTACTGGCTAAGATATTCTCTTGGTTCTGATATTTTTCAGGGATGAAGCTCTTTAAACTATTACCACTAGCACTAAAGCAAATATTTTAGTTTTCTTATGAAGAAGTGGTTTTAGAATTTACTATTTAGTTTTTCATTATTTAAAAGAATATAGCTTCCGTGTAAAGCGCAGAACAAAGCAGTGACCATTGTTCTTTTCTTTATGCATTTAACAGACTGCCAATGCTGTGCCTGTTCTGTGTGTCGCAAGAAATGTGGCCTGCAATGTGAGAGGATGTTTCTTCAAGTAAGTGTATCTTACTTGAGTTCTAGGTTTTACATGCAGCTTTTGAACATTGTTGTGTGCTTGTATAATGTGTTTTAGGGAGTTTGATGAAAACTTATTGCGGAAAATCTCTGAGGTTTTTTATGAGGATGAAGCTGTGAATTTACCTTCTCCTCCTGATGTGAGTAGTTACCTGATGACAGAGGTACTTCGCTTTACCTAAATGCTTTGGGTGGAATGCTGTGCATGTGGCATAGTTCTGCAAATAATGTCTTTTGGATGTCAGGATCCTGCTTTTGTTTCAAACGGCACAAGTGCTCTCATTCCCGAAGGAATGCAGGGAGTAGAAGCTGATGAAAGGGTTTGTTGCATCTATGCTCTATTTTTTGTATATCATGGAAAAAGGTGCCCCATAAGAAAAGAGGTTGAATCTCTTCATTTAGGTTGGAAAGAATTTTGTGGACATGGGCAACAACTTCACGAAATATGCTCTTCATTTGAGACCTGAAGGTTCATATCCAACAATGCCCACTGTATCGAGCACTTCTGGACCCAATTTGCCAAGAAGTCTGATGCAATCTCAGAGTAGTGTTTCTGGTTCCACAACTGTTATTATTGTTGAGTTTTTATTTGACCTTTATTATTCTCAGAAAAATAGGACAACAATTGTTTCTCATATAAATATTTTCCTTTTGTACCAGGACCTGGTTTGCTAGGAAATTCTACCAGGCAAGATTCCATTTATCCAGATAAAGAGAGTGACCTGAAGAGAAAAAATCTAATTTCAAAGTCTGTCATGGATTTGAGGAATCAAGGTTTACCTGAATCTCCACTTCTACCTAAACCTCCAGCTCAGCGTAATGTTGCCTTCCAGACACAAGGCAATTTGTTAATGGACGATTTACATAAAGCACGTGTTGAAAATGGAAGCTCTGAGACCCTAAAGTTTGATGGGCATCTACCCAATAACACTCGTGCTGATAACCTTCAGAAACTCAGCAGTTCCTCTGGACACCAACCATCAGGTAGTTTGTGTTATGCATATTATGTGTGGATCCTTCATGTCATTTCTGCGACTTCCGTTCTTTGTGACTGATGTTTACTTCGACTTAGCTTGCGAAATGAAATGAATTAACAACACGTAAATGTGTTTGTTAGGTTAAGTGCTTACCCTGTATGAACAGATGCCCTAATCCGCTGTGATTTTTCTCAATCTGTAATGTCCTTTGCTTGATCTTCTTCTTGCATAACCCAATGGTGGATTTTATTTGCAGATATAGGTCCTGACAATCAAAAGCATTCGCACGAAAGTGAATATCAATCTGTTATAGGAAAAGTCCTACAGTCAAATCTTCAGAGTCAGATGTCAATTGGTGTGCTGCATGAAATTGGAAGGAGATGTAGTTCCAAGGTAGGATACAATTCCAAAATTTGTGGCAGAATCCGAGTTCATGATCTCTTAACATTCTTCTCTTCACCATTAGGTGGAGTTCAGATCTATTATAAACACCAGCAAAGATCTGCAGTTTTCTGTTGAGGTGAGTGGCATTAGTATCATTACCAATGCTTTGTTGAAGTAAAATTGTCTGCCATCTTGTTCTGTATATCCTTTTCATGACGGGATAAGGTTTGTTTACTGAGAATTTTTGTAGGTGTTGTTTACTGGTGAGAAAATTGGTGTTGGAATGGGTAAGACAAAAAAGGACGCCCAGCAGCAAGCTGCCATGAATGCGCTTCACAGTTTGGCAGGTAAACAGGTTTAGCAAGATTTAATACCTAGGTATAGAAGTGTGCTAAGAATGTGGCAGAATATGAACTTGTTTGAGTCTGGTTGTTGGTTTCCCTGACGGCATGGGATTATTGGAGTTTTGCCATAGTTCTTGCACGTGTTAACTGCATAAATATGAGGACTGTTGTGTGATGCATATTGTTTTCCATTTTAATTGCAGAAAAGTATGTTGCATTTGCTACCAGCAATTCCCATCCGGTAGATGAGAATTTTAAACAGCTCTCAAATGGGAAAGACAATGGATTTTTGTGGGAAGATGTTGGCCTTGGAGCAGGTGGACATCCAATAGAGGATAAACCACCTAAAGAGAGCAAGTTGGAGGCAGGGGGATCATCCTGATGCAGCTAAAAGTGTTCCTCATGGCAGGTCCTCTAGCTGGGACAAGTGCCCTTTCTAATGAAGGAAACACTTTGGGGTATCTGCACAGACAAAGTGGAGATCCTCCGAGATTCACAAATTCACCTTCAGTAGATCCATTTTTTCGGCTTTATCTTCTGATCAGGTAAGGCGACGTTCTTTCTTTCCCTTTTTCAATTAAAAGAATGTAGGCTAAACTACTGTCCTTTTTGTGTCTGGGCACATCTAGACGATTTATGATGAATGATGGTAAAGGGTTTGTGAAACTTATTTGTCTTGAATCTATTGTGCTAGCATCAGTGCATGTCTCCCTATTTACCGGGGTAGCGTGACTGTGCTTGCAGACAAGGTTTCCTGGGGTGAGCGCAGCATTGATTTTTCTTTTTGTTTCTTTAAGCAGTCTGTCACTTTGTTTACTAATATCTTTGTACACACAGCAGGGGCGCTCATTTGGTGCGAGCAGTCGGGACAGCTGCCTTTCTCGTAAGGGGGAGCAGAACTTTTGATGTAGAATACCTTTCTTGAATTCTTGAGGCTGCATGTGTCAGTCCAACCCAAGAATTCTTCAAGGAGGGTTTTCAGGAGTGGCACAGGATGAGTTAAGCTCTTACTATGGTGCGCTGCTTTAGGGGCGAACCAAGTCTTGTCGTCTGATTCTCGAGAAGGTCATTGCAGTAAGAGAAACATTCGCACTCTCATACTGCATCTTATCTAGGTTCCTGCAAGTGTGAGATGCTTGGGAGTTGGCTTTTTATGGGTAGGCGTGATAAATGGATGGAAAGTGGGTAGATCACTCGGTCACGTAGAGGAGACCGGGATATTGGAGCAAGTGGTGGGCAGTGGCATGTACATATATAGCTGCAGATTATTCCTCTTCAATGTTGGGGTTCGTATTCGGGCATGTGATCCGTTCTTGTCATCTTCTTTTCTTGTGTCTTCCGTCTTATCTGGCTGCCTCATTCGATGGGATCAATAACCAACGGCGGGAGCAAATTCCAGGGTGACTGCACTCCGTTTCTTCCGCCCATCCTCATTGTCGCCCTTCTACGTTTTCCATAATCCACGCTCTGGGAACTTACACTCGTAAAACAAGATCTCGACAGGATGGCGTTACTGCATTTCCACTGTGCTAGTTTATTCAATTGTTCGGCCGAGGAGGAATATCTGTCTCGGCTACGATCAAACCATCCTGAACAGCGGCGATCAATTTGGACCAAGCCCATCCAAGGGGGTCGCACCAGGATGCTGAAGCTGAGAGCTGGTTTTGGTGAGAAGGAGCAGGCAGGGAAAGATAGGTGGGGAGGGCTCGCAACGGACTGCTCTGACGATCAGCAGGACATAACCAGAGGCAAGGGGATGGTGGACACTCTGTTTCAGGCTCCTGAGGGTGCGGGAACCCACCACGCTGTCCTGAGCTCCTACGACTACATCAGTCCGGGTCTTCGTCGGTCAGTAGTTTTTATTCAGTTTAGCTCCGGGTTTACAACCGTCGGAGTGACGTGCATGTCCTAGGATCCTCCAATTCCTGTTTCGCGTAGGTATGCGACGGATAACACCGTGGATGGATATTACATTGCTCCTGCATTCATGGACAAAGTGGTTGTCCACATTGCCAAGAACTTCCTGGACCTCCCGAACGTTAAGGTTCCTTTGATCTTGGGCGTCTGGGGAGGAAAAGGTCAGGGAAAATCATTCCAGTGCGAGCTCGTGTTCGCCAAAATGGGAATCGAGTTTGTTCCTCGACCTAGATTTCGTGATTCCTTTACTGTCGGTTCTCGTATCTAATTACGTGGCTTGCTGTTAGGCCCATCACGATGAGTGCCGGAGAGTTAGAGAGCGGAAATGCCGGCGAGCCAGCCAAGCTGATCAGACAGCGGTACCGGGAGGCAGCAGATGTCATAAGGAAGGGAAAGATGTGTTGTCTGTTCATAAACGATCTCGACGCGGGAGCGGGCAGGCTCGGCGGCACCACCCAGTACACTGTGAACAATCAGATGGTGAACGCCACGCTAATGAACATTGCCGACAACCCCACGAACGTGCAGCTTCCCGGCATGTACAACAAGCAAGAGAACCCCCGGGTACCGATCATGGTGACAGGCAATGACTTCTCCACCCTTTACGCACCCCTCATCCGCGATGGCCGTATGGAGAAATTCTACTGGGCGCCGACTCATGAAGACAGGATCGGCATCTGCTGTGGAATATTCAGGACGGACAGCATTCCAAGGAACGACATCGTGAAGCTGGTCGACGCCTTCCCTGGACAGTCCATAGGTAAAAAAAGAAAACACCCGTAGCCTTTCCACGATTTCGTCCCGTTTATCCATTCGAGCGGAAACTCAAAACTGCAGATTTCTTCGGGGCGCTGAGGGCGAGAATCTACGACGACGAAGTCAGGGACTGGATATTGAAGGTGGGGGTGGAGAATGTGGGGAAGAGGCTGGTGAACTCGAGAGACGGTCCCCCGAAGTTCGACCTGCCAAAGATGACCCCAGAGATGCTGAACGAGTACGGGAGGATGCTGGTGGCGGAGCAGGAGAACGTGAAGAGGGTTCAGCTGGCGGGTAAGTACTTGAGGGAAGCTGCGCTTGGGGATGCCGACGAAGATGGCGGCGTTCGTCATGAAGGCGGCGTCTTCGAAAGACTGATCCACGTTTCCAAAGCGTTGTTAGTAACTCTGCTGTCCAGCATGGTCTGACATGTCCAGGGAAAAACCCACGATTATCAGCGTAATGCACACGTCGCCATGTTCTTACTAAAAATATCATTCCCGATCTCAAAAACTCCTGTCCGAATACCTTTTTTGCCTATATTTATGACAAGTTGATCGCTATTGCAATTATCCGGAACTGCTGGGTAGCTTTCCTTTTCCCCTTTTACCTATTCACTGTCGGCTTGCCCGGGATTTGGTTGGAAGAAAAGAGAGGAGGAGGAGGAGTGGCTTCTTGTTAGCCATCGCCGTCCGGAGGTCGCAGGTTTGTTGCCGAGCTCTTCTTCATCAGTTGGTCATTCAAATGGATGCGGTTAATGGGTCTTGTATGGCTTGTCGGGCTTGATTTAGGGATGGTTGTTTCTTTTCTTAGTTTCCCTTTCCTAGGTACTTTATGAATTGGGTGGGGATAACCCAGAACGCGTAAGAGGATGATTTCTCTGGTTTCTGGGATTCTTTTCCTTTGGCAAAGATTAGGTCTTGCTTATGTTTCTCGACCTCTGATGTCCTGATGATACTTTCGAGTGGGAGGGAATCTATATCTGGGTCATGGCTGACTTGAGCAAGAAGAGGAAATTCCTGTGTCGAGCTGGACTTGCCCGTGGCGAAGCACAAGTGCTTGGAGAGCGAATGCGATGGTGATGCAATGAGTGTACAGGAAGAACTTGTGGCTTGTGGTTCTGACAGTATGCATAGTCCTCACTCGTCGCAAGTCGAATCGGCCAAAGACAGTAACAGTTTTCCGGACGAAGCTGATACGGCAGCATCTGGTTTCGCTGAAGTTGGCTGGGGACACGGCCATGCCGCGGGGAAAGATCGGGCCTCCACTTCTTCTGCCAAATGGCATGCTTGTGATTATCTGCAGGAGATGGCTGATGTGTCTGATGCTGAAAAGGGGCTGATTTCTGAAATAAGCGGCAGGAGATTTAATTCCTTTTTCAGTAGTCGTGGGGAGAACCCCCATGAGTGTGGATTACAGATGCGTCAAATGCTCGAAGAGAAACTTCTGGAATTCGGAGTCACTTGGCTTTAGGGTGCCCAGAATATGCGAACGAATGTCAGGGGCAACTTGCGAATAATGAAGCGGAGGGTAGTAGTTACATGTTGTCTGGGAAAAGCCGGGTTACCGAAGGTTGATCACAATGTCCTTGTGGCTTATTTGGTGCAAGTGTAGTCTTAGCGTTCCGTCTGCTGGTTTTTGAACTTAGATTGATTGACCAATTCGTTGCTGATCATTGTGCAGAACCTCTAACTGGCCCTAAGAAACCAACCATTGACCAAGAATTCGGGGAGTACTTCTCAACGCTGATGATGTGAGGAAGGTAAACTCATTAGGATTTGTATGCATTATCGGTAGACTGCATCGGCGGCCGAGATCTGTTGCCTTCTGTTGCTTGCAGCATCATATTCCACAGAAATGAAATGTACTCTGCGACAGCAGCGCCCTATTCCTAACCACAGAAATGAAATGTACTCGTTAGGCCAATAAGTTTGGCATTGTTATCCCACCAGGAAATCCTGTAATCAGCACAAATAATTGGGCCATTACTGCTTCATGGATCGTTTGATGTGTTCGAGATGCTTTCTCTGCAGAAGATTTGGTGTTTGGTTTGCTCAGCCGGAGAGATGCCGGTCGGTCGGAACACTAGTATTGCTAACGCAAGGGACCCGTGAGTGTTTTATTTGCGGCCGCTCCCCCTCACGAGTACTGCCCTTCTTCCTAGGGGTTGCCTTGCGACGGAATCGATCTCGAAAGAAAGGCACCGCGGAAGCTCCATTTCATCCCCCATTTGGCGGGCAAAAGTGGATATGGTTTTAAGTTGTTATGTCTGAAAAGGAAGAAACCTCGTAACATTGGTAAGAGCCGAAAATACTTAATCACAAAAGCCCTCCCTCCTCCATACTCTTACATCTCTCTCGGCTTTCCCCTTACCCAAAAGTCAGTCCCTTTTTTGCCCTAGCTTGACGACCGATGCTACGCCTTGGCGCCTGCTCCATATCTCCTTTTCAATGCCTCCACTTGGCTCCGGTCGATTGTCCGATCCTTAAGCCGGCCGCTCGACGGTGCGTCTACACCAGACCGCCCGCGTTAGTCGTCAAAGCAAGCACGAAGCATGACTCAGCTGCCCAGAAGTCAGAAACTAGGTATGATAACTATGGAGAGGAAGAAGAAGATGAGGAAGAGGGAGTGAAGGATTTCTCAGCCTCTGGGAAGGGGTACGGCAGGAGGGTTGAAGATACCCGGTATGATAAGGATCCCGAGTTTGCTGATATCGTTGGGAGTTTCGTCGATGACCCGGAAAAGGGGCGCTCCAAGGTATGGGCCCCTGGCTGAGCTATTACGGTGTTCCCATTCCTTCCCCTTGTTTGATGAGTCTGAATCTCCCGGCAGGTGGAGGACAGACTGAGGAAGAAGAGGAACAAGATATTGCACACGAAAACTGGTTCCGCAGAACCGATGCGCGTAAAGTTCAACAAGTGGGTGTTGCATCTATTGATTTTGCTCTTGTTTATCCAATTCGGCATTCGGGCACACCGAGGATTTTATTCCTGTGTAGTCTAAGAGTTTTCTTTCTCCGTGGTTTGGTTTGCTGCAGATTTGATTTCTCGAATTCGTATATCTGGTTCGAGTTCTACAACACTCCCTTGGAGAAAGACGTTTCCTTGATATGCGATGTAGGTGCATCTTGTGTCGGGTCTGGAGATTTCTGTTACTTTCTGTGATAACAAATCACGAGATCAATTCCTTGACTGTTTCGGCAGACAATCAGATCATGGCACATCGTGGGCCGTCTGGGTGGTTGCAACTCCATGAATATGCAGGTAAATGCTCATTCTTTTCGAGAGTATCCTTAACGTGAGTGCTCGATGTACTGAAACGAGTTAGTCTCTCTGTAGCTGTCGCAATCTCCACTTGATAAGAAACCGAGCTATGATGCCATTCAAGGAGCGAATGCCTCACCGACCACATTTTACAACATTGGAGATCTTGAGGTTCAAGATAACTTGGCACGCATATGGTAAGAGTAATATTTGATGAGGAATCATGCTGTTATTCCCGGCAATCCCTTATGTTAACTGCTGCAGGGTGGATATCGGCACCACGGAACCATTGCTCCTCGATATTCTGATAAACGCCCTGACTCAGATAAGTTCAGAGTATGATTCTCTCTGCAAACCCCTCCAGTGTTGTCCCATAGTTTACTTGCTGCAAATACCCAACTACTTTCTTGGACAACTTAGCTGCTGCTTATGAAGTTTCCCCCTGCCTTTCTATATCTCGAGCTGGTGTTCTGTTTCAATTATGTTTCATATGTCTCCAGTTACATCGGGATCAAGCAACTCGTGTTCGGTGGATCTGAATTCGAGCACTGGAAGGAGGGGCTTAACTCAGAGGATGCTGGCTGCAGTACTCACAAGATCTGACGTTTTAGGGGGGTCGCAAAAGAGTGAAGCGTGAGCGGCGTCAGATAAACCCGTGTCAGGTGATTGCCAAGCACCAACTGGGAGAGGGAGCGCTTGGGTATGTGACCTCTGAATCATGATCATCATCCGAGTTGGTTGCATGGAAGTTAGACCCCACGAAGAAAGGCAAGAAGTCACATGATGGCCTTTTTGGGCCTGCGGGTTCGGGCCCACATGACAGCCCGGAAAATCTTTACAAAAAACCAAAATTACGTGGGTTTTTATGATATTTTCGCTTCATAGTGTGTAAAGCAAAGGAAATGTCGAGAACGCCCTTCTTCTTCCTCCTCCTCCTCCTCCTCCTCCCAACCGTCGCCACACCCTCCCCGCTACACAGCTACAATACCCTCCTCTCCCTCGCCCACTCCCTAACAACCCGCGTCTCCAACCACCGCCTCTCCCGCGGAGACACCCTCGGAGCCGCCCGTGCCAGGACCCTCGCCGATCACATCGAGGCCGCCTCCCTCGGCCGCTGGGGCTTCTGGACCAACGCCTGGCGATTAGGCTGGGATTACGCCCGCAACTACGCCTGGAGGTCCTCCGATTGGGGGACCTACAGCGAGATTTACGGCGCGGTGGAGGAGCTGAACCACCTGGTAAGCCTGATCGGGGAGTACGGCCGAGCGAGGGGCGATGGGGAGAGGGCCGAGTGGCTCCGCATGAACTACGGGAGGGTCGTGGGATCGGCGAAGGGCGTGTTCGGGAGGTTGTTAGGGGCATTCGGGAGGTCTGGGCCGCTGAGGGAGGCGGTGGAGACGATGAGGAAGGAGGTCGTCGAAGGCGATTTCCTGAGGGATTGTCTCGAGATCGGTGGCGGTGACCTGAAAGGGATAATGGAGGTTGCCAAGGATGTCTTGCTCCGGTTTTACTCCCCTTCGGATCCTTCTCAGGAGCTGTAGGGGACTGCCGGTTGCCAGTTGCAAGTTGCCGTAGGAGTGGATTTATTTTTATCACACGGATTCTTAATGCCTCGGGCTTGGCTTTTTGGGAACCTTAGACACGGGTTGGGGTTTGTGTGTGGTTATAGGCCTGGGCTTTCTCCTGATGATGGCCCTAGGCCGACGAACCACTAACTGTCTAGTTGACGTCGTCACTATAATAGCCCCCCCACCCCTTCATTTCTATTTCTAAGTCCTTCTCTTCTCTCTGTCGGTAGGGTTTCAACCGTTAACTTCAAGATTTAGGGTTTAGTTTGACCCAAATTGGAAGAAGCCTAACACGATATAAGCCCGGAATGCAGGAGGGGAGGCAGGGTGGTCGCGGATACGGCGGCGGTCCCAAATCACCGACAATCGCCACAGTAGGAGTAGGCACGTGATGCACCGCTGTTGCAGCCGATCGCTCCTCTGACAGTGGCATCAGCCCTAGGTGAGGAGGCCTGGAGGAGGCCTGCAGACTGCCGGAACGCCGGCATTGGATGATGGCTAGATCACAATCATCAGATGACATTATACAATCTGGGAAGCACACTGGCCAATTCAAGCATCCCCGTATTCTAGCCTGGGAATGTCACAGCCGAGTGCAACCACATGGGTTGAATCCTCGCGACTCGCCACCCATCCTCAGCACCCTCTTGACGAGATCAAATGTACTTACGATTGGCACTCTGAAATAGGCCAATGGATGACAAGAACCTGAAACTAATCTGTTAGGAACAGAAACAACTCTGTCGCGCAGGTAGCATCGTGTCGATTCACGGACAAAATAGCTCATGGTATCAAATGTTGCCCCTTCACTTTCAAGCACCAATATCAGAAAGTGTCACCAAACACAACAAAATCCGTGGCAGTGGCTTTTAGGGGACTAGCTACCATATGAATCGTTGAGTTCCTGGCTCATGATCCCACTTAAAAGGGCAAAATAAGAACATTGTCATCGTAAATATATTCACGACGACATACTGAAGCCCTATGAAGATCCAATCACGATCTTTTTCAATATGAGAATGAAGTACCAGAAAATAGAACGGAAGGGTGTAGTATCTGAACTCGATCAAGGGGGCAGGGACAAGAACAGCACAAGTGGCCAGGATGTAAGCTAGTATCCAAAGTCCCTTCTGCGACTTTTCTGTGCAAAATCATAACCACTGAAGAATATCAGACACCCAGATTAGGATGCAGGATGAAAAGGCAAGAGTAATGAGGAAGAGCTGTACTTACTCAATGAACTGATAATGGACATCCATGAATAAGCATAAGGTAGGACAAGGAGATACTTCAATGACCAATGTCGATGAATTATTTTCCTCCACAGGTAAAAAGTGTAGTGGCGATTGTCGGCCAAGAGATAAGGATGAGCGATGCTGCAGAGAACATTTTTACTGAGTGATTGATTAACGAGGTGTCAAAACAGAACGAAAAGATGCACAATTGGACTTTGAAACTCATAACCACAAGAAAGATGACAATGCCAGTGAGACAAAGAGCACCACAATTTGTTTCAAGACCTGAAGAAATGGACGGAGAGGAAGCCCACAATGCAAACTAGAAAAGCTTGCAAAGCAAAGACAAGCCTATTTTGCAAAAATGCGCGAAAGAGTCCTGCAGCTTGACTTAATGAGTAATGAAAGGGAGCAGTAGCCAGGGAAGATATGAGACCAAAGTACATCAACTGAGCAAAATGAGGAGACACAGTGTGTGCATCTTTTGCACCTACAAAATATACACCACAACAATGATTAATTAGACATTTCAGATGAGGAAGAAAGATAAACTCATATGTCATTAAGGACATGTGATACCAAGAACTATGCCACCATTCCACCGTACAAATGCCAAAAAGGCAACCAACACCAGGGCGAAAGGAAAAAATTGTACAATTATCTCCCACTTCATTTTCCAGGAAGTAAAAATAAGGTCCTCAATCTCATTTAGGAAACCTGACAAAGACAAAAAAAAAAGAGTTTCAAAAATGTTCTTAACATATTTCAAGCCAGTGTGGACAGCATCACTGTCATTTGATGTTATTTAAATGCTACAAATTATAGGATATTTTGCAAACCTGATCTTTGAGCTGAAGGGATGTTTGAAGTAGGCCTAACATATTTAACAGTTTCCTCAGCACCACCAGCTATTCTCTTCCTCAAAGCTGATTTTGGTTTGTCACTTTGATCAACAACTTGACTTGTGACTGGAGCTTGTACATAAGCTTCAGTAAGTCTTGCATCATCTCTCTTGGAACCAATAGTGATGTTCATGACTTCAGAGCAAGCCGCAAAAAGCACCCAGACTATATTAGTTTGCCTGGTAAATACAGCTAAAGCACCAAGCTGCAATGAACATCATAAGGTAAGGCTGAAGCACTTACTTTTGAGAAAGTTCCAACAAAAATGATCTAGAGCTGTATAAGCCTAAATCTAATCACACATGCATACCCAAAGCCAAAGCAATTACAGATTTGGATTAGATGACTGACAGGGTGATAGAGTACACTGTAAAGCCAGCTATTCAAGGATCCTCACCAGGGAACTAAACCAATACCTCTTCCTTAAACAAGAGAGATACATCGCAAGCACCAGAGCAACTGATGCTGTATCCGTATAATAAAGGAAGGCGAAGAACCACTGTAGCGGATACAATGCCAAAATAACAGCAAAAAGTGTTGGCCATCGGTCATCCATGGCAGGTCTCAAGCATTTCAATATATCGAACGTAAGAATGCTGCACACAACAGCCAACATGCCATTGATGGAACGAAGAAACGCCACCGAACATGAGCTCGAAAATGATGACGCGTAGCCAGCATTGTGCATGACAGGATATAAAATCCCATTCCAGACTAGGGAGAAGTAGTACCTAGAGAAAAAAACAAAAAATTGACTTATACCATCGTCCTGAAAGATTTCAGATGACATGAAAACTCAAAATGACAGAAATGAAATGACCAAGCCATCAGGCCGTGTGCAAAAACACAGTCAGCAATAGCTCAGAAACACTGTTTCATCAGCTCTGGCAACGAAGTCAACAGAATCGAACACAGCACCATCCTATCAGAACAGTTCTAGAGACATCAATCCTACTAAACTAACAAGACACACATAAGAAAATGTTTTAAGCATTGGCTAGAACAACAAAAGGGAGGGACAGACAGACGAAAGGGGGAGTTACAGGCCTGGAGGAGTGGTGATCATAGGATCCCAACTCCAGTGATCGCCAAGGCAGTATTTCTGAGCCTGAGGGATATGAAAAATCTCGTCCTGAGACATCATTACCACGGGCAAAAGACCGAGTCAAATAACGGATACCCACCAGACGCCGAAATACATCCGACCTAGAAACTCAAGAATCTGGAAGGAATAGAGCCCGCTACTCTTACCATGTAGGGATCGGGGACGACGCGATTGACAAGAATCGAGATCGGGACGACCCAAATGCTCACGATAGCAGCAACCGTCAGTCTACCCATAACTCTGGCGATTCCTCTTCAGTTCGGAGTTGTGGAGATGATGGACGGGGTGGAGCGAGAGTCCAACGAGAAGACGGACGACGGACAAGTGATTTGCCGGCGACGTGTGCGGAAAAATTGTCAGAAGAACCGGACCGGACAGACCGGTCATTACAGACCGGACCGGGCCCTTGTAATTCAAATTCGAAGCCACGAGACCTTTGCATCGCATCCTAACCCCGCCATTTCTCCAGTTCTACAGAAAGCCGATCGGGACCGACCGTCGGAGCTGGACCGGCGATCCCCCCGTTCCCCCACCCCACACCCTACAGATCGACTTCCTGTTCGAGAACTAGATGTCGTTCGACGACAAGGACTTCGACGATGCAGCGCTGTGGGCCCTCATGGACTCCGCCGCCTCGGCTGCTTCCGTGTCGTCGAAGCCTCGGAAGAGCTGCCAAACCCTCACCCCTGTCTCCCACCCTTCCCCCCAAACCCTCACATTCCCTCCTAAGCCGCAGAGGCCTAACCCTAGCCTAAGCAGTTCTCGCTCTCTGCCCTCCAATTCGTACAGTTCTGCATACTCCGACGGGGGAGAGGTTGTGCAGCGGGACCCTCAGTCTTCCGATTACTGCTACAGGACGCCTCCTCCTCCTCCGATTCCACCAAGGAAGATGGCGAGGTTGGGGACTCCTGGTGATTCGGAGAGCAGAGAGGTGACTCCCTTGTCGACGGCGAGGAGTGGTAGTTTGTTGAGTGTCGTGTCGCCAGAGGCGTATTCCTCGCCGGGGATCAGGATAAAAGAAGAGAGGACCGAGGGAGGGATGGGGATTGTTAGGCATAGTCTGGCTGGGAGGTTTCCCACCGTCTCATTGTTTAAGGAGTATCAGAATGCAGCAATGGAGGTGTGCTTCTAATTGACATAGTGCTTTGTAGTGATCTGCATCTTTGTATTAGTCACAGCCACAGGGAGTTAGCTAGATAGATTTCAGCTATCGAATTCGGGAATCATTCATCTAAGTTGATTTTCTATTGGGATGACAGATTCTGGAGAAGAGTGACTATACTATGATATCTGGGCATCCCTTTATAAAGAAGTCAGGTGATCTGCAAACCACACATGATTCTGACTCGGGAGGGCGGATTTAACATATGAAAATATATCTGTTCTGTAGGTTGGCGGAAGATTTCGTTCTACTTCAATTTGTCCTACGAAATCAGAGACAAGACGATTGAATTTGATGAGAAACGAGACGTTCAGCGTGCTGAATTCATTGTGCGAGCATATATGCAGTATGTGTCTTCATTTTTCTAGATTCAACTGCTGGATTCTTTTTTGGTTCATTCCTCGATCCTCTTGATCTCTGTCCCTGTGATAGGGGTGGTAGATTTTCTGATGGATGGGGATCGTGTGAGTGCCGTGAGAAGAGGTTTAACAAACCGAATCACGATATTCCTAGCACAGCAGAAACCAGAGCAAAAAATAAAGCCTGCCAGGTAATTTTCTACTTCCATATTCAATGGCATCTGAACTATCCATCTTTTCTTTCGTGATCTGAGTTTTGATCTCCGTGATGTTACTTCGATTAAGCAATTCATGTTCAAATATGTTGAAGCATTTACCAAAATAGCGCATGATGTGGAAGCAGAACACATGCAGTTGCTTCAACAATTATGATGTGACCATGGATTTGTATTGCATTGTCCAATACATATTTATGATAGCTCGTTGGGGAAACTATTGTCCCTTCATTGATAGAGATGAACACTAGTCACTAATAGAAGGTCATTGCATGACTCCAGATAGGTAGGTTAATTATAATTTCATGTCTTGTGAAAACGATAAAATTGGGCGGCTAGTACCCTCCTCAATCATACCGGAGGACAGGATTGGTTATTAGAAAATCCAGTCGATTGTAAGGGGCGCTATCCCAGGCGTGTTTCTGTTTCCTGTTTTGGGGAAAGTAGTGTGACTTGTTTCCTCTTCTATTCGCAGGACTTGCTTGGAATAGGGGAGTATCGTCCCGGTGCACGTCATTGTGAATGACGCACTCTTACTCCTGCGTAGCCATGATTCTTCTATTTCGCAGCGTGGTCTACCTTCGCTTCCTCGGTCACTCAAAAATTATATACAAAGGATTCATTTCCTGGGCAATATGAGGAATGTAACCGCGAGGAAAAAACGTAAGACACTTTATGTCTGAAGGACAGTGGCGAGCTCCCCAAAATTTCCTGCAACCAAATTCCCTCGGATTCTTCTCATTCTCGAACAGAAATCAAAAGTCGAGAAAGTGATTTGATGAGGGGTCTCATTCAAAAAGTAAGGCTAAGGCAGAGGCAGAGGCCCCATTTGGAACAGAACAGGACAGGACAGGAATTGCGATGGAGATGCCTTTAAAGCGACGCGGTCATACGGTTGAGTGGGTGTTTTGCCTTTTCTCTTTTCTCATTCCAATCAAATAAGCCAATTAGTGACCTCTATCTGCAATGAATGGAGTTCCATCTTCTGTTTTCTGTCTTGAGGCGAGCGATTAAATAACATGTTGAGTGCCCGCCCTTTTGGCTTTTCGGTGGCCTTAACAATCTTAACGTGAACCTCAGGAGACTCATTCTTGTCGTCATGGAGGAATTCGAATATCCGAAAAATGGGAGGAAAGGGACACCACGTTGAGGATCCATTTTCGAATCCCGGGGGAGGAAGAGAACCAGACGCAAAATGAATAAGAACCAAAGTGGGGTTGGACTCATCAAAAGAATGTAAAAGAGGTGCCTGGAGATATAAAAAAAGCGAGAAAGGCGAAATGGTTCCACATGACGGGAGCAGAGCGAAGAGGTGATCAAGGTTCGCAGAAATAGATTGAAGAGCATTCATCGGTATCGGGAGGAGGTCGGCTAGAGGGAAAGAAAGTGCAGAATGTCTCTCTCTCGGTTAATCTAAGTACTGTGTGGAGTTCTAAAACTTGACTTGAGTAGTTTTGTCCAAACTTAAGTACTGCCGTCATGGTTATCACATTACCGTTACATTTTCTTCCAAAGGTGAATAAAAAAAAATTAGCAAAAAGGAAACCCTCCAGCATGGGGATTCTTATCAGCTAAGGAAAACACACACAAACACATGGCTCTCCTCCTTAAGACATAAAAAAAAAAAATAATGAATCCTAGTAAAGGCAAGGGGGGTCAGAGAGAGATATAGAGAAAGAAAGAAGAAGGAGAAGAAGCAGAAGCAGAAGCTAAGCTTGTTATATTGTTTAAATAATATAATATAATAATAAATAAGGAAAAGGCAAGGGGGAGAGGCGGGGTGTTCCCTTCCTTTTGCTTTTATGCTCTCTCCTCTTCCCCCCTAATTCATACTACAAAAGAAGGAAACCCTCCCCCAGCTTTACTAAAGGAAAAGAAGGGTGGTGGGAGAAAGCAAAAGGAATATTATCATACAAAACCCAGCAATCATCTTCATCATCAACATCCCCTCCATGGTTTTCTCTTCATTCCCTTCTGCTTATCTTGATCCATCCCACTGGCAGCAGCAGCAGGTGATTCATTTCTTTCTCTCCAAGTAATCCATCCCTTCTTCACACGAGGGAAGGGAAGGAAAGGAATCCAAGGGAATATGAAATATGAATTTATGTTCCTGTTTGTGGGCTACAATGATTCTTTTGATGAATATTCCCTAAGAAGGAGGGGAGGAGGAGGAGGAGATTCTTGATTTCTCGTGTTATTTATTCCAGTCTTTTATTTTGATGTTATTTTTTGATGCTATTTTCGCAGAATCCGAGTAGTCAACCAGAGGGAAGTAGCGGCTGCCTAAACCCTTGCCTTCACCCTCATCAGCTCCAGCCTCCACCCCCACAGCCGCCTCC
Source organism: Melastoma dodecandrum (assembly GCA_029817715.1). NCBI lineage: Eukaryota > Viridiplantae > Streptophyta > Magnoliopsida > Myrtales > Melastomataceae > Melastoma > Melastoma dodecandrum. Next base: position 7,008,021 of record JARUPY010000606.1, read on the forward strand.
TCCTCCTCTGCCGCCGCCGAATGGACCGGTCAGCGGAGGGACTAATATCAGGCCCAGATCCATGGCAGAACGTGCCCGGCTGGCCAACATACCCATGCCTGAGGCAGCCCTCAAGTGCCCCAGATGTGAGTCGACCAATACCAAGTTCTGCTACTTCAACAACTACAACCTCTCGCAGCCACGTCACTTCTGCAAGACCTGCAGGAGGTACTGGACTAAGGGAGGTGCACTGAGGAGCGTCCCAGTGGGGGGTGGCTGTAGGAGGACCAAGCGCACCAAGTCGCCAAGCTCGAAAAAGATGGACAAGCGGAGCGCGACTTCTGCCTCTGGTGGTTCTGTGAGCAACACCAGCAGCAGCAATAACATGTTGGGGCCGAGTGATGGCTCGGTAGCTGGTAACACAGCCGAGTTACTTGGCTTGATGTCCCAGATTCCTTCCCTTGGATTCATCGCCCCTATGCACCAAGCTGACAACCATCAACTCGGACAGTTCACCTCGAGCAAGATTGACCTGGGCTATGGCGGTATCCCCGGACAACCGCTCGAAGGAATCTCCGGGGACCTGAACTTCCAGTTTGGTGAGGGTGGAGACGGCAGCCACAGCAGTGGTAGGAATTATCTATTATCTGCTGTTGGCACAGGAGGAATAGAGCAGTGGCGAGTTCAACAGTTCCCTTACATGGGCAACCAGGACATGCAAGCTGGTCTATACCCTATGTACGAAAGAGGGGCCGAGCCCTCGACAGTCGTGACAAGGCCGCCGACTTCAGGACTCCCCGGCTCGCAGCCAGCTTCCATGAAGACTGAAAGCGGTAATGACAACAACAATCAGGTCGAGTTGAATATGTCACGACGGTTGGCTGGGATCCAAAGGAATGGGATGTTCTGGGGTACAAGTGGTAGTGCATGGACGGACCACTCCGGTTTCGGCTCTTCCTCGATAGGCAACAATGATGCCATGTAACCAGAGGGGAGGGGAGAGGGGAGGAGCGAGCTGAAGATTTCGAGCTGTTTTTTTTTTTTATCGTAGAAGGGTTAGAATAGGAAGGTGGAGTAAGTTTCGTTGCCGTGGTTTAATATCGTGTTGGGATGGAGGATATAATGAGGGTGGAATGAGTTTCTTGTGCTTTTGAAACCCTAAGTGGCTGCTTCTACCATTCGACAGTCTTTAGCATTTCGATCACAGGCACACGTACGTTAGATATAACTAAATATATGATGAATATATGGAACCCTAATATTTCCGGGTCTTTCTCATGCATGACTATGCCCTTCTTATTCATTCACCATTCACTACATGAGGGGAAGTGGATATTTGCCAATGGGTGTTGTCTCCACGAAGGATGATGATGATGATGATGAAGAAGAATGAGGAGATGGCCGAAATGTTTTAGATTCAAAAACTGAAATGGAAATTCTCGAAATCGTCCTGGGGAATAAGAAAAGGAAGGCAAAGGCGTTGTGGTGGTGGGGGTTGGGTTTGATCTCGAAGTTTGTTTCACCAAGTTGGAATGTTTTTTTCCCTTTTCTTTTTTTCAATTTAAAAAAAAAAAAAAGGTGGGGGGTAATGGGGGAGGAGTCAAATGCTCGTAAAGCAGCATAAAGGAAAGAATGAGAATCCCCCCCCTCTCTCGCTCAGTCAATCTTCGAAAGTTTTTGTTGTCTGTGAAATCTTATTTGTTTTTTTTTTTTCGTTTTTGTCGTCGTTTAGCATTCCAGAGAGCCATTTGGGCCCAGGCCCTGGTTCTTGTATATTAGGCCCGATTTTTCTTGATTCGCTTGACTCATGGGCCGGTAGGACCGGCCCAAACCCATATCTGGGGTCGCGGATGACTCCACTGCCGTCTCACCTCCTCCGTGGGACTCCACATCACCGGAGCTTTCCGCCACATTAGAGGTGCTTGGGTGGAGGCTCAGTGCACCCTCAGCAAAGCGGGCAGCTGTCGTGTGGGAGCTTAGCCGGGTATCGATGCAGGCCAGGCACCCAGGTAACACGCGGATCAGCTCGTGTCCTCATATTCCCCAAGCACACTGCATAAGTCACTTCCTCGTAGTAGAGTTCCCCATCAAATCCCTCGCCATACACAAACATCGGCATGGCTCAGATGGGCTTGGCATCGTCATCCGGCCTCTGCGGTGAGGGTGTTGCCTAGTTACTTGGCGGGGACTGATGTGCTCCTCTAACTGTCGTTCGACTTCAAAAGGTGACTGCAATGGTGCTGCGGGGATCATGAATGGGAATAAGAGGGGGGTTTGAGGATAGGCAGTGACATTGTCTTCATCTAAATCACCGTAAGTAGTTCAGGAGGCTGGCTATATATCACTGGGTTCGGACATTACAACCACATCGTGAGGTTAATGGCGAAGTCCATTTCTTTGTACCTCAAAATATTAAGCGAAAACTAACACATGATATAAAATTCAAAAACATGGCACCCGCGGCAGAGTTCAACGGCAGGCTACTTCCAAAAGACATAATCCCATCAATCCGGAGGTACTTGAAAAGACGACCTAAATAAACAATAAAAAGGCAGGGGGAATTGAGTTGACCCCTAACGATAAGCATCTTGCCCAAAACCCAGCAACTCCCGACAGCTTAGTCGACTTCCTCAATCTTGGGGCCAGCTCCACTCGACCCAGTAGTAGGGCCGTCATCGTCCATTCCAGCGCCACCCATGTCGCCTCCGGCACCCTGGTACATCTTGGCGATGATGGGGTTGCAGATGCTCTCCAGCTCCTTCATCTTGTCCTCAAACTCATCGGCCTCTGCGAGCTGGTTGCTGTCGAGCCATTGGATGGCAGACTCGATGGCGTCCTCAATCTTCTTCTTGTCATCGGGGGAGAGCTTGGCACCGATCTTCTCGTCCTTCACAGTGTTCCTCATGTTGTAGGAATAGTTCTCCAGAGCATTCTTGGCCTCCACCTTCTTCTTGTGCTCCTCATCCTCGGACTTGTACTTCTCAGCCTCCTGGACCATCTTCTCGATTTCCTCCTTCGAGAGCCTTCCCTTGTCATTTGTGATGGTGATCTTGTTCTTCTGCCCCGTGGTCTTGTCCTCAGCAGAAACATTCAAGATACCATTGGCATCGATATCAAAGCACACAGTGATTTGTGGAACGCCCCTAGGAGCAGGAGGGATGCCAGATAGCTCAAACTTCCCAAGGAGGTTGTTGTCTCGGGTCCTCGTCCTCTCACCCTCATAGACCTGGATTAACACTCCAGGCTGATTGTCCGAGTATGTAGAGAAGACCTGCTCTTTCTTGGTGGGAATGGTGGTATTCCTCGGGATCAAGACAGTCATGACACCACCGGCAGTTTCCAGACCAAGGGAGAGAGGGGTGACATCCAGGAGAAGAAGATCCTGGACCTTCTCGTTGCCCTCACCACTGAGAATAGCAGCCTGGACAGCAGCACCATATGCAACCGCCTCATCAGGGTTGATGCTTTTGCAAAGCTCCTTGCCATTGAAGAAATCTTGCAACAGCTGCTGCACCTTGGGAATCCTAGTCGATCCACCAACAAGGACAACATCATGGACAGTGCTCTTGTCCATCTTGGCATCCCTCAGACACTTCTCAACCGGCTCCATACATTTCCTGAACAAGTCCATGTTAAGCTCCTCAAACCTTGCACGAGTGATGGTCGAGTAGAAATCAATTCCCTCGTACAGGGAATCAATTTCAATCGTGGTCTGAGCAGTGGAAGAAAGGGTCCTCTTAGCCCTCTCGCAGGAAGTCCTGAGCCTCCTGAGGGCCCTAGGGTTGCCACTGATGTCCTTCTTGTGCTTTCTCTTAAACTCCTGCACAAAATGGTTGACCATCCGGTTGTCAAAATCTTCTCCTCCAAGGTGGGTGTCCCCAGCAGTTGCCTTCACCTCAAAGATACCCTCTTCAATTGTGAGAAGGGAGACATCAAAGGTACCACCCCCGAGATCAAAGATCAGAACATTCTTCTCGCCAACACTGGTCGCTTTCTTGTCGAGACCATAAGCGATGGCAGCGGCAGTAGGTTCATTGATGATACGCATCACGTTAAGACCAGCAATCACGCCCGCATCCTTTGTAGCCTGACGCTGGGAGTCGTTGAAGTAAGCAGGGACGGTCACAACGGCATTCTTGATAGTAGAACCAAGATATGCTTCAGCAATCTCCCTCATCTTTATGAGAACCATGGACGAAATCTCCTCGGCAGCGAACTGCTTATCCTCTCCTTTGTAGTTAACCACAATCATGGGCTTGTCACCCGGTCCCGCAATAACCTTGAATGGCCACAACTTAATGTCGCTCTGGACTGAAGCATCCGTAAATCTGCGGCCAATCAACCTCTTTGCATCTGCAAAGAACGATATGTTTTAGAAAATCAGAGGACAGCACGGTAGATTCCTTCACTGGACCTACAGAAAATCACCTGGTCGAAGCAACATAAATTTCCATAACAATTGAGCGGTACAATATGCACTAATTAACCCATTTCAGGAAATTCCTGAAAAGAAACTCTGTTGAAGGACAGGATCTATTTGAAAATATGCCCAAAAAATGAAAATAAAAACGAGAATACACAGATCTAAACCCAGGGCAACAACAGCAGATCAGGGAAGCTACAGCGGGAACTGAACGTGCATGACTGCACAATCGCTCAGTTTCAAAAGAAACATATTAGTTGACCCTCAAAATTTATCATACTTAGAAGGACACTATAGATCTAAACAAAGAGATCTAGTTACGACTTGAGCAATCAATAATAGCCAAAAACAAACACGAGCAACAACAGATCCGGAATTCGTAAGTTCAAATCAAAGCAGGGAGATCAACCTGAACTAATTAAGGATGTCACATCAGATCCAATCTACAGTAAAATCAAAAACGAAGAAATAGGACGTACCGAAGACGGTGTTGATCGGGTTCATGGCGACCTGATTCTTGGCGGCGTCACCAATCAGCCTCTCGGTGTCGGTGAAACCCACATAGGAGGGCGTCGTCCGGTTGCCCTGGTCATTGGCGATGATCTCCACACGGTCGTGCTGCCAAACGCCGACGCAGGAGTAAGTCGTGCCGAGATCGATACCGATCGCCGGTCCATCTCCCTTCGCTGCCATCGCTTACACAAATTCAAATCAAGCGACAAAGACACGAAGTCTACAGGGAGTTGCCGCTAGGGTTTCGGGGGAAAGAGGAGGAACTTATTCCGACTGTAACAAGCACTATATACAAAGTCTGGGGTTCCAGAAGGTTCGAAAGCTCTGGCAGTAGTCCTAGACCGTCTGATGCGTCCCGATTTGAACGGTCGAAGATGAAGAAGCTGGCTGTCCCTTTCAACCCCTTTTCTTAAATAAGATTTACCAAAAGAAAAAACTATTTGACGTAATTACGTGTCATAAATCTTTTACTTATTGGAAATCTGATTTAGCCGTTATTCCCGTTTACTTTATTTAGTAGGAACAAATATTTTTGAGGACGACTAAAAACCAACGCAATGATGGGGAGAACGTTGTTTAATATACCAAGCAAGGGTCGATCACGATGATCCGCAGAGAAACGTAGGTGCGGTAGAGGATGGCGGTGATCATCGTCGGGGCTGGTCCGGCTGGCCTCGCGGTCTCCAACTGCCTCTCCCACCACGGCATCTCTAGCATCATCCTAGAACGGGATGACTGTTGCTCATCCCTGTGGAAGAAGCGATCCTACGACCGCCTCCACCTTCACCTTGGGAAGGAGTTCTGTTACTTGCCGTACATGCCCCATCCCTCTTCGACCCCCAGGTTCATGAGCAAGGACGTGTTTATCGACTACGTGAACTTGTATGTCGATAGGTTCGGCATTAGGCCCCGGTATGGTCGTTCCGTGGTGTCGGCAACTTATGATGAGGGGTCGGGGGAATGGAAGGTCGAGGCAGAGAATGTAGTGACACGGGAAATGGAGATGTATGTCTCCCGGTTCCTGGTCGTGGCCACGGGCGAGAATGGCAAAGCCGTCGTCCCTAAGATAGATGGCCTAGAGAGCTTCGAGGGAAAGACGGTCCATTCCAGTGAATATAAATGCGGGAAAGAGTACAGGGGTGAGGATGTGTTGGTGGTCGGGTGCGGGAATTCGGGTATGGAGATCGCCTGCGATCTCTCAAATTATGGAGCACATGTTTCGATTGTGATACGGCGCCCGGTACCGATTCTAGCTAGCTTCATCAATCATACAAAAATCTCGCCTTCAACTAATAATTTAAGAGCTTTCCATATCGTTGCAGTTTCATGTACTCAACAAAGAGATAGTGTATGCCGGAATGTTATTAGCGAAGCATGCACCGAGGTCCATCGTGGACAAGGTAATGTTACAACTCAAGTGGCTACGCTACGGAGATTTGTCGAAGTATGGGATCCATGCGCCCAAACAAGGCCCTTTTGCCATCAAGTTCGGAGGCGGCCGGACTCCAGTCATCGACGTTGGCACCATTAGAAAGATCAAATCTGGAAATATAAAGGTATCACGGAGTAGCTCTCCGCATGTTTACGGCATCTCATTATCAATTTAAGCATTACTTTCGCGCATTAGGTTTGCCCTGGAGTGAGCAAGATCAAAGGAAACACGGTCCTCTTTGACAACGGAACACAGAAAAACTTCGATGCGATTGTCTTCGCGACGGGATACCAAAGCACCACAAATGCATGGCTGAAGGTTGGTTTTCAATACATGGAGAAGCCTGTGCTCGGAACATGATTCCATTTATTGGTTTCTTGGATAATACAGGACCATGCTTACCTAATGAACGAAGATGGAATGCCGAAAACCGCACCTCCAAATCACTGGAAGGGAGATAACGGGATATACTGTGCTGGTTTTTCTAAGAACGGATTGTTTGGCATCTCCAAGGATGCCCTGGCGATCGCGGCTGACATCAGTGCGACTCTCAACGTGACCAATGCCAACCTACACTCCAGATTGCGCGGCACATCTCTGAAGAAAGACAGACAACCATCAATGCTTCTCAGTCGTTGTATCAGAAGAAACATGTGAACAACCACAGAATGTTACAAGAAGACAAGTCGAGCCCGATCCCGGGGATGATCGCGTGAGAACGTGGATCATGAGAGCCCAGAAAAGGACTTAAAGAACCTTCCTTAAAAGGAATATGTGATCTCCCTGCCTCTATTATGGCACAAAAATCTGAATTTTTCAAGCAAGTCATTGAATTCCGTTTTATCTATAAAGAGAGAAAAGGGAAGACTTCTTACCATATGCAAAGCAAAACGAAATAAGACTAAGTAAAGGGAGATGTTGGGGCGACGGGGAAGGCACCAGAGGAGGGATTCAACGAGCGTCTCCATCCCGCTCGAGTTGCTATCGGAGGCCCCTCCTCCATCAGGAGTACCTGCTGTTGTTGCAGATCATTTTCCTCCCCTCCCGCCACCAAAGCAGCGAGATGTGCAACAGCAGCAGGCTCCGGCTCCAATAGCTGCTCCTCCTGCATATTCAACTGAAGGTGCCAAGGCACCTGAAGCTGTGGCCGCTAAGGCCCCCGGCAAGGAGGGACAGCAGGATCTCGCTTAGACTGTGGAGGACAAGCCCGAGAGACTTCTATATTGAAATAAGAGCTCATTTCTAGATCATCTAACGATGTGTCTCACAGAAATATGAGATTTGGGTTTTAGCGTGCAATCTTCCTTGATATGCAGTCGCTGTCCAATTGAGCAACACTTGCTTGTGTAAACCTTCGCCGTACAGGCTTCAGCTGTTCTAAATGTGTGCCCAAACTTAATGCTGATGGCTCCAGACCGTCATTTGAGAGAAGGCGTGGAGCCACAGAATCGACACTACAAAAGAGGTGAACGCCAGTAAATTCCTGGGGCGATAGCACCAGCTCGTGCAAAGATCCATCGAACAGGTTTCAACGGCACCAAACGGTCATTTAAAAAAAGGCGCGAAAACCACGGAATCGATGGTAGAATAGTGGCAAACGTCAATAAATTCCTGGAGCAATACCACCGGCTTGTGCAAACGACGCGGCAGTAATTTGAAAAAAGGCGCGAAACCACAAAATCAACAGTTGAATGGAGGCAAACCTTCTATAAATTCCTGGGGCAATAGCACCTGCTCATACAAAGATTCACTGAACAGGCTGCAACTTTTCTAAACGCGCTAAACTTAATACTAACGGAACCAAATGGTTGTTTGAGAAAAAGGATCGAAACTACATAATCGACGGTAGAAAAGAAGCATTTGTCGACACAAAACACGTCACTTGAACATAGAAAGAGTCGATCCACGAACAGAACACAACAAAAACTGCCATGCCTCACAGTCCTTGAATGGATCTGTAAGGAGCGTGCTTCCAGGCCAGTCATAATAACATATGGTGTATAAGTAATCCTAGGAAGATGGATAAGATTTTCCAACACTGCCAAGAAAGACTTCATTTATATACAATATACGTGATGTTACATTTCACAAAAAAATCGAGTCCTATTTTTGACTGAGCAATGATCCCTGGGATAAGAAAGAAAGCAAACAAAGAACTGTCCAAGTAGGAGAAGTCTAAACTCTAGGAAATAAAAATCACTTCAACAAATGATACAACAGCAGGCTAGCCGGGCTTCTAATCTTCAATAATCCTCCCCGTACCAGCGGCACCTTAGACTTCTAGTATTCTTATGCGAGGTTGATCTTGCAACGCCAGGGGGACTCTGGAATAAGACAAAAAACTCAGGCAGAAACCAAAAAAGCACCCTGGAACCAACATTGCAAAACACGAAGGATTCTCCGACAACAGAGCAGGTATCATGGTAAACCAAATAGAGATTATTTGACTTGTTTGCATTCAAGAATCAAAAGATCTATCGGGTGTCACATTTAGGTAAGATAGCACTTGAGCAGAATAAAAGCTACCAAAATGCTATCCTTTTAGACTCTATTCTTATTGTAGATAAAATGCTGCCAAAAAGCTACCATCTGGAAACATCTTACCCAAGATGGAACGCGAAATTTCCTCTTATAAATTCCCTCGCTGTTTCAAACAATTTCTTCCGAAGCTTGAGAAGCCGATTTCGTTATAAGTTCTCACAATCAGCACAATCATTAATCTGCTATATATCTGCGAACTGCAGAATAAACATGCATAGATATACCTCAAAGGAACCCTCCTCCCGTCCATGTGCTTCTAGATTTTCCATGCTCAGTACCAGAACTTTTATCGGATGCACTCTGGTAAAAGTCATCAAAACCATCATCTTTTGGATCATCCCACCCAGCCCAGTTATCGTGACTGCCAGATGTTCTTCTTTTTGTTTCATCCTGCTTGTTATCCTTGGCATCCCAATCATCCCATGAGCTAGAGCTATAAGAATTAGAATTCCCATTTTGTGAAAGGTGTCCCCCTGCAGAAGCCTGATACCCTTTATTTTCTTGGTTAAACTCCTGATAGTATCCATTCCTTTCGCCGTCATTTCTTTGCCACCCATTGTTCTCTCTGGTCGAGCCACCTTCTTTCGTGTACTCCTCAACCTTCTGGGAGGCTAATGCCATTACCCCTTTGACAAGGCCCCACGTCTTACTGCCAATCTCAGTTGTTTTGGCAGTAACTGCGCCGACAGTTTCGTTAACCTTCTGATCATAGCCACCTTCCCTGACCTGTAAATGCATAAGCACTTTGGTAAGAAAACCCAAATTTGAATTCGTCATCTAGGGCATCTACCTAACAAACAAGTCTAAAAAGGCCTTTACGTCCCATGCAAAGTTTGGGAGAGAAATCGACGAAGTCTGATGTTTTTGGAATGCCACGGGGAGACACTTTATGCAGGATAGCAGCAAGAACAACAGCTAACACAAGATTAAACCTTCTACATGGTTACCGGACAGCCCAGTATATATGGCATTGTTGAAGTTCTCCGAGAAAACAAAGCACACATATGGACCATAAAAAAGAAACCAGGCAAGCTAATGTCCAGTCACATGATTTCATCTCCTACACTTTGTCAACTAGACTTGTCATACAATTTGTCTTCGTGATTTTATACAGTTATCAAGGTAAAAGGACCGTATCAGGCATTTAAGTCATAGAAAATGATGCTGGAAGGGGCAGATGATGAACAACCTGCTTTCTGTCACACTAATGTGACAAAGGATCCATGCAGGAGACCAGAATTACAGTTGACACAACACAATCCAAGCATGCTTCAGATATGCATTGACCACAACAATAGATCCAGCATTCAAGAGGTGTACCTTGGAGGTGATCTCTTTCGTTCCCACTTGGACAATGCTCGCAGCTGACTGCGCTGCCGATTGAGCAACCACGGATAATCGTCCCAGTCCCTAACATAGCAAAAGATTTCCACGATCACCACCGCAACCGAGGCACAGTCAAACCCAACACAGAGTGCAATATTTATAGAAAAAAATCAATCACAAACCTGAGACATCATTGCTAGAACATCGCCTTGTGAACCGCCGTTGCCGGCATTTGTCCTTGATGGACCCACGGGGCTACATCCGAAACCGACATACTTGCCGCCCTGGGACGGTGGCGGCCCCTCAGGGCGGGATTCATTCTCCGCCATCTTTTGTGCAAAGAAGCTCTCCTTGTTGGCAGCCGAAGCCTCCAGTTGCGATCTTGTGCAGGTCACATACTCTGAGGATCTCAATCGTACAGGGCCACTCCCCACTCCACGTGCTCCTCGGATGTCAGTCTCCGAATGATGTCGCCTCATAGTAAAGCTATCATCATTATCCCAACTATCCCAACCCCCACCGTCTCCTCCTCCTCCGCCAGCGGAACTCCTGCCAGTGGTAGGCTTACTCCTCCCAGCGATTCCTCCCGACTCCTTCACGACAGGAGGGTCCTTCCAGGGTCGGCCCTCGGCAAGGGCATGGATGCGATCTCGATATACGGACGCCGCATTGGAATTATACTTGGCGACGATATCGGTGGGCTTGGGGATACCATACGTGGAGAGGAAGTTGTTGAGGGAATCGTTGCCGCCGACCTCCATCTTGCGGATCTGGATATCGGACCAGGAGTCCATGGTGACGGAACGGACGAAAGAGATGTGAACGCCGAGTCCACGGTGCTTGCCGGAGCACTCAAGGCACATGAAGACGCCGTAGGAGACGGAGGCCCACTGCGGGTTCTTCTGGGAGCAGTCGACGCAGATTCGGTTGGAAGGGAGGGATTGGAGCTCCCGAAGACGCCTCGACGCCGACATCCTCCTTTCCTCTCTGGAAGGGATGGGATAAAGGGGATTGGAGATTTAGTGTCACGGGCGGGAGGGATTGACGATCGGGTTGTCCCCCTGCGACTGCGATGGATGATCGCATCGGGGAGGGAAAGGCGTTGTTTGGTTGACGACGGTCTGTCTGACAATTGTGTTTGCGTCGATTTGTTTCCAAATTTGAACGGCAAATAAATTAGCCGGGTGTTTTTATCGTTCCTTAGTTAATATGGAAAGGTAACGAATTGGGAGACAATAAATTACTTGATTTGGCCAAAAAAATCAAATTGGAAAAGTTGTTTGTTAGAAAGAAAAATTATTATTCTCTCAAATAATTGCTTCCAAACACGGCACGAATGAGGTAACGACTGAATTAATGGACAGTTATGGTCACCAACCGCAAGGGACAATATGAGTTCTAAGCAACGGGCTTTAGAAACGGCTGTAACAAGGATGGGAAATATGATAGGGTCCACACAGGCACGCATGCACGCTAACCCACCACCGCAAACACTCCAGCTACAGAGCTAAAAAAAAAAAGAGACTTCACAGCTCACAAGCCTTATTTATATATACCCGGTTTACCACAGTAGTCACCGAGCGGCACCTCAGAGGGCCTCCGTGGCTGAGTAATGGACTCCTGTCAGGGAATTCATTAAGTAGCTGCTCCCACAGGTTTCCTTGCCACCAATCTCGAACCTATTCGTGCCCAGGGAAACGACATCGTGCGGAAAATCACCATTTGGCTGGTCATGGCGCCTGCTGGTGCCCGTACCACTACTACTCACTGAGCTTCGGCGATGGTGCTTCTTCTTCTTGGAGTCCCCAGCTCTCGATGAGTCTTTCCCCTTTTGTAATTTCTTCCCGTTCTTCTTGTCCTTCTTGGCCATCCTCTGCTTTGATCCCCTGCTCAGAGAGTGTGATGCAGATGTTGGAGGTGGATCATACACATCAGGAGCCCATGTAACCGTCAGTTTCCCAATAGATGCCCCACGTTTCTCTCGGCTGCCTTTCATGGCAGACGGTGGCTTCAAAGCAGACTGGCGAAAAACATTGTAACTGTCAGGGACTATAAATTGAACACCACTCCCTAATGGTCCATAGAAATACAGCACAATTGAACTGGCTTGGCACAGAGGCACTCACAATTCTCCAATTATTGCAGGTTTATGAAGCAAAGAAGGCATATCAAATGCATTAAATCCCTATTAATCTTCAAGCAACTGAAAACCGGGGACAGCTCGGAATCAGAGGAAAAAGAGGCTCACAGGGAAGGAATATGATCTCGTGTAAACATCACTCGTGCATTCCCCGAGCAAGAGTTGACGCGACGCCGACTCCAGCATCTCATCATCCTGTGGAGAAGAAGAACATGGCAGCTTGGCTGCTCCAGTGAGCGGGAAGGTCACAGACTTGTTCAAGCACTTCGGAGGGTCCACATTAACAGGCATCTCAGATGACTCGCCATCTCCGATACGCAAGACTTCGTCGAGTATGTCACCAATATCGTTCAAGCTTTGGCGACAAACAGTAGATCCATCCGACAGAAAGCATGCGTCCATAGATGAAAACAAAACTGGGAGATAAAAGACAATTCATAGAGACAATCAGAAAATTGGAAACACTATGCACAGGACAATGTTGTGTAACTAATAAATCTGGCAGCAATCGTACAAGCTCCATCAATCTCACATCAAGCTCCATCAGAAACACGAATCCACACATCCCATACACAGCAAGCAAAAGTCCCGGAACCAACAGGCCATAGAATCAAGTTCATCACAAACAAAAGAAACTACCTCTGCCGATCGCAGCAGCGACAATATCCGTACCAGGAACCAGTCGTGGAACAGCCGAGAATCAGATCGAAAACGAAGACCACAAACTGAATCAAAGCAAAATTAAAGATCCGATTCCAGAGATCGAAGAAGGAAGGAGAAGAAACAAAAAAAAAGGAAAAATGGATGAATCAGAAAACGCAGGGGTTAGCTAAGATTTCCACGCCGATCACTCTTCTCGAGGTGTTTCAGGCGGTGGGAGCACAAAACCCTAACGCGGGGGCAAGCAGGGGAGAAGTCAATCGATGGAAGGAAGGGAACAGAAGGCATCTTGTCCAATGCCCTCCGAAACCCCCGTGCGACACCCAAAACCCTAACGATTGACTCACAAAACCACCACGATCGACAGTGCTTCCAACAGGAGAAAAGGGAAGAAAAATATCTTCGGAATGGATTGGGAACGAATGGAATATTAGTTATGACCAGATGGAGGAGAGATAAAAGACCAGAAGGCGATGGAGAAGAAGATGATGATTTCCGTTATGGGCCTGTGGGCTGGGCCAATTCTGGGAGGCGGAGACGCCCAGTTTGTCCCCCCGTCGTACTCTAATCTTATCGGTCCAATTTATAAACTACGGATCGCCAACTCAGCGCTCATGAACCGTCGATCCACTCTCCATCCAACGGTCACCATCACACGGGATGCTCGATCCGGGCACATCTTACCTTCGCAGTCTAACCCCAACCCAACTCCGATTTAAACCCCGCCCCACTCTCCGCCACTCCCTCCCGATTTCATCTCCCGTTTCCCTCCGCTCCGACACCAAAAGCCCTAACGACCCACCAGCTACTTGCAACTAATCCTGTCTCCATGGACGCCGGGGGGAAGACGAAGAAGGGCGCCGGAGGCAGGAAGGGCGGAGGGCCAAGGAAGAAGCCCGTCACCCGCTCCGTCAAGGCTGGCCTCCAGTTCCCCGTCGGACGTATCGGCAGGTTCCTCAAGAAGGGACGTTACGCACAGCGCGTCGGCACTGGTGCCCCCGTCTACCTCGCTGCTGTCCTCGAGTACCTTGCTGCTGAGGTGGCTGCTCAGCTTGTTCCGGGATTCGAAGAGTGGGTGGTGTGAATGTGGTTTCTTAAGGATCGTTTCTTTTTTCGATTGACAGGTTTTGGAGCTAGCGGGGAATGCGGCGAGGGACAACAAGAAGAACAGGATCATCCCTAGGCATGTGCTGCTCGCCATCAGGAACGATGAGGAGCTAGGGAAGTTGCTGGCTGGGGTAACCATTGCACATGGTGGGGTGCTGCCGAACATCAACCCGGTGCTGCTCCCGAAGAAGACTGACAAGGCAACCAAGGAGCCCAAGTCGCCTTCCAAGGCAACTAAGTCTCCTAAGAAGGCTGCCTGATTGGTGTAGAGATGGGCATTGCTACATGGGGGATTTCGATTGAGTTTTTTTGACATTAAGATTCCTAGTTTAGTCCTTTTGTGTATGTAAGTTCCTCGTGAATCCCATAGGGGCTCAGATTCGTAGAATGACTCAATCCCAAGTTTGTGAATTCGGTTTGTGGGAATCATGAAAAGGGAAGATGCTTAGCAAAAACTGGAATTTGGTAGCTGGGAAATCTGCCAGTTGCATAAAACTTTGAAGCAGTATTTCTGCCCTGTAAATCACTCAGCAGACAACCAGAATGGATGTGATCCCAAAAGGAGTTCTTTTTTTTTTTCTGTTTTCGTTCCTTCAAAAAGCTATCCAGATCGGCATGCAGCAACTTAAGACCAGAGGAAAACCATTGAACTTGGCAGGTTTGTGGTGCATAGCTCTTACTATCAAAGGAGAGAATGTTTGTGTCCCTCCTCCGGAGATTAGCAGGACCAAACTCCTCAGCTAGAGGACCTGCAAACAAAAGGGATGTGCAAATAAGTCCTAGTTGGAGAATGAGAAAGGCAGAACTCAAATCTTCATACTCTAAACAGAGCATGATTATACAAATGACGGCATCTCAAATCAGTCAACTTCCATCAGTTCTTTCCACAAACGGTCTATCATAATTCATCTGACCGTGTAAAGCCACCTCAATCTTGTGTAATAGTCGATAGTAGGAAGCCATATGCCACCATAATTAACAGCCCATGTCAAAAGACAAGGTTGAAGGGTATGGACATTGTACAATTTATTTTTAGGGAAATGGAAAAACAAAGGCCTACATATCACAGACCAAACGTAAAACCGCCAGAATCCACTTTCAGAAAGCCCTGATGCGACAAATACCACACGTAGCAGGAAAAATATTACCTCCCTTCTGCTTCCACAGCTAATTATGCATATAAACCACACGCCACATGTTTCGCAAAGCAACTATGCAAGGACCCAACAGCCAAACTTTTCACAAAAAATTTGTCATTCGAGACTTCGCTAATATGTGCAAAATCATGAAGTTGTCCAGAAGCATAATTTTGTATTTAATGTTCCTGTGAGAAAGAAAACCTAAAACTGTGTTGCCATTTATGACCACTACAACCTTACAGCTTAAAAAATTTGCGAGAACTTGCTTACACCGTTACCAACATTTTCACCCAGAAAGTTAAGAATTCGAACACAATTCGCGAGCAATTCAAAATCCTGAGCAACAAACATCGCCATCACAAAGTAACCAAATTCAAATCGACACCTTGGAGGAGCCCGCGCTGATATTCCGGTGAAGAACCCTCTTGGCAACACCATCTGCAGTCGCACCACCGTTGTCGATCAACTCCCTTAGTCCCAAATTCCCAACCTTATCCTCGTCCCCCCCCTCCTCCACCTCCGCCTCCTTAGCCACGGTCGCCACTCCTCTCCGCAACCTCTCGAAGTAATTCCCGTACACATACTCGGGGGAGAACCCATCCTCCTCATCGAACAGCATGATGTGCCCATGCCACTCCCACACCCTGTAATCCGACCCAACCTCCTCATGGAACCCGACGCAAACATGGTGCTCCCCGACGGCGACCGCCTGGCCAGAGTTGGGCTTGAGGGAGGCCGTGTCCCCGGACAGGATAACCTTAACGATCTCCCTCTCGAGCTTGGACTCCTCCCTGGAGAGCCGGGACACGCCGCCGGCAGAATCCTCCTCGTCCTCGTCCTCTTCGTCGTAATCGTGGTCAAGGGAGGTGAGGGCGTCGAGGAGGAGGTCGTCGAGGGAGGAAGGGGAGGGAGAGGGAGAGGTCGAGGTGGGGTCGAGGCGGAGTCGGTTCATGAGGGTTCGGAGGTAGAGGGCGTCGAAGCCGTTGGGACCGCCGGACTCCATCCGGGATGGTGTGGTGGGGTTTGGGATTAGGGTTTTTAGTGGGAGGGGGAGGAGATATTTCACAATGATGTCGGGACATTCATATCTCAGCAACCAAACGAGGCCTAACCAGCCAGAGTTTGCTACCTACACGACAGGCCCAGAAACTCCCACTTAACACTTCACTTTTATTACATCTACTATTCGGACCAACAAAGCCCAAAAACTACGATGATGTTTTCGATCAATGGGATAAGACATAGCCAATAGGATGGAACGTACATGAAATGAAGTTGCTTGTGAGGATTCCCCTGCTTTCCTTTCCGGTGGGTCACAATTATTTTTGAGCGAGATAGATCTGCATATGGCGGAGACACGTATATGTGCGTGTGTGTTTTCGAGTTGTCTGCCATTGATGAGCAAGGGCACGAAGAGAAAGGACCTCCCACGCGATGCGCAATTGGCGCTTGCGGTGTACGTCCCAGTTTTATGCAGACGTTGCTCACTCGTAAATGGGGCGGGATAGAAAAGCTGCCCGGGATTCGATCCCAGAAGCAATAGAAAAGGCGAGAGCTTTAATTGAAAGGGATGTCGTGGGCGGGGCGGGGCGGGGCGGTGTGGGTGGTCGAAGAGGAAAGCATAAACACTACACGAAGATGAAGAGGAGCAAGAAAGGAGGGTCTGAGGTATTCTTTTTATCTTGTTTAGATACAAAGCGGGAAGCAGGCTAGTCGGAGAGAAAGGAGTCCGGGATGTGTTTCTGAAACGTGTAGTAATCGAAAATCGGGCGAGGCGGGTGGATGGATGGATGGACGAGTCGTCTTGCCCGTGATGCAAGCACGATTCGACATAAAGGCGAGGTCTTGCTCGTGGACAGGGGTTTGAGGCGAGGCCCTTCGAGCCACCGGAATCGAGTCGGCTCATCAGAACGCAACAAGTCACGTTATTCATGACTCTTTGTGAGAACTTTTGTACGTGCAGAGATTCGTGCAAGGAATATTTTTAAAATAACATGTAAAGAGAAAGCACGAAAGACTAGCCAGATAAAAGGAAAAGGAAGCCAAATTAGGAAAGACGGCCAAAGAAACAAATAGCAAGCAAACCAATGTGTTCAGTAAAAGTGGCAATCGGTTTGAATTTGTTGAAGTAATTCGAAACGTATTGTATGGAGTCATTCTTGTTGAAAACTCACCTACTAAAGTCAGGTACATTATTCGAATCGAGTCTAAATTAATCGGGGTAATGCTCGGAATAAATATATTACGAGCAATGTAAAAGGAAACAAAACAACGAAAGCTCTGTAGGGGTTAACCACACCACCCCACACGTCATAAACATTGCCTTACTATTATCAACAAATAAACAGTAACAATTTAGAGAACATAGCATAGAAACGTGTTATGGGGGCAGTGATTACTGGTCGATCCTAATCTTCTTTACAAGGGAATGATGGTGCGGCTGCGGCAGACCAACATATTCCACCATACGGTCGATGCGAATCGCATTCGTGTCGGACCGAGCACATGCCTGGTCGCGCGCCGCGAGGGTGCTCAAGACATTTCCCCTTTAGAGGAAAAGGTGGTCATATGTCGCAAGATTGAGCGTCCGAATTGGAATTCCAATTTCTAGAGGGATTCTCTTGTGCGTGTATATAAAGACATGGGGTTGCAGATTGCAGTAACCACTTCTGTATGCAAACCGGGAGATGAATGCGTGGTTTCGGAAGGCGAAGCTGTTCGTAGGGGTGATCTTCCTCCAGGTCGGGTTGGCGGGGACGGATATACTCTGCAAGGCCGCCCTCAACAAAGGCATGAGTAACTACGTCCTCGTTGTCTACCGTCACGCCTGGCCACCATCTTCATCTCCCCCTTTGCCCTCATCCTGGATAAGTACGCGCCCGCGAGCATGGTTACCAGTGTCTGCGGAAAGTAATGCATGCTTCGTTGTTGAAATGGATTTGTATTTTGGTTCAGGAAAATAAGGCCCGTAATGACACTGCCCGTGTTCATCCGAATCATGATTCTCAGCTTGTTAGAGTTAAGTCCATCTTCTCTAAGAAAACTAAACCTCTGAAACTATCGAATTGTTATAATGCGTTTGATGCGCTTTATATATATACTTGCGACAAAGACGAGGAGTGGCTATGGTTTCGTGGATACTGTTTTCAGGCCGGTTATTGACCAGAACCTGTACTACCTCGGGATGAAGAACACCACGGCGACGTTCGCGGCAGCCATGTGCAACATCCTCCCCGCCATCACCTTCGTCTGCCCTCCGTCCATGCCCATGTTTTCTGTTTCTCGAATGGTGTTTGAGTGACTCTTGGAGTGGTCGGTGCTTTTGGTAACCACAGGCTGGAAAAGGTGAAGATCAGCAGCGTACACAGCCAGGCTAAGGTGTTCGGGACAATGGCGACTGTCGTGGGTGCCATGATCATGACCCTGATCAAGGGCCCCGTTGTAGAATTGTTCTGGCAGAACAGGAGGGCTATTCGCCCGAGTGGAACCAATGGGACGAATCTCCACAGTTCCATCAAGGGTTCGCTCATGATCACTGTTGGTTGCTTTAGCTGGGCGTGTTTCATGGTCCTGCAGGTCCGTAAATATATCCACAAATTGCCGCTCTCTTTTTTTAAGTCTTCCCATGCCGCATTGATTTCTCGATTCTTGAACAGGCAATAACATTGCAGTCCTATCCAGCTGAGCTCTCTCTCACAGCCTGGATATGCCTGTTGGGTACATTAGAGGGTGCGTCGGTGGCCCTCGTCATGGAAAGGGGAAACACATCTGCTTGGTCCATTCATTGGGGCAACAAGTTGCTTGCAGCTGTTTACAGCGTAAGCATTTGCGGCTAATTTGTGCCGAGAACATAATGAACACATATTACCCCAATTCATTGGCTCATTGTTATTGCTGCAGGGTATAATCTGCCTGGGGTGGCTTATTACATCCAGGGAGTCGTAATGAAGGACCGAGGCCCCGTTTTCGTGACAACATTCAATCCTCTCAGTATGGTCATCGTTGCCATCTTGAGCCCCTTCATTCTGGCAGAGCAGCTATTCTTAGGAAGGTAAAGGAATATGCATCAACCTGACGAGGGCGCTAAGAAACACAACAAAACAATCGACTTTTTTATCCTTTTCCTTTCCTTTTCAGGGTGATCGGGGCTGTCATCATCGTGACCGGGTTATATCAAGTGGTGTGGGGGAAAAGCAAGGACTACGAAGCTTCTTCCCCGGCATCCAAGGATGGGGATCACAAGGCATTGCCGATACAGGTCGTGAACTCCGTAAACAAGACAGAGGATGGGGACATTCTGAAAGTATAAATAATCATTGGCTCGAACGAGTTCTGCAAAGATGATCTCAAATATGGCAGTTTATTCTTCTCATCAGAGAATGAACCACTTCAGATACTCGGACGGACTGATTCTTCCAGATCGTGACGGTTTCGCTTCAGCTTCACCAAGATTTAGGAGACTTTGCTTCATGGAGACGGTTTCGCTTCAGCTTCACCGAGATTTAGGAGACTTTGCTTCATGGAGACGGTTTCGCTTCAGCTTCACCGAGATTTAGGAGACTTTGCTTCATGGAGGTTCATAGTCGATTTGCTTCGTGTTAGTAACCCATGAGCTATAACACAAATTGCAGCTATTGCTGCCTATTAGTCGTGTTACAAAAGACATTGCTCCCCTTCCACCTAGTATGATGAAATTTCCCAACATGAAACAAGTCCCGCAGATCTCGTGATCCAATCTACCGACGCCTAAGGGACGACCTGACTTACATAACATAATGCTCGCTCATAAGACAATGAGCTTCATCGTGTTATTCTGCCATCAGAGCTAAGAGAAGTTGGGCGACATTCTCGCAATGCCTGCTTCTTCAAGTATCTACCATCTCGTCGCCGTCTCAGTTTACATCAGTGAATGGTGTTCTGCCTAGAATCTCTGACTCCAACAGCGTTTGAGCCTTCCCTTCGATCCTATGATGGTCGATGGAACCAGCCCGCGACTTCTCTTTACCAAGGGAAAGCCTCATCTGTTCAATGGATGATAAACTGGGAATATTGATGGTTCGCCTTTTTAGTGTATTACTCGAATTCTGATCAACCTGCACAGTATATAGCACATACCGATTCCAAAATCACACGTTATCTTGAGTCCCACAAGTCCACACAAGTCACGCAAACTCTTCTAGCAAAATGTTACCACTGTGGATGTTACCTTGAACTCTTTTATGAGGCAGTGCTCTGCTTTGCTGCGGATTTCTGATACAGTCTCACCGTGGTTCTCTGCCACTGATCTCAGATGGTCCATGAATGAGGCAGCAGCAGTGTCTCCTTTCTCTTTAGCATTTCGGTCCAAGCGAAGTTGATCTGAAAAAATATAAGAAGTTGTTCCAGCATTCAGAGGAGCAAGAGGCTACGAAACTAGAATTTCAGCGACATGAAATTATTTGACTAACCTTCTACATCACTAGACAAATCTTCTGCTCTAGATTTAATGGCTTCCTCAAAGAGAGATGATTTGGAATGGAAATCATTGCACAATCCGATATTCTGACTGATACTGGTCCTGTTATAGGAATTAGGAAAAAAGCATTTGAGGAAAACAAATTAAAAGCAAATTACTCGCCCAAAGATATCATCCTAGATAATTGCTTACTGCATTGCAGATGCAACATCCAGAGTACTATCTCTCTGGAAAGTGTCAGTTACAGATTCGACGTCATTCCATTGTTTCCTGGAACTATCTAACATCTTCAAACTGCAAACACCAGAAACAACAGTCAATAACATTCCAACACAAGAGAATCAACGTTTCGCACATGGATTCTCAGCTCAATTCCCAAAGAACACATGGTCGTTCAGAGCTAACATAAGCCATTGATTGCCCCGAAGATCGGCTTACCAGCTATTGAAACAACTGTCTAGGATGGTTCTGGATTCAACTGCAGAAAAGGTGTCTTCCCAGAAATTATTTTCTGCCTCAAACGTGTATTTTCCGAGCTCTTCCTTAGCACCATCTGACATCTGCTGCATGTTGGATGTATGCCGATGTAATTGCTGGCTTTCGTAAGTAATCTTCTCGATCATGCTTTTACAAGCTTCTGATACCTATTAACCATTACAAAGTGTCAAAAGAGCAGCATGTCTTAAAATGTGCAGAAAGTGTTGTGTGAAGAGGAAATCCTAACCATTTTGTCTTTCTTTGAGGTCAAGTTCGCCAAAATTGCCGCAACCTTTTCCATAGCTAGTTTTTCTTCTCTGGCGGCCTCTTCCTGTCTCATTCAAACATGACTCAGCCAAAAAGATTCCAGTAAGATTCAAAATATCCACATCCTGTGCACTACTACCTTGAACAATTTCTCAAAACTCTGCAGGTGATTGGATTTTTCAAGCTGATTTTCATCAACGGTTCTCTTCATTACGGAAGCATGATTGTTGAGATCGATGAGGAAACCCAGTGTTGCGTTGGATATTAGTCTTCCCGAAATAAGAGCTCGTTGTAGCCCCTATTGCATTTTATGTGCTTATAAGTAATCGGTTTATTTGTGAATCACTATGGTACTGTCCCTGAAATTTGACAAACCTCTTCTTGTTGTTGAGCAGAAAAAGCCAATATCTCTTGCTGCTCAAGGAGAGAATTCTGGATGTCACTTATCACCTCCTTGGCTGCTGCAGCTAACTTGTGAATATGCTGCGCAATGCCGTTTGTGAAAATCATTATAAGATTTCGAGCACAAAGAAGGGGGAGAGAGATTCAAGGACAAAGAATGGGGAGAGCAATTCTAGCTCCATACATTCTGAACCGCAACCGTTTTGGATGCAATTACAGAGCTCATTTGATGGAGGCCAGAAGAAGCAGCCATCTGCATGTTCTGAGCCAAATCAACCAATGCAGATATTCCTAATTTATGCGACTCCGTCATTTTATTAATCTTTGATTGCAGGACACGCGTTGCCTGCAGACACAAATATGTTAGAGGTAATCAGCAGCAATATGCAGGAGACTGCATTAACTTTGTTACTCACATCATGTTTGTGAGCAAGAAACGAGCATGCATTCTCTTCCATGCATCTTATTTGCTGCTGTTGTTGGGAAACCAATCCCAGCATAGTTCTGTGGAGAGCTTTTAAACTCTGATCGAGGCTCGATCCAAATGTTAAGACCGTATTGTGATTATCAGCTTCCATCCTGTTTTTTTCCTCTGTCAAACCATTCAATGAAAACAAAAACCAGACAAAATTCATCATAATTTATGTTTTAATCAAACATTTAAATTGATCAGTATCAACATGAATGTTTGGTTTCCCAACAAAGTAGTAATTAAGATGCATGGAAGAGAAGAATAGAACAGAACAAGAACATTCATCTTTACTTCAGGCTAGTGACAGCTTGAACCATGGCCAGAAATGACAAAGATTTCTTCCACATTCATTAGAAGTACCTAATCTCATGAACAGTGAGCTTAAATCTTCGGAAGCATCCTTCAAATCTGACCGCAAGTCCTTGGCGTACTCAATAAGAGCATTCTCTGTTCCACATAATCAATTAAAAAAGTTCTAGTTGAGCAAAATCAGGCAACCAAGGTGGGGAAAAAGTATGGAGAATGGATTTCACACATTAAAATTACCTGATTGCTGATACTTGGATATTTTGAACTCCTTTTCCTTTAACTCGGAGACAGCCAAAGTATACTTCTCTTGAAGAGAATGCAGTTCTCTTCTTGTACTTTCCAGGTCACTCTTAAAACCAGGACAGTGAGCTCTCGTTATTACAAAAAAAAAAAAATCATCTTTTCAAATCAGTAACTGAGAGATAAAATCAGGTATTCTTACCTTGCAATTGTTGAGTCTACCTTCTAACTCCTGTTTATCACCTTGCTCATTCAAATACAGTTTGCGGAAATTTTCCGCTTGCTGTCAGGAATAGGAGAACTTAAGCAAGCAATTTACAGAAAGAAAGAAAAAATCAAGTGGTCCGAGAGCAGCTTACCTTCTTGCTCTGCGAGAGCTTACTCTCCAATTCTTCTATTCTTTCATTTCTTGCCTGAAATAGATCGCGATGCCATGTTTCAGAGGAAGAGGTAGCAGAAAAACAACAGATATATTTCACCATCAAATATATTCAATGTAAGCTGGGCTTCCCAACGTGCGACATAACAGCAGAAATTTGTTTCTTTTGCATTCATATGGAGGACACTGATTTCACAAACCTTTTTCTCTGTCTCTTCTTGTGCAAATCTATCATGCGGAATATAGATACCATTCTTCTCTCTCGCAGCTCGAACATCTACATTTGTTCATGATCTTAATGTCAGCCTCACAACATGACAAATAGCACAGTCAATAATTCCTCACCTTCTCTCATTCTTTCCATTTCTGCATACAAGTCCTTGAGCAACAAGGCTTTTGAGATTTTCTGGTTTGCCTGCAAGCACACTCCCGTCAATATAGGGGAAAGTGCTATGAATAAAACCACGATAAACAAAGACACCAGGTGAAACCTCTGGTTTATTCTTTATGTTTTTGGCACGGTAGGCATAGTCTAACGTGCTCAAAGTTTCTTCCAAACAATGAGCTGAAGGCGATATGGTTGCGATGATGCAGGTTTTTGTTTTCCCTCCCAGAGAATCTCTCAGTATTCTTGTGAGCTTGCTATCTCTGACCAGGCATGTGCAAAGCCATAGAATCGTTAGTGTACATTTTTGAAGAATCTGGCTTTAGTATGTTTGCTGAACTTTGTAAGTTGTTATGTAAGGCTAACCTGTATGGTACGTGAGGCGAATGTTCTACAAGAGCATTTATCACTCTACCCAATGTAAGTAAGCTTTTGTTTATCTCCCCCGCTTCTTTCGCTCGCCCCTGCAATAGAATATGAGAGTCAGTCCTAAAATTAAAATTTTTTCTGTAAGGCATCCAAGGGGAGTGACAGGAGTTGTCGCACGTCTCTTGATCCGGAACGCGAAATATTTTCTGATCCTGCCAAATCGACGAGACAAAGTTTTCCACATTTTATGAGTTCCTCATCCCCGATGGTAGTCTCCTTGATGTACACCATTATAGAAAAGACGGAGTGGGACCGACTGCAGCAGAAGAACAGCAGTACTTTCCTTAAAGTAGGAACTTTTCACTAAAAAGCGACTTGGTAATATATCCTGTGTACCTGCTGCGCTTGTTCAACAAAGTGTCTGCAGTTCGCCTTTTAGCCGCTCCTTGCTCCAAAAGTGTGTAGATCTCATTTGCACTGTATACAGCTACTTCCTCAAGGCCTCTAACAAAGACGCAGCCCTTTCCATCCTCCATTAAGGAGATAGGCCTCTTTTGCCTTTCCTCTGCAAATCTGACGACGTCTTCCGAAGCCAGCAAGTCAGTTACTTCTTCATTGTAGAGTTCCAGAAATGTCACTTTCATACTATAATCAGCATTCTGCGCCTCCAGAGTATCAAAAATTTGGCGAACTGCTCTTGGAATTACACCTGTCTCTGCTGTTAGTTCGCTGGACTGAACATGAAAAAGACCAGTTCCAGCATCAGAATTCACATAAAAAATATGTGAAATATATTACGAATAAACCGCTATGTGTATTCTTGTAACCTTGCTATTCATTCCACCCTCCATTGTATATGTCTTGCCGGTGCCTGTTTGCCCGTAGGCAAAAACGGTGCAATTGAATCCATCCAGTACTTGTTCAACTATAGGCGCAACAGCTTGGTCATAGATTGATCTTTGTTGCGCTTTGGGTCCAAAGACCTAACACAGGTGTAAAATACATACTCAGCTGATTCACTCTTTCTAAGGCAAAAGTCGATCGATTCGAACAACTGCCGTATCATGTACCTTGTCGAAGGTAAAAACTCGATCTGTTTGCTTGTTAATCGGATTCTGTGTGACGGTAACTTCTCTTCTTTGCTCGTTGCATGAAATGACGCTCGAAGCATTCATCCTTTGTTCATCATCATTGAATGGTCTGAAACTCACATGGACAATTAGTGGATCAAAAAAGAGTCCAGAAACAGATCAACGGTGACGCAAATGATCAATAATCTTCAGCCATAGGGTAAGTTTCATCACAACACACTACAATCCATCCGAATATTCCACCAAATATCAGTACACGCTAAATTCAAGCTCCGTCCATTCTAAAAGCGGGTATACTCAGACATCCCAAAATAAGGTTTTCCCTATCACATCTAACAAAGCAGAATGTGCGTATGAACCCAGGATTAGTGAAGAGGAATCGATGACAAGAATCCCCCACCTGCATCTGAGCAGAACCTGAACATTAACCTCTCCCCTGCTATCCCTATCCTGACGGTTAGAATTCCACTCGGGCCCTCTAAAGTCAGGGCGCCGCTTCTCCGGCCGCGGCGTGAGGAACGGGGAAGGGGACGGCATAACCCCTATCTTAGCCTTCCTGAAGTGGTCCGGCCCGGGGGACATCATCTCTATACCCTAAAACCTGCCAACCACCGAAGCATTCACGCCACGAATTCCGACCCCCGACAGATCCGACGGAACGTCCTCATCGATGCAAGGGGAAACAGAAACCATCCTTACCAAAGAGTTCAGGGAGGAAGGAGCTGGAGCAGACGATTGTAGTGGCAAAGAAAGAGTGAGAGGGGGGCCGCCAGAAAGAGGAAGTGCCAAAGTCTTAAGTGAAATTTGAATCTCACGTTGCAACGGTTGGATAAGTAGATCCCGACACGTGTCAGTGGTTCCCTGGCGACCAACCCCCATGACATACAAAAAAGCCTTATGGTACAAAATACATCGGGTAATTTTGAGCCTAAATAGGAAATAACATTGTACAAGTTTGAATCGAGTGGGAAGTAACATTTTAAATTTTGTTCAGCGCACCCATTCCCCCCTTATTGGGGATAAGCTTGAGATCCAGACAAGAAGGAAAAACAAATAAATATTCTCTTCTCTTCTTCAGAAAAGATGGAAGTAATTTTCGGGACCAATAATAAAGTTTGTATGTAAATATAGTTAGTTTAAAAAATTATGAAATACGATTTTTTTAATTTTTAATATTTTAAAATATAGTTTTTATGTCCGGTATTTAGAATCGTGACAATAAAGATATAAAAAATTCACATACTTAAAAATAAAGAAGTGATCTGAGACCGCTAAATTATGATACTTTGAAAAAAAATTATTAAAAATAGCTTCTGTTATTGTAGAAGTAGCGTCATGATCCAAGATTGCGACACCAATCCAGTATTGGATTGTGGACTACAATACTTTATCAAATACACGGTATTAGACCGCGACACTACTCCGACAACAGAGTAATAAGATTTTCTCCAAGTGCCTTAGTGTCGTGATTCTAGATCGCGTCTTCAATTAAATTAGCAAGTATGGCCATTTCGGACTGCGAACCTCACAAATTATAACCATATTTTGGGATTTTATCTTAAACAATTATAATTACGTACAAAAGACAAAAGCTAAACCAAAAAGGCTGGCGTTAACAAATAGGCCTTAAAGAGTCTCGGGCTCCATCAGCCCATTGTCGAAGACAAAGTTTGCGACAGTAAAATATAATATTTTAATTTTAATTTTTTGAAAAAGTGAGGAACTATTATTATTAACATGAAAAATGGGATGATGCACATAATATTTTTGTCTGGTGGGGATGATGAGGTGGATGGTCGGCCCAATCGCAGGTGTGTCGTTCACGTGGGGGAGACTTGCCACGTTGGCACGTCCCTTTGGCCAATCACGCCGCCCCTCCCCACGTGGCCACACCCCCCCGCTCAAATAAAGTATTCCTAATTTTGGCAACACTCCACTTTTCTTTATTATTCTTAGCCTAACCTGTCATGTCTCTAGCATTTGGCAAATGCCGCCATTATTGTGGCGTAATATTATAGAATTTAATAATATTATTATTATCATTAATTTCATAAATGTTATTAAATTTGACGTCTGCTGAAGCAATAAAATTTCGGTACTGTATTTCGTTGACATAATTGGAAGTCCATGGAGAATAACGTAAAGGCTAGCAGCATAATTAAACAAATAATAAACGCGCTTCCTTCTCCCCCCCCTCCACCTTCATTTTCACCATCACCCAAACCCTCTTTACTTTCCTCTCTCCCGGCCCGGCAGATCGTTTCCGAGCGGCTGTCTCTCTCGTCATGGGGGATTCTTCACCTTCCCCGTCGTCGTCGTCGTCTTCGGCAGAGTACATCCACAAGGTACTGTTATTGGAATCGTCGGTCCTTTCCCTTCCCTCCTTCGCGGGGGAGAACGCGTGTGTATTGACTTTGATGAACATCGAGGCAGGTGCATAGGCTGATAGAGGAGTGCATCCTGTTCAACATGAGCAGAGAAGAGTGCATGGACGCTCTCGTCAAGCACGCCGGCATCCCGCCCATCGTCACCTCCACCGGTAACCTCCCTAACCCCCCTCCCACCGCAAAATTCCGATCCTCTGATCTGTCGGAAACTGAATCTTCGTCGGGCCTACGCAGTATGGAAGGAGCTGGAGAAGGAGAACAGAGGATTCTTCGAGGCCTACACGAAGCAGCGAGGGGAATTGGCCACGACCACGACCATGACCCCCGCCTCCTCTCGCGACGACAACCGTGAGATCGAGGCAAACCGGCGGAGGATCAGGAAGATTCTCTCCGATTCCACCAAAGTCCAACCTTAACTCTGGCCCTCCCCCAACTTCGTTTGTTTTTTATGCCAGTCATGTTCGTCCGCATAACGACGTAGGTTTTGGCTTTCAAGTTTGCCATTTTGTTTCTTGTCCACTCCATCCAACTCCCTCCTCTATGTTCGTCACGTGTTGCCCAAAAGCGACCCTAAATAAATTCGGTCCGAAATTCTCGTTCCCGTGCCCATTCGACCCGACCCCGATCATGCCATCCAATGCACGCCAAACATCCTCCATATAACATATCGACTTTATATTATACGTCAAATCAGCTAAAAAGGTCTAGGGGAAAAACATCATGTCATGGGATGAAAATCTCTGTAACAAAATAAAGGAACGTGCGAAGGGCAATCTGCGGGTGGACCCAATCGCAGTCCAACTCCCACGTGGGAACCGTGATCCTACGGACATCAATAATTTCGGTCAAATCAAAATAAAACCTCTTATCTTTTAAGAGGAGGTGGTGCCCGGTAACTTACGATTCAATCCGCCGGGGGGTGGGGGGGCGTTTGGATTTTGGACCAACAAAATGGAAGCCGTATTCACTACTCTTTCTTCAGTTTTTGGTTTCTTTGTCCAAATTACGCCAAACCGCGAGTACTAACAAGACTCGTGCCGTCGGCTTGTCGCCATCGCCTAGTCCCTTAAAACTGGAGAGTTCCGTCTGGATCACAAGAACTCGTGAAAATTAATTTTTGGTCAAATAATTAAAAAATATATTATACATTGTACCAATTTTTTTCGATTTATCTTATGTTTTAGACTTTCGAAATCATACATGTACTTACTACTTTATATCAAATTTATCGTTGTTCGTTTAGTGTTGGAAAGTAGGTCACTCTCCTTGTTAACCCATCAGAATCGATGCGTTGACCAAAAACTCTAATTCCCCCAATTTTTCTGTACATTGGCTCCTCCGCTATTCTCGTTATTCCTCGGTCTCCGTCCCTACGCCCCTGTTCCTACACCCCTGTTTCTCCAGCCCCGTTCTTCCGCCCCACCCTCACCCTCAGCAGTTGTTATCGATCCTCACCCTCAGCAGCTGTTGTGGACCCGCCTTTGGTTCCACCGTTGTTGGATCACAGTGAGTCTTGAGTGACAGTGGCGATTGATTATTGGTGGTGGTCGGCACAGTAGGTCTTGGTACCCTCAACAGCTGAATACAACGCTCGACGGATGCAGAAGACGACGAGAAGGCAACAGGGAAGCGCAATATCGACATTGAGGCCGGTCGTGGTGGTTTGTTTTCATTGGGAATTTCGCCAGCAAAGGGTTTCGTTTGGTTTGGGGGGAGGGGAACTGATTAGAGAGTATATATGTGTTTGAAGTTCAAAGAACATGACTGAAAAGACGGGGATTAAGCGGTTCTGGTGTTATTCCTATTTCGCCCTTCGCTACTCCTGCTATCGGCTTTCCAGTGAAGAGGGCATTTTAGTACTGAAGAAAATTTATAAGGGCGCATATTGGGCCGGCCTCAGGCCCAAAATCGCACGTTTTAAACTTGTCCAGTCGCTTTTTAATCGACCTTCTAACTTCTTCTCTACCTTCCGCGTGAGATCCGAGGCTCACCCATTCATTTCCTTCCTCCTCCTTTTCATGTCGTCATTCGAGGTGTATCGTTGAGCTCGGCATGGGGCCGTCGCTTCGGTGGAGGTTCGCGGTTTGCGTCTCCGACCGCCGCCTCGCTTCGTCAAGCGGAGCTTTGTCGCTTTCTTTCATCTGGCTGCCCGTGTTCGTCCGAGATTTCTCTGGCGCACTCTCGGTTTTGTAGGGTCGACATGGTGCGACTTTCGAGTTTCTTCGAGGCATTGATTTTGAGTCTTGATGAAGTGATTTCCTCAACGTTGTGCCATGGCATTAAAATTCCTAAGTTTGTTTGATCGCAGTGCACCCCATTGACTGCGGCTCGGATGCTCTCTCCTGTTTGGGGCTTGTATTGATGACTGTCAAATGGTTGGATGGATTTCAAATGTATTCGATTTTTCCATTCCGTTGTCTGCATAATTCGTCAATAAATAATCTTGGTTCTCATGGCTGAACGTGTTGCAGGAAGCTGAAGTTAGAAGGCAATCCCCTGGTGTAATTGCGAAACTGATGGGTCTTGAGGGAATTCCATCTCATTCTCAGCAGATTTCTGGTAGGTCACGAAGGAGGCAAGTGGAAGATCATCACACGAAAAGGAATGTAGAAAAAGCAGAGAAAAGTGGATATATTTCCAACCATGGGTCCTCTAGAAGAAGCTCAAAAGGCGAGGAAGATTTTAAAGATGTTTTTGAAGTTATCGACTGGTCAAAGTTAAGCTTCAAGATTCAAAGGAGTTTGACGACACAGTGAAGGTGCTCCTCTCAAATAAGGATCTGCTTCCAAATGTTTTGCAGCACCCAGATCCCTTGTTTTCAAACCACGTAAATGATGTATGGGAAACCACTTTTGTATCCCACTGGAGCAAAAATGCATCAGTCAGAAATCCAGTAGTTGCTCGATGTTGCGAAACCAGCAATCCCTACTCAAAATCGTCTAGTGAGACTGTTCCTCCTAAGAGGGGAAGATCTCTCGAGAATTTCCAGAACTGTGTTCCTTCTCAAACTCCAATTGCTTTGGATGATAGTTCATACATATCAACTAAAGGAGGAAGCCGGCATAGTTTTCCCACCAGGATAGTTGTTCTGAAACCACACCTTGGGAATGGTGATTATACTCCTGAAACAAATTTATCTCCTTCTGGGCAATTTTTATTCTTAGACTTGGACATTCCTTCTGAATTTTCAAGTGATAAGAGTTTAGAGACTAAGTCAGTCCATGGGAAAAGGAACACTGATAAATCAGAAAAATCTAAAAGTATCCCTAGAGAAGTTAGTAGGAGGTCAAAAGGCAGAAATGCCAATGTTAGTTCAATTAGTGTGCCATCAGTTAGAGACAAGGTTAATTCTGAGGATGAAAGCTCTTCAAACGTTTCTCTTGATGAGTTTTCCTATGACTCAGATGGAGAGGCTAAAAGGAGGCTCTCCAAGAGGTGAGAACTAGCTCGCAAACCTTGTAACAAAGGAGAATACAGTAAGGGTAGAACGCTTGCCGAAATGCTCGCTGTTCCTGATAGACTTGCGAGACAAACAGATGTACACAAGATAGGTCAGCAAGGATCGAAGAAGGTATCGGTTACCTCTGCCGAGCTGTCTGGCATCAGCAGCAGAGATGGCTGGAAGCATGTAGTCTCAGGAAAATTTTCAAGGTCTAGATCTCTTCCCGGTTCATCCACATTGATAAGATCCGATGTACCAAAATTCCCTAGGACATGTAGGGGTCGTCATGCTTCTTGTGATTTTGTGAAGACAATATCTAGGGAGGTGACAAGGTGGGATAACCATAGTCCGATGAAAGGTGATACCAATGCTTTTGATAGATTGGCTACTGGCAGTTTAAGATACTCCTGTAGTGAACTTAACTCTCCCAGATTCAGAAGTGGTTACTGTAGTGATGTTTCATCAGTCTCTGAGTTAATCTGTGGCAAGATTGCAATCAGACCAAAAGAGATAATTCAATCTCCATGGGTTGCTGGGGAGGAGGAAACCAGGGCGAAGCCTTTTTCTTTTCATCATTCTGAAGCTTCTTTGCAGCAATTAGATTCCTCCATAGGGTTCCTTGATGAATTACTGTCAAAGGTTTGATGTTGTACCCTCTTTTTTAATGGTTTTTTCAGCTTCCTAATTCTGCTCCTGTCTAGGAAATACGGGTTGAAGGTGGTCAGAAGTATCTTGGAAACATGAGGATAAGATTTAATGATCAGGCATGCACTTGATATCATGCAGGAACTGCCCGGAGTGATCCCTGAAAATTGCAGAAGAGCAGCTCATGACTCCGTACCTGAACCAGACTCTTCTACTGTTTCTAAAAGGCTGATCAACCAAGTCCAGTTTCAGTTTTGGACGCTGCATTTGCTGATGATTTTTCTTACAGTCCCGAATACTTTGAGAGTCTCAGTGCGGACCTTCATGGTAGTGGGAGAGCTTTTTGACAATGTTGTTATATACCCTGTTGTCCATTATCATATCACTGTTCTATGCATGCAGGACAGTTTCAATCATCCTATTATTCTTGTTGCTTGCTTCTTGCTGTTCAAATCTGCATCTTTTTTACTTTGAAGTGAGTGCTGAGTGGCTATTAGGTTACAGCTGCTCTTTCTGTAGCCTACTCAATGAAATTCCACCACTAGTTCTTTTTGTTGATAAGTTTTTTTTTCAAAATGAGCTTTGAGTTGGATGTCCCATGCCTGACCCACTATACCAGATTAGCTCTCAACGCCTTTCTATTATCTCTCCATTGTGATGATCTGATTCTATGCAAAGATGATACTTGATAGCTGACAATTTCAATGTTTCTGTTCGCATCTGAAGCTGTAATCTTTACATAATTCTGATTTTTTCCCTCTAATTTCTTCAACAGGACTTCGCGTGAAGCTTGAGCTACTCAAACTTGAGTCTAGAGCTTACATGGAGGGATCTGGGTTTATGTCGGACTGTGACAGCACCAGTGGGGGGTTTCCGCAGTTGTTGGAAGGAAGAGCATTCCGTAAACCTCCAATAAACTGGGAGTTCTCCTACGTAGCAGACATGCTTAGAGCCTCTGGTTTTAGAGATTGCGACCCTGGAAATTTCATCACAAAATGGCACTCACCGGAATATCCAGCTGGCCCATCAGTGTTTGAAGAACTGGAGAAAATATATGAAAGCCATAGTCCCTCAGTGTCTGAAAGAAAGCTGCTTTTTGACCTGATAAATTTGAGCATCCCGGAAATATACCGACCCCTCATGGACCCACACCCAAGGCTGGGGCCAGTTGCCTTGATGTTCCATTTGAATTGGAGGAAAAATCCTTTGCAGGAAATTCTGATGAGGCTCGTGGTGAGCCATAAGAAGGATGGCAAGGAGGGGCTTGATAGGTCTTTAATTAGTCACTCTGAGTGGTTGTACTTAACCGGTGACATAGATCTAATCGGTAAGGTGCTCAGCAATATATTGGAGTTGGAGTTGATCGATGGATTACTTTCTAGCTGTGTGATGTAGAAACTAGTGATAGCCGTCTGTATCTAATGACCATACGATGCTTATGTTAAATATTCTCCCTTAAATGTATGACATCCTTATTTGGGTATGCTGAAAACTTGCAAGTTCATTCATCAATTGATCCACCTGTTAGTATAGGGTTTTGATCGATTCATGAAACTCAGCTTGACTAAAGTTAGGGCGGACAAAACCCACAGTATCGTCGCCGTGTATGTTTGTTTTAGATCGCCTGCTTTATCTTCTGCAGAACTGAGAGAAGGAAATACTGCAGCACAAACACGGTCAAGAAACAGAATCCTGCATAGAGGTAATCTGGTAATTCGTCAGCAACAACCGCACCAGGATCGTTCACAAGGATGTTTTGGTAGTCTGACGCTTCTCTTGTCGCAGGTCTGAACAGGTGCAACATCGCCATGCAGATAACTAAGTGCGACCCCTCTTTTGCGACAACGTACATCCTCGTGCAAAATTTTGCTGCTAGTTTTGGAGCGAACACGAACAAGTAGAGGAAATGCAGGTATGCCATGGCCGTGACATACATTGCCAATAGCTTCCTTAGCTCAGACGAGCTGTTGCGCAATGCCTTATTGTTGTCGGCTTCTGATGCCTTCTGCAACTTGATGCTCCAGACAGTTAACATCATAACAGGAAGGTAACATACGAGGTTCGTAGTGAGGAAGGACGAGTTCCCCTACTCAAAATCGCGGATCGACTGGGATCTGGGGATATCCATTGAAAAGAGTACTACGTTGGCGAATACTTGGTACAAGACGGTGATCATAGTCACATTCCTCACTTTCTGATGCAGTAATGAGAACGACTTCCATTACCCAAAACCAATCAGAGCCTCTATGACGTAAAACAGCAAGTTATGGACTGCCCTGGACAATACATACAAGTCAGGTGACCGAGCGTCCATCTTCATCACGGCAAAGATGAGATCCAGTGCTTTTATCAGAATCAGAGCGGACATCGGCGTGTGGATCCTCAGCACATATAGTTTGTTGGGGTTGCATATAAAGCCCCATATACACAACACGTCAAGTGACTGAGTAGTAAGCCCCATATACACAACATGTCCTCAGAGCGTCTCAATCCCGGTTGCCCCCAGAAATCCAACCCCCGAGATTGCCTTGCGATAAAACTACGAACCCCCCCGCACCAGTCCAATCTACATCGCCCCTCGGTGCAGTGATGATGACTGTAGACTTCCTTCCACAAATGCTTACCCTATTATGGCTGGATGATGTATTTATTAGCTTCTTCCCTGGCTTATGTTCCGGAGGAGGTTTCTCCCTCCGATTCAGATATGCATCCCCCCCTTCCTAGGTGTGATTTTCGCTCTTGTAGCTGTGGAAATGGGTTTTGCATTATCCTCTCGGAGGGAGTCATGATTTCGAGGTTCATTGGTAGCAGATTATCGAGCAGTTCCAGAAATGTCACTCGGACCACCCCCTCGGGATGTTCTTTGGGGAATGCACCGATCTAGAAGAAGTTAAGCTTGACCGGTGTTTCCGTGAGGAGGTGTATTCCCCCTCTTGCCCCAATCCAAGAGCTTTGTTCATGTGTTCGCGCTTTTGTGCACCCTAATGATTTGATGTTATGTAGGAAGTGGTGAAGAGGAAGGTCCAATAAAAGTAGAATTGCAGTTCCCCTTATGTACAATATTCTTTCGGTGCGTGGAAGAATGAGAGGCGCTAACTGATCTACTCCTCTGTTATGGATACTTGTAATGATTCCGGTCGTGCTGTTAGCATGGGCAAGCTTGTTGGGAACTCGGTATAGCAGTTAGACTCGTGTGGGGGCTTTATGATAACTCTATGAAAGTATAGTTATTTATGTCAATTTTATACCTATGATTTGTTAGATTTGTAAAATATTGCGCTTATTTCATACTATTTCTTGTTATTTTACATTATTATCGAGAATTATGATACTGCCAAATTTTGAGTTTATTTCAGATAAAAACGAAAACAAGAAGATTTTGGCATATCTAGAAAGATTTTGGCTAAGGGAAAGACTTGAAGGTAACACGTGGGAGGATGACTAATTGAAGAAAAAAATATTATATCCAGATTTTCAGAGATTCTCTAGGTTTTATTTTTAGGACAGGCTAAAGAGGGATCGGAAGAAGAGGAGGATTCGACCAAAGAATTCGAGAAGGGAGAAGAAGGGAGTTAGCTTATTGTTTAGGATGCTTTTCTTTTATTGGAATTGTGTCTCGAAAACAATGTTCAGCTAAACTTTTTTTGCTTGGATTATGTTGAACCGAATTGAGTTGTTGAATTTCCTGAACTCGTTTTAGAACAAATTCATACTTTGGATGTTTATTTATTTCGTTTGATCTTAATGCGTGCAATTTGTCTGATCACCGAATTGTATTGATTTGTTATCCTAACTTAAACTCGGGAGAGGAATTTTAGGAGAAAACAGGAACGAAATAGCCTGGTTGATATCGTGGGAGCGAATTGGCTAGTAAGTAGTATCGGGAGATATACTTCTAGGTAACCGATAAATGATTGAATCTTAATGTGTTCTGGCCTTCGTAATTCACTATAGGGATATAGGTTTACAGTGGTTTAGAATAATCGTTTGTAAACTCGGGAGAGGCTCTTAGGGACATAAGAATCCGGTTAGTAAATAGAATTAGTATAAGTTTGGGATAAATGAGTGAAGGAGTTTAACGAAATAAGGAGGGGATAGTTGATCCTAGGCTTTTCCATCTATTGAATTCCGATTCTTTATTTTGATAGTTACTTCTTATTAGTTTAATTTTCTGATTTAAAACCTCAATTTTTCATATTTGCTTGGCTATATAAAAATTGCAATTGTGTATGCTAAAGGATTTTAATTACTATCCTCGTGGGAACGATAACTCTACTCATTTCTATATTACTTGTTGCGATCCGCATGCTTGCGGTGTGCGAATTCAGCTGTCACTTTATAACTTAGGTAGGAAGATATATATGATTAGGTGAAGTCGCAGAGTACCCGATACCCGAGTATTCTTACCCCCCCGTTATCTGTCCATCGAGCTCGAGTTCTCAGACCGACCACATGAACACTCAGACAAATAGACGGCAGTGAAGGAAGTCCACTTGTTCGGTATAAAGAGAGAATGCTTTTGAAGATGCAGAAGGAATGGGATTCTTACCTTCTTTTACCTAAAGTGGATTCTGTTTGCCTTTCCAAATCCCATGATAAATTTCTCTTCCTTGGGACGAATTTCGAAAAAGAGTTGGAAAAATTTCCATGTCCTGCGTTTTACTTAGGATGGCTTACTCGGGTTATTGTCTGTACGAACCTCAATTCCCTCCTCCCTGTCTGTTGTTCCGGGAAGCAAATGATTTCTCTTGCAGCTGTGATGGCTCAGGTGGGTACTTCTCGTCGGATGTGCCGCCCCCGTATTCAGCTCCTGGCATTGGTGATCTCTTCGCTTCGGATGTAGCCATGTACAGTTCAGCAGCTTCATTGTTTGGCGGGAACAGTTGGGATTGGTACGACGAGCACTACGACATGGAGGAATTACCGTATGAGGATTATGAGGACTGGATGCGAGGTAATGATTCCCATTTCAGCAGTTGCTGGGATGATTATTTTCCCAAGTTCGAAGATGGTTCCCTCGGAAATAGCCATCTGAATGCCGGGCAGGGGGCAGGAGACTTCCCCCAGAGCGAAAGCCAGATCGGCGATGCTAACGTGGCAGGGGAAATTGCCCCAGCATCTCTCTGTTACGAAAACGCCACATCTGGATACAAGTACTGGTTAGAACAACTATGGGAGGAACACTCTGCCCAAGATCAGCAGGAAGCCCCATGGATGCATTCGTACGACTATGAGTTTTGCTCGGATATCTTCGGATATTTTCCCTGTTTGTCGCGAAGAGATCCTGGAAGGTTGTGGTGGTGATGCATCTGCCTTCCTGTCTGCATTCCCCTTTCGAAACCCCGCTTAGCATTTCCCTGAAGGAGCCGAAACCTTTGCTCATTCACGAATGACACCTCTGTTTTTCTCTTATTTATTTCATCCTCCATTGTCAAAATTTACGAGAGCAAATTGTCTTCTCCCTATCATGTACAAAAAAGAATGGAAAGAACAATTTGCCATCTTCATTCATCATATCACTGTACCCAGGCCGAGTTCATCTTCAATGTCATCTTCGTCCTCGAATAGCTTAAGGAACCGAGCCTGTTCTTGCTCCCTTCTCTTCTTTTTCCAGTACTTGTAAGCCACCACCAAACCGGCAATGAACACCGTCGAGACAGCGGCGCTGATTACAATTATCAGCACCACAGGCATTCCTCTGTGTTTTCCAGGCGCTGCATGGTTGGTTTTGGGTTCTAACAAGAGAAAAACAGCAAGGCCGGTCCAAATTTAGTGGGCAATTACTTCAGATTCGAAAACTGGCAATATACGCGAAGGACGGATGGCTCCAACTAACCAGAAGGGAGAGGTACACAATCTGGACACAAGAAAGTGGCATTGAACTCCTTATGCTCGACCCGGGTGTATCTTCCGTTGCTCGTAAAATCAGAGGAACAGAATTCCCACTCGGCAAAGACATCATCAGACTGGACTGTATCCTTCTCATAGAAACCACATCTCTTGCACTTCTCGCCCGCGAGATTTGTCAGAGGCTGTTAAAGAAAGAGACAATCATTTTGAGGAACTGCTGAAAGCCAACATAGCTTTAATAATTGTCATCACGTTAAAATGCATGCAGCCCTCAGCTGTTGCTTTCACAGAGGCACAAGCGGCGAGTACAAGCTACACACGACACGGAACAATTCAGGAATCAGATCAACTGGACAGCTAACGGAAAAAAAAACAAGCAGCTTGGCAGCAACGGCCAGTGGGATCCTGGAATCCTACACAGGCACTTCTCATGCTTCAAGAACAACTATACCACAAAGTCACCAAGATCGATATACCTGCCAAGATTCTTGACCCTTGAAAATGTATATGACATTCGCAGCCTTCACATCGGGCAAATCTGTCTGGTTCTCCCCCTTGCACTGAAAATAGACAGCCGGCTTTGACTTAAACCATTCATGAGTTGTGAAGATTTCGATTGAACCAAGCATTACTTCTGCCGAGAATGATCTCGCTGCGAAACCAAAGGAACAAACAGTAATCACTACGACGCACTCCCCCTTGCAAAAAAAGCAACAAACGGACGATAATCGCCCCATCTCACAGACATCCCAACAACATCCAATCCGAAATTTCGAAAAACCAGAATCCAATCTATGACCCTTAACATCCAAAACCATATCAAGAGATTCCAAGAAAGATCATGCCAGTCAGAGGGAAGGGGAAATGCGTCGAGAGAAAGATTACCCGGGAAGAAAGCGAACATAATAACGATCCACCAGAGACGGGAAGCCTCCGAAACCGTCGAACGCATCGCGCGAGAAAAGTGAAAGAACCAAAATTTTCGATGGCGGGGGAAGGAATCAAAATGAAATCCCTCTCAGCGGGCTCGCAAGAAACAACGAATTCGGGGCGACAGGAAGCGCGTTCCGACTCGAACTCCGAGGTACGATGAAGTCTGCCTTCCTGGGATCGGACAGCTGGGGAAAGGGA
Source organism: Melastoma dodecandrum (assembly GCA_029817715.1). Lineage (NCBI taxonomy): Eukaryota > Viridiplantae > Streptophyta > Magnoliopsida > Myrtales > Melastomataceae > Melastoma > Melastoma dodecandrum. Next base: position 7,046,582 of record JARUPY010000606.1, read on the forward strand.
AAGGCGGGGTTGTTGTTGGTGCGAGGATTTCTTGATGGGGGACGAAATATATTCTGAGTCGTCAATGGCGGGGCTTTCTCCTTCGGATGAAGCAACGGAATGAATGAACCGGTTGTACCGGTCGAATACTGAACCGGATCGATCCAAACCGATCTGACTGTTCGGGTCAAATTTATTATACTATATAATATAAATCAACATTTTCTGTTTTCCGTTTTTGTTTTCTATTTCGAGTTCTAAAAAGCTGTTTTTGTTTAAAATTTTAAAAAATTGTTTTTTTATCACTAACATACTTTTGTAAAAAGAGAAAATAAGAAAACGAAACTTATTTCCGCGTGGCAAGGTTTTTAGATTTTTAAAAGAATTTGGCAAATTATCGATTTATGGCCCAAACTATAGGCCTACTTTCTTATGTGGCCTATGATTAAAAAAGTTTTAGATGTGGCCCAATTTACATAAAATTTTTTGATAAGGCTTAATTACTGACGTCCGTCAACCGGTGCCGATGTGGATTTGATGGACTTTTATAATTACCTACGTGGCTCTGTTTTTTTAGGGAAAAACGTTCATTTATGCACGTGAGATCTATTATAACGTAAGGAAAGAAATTAGGAAATTAGGGTTTGTGTTCTAATTTCTGTCCTCATCGTGTTCATCTGGGTTGTCCTTGGCCGTGTTCATCTGGGGTTCCTTGATCTCTCTTCCACAAAACCTCAATCTCTCTCTGTGTGAAAATTTCCGAGAGCCAAAACGATCGAAACGGACTGAAAACTAATTCCTTACGGGAAGTGAGTCCTCCAGCGAGGCCATCGAACCGACGACGAGACTTCCTCATCCTCTCCCTCGTATTCGCTGTCGTCGGGGACACCGATGTCCATCGCATCCTCGTCCTGGTCATCATCCCGGAAGCTTTCTTCCTTCTGGAAGATCATCCGCCTGGAAAGTTATGCGCCGGTCACTCCCTAAACATTATCCTGCACCTCCCCGACGCCTATATCCCTAACGTACGCCACCCTCAGGAAAGCCACCATCACCTCCATTTTTTTTCTTTATCCCCCATAAACAACCCCAAAAGAGAGAGGGGAAAAATGTCAAAGCTGCTCAAATCCGGATTCACTTCCCAAACTTATTTAAACCTGTGGAATTCTGGTCCAGCTCCGCCGCCGCAGAAAGGCTAATTTCTTACAACACCCCTCGGACAAACCCCTCCTGAAATCGGACTTCCTGCGATTGTTCCCAAAATCGAAATGACCACGAACCCACGAACCCTAACCCTAAGCCTCTTTTGTTGATTTATTTCGTCTAGTAATCAATTTTGGCCACGTAGCATTTCTCTGAAAAAGAAAACAGAGCCACGCAGGTGATTATAAAAGTCCGTCAAATCCGCGTCGGCACCGGTTAACGGACGTCGGTTATTAGGCCTTATCAAAAAAATAATGTAGATTGGGCCACATCTAAAACATTTTTAACCATAGGCCACAGAAGAAAGTAGACCTATAATTTGGACCATAAATCGATAATTTGCCAAAGAATTTTATTTCCGGCTTCAATTTATTACATTGTGAAGGGGGGAAAATACAAACCAACCATTTGGTTTTAAGGTCGGAAAAAATCAATAATATGATCAGTTGGAGGAGAAGACTTTGGCATCCAGCTGATAAGCAGGGGTGAAGAACGCCGGCCAGCAGAGGTACGTAGACATTATGCTGCTCACCGTAGACGCGCCTATCAGCATGTTCATCACCACTATCTGCAGCTGGATCGCCTCCAGCGGCGACGCCCCTCCCATGATGAGCCCCGTCATCGCCCCCGGAAGCGATATCAGCCCCACCGTCTTCGCATTGTCGAGCACCGGGGACAGAGCGATCACCAGCGCCCTCTTCACCTGCTGGATCGTCGCCTGCCTCGGGGTTGCCCCGAGGGCCAGTGCAGTCTCGACCAGGCTGCTCTGGGCCTTGATATCGTCCCTCAGTCGCTTCATGGTGACGCCGGTGACCGTCATCGAGTTCCCGACCATCATCCCCGCGACGGGGATGATGTACCTAGGGGTGAAGGGGAAGACGCGCAGCAGGATGAGGAGCAGAATCGTTAGGGACGTCCCGGAGAGGATGGATGCCCCAGCCACGAGCTTGCCGCGCGGGACTTGCTTCGCCCGCTGACCGGCCGTGTATCCGGCCACGAAGACCTGGGAAGAAGTGGGAAGGGATTAGTTTCACGGGGAATGTAAACAGCAGGAATCTTTGACGAGTCAGTTTAGTGGTAATATCTAGCAAATGGCTGAATCCATGGGGGATTGATGAGATGCCATAAATGTTTTATTTCTCCATTGGAATTAATGACTCTCGAAATAGGCGTCGCTTCTTTCCTAATTAATCAAGTAAACCCCCCCCCCACCCAAAACCTCCCCTCCAAACACGTTACTGAGATTTCGAGAAAGTTGACCAAAATTACAAAAACTCCCCCCCACCCCTACTTTTTTTCACAACCCAAAATTGGAAAACGCAAGAAAAATCAGCATTCCCATTCCTCCCACCATCACCCGGGAAAATACCCACATTGCAGTTCTTCGGATTTCCTGACGATGTTGTCCGAAACCAGCGAACGTTCGTGGAAAGAAAAAGGGCGAGTTTTTGTTTTTGTTTACCATGAAGAGGTAGGCGAGGATGATCCAGGCGACGTTCTCCTGGTTGAATATGAACTGAAGCACGAACCCAATCAACGACAGCTGCACGAACCCCCGGGAGATCGAGTACATCATCTCCCCCTCGATCCCCAGCTTCTGCATGCGAGACAGCGTCACAGCCATCGCCACCACCGCCAGCGCAGCCATCGGCTTCACCATCCCCTTGAGGAAAGCCTCCGCCCAACCCCAGTCTCGGAAATCGAACCCTAACCTCAGCAACTCCCCCGTCATCTCCGTCGGTTCTCCAGACGGTGTTTTTCTTGGTAGTTAGGGATTGGTTATGATAACCAGACGGCGGCTCTTCTTCTCTTGTTATTTGCATGGTGTTGCTGGGGTGGGGATTAAATATATATAACGTTGGCGGGGGGGATTTCCAAAAACTGAGTAAATCATTAAATGATGGAATCGGTCCAAATCAAGAATCTGCAATAAATCTACTGCCCAAATAAGAAAAGGGCGCTCCATGGATGTAGCCCAGGCCAATTTCGGGCCTATTTGGGTCAGGCCCAAGATGTGCCTTACCCTTGTTGGACTGGGCCCATAGACGAGCCCATGTGAGGAGAAGGGCGTGATAGCAACATAACCTTGCCTTCGTGTTGGGGCTGCGAGCGCAGTGAGTTTTGTTGTGCCAAGGAGATGAGCCGGCTGCTGAGGATTGCCGACTCGGCCGCCGCCGCCCGACGGGCACCGCAGTCCCTCCTACGTCACCCCTTCCTCGCCGCCCGTCGGTTCTTTGCTTCCGAATCGGAGACACCGCCGGATCCTTCGTCCCCCATCGATCCCTTCCTCCACGCTTCCTCCTCTGGTTAGGTCTCGCGTCGTCCGTATCCTTTGCGTCGACGATTGATTGTCTAGGGTTTCGATTCAAGGTGTCGGTCCGCTTGTTCAGGTCCGGTTTATGCGAAGTTATTCGGGAATGCCAGGCACACGACGAAGAGTGACGTGGTTAACCTGCTAGACGGCTGTAACTTGACCGTTGACGACGTCAGGGTGAACTATAACAACAACTTCGGCCCCGTTGCTATGTATGTAGTCATGTTTCAGTCTGTCTAGCTTGGATCTTGGTCTGTCTTTGCATGCTTGTTGGATCTTGTCGTAGTATTGAACAAGCAAATGAACGGGAGGTAACTCAGGCATTTTTGCTGGCTGTCTTCAGGATTGTGCAGTTTCAGTCTCGTTATGACTTCGATCAGGCTTTCAAAGCTATTGCGAAGAAGGGCCGCCTTTACAGAATTGAAAAGGTAATTTGTACAAATGGTCGAATAACTCATCAATATGATGTGTGATATCTGTGGTGCTTTGCTTTTCTCTTGTTGAGTTGCTTTCTTACATTATTTTCTGTGATATATGGCATATTCTCAGGCCGATCAATCTCACTGGGACAATGTAAAATCTTATGATGGGAAAACGGTATGCCGGGCCTTTTGACATTTTTATGACCTTTTGGCTGGAATATTTCGAAAATCTGTGTGGATATTTTTCACTTAATCACGTTTGACTCGAGGTTGCCAATTATTGGACTTCGCTGTGTTGTTTTCCTTTTTTTAAATCGTGAACGTGAAGTAATGTTAGACTTGATAGTGAATCGTATTTTGTTTCTGCAGCTTTTACTGCAGGGTATCCCCCGAATGGCAACACGGGAGGATATTGAGAGGTTACTGTCTGGATGTGAATTTGATTCCTCGTCCATTCAATTTTCCTTCAGGTCAAATCCATTTTATTTCAGTAAAATTAAATTAGATTATTATGAAATGATATATGAATTTCCCGGCATTCACGTTGGGGTGGGGTGTGTTAAAAATTCTCAAATGGGTTACAAATTCCTTGACTGGACTGCTTGCTAATTCCTCATTTCACATAATAGCCCAGGGGTAGTCTCCCTAACATTTCCGACTTCTCTTTCACTTGCATTTACTGAAATAATCTCCTGCCTGTTTCTGTTCATCTGCAGGCAAGCTTTCCCATATGCAGTCAGGATGGCAACCGTGAACTTCCCATCACAGATCCTTGCCATAAATGCTTTTTTCAAAACGAACAGGAGCTTCTGCCAAAATAATCAGATTTCAGTGCGAGTACTTCATTAGGACATGAGTTTCTCAATTGCTCGTAGGTTGGACTCTATAGGGAAAACTAGTTTTTTCCTTGATCTTTGTTTTAAGGTGCTTGCAATATTGCAAAATGCTGTTGCAGTTTCATATAACTTTGTTTCATCCTAGACTCGTATAAATGCATCGTGCTTACCAATGATCGAGGCAAAGTTCATTACAAGATGTGATGTAATAGTTGGCTCAATTGATTTCCCGCGTCTTTATCTGTGTTATGGGCTTGCATTGAATTCGCCACCGCGTGTAAATTTATTCAGAGCTTGAGAATTGGCAGAGACTGCAATCCGTTTGTATGCAGCAGTAAAGTGTGTGGTGTCGCCTCTTTGTAGTCTTAATGACAGGGCATGAAAACAATAATGTAGACAAGTGAACACACCAAACCAAACAACACCCAGCGTTTCAGGGTCATCACGTGATTGCAAAATGCCAAATAGCAAGGTTCTTCCGACCAAACATCTTTCTAGGACACCGTCATTGTCGCATCCTGTGCACTTTATCTAGGAAGTACCGGAAGCATGTGTGCATTGCCCTGAGAGCTACTGAAGAAGAAAGATGAGGGATTGCTATGGTTGCGACTGTGAAGTTAAGAGCATCAGCAGGTGGAGTACTTACACAGAAAGGTCGAACTCGACTGGTCGCTGCATTAGTTTTTGTCTGTGGCTTTTGGTTTTGCAGCAACGACGAGATCATTGGAAGTGTCGGAGGGCCGAGGCTTGTAGAGTGCCTGAGAGGAATGCTTCTAGCAGAGAGACAGGCTTCCAAAGACGCAAAACAAGATGCTGACCTTTTGAGGAAGAAGGTTTGGCTGCTGCCCCTGGTATAGAGTACACCTTAAGCCCGAACACCATACAATGTGATCTACTTCGATTTGATCGCAGATCATGGAGCTGGAGATTAAGCTGAAGAAAGCGATTGAGTTAAGGGACCGAGCAGAAAATAAGCTGCAAATCCTGCACAGGAAACTTGAGGTCTTTTCAACCAAGACAGCTTGCTGATCGTCCAGCGAACATGTGTGGAGAGAGCAGCTCAACTGGCAGCGGCCTGCAAGATTCTCACAACAGATGCCAACTAAGGGATCAAAGGTGCATCTTTTCCGGAGTTTTTGTTTGCTAACAACCAAGAAGATTAAGGAAGCCTTTCATAAGATCCCAATCACAAACCAAAAGTTCCACTGGGAGTCAATAGGGCTATTTCAGCTCCAATTTCAACAAGAGATTATATAGCATAATCACCACAGGCAATGTGCAGTGCTCAAAGTTCTTACTCTCCTTGTCAACCCCAGAACCTTCACAAAATTACCCTGATGGGAGTCGAGGATAACATAAAAGTCTGATTGCAACCCCAAGACACGCGAAACATCATAAAAACGAGATGCAAAGGATAGCTGGTTTGGAATACCTTCCCAAAATAAACAACGATAGTGCTGACATTAACTATTAATACGCTCAAGAAAGTACATTAAGATTTCCTTTTCTAGCCTACCGATGAGTAAAACAAGAACTCAGGAGAAGGTCTATATCCACAGCTTCTGCAAACTTGATCCATGGTCATCCTTAAGATCACTTGTACTCTGCTGCTAAAACCAACGGAACTTCCCAACTGCTGGTCCGGTATCTGAGTCTTTAACCTGTTTACTAGATATTTTATATTGCGGCACCACCTCAGTTAATTCCACCCCCACCTACTATATGTCGTTGCAATGATGACATTTCATGAGCAAATGAGCAGATACAAAAGGAAGCAAACAAAACAAGTAGCAGAAAAGACAGCATGCAGCGTCTCCAAGGAGGTTTGGAGAGACACACCCTGGACATGCAATCTACATGCACCATAGTCAAAGCATCCATGGAAAAAAGAATTCCTACTTCACGCAGAGATGATGAACAGTTAATTCACTACAGAAAACCACGGGGCCGATGTTCCCTTTGCACAATGTTGAGCAAAACGCAGAAACGTGCAACAGTTTATCCTACGATTACATTGTCTGTAGAATTCAAATCTAAAATCCAATATCACACCAACACAGTAAACGAGGAAAGGCGTGTCCTCAATTGGAATTGGAGCAAACTGAGAGTGGAGCCATTAAGGAAAATAATTATATAAAAAAACCATTTCTCAAAGATTGCATAGCAGCAATTAGGAAGGCTTCGTCATTTCTGCAAGGACTGAGGTAGTCACCATTGTATTGCAGTTGAAGCTTAAGACGATCCCACATGATGGTAACAAAATCTTTTTCCAATTCGTTGAAGTGCTTGCAGTCAACATAAAACCTTCGTACTTGGTTGACAACTGAAAACACATGCAGGATTCAGCATTCTTCTCATAAGAACACTCTAACGCTAGCCCACCCAATTTTAAAAATGGAAAAGATGGCTGTTAACACTAAAAAAGAGGACCATAACTCTAAAACTAACTAAAGATAAGACATGCAATTGAGCATCCCGCACTTAAATTATAGAAAGTGATGGTAAAAATAACTTACCATGAAAATAAAAAGAGAAGGATCAGAGCTAATTCTTATGCCACACTGGCCTTGCCAGCACCAGCTGCTTTGGGTATATCAGAAAACCTGGAAAAGAAAGAGCTAATTATCAGCCTCATAAACAATCACAATCCATTGCTGCAATCCTTTTAAACTAATCACATTCAAATCATTAACGGGCAAAACCTAAGTGCCCTCAACTTCTTCTTATCTTCCTCCTGGGGATCAGCTGCGAGACCGGTTGAAAATCTAGCACCTCTAGCTTTCCTTTTCGCTTCCTCATCCAAAGGCGTAGAAGGTACCGGTGTGCCAAATCTGGAAGAAAACAAAGAAAAAATGTAAATGTTCTTCACTTTATACATTGCTTAACCTTGAAACAAACACTGCTGCTCAAATGAGGAACGGTATAATAATCCAGCCTGGATCGCCTAAATGATATGAGGAACAATAAGTAAGAATAACCCAATGCAGAGAACCAGCATTACAAATTCGCAACCACAAGAGCAACAGGAACTCACAATCCACCCGAAATTTCACCTTAATTTATCGCCCTATGCCAATATTCTAAAAAAAAGGAATCGGTGACTACTATTGTTTGTGTTGCATTTGCAGTACTAGAGTAAACAAACCTCTCAGCACGAGCCTTCCTCTTCATCTCTTCCGATTTACCCAGCACATTGGACTTGTTCGGACCTAGTGCCGTGCCAAACCTAGAGCCAGAACATTCCAATCTTAGACGTGGAATCACAACCAAAAACTTGTCGAACAAAGGGGGGAAGGGAACCCAACCTCTCGGCGCGAGAACTCCGTTTCTCCTCCTCAGACAACTGGACAGGCATCCCGAACCTCTCGGCTCTACGCATCCTCCGACCAATGTCGCTGGTAGGGCAGCCGGCAGCGGCAAGGGGAGCAGCCTCGAGCGACGCAGGGGCATCTCCGGCAGTCGCGTTTGGGACGACATCAGGAGAACCTAAGGCTTCGAGATGGTCCTCGTAGGGTATCTTCTCATTGAGGTTGATCGACGGCTTCCCAGCGGCGGCCATGGCGGCAGAGGGAAGGGTTCGAGGAGGAGTATGCCGTGGGGTTTGGGGAAGAGCGAACACGCGGCGAAGGCTTAGACCGACTGAACTGACTCGATTTCTCTTCTTCTTCGCCGGTTCTATTTATACGTACGGACTGCCGCTATTTTGGAGAAGTTCTCATTTTTTAGTCCTCATAGTTTTTTATCATATTCATTTTAGTACTTTCCCCTCGTTTTCCCAGCCATTTTACTACAAACCAGTCTCTGGCTTTGCTTCGGACTATAGAACCTACTGCGAGCCCGACCTCGGCCGGCCACCAATAAGTCCCCACCCTGATGAACCACTGAAAATAAGCCAACCTGATATACTTAAATCAATGCGGAGCCAGACAGAGTTACGAAAAACAGCTAAAATGAGAAGATAGATGTTCATGCTATAAAGAAAAATACAAAACTATGATGAGGATGGGGAGATGCGTCGGTATATGGCTCGAAACGTCTTCCCTCCATTCCGGGCGACCTTTTGTCCCTCTTCGGTTGCAGAAGTCAAAAGGTTCACCACCGGATCGGCTTTCACTTCTTCTTCAGATACAGCCTCGAACATTGGGTGTTCGTCCAGACAAGACTCCATCCATTCCCCGAGCTCTTCAACATCTGTGATGGTGTATATAATCCCACCCACTGCGAGAGTGTAGGCATACTCGTCCAACAAGTGAGGGCTAATCACCCTCCTCCGATGGTTCTTCTCCTTGAAATGTGGATCCGGGAACAAGAAAAACATCTTAGTGAGCTGTCCTTTCTCAAAGTAATTGGGGATGTACTTCATCGAGTTCGTCCGAACCACTGAGATGTTTTGGTATTGGCCGGGATTAGTTGTCCTCAAAGCAGAAATCCGTTCCTTGACATATTCTGTTACTTTATCCCTTATCTCCATACCAATCATCAATGTCTCAGGGAACAGGGTGGATAGACTGACCAACAATCCTCCGAAACCGCATCCAATGTCAGCAAACTGTATCTTCTGGACACAGCCATTGTTGGATGAAGAGGGGACGAGCTGGGGATAATACAGGGAATAGTCAAACTGACCAGGGCATAGCGGCACTGGAAAGTGAGAGTCGCTCAACGGATTGCTATGAGCTCGGGCTCGGTAGAAACGTTTTCGAGGCAGCCCCGTGGTCTTGCTGTGGGTCGAACCCACAACTTTTTCTTGCATCTCTCCTATATATCAGGTATAAAAATCATTTCCAAGTTAAAGATGCCAAAAATCTTCCAAACAAAACGATATGACGATACTGATATTCTTTCAGTCCCAAAACCAACATCCAAAAATGAGTCCTCAAAGCTCGTGTTTCGACCGATTACTAATCCTCACGACACGAAAAATTCAAACATCAATTCTACACGTTTCCACCATGATTTTTTTTCACCTCTGATCCCCCGGAGCTACCTCTGAGATCGGGGCGATCTCTTTTTTCCTTCCAAAAACCAGAACTTAACTTGCTAAAGCGATTCACCGGCGAAATGAATTCAAGAAATCCAACATCTCTCAATCCCGGTTGCTAAATCGAGTTCAATCGAAATCAAAGAACGGAAACAGACACAACTACAGACACTTCAAACACTCAAATAAAAGAAGATGAAATAGGCTACGGCAAGAAAAGCGCCCTCACCAAGAAGTTGCCGAATGAACAAGTTGGGAACTTTGCGGCGCCCAGGGGGAAAGATTCAGACGACAACTCGTTTCTTAAGAGAGGGCGGCGTCTGGAACCGGGGGCAGGCGGGAAGGAAGGGATTGCGGCCAGAAAGTCCGTTTATTCCGATTTGCCGCAATTAGGGCTTCTTTATTTTAGAGACCGCCGTAATCGCCTCTAAAAAAGCCCAAACAGGTAGCATTGGCCCACATTAATAATTAATCTACTTTTTAAGAAGCACGATACGACCCAATAATAATGACAAATGAAGAGTTTTGTACGGAAATACGGTTAGTTTTAAAAAAAATTTGCGAAATACGGTCCCAGTTTCGTAAAATACGGTTTTACCGTGTCCTCCGATTTATAAAGAGGGCGCGTTTTTAAAACGCGCCCCCCTGCGTGCCAAAGGAAGGGGCGGGTTTAACCCGCCCCTATGCGAGATGAGAAAATGGCATGAGGGCGCGGTCTCCCGCCCCTTAAACACTTGGAGAAAATTCTCCCAAGTATCGGAATGACGGGTGGGGAGGAGGGGTAGGGGGCGGGTTTTCAAAACCCGCCCCTTGAGGGGGTTCAGGGGGGGACGGGTCTTCAAAACCCGCCCCTTGAGGGGGTTCAGGGGGGGACGGGTCTTCAAAACCCGCCCCTTGAGGGGGTTGAGTGGGGGCGGGTCTTCAAAACCCGCCCCTTGAGGGGGTTGAGTGGGGGGCGGGTGAGGGGACTCGCCCCTTGAAGTAGGGGGTTGAAGGGGGGGCGACTGAGGGGGGTTGAGGGGGGGGGGGCGAGTCCCCTCAAGGGGCGGGTTTTGACCCGCCCCCACTCAACCCCCCTCAAGGGGCGGGTTTTCAAAACCCGCCCCCCCGAACCCCTCAAGGGGCGGTGTTCGCGCACGAAACGGATCACGTTGGAAATATTTGGCAATGGACTCACAGTAGTTATATTGTGGTCGCCAGTAAGAAGATGCACAATTTTATTGAAATCAAATGCAAGTCTTACAATCTTAATGAATAAAGGAAACAGGGCTTACAGCCATTAAAAATGGAAAAAGAGCGCAAGTATTGATGACGATGTGGAAATCCGTGACGGTGGAGAACTTCTGACGAAGGCCTTGGAAGCTCGCTCCGTCGGTGGTGGTCGCTGGCGGGAGGCTGTGACGAAGGCCATACAAGCTCACTCCGTCGGTGGTGTCGCTGGCGGGGGTTGACGGCAAAGGCCCTACGAGCTCACTCTGCTGACGGAGGGAGGTTGACCTACAAACCGGGTCGAGGTATCTAATTTCCTAAAGTTGACGAACAAACTTCAGTGTTTTGGCTGTGTGTGGTCGTACCCTGTTTTGAAAAATCCCTCTGCTATTTATAGAGGATTTGTATGCGATTAATGAGTAACAGATAAATCTTTTTACAGATCGTGTTATAGATCATGATCCCTAATGTCGTGGGGGTGTCTCAACAACCCCCTTGATATATGCGATCACGTTCCTGGATATTTAAGATCAGTTACGATCTTCAGCAAACTTGATTGAAAATGAATAGATTTATTCCGACCTCGTCGACTTGACCGATCTGTACGGACTGCGATCGACTTGATCGACTTTATCCAGGATTCCGTCGATTCGACTCTACTAGTATACTTAGCTACTGTTGAGTCATCTTGATTGGCTTTGATCACCACGTTCCTTCATCGTGAGTCGACCTAGTCGACCCCGTTTATAAGTCGATCTAATCGACTTTGTCATAAATCGACCTAGTCGATTTCGTCGTGAGTCGGCCTAGACGACTACGTCTTGGGCCGACTCGGAGTGTGACTTGAGGGAATACTGGGTTTCTGTTCTAAACCCAGGCCCAAAATTAATTGCCATGTCAACAGGCGGGTTTTCAAAACCCGCCCCCCCCTTAACCCCCCTCAAGGGGCGGGTTTTCCCCCCAACCCCCTCCTCCTCCCCCGTCATTCCGATACTTGGGAGAATTTTCTCCAAGTGTTTAAGGGGCGAGTTTTGTAAACCCGCCCCTGGCATGAGGGCGCGTTTTGAGACCGCGCCCTCATGTCATTTTCCCATCTCGCATAGGGGCGGGTTTTCAAAACTCGCCCCTTCCTTTGGCACGCCGGGGGGCGCGTTTTGAAAACGCGCCCTCTTTATAAATCGGAGGACGCGTTTTCAAAACGCGCCCCATCGACGGTAAAACCATATTTTACGAAACTGGGACCGTATTTCGTAATTTTTTTTTAAAACTAACCGTATTTTCGTACAAAACTCGACAAATGAATGCCGGAGAGTTATCGCGTGATATCCGAACGTTGAGAGCAAGGGAGAGCGTTCGCTGACCAAAATCAATGGGCTCGGCCTCCGCCTCCGCCGTTACCAACGGCCTACGTCTCTCCTCCGCTCCGCGTTTGTCTTCGCCGCTTCTTCCGCCGGCTGCTCGGATGAGATCTTGGTGGCTTCTTTCCCCCCCGCTCGCCCCATCGGTGCACGCAGGTCTGCTCGTCCGCGCGTCAGCGTGCGTTCCTTCCGGCGGTTCCTTTTCCCTGATTCTTAGTCGTGATTAGTTCCTTTAATGGATTTGCAGAGGGCCGCCGGTGTAGGTGTTCTCCCGTTTCTTGCTCCGGAGGATCGGAACGCGGGGATGATTTGTCCGCCGCCGGTAATTGAATCTTGATTTCCCCGTCCGGGATTTTCCCTTTGCCTGAGATGTTGGTCAATTTGGTGTATCTGAATGACTGGTTCTTGTTCTGAGTTACGTGAATGTTCGAGGATTCTTCTTACTGTTTTACGTGTCTTACATTTTGTCTGAATTGTGCGAGAAGCTTTTCTATGATTGTCATCCTTATAGGGCTATGTGGAGTGTAGAATTTCTATGTAGCTCTCTTTCATAGCACTCATGTTAAGAATTCTCTATTTTCTACTGTCACAATCAATGGTTATTATCACAGCCAATGAATTGCCATCATGGCCGGGGCTGGATGGTCCAAAATTCTGCTCTCCTCCGCCTTGACTCGCAATGGGGCAGGAATTTTGAATTGATAGGGTCCTTTCATCATCCTAAGAATGTTTTGACCTTGGAATAGGCATCGGCTGGCTGACTGTGGGCTGAGTAGTTTATGATAACTCTTCCTAACCTATGAAATTTTTTTCAGCATAACAAAATGCAAGAAAAATAAATAAAATTAATGTTGCTTTTACTTTTTATGCAGAAGACTCAGGGTCTGCTTCTGGCTTGTACAGTGAGATTAAGAACCCTCTAAAGGTTAAATCGCCTCAGTATTTTGGTGACAAAGAGAATAAGGATGTGGCGGTGGAGGGATTTACCACTTCTATAAGGACAGTTGCCCTTTGTGTGAGTATCTCCTCAATTCCTGTTTTCTCAATTGGAAGCTTGTAAATGTCGAAAAATATCAAAGATTTGTTTGTAGAATTCTTGTTAATATAGGTTAGCGCAGCTGTGGCATTTGGTGTTGGTGTGGGTTTGACAAGTGGAGTTGGCAAGGCATCTGAGTTTTTTGCTGGGTATGTATCAAAACACTGTCTTTCTCATGATTCTCTATGATCAAGGTTTTGCATGTCCAATTCTGCTTGGCCAGCTAATTTTTATCATTTCTTTGTGGGTATAAACTTCAAAGGGAGAATTCAACATAATTCTCCCGGTATGTGGTTTGCCCTTCTTTGACTTACTTTTAACCTCAATGATCCACTATTTCCAGATATATACTGGAGCAGAGTTTGTCAGTTGACAATCTGTTTGTCTTCGTGCTCGTATTTAAGTACTTCAAAGTACCAATCCAGTATCAGGTGCTAAAATGAAATTCTTCCATTTTTTATACTTCCATTTTCAATTGAAACAGCATCGACATGCCTTAAATGAGATGCATTTTATCTTAATGTTGCTGGTCACTTACCCTTTCAATAATAACTTCTCAAGCAGAACCAGGTACTTTCTTATGGAATTGCAGGGGCTATAATATTTCGCCTATCGTTGATATTACTTGGAGCTGCGACCCTGCAAGTAATCTTTTATTTGCCCATCTTTTGCTACTTTCAACGTGATAAATATCACTTTCTGATATTCTAGCCTCTTAATTTCAGAGGTTTGAGGCAGTTAACTTACTTTTGGCTGCAATTCTTCTGTTCTCATCATTCAAGGCACATTTCTATCCCCTGCATTATGGCATTATCTAATTACATTCTTTCATCTTTATGTGATCAATTCATATTTTATAGGAAAAGGTTCCTTTTCCAAGTTACATATAAAGAACTAGATTTTTGGTCTAGTAAACTTGTTGATATAGAATCTTTCATTTTGTCCAAGAAAATTAGTGAGCTGAAACTTGGAAACCACTACATCAACTTCTCATTAGAGACAGCACATTTACCATTCTTTTACATAAATATATTGTTCATTACTTATTTCCTTTGTTTTTCTTTGGTCATGTTATCAGTAGTATTTTAAATGCATCCTCATCCTGGTGTTCCAATCACTCCCACTAGAGCAATGCTTGGACAAGGAAGGACTTATAAGAATACCCTTGCAATGTCTGTATTAGTTCAATTCTCTTTCGAAATTGAATTTCACCTTTGTCAGCGCTCTCGTTTATTTATATTAAGGGAATTTATGTTGTCCTAAAGTCATGTTCTGGCTGATGATGTCATCTTTTTCATTTTTTTCAGTTGTTTACCAGTGAAGAAGATGATTCTGATCTCTCTGACAACTTTATTGTGAAGACATGCCAGAAATTTATCCCAGTTACCAGTAATTTCTAATTCATTGATATGTCGTTGAACTTCCTCGATCCAAGTTGTGATTGATTTTGCCGACTCTGTTAATCATGTGTCGGGGTACTCTTTGATAAAATATCTAGATCTACTGTTGATTTCTACAAAAAAAAGAAGATCCTATGTTGATGTATTCCTACCTGATGATGTCATCTGTTTCTTTTTCTGGTTTTCAGCTGATAGATGTAGAAGATCTTATGCTGCTATGCAACTTTATATGGGTATTTATATACTTAAAGCACTCATCTTATTGTGGTTTCCTATTAGGTAGCTACTGTGGAGATCAGTTCATAACGAAGCAAAATGGTGTGTGGAAAGTAAGTCCGATTAGCTTTTGCGGCATGACTTTGTGGGTCCGTCGCATTTTTTAGTTTCAGATCTTGTATTCTTGGTACATAACATTAATGTACTCCTGGAGCTAGTTCATAACCTGTAGTGTCCTTATGAGTGATGGCATTCTCTTATGTACGCTCAAAGGTCTGCAGTTCAGGTATAGTAGATTTGGATTTTATCTCTAACACGTTTCACACATTTTGGACAGGCCACTCCGTTGTTGCTCACCGTTGCGGTTATCGAGCTCAGTGACATAGCATTTGCTGTAAGTTCTCCTAATACCTTGTTCAGTTTTCACTTAAGCATATGGAGATTGCACAAATTAGTGGGGCCCATCTGGGGCATGGCACAAGGTGTCAGTGCATTTTACTATTTCCTCTTGTTTACTTAAAAAACTGATCTCATTTTTCAGGTGGACTCCATACCAGCAGTTTTTGGGGTCACGCGGGACCCATTCATAGTATTCACTTCTAATATGTTTGCAATTTTAGGTAAAATTTTCTACAATGAAAGTTTATCTAACTTGTTCTATCGCACCATTTCTTTTGCTTGCCTGAAAAATCGATAAAACACAACCATTCTTATGTGTTATCTTTGATAAATCAATGCATAACTGAAAATGAATTATACTGCCTGTATTGGTTAAATTAGTAGGGAAGCTAGTAGTATGGCTTCTAATTCCGAGAAACTAATAAAAAAGGAACACACGCTTCAAACTTTTTCTTTGAAGGACCATATATTGCAAATGTCTTGCCAGACAAATTAACTCGGATAACAATTGTTCGTGGCAATAGTTTTATTCATCCAAAACAAAGTTACGGAAGTTTGTGGCTAAATGATTTTGTCGCAAACAGAGCTTTCAGTAAGAGGAATAACGAGATATTCTCTTGCAGGTTTGAGGTCTTTATACAGGCTCATATCAGAGGGCATGTCTGATTTGGAATATCTGCAGGTTGAATGTGCTCCCTTTCAATCTTTTACTTAAAATCCATTCACAAATATTTGTCGTATCGGGAACTAGTCCTATACCAGTTTATACTTGCTGTTCAATCCCTGGTTTTAGATGAATGCTCGAGTAATGTATTTTTGCTAATCCCCCTTTCCTTCATGATGCTCAGCCATCAATAGGAGTTGTCTTGGGCTTCATTGGGTTTAAAATGATCCTAGATTATTTCGGTAAGGCTGCTCCCTTCCAATTCTTTTCTTTTCTATTTTTTTTTTCATGAGAACACGCCGCATGTGGAGGACTCCCAAAATTTTCATTGGCAGGCATTCACGTTTCAACGGAAGCTTCTCTCGGCGTCGTGGCCACATGCTTGAGTGCTGGCGTACTCTTAAGTCTTCTCACAAAGTCTGAATAGCCAGTGATCTCAAGTGTGACTGCTATGAAGGTCAGAAAAACAAACTTCCCTCCCATGTCTGCAAGACACTTGTCTCTTGAAATGCCATCTAGTGAGATCCACAAGTGATTGCACCCGGACACGATTCATTTGTGCAGTAGGACATTTGCTCCCGTGTAGGAGAAAGGGAGGCAGGAAGAGGACTCTGATAAATTCTATCGAGGAACTCGATTTTGATGTGCTTAAGATGGATGTCCCCACCATCTCCAGATCCTTTGTGAATAGTCAAGTCAGTCATGAACGATGATGGATTTTCTCTTTTCAACGAGAACTCAAGCTTAAATGACAGAAGTCCACAAAATAATAATAATAATAATAATAATAATAATATATTACGGGTCAAAATTTTCCAACTAACAACCTAGAATTAAGCAAATCTATCCATCTTGAGGAGAGTTTGTGGGGGTAATTAGTGACTAGTTAAGGAGGAATTGCTAGAACTACCAAGAAGAATACACAGATTTATGGAAGGACCAGGCTCCTAAGCCTAATCCCCCCTGAAGATTGTCCATACGCTTTTGTCTGGAGCTCTTGCCTATCACGGGTTGTCCGCGTTGTTATCGGTCTTCAGGGGCATCTCGTGATTGTGCTTTCCCTCGTACGTCGTGACGAATGACTTCGAGTCATCTGACAAGCGTTCCACGTACTTGCGCACGTTGCACTTGGTGCCTGTGCATCTGTAGTAGCTCCTGTGGACAAGGGCGAACATGCGTGTCATTTAAGCACGTACCAAGGTATCTTAGTCGACAAGACGAATTAAAGGATGCACTTAATAGATCAAGAGAAAAGCAGCCTTACCTGGGATAGGGATTCCCTTTGACAACCTTTTGGCCGTACTTCCTCCACCTAAACCCGTCGCTCTGCTTGTCAGGGTCAGCCAAATTCTGCTTGGCAACCCCTGGGTCTTGCGAGTCTTGTTCCGCGACTTCCTCTGACCCATTCTCACTCTTTCTGCAAGTTCAGTTGCAATGAAATCAGAACCAGCATCAATCGGGCATTAATGCAGATGGAAATAGAGTATTAGTGTCAAATCTCTGTGCCTTCTTTTACTTCTTGGCTTGGCATCTGTAGAATTCTTTCTCTTGCTTCCATTTTCTTCGCCACTCATGCCACAAGAACTATCTTGAGTAGCCGTCGCCTGACCAAGGGCTGCTTCACCCCTTGAATGTTCATAAAGAAGAGGACCCTTCCCCAGGAATGCGAAATCCGAAGTCCCTGCTAATCCCGTCTCTATTTCATTCTCTGTTCTACCTAAAGCTTCGTTACTCCAAACTGGGTTTCCGTCATCTTGACCAGTTCCATCTGTTGCAGGAGGGTCTGCTGGTTGGCTGCTGGATCCACGTTTCACAGGCTGAGGCTTTAAATGGTTGTGCTCCCCCTTGTAAACTATTTCCATAATATCTCCATCAAGCGACTGTTCCACCTTCTTTTTCACGGGACAACTAGGGTGAGTGCACTTGTAGTAACTCCGAGGGTACTCACTCCCTTTCACTTGCTTTTGCCCGTACTTCCTCCAGTTGTATCCATCATAAGGACGATCGCAGTTTGCCACAGACGGTTTTTGACTCTCCTCCACATTTGATGGTGCGCCTGTATGTACCGAATTACAGGGCTGATGAGTTTCAGCACTGCTGGCAGCATTCCGAGTATCTTTCAAGCCAAGTTGCGGTTTCTGGGATGACTTGTCTTGCCCCGAATGTGGACCACTGGTTGGTGGCGACTGCAGAGCTTGATTAGGCGCATCAAAGTTTTCCTGCGACAAAGCGTCACTAACAGATTCTCGACGAAAATTTGGAAGTGCTACATGTGATGCACTACTTTGGCATATTCAATATTTGATTGAATCGGATACTGTTTCCATCAGGTAAAGAAGTACCAACCATTTTGGCCAAGAAAGACGCAGTAGTCTTGGAGACGAGCCTTGCCAGTGGTTTATACACGACAGTGGGCTCTGCATCAGGTTTCGGCACATACTGGTGTGGGTGGCTGGTCACTGTCCCCAATGTCTTGGCCTAATTAACACGAAGCATTATTAACAACTCGAGAGAGAGAAAGGCATATTTACAGCACTTGAGAGGTTACCTGAGACGACGCCGTCGGGTTCGGTGTTTGAGCATGATTAGCAGCAGGTTTGAACCTTACAGTTTTGGGCTTTATTGGGATGAGAGTAGCTTTGGGGGGTGATTGCAGAGGTTCGTCAATGGCACCGGTAAGGAGCTCCGTGAAGGACCTAAAGGTGGAGTGACTTGGTCGCGAGGCCACCGGTTTTGCTATCTTGATTCTCTCCGAATCTGGACTATCCATACTCTTTAGTTTAACCAGGCAACTGCTACTGACTTCTCATTTCTTTGTCGCCTTATGCAACACAATCTAATTTTGCCTATTCATCAGACCTGCATACGCATCAAGCTGAATTAACCGAGTTACCAAAATTCCAATTGTTGGCATAGGTAGAACGACTCGATATAACATCGGAATCATAAACAACAAAAGAACACAATGTCACTACACAAGCAGAACAACAACTTGGCTTGCAACCAAGTCACAAATCACCAAACATGAGCACCAAAAGGTCCCGCAATGCTGCTGCATGCAAAGGGACACATTTTAGTATATAGGGAAGAAGATCAAAAGCTCCTAAGCATACTGCATCACTCAGAAAGAACAGGGCTGGACGCAGAGGAGAGGTTTAAGTTCCACTTAAGCATGCAACGTGCTAATAGCTACATTCATGTCGGATCTTTGAGAAGAAGCGGATGCAAGCACACCAGGTTCCCATTTCTTTGGTCCCCACTGGGGGAGAACAATGACTTCTTCCAAGGAACTAAACCAACCTCCGGGAAACACGAGGGAGTATGACATCAGGCTGCTTTCAAGCCAATCATTCTGTGCTTCACATTTCACCTCAACAACTTCAAGCTGTTGGGTAAATCTGAAATTCCCAGGGATGGGACAAATTCCAGCTCAAGTCTCCACTCCTACTAATAAAGCATAAGGTAGCTAAACCCTTGGAATGGTAATGACACCCACTTGCCCTATTCTAGTGGAAGACATACTCCCTTAAAAAAAACATGGAATCTACTTCAAAAGCAAAACCCAGAAAAGCAGTCCCACAAGCACCTGGAGATTTCTTCCCCACTAACTCGACCAGGGTCTGCAGTCCAGAGCCAGACAAGACCACCCAGCTCATGACATAAAAGAAGGAAATTTTGAAAAAATAATGTATAAAAGAAAGGGAGACACTGACAGGGTCTATGGTAAGCATGGCGAATGTCCTAACCCTTCACCCCTCTCCAACCCAAAACCCGAAAGATTTCTTTTTCTGTCTGTTTTTCTAAACTCAGAACCCCAAAACTGCCAAAGCAAAACTTGTAACTCACTCCTAGAAAGAAAAGAAGAGAGAAAGAATACTTTGACTTCTGAGTGGTGGTTTCCTTCCCCTTACACAGCAAACTTGGAACTGGGTTTCTCTTAAATCTGCTTTCTTTTGCTAAACAAACAAAAAGGAGGGGTGGTGTGCGCGGGGGTGGGGGTTCAGCAGATCGTGTTCGTTTCTTACAAAAATGGATAGTTTGTTAGTCAGCCAATCATCTTCTTTCTGGCTGGGGGAGAAAGAAAGAGGCTGTGGCTGTGGACTTTCCTTCCATCCATTCCACCACAACCCCCCTCTCCCTCCAACTACCGTTCTTCCCAACCCCCCTCTCCCCTTTGACCCCCCACCAACATTGTTATGTGTTGATCCCGTCCCAATTCCTAGTTCCCCCAAACTTGGGGTTAAACCAAAATCTTGATTAGAAGACAAATTACATGTCCAAAAAAACCAATCCGATAAAAAAATTCCGTGTTCCGTGAGGACAAGAAAGACAAGTATGTTTGAGAGAGTTGGGGTTGGGAAGATTAGGCATGTAGATAGTTGGGTAGAGAAGTATGTTGCAGCTGAGTGTTTATGATACGAGGCCACCTGCGTAGTACAGGTGAGGGAGGCAACTCCCACAGTAGAACCACTGCACTCCCTTTTGACACCCTCTCAGCCCAGATTGAGAAGCCTCGGTGGGAGATGAACTCGAGAACAAAAAGGAACCAGTTGATGACGAACCCATTTGAAGGGGGTCCAAAATGGCAGCAAATGACACCCTTACATAAGTAGATCACAAGGGTGTCCCCAGTAATTAAAAAGATTGTGCCCACAAAACATAAAAACAGACAAACACCAGTAAGAAAAAAGAACTTATTCTTACAAGTCCAGAACGACACCCCAACTTAATTGAAAAGAAAAGAAGAGATGAAAAATCACTGGGACACTCCGAGCCACTTGGAGAAGTTCTCAAACTCGGTGTAGTCGCTATCCGATATCATGGTCTGGTACCACGCCTTACCAGCAGCCTTGATCGCCGAAGCCTCCTCCTGCGGAAGAGGTATTAGTCGATGAAGGCATCGACCGGTGAGTTAATCTGATAACGAAACTAGCTTGCAGGAAAGGCAGAGGCTGACAATAAAATGAGGGTTGCCGAAACAGAAATAACCAGTTCCGGAAATCACAGCGAATCAATTCATAAGTAAACCATTTCGCCTGCATATGATCCAAAGGGAAGAATTCCAACTACTCTTCTTAGTCCGGACAACATGATACGTACTATGTTATCCTATCTAACCAGACAATAAGCAAAATCGACAGAGAAAAATCCATTGTAACTGAGTGCCTGAAAGAGAACAGATGTACCTTAGATACGGGCTTCCTCTTGTTGTTGAGCTTCGCCTTCTTGGCATTGACACGCTGTTCCTCTGCAAGTAGAGCCATCCTCCTCGCGGTCTTTGCATAAGGGTTCAACCTCAGCATGGTATTCAGGTTCTTCAATGGGTTCTTCTTCAGTGGTGCCCTCTTGACCTCCTTCTTGATTGGCCTGACAACGGACTGCACCTCATCCGAGTTGATGATCCTTGCAAGGTCGGCATTCACCATCTTAGACCTTGGCAGCACATAACCCTTCTTCTTCTCGGAGACCTTCCCGAAGGAACCGTAGATGGAATCTAGCTTCTCGAATGCAGACTTGGTCCATATCACGAACCTTCCCAGGTGCCCACCGGGGGCCAGCTTCAGCAGGTTCAGCCTCTCGACATTAGCAACCTCAACCCCTGGGAGGTTTCTAAAGGCCTTCTCAATCTTCGCCCCATCAGTGCCATAGATGATGAGTGGGCCCTTGCGGTTGACATATCGCCTGTTACGCATCTTTCCCTTGCCACAGCGGATGCCCTCACTGTCCTTCGCCTTCTCAGCATCAGCAAAGGCACCAACCTGCTTCAGGATCTTGATAGCAGCAGACGTCTTCTCAACAGATTCAGAGGAGTCGCTGATCACGAGTGGAAGCTCAGGGACAGTATCGATGCGGTGTCCACGAGCAGCCACAAGAGACGGGATCGCACTAGCAGCTATAGCCGACACCAACGCATACCTCTTCTGGTTAACATTGACACGCCTGTGCCAGCGGCGCCAGGTCTTGGTAGGTGCAAACATGCGACCACCCCTACACATGTTGCCGAAAGCACCCTGGCCAGCGCGGTGCGTGCCACCGCCGGGAACACGAGGGATACGCGAGACGGCACGACCGGTACCCCAGGACTCGGCCGAAGTCTGGTGTCCGGCGCGCTTGGAGACGGCGTAGGGCTGGCGGGAGTTGTTGGAGATCTGCGAATGGACGAAGGAGACAACGTCGGGGCGGAGCGACGCTCGCATGACGTCTGGGAGGGGGAGGGTGGGCGGCGCATCGGTGGCCATGTCGCCTTCCAGCGACTGCACGGTCACCAGAGGGCGGGCGGCGGCGGCGGCCATTGCTGGTAGGGTTTTGTGCTCTCTCTTGAAGAAATGAGCCGCGTCTTTAAGGTTTCCTGAAGCGAACGAGCTAGGGTTTCTGAGGGGCCTTATATAGCTCCGAAAATGTTAATGAATTTACGGCAGTGCCATAGGCCCAAAAAATAATTCAGCCCAATCCAATCTATTATTGGGCCTAGACCCAACCAAGCAGAACGATTCCATTCCGATTTCTAGTAAATAGTTTTCTTGCAGGACGGTTCAACGACTAG
The DNA here is from genome assembly GCA_029817715.1 of Melastoma dodecandrum. Taxonomy (NCBI): domain Eukaryota; kingdom Viridiplantae; phylum Streptophyta; class Magnoliopsida; order Myrtales; family Melastomataceae; genus Melastoma; species Melastoma dodecandrum. The sequence goes on from JARUPY010000606.1 coordinate 7,069,143, forward strand.
TGATATGTCAGCATTCCGAGGATCCACTCGAGCATTTTATTACAACCTACTTTTGGCGGAGATGGAAGGGCTCTGGGCACGGCTCACAGTCGATGGACTCATGAGTTCATCTAGCACAAAAGTTTCCACCAGTACCACCGATTCGAAGTGTACGGAGAAGAGCAGAGGAAGGATGATGCTCCGTTGCAGCCTCTTCTCAAGAGTAGAGCTTTTGGAGATCGTCTTTGAACTTGGCCTTGATCGGTTCTCTTTTGATCTTGAGAGCCGCTGTAACCAGTCCTGACTCCGGGGTCCATGGCTCAGCAAGTAACTTGATCTTCGCAGGGACCTCAAACTTATCCAGTTTCGCAGCTTTCCCGGCCTGCTCGTGGAGTGCTCCCTTTGATCAGAACAAGGAGCGCCACACGTCGAAAATGTAATTTTGTCGAGCTGAGTTTTGAAAACACTGACCAAGGAAAGAGACTTCTGGACCTCTGCTATTGCTTCAGGCTTCTCACACAGCTGGGCGAAGTCATTGTACTGCACATTGTTCTCTCGTGCCCATTTTTCGAGATCTGGCTGTGAAGGGACGATTAGAGCAACACAGAAGCTGTGAAATGGGTCTGCATACACCATTATGTTATCAACGTAATTGCTGCACACTAGAGCTGCCTCGACCTGTTCGGGAAACAACGGGTCACGGACATAATGGAATATTTGACGTAACGAGACAAGAGGAGTTTATCAAGGGAGGCTTAAAACACACCTTCCCTAGAGATATATACTCTCCGTGCTGAAGTTTAACGATGTCCTTCTTCCTGTCAATGATCTCGAGGCAGCCATCTGGATGAAATTGTCCGATATCACCAGTGTAGAACCAGCGCATTCCACTTTCATCAACCTATCAACGGTATACCAAAATGTAATCGCAAGCACGCAAAACTAGAGGCTGCTGTGGCAAACAAATCGTGGATAGAAGCACCTTGTAAACCTCCTTGGTTTTCTCATCATTTTTGAAGTAACCGGCAGTGACGCTGGCACCACCAACGACGATCTCACCACGAGGCATTGGTTTGTCAGATGTCCTATAACCACCTTCCTCCCAAGAGACGAGCTGAAATTTAAAAAGGAAAAAAAAAATCAATCAAAACAGGAGGTGCAAACATCAATTGGGCATGTACCAAGTTAAAGCAACAGAAGATGCAGTCAAATAACACCCTAGCAACAACTGGTTTTGTAATGGCGGTACAACCTATTTTACCTTGATGTAGCAGCAGGATAGAGGTGGACCTACTCGTCCGACATTTTGATCATCATACTCAGTAAAAGCAGCTCCAGCACAAGTTTCCGTCAGACCATAACCTTGCCCAATAGGAGCCCTAACATTCAGAAAAGACTCGTTTAGCCATAAGACATACTACTGTCTGTATAACTAATAATAAGACCATATTGTATGGAAGACTCCTGGGTACATTCAAACAATAACAGTGAGGAGCTCCGCTACACAACATAGATCGATGGGACATACCCCATGCAGATGTTAATGAATCGCTGCGTGTCGCCAGATAGAGGAGCTCCGCCGCACAACATAAATCGAATGTTACCCCCCAGAACGGCACGTATCTTCTTAAAAACAAGAGAATCCCAAAAGGCTCTCTCCAGACCCGATGCTCCGAACATGTTCCCCTCTATAGCATCGAGACTACGCTTAAATCCAATGTTAAAAAGACTTTTCGCCAAACCTCCTTTTTCATCAACCTGGTGTACACGATGAATGTCAGGACAAAGAAAGCTAAAACACTAATTAGAACAGCGGCCATTCTAATTCTCACATGACGTCGAATCAGAGGAAGCATCATGATGCCAGGTCAGAGGAAGCATCCTTTTATAAAACAACATTTGGAAGCAATACAACCTACCTTTTTCAGAACTCCATCACGGACTCGATCCAAAATAGCAGGGACAGCAGTCATAAGAGTCGGCTTCAACATGGAAGTATCTCCTTGTGTACCTTTCTTAATTTTGTTGGAAGTGTCCGTGATAGTCAATGGCGAACCATAGCCAATGGCAACACCTGAGGCCAACATCACCATCTAGAAACCAAAGTAATAAGAGACAGTAGTGGAGACCTGTAACTGAAGAAAGGACATAATTCCAAGGGTTACCTCTGCTTCCAATTCAAAAACATGGGCTAAGGGCAAGTATGCCAAGTATACATCTTTCTCCCCCAAGTTCGGTATCACGTTAATGACAGCTGCGGCTGTGGCCACAATGTTCCCATGAGTCATCATGACTCCCTGCAAGGGGTGCCATTAGGAAATCTTATTGTTACCGAGACATCTATCTGAAAAGAAGTTCAGTGACCATTTTTTCAGTTGTTGAGCAACCACAGAGGATTCACCACTTAGGGACTCAAGGTGGATTTATCTGGAAAGAAAAGAACAGAGAACAGACAATAGACTCTAAATGACAACAATCCATTGAAATTAGGATAGGAACTATTAATAGACTGTTCAAGTAGCAGATGATTTTTGATAAATTCATTGGATCTCGGAAACTTACTTTAGGTAAACCTGTGCTGCCACTTGTGTACATTACAACAGCAATACTATTCTTGGAAGGTAAACTGGGAAGAACTGGGCTATCTCTTCCAAGTTTCTCGACATCAAAAAACGTTGCAACCTTCAGTTCACCAATATTTGTAGGTAATTTGGTGTCACTTTCTGCATCATCGAAGTATATTACATTCTGAATTGTCGTAAGTTTGGAACTGATAGCTGCCAGCTTGTTCAATTGCTTGGAATCACAAATTACAGTGGATACTTCTGTCTGTCAAAAACAAAAGCTCGGAACAGGGTCAGGGAGCAGGAAAGGCGCAGCTTTCTTTAATAATAATGTCTTAACAATAATATGAACTGTTTGTCATTCTCAGCTGCAGGTAACTCACCTCATTAAGGGAGTGAATCAGCGCATCTTCACCAAGAGAAGCATAGATGGTGACAACAGTAATATTCTGTCGGAAACAGCCCTGGATACCCGAAAAAAGTTTTCTTGTCATTGTTGAAAGCAGAACTTTCAAACAAGTGTTAATGTAGAGAAATAGTTCACACCTGAAATGCAATAAGCCACTCTGCTCGTGTCTCTGCAAATATAGCGACCCGACTGTCAACATTGTGGCCCAACCTAATTAGGCCGGAGGCAAAGTTACAAGCATGGTTGAAGGCCTCTCCATAAGTCATCCACTCATATTCACCCAAATGTAATTTTTCAAACTTCCTTCCATCACTAGCTGTGATAAACTCCTTGTTGATGACCTTTCTCGTCCCCAGAAACTTCTGATGTGAATGCTCCTTGCAGGACTGCTCGAAAAGGGCGGCTATAGTTGTGGCACCCTCCCAAGGAACTTCAGTCAGCGTTTCTTTCCTTATATTGCGAACTGCATAGCCTGGCTCCCCACTGACTTGCACGGGAACTCCTCTCTGCTTCGACTTCTTTTTCCCAAGCAGTAAAGTAGACAATAGGACAGGTATGAGGATAGAAAGAACCACGCCATACAATCCATATCCTTTCAAAGTCGACCAGTACGCATTTACCATCTTTACTATCAATAGCTGAGGTTAACGGAGCTTCCCTGTTATCGTGCCACTAACCCTCGAATTTATGAGAATCTGCACCAAAATCAGGACAGTCAGAACACTTAACGCCCCTGAAACCTCAAGTCAAACCCAGGTATATAAACAGAGGCAACGAGAAGTTAACTAAAAACAGAAATCCACAATTCCATCTGCATACCATCAGCAGAGACCCCAAACCCTGATCTTTCTTCAAATTTTCACAACAACATAGCACACCGTAACTCAACAAAATAAACTAAGATAACCAACAACGGCGACACAAAGTCAATCCTCATCGAATTCATCCACGGCAAAGAAAGCAGACCATGATCAGAACCGATCTGGTATCGATAAAAAAAAAAGAGCACAGCTAATCCATGCCCGAGTATTCGGAAGACGTAGGAAGAACGATCACGCAACAGAAGAGAAGAGAAGAAGCTGGCAATCCAGCAGCAACGACGGAACAAGCATCATCAATATCAACAACAAGCGAGGAAACCAAAGTTCCGATCAAATCGAATTACAGTATCACACGACGCCTCGTGTGCTTAGAGGAAAAGCTCAGAATTCAAGGTGACGTGAGGAACATTTGGGGGGGGGGGGGGAAGGAGAGGCAAAAGAAGGAATAGCCCAACTCTTCCAGAAGACGCCGACCCCTTCGCCTTCGGACACAGCTCCCCCTTTAGCTTTGCTTTTTTCTCTCTCTCTCTCTCTCGGTCTCGGCGCCGTTTGTACGAAGCGACGGTTACCGTAAACGGAGAAGTCAAGCCTCCGTCGTCAGAGACAGAGGGATTAAATAGAAAAAACACCACGCAAAATCCAAGGTCAGGTTGGACTTTTCACAACCCCAACTCCCCTCTTTCCCAATGCTCTCTCTTTACGGCCCGCTCCTAATCCTTTCAGCTCCTAGCCGAGCCGAGCCGAGCCGACTCCGTACTCCACACTCCCCCTCCTTCTCTCTCTCTCTCTCTCTCTCTCGCTCTCGCTGTCTTTGTCTTTGTCTTTGTCTGTGTCTCCTGTTTTGCAAACCTTTCGCCCTCAGCCCTCGATCGATCCGGCGATCGCCGCGTCCTCTCCGTTCCTCCGGATCACTGAACAAGAGTCGCCCGCCGCTCGAGGACTGCCGCCTCGTGATCGGCGCTCTTCAGAGAAAGGGAGAAAGAGGGAGTGAAGGGAAGGGAAGATGAGCGGCGTAGGAGGAGGAGGAGCAGGCGGCGCGGGATCGTCGAAGGTTTCGATACCGAATAACCTGAGGAAGACGATCCAGCATATCAAGGAGATCACCACTTGTCAAAGTGAGGAGGAGATTTACGCCATGCTCAAGGAGTGCTCCATGGATCCCAATGAGACCACCCAGAAGCTCCTCTTCCAAGGTTGACGAACGACTTCCTACCCTGCGGTTTTCTTTGATGTTTATTCGATGGCGACATGATAGTCGTCCTTTTTGCTCGATCGTTTCCGATGGCTCCGTTTGAGTCGTGCCGTCTGATGCAGTGGCTTAGGACTCTACGATGGTGATCGGCAGTGTAGTCAGATCTCCCCTTCTTAATTTTTTTCTTTTTTGGTTTGCTACTTATCGCAATTTTTACTGGCTTTCACGTATCCGGGCATTGGTTTCTGCTTTGGGATGCTTAATTTGGGATTCTTCAATTTGCAGATACATTCCATGAGGTCAAACGGAGGCGTGACAGGAAAAAGGAGGTGTGAACTTTTGAGTGGTTTAACTGTTTTTTAAAACTAATTTGCACATGTTCTTTCTAGAATCATAGAGCAGTCTATCGTGCATTTTTTTTTAAAATACGGCAGTTATGATAGATTACCTTGCTCCTATGGCTGCAGACTAGGGTTTTCTATCTTTTTAGGCTATTCAACTGTGGCGTGCATACTTCGGAGGATTGCGAAAGCTTCATTATCCGATTGTTATCATTCTTTCATAAGAATCATGTCAAGCAAAAACAAATTGATGTGGTGAGAAATTCCCTGAAGAGTCTTCTTTAAAGAAGTGGGTTTAGGCATCTGGAAAAGGATTTGTTAATTGTTCATGATTTTCAAGAATACATAGGCTCTTTCAAGTCGGGATTGTTTGGAGCTTGCAGAAGCTGCTGTTCCTTTCTGTTCATTATTTGCATTCCTCCCAAAAATTCAGATCTAAGCTTTTTCCCCTAGAAAGAATAAATTCTCACTTTATCGTCTTAATACTGGGCATTGTCCTTAATTGAGTAAGAGAAAAAAAATTGTGAGGGTTTGGGGGTTTCACAGCTGACTTTTTAAACCAAAGAGGTGAGGGAAAAAGTGGGTGGTGGTTTGATTCTTACTTTCATTCCGTTAAAGACGATATTCAATGTCTTTTGGGTGCAGCGTCATACCTGACAATTTGTTGTTTTCTTTTTTTTTTTTTGTTCTAGAATCCTCCTAAAGAGACACCTGAGCCTCGCCGGCAACTTGGCCCTCCGGGACGGGGCGGCAGGGGTGGAAGATCAAATTATCTGCCTCGCAATTTTCAAAGTGGTAAATAATTTCATTGAGCTGGACCAATATTTTGGGATTACTCTGTCACGTAAAAGATAAATTGCCCAAAACGTTGTGCACTAACATTTATCGAGAATAAGATTTTCTCTGTTATAGATTCTGATCTTTATAATTCATGTGCTGCTTCGCTTTTGGAATCTTCTTTATTGGGCTATTCAATAGTGTTTGTATGAGTGAACGGGTGACTGACAGCTGAACTTTGCATTCTGTATCTCTAACTGTTGTTAGAGTGGAGTTGATTAAGATCTAATTATATGCGGTGGACATAATTGTCATGCATAGGGGCAACATGAAGCAATGAGAGCTCTTTATTTCCATTGTTATTATAGGAAGAAGCTTATGTTTATGTTTGTATTCAACAAGTCTTATCTAATTGAATTGCCATACCTGGTCTCAGATGCTGGTGATGGCAGGGATGCTGGTGCTGGGAAGGAGAATGGAACCATTTCAGGTGCTGGAACAACTGATGCATCTGCTCTTTCTGCATCTGGTGAAAATAAACTCACTCCAGCAGCAGCCAGGTAAGAACAAAAAGCTTTACCAAAAGACGGTGCATTTTGTCCTTTGTCATCCATTTCTTCTTTTGGGTGTCTTGATGGGCAAGAACCATCTGTCTCTCTTTCGAAGTTTATCTACTCTGACTTTGTTCTCCAAATTTTCTATTGGTCGTTGTAGTAAAATTTGCCTGAATCTGCTTTCACTTTCTTATTTGCACAGCTCTGCCATCATCACCTATAGCCAAACCATTTTGGGAATTGCTGATGCTCCTAATGCTGTGGCAGTCAGTCCCGTAAACTTATCCGAAATGGTTTCAACTTCTGCTACCACGACGTCTCATGAGAGATATGGAGCTGCCAAAATTGTTTTGGGAGGTGAAAACTCTTCAGAGAAACCAACAACTGCCCCTGCTAACCCAGTTTCCAAAGAAACCACATCATCAGTTTGCTTTTCATCTTCTGATCCTATCGTAGTACCATCCTGTGAAGCACGGCCTCCCAGTGCTGTGGGTATAATTAAACGACAAGCTGGGTCTACTCGATCCACTTCTGAAGCAGAACCAGTCAACAAGGTTACAGTGTCTGGAGGTACTGCTTGGGTAATATCTTATTATATAGTGTGAGCATATTCTCTAATAGAAAGAATGACCATTTTTATTTATCTTATTGCTGCTTCAGCTCCTGAGGATTGTAGTTCTTTGGATCGTGAAAAGGTGCCAATCAAGTTTCCAGAAGTTGAGAACTCTAGAAGTGCCCAAACCGATCATCATTCATCCACTTCAAGCCAAGGCTTCTCGACTGGCAGTCGACCACAATCAAATTATAATAGCCGATCTCTCCACCTAGTTGGCTCCCAGAAAGGTAACAATTTTTTCTTTTTTTGTTTTGTTTTTGAGAGGCGGTGGCAATTATTGATAAATTTGATATGTCAATGTTATTAATTTGTGGTCATATCATATATCTACAATGCAGTTACTCAAAACAAAGAGTGGAAGCCAAAGCCATCAAATCAGAATGTTTCTTCGCGATCTGAAACAATCCCCGATACTGTTAATCCTGCTGTCCAAACACAAGAGTCGTCAAGCATCCAGGTCATGGAAGAAACAAAGCTGCAAAAGAAGATGGAAGGCCTGAATCTTCCACAGCGTCCACCTGTCATACTACCCCGCCACATCCATATTCCTGAAACTGAAAAGATTAACTTCAGTTTTGGAAGCTTTGATGCTAGTTTTAGCACAATAAAATTATGTAAAGAAGATCCAGAGGATGATGATAAGTCCACTGCCGTTACAGAAATTTCTCATGGTGTCGGTGGTGCAATTGAGCCGTCAGAAAGGTCTGAAAGGTAAGGTTGCCTCTGTCTTCTCATAACTTACAGGTTTGATTGAATTGGTAGGGGTCTATCACTTCAGGCTCTGATTGATTCGATTCTCTAGATTATAGGATCAAAAACCTCTATTTGGTTATGGAGTCTGTTTTCTGCTGTCATTGCTGTGCTGTTTGATACTCTGCTGCCGAAACCACATATTACTCCACTAACAGCACTCATCATGATGTATTTAGCAGTCTGGTTGTGGAGGATCCAAAAATTGATGAACCGCAAGTTAATCTGCAATCGCAAGAGCATGGGACTGAAATTGTTGTTCCTTGTGAGGTTGACTCATCCTCTGGCACTGGCACTGAGCACAGAGACAACAAGCAACAGGATGCTTTCGTTTCTGGGAGTCATCAATACCCTGTGATTCATACATCTCCAAACTATAACTTTGGGATTGTGCCTCAAATAATTGGGGGTCAGATTGCTTCGCTGGAGAATTCTGACCCTCAGGAACGGGATATTTCTCGCCTTCCAAGCTTTGTTGTAAGACTCGTGCTTTCATTATCTTCTTTATTGTTTTATCATTGTGAAATAGGTTATGTTTGAAAGCGGATGATTGTTTCTGGATTATTAACTTTGCTATGTGTGATGGTTTTGCATACTTCCTGGGGAAAATTTCGTTTTGGTCTTTATTTCTTGCATATATTCTTATCCAGATCCCCCAACCTTTGGATCCTGCGAGTTACTATGCACAAATCTATCGCTCCAGTCTTGATGGCGATTGCCGTCTCTCACCTTTTACATCACATGAAATTGCCACGAAGTACAATGATTATGCTGCTGCTCTACCCCAACAATCTTCGCAACCTACTCAGGAGGTTGGTGACTTACTGTTTCTTCCTTGAAGCCTTAGGTGCAATCTGCTTCCTCTTGGTGCCATAAATCTTTAGACCAGGGCGACTTTTCGAAGCAAATGATCATATTGTTATATTCTTATTATTGTTGAGAATAGCCCTGACTTGGATTAGTTTTAGAATGTGTAGTTTATGTCTCTGCTGCTGCTGCTGTTCCTTTTATGTACTGGTCCTGTCAGACATTATCTGAAGAAGGTTGATCATCTTACTTCTGAATTATCAAACTTATAAATACAGCACAAAATCGTGATTTTATTGATTACCATTGTTTACAACCAATATGCTGATAATTTGAAGAGTAATAAGGCTATGTAATCTCTCTTTATGGTAACATTTTATTGGAATGAATCTATGCATTGGTATATAGAGGGATTTTTATGATTATCTCTTGTTCTTTGCCGTAGAGAAATCATTTTAAAGCCATTTTTTTTTTTAAATTCCTCCCTGTTTTTATTTTGTTGAAAATACATACAATTTTATGTTCCATATAGAGATGATGACGAAATCTGGCTTTGGATTTCACTTTGAGCGTATTGACAGCGCTTGTTGTCTGTCTCGCAGGGTGGGAGCCCTTTGGTTCTTTCGACATCAGGGCCTACCCCAGTGGTCACTCAAGCTACTGGCCTCATGCAAAGCTCAATTGCTATGAGCCAACCACCACTCCCTGTGTTTAGACCACCAGCCGGTGTTCATATATCGCCGCCTTACCATCAAAATTACATTCCATATGGACCCTATTTCCCTCCTTTTTATGTTCCACCTCCAACCATCCCCCAGTATATGCCTAATGGTGCTTTTCCCCAGCAGCCTCAGGGGGCTGGTTTATTCCCGGCTCCACCGTCAGCGGCTGCTCAGGGTATAAAATACCCCTTCCAACATTATAAAACATCAACAGCTGGTGGCATGATTAACGCTCATGTTGGAATGCCAATGGGTTATGGTCAGTATGATACAACACCTGCTAATTATAACTCTAGCTCCTCTGGAACAGCTGGAAACTCAACTACTGCTGATGAGCTCAGTGTTTCCAAGTTCAGAGAAAGCAATATGTATGTGGGCGGGCAACAGGTTGGGTCAGCTTTCTTTCAGACACTGATAATTCTTTTCTTGTCTACATTTTCTCCTTTGACACTAGAAATGTTACTTGATCATTGAATGCCAATGCCGATGACTGCAATCTCAGATTTGCTATCTTTCACAGCAGAACGAGGGATCAAGATTGTGGGTCGCTAATCCTGGTCGAGACATGACGAGCCTAGCCACAACTTCCTTTTATAATATCCCTACCGCAGGTCATTTTTTGAATTTATTAAGTGCACTGCGACTTTGAAAGTTTTTGGTTAGTTCATCAGCTGTGTTTGAGCTGAAGCAGATAAAGTGGTCTTACTCCTCCGACTGTCTTTGGGGGACCTGAATTAAGGTATTGATGTGGCAGGATCGGCGACCAACGTGTATCAGCAGCAGCAGCATCAACAGCAACATTCACAGGTCACCTGGCCGAGTAACTACTGACCAGAACTCCTCTATTCTTGTGGACTGAAGGAAAGTACTTCAAGTCCATCACCCATATATTATTATGCCGGTTCTTCAGTCAGACGAGGGATGATATAATGCTGAAGGGTGGTCGCGTAATTTTCAGAAATTTTGAAAATGGAAGCCTGATGAGTTCTCACTCTGTGTGCCTTGAAGGTTCGGATCACCGGGAAGCTGGTATTGATGGCTGAAATTGAGGCTTGAGACTGGCACGTTCAGGTTATCTCCAGAGGTCTAGCGTAAAACGATTTGGATTTTGGTGCATTCCTGAATCTAGTTTCTTTTACTTTAGCCTCTCATCTTTTCTGATCCTAGCTCGTGGACCCGCCAAAGGTTTGTTGGCGAGTCAATTCTTCCGCAGGTCGTTCACATTAGATTCATGTCATCGTAGGGTTTTTGAGGAGACTTACGTTAAAAGTTAAAAGACTGTTAGCTTAAGTAAAGTAGCACCGGAGTTACTTCTTGCTTGCTTTCTCACTGTAAAGTAATTCTGTCATCTGGAGAGGATTTGAGAGATCTTTGCGCTCAGATGAAATGAATGAGAATTTGAATTTTGTGAGAGAAAATCTTTTCCGATTAGGTAGTTTCGACACGATTCCGTCTCGAAATAAGTCTGGTGAAGTCTTGCAATGAACTTGCGATATACTAACGAGAAGGCAACGAGGAGAAAGATGAGGTTTTCTTTTTGTAGACGATATTAACAAGGAACTATTTCCGTTAGTTTTTATTCCTATGAGCATATGCCGGTCCGGCCGTCAATTCCAATTCCACTCCCTGACAGAACCGTCTGTCTTGATGTCTGTCCGGCGTTCGAGTCGATTCGAAGCCTACTCGCCACTGTTCCAACGGTAAAACCCCTACGAGAAAACCGAAGTACCCCTCGATCTCTTCGACAAATGTGTTTTTATCCTTCCAGAAGATTGTCATTTTCCCTAATGACTGGTAGCGACTGCCTTACATTGGCCAGCTTCTCGGATTGTCCGACGCCCAGAGGGATTATAAGGGCAACACGAGTTTGCAGGCTACTTTGTCGTGGATATACCAACACGGTCTCATGTCGTCCAAAACCTTTGTGCTAGGCATGTTAGATAAGTTCCTTAAGGTCCCTAAGTTGGGCCATTTCCCAGGCCGCGATACTGCTGACCGTATGAAGCATCCGGCCGTTGAACACCATAAGCCTGAAGAGAGATCACCTTCTGTGGTGAGGATCGTCCATGCTGGTGCCAAGGTCGAGGTGTACTTCATGGCAATCCCTGCCGGCAGGATCATGGAGAAGTACCCTTCGCATTGCATCACCACGCCTGAGGTGTTCCGACGGCCGTGGGACGCGGTCGTGAAGCCGGATGAGATCCTTGCCCTTGGGAAGAAGTATTACGTTGTGCCTCGCCAGACCGTCAAGAAGCTCCGACGGAGGATACTCAAACCGAGTGTTGTCAGCCCCGGTGACAGCAACCACACGAGGAACGAAGTCTCCCTAGACAGCGGGAGCGAGACATATACCAAATTGTCAGCGGACTCAACCGACGCAAGCGACACGAGCGGCGGTTTCAGAACCACGGGTAGGAGGAAGGTTGGAACTAAGAAACGGGTCAGGTTCAGGGGGATAGACGAGAGTCTCAGGAGAAGATCACCGCCGGAGATGAAGAAGACACATGAGGACGAAGAAGACGAAAGCGCCAAAGTGCAGAAACCTCAGACTCATGGTAAGAGGAAGGCAAAGCTTCACTCACTGACATGGCAACCATCGCTTGCCGCCATCACCGAAGCTCATGAATGACTTCTCTTAATCGTGTATTTCACTAATGATTTAGTCTCGCTAATTGAGTGTTAAACGAAGCTCTCAATCCCTTCCATACAAATTCTATGTTCTTCGAACTCTAACAATAAACTATTCTTGCTTTTGCGTACTAACCATTTGGGTCGTTCTGTGTATAAATCACTTGTTTTTGAGGCTGTAATGGATTTGGTCCTAGTGGCGTTACCCACCAGACCTGCAAAGTTTTTGAGGCTGCAGATTTGAAGTGTTGGGGCTACCTCATTCTCATTGTATAGATCTGCAGGTAGATGGGATACACCCAAATCTCTTAAATTCATCAGAATCACCCCCGACTCGAGAATCGTCTTTAGCATTGAACCATGTTGCAGTTGAGGTTGGATCATTGGTCGCATCCTCTCAAAAGGCTTGTTTTTCGCACAATTTCCTACTGTACGTATCACAAATCAGTCACATGATCATCCCTTTCTGCTTCGGGCAAGAAGGGCGACCTGCACAAGGGACAGGTGATGTTCCAGTACACCATCCACTTCTCTAGACACTTCATGTGGAAAATATGTCCACAAGGCAACTCGTTGATCTTGCACTGTGGTGAGAATTCCATCAGGCACACCGAGCAGTCCCACACCCGTCCACGTGCATTGGACTGTTCACTATGGCCACGACACAGCATGTCGAAGCGAACGGTCTTTGTCTGGGTTTGGAGCAGGTACATGTATGATTCTGAAGCCCCGTTCCGTTGTCCTGACTCCTGACTCTGAGGTTGATTGGAGTCTGAGGAACCATGCTAGGGGTGGTGGAGTCCTATCAATTCGAGGATGCCCCAGATCAGCGATTTGAAGACGGAGATGGAGAGGGCTGCATTCACAAGGAGTATGCAGAGCATCCCCTCGGAAGGCGCAGGAAGGCTTGACAGACCCATGGTTCGACCTCATTAACCAACCAACAGGAAATCCCAAACAGCACCCCGATGGTTTGTATCGAAGAGAGCAGGCGGCCTTCAAACATTCACTGTCTTTTCTGTTCTACCCTGCAGAAAGCCGAGAGGAAGCAAAGTTCCAGATTATTGGAAACTCCAGAAAACAAAAAAAGATGCAGACTTTTTCTACTACCCATCAATCATCACCACAGAAACAGAGGATTACAGAAACTGGGTGACACAACAATCCACCTCCCCAACAAAATTGGAAAAAGAAACCATCTCACTGACAGTGACTCAGAAACATCATCCTGCTGGCAATCATATACCCCAAGAAAGTGGGTTGGGGGGCAATCCAAACTCCAACTGCGAGAGCTTAAAAAGCTGAATGGGATCGGCTCAAGTTGGGATGAGATTGTGGGAAGTGCAGATTTCCATTTGTATGGAAAGAAAGATACGAGAGGAGATTACCCGGCTATTCAAAACAAGGATATGTGGATTAGGCTTAGCCAGCCGCCAGACTGATTGGTGAAAGTTTTCTGCTTTCATGACAAGTGGGATTGAATCCCCCAAGAAAAACGATTTTGATGATAAGGGCAAAGACAGTCGGTGGACGTTATCGGCGTGCCTTCGGCAGACAGAAGTCTGCGACTTTCACTTCCATCAGATCAGAAATATACAGTCCCCACACTGCAAAAAATCTCGGTTACTGATACAGTACCATGTTAAGGATCACGGCCTTAAACAGCAAACTGTACAAGCTACACAGCCGCCCCATCTGACCGTATTGCAGCCCGAGCTTCGTATCAGCAGTAGGCCACAGACTGTAGCGCACAATCGGCGACACAGAAAACGCCACCAGAAAAGCCCGAAATTCACTCCGGGATGATGTATATAGCTTTGCTACAAGCAATGTGGTTATAGCAGGACTTGAAGCTAAAGAACCGTAGTTCCTTTGACAGAAAGAAGTCCAGCGCCAAGAATCCGGGTGAACACAGAATACTAGGAGTATTCCTCTCGTGCGGTGCAGGTCCACCCTTCTCTTAGACTGCATGCTCGCAGTTCGTCGCTCGTTCATCTGTCTTCAACTTTGCCACTGGATTACGTCAGTACATCTTAAAGACTCTTCTCTTTACACTTGTCTCCTCTGGAGTGGCGGCTGCAAGAGAAATGCAGCTTGTCACCATGCATGAAAGGAATCATGCTAATTATACCTGTGTCGGGTGGTGCGGCCAGACCCTTTCGTATAATTTTCTTTTTAGAAATAAAATTCCGGAGGCCATTTGTTTCCTTCTCCGAGTATAGTTTTAAAGATGTACTACTCTCAGCAGCTTCGTGTTTGGCTCAGCGGATCATAGTCATATGCCTCTCCTGCTTTAACAAAACGTCCCTTCACTCGCTTTCTCACATCAGCCCGGGCTTTCCGAGATTCATATCTCACTCTCTTTTCAAACCTGCCGACGGTTAAGATTTAAGCGATAAGACAGTTGAAATAATGGCTTCGAGGCATGTTCATCTATGGTTCTACATATTCTTGCATTCACTGACAGCACATCAGAAAATTTACGGTCAAACAACTTACTTGCGGGTCTTCTTTTTGTCCTTATAACGCATCACAGCATTGCTCCTGTTTGCGGATTGATGTGAAGCCTCAGCACTGTGGGGACCCCAAGGGGGCTCTCCCATGAGAAGCACGGAAGAAGCACCACAATCTTGATAATCAGCAGCACTGCTTTCTCCAGTAACGGCAGAGAATGAAACACCCGAATGGGCAGGCCTTGAGGAAAAACAAAGGATAGGTTCTGTTTTCGAACTCATCATGGACTCTCCTGAGGCTGCACTGCAAGCTTGTTGCGTGGAAGAAACTTTTCCGACAGATGACCCCTGCAATATTAGCCAGGAAAGTATCCATCAAAATTCTCATTTTGTTTTTCTATAAGTGAGTCCATCAAATTTTATCTGCATAGGATTCGATACGAGCAAGGTTGAGAATTAGTAAATGGTACGATGACGGCAGGTTATACGCATTCTAAAGCCATATTTGATCGGAATATAAACTGCAAGCACATACCTCCGCAACCTGAGAACCACGATAGCTGGAATCTGCAGCTGAAACTTCCTTTGCACCAAAAAGGCTGTCAAGTCCGCCATTCTCAAAGAGCTCTTCCGGGTTATTCAGGGTTAAACCAAAGAGTTCTTCAAACTTTTCAAAGTTCAAATCCATTTCATCCATCAACAGTTCATTGTACAAACTCTCGCCCTCGCATACCCCAGGAGTTGCAGGAGGGTAGCCCTATAAATTCACAAAGAGACAGTTCAAAACAGAGACCTTAGGTAGAATTTCAATCACATAACGACTAACAACTGCAATTGCCTACCTTATGCAATGATGGATTAGCAGTAGAAGTGGGCTGGCTCAAAGCGGCTGAGGTGGATTTTGACAATGGAATCAAAGACGAACCTTCCAAACAATTGGCTCCATCAACTTCCAATACAGAAGATGCACCTTGGCTCACCTTGCTTTCACTGATGCTCATCGACCCTAGGCCCTGCTCACAGACAGATTCTTGGATAGAAGGTAACTCTAGCACAAAGGACCAGATTGAAGACAGTTCTGCAGCAGAAGGGCATCCATGGTAACAACTAACGGTCTGCCTCTTGTGAGTTGAAGCCGAAGTGGAGGTGCCATGACCCATCCAATCACAATTCTGACAAAGCGATATCCTCTCTTCAGCACATCTCACAAGAGCAGGCTGCGAATTGCATCTTTCACATATCAGCGTTCGTGAATGGCGCCTTGACAAAGCGTTGGCCGAGTGGACATTTCTGTCACACGATAAGCACAGACAGGCAGCATCGGACTGGCAATACACCATGGATCTTTGCTCCCCACAAAAGTCACACATGTACCCCATCTTTCAGCCGGATTTTTAAATGGGAACCTTTGAGTATCGACAGAGAAAACCGTGGGAGCTTCTACGGCAAGATAAAGGTCAAATCTTCTCCAGGTACCCGCGACCACTCCGATCCCATGTCTCGCCGAGGTTTACAACTCTGCAGAGTGTTGCAGGAAATTTTGATCAAAAATCAAACGAACAATAACCAAGAGATTGATTCCCCGCCAATCCTTCCCTTTCAGCTTCAATGATCATACAGGTTTTCTAACGGATGAAACGGATTGAAACTCACAAGTAAACAAGGCAAGATGAATGATTTTGACCCAAAACCCATCGACAAATGTCCAAAAAACAAAAGAAAAGGGAAACGCTCATCGGCAGATTCTACGCAAGCAACTCCCAGAAATTCCCGTCCACGTCCACGTCCACGTCCCCCAGTTGTTCAAACCCAGAGAAAAGTGTCTTGCTCACTTTAGATTGAGCATCTAATGGCAAACTTTACTCCTCGAGAGTCCACCGCTGAGGCTTTCCCAAACACAAAACCCAAGAAGAACCCCCGCCGCCAAACCAAAATATCAATTCCAAAACTTCCACGAAATCCCCCCCCCCCCTCTCTAAACCAAAACAAAAACCAGACACCCCAACCAATCGCCAGACAGCTGAAAAGAGAAAATAGACTGCACAATAATCACCCCTTTTGAGCTAGAGAGAGAGAGAGAGAGAGAGAGAGATCAAACAAACCTGACAGAAAACTTTCATCGACGCGCACAAAAAAAAGAATCTAATAAGAGAACAAAAAAACAACAGGGATAGACTTGGGCTCACCGGAGGAAAGTGGGGGGGGGGGGGTGTCGAGATCGGAAGGGAGATCGCTGATCGTAAACGGAAGAGGGAGAGAAAGGGAGGCGATGATCTGGGGTTGGAATTCCGGAAGAAGGCGGTGGGGGGAGACACTGTAGAAACAGATAGCAAAAAGCGACGCAGAAAAAGCAACACTTTTTCAAGTATGGAGAAGGGTAACGTACAAGAAAGAAAGAAAGAAGAGGACGATGGATTGGATTGGGTTTTGTGGTGGGGGCAAATGTGTCCGTAGTGAAGTGATTGTTTTTTTTTTTGGTGTGACGTAAGTAGTAACCCTTCGCTTTTTCAGTTCTACGAGAGAAATAGTAGTGTGAGTGAGGGACAGACAGGCAACACTTGTCAGATGCTGTCGTTGTCTGAAATTGAAAGACCATTGCTAATTACAATAATGAAGGGATGATTAGGTTTCGGACGTGTTACTCGAAGAATTATTAATGAATCAATTCATCGATTTTGGTATCCGTTTTGATTTTATGTCTACACTTTTATATTAAATTTATCATATTATTTTAATTAATCATTATTCTAATTAATCTAAAAACTTCAAATATTATTACAATTAATTTAAAAAAACTCGAGCATTATTCTAATTAATTTAAAAAAACTCGAGCATTATTCTAATTAATTTAAAAAAAACTACAGCATTATTTCAATCAATCTAAAAATACTTCAAGCAAAGTGATTAAGGGTACGATGGATTTGAATATTCGAGAGACTTTGTCAGCAACCATATAATTACGCACAAAATTGTTAAATATAAATAAAAAATATTTATATAAATAGAGAATAAATATTATATTAAAATTATATATTAAAATATATTATGTCATATTTTAGGTTCTTTAGTTTGTTTCAAGGTAAGGATCTGGAACCGTATGTGCCGGTTTTTAAAATTTAGAACATATAACCTAACCGGTTTATTCGAGAACCTATACTGACATCGACCATGTGGTACCGGTTCTAATCGATTGTCGATTTTACCCAAAACCTACGCTCACCCTAATATCAACTTAATAAAATAATAAAATAACATCAAAATTCTTTTTTTTTTCTGTCCCATTTTCATGATTTTTTCTACTAATTCATACTCGAATATGACACATAGTAAGTGTTTTAATTAAAGTGACTGCTTAAAAGCGAATCCAAACTTACAATCACTTGAATCAATTATGATAACAATAAAATTATTAGTATGATTAAGAAAAGCATCGGGGGGTGCCATAATTTTAGGCGTGGCCGCAACCTCGACATCATTTTAGGGCACGTGAATTTCACCAAACAAAATCTGGCAAAATTATAACAAAAAAGACATTCTTAGGGTGTACGAAAATGTCGCATGCTGCTAATACAACGGACGTAAATTGGTTTTAGCAGGGAACGAACGACGTCGCTCCACCTACGTAAATTGGTTTTAGTATGGAATCACGTCGGAATTATCTCCCGGTTTATGTACACATCTACGGATCGCCTCAGCTCTGCGGTAGAGTTCCTTCTTAAGCTACTCCACCCTCCATGCATACAGGAAGAGGCAGAAGTCGGGTTGTCCGGTTCCGCCCGTGCTGCGTACGCTGTGATATATGCTCCCGATGCTGCTATCGCTATCGCTCCCTTGGCTACTCCCATCCTTGTCGCTTTCCGGCTCCACCAACCCGGGCTTGAAGACGAAGAGGCCGTGGCCCATCCCTGGGCTCTTGAATAGCCAGTCGTGGACGTCCCAGAACACCTGGACTGGCTGCCTGTTCACCGTGATCGTCTGGTTCCCCCTGAATTTCCAGTTCAAGCTCTTTACATGGATTACCGAGACGCCGTCTATGTGAATCCACATTTCCGGTTCCCGTTGCCCTCCGACCGTGCTCTCCACCCTTATGTCGTGCTCCTTGGCCCTCTCGTAGAATCTTGCCCTAG
Source organism: Melastoma dodecandrum (assembly GCA_029817715.1). Taxonomy (NCBI): domain Eukaryota; kingdom Viridiplantae; phylum Streptophyta; class Magnoliopsida; order Myrtales; family Melastomataceae; genus Melastoma; species Melastoma dodecandrum. The sequence continues at coordinate 7,087,883 of JARUPY010000606.1, forward strand.
TGGCGAAGCTCTTCTTCCCAAACACGTTCTCCTTCTTGTAGACGATGAAGGCATCGAGCAAAGCTGGCCGCGACTTTGTCCTCTTGTATGCTTTCTTCTTGTAGTCCCCCAACAGCAACACCACCTCCTCTTCCGACACGAGGGCGACGTAATAATCCGAGCACGGCTCCGAGCTTCCGGAAAATTTGGCCGACCGGAGATCCCAATAAACATCGACCCTGTTCGACTCCACCTCGAACGACTTGTACCCCTTCTTGCTCCAGAAATGCCAGGGCTTGAGGTCGATCTTGGAAGCGTAATGGAAATCGCCTTCGAGGCTGTCCACCACAATGCTCAGAGAATGATTCATCAGGTTCTTCGACCACACTACCGCGACTTTATGCCAATAACCCGAAATGTTAGCCTGGTAGGCAAGGGTCACCGTGCTGTGAGCCGTCTTTATTGTTACAGGATCCCCTAATACCCTCTCGCCGAGAACCGGAACCGAGTTCGAATGCAAAGCCGCCCAGTTCTTACGTTCCAAAGACATTGTCCACTCCCTTACCCTGGTCTCCACATCCGAAGAAAATCCCCGACAATCATAAAGCACGACTCATTCCCACCAAAGAACAGAACACCCGAAATCTAACCCTGGCCACAGGACCATCAACAGATACAACCTTCGACAAACGAAAGGCCGGCCGCATTCAACACAATTAACCAGGAAACGCAGACAGAGGGCAGAAGGAAATGGGGGGCAAAAGGAACACCAGAACAATCCGTTCTTTTCTGGTCACAAGGCAATGAGTTGTATGTGGACATCAACAAATGGAAGGTGCTTTCTTTCTTCCTTTCCTCATTCCCGGCTAGTTCTTTGCTATTTTTGTGAGCTTGTTAAAATAATAATAATTATTTCTTCTCCTCCTAACACCTATTTTTGAACCTTTCCCTCTTTACAGAAAAACATTCTGCCCAACCCCAACACAAGTTTTCGTTCCTGTGTGCAACATGATATACGAGAAGCCAACGATATTGTAATTTGCTCCCAGAACAGCATATGGGTGATGATGCCCCGTTCTGGCTTCTGACTCCACAAATTCAGTTCCTTGGATGGATGCCATTCTAGCAGGTCATCCCGGGAGTGGTCGAAATAAGAAAACCAACATACCCTCATCAACTGTAGCAGCGGCAGGATGTGGTTCCGCCGGAAGTTGACCTTGGCAGAGCGGGTTTTTTCTGACCACCGATTGTCTTTGATGGCCACGCCGCTAAGACCAAAGTCTTGAGGTAAGTGGTGGTTAGACTGTCGACTTGATTTTGTTGGCCAGAGCAATTTGATGGATCTACAGCCCTGGGATCATGAATCTGTGGGTACCCAGAATTAACTGCCTGCAAATCCACTGAGATACCACCTCCAGGAATCCAGGGACCACTGCAGCGGGCAACATGCCAGGGGCATTAAACTGCGTACTCCTCGCAGGTCCAAAATGTGGACGCAGATAGACACTTCCTATTGGGTTGTTATATCTTGCAACTGAGGAAACATGTCAGGTCCTCACATTCCGTCTGAAATTGCACCCATCTGGCTGGAGGACAATGAGTCCAGGAGAAACCGTCCTTATGGCATAGAGAGGGTTCTCTGACTGCCTCTGGCCTACACCATGAAAGGTGTCATCGAGAGACCGGTTGCCTCTTGGAAAAACTGGCTGCCTCACCACATGATTTTGGAAGATGGTGGGCAAATCATATCCATATTGCAGAGTCTGACTAGATGGATGATGAATTGCTGGTCTTGAGACGAAACTTTGCAGTGCTAGGTTGGCACATCTTGGTGTATTTACGGGAAGTATAGTTTCACCTGACGGATAAAATATCAATTGAGGGGACCCAGGATTTGGATTTGGCAGAGTCGAGTTGGCAGCTGAGTGAGTCTATACTCTTGGGATGTATATTTTGATCGGCCAGAGGCGCCATGGCCAAGGGCATTCAGGCCTGCACTTTTATCCAAATTGAACTCCTTTCTGTGAACTTTCCTGTCTCCATACTTGTCAGTACCATGGCAATTGTCAGAATTTGACACACCTGTGCCCCAGTAGATGCACAGTGCATGCGAATCACGGACATAACAATGGCACTGCATCACATTGTTTACCACAGTTAATGAAATGTTGACGGCAAATAACATACACCTAAAAGCGGTTCACGTCATGGGAACCAACTAACCAGATCGCAATGCTCAGCATGAGGGGTTGTGTTAAAAGGGAACTTATGTGCCAGGAACGAGGGTAATCCCTACATGCAACCTGCAAACAACATCAGAAGATTGAGAATCCGCAAATGCAATCCATTCACCTTTGTATTCCAGAATAATCCCCCTCGTCATATTCAATTTCACGAAACTCCTATGACATTGCAAATGAAAAAAGCCATAACATTGGGAAGCAAAATTACTACTGGAAACTTTTTAACACAAGTTCTCACAGATAATTGCGAGAAAACATATATCTAACTGGAATCACAAAAGAAGATGTTGAGAGTTCCATTTATAAAGAATTCGCGGTTGGGAATGACGATTTCCCCACACTTGGAGAAAAAATTCAAATAGGGACCAGAACTCGTTGAGAACAACAATTTTTAAAATCTAATTAGGATAACGATTTCTTTTGTAAATTGAACTTGTTTCTAGCCGTGATTTCTCGACTTATTTGGGAAATTTTGGAACTTTGTACCTTAAATGATAAATTATTTTGCGGGTAATGTCAATGGGGAACTAAGCTATTGTTGCTGGTATCTTTTCAAGGTTTCAAGACTTAATCAACAATGGGGGTGGAGAATTTCCCTGGAATGTGTTCCATCCACATTCTAACAAAAACATTGCATAAGAATACAATATGGGGGCTTAAGACTAAAGTTTTTAGCAGCCGATCCAAGAATCTACCCTACCACAAGCCCATCCTAGACTATAACGCACGGTTCAACTTCGTCGTTAACAACGCAGGAATGCTCTTGTCTACTTTCATGGCATGCTTGTAGATATTTCTGCGGGCTTTCCAGTTTTCATCCTTATCATTGGCATTACAATGGCCAAAAAGCCCTGTGCCCCATCTTGTGCACGGTGCAAATGAATCACAAACGTAACAATGGCACTGCATTGCAATCAGGGAGGTCTTAAGTAGGGATTATATGTGAAAAGATAGGCCCAGAAATAAATCAAGTGGCAGGAGCCACAAACCATATCGCAATGCTTCTCGTGGGGGGTGGTACTGAAAGGGAATTTGGCGCAGTCATACCGAGCGTGAGGGTAGTCCCTGGAGGCAACCTGCAAACGATGTCCAGATACTTAGAAGTGATTAGTGAAATGAAACTCGGTAACAGCCTTTTGAAATCAGCCCGAGTTGTTGCATCAGACTAGCCCCAGTTGCATGGGCTAAGCTGCCAACAATCACTGGCGGCGAATATAATTGATACCCAAGTGATGCTGAACTATTGATTTGATTTGCCACGTCTCGTATTCAATCTAAGACTTCATTTCCCAAATTGTCAAGCCACCAACATTTGCGTCTTTCCGATTTCCCGCCGACATGACATCACAAATATACTAACACAGACAATACTGAAAATCAGTCAAGAGAAAGCCACTCGGTACCTGTCCCTTCTCAGCAACCACCAGTACATCATCGCATGGCAAGCACCGGACTAAAACCGGCTCACTGGGATCTTTATCCAGGACCAAACAATCATCGTCGTCATTACAATCCACCTTCGGGTTTCTCGACTTCAATTTGGGAATGAACTCCCCGATCATCACAGCGTCTTTGTCGTCATTGTCATTGTTTGCAGCCAAACCCCGGTCTCCCTCGGGCAGCGACGGACTCGCCCTACTGAGGCCTCTCCTCGCCGCAACCACTGGTGAGCCCTCGTCTGAACTCACATAGATCACAACCGGCGAGGCCTTCCCGCTAAGGTCCGCGTCGGTATCACGAATCATCGAATTAACCGATGGCAACGCTGTACTGAACGCTAGACTTTTCTACAAATCTAAATCCCCTTTCTACCAAAAAAAAAGGGATGGCAAGCGAAGAAGACAGAGCAAGGGCAACCCAGAGAATCAAAAGCAAATCTTGATCGGTTCTTTTGGAAGAAAGAGGGGGGAGAAAAAGAGAGGGAAATCGGGCGAAGCCCTTTCGGATTTGAATCGGAGAGACGAGAGCTTCTGGTTGGATTCGATTTCGAGGGGGAATCGGCCTTGGGTCACTTATTCAGCCCATGATTGGAATCGCGGTTCAAAGCCTAACTCAGCCCACTCCGACCAGAACCCCCTTCATGTTTCGTGCTCTGTCCCCGGCGAGACCGGACAAGGTTGTCTGGTCGGACTAAAATAGTCAAAACGTCATCCATGGCGGCGACGGCAGCGGCAGCGACAAAATTGACGACGCTCCCCATCTCTTGCCCCCTCTTCGTCCCCTCTTACCGACCCAGAATCGGGACCGTCACCGCTGTTTTCCCTCGTGTCAAAACGAGCTCCCTCTCTTCGACCTCGGCCTGGGCACGCCGCGGCCCGACGATCTCGAGGCGCGCTTCTTCATTCCTCGTCCGGTCTTCCATTGCCGGCCTGTCAGAGACCGCTCCTAAATCGTCCGAGGATGAGTTCCCTGCTGCCGCGGCCGTGTACGCGACTTACGACGGAGATGGCGAGCTCCAGTTCATCGGAATCTCGAGGAACGTCGCGGCCAGCGTCGCCGTTCACAAGAAGTCACTCCCCGACCTCTGTCGCTCCATCAAGGTTTATTTATTTTCGAATTCTTCTTATTCCCTTGGTTTAATTTGAGGTCGTTACCTTTGTCGAGCCATCTTGTGTGGAATGATTTGAGGTGAATGAGAGGAGTCTGACTAGACAAGTCCATCCCATGGGTCGCTGATTCATTTCGAGCATCGGTAGGCCGAATTCCGTGATGGGATGCTTGAAAATGGCGAAGCTAAAGGCTGGAATGGTTGTCATTTGGATTCGGATAAATAGGACAGTGCATTGGCCTTGTGATTATCGATGAGGTCGAAATCGGATCATTATTGCTGCCGATAAAGCAAGCACCTTGGCCCTTTGATAATTGAGAGAACAGGTTGAAGGAAATCCGAATATGATTAGTCAGACATGTTCGCCGACATAAGTGTTGAGAATAAATGTATTGACATTTCCTTGAATGGCGAATTTGCATGGAATCATATGCCATATCGACGTTCTATACTGTGTTTTGCATCTGAATCTCTGTAATCTCGCAAATGGAGCGGGAAAACGGGGTTCACAATGTCATCTGGGTTAAATAGCAGAAGGCAGTCGACGCAATGGGTTGCATTTCATTTTCTGCTGTTAATTACAAGCTTCGAGTCTCATTTCTAAAAGAATTGTGAATCATCTGACTGGTTGGATATTGGTGGCAATTTGTAGGTGGGTATCATAGACCAACCCGACAAAGAGACTCTCACACAAGCCTGGAAGTCCTGGATGGAGGAATACGTGAAATCCACCGGAAAGGTGCCACCGGGTAATGAATCAGGCAATGCGACATGGATGCGACAGCCACCGAGGAAAAAGCCGGATCTTCGTCTCACCCCAGGTCGTCACGTGCAGTTGACTGTTCCGTTAGAGGAACTGATCGACAAGTTAGTGAAAGAGAACAAGGTTGTCGCTTTTATCAAAGGTTCGAGAAGCGCCCCTCTGTGTGGGTTCTCTCAGAAGGTTATCGGCATACTAGAAAGCGTAGGGTCTGATTATGAGAGCATCGATGTGCTGGACGAAGAACACAATCCCGGATTGAGAGAGACGCTGAAGACATATAGCAATTGGCCAACGTTCCCTCAGATCTTTGTGGATGGCGAATTAGTTGGTGGTTGCGACATTCTGACTGTCATGCACGAGAAGGGTGAGCTTGCAAGTTTGTTGAAGTCATAGTTGGATGTTAAGAACACATTCCTTGGTTGAGGACAACGATTTCCCATTTCACAATCGAATCCAGAGAGATGTTGCATCTGAAATAGTATTTTGTGATGTATTCTTAGACCTGCTACTTCGAAAGTGGCCCCGTTAAGGAGCCAGCCATACTGAAGTGATATAAACACATCCCTTGAGAAATTTCTAAAGAAACTAAGCCAAAAGATCACGGGATCAATCATCAGATTGAGAAATCTGGAGTTACAGGTAGTCATCCTCCTTCAATAGTAGTAGTCGGAGGTGCATCCTCCTACAAGCTAACATCATTTGTCCTCCTCCTCATCATCGGATTTAGCAAAGACGGGTTCAGGCTGGGTTTGTGCATATGCTGGAGCAATGAACTTTGGTTCTTTTGCAGCAGCGTCGGCGTACTTCAGTATAGCTTCTCTAGGATCTTCCTCCATCCACGTCTCCTTAAGCATACCTCCTTGCTGCAAATCAAGTCACGCAACTATGTTTAACAAACAGGGGTTACAAAGATATAAGCTAGGAAGAGGAGAGGAGCCTTGAGATAGCACTTGCCTTGAGTAAGTATTGTGTGAGCAAGCTTCCCGAGCTTGTACCAACTCTTCCACCATGTCCAGGCCCTGTTATAGGGAGCTCTGGCTTGTGAGCTTTTAGAGGGTCCTTCAAAATCTTCTCTCGTTGGCGCTTGCGACTTGGCTGATCCCTAAACAAGGGCAGCGCGTGAGGATTGTGGATGACAGGCTGGAGCTCGAAATCGTCCACGGACTTCTTCCTTGGAGCGCGCGCAACACAAACCAGGGCTCCTCTTTCACTTATGGTTGGATCATACAATACATGAGTCCCTCCTTGGCTTTTATCCCCGGAAGTTGCAAAAATCTAAGTCGAATCAAGATGGAAAAGCAATGATCAAGTATAGAACAGATATATAGAAAGTACACGTGACTGCAAACACATTACCTGGTTCAGTTTAGCATGCCAATAGCATCGTACTACACTGCTAGTGGGGGAGATCCCTATCTTGGCAACAAGTTCGAGTTTCACTAAATCAAAGAAGCACAACAAGCCTCCAACAGTTGACCCCTTCTCCACAGAAGTCCCGGTCATGATCAATTGTTCGTCAGGACTAAATGCAACATTTGTTTGAGCATAATTATTTGGAAGCTCTTCAAAAGCCTTAAGTGGCTTTTTCATCTGACGTAAATCCCAAACCTAGCGTAACCAATTGAACAAGAACTGTGAGAGTGTGCTATAGCGTTGCTGTGGATGACTAAATACTGTAATAAACATGCAAAAATTACCTTAAGTGAACCATCAAAGCTTCTTGAAAGCAAAACATTACCGTCACTGGAGAACTTCAACCCAGTTATATCATCGGAATGAGCCTTCTCAACATAAATGTCGGGCCTGCTTCCCCATCCTGGCTTAAGGTTCCAAATCTAAAAATGAAATAAAGCAGGCTCAAAATATTGAACGGATAACATGGACTTAGTCAGAGATGCATCATCGACACAACACAAATTTGTTTCCAAACAAATTACCTGCATTGAACCATCTCCTATGCCCCCGGCGATACATTTTCCCTCGCGGTCCCATGTGCATGTGGTAACTGCTACTCTACCGGGCCTCGCAAGCTTAGGTTTAATGACCTACCCACAAGCATTTTATACAAAATAAGAGCCACTAATTTGTAATGGAAGACATCCTCAAAGACAAGTTCATTTAATTTATCTGCACCTTTTCACTTTTGAAGCCCCATAATCAATTGCTAATTCTGCTAGGGAAATTACTCATATACCTGCTTTTGACTTTTGAAGTCATTGACATCCCATATCCGGAGAGAACCATCTTCAGAAGAAGTAAGAATTGTCTCCTTAGCTTTGGGATGCCATTCTCCCCACGTCAACCCCGTGATGTGTCCCTTTGTATTCTTCAAATCACGAATGTACATATCTCCTTTCATGAACTCGCCCAACGAGAGGCCATCACGGTCATAAATCTGCAATTGATGCAATGCCAAAGTTAAGAAAACTTCTCCCAGCTATCACTTCTTTAGTGTGTAATGGAAGCATAAGAACAAACATAAAGCTACCTTAGCTTGAGCAGAACCAGTCACGCACAGGAATCTGTCTGAGGTGGGACTCCAGCTTAGATTGCGAACTTGATGACCTTCAAATGGCTCCAGCTCTCTGAATGAGGCTAAACGTGAATTCATCCCTTGAAAATCGTACATCCGCACGGTGTAATCGTAACTGCCAGAGAGGACTCTGGAACCAGAGTGGTCGATCGCTAATGATGAAACAACCTGTACCAAAAAGATACTACTTCAAGAGTCCAACATCTAGAACCATTCCGACGCAAATGTGAGAAAGAACTGCACCCGACCCAAATCAAATTGAGAGCTGTATATTCCTTCCTAGGCACATCATTATATACACATCTCAAGAACTCTAAATCGGCGGAGATTCACACAAAAAATGATCACAAGCTCGGAGAGGACCTTGGAATGGCCCTTTAGCACGATCTCATTGCTCATGGGAATCCTGTACCCACCACCCCCCTCCGCCCCCCACCCATCACCGTCGTCGGAATCCTCTTCCTCAGCCGCGGAACCACCGGACGGCCGTGGCGGCCCAATCATCCCATCCCCACCATCGCTCTCCTCATCTCCACTAATAGCAGCCGGTGGCGGAGGCGGTGGCCCGACGAAATCCCCATCATCATCACCGCTACCCCGACCAACATCGGCCTTACCAGGGTAATTGGCACCAAGAGAGCCAGTAGCGGCCGGCGTCGCGGCGGACTGTCGGCGAGTGGCGTTGTGGATGACCTCGAGGGGGGTCTGGGATTTCGGCTGCTTCCCGAAGGTAAGTGGAAACTCCGCCCTGATTCCCTCGTAAATCTCCGCCTCCTCCACCGCGTCGTCGCCCATCTGTCCTTCGCCTCACGGCCGCACTCGAGTTGGTTCGAACAGCACTCGCGGCCAAAACCCGACGATTGAAATTCTTTCTTCCGCCGTGAGCGCCGCCACCTGCCCTGCCCAAAAGGCATGAGCGCCGACTTTCTATATGGGCTGGGCCTTGGCATGTGGGTCAGCCCAATTTAACTGGACACGGCATTCAAATACAGTAATAACACAAATCACTAGTTAAATGAGTCAGAGTGATATGTTTGTATTTGAAAGTTAATTTTCAAAAGGATAATTTTTTGATATTTTCAGTTGATTAAACATATTCAACTGATGAAAAAATAATTATCAAGGGCTTACTTCAATAATTATTATTATTTATTCAAGTTGTGATTTATGAAGATGATCTATCTAAGCATGTCCGGGAATGAATAATGCGTGGGATATATGGATGTATATTACTTAACCTCTTTTTTAAAGGTAACCAACCCATTAACTCTTTAAAAAAAAATAAAAAAAATTAGAAGAAATCAAGATTTCTCTCGTCTCGTCTATTAACAATGGTTGCGTTGGGGGGTGGGAAATAATATCCGGTTTGAGATTTGGTTGGGATTTAATTAGGAACTAAAACCATGTGGCCAATCCACTAATTGCAATATTCATCCCAAGAGAATAATAATTCTTTATTAGACCGCGCAAAGTAACCCCGAATAGATAATATAAACAAATTTTTTTTTTTTGGGCCGAGGGGAGAATAACATATTATCGAGAGGAGAGGAGAGGAGTAGACGTGTCGCACAATGACCTGGTAATGTTGCATGTGGTCTAACCAATTTGCATGCAGACCAAATGTGGATAATCCCTTCGTCCCAAATGGCATTCCCCACTTTCGCCACAGATTCTTGCTGTTTGTTAAATAAGGAAATGACGCGTAAGATTACCTTCTTTTTTCCGCCACTTTTCTTTTATGAGGTGGATCCACGTCTTGTTAGCTTTTGATCATGTGGTATGTATGGACTTGAAGTGGGTCTTCCCCACTTGTCTAAAATATTAAGCTTAACATTTTTTTCTAGCTTTCTTTACAATCTCGCTCCGCCCCGTCCATATTTATCACATCTTAGTAAAATTTATTGTTCAGTAAAGTTACATATTTTAAATCAATAAGGAGACAAAATTAAGATTATTTTTATCAGTAAAAAAATACTCAGAATTCGAATCCATCCCAAATAGTTTAGAATATCTCATGTACAATCCAAACACCATGGAATAATAATTTATCCACTCAGAGAGAATAATAATAATAATAATAATAAATATTATCTTTTTTCTTTAAGTCGTACTCATACATACCCAAACAATTTGGAAACTAACAGCAACAAACTCGTACTCGTGTATACTTTAAAATAAGGTTAAAGATATTTTTTAAAAATTTGTCACTAATACTTTTAAATTTAAAGTTTTATGAATTATTTGGCTAATTTTGAAGATTATTGTGCTATTTCGTGAAATGTTTTCTTGGACTAAATTTATTTTTGGAACAAAAAGCTACAGCATAATTTTCATATGTTAATAATATTCTTATATTCTAAAGATGTAGCAGCAGCATATGCTTAACATTATTTCCCTGCACACAACATAAATAACAACATTCATTCAATTCCCCAAATTTCCTTACAACCATCGAAGATCTCTTCCTAACTAAACCACCTTTTTTACTTTATAAGCAAAAAAAAAAGGAAAGAAAATCAGAGAGTCGGGCTTTGATCTCTCTCCTGTCGAATTTTTCTTTTTCTTCCTCCTCCTCCTCCTCCTCCTCATTCCAGCACAGCAACCATTCCCCACCGGCATTTCTCTCGCAACACGTTGCACCGACACGACAGCAGCAGAGGAACGACAAGAACAGGACAAAACCAAAAACCTTCGGTAAAAAAATTAATATAAAAAAAAAGGGAATGACGAGATAAAGGAGAAGAGACGAATGATCGTCGTCCTCGGTCTGATCGCTTGTTTTTGTGTTTCACAGCTGTCATTTTTTTTTGTGTGGGTGGTGGGGGTGTTGGGTTGGCAGGTCGGGCGGGCGGGCAGGCAGGCAGGCAATCGTTGCCCCCTTTGGACGACGACCACGAGGCGGCCAACGCTTGCCCTCTTGATTTCGATCAGGTGCCCCTCCCCCAATCTCAGGCGCCCACATTTCTATCTTCCCCCCTGCCTGAATGTTTTGTTTCACGGGATGGTTAGTCGTTCTTCTCTCCAAAGTTCGGATTTTTTTTTTTGGTTTGTCTGTTTGTTTTATCGATTGTATCGATGGTCATGTGAAGGGGGTCGTCGCAGTTTCTTTTGTTTTTGGTGATTTTTTTTTTGTGTGTGTGGTGTTTTTGTTTTTGTGTTTGGTGGGTTGTCTGGAGGTGGGGGGAGGTGAGTGCTGACAAAAGTTGCTGTAGTGGTTTGTTTTGTTCATACTCGCGATGTGTCATTCAGATTGAATCACCGATGGACTGTACTTGTTGCAACCTCTCTGAGATAAACCCTTCTCCAATCTTTGATGTTTTGTGCAGATGTTGAGATGCCCCTTCCAAGCTCTCCTTGCTTTCCCCCTCTCACAACTCCTATTCACTGCTGCTTGACCCTTCTCCAGCTCCCTGCATTCAATTGTGGTCTTGTTGATTATGATGATGATCGGCAGCATCTCTTCCTGGCTCAGTAAATTGTCACTTTCAATGATAGCCCCCACTGACATACCTGGGTTACGTAGCCTTGAATATAACGGTGCCCTCTCAAGGACTATCCAGGGCTTGCCCATATCGGAGCTATCCTCAGTTTGCTTCAATCTCACGCTCTGTCTCGTATTCCTCTTCGTCGTATCGTTAAGGAGGATATATGTTTGTGTGAGGCTTGTCAAGGATGATCCTGGCTGCACAGCCGGTTCGACCCCGGCGAGGCATGGCCGTGATGGAGATGTGCGTGTTGTGAGTGTAAATAAGAGGTTCAAGATGTCCGTGGTTAATTGCTTGTATCTGCTGTTTCTGCATGTCGTGGTGTTGGGCTTCGATGGGACTCGGCTGATAAGGGATTCTTTGAGCGGGAAGTATGAAGGCGAGGTGGATTGGTACAGTCTGTGTTTTCCCGTGTCGCAATGCCTGGCCTGGTTCTTTCTGAGTTTGTCTGCCTTCCATTGTAAATTGAATGCGGTCGAGAAGTTCCCTCTGTTGCTGAGGGTATGGTGGGCGGTGTCATTCTTGATTTGCTTGGGCACTTTGTATGACGATGGAAGAGCTTTAGTATCTGAGGAAGGTTCGAAGCACTTGACTTTGCATGCGGTGGCGAACCTTGCAAGCTCTCCTGCTCTCGCTTTCCTATGCTTTGTTGCACTCCGGGGTCATAGCGGCATACAGACTTGCAGAAACCCCGATATCCTGGACCCCTTGCTTGCGGAGGATGAACCACCATGCTTGAAAGAGACTCCTTATGGCGATGCGGGTTTGTTTAGCTTGATGACGCTTTCTTGGCTGAACCCCCTCCTCTCAGTCGGTGCAAAGAGACCCCTGGAGCTGAGGGACATCCCTCTTCTGGCAGGAAAAGATCGGGCCAAGACAAACTATAAAATATTGAAAGCAAATTGGGAGAAAGTGATGGCCGAGAACCCCTCGAAACCACCTTCTTTAGCGTGGGCCATTGTCAGGTCGTTTTGGAGAGAGGCAGCCTGTAACGCAGTATTTGCCTGCTTCAACACCTTGGTGTCATATGTTGGCCCCTTCCTGATAAGCTACTTTGTTGATTATCTTGTAGGGAGGGAAAGTTTCCGTCATGAGGGTTATGTTCTGGCAGGGATTTTTTTCTCGGCAAAACTGCTGGAGGCATTAACCACTCGACAATGGTATCTCGGGGTAGATATTATGGGTATGCATGTCAGATCGGCTCTGACAGCGATGGTGTATCAGAAAGGCTTGAGGCTCTCCAGTGCTGCAAAGCAGGGCCATACGAGCGGAGAAATTGTGAACTACATGGCAGTGGATGTTCAGAGAGTTGGGGACTACGCATGGTATCTGCACGACATATGGATGCTTCCTCTACAAATCATTCTCGCGCTGATAATCCTTTACAAGAACGTAGGGATTGCTACGGTGGCAACGTTGATTGCGACTCTAGTTTCCATCATAATAACTATCCCAGTGGCACAGATACAGGAGGACTACCAAGACAAATTGATGACAGCCAAGGACGACAGAATGAGGAAGACGTCAGAGTGTCTGAGGAACATGCGTATTCTCAAGTTACAAGCTTGGGAAGATAGGTATCGGAATATGCTGGAAGAGATGAGAGGGGTGGAGTTTCGGTGGCTTCGCAAAGCCCTCTACTCTCAAGCTTTTATAACCTTCATCTTCTGGAGTTCCCCAATATTTGTCGCGGCCATCACTTTTGGCACTACGATATTGTTATCCCATCAGCTCACTGCAGGGAGTGTGTTGTCTGCTCTGGCGACGTTTAGAATACTTCAGGAACCACTCAGAAATTTCCCTGATCTAGTCTCAATGATTGCTCAGACCAAAGTTTCCCTTGACCGAATATCAGGTTTCCTGCGAGAGGAGGAGTTGCAAGACGATGCGACCTTAGTCCTTCCACAAGGAATCAGTAAGTTCTCTGTGGAAATAACAAATGGCGAGTTCTGCTGGGATACCACCTCGCCGAGGCCAACTTTATCCGGAATACAGTTGAAAGTGGAAGCAGGTATGCACGTGGCTGTTTGTGGCACAGTTGGCTCGGGAAAGTCGAGTTTTCTCTCCTGCATACTTGGCGAGATCCCCAAAACAGCTGGTGAGGTATGTCTACTTTGTGATAAATTTTAGTACATTTCTTTCAGTACTTGACAATTTTGTTTGTAATTTTCATCATGGTATTTTCCCTTTCTAGGTTAGAATATGTGGTACTGCTGCATATGTCTCTCAGTCAGCATGGATACAATCTGGAAACATTGAGGAAAATATCCTTTTTGGAAGTCCTATGGAGAAGGCAAAGTACAAAAGTGTTATTCACGCTTGCGCACTGAAAAAGGATTTTGAGCTTTTTTCACATGGAGACCAAACAATTATTGGTGATAGAGGGATAAACTTGAGTGGTGGGCAAAAGCAGCGGGTGCAGCTCGCCAGGGCACTTTACCAAGATGCAGACATATACTTACTCGATGACCCATTTAGTGCAGTCGATGCACATACCGGGACAGAGTTGTTCAAGGTTGGAGCCTGGGCTGACCAAGTGAATGATTAAGTTTTGGTTGTCTTGTTAATTTTTACATCAGCCGTGTTGAAATGCAGGAATATATTTTATCTGCACTAGCAACCAAGACCGTGATTTATGTGACCCATCAAGTTGACTTTTTGCCAGCTGCAGATTTGATTCTGGTATGTTAAATGTTTTTCTATCTGCAACTGTTCTTCCTGTTATCTGCAGTTGAAGATTATTTATGTATGTGCTTCATTCCCCTATATCTTGTCCAACACTTGAATCAGTTGTTATGCATATCATCCTATCTGTGCTTCCATTTAGTGCTTATTCTAGAGTATGTTGGTTTTTTCTGTATTTTTAGTGCACTTTATCTGTTGTGACATTGTCTGCGGATGCTAGTTTTATTTTGGATTTTGGAAGTATTATGCTCATAAATTCTACAAAATAACCGGCTGAGAGAATTAATCAAACTCATCATATTCACTTATTCGAACTTCTCGTTTTCGAGGAATACATTTTCAAGGGCTCAGTAGTAAAACGTGAAGGATATTATGTGCAGTTTTTTTCTAAATCTCTCAAAAGCGAAGGCAACTTATTCATTTGGTCAAAATTTCAGAGCATACGACTTTAATCTGGCATTGACTTCAACAGTGAATCTCGTCGTGCTTATCGAATGTGGGATAACACTGCTCTGATTGTTGTTATATCTCATATTGTCAATCTTTTGGCAGGTATTGAAGGAAGGTCGTATAATACAAGCTGGGAGATATGATGATCTCTTGCAAGCAGGAACAGACTTTGAAACATTGGTGTCTGCGCATCATGAAGCGATTGAAGCAATGGATATACCGACTCACCTATCAGATGATTCCGATGAGAGTGTGCGTGGATCTATCGTACTTGGCAAGAAGTGCGCTTCACCGGGAAATGATGCTGAAGTTATGACAAAGGAGGTGCATGATGGTGTGCCCGCATCAGAACAGAAAGCTATTAAGGAGAAAACAAAAGTGAAGCGATCAAGAAAGAACCAGCTTGTTCAGGAAGAGGAGCGAGAGAGGGGACGTGTTAGTATGAAGGTTTATCTTTCATACATGGCTGCTGCCTACCGAGGGCTGTTGATTCCGCTAATAATAATTGCGCAGGCTTTATTTCAGTTTCTTCAAATTAGTAGCAATTGGTGGATGGCTTGGGCGAATCCACAAATAGAAGGAGATCGACCTAAAGTCAGTCCTGCAGTCCTCCTACTTGTTTACATGACACTTGCTTTTGGAAGTTCGTGGTTTATATTTATCCGGGCTATTCTGGTTGCTACATTTGGCCTAGCAGCAGCTCAAAAGCTGTTTCTGAAGATGCTAAGAAATGTTTTCCGTGCACCTATGTCATTTTTTGACTCGACTCCGGCTGGACGGATATTGAATCGAGTATGTTCTCTCTCTAGAATTTTAATCTCTTCAATTACGTGAAATGCTGTTATCCACCCGCATCTGTATTCTTTTGAAATTGATGGAAGGTTCTACTAAAATTTCATTGCAGGTGTCTATTGATCAAACCGTCGTGGATCTTGATATACCTTTTAGACTTGGTGGCTTTGCATCGACGACTATACAACTTCTAGGCATTGTCTGCGTCATGGCAAAAGTTACCTGGCAGATACTGCTCCTAGTCATTCCCATGGCCGTGGCTTGCTTATGGATGCAGGTGACCAAAACGTCTGATCATTTTCTTTCGTTGCATTTGTTTTAGATTAGCGTAAGCGAACTGCTGAAGTTAATCACTAACCCACAATTATCAGATTTTTTGTTGATTCGAACAGCTAGCTTGCAGTATTTGACCTAAGTTCATGGTTCCATAATGTAGAAATATTACATGACATCGTCAAGGGAACTCGTTCGCATCGTGAGTATCCAAAAATCTCCAATTATCCACCTCTTTGGCGAATCTATCGCTGGAGCAGCTACAATAAGAGGATTTGGACAAGAGAAGAGGTTTATGAAGAGGAATCTCCATCTCCTTGACTGTTTTGGCCGCCCATTCTTCTATAGTATTGCCGCTATTGAATGGCTTTGCCTCCGGATGGAACTCCTGTCAACCTTCGTATTCGCATTTTGCATGATACTGCTAGTCAGCTTTCCCCATGGAAGTATTGACCCGAGTGAGTAGCTCACTTCTTCTACCCTCTCAGCTGCTGCGATGATATTGTTTTGTTGTTGGTCAGGGTTCTAATGCACTTTTTTGTATAGGTATGGCTGGGCTTGCGGTCACTTATGGCCTTAATATGAATGCCCGCCTGTCAAGATGGATACTGAGCTTTTGCAAGCTTGAGAATAAGATAATATCCATTGAAAGGATAAACCAGTATTGCCATATCCAAAGTGAGGCTCCGCCAGTTGTCGAAGACTCCCGTCCTCCATCTATATGGCCAGAGAATGGAACTATTGATCTGATTGATTTGAGGGTATGTAGTCTATATCTTCTTAATTTTGTCCCATTATTGTGGGTATTCCACCTCGTGAAGTTATAGCCTCCTAGAATAAGTTTGCCGTGTTAATCACGACTCTGTTTGTTATAGGTTCGATACAAGGAGAACCTGCCATTAGTGCTGCATGGTGTAAACTGCACATTTCCAGGTGGGAAAAAGATTGGTATTGTTGGGCGCACTGGAAGTGGTAAATCCACGTTAATTCAGGCATTATTTCGCTTAATTGAGCCTTCTGGTGGGAGGATTATCATTGACAGCATTGATATATCTACTATTGGACTGCACGATCTCCGAAGTCGCCTGAGCATCATACCCCAGGATCCTACCTTATTCGAGGGAACAATTAGGGGCAACCTTGACCCCCTTGAAGAGCATTCCGATGTCGAAATTTGGGAGGTACGACACTATTCCTACCTTTTCTCATCTTTCATCAATGGTGCCAGCATTTGGGTGGCTGGTCATTCCTTTTCCTGCGCTTGTGATAGCATCACAGATTTAAAGACAATCTGCCTTTTGTTTTTCTTCTTCAGGCATTAGATAAATCGCAGCTCGGGGAGGTTGTGCGTGAGAAAGAACTGAAGCTCGATACACCTGGTACATATAACCCAAACAGAACTACACAATACCCACGTTTCTAACTTATGTGCTTCATCCTGAATGCTTATGTTTATCTGCTGTTTAGTTCTGGAGAATGGGGAGAATTGGAGCGTGGGCCAACGGCAATTAGTTTCCCTTGGCCGTTCTCTACTTAAACAGGCAAAAATACTGGTCTTGGATGAAGCTACTGCTTCCGTCGATACGGCGACGGACAATCTCATTCAGGGGATCATACGCTCCGAGTTCAAGAACTGCACCGTCTGCACCATTGCGCATCGCATTCCGACCGTTATCGACAGTGATTATGTTCTCGTCCTCAGTGATGGTATGCCTGTTTTCCGTTCTTTTACCACTAGACCAGTAAAGAGCGATCTTAAGAATAGGTCTGTCCTACACTTTTTCTTGTAGGAAGAGTAGCGGAGTTCGATACTCCAACGAGGCTACTGGATGACAGGTCCTCCATGTTCCTAAAGTTGGTAACGGAGTACTCCTCGAGATCCAGCGGCTTTTCCGACTTTTGAATCCTCTGGAGGCATAACACTCCTACAAGGCCAACTTCTTGTGCGCTTCAGAAGAAAAGTGCGACACTCCCCTCCCGCCGGGTCCTGCTAAAAATCGCACGTCGGCTCGCAAACCTTCCCCGATCTCACCTGCGGAGAGCTCGGAAGAGCATCACTGCACCCCCAGAATTGTTTATTTAGTGGAGCTGGGAATAGAAAGTGGTTGGTAAAAGAAGCAGTGATGGATGGCCACATGAACTTTGCGAGCTTTAGGAAATTTTGTTAGGCCTTCTCTAATGGATATAACGATTAGATCAGGAGAATTTAGTTTTTGGGTTTCGTTGTTTCGTACCTTCATCAATCCCAGATCTCTTCCACTAAATAAATAAAGTGGAACTATGACATTGAGCTCAAAGTCTTTACATTCGTACTAAACTAGCAAAGATGATTTTGGTTTTTAGATTGACTTATTAGTTAATCAGATAAACCGTGTAATCTCTGATGGGCCCATAAGAAGGTTTGCGATAAATTAATATCAGGCCCAACGTTAGGCCCAAACCCAAGGATAGAGGCTCAATGGAGGCCCAAACAGCAAGGGACTATCTCTGTTTCCCATTCCTTGCTGCAGTCGTCGTGTTCGGCGGTGGCAGTCGACGGCGGAGAAGGAGAAGAGCAAGAGGAAGAGGTAGAGAGGGAGAGTAGAGATGCAGTCGATCGCGAGACGCTTACGTCAGCACAACCCTAGCCTCTACTCGCTTCGATCGCTACCCTCCGCTGCCTCCTCCATTCAATGTACTTTGTGGATTTCTCGGGAGCTTTTACTCCCTTGGGATTTCAGTTTGTGCGAATGTTTACCGGAGATTCCGTCCTTTTTCTTGATCAATTGTTTTTATTATTTTTGTTGGGATAAGACTGTGGAGGGGATGATAACCGGAGGTATGCGTCCACGCTGTCTACCAAGGGGATCGGGCATTTGGTCCGGAAGGGTACCGGCGGGAGATCCTCCGTCAGGTTTGCTTCTCGTGGCTCCCCCTTAACTTGATTTTGTAATCGCCAAGGGATTTTTGTTGGGCTTGGACTTGGATTTAGATTTGGCTTCCATTTTTCGGGTAGATTTGAGGTTAGCGTTAATTATGCGTTTGAAGGCTTTTAGGGAGATTCAGGAGGTCATGTCGGAGTTCGCTTCTCTAATCCAGGAGAATAATGGGTTCAGTTTATTTTTTGATGGCTAATTTGAGGATGCTTTTCTTGGTCAATGAGTTGGGGTGTTCGCTCAATTGTTTTCCGCCAGCATCATAGTTTTCCTGATCGGTTTTTTTCTCCACTGTTATCCCGTACAGTGGCATTGTTGCTACTGTATTTGGAGCTACTGGGTTTCTCGGCCGTTATGTGGTTCAACAGCTTGGTAAGTGAAGGGTTCAGCGATACTTGTCTCTGGCTATCTCTTAATGTAACTCTGTGTTTTTTTTTTTCATATGGGTAATTCTTGCAACGTCTTGCTGCTAACTAGTTTCTCGTATTACAGCCAAAAATGGGTCACAAGTTTTGGTCCCGTTCCGTGGATCTGAGGATTCCCATCGCCATCTTAAATTGATGGGAGATCTGGGACAGGCAAGCTAGTTTACTTTCTACATTCTTATTTATTCTATTTGGCGTTTTGTCTTACTTTCAGGGAGAGGCAAGCTTTCTTATTTCCCCGAATTTGATTTTCTCAGATAGTGCCCATGAAATTTGATCCAAGGGATGAAAGTTCAATAAAAGCAGTCATGGCGAAAGCTAATGTCGTGATTAACCTTATTGGTACCTTCACTAGTTTGATCTTTTTTCATGTTTTATGGACGCTTGGAGAACGTCTTGTGTTCAATTGTTGTGTTGGGCAGGAAGAGAGTATGAAACAAGAAACTACAGTTTCGAGGAAGTGAACCATTCGATTCCAGATGCTCTGGCAGTGGTAACTGACCAATTATTTATATTCTCAAGTTGGCGAGTTTCCATTGTGCAATCCCCCCGTCCACTCCCCCCTCCCCCCAAAAAAAAAGCAACCAAGAAATGGAAAGAAGCACCCCACATCTCATTGCTTACCATTCTTGTCCATTTTGTTCTGCACACTTGTATGCTGTCCTACTTCTGGTAACCACCTGTTTATCATTCATTGCAGATTGCTAAAGAGCACGGAGGTATCATGAGATTTATTCAGGTCTCTTGCTTGGGAGCTTCTGCATCATCTCCCTCGAGATTTCTTAAAGCAAAAGCTGCTGGAGAGGAAGCTGTTTTGAGAGAAGTGCCTGAGGTGAGATTTAAATTTTTGTCAAACTGCAGTAGAGCAATTCTAGGGCAAGTTACTGCAACATTGCATATTTTCAAAATAAATTTTCAGAGATAGAATTTGTGAAGTGTGTGGTGTTAACTGTTGTGGTGAAGACATTTTGTGGTATTTCGTCTGTCATAGCTGTATCAATATATATGTGTGTGTGTGTGTGTGTGTGTGTGTGTGTGTGTGTATGTATGTATCTTATGTCTTAAAAATATTTTCTGTTACGTTGTAACCCTTTACAAAGCCTCAAAGAGTTATGCGATACATATTGGGATAGCCCTAACAAGACAATAAACAATTATCCTATGGGTCAAGGAGATATTTTTTTTATCAGTAGTCAAGGAGATATTTTGCTTGTATTGCATACTACATAATTGACCTATTTCTTCTAATCATCTTGAAAGTGCAACCCTCATGATCAGTCCAATGATGCAGGCGACAATCTTGAGACCTGCCCCCATGATTGGTACTGAGGATAGGATTTTGAATCGCTGGGCACATTTTGCCAAGAACTATAGTTTTCTTCCTCTTATAGGGGATGGAAGTAGAAAGTAAGCGATAATGGAGTGACTCCTTCCCTTTTTTATTTCAAAATTTCTGAGGTCACCTTTATCTTAGATGGTCCAGCGATTTTGCAGAATCCAGCCGGTATATGTTGTCGATGTGGCTGCTGCTATTGTTGCCGCCTTGAAAGACAATAGAGGTAGCATGGGAAAAATATACGAGCTCGGGGGCCCTGAAGTATTGACTGTTCATGAACTGGTATTGTCCCATTCTGGAAGCAAATCAGGGAGATCTCGAGTATTGTTTCACTATGTCTTATGTCTTGCAGTCGGAGATTATGTATGATATGATCCGCGAATGGCCTAGATATGTGAAAGTTCCCCTACCCATTGCTAAGGTAGAATATTCTATTGCATAATGATATTAAGGCATAAATTGCTTTGATCCATGACTGGATATATGTTAATAGTGTGGAATTTGGCTGTCAGAAGTTTCAGGGCTTCTGTTCTGCATGATAGGTCTTTTTTTTGGATTGTTGAGTTGCAACATGACAATGGACCTGTCCATTTGCACCAGGCTTTTGCAACCCCTAGAGAATTACTGGTGAGGAGAGTTCCGTTTCCGGTGCCCACTCCTAACATATTCAACTATGATGAAATTGTTGGCCTTACGGACAATGTTGTGTCCGAATCTGGTTAGTCTTTATTCCATAGACGTCTCTTGCTATTACTACTTTCACAGTATCCACAAAGTTCCTTTGCCCTCTTAATTTCTTGTCCTCTTAAATTGCAGCTCTTACTTTCTCCGATCTGGGGATCGTGCCACACAAGGTTAGAGGTTATCCAGTCGAGTATCTCATGTCATATCGGAAGGGCGGTCCTCAGTTTGGCTCAACCGTCAGCGAGAAAGTATCTCCCAACTGGCCTTGAAAAGCTCGTTCGCCTTCTCTTCCGGATGTTACGGACGCCCTTGATTCATAGTGGGCGAATTCAGAGACAGTTTGTTTGAGTTCATTTCTCAGCATTGCCGGAAATATATTGAGATGAAGAAATCATTGTTCACGGCAGAGATCGAATAAATTGCTCGTGCTACCAAATTTATGTCCGCAACTCAAAACTTTTGTATATTAACGACGACTTTTTCGTGGTGGCGTCTTGGCTTGGATATTCCTCTGCAAAACTGGTCCTTTTTCTTTTATTCCTTCCAGGAAGGCTGTGTTACTTAAGTTTTTCATAGGAACATTAACCTTTTCTTGCAAATGGAGCAAAGCAACGAGGTTGCCTTCTCAGTTCCCCCAAGGAACCTTAATACCCCAGAATATCAAACCTGTAGGTTGTCGTGAAATCCCATCCCTGGACTCATTCATGAGAAAGAGATTCTGAATGTCCCGAATGGAGAGTACCCGGGTCTGTTTCGACAATGTCAACCTGCGCAATAGTGGTTTTGGTGCAACGATGTCCACACGCAATGGCAGCACAGGGGAGTCTGTAGATTGCTTCTGCATCAATGTCAACGTAAACAGCAATGTCCAGGGGGTGAGCAACTCGTTCTTGGTAGGGAGCAGGGTGAGTATGCCCGACTCGGGGGTGTTGTTATCGTTTGGGGACATTAAGATCGAAGGTCCAAACCTTGCTGGCGACGATGGGAAGATGATGAGCTACCAAATCTGGAACTTCTGGCTGGGGATTCTGATTGTTATTTTGCTGGTGGCCATGTTGCTGCTGCAAATCTATTACTGAATGTTTATGCCTTGATTTAAATGCCTCAAAATGTGATTAGTATAAGTAATACAACATGATCGATCAATCGAGAGAACAAAAGGAAAAGCAATCAGATCAATCCCTTCTCATTTCTTGACAAACTGCAAGCCGTTCTCGTTGGAATACCTCTCCATGAACCTCATGAATCGGTCCCAATCCTTTGGCGTCCTCATCACGTACTTGGCCTCGACCCCTGCTGGCTTCCCATTCACGAACTTGGCACTCACGTCGACCGACTGCAGCACCCCTTCCTCGTCGATCATGTAGAACCCAGTGATCTCCCCCACGTCACCTGATGAATCGAACACTGACGGCTGCTCGAACCGGAATATGGCCACCCCATTCGTCCCGTCCCTTGACTTTGTCAGCCTCACATCCGGTATTGTTTGCTCGTCCGTCCCCTGGATGAACTGGATCGTTGGTTTCACCATCATCACAACTGAGCTGGGAGCTCTTCTGCGGCTGTTCCCACCATTTCTCTGAGATGAGGGCCATTGGCATATGGGTAACAACGCTTGCCCATAAAATGCCGAGCACAGGTTTCTGTGGAAAAGCTGATGAACCACAGCACCTGCACTGCCACACCAGATCATCCCACTGCCCGAGAATTCAGCAAAGCTAATCGATATTCTAGACAGATTGAATTTTCACGTCATTGAGTAATAACAGAGCATGTGATACTACAAATCGATTGACACAATTCATGCTTGCCAACAGTTGTCTTTCGGAGGAACATATGCAAGGATCGATCTGGTTTCACTTACCCTCAAATCTTCCTACACAGAAAGATGAATTTATACAGTTAAGATGACCATATCATAATCTACATCGTTCGTCAACATTTTAATCCATTGTAAGAAGCCCTGGAACAATCTGTATCGTCTCGAGTCATCAAGCTAAGTATACGACAGGACACACTACTTTATTTTTTTAGCAAGAAAATCCCAAAAAGGAGCACTCTCAAAATGCATCTAATCTTAGACCACTCTCGAAATGCATACTTTACTCCCTTAGATAGCACTAATGCTCCGGTCCATTCCCAAGCCAAATGCCCGTGGAAAGGAGATCCATCCACAGAACCGGAACAACAAACAGCAACGCAGCTGGCAAGCATCGACTAATTCACTCTAGACCTCATCTCACCACCGGAGACAAACGATACAACAAATTCGGGAAACGAACGGTCCCGTTAGGCCGAACCACGGATGAAGCGTCGATTACCTCCGGAGGGGAAGAGTAACGAGCGAGCAGAGGAAGAAGACGAAGACGACGATGGGGCCGCGTACGCGAAGACAGCAGAACGAAGAGAAGCAGAAGCGACAGCCATTTGTTGTCGAGACGTTGCAGCAAGGCTTACTGAAAGGACAGATACTAAAGAAAGGAAGACAGGCAGAGAGAGACGGAGTGATCGTGTGTGTTGTGTAAGAACGTCATCCATACGTTGCTATTGGGCCTGTTAAATGGGCCTTAGGCCCGTTCATCCCCTCTCGTCGCCTTCCCAGTTGTTCTTCTCCTTGGGCCCCGTCGGGCCTTCCTCGCCAGACAGCTCCGCCGGGAGCTTCCCGAGCACCGCCCTCGCCCTTCCTCCGATCCCCCAAGGCAATGCATTCATTATCCTGTCAAGTCGATTCCGGGAACCGTACACCACGGCCGGTCCCCACGTCCTCATGTAGTTCAACCAAGGCGGTTCGATGGCGTTGCCTTCCTCGCCAAGGTACTCAGCCGCGACGATCTCGTACCTCATGCTCGAGTCCAGCTTGAGGTCGCTGTGAGCTGCGTCATTCCTTATCCCTATCCCGAGATTGTTTGAACCCTGGAGGTATGTCCCCGGGTGAGGGAAGCTGGCATGCCCGCCCTTCGAAGAGTAGACTGCGGCCTTGTTGGCGTTTACGAACTCCAGATCGCGCGTATCCACCCACTGTCCACCACTGTGCTGAGAGAAGTATATGCTTTGTAGTTCACCGGTGAAGTTGCTTATCCTAAGAGTGAAGTGCTCCCAGTCTCCCACGTGCTGTCCGATCTTCCCGAGGCTGCTATCCACAATGCCAAGCTTCAAGGTGGCTGGACCGTTAAACGGGAAGAAGACCCACATTGCCACATCAGTGGACGTCCCGCCAAAGGCCGGCTTCACATGGACATAGAGCACAGCGGAGTCCAGATTTCCGCGCTTGATGTTCGTGGTCTTGTGGTATCTGGGCAAGTCGATCCAGTACTCCCCATCGTTGCACCCCCCGAGTGGCAAATTCGAACCATTTGCGTCGATGTGTTCCCCCAAGTGCTGCCCTTTCTTGAACAATAGAGCCCCAGCTTTGAAGAACCACGGAACTGAGGAGGGCAAGAACTCTTCGTCGGGGTGGAAGAAGACTGTTGGACCATAATGGTTGATCAGCGAATGGACCTGATCGAGGGTCGGCATCGCGTGCATCGATACATCCATGTTCTTCAAACACGAATGGCACCTCCCTTCCCTGAATTTCCCGTCATGATCACAGAGAAAAGTCCCCACTGGAACTCCTTTACCATGAATTCCACGGTGAAGTGGCCTAGAACTCCAGACTGTAAGCGCCAATCCGTGGGACTTCGACTCGGCGTCAAATAGCAACCGGTACTTTTCACACGCATCTGTCAGGTCCGATCGGGCGACTCTAACTTCTTCCAACCCTGGCTTGGCAGATGTTTTAGTGACCAAATACCCCAACGGAGTGTATCCGTCCGGTGCCTCTGGCAACCAAATGTAACCACGCCCCTCATCTCCACCCTCTGTTTCCACCTCCGAACTCCATACGAGCGTGAAATCAAGAGGCTTCCGGAGGGCAGGAGACTTATGTTCGCATTCTCTATCATAACTCCCAGACGTCACCTCAAAAGACGTGGATTCCCTCGCCACAAGCACAGAGCCTCGTGGAGGTCGGCCCTTAGGTTCACAGCAATGACCGAGACAGAAGAATCCGGCGGGTATTCGCACTGGCCTATAGAAGCTCACACCACCTTCCCGCTCAGTCGACAAACTTGAATCCCAGACGAGCTCAAACTCTATGATCTCGTGGACTTCGATCTCGCCGAGGTTGATTCTTCCCACCGAGAAACTGCCGCGGGGAGACGACCGGGGGGTCACTGGGTGCGCAGGGACAGCAGACGGAGGTGAGGCCGGGGAGCTGCCGCCAGGAAGAGGTGACAAAGCTCTTGTTCCATCATCGCGGTCCTCTTCTTTGCGAAGCATTGAGATGAGAATCAACCGGATCAGATCTCACAGAGCGAAATAGGGGGGGGTGATCGAGATCAAATATAGTTCTTACCTAATTCGGTATCATTATCCAAATTTTTTGTAGGTCGATTCTACCAAAAAGTGCTTGAATTGAAATAATTTAGTTAAGACCAGCATAAAACACACTCCACAGAAAAGAAAGGCACAAACAGGGATCACGATTTCTCTGCAAAAACATTAAACATCCATCCCGGACAGCAGGAAAAGACTGACAGTTCCATTCCATTCTTGCCCGTTGCGGTGGCATTGCATTACAAAGTGCGGTATTAAGAGGCCTTGCCCCTTGCGCGTCCATAGTCGCCACCATCGGCAAGTCCTCCACTCCTGCTGAAGCTCTGCTCGACCTCATCCTAATCCATGTCCTAGCACAGGAGCAGGCCGGAATCAAATCAAACGAAATTCGTAACGATGCTGTTGCGGGCAGCATGTGAGTAGAAAAATGTACTGAATCACCCGGTTAGAATAATGATATTGACATGTACTTCCTCCTCGACTGCCACCGGCTGTGTTTGCTCTTCTCTCTTCAACATAAACTGTCCGTCCTGCCAACTGAACAGGAGAAGCCTGTGTACGCAAACAACTGCAGTTTCTTGTAAGGTCTTCATACTCGACATCAGCGAGAACTGCTCGTGTTGTCGGCACCAAAATGCCTTTACTGCGTTGTGCACACAGTTAAGGTCTTCATACTCAACAAACGCATAACAGACACCGATTTCCCGCATGGCATAAGATGCTCAGAATACCAACCTCCATCATCCATAAAGCTGTCTTCTTGTGTTTCAAAACTAGCAACGGATTCTCCCATATGAAAACCGGCTGTTGAATATAACCCCTTCCCACTCTAACATGACTGGAAAGCTACGGTTTACGGCCGTGACAGAACCCAGGGACGACGAAACCATTCCCCCTCACACGGTCGGTTAGACTGCAGTATACTTTTGGACGGCACTTTCGCCTTCTCTGGGGAAGTGATGACGGTGGTGAGGTCGGGGGTGTTCTTTACGCGGAAAAAAGCACGATCGGTCGTGATATTTACATGAAAAGAAGAGATAAACAGAGAGAAGAACAAACAATAAGAGAATAGGAATGCTCGCGGAAAGAACAACCAAAGGACGCAAAAGTGGAAGAGATCGAATGAAACAACTGAGATGCCCTGTCTGTGGATGCAAATAAAGTGTACTTTCTTCCGCTGTTACAACGACTACTGGTCTGAAGGAGGTCAACTAATTACCGTCGTCGCTTATATCAGCTTAACTATGTCTTCAGTCGACTGCCAATTTCTTCATGTCTTCGGTTGACCGTTGATCTTCTGCCATCAACCTCCGACCAGCCACCTTCATCATGATTTCTTTGAAAATGAACTTTTTATGCTTGAGTTCGTTTCCTAAAATAATAGCTCGAATTCGAGTTTGGCTTGTTTTAGCCTTTCACACTGTATTTTAAGAACGACCTAATCCATATGAGCCCATCGTAGCTGCTTGTTCCGTAACAGTTTTTCTTACCACACCTCCAGAACACATCGGAATAAGAAGACTTCCCCCTCATCATCGAGGACCCGAAGAACATCAACTACTTTCCCCGGGCGGGGGGGGGGGACTACATCACGTATACCCTAAGCTCAGATCTGCAACATCCATGACCCAACCTAGACTTGGATTGATTCCTGAAAAACCGTGGGCATGATTCGCCAGAGTTAGATACATGACAAACCTGGGAACAAGACTACTGCAGTGGTCTTTTCCCGGTTTTAGTAGTATGTCCCGTAGTAGGCTTGAGGAGCTGAAGCGGCTTGTTGAGGAGGGGCTGCTGCTGCAGCCACGGCTGGCTGCACATAGCTATGCTGAGGGGCCGCCTGAGGAGTATTATGAATGAGTCAGGAAATAAGGTCAGTCGAAACATAAGATCAACTCATCAACTATAGTCAAGTCATATTCTAGAGAGGAAGCAAATGAATCTGCATTCTGCACCTGCACAGGGTAAGTTGGGGTATAAGCGCCGTATGCTGCAGGTTGTGGCAATGAAGCCGGCACTTGAGGAGTCGCATAGCTAGTGCTGTATCCGCTATAAGCAGCCTAATTCAAATAAACAATACAGTGTCATTAGCACACGGCCATGCAGCGGTTGAAATGTCGGTAGCTTTTATGTGATTCAATCCAGAAAAAATAAAGAATAAAATGGTTGCATTTCGCAAACCAAGTTTCAACTTAAAGACGGTAAACATGCTGAGGCTATCATTACCGGTTGTTGGGCATATCCTGGGTTCCACTGCTGCACTGGTGTTTGAGCGACTTGTGGCCATGTTTGTTGCAAACCATAACCTGCAGCCCATTGCCCCTGAATATTTGGATATGTGCCCATTGGCAGAGTGGTCGAAGAAACCAAGGCATCTGACTTCATTAACTTAGCTCTGTCCGACTGTAGAAAATCATCCGCATTGCGCTTTTTTCCCTGTGAATTGGCCCTACCGTGCAAGAAAAGCTTGATATGTCGTTCATGAGCCTTCCTTATATTATTAGCTTCCCCAACAAGATCAAGAAACTGCAGTAGATAGTTGATTTGCAAATGAGATCGCATCTTTGAAAACTACACGTCAGAAAAGGAAAACCATTTGGATGTGTCTGGAATAAAGAAAAGTCTCACCTCCAGAAATATGTTAGATAACTCCTCTCTCTCTGCAAAACTGACAGAATTAAAGCCATCCATATTTGACGTTAGGAACTTCTCAATTAGAGTGTCCAGGAATTCAATTCTCTTTGGAAATGGAAGCACTGTCTCCAAGCAAATCATTGTCTGCGAGAATTGAGGGACAATATCATATATTGAGAACTTGTTAGAGGGACAAAGAAATGGAGTTGTAGTCAGCAAGAGGTATGAAAGAAACACCTCGAGAAAGGGTTTGGAAAGCTGCACTGGTTCAGATGCTTGAACTAAAATCTCCCTGGCCTTTTCAAGTTTTCCGGGGACCTGCTTAACAAAACACATCAATAACTACTATGAGCAAGCTGGCACGATGACATGAAAACATCTTGACCGAAAATACAGCCCTGCAGGATAGTCCACCCACCAAGTACAAAAACCGTGCATAGTGAGCAAACAACACAGGCAATGCTTGAGAATGTTCCTTTCCTTTCTCAACTGTAATTGCCTGTTCGTATATTGCTAAAGCATTGTCAATATTCCCCTGAAAAACAGAACAAGAACTGTCAGAAACCATCATGTAGAAAATCACTCAGTCACATCTTTTGGACTTCATCTGAAACCCCACTGCAGAAAGACAAGAAAACTGGCTAATGGATGAAGAAGAGAGAGGATGATGATCTAGGCTTGTATTTGGAAGAGTTCTATACAAATTCGTCTAATAGTTTCTTTCCATATGGATGCATTAATAAGTCTGTTTAGTTCAGGGTCAGACTTCAAATAACAGCAATGGCATTAATGGGATTCAGTTGGACTGGATCTAAACAAATAGCGATATTGAACTTGTAGTATTAACTTTTATGAAAAAAGGCAATGGAAAAGCTTCTCATGACAAAGAGGGAATCGTATCGGTTCAATTCTTTTCCGATGCAATAATAAGAGCACCTTCTTATCTGTTGCTCTTCCGCACAGAATCTTTGAAACAGCTTCTGTGGAACTCTGAATTTCAGTTGGGTGAGGCCTTTTACATCAAAGGATCTTTTCAGAATTTTGTTCTTTTTTTTAATGAGGGCTTTAACAAAAGATTGAGGTGTTCGATTAATGTACTGAAACAAGTAAAAGAAATTTTGAGGCAAATCATCTTCGCTTAGTTCGACTTTGGCTAAAAATAAGACTTCTTGGATATCCCATTTTCTAGACCCTTATGTGTGGCTTTTCTGATGCCTCTTCTGATTTTTTTTTTTCTTTATAAGCTTCTAGTATATATCACTAAAGAATTACGAATTCAAAATTTCTGAACTACATAGAGGATGATGAGCTGGGCATGTAACTTACCAATCTGCGCTCCATGTTTGAATGCTTAATAATAGCTTCAAGCAGACCTGGCGAAATTTCTGTATGCACTAGTTGATAAGCCGCCCGGGCACCATCTACATCATGGCGATGCTCCTTGAACCATGCTGAGAAAAGGTGTATCTCCGGTTGTCTCTGTAAATTAATTGCCTATTAGCCATGAAAACATATTGGCATCTGCTGGTGTTCACTTGTCAAACTGTCCAGAAAGGTGCTTGGATCCAGTTACAAGTACCACTAAAATGATATCGATAATTCTACCTACTCTTCCATTCAATTCCAACCAACATGTTAAGGACTCCTTAATAACTAGAACAAACTCCCAATTATGGCTGCAGATAATTCGCTCTCCCTCTCCCTCTATCACACATACACAGAACCAAACCCTTTCCTTTTCATGTCACCGTTCATGTCAGCAGTAGTGACTCTACCCATGATAAATTAAAGTTGTCGTCTCCATGGTTTAGATTAAGAACAATATTTTGTAAGTAATAGTATGCTTCTTCAACGGCATTGAATTTAGTGTGGTTCGGGATAAAGTGATCATTTAGAGGGATAGGCAGAATGGCGAGAAAGCTTCCTACGCATAAGTTGCCTAACAAATTCTTACAAAGCAGAACTATAATGGATATAAGAAAACAATTTCAACCATGAACAGTTATCCTGATTTTTGCCACTAAAATGAGAACTACGTAACTGCTTAGTACAAGATCACTTACCTTAACGAAAACTTGAGTGGCACGGAGAAGTGCATTTTCAGCAAGATCCATGCTTCCATACCCTTCCATGCATTTAATATATCTTATCCAGTACTCTGGATAACTTGCACAAGCTATCAGACATCTCTCATACAATTTGAAAATCTGATATAACAAAGTGTATAAAAGTAAAAACCAATGCCATATGTAACGAAAGGAAGAGGAACAAAAGACAGAAATCATAGGGGTTGCATCAATAAGCAATAGTATGAAGTGGAAAGGGAAAAGGGAGAGCCCCCCTAATAGGTGAGGAGAGCCCTCCTTGCGGGACAGGTTCGAAAGATGAGAAGAGACTTGTATACATAAGATGACAACTTTAAAATATTATTACAGATATGAAGGCTTCACTAACCTCCACTGTTAACTACTGAAGACAATTTAATATTTAGCCATATCTGGAAGCCTTTGCTTTAGTCTTCACATGATTAGCCGTTAAAAAAGTAGCTTCATTCAACGTTAAGCCAATAACACATACTATGCAGAACTCATACTGTCAGTCAAGCCTTCCACCATCAAAGAAAATGCTAAAATATCAGAGAGAAACTACAGGAAAATGTTTTCATTACCTTAGTGAAGTCCCCTTCACTTTCTATGAAGTTCAAATAATTGTGCCAATTTTCAAGTTCTGCAACATTAAGGGGCTTCACATGAAAATAAGGCCTCCCAATAGCTGTTTCAAAACCAAGGATCTTAGAATCAAACTCTTTGGCTTTCTTATACGTCTCTTCTCGCATGGCAATAAACTTCTCCAACTGCTGTGCTTCTGTTAAACCTTCACTACTAGGCTTCAAAGTTTGTTCAGTGTCCTCAACTGAGCCCCTTCCAGTGTCCCCATGGTCTCCATCCTTTTGCACATAATTTTCGGCATTAGCGGCTTCCTCGATAGTCCTTAATTCAGATAAAGGGCGATTTGCTGCCAATTCCTTGAAACTGCATTAATGGCAAAGAAATAAGTAACTGGATGTGCATACTACCCATTAGACCTATTATTCCAATAGTCCATGGATAACATCAGAAAACAAGTTAAGACAGACCTGTTCCAGTATTTGTCCAGGTACAGGATGGGAGTTTCAAAGATTCTTGTGTAAATTACTGCCAGCCGGCACCACTGCTGCTGTTTATACTCATATTCTATATATTCATCCCAAAGGGAATATGACAAATAGTCAGTCCCAACATATGTTAGTCCACGCTCGAACAGCCTGGTACACCATAAGGAATAGCTTTAATGTTAACAAACGCCAGTACACAAAACAAAAGGGTTAAAAAAGAACCTGTGGACAAACATCAAAAGAACAATGCACTTTAACAGCAGGTGACGCTGCCAAATGCTGCATTTACCTTCCTTCAATATATCACATATGCCCGTCAAATTGAGGAGATGTAAGGCCATCTTAGCCCTTAACTCGAGGAATCTTCCCAGCAGCAATTTGCAAATTGACGCACCGCAGAATATCAAAGCTAAAGATGTCCATAACCATTGGTACTACATGACTATGGTTTAATTCTCCAGATAAAGACCACCAGAATAACAGGCAAGCAGAAAGAACAAGGTACCAATTCTAAAGTTCATATTGAGACCAATATGACAGATTCAAACAAATGATTATTCCCGTCAAGCTTTCCTCCAAATACGTGATGATCACTGTTCCAGTCATATTAAGAAATCGTGAGCAAGGAGAAAGATTTGTTGTATTGAAAAACCAAGGTACAACTATAGACTGACCCAAAACAATTAAAGAAAAGAAAAGGATGATAGATTTACCTTCGTATAACCTCAGGGTCTTCATACTTGGTGATGACAAATCTGCAATAATACAACCAGATGTCAACAGAATATGTTACACTGAGAACTGCCCTTTCATAAACCTCAATTGCCTTCTCCGTGGATCCTGATGCCTCATGTTCTGCATACTTCTTCCAATAACCATAACATAACGGAAATTCAGCCAAAAAGGCATCATAAGCTCTCCTAATCTTCAATATGTTACCCTGTAAAGTGGGAAAATATTAAAAGACTTCTAAATAAAAAATATGATTTGAAAAAAGAAGTCCTTAAGAGACCCATTACAGCACGCATACCTCATGATTTCAATTTTTTACCCCCCAAAAGATGACACCTGGTAATAACTAAGCAGTTTTTTCGTTATATGATGAATAGCCATCAAGCATAGCTTGTTTCATGAACCAAGAGTCTCTTCACATACCATTGCTTTCTATCTTCTGATCTATATGTACGCTTATCTAACCTTCTAGCATGTCAGGACATATAATACCCATCCCCATATTAGTTTCCCCGATCAATGCAGATTCCAAAGCCAATCAGTAGTGAATGCTGGCTCTCTTTGCTTTACAGGTACGTCAGTGCTAAAGCATAGAGAACCAACAATTAATTTGCTCACCACCATCTAAGGGGAAATATTAAAACCTTTTAACACCAACATAATGTTGTGCTGAATAAAAGATAGCAATCACAAAATTACGGCAGGCTACGTACAATAGTTTTGTCTCAGAAAATAGAAATGTACCTCTGCCCCTTTTTCTGTCTCGTCAATTAGAGCTACCCAAGCATCAAAGTCTAAAGAGTTTGCCCGGACAATGCTCCATAGTCTTTCCTCTTCCGCAGATAAAGCCGGGACTTCAGAGGTACAAGTGACAAGAATTAGAGGAAACAATATGACCATTCCACAAAAGCATCTCAAGTATAGAGCGCCACGTTGTGACGATTCTATATAAATGTTCATATACCATCTTAGTCCAACAAATGATCCATGTGGATAAGAGGATAGTCAAGAATGAAGCACAAAGCTAAAGTAGAGAAACAGTGGTAATAAATCAATTGTCTAAACAAAATAACTTAGAGATCAAGCCAAGCAAAGAGGGGTCATGATAGGAAAAGATTCTACCGAAATTCCCAAGCCAACGGTTGTTTGCATGTTACTTAACAATTATCAATTGCAAACCTATTCCAAACTGATGCTAATTACAGAAAATGTCACATGTCTCACAAAAGTAACAGCCATGTACCCCGAAATCTGCAAGTGCATATCCATAAAATCATATTATATCACTTTGGGAACAACCAAACAATAAACAAGAATTATGCATAAACCAAAGGACATACCAGATGCATCTTCATGAATTTGCTCAGTAGATGCAATGCCAGAATCTTGAGAGGCATCTCCATTATCATTTAGCATAGACTGATCACCGGTGTTCCCATCAGGAAATAAGCTTTGAGCAGCCCCAGAACTTGAAACAGCAAAGCCATCTTTTCCCAGGACACCTTGACTGGCATGAGTAGCATCGGAACCCAGGTTCCCCTCACGTGCTCCACGCACAAAAGAAGCTTTTCCGGAGGAACTGAATTCCACATCAAGTACTGGTTCTCCAGCAACACCAGCTTCATGGGTAGGAATAGGATTCCCATCACCATAACTAGCAGAACTGTAGGTCACAGCCGAGTAGGCTGTATATGTGGCTGTCTGTGCAGCCACTGTTTCACTATCTCCCATGACTGCTGTACAATAAATAAACTGCTTAGATGAGAACTGCCAAAGGGCAAACATATACAGCACGAATTATAAATAGAGGCATTACCCTAAAGAACATTAATTGACTATTTTCTTTTAAGTTAGTAAAAAACATCAAAGAACAAATAACAACAGAACCCTGAAGTCGGGACCAACCGCATTAAATGTACAAATTCACTAGCACTCATTATCGTGAAAAGTGACCTCAAATGCACTTGACATTCGCACGTCCCAATGAATCTCATAGAACCACGTCCAATAACACTGGAGCAACATCCGGCGGCACCATGAAGCGCATGACCAACCATAACTCGACAGCAACAGAGCATATAATAGAAGTACCCAGAAATACATTCACAGTAACTTCCACCGCCAATACTACAAACCACTGCAGTCGCCGGAACCATCCCCACACGCTAACGAATCAACAGCAAGAAACAGATGCAATCCAGAATCCCCCCCAAGAACGCATGAAAAGCAGTCGAAGGCGCAACAAACTATCCATCACAGAAACCATAGAATTTCACAAACCCTAGAACATTGAAGGACACAGCAGAGCCATGCCCACCCGGAATGCTGGAAAAACAACGAAACTCCTCCAACCGAAAAAGCAAAAAAACATGCACGCGCGCGCAAGCATTCGCACATACACAATATATAATCGAAAGCACTAAAAGATGGAGTCGCAGGGGAATTCCACCTCGGTTCGGGAATTTCAGTGCCGTGCTTCTTGAATCTAACTTAGCCAATTTGCGAAGAGCGAAGCGGAAGCCGTCGCTGTGCTCTCCGTTCGGTGCCTTCTTGCCTTGCCCTAAAGAGAGTCCGTTGTGGGCCTATGATTGATATAAGACTTTGGGCCTCCTCATAACACTTAAAATGGGCTATTAAATGTTCGGCCCGCTAAGGAAATGTTTGAAAAAAATGTCTAACAAAACCTACTCTTCCGTTCCCAACACCCCCCGCTGCGCATCTCTGCTAACCTCCCTCGTCCTCCTCCTCCCGCCGACGCCGACCCGCTCCGATTAGGGAACACGAGGATTTGTTTCTCTTATAGGAGAGGTCCGCTCTTGACACTAAATCCCTGTTTGTTGCGCTGGGCGATGCTGTACTTTTTGTTTTGAGTCTCCCAAAGGATTTACGCTCGCCGTGTTTTCCGATACTGTCGTTT
Organism: Melastoma dodecandrum; assembly: GCA_029817715.1. Lineage (NCBI taxonomy): Eukaryota > Viridiplantae > Streptophyta > Magnoliopsida > Myrtales > Melastomataceae > Melastoma > Melastoma dodecandrum. The sequence continues at coordinate 7,122,808 of JARUPY010000606.1, forward strand.
GCAACCTCTGACGGCAGATGAAAGTAATTGGGAGAAAGCAAAAGAACCCTCCTTCTATCCTAATTACGGCAGTAGTAGTCCCTTTTTAGCTGCCCAATCTCCTGCATAATCAACTTTGGGTTGCTTGCCTTCGAGATTTATAGTTACTTGAGCGGATTCAATTCTCATATCTGTTTACTTACTTTCGTGTCAGGTTCTCTGATTGGCCTTTGGTACTGAAGTTGTTGTGTATTAAAAGTGTGAGCTATGCTCACCATGGATGATGCTGCCCGAGGCGGGGGGCACAAAATGAAGAGGAGGAAACCGGGGCATAGCAAGAAACGTGTTAACCCCAATCATGGTGGAGGAGGACCCAAGGTCAAGAAGATTGATGGGAAAATGAAGAGACTGTTCAGAAAGAGGGCGAGAGAGTATAATTCTGATGACGAGGACAACGACGACGACGAGCGAAAGCTTGGTAGACGAGATGGCCGGGATGTTTCCGCCGTTGATGATGAGAAGAAGTTACTGGAAGCTGGCGATGGTGATAGTGATGATAATAGTGCGGCTGTTTCCAGCAATGGAAGCGGGGAAGATGATGGTGCCGACAGCGAAGATGACCACGGAACTGCGAAATTTGAGGATGGTAGCAATGCATTTAGGGCTGCCTTTACGAGCATCATGAAGAATGTTGTGACGGATGACGGTCTTGTAAGTTCTTAATACTTAATTTTTTGACCTGATGACTTCAGCGACATTTGTGTTTTTACTTATTTTCTCTTCCAGGGACCGGTATTATCAGCACAGAGGAAACTTGTAGCGGAGAAGCTTGCAGAAGTGGGAGTTGAGAAAAAAGTTAAGGCTGAGGCAAAAAAAGAGAAGCAGTTGGTACAGACTTGGCATATGCTTTCTTCTATCTTTGTCTTCAATTCTGCTTGCTGTAAGGATTAGCATGGTACTTTTCTGATTGAAAGGTGAAAGAGAAGGGCCATGTAAAGCCTGCCAATTATATCGATGCACGTGAGAAATTCTTGATCAGTGTTGCCACTAAGGGAGGTATGATTATCGTTGTTTTAACTTAAGCTCTTTTCTTGTTTAAATAGGATGATCGATTGTTGCTCATTCTGACATTGGTGCAAATTTGCATGGGTGGCACAAATTTCGTGGGGACACAGTCGTGAAGTTATTCAATGCAGTAAGTTTGTGCCTTCAAATATATAATGACTGTGGCAGTTTACTGAGGCACAATCCAACGGTATTTCTTTTGGTCTTAGGTCAACAAAGCACAACATGCTCAGAAAGGATTAAACCCTTCAAGGTCAAAGGATGAAAAAGGTTCGCATTTGCTCCTGTAATCCTTTTATTCAGACCTTTCTTTCCCTGTCTGCTCCCAATTCTGTAATTGTTTTATGTGAATATCGATCCGTCTGGCAATAGATCTCTCATAGACTGCACGCTTTGCAAGCCATGGTACATCTCATTTTGATTTTAACATTTTGTAACCTGCAGTGATAAAGAAGAGGAGAAAGGAGGCATTCTTCTCCGAACTAAAGAAACCATCGTCATCGTCCTCTGCAAATCTAACCAAGGTCGGATACTTCTTTTGATATGTTTTCCCAATGATATCTGCAATTTTTGGTCCTAATCTGTGTCATGGTAACAACATCAACCATCCGTTCTCTTTCTGATGAAGGTTGGGACAAGTGGAGAAGATCAAGCGCCTGCATGGGCACCCTTGCGTGATAACTACATGTTCAGCAATCCAGGCTTGAAGGATTGGGATAAGGTTCAGGTAAACCTCATCGCTCGCTATGCTTTCCTCCCAGATCACTCTCCCATTTCCCACACAAACTTGTTATCCTAACGGCGTACCCTTTTCATGTAATTTGTAGGACGCAAGCGAAGGAGAAGGTGGCGGTGAGATGCCAGAATACAAGAGCAGCTCGGAGGACGAATAGGGGTGTTGTTCGACCCCCTTTTTTGCAGCGTAGGAAGTTAGATAACACAACCTTCTTCAAAGAGGCTCCATCTATCCTTGAATTGGTCGATTTTTGTTGGCATTTTGTAGTTAGTCCCCTTTAAGATCAACCTGTAAGCTCGTAACTTTGTTTAGATATATGACTGTTTACGCTTGTTTAATATGATATCTTTTTGTATAATATCATTATTGATTTTCTGTTTACTTCATCGGTAATATTCAATTTTAAAAAATTTCTACGTAAATAAAGAAAATTAAAGAGAGGTAATTTTTAAAAATTGTGATATTTAGAATAATTTTGGTTTATGAATTTTTTTTTATATGGATTATAAAAAACGTGTTCTTTAAAAATATACCGCACCAAAAGCCCCAAAAACCCTTGGGACTTCCGGCGATGTCGACGGAGGGCCGCGATGGGGCTGTGTCCCCACCGGAGAAGCCCGGGAGCAAGGTTAACTCCGTCGTCTCGACCGTTGCTGATTCGGAGGTGCTAGCAGATGGGCCTCTGATAACTGTGGCCGAAGATGGTCTTGGATCGCAAGAGGAAGATGGACTCGGAATGCCAAAGGAACGGCCCGGGAGCATTAAATGTGCAGTCAGGGACGGAATTGGAGGAAGAACCAGCAAGAAGGACGAAATTGAAGAAAAGAAGAGAAACCAACTGCAGCAGTGTTAAAAGGGGACGCGGGGAGAAACGAAGGAAGACAGACAAAAGTAGAAACAGAATGGGGTGGGAACGGGGAAATCTGTTGGGGTGTGGGTGAGGTGAGTGGAGAGATTTGATGTTGGCTAGTCCTCCGGCTTGCGGAGGAGCGTTGGAGTTCCGGCTGTGCGACTGTGGCGGAGGAGTGGTTTTTCTTTGTTTTAGTTGGAGAGAGGAGGATCCGCCTCTGTTGTCTTTGTTGGCTTGTTTCCTTGCCATCAGAAGCAGCCTCCGATGCCGCCTACGTCACCAAGTAGCTCCTACACAGCACCGGGAAGGCCGCGTGGATCGCCGGCACCACATTCCTCGTCCTCTTCGTTCCTCTCACCGTCGAGATGGATAGGGAGCAGCAGCTCAACGAGCTCGACATCCAGCAGGCCAGCCTCCTCGGTACTCCTTCCCTCGCTCCTCAGCAGAAGTGAAAGCTGGTAGTTGTTTCTCATTGCAGGGGATTGAATTAGGTTCTGGAATGGCCTGGTTGGTGTTGTCGCTGACAAAGGATTTGACGAAGCAAGGATGGAGAGGAGGGAGTAGATAGAGGCTAGAAAGAGGACGGAGAAGTGTCGAATGAGGGAATGTTGGAAATGACTTTTTATTTTCCTTCATACACCAAGAACCTATTTATACTAACAATGAAGTGTAACTCCCTACCTAGCATTAACCCCCACATTAAGTAGCATTAACCCCAGCCGCATTAACTCCGGTCGTTACAACACATTAACCACGACCGTTACAACGTATTAACTACGACCGTTACAACGGATTTATTCTAACAAATCACCCCCTAATCCGTTGTACCTGAACAACTCCAAGCTTTTGTCTCATCTCTACAAACTTCACGCGTCCGAGTGCCTTTGTGAGAATGTCGGCCAGTTGTCCGTCAGTGTCGATGTGTTCGACCTTCACCTTTCCATCTTCGATGCACTCTCGAATGAAATGAAATTTTGTATCGATATGCTTACTTCTATCATGGTGCACCGGGTTCTTGCTCAATGCTATCGCAGACTTGTTGTCCACCAACAGTTTCACCTGAATCGGAGCTTGTGCCATCATCTCACCCAATAAGCGACTCAGCCACACTCCCTGACATGCCGCTGCCGCTGCCGCAATGTACTCCGCTTCACAGGATGAGAGTGCCACAACCTTTTGCTTCTGTGACATCCATGAGACAAGACTCGTCCCGAGAAAAAATGCGATGCCCGTTGTACTCCTTCGATCATCAACATCACCGGCGAAGTCGCTGTCACTGTACCCAATAAGCGTAGGTTGTAGACTAGTTGCCTTCTTGTAGATGCATCCATATTCTGTTGTGCCACTCAGGTACCGAAGTATGTGCTTCACAGCCGCCCAATGTTGTGCTCCGGGTGCTTCCATGTACTTGCTAACTATACCCACAGAATATGCGAGATCAGGCCTGGTGTTAACAATGTACCGTAAACTCCCGACGATGCTCCTGTATCTCGTTGCGTCCACGATCACATCACCTTCCTTCTTGCTCAATTTTAGTCGGTTCTCCATGGGAATTTGACAAGGATTGCAATCAGTCATCCCTCCCAACTCAAGAATCTTAGCCGCGTAGGAGCTCTGGCACAACGTGATCTCACCTTCCTTTTGCTTCACTTCGATACCCAAGTAGTAACTTAGAAGTCCAAGGTCACTCATGTTGAAGCGTTGCATCATCTCCTGCTTGAAATCAACAATGCCACGAATATCTGGCCCGGAGATGATCAAATCGTCGACGTACACGCCAACCAGCAAGAAAGAATGTTGATCCGCTCTTTTGTAGACCGCGTGATCCAACTTGCTCCGTATGAATCCGAGTGCAATTAACTCCTTGTCCAGCCTTACATTCCACGCCCTTGGCGCCTGCCTCAACCCATAGAGTGCCTTGTGAAGCTTGAGCACTTGTTTGTCTCCATTTCCGACGATGAAATCGGGAGGTTGATGCACGTATACCTCCTCGTCAAGATCACCATTCAAGAATGCAGATTTCACGTCCATGTGATGAACCTCCCACCCGCCATGTGCGGCGAGCGCAATCAACAGTCGCACGGTTTCCATGCGCGCCACTGGAGCAAACACCTCGTCGAAGTCCACCCCCTGACGCTGAGCATATCCCTTCGCAACCAAACGAGCTTTGTGCTTGACAATATTTCCAGCAGGGTCCTTCTTGACTTTGAAAACCCATTTTAGCCCTATGGCTCGATGTCCCGTTGGCAACGTTGCAGGCTCCCAAGTGTTGTTCTCCCGAATCGCCTCCATCTCCACCTCCATAGCCCGTCGCCAACAATCTTCAGATAAAGCTTGCTCGACGCTGTTTGGCTCCTCAGCAGCTAGCAGACAAAACCCACTGTACTCGAAGTCGTTGACCTCCTCCGTTGTGTCGATGATGTTTGAGATCGTGCGAAACCTGAGCCCCACTCCAGCAGAATCGATGGCGCCCTCGGTTGGTGGAGTTGCCCACTGTACGCCTGCCCCGGACTCTCCGCAGTAGCTATTGGTGTAGCTGCTGAAGTCGGTGTTGCGGGCATTTGCGAATTTCCGAAATCCATGGTCGGGTGATCGTCAATACCATTGTCGGCCGTCGGATGTGTCATGTACTCAACGGTGAAAGTCCTCGCACCGCTCCCTTGGTCACCATCGCCGCCTCCTGTCCAGTTCCATGCTTTCCGCTCATCGAAAATGACGTCTCGGGTGATCATCAGATTCTTCCCCTTCGGATCGTACACCCTGTATGCCTTCGTTCCGGGTTCATAACCAAGAAATACCCCTGGAACCGATCTGTCTGACAGCTTCGACACACCTGGGCCGACCCTTTTCACATACGCCATGCATCCGAAGGTTCGTAGATGTCTGACACTGGGCTTCCGGTTGTACCAAGCCTCATATGGAGTTTTTCCATCAAGACTCCTCGTCGGTGGTCTATTAAGAATGTACACGGCGGTCTTCACTGCCTCGCCCCAAAATTCTGCCGGTACTTGCATGGACTTAAGTAGACAACGCGCCATCTCCACCACGGTTTGGTTTCGCCTCTCTACGACACCATTTTGTTGAGGCGAATACGGCGCGGTCGTGAAGTGTTTGATGCCATTCTCCTCGCAGTATTCGCGGAACTGGGCAGAATTGAACTCACCACCACGATCTGAACGAAACGCCTTGAGCCGACTTCCCAACTCGTTCTCCGCGCCCACCTTGATCCTTTTAAAATGCTTGAGCGCCTCGTGTTTGGTCTCCAACAGCTCTAGCCACATATAACGACTGTGGTCGTCGACAATCAATAGGAAGTACTTTCGTCCTCCTGGTGTTGCTGGCAAGATCTGACCGCACAAATCGCCATGGAATAATTCGAGACCACGCTCCGCTCTGTACGATGTGGCGTGCGGGAATGGAGTACGGTGCTGCTTTCCAAGAGCGCAGCCATCACAAAACTGCTCCCCACGCTCAATCATAGGTATGCCTTCCACCATCTGCTTGATCCCGAGATCACGGAGCGATCGAAAGTTGAGGTGTCCAAATCGAGCATGCCACAACCACGCCACGTCGCTTATCTTAGACAGGAGACACACCGGCGCACTCAAGTTCAGCTTCAATGTATACAGCCTGTTCTTGGTACGCGCCGCACGGACCAGCAATGCGCTCTCACGATTATACACGCGCAGCACGCCGCCGTCGATGACAATCTTGCATCCTCCTTCTTCCAGTTGTCCAAGACTTATGATATTAGTCCGCAAACGTGGGATGTAATAGACCTCGGTGAAGATCGTTTGCTCATTGTTCTTGCAAGCCATCATCACAGTACCAAGCCTACATATATCCACAGTTGAGCCATCGCCAAACCGCACTGAACCACGAACATTCTCGTCGAGGGTTGCAAGAGCCGCTCTGCACCCAGTCATGTGGTTTGTAGCTCCGGTGTCGAGATTCCATGTGTCGTCGTCACACTCCACCGGGAACACGCGCTCCTCATTGAGAAACACGTTCTGAGTCGTGGTGTGCACAACGTTACTAGCACGGGCAAGCAACAACGCGGGTTGTTCGACGTCGGTTTTGGTGAGATTAGCTTCCTCACGCCGCTCACGTCGCGGCTTCCGACACTCCTTCGCCCAATGACCGAATTTGCCGCAGTTTCGGCACTTCCCCTTTCGCCGTGGAGTTCCTTAAGAGGTCGTTTCGGAGGTGCCCCGACCATCGTTTCGAGAGCCACCCTTGTTCTTCCCGTGAGCCTGACCCTTAGCCTTCTCACCGTTTGATGAAGAATCACTTTGCAGACGATGCTTCCACTTAGCAAGCCACTCCTCCTCAGCGAGAAGCAACCGCTCAGCTTTGTCATGAACATCCCCACCACTGTCGAAACGATCCTCCGCAGCGCGCAACCGCCCCACCAATTCCTCAATTGTCATCGTGCTTAGATCAAGCAAGGTCTCAATCGAAAGAGCGATCTGGGAATACCGAGCAGGCACAACCCGAAGAAATTTCTTCACAACACGGACCTCCTCCATCGATTCGCCGAGCGCACGGATGTTACCAGCGAGGCTGGAAATTTTCATAGCGAAATCATCGACGCCCTCACCCTCTTTGAAGGCGATATTTTCAAACTCCTTCAACAATTTCTGAGCATTCGCCTCCTGGACCCGAGCAACACCCATCCGCATCGTTTTCACCGCCTCCCACGCCTCCTTGGCGCTCTCCTTCACGGCGAGGATCGAGAGCATCTCAGCCGGCACGGCGCGAAGGATTGCAGCCAACGCGAGTCTGTTGGCACGTCGATCGACCTCGTTGGTCTCGATGGCGTCCCAGAGTCCCTGTGCCTCCAGATTGACTTGCATCACAAGGGCCCACTCGTTGTAGTTCGTGCGCGTCAATAATAGGTACACGATCAAACCGCTTGTCTCCTTCATCACGCGCTCCACCACGACTTCACGTGATGCGCTGCTGCCGTTGTCGCATTTCTTGATATCGGCGATGCGACCCTTGGGGGACAGGGAGCGATTTTCTCCGGACATGATCGGCAAAGATTCCTCCTTGATGGCTCTGATGCCACGTGTTGTCGCTGACAAAGGATTTGACGAAGCAAGGATGGAGAGGAGGGAGTAGAGAGAGGCTAGAAAGAGGACGGAGAAGTGTCGAATGAGGGAATGTTGGAAATGACTTTTTATTTTCCTTCATACACCAAGAACCTATTTATACTAACAATGAAGTGTAACTCCCTACCTAGCATTAACCCCCACATTAAGTAGCATTAACCCCAGCCGCATTAACTCCGGTCGTTACAACACATTAACCACGACCGTTACAACGTATTAACTACGACCATTACAACGGATTTATTCTAACAGTTGGTGAGTTGGCTGCACTTTCCCTTTCTCCTTTTGTTGTATCTCGGCTAGTAGGGCGAAGGGATTGGAGTTATCATTTCTCATGCGGATAGGGATTCTTACTGGTATTTTCGTCCTGCTTCCCTTTCATCATTGAGGTCAATCGAATGGCACATTGGCAGGGTTATGTGTGCCTTCTCACGAGTTGATGTGGTGTTTCGCCTCCATTGAATTTTCTTTCACTAGTTTTTCTGGAGGATCAACGATGATGTCTGTTTGTTCAATAGATTCGCTAGCTGATGTGGTATTCTTGTCACCGCCTAGCTTTCTTCCGGGATGTCTGATGAGGTTATTATGTCCGTTTGTTTAGTTTGTGTCATGGAGTGAGTGCTTCACAAAGTCTGAAAGGAAGTTTTACCCCTGAAGAGTAAGGTCCTAATATAGCTGTGAGTGCCGATATATGCCCTACACCTGAGGAGATGTCAAACTTCATGCTTGAGAAATGTGAATGCGGTGTACACCACAGCCATTTCTGTTGTTTTCATATTCATACAACTCATGCAACTATTTCATAGCTACTTGTCTGTTCAAAACGGGACAGAACTACCTGACGGGATGTCCGATTAGGAAATGATGGCAATAGCTTGGTGCTTGAAACATGCTGGGAAATGAATGATTATGTGCGTGTGGAAGTGTTTACAGTTTACTGCGAATGTGTGTCTCAATTCAAGTCTTCCTTCTGCATTTGTGAAAGCTTTGTTTTTATTTTACTTTAAAGACGAACCCCTTTGCTGCAGATGATAGAAGAAACTGGGTTGCGTCGTGATTGGCTTGCAGCGCAAACTCCTTTCATTAGTCCTCCATGTTTTAGGTAAATTCGATTGGGGAATATGGCTGTATGGAATGCTATGTGCTGCCGTTTCCCGGGGGAGTTAGTCGTCTAATATGGTTGGTTTGGTGGTCATTACTTTACCTATCACTGCCGCATTCCGTAATTCTGCCAAAAATCTGCGGCTCCAGGATGAACTGCAAATGGTTTTCAACCTTTTATGATCCACGGTATAAATCACGAACCACACATAGAAAGGCTACACTAACAGATGCTCGAGATGCCTGACCTCGTAGAGGTCGATTTCAAATTAAGTAAAAATAAAAGTTGCCCGATTGTGTCTAATTAGAACTGAAAACTCAATTAAACTTGAATAATTAATACCTCTTACATTCAAGTAGCAGGTAATTTTAAAATTTAACGAGTAACATCTTTTTAAAATCCGTGTTTTTGTTTTTTAAGGAAATTGAATTAGAAAACTCGATTTCGATGGTTTTCACTTCTTAATAAATTGGTTTTATTAATTTCATCTTTTTAAAAAATAAATTTCTAAAAATTATATTTATCCTAATATTAAACTAGAACAAAACTCATAAATGACGATGAAATTGAAAGGCCTCTGTATATCTATATATATATATATAATGAATTCCGTACCCTTACCAGGACTTCTCCCCCGCCCCATCTACTGACAAAGCAAGCAGACGGCAATTGGCGGGCAAAAAATACTCCATAACCCGAGGAAGGAAGCTGGAAAGAAGCAAGAATCCGTAAGCGATCCCCTTTGTCCCATCGCCATTGTTTCTTCCTTCCCAAGAGGAACTGAGGAAGCCCTTCGTGTCTCTGTTTGTCTCCCCACCCTTCAGTTCTTTTGACCGTTACTCTCCCTCACCCCCGCCCTTCTTAGGGTTTCCTTTGTTTTTGTTTTGTTTTTTGTGCGATTCTTGCCGGCATGAACCTTTACTGAGCGATATTTTGGCGGTGGGTGTTTCTTGGCGAGTTCCTCGCTCGTGACTGTTTTGATGTTGATTTCTTTGAACGTGGATGATTGTTGGGTACCGTTCTCCGTGGTGTTGGGAGGTAGTCGTGTGTTTTGTGAACCTCCGATTCCCCCGTGCGTTCCGAGGGTTCGCGGAACACTACATTCTTTGGTTGGGGATTAATTATGCCTGTGCTGGTTTTTTCTCTCAAGGATCGACATTTCAGTGTCGGTTCACGCATGCACGTAGGCGGATGGATCCGTCGGCCCACTTGGTTTCGACCATTTCCTTTTTACTTCTGTTCCGAGTAAGCCCATGACTTTCGTATAGATGGAAATGATAGTAACACCCCAGCAGTTGTGTAGTTTTCCTATTTCAGTTATTTTGTTCGATATGCTTTATCTCTTGAATAAAGGCTGTCTTTATGTTGCACGAGATCTGAAGCCAAGTTGGAACATGAATTATGTCTTTTTTTGGTTTTCCACTTGCTTGAACTTTGAGTTTGACTGTTTGGGAGTATGGCAGAGGTGCATTTGGACTTGTTTCTTGTATTGTTGGAAGAACTGAGGCGATATCCTGTAACGTGAAAAGTGCCATCGCGGCTCAGAATCAATGGCGCCAAATCCTAGAGCTAGTGCGGCCTTGACTACAATGAAGTCTCTCGGGATCGGTAAAGAGAAGGTCAAACCGGTGTTGAAGAGACTTTTAAAGTTATATGACAAGAACTGGGAACTTATTGAAGAAGATGGTTACAGAGCTTTAGTGGACGCCATATTTGAGGAGGAGGAGGAGGAGGAGGATAATGCGGTGTGTGTTGTCCTTGTTAACACGATGTATGATTTGGTGTGCCCCCTTATTTTATCTCTCATTATGTGGTGTTTCATTGTTGGTATAAGGTCAAGAAAAAGAGGAAGAGCAGCATCGATGTATGTTCTTTATCCTATCTCTGTCGTTGCTTCATCGAGCGGAGACAGATTTTTTGAGTTAACGTCGGAGTGTTACTTTGTTGTAGGATGAAGATGATGAAGAAGAGGCTCACCCACATGAGCTGGAACGAAAAAAAATGAGATATAGAAATCCGGATTGTCTGGTCGGATCTCCCTTGACACAGCCTAAGATGGAAGGGCGAGAAGGCATTAAAGACAAAGGAAAACAGCCCATTTCACCTAATGATGGGGTAATGACTATATTTTAAAGAACTTATTTCTGAGAAGTTTATATTGAAGCGATAAGGTTTTCTTTTTGGGTTCTCCACAGATCTATTCAAGAGATCATGGGATCAAGTCCCGCTCTTCTGGAATTGTCTTGAGGGAAAGACAATATGAAACTCGGAGTTGTTTGGTAGCATCCAGGGATGCGTCATTTGGCGATGAAGCTCCTCTAAATGAGCCTCCTATTGCAATGATGCCTCCAGGTTCATCCTTGGTCATAGTGATGATCTTTTTCTACTCCCCTACTCCCTCCTCCACTCCCCTGGACCTTGTCAAAGTGTTCAATAGTTTTATGTGCGCTCAAATTACTGTTTCGTGCTTGGTCAAGGTGTTGTTTTTAATTCTGCCCTGCCCCCTATCCCCTCCCCGCCTAGTCATACTGTTTAATCAAATGTATTCATGTGTTCTCACTCATGGTACATGGCATCTCACCATCAGTAATGCTCTGAAAAGATATTCGACATTTTTAGCTGCTATGCTACCAGAAATATCCCATAGTTCTAGTTATTCCTTTCCCCTTGTTTCTGAGAATTGGAGTGTGCCTGCTATACTATAAATCGCTAACATTTGTTGATTACACTTCAGACTCGTCGCTGATGGTAGAATCTTCACATGGAAATCCGAGTGGTGGAGGATATAATACAAATAGAAGTTTGGTACTTTACAATGCTGGAAGTACAAATGGGGTTGTATCATCAGAAAATGACATCTACCACGAGCTGGTAAGTTCACAAATGATTTTTATACTAGTTAACTGGTTGCCCCATTATTTGTAAGAGAGATGATGGACCACTCATAGCAATGGAAACTACTATGATTTAAGTTAATTAGACAGATCTATAGTCCCTAATCTACTCTGCTACACCGGCTGATGTACCTCATAGTTGCGCTCTACTTGTGACATTGGCCATGAGAGAATGAACCTCTACAACAAAGAAAGGAGAAAAATATTCTGTGAGAATGACAGACCACTCAGACGAATTTGAAGATAGCTTTGCGGTTTCCAAGCCTACACCTTATGCACTTGATTTTCTCTATGCAGGATGGTCTGGTTGATGGCCATAGGCCAAGGATGCCAGAGCCAGGTGCCATTGATGGAATACGCAATAGTGATGTGCTGAATGGTGCATCGGATAATACTAGAGGTCATATGAGGTGCTTTAATGATGGTGATGATATCACTAAAGGAGAAGAAACCAAGAAGATATCTTGGGTCAATGAAGTCGATGAGCACCGTCCACCTTTCTTTCATTATATACCCCAAAGTGTGATCTTCAAAGGTGCCTGTGTTGATTTTACTCTTTCTGGGATTGAGGAAGAGAATTGTTGTTCCGATTGTTCAGGTGATTGCCTGCCTTCTCTCCCCTGTGCATGTGCTAGCACAAATGGGGGTGAATTTGTCTACACTGTTCGAGGGCTTGTGAAGGAAGGGTTTCTGCAAAAGTGTATTGCTAATAATCGGGATCCACAAAAGCGTCACAACTATTTCTGCAAAGAATGCCCTTTAGGAAGAAAGGATGATGAAGTCATAAAGTCCTGCAAAGGTCACCAACGGAGAAGATTCATCAAGGAATGCTGGAGTAAGTGTGGTTGCAGTAAAAGTTGTGGCAATCGGCTAGTGCAACGTGGTATCACATGCAATTTGCAGGTGTGCTTTGTTCTTGATTTATGGTGCTTTTGTTTAATGTTGTGTTATATATAATTCTTCAGATTCATTATTTTCCCCCCGAGAACTCCATTCCACGGTGGTTCTCTTGGAATTCACTTGCTATTGAATTTTTTATTTCAGTAGGACTATATATTGATGAATCATTAATGTTTTAAAGGTTTACATGACATCTGAAGGGAAGGACTGGGGTCTTCGGACTTTAGATGAACTGCCTAAAGGAGCTTTTGTTTGTGAATATGTTGGTGAAATATTGACCATAAAGGAATGGAACAAGAGAAAAATACAGGCAGATAATCGCAGCAAGCATACTCATGGCATGCTTCTGGACTCTGAATGGGCCGCTCTGCCTGTGAAGGATGACGAGGCACTTTGCCTGGATGCAACATTCTATGGAAACATAGCTAGGTTTATCAACCACAGGTATTACTTGTAGTTTTGAGCAAGCACATTTGCGTCTTTGCTAATTTTCAATATTATATCATTTGAAGGAGACTCCGCATAGTAGATAAAAATTTCATTCGGGTAACATTGCCACTATCATGGGGAATAATCAAGAATACCGGTTTTGCATTTATTCCAAATGTCGGTTATGCCGTGGTCTTTGTCATTGTATGGTAATGAATAACTTGTACTGCCCTTGCTTGCTTGTTTCAAAAGGAGGACTAGGATGAAGGGAGAAAAGCTTGGTCCTTCTATTAGTAGGTGGCTTCTAGATATCTGATTTGAAGGAACACAATTTATCCGTCAATATGAATGCGGAAGTTTTGCCGTTAGATTTTTCATATTTTAGTCTTTAAAGATGGAGTTTTTCAATATTTCTTATAGGATGTACAGAAGTAGCCATCAATATATTGAAATTTGATTGTGATTTTGTACTTTGACATCTCTATATGGTTTTTTACATTAGATGTTATGATGCAAATCTTATCGAGATTCCAATTGAAGTCGAAAGTGCAAAGCGCCACTTCTATCGTGTAAGTGACTGGCAACTTTCATTGTATTTCCTGTAGTTTTCCTTATTTGGCTTTTATTACTGGGATCAATTTTCCATGCTTTCTCAAGTGGGAAAGGAATTGCTGCTGCAGGTTGCACTGTTCACAACTAGGAAAGTGACTGCCATGGAAGAACTAACTTGGGTAAGAATTTCTTTCTTGGTAGCCATTCTGCATTGAAGGGGCTTTTGAGATGGCTATCTGACAATTACTTGTCAGACTGATTAGCACACCCTGTAAAGCAAGCATTTCTAAAATTAAACTTATATTCTGTTTGCTTGTATGCTCGGATATCCCAAGTTCTTCAAAACAGTTATTGGCTGATTTTTTGTTTTTTGCTTTTCGGTTGAAATTTGGCATCGTGACCCCATATACACTACTTAGACCTGTGGATTCTTTGCAGGATTATGGGATTGATTTTGATGCTTCTGATCAGAATGCGAGGCCTTTTAAATGTCTGTGTGGGAGCAAGTTTTGCCGTCAGACTAAACGTCAAAGTATGGTACCTTCTACTCAATCCTAACTATAGATATTTCCTCTTCCTGACGTTACAACTATCTCAATTAGATGCATACAATAACGAGATTGATCTTGAATGAATCTGTGTGGATTTGCACCAAATATCACAATGGAAGTCTGAGTGGTATGGACTATGGAGACACTCTAGTGAGTGTTGAAGTTTTAAACAGTTTATGGTAGCATCTTCATAGTTGAACTGCGTGCTGTGGCAGTAATCGAGTTCTCTGCTCATGTTAGTCACCCAAACACAATTCAGAGGAGATATCCATAATAGGCAATATCACTGTTACAGGTTATCCAAACTGGTGTAGAGCTGCGTCGTAGGTAGTTGGAATGGACAGGTTCTATTACCTGTGAATCTATTCCAGGATGATCATTATGCTGTCTACATGCCAAAATTACGTCCTAATCTTGCTATTTGCTGTACTATCAAGAGCAGCTTTGTTGCTTTCATCTGGGGTCACGTCTGATTTCAAGTGCCGCATGCTTTTTGCTTGCAGGAGTGAGGGCAAGATGATACATCGTCATCATGTCATGAAACACCTGGGATTATTTTGCTGGGTACTTTTGGATCCAGGTGGTCATTCCTCCAGTATTTTTGAGAAGGTTGGTCTCGAGAAAGCTTGGACTCCACTTGAGCAAGCTGGGCCTAAGCTTCATCTAGCCAGTAGGAAAAGAATCTGCAACTTGTAGGAGGTTGTAGGGTTTTATCTATGGGTATGAGATCATATGTACAGTGGGAGGACTTATGCTTCTGTCACTGGTTCCCCCATGGATCCCTGCCACCTTTTGCCACACCTTACGGGTTTTCGATTGTGGGGCAGAACCTGAGGCTGCTTCCTTTCGCTAAAATATAGCAACTTTTTGCTAGTTTGTTGTCCGGTTTGTTGACAGCTGCATCCGGGTCTTACTCGGCAATGGTCTACGAGGGCTATGTGGCCATGTCAATGGGGGGCACTGCATAGGGAAAAGTTGGGATGGGCACGTTTGTGGCGCCAACTGGTGAGAGCTGCAACTAAACTTTAGGATTGTACCTGGCGGTTGATGTTGGGGTAATGACCCTGTTATTCCCTCCCGAATCTTTCCCCCCGGTGACCTGGTTCGTGCACAGGTCGTCCCGGTGGGGCTGTCAGGGACGAGGACGCTGAAGAATAGACCCTTGGCTTTCTGTTCTTGGAAGTGGAAATGGTAGAGTTTGAAGAACTGAGAAGACAACGTTTGGCAGATAACCGGTTAAATTTTGTTGTAAGGCCGTAAACAAGGTGCATAGCCGCTGTCCACCATGGTCGACGGCAGCTGCAAGTCCACGCGTGCTGAGCTGAGATGGGTACGTACGTACGTTTGCTGGCTAATCCATTCCCGAAT
The DNA here is from genome assembly GCA_029817715.1 of Melastoma dodecandrum. Taxonomy (NCBI): domain Eukaryota; kingdom Viridiplantae; phylum Streptophyta; class Magnoliopsida; order Myrtales; family Melastomataceae; genus Melastoma; species Melastoma dodecandrum. Next base: position 7,138,348 of record JARUPY010000606.1, read on the forward strand.
ATTTCCTAATTCTAGGATATACGTGGGAATGTGGTTAAATACGATGGGACAGAGAAACGAACGAGGGGGACAAGAAGGAATAAGTTAGTTATAAACTCCCCCGAATTAACCCTTGAAGAAACGAGTTTCGTCTTGTTATGACATCTTATGTGCGCATTCCTAGCTGTTAAGAGAGTGTCTCTGGTTTATGTGGTAAGTCCGGTGCTAACAAAAACTGATGTTATCCCCCTTACCAAATCCTCCCTTGTAATGGCTATTAAAGCGTCATTCCTTAATGTTTTCCGACAGGACTCTTCATCCCGGGTTTCCCCTTTCGGCCGCGGTGACAGGAGCCCTCGTTCTCCAGGGATGAGCTATCAAGTCATGGTCAAGAAAGGCGACGAGGAACAGGAGAATGAGTACACCAAGGACGGGACCGTCGACCTCAAAGGCCGGCCCGTGCTGAGGTCGAGGACTGGACGATGGTTGGGTTGTAGCTTCATCTTGGGTAAAGACCTTAAAGGGCGGGTCGTGAATGATGCAGTCCGGTTTCTTTCTGAGTGGGTCTCGTTCTTGTGACCTCTATTTGTATGTTTTTTTTGTTCCGCAGGGTACGAGGTTTTTGAGAGGATTGCGTACCACGGCGTCGCATCGAACCTTGTGATATACTTGACCACGAAGCTCAATGAGGGAACAGTTGAGGCAGTTACCAATGTCGGGGTCTGGAATGGGACGGTGTGGTTGCTGCCCATCATCGGGTCTTACATTGCCGATGCTTACTTGGGCCGGTTCTGGACTTTCCTGGTCGCATCCTTCATTTACCTTTCGGTAAAACGAAAAGATAAGCATATTTTGACAACGTTGTGGTGTCGTTATGGAGATTTCCTTGATGTCGGAGGTTTTATTTCAGGGACTAACCATGATAACAGTGGCGTCAAGATCGTCGCCTAAGCAACCTCTGTCCTGTGGCCCAGGAATGGCGGCAGAAGCTTGCAAGCCTCAGGTGTCGTCATTCAACAGGATATTTTTCTATGTTGGCCTGTACGTGATCGCGATTGGGAATGGTGGAACCAAAACCAATATCTCGAGCATGGGGGCAGACCAGTTCGATGACTATGAACCCAAGGAGCGGAAACAGAAGTTCTCGTTTTTCAATTGGTGGATGAGCGGTGTTTTCATTGGCTCATTGATAGCGAACACCCTCATGGTCTACGTTCAAGACCATGCCGGGTCGAGCATCGGTTACGGGATTCAGACAATTGGGCTGGGTCTGGCTGTGGTGGTGTTCTTGGGTGGCGCCCCTTTCTACCGGCACAGGAAGCCTATTGGAAGCTCTATGACCCGAATGGCTCAGGTGCTCGTGGCTGCCTTTAGGAAGACGGATGTAGAGATTCCGATCAACCCAAAGGAACTCCACGAGCTGAGTATCGACGAGTATGCCAATTCTGGGAAACGCCGCATCGAAAACAGCAGAGCCATGAGGTCGACCTCCTCTCATGAGTGAATATCACCTTTTGGCTACTGTTGCGTTCTCATACTTTGTGCATCTGATCGATTTTTTAGATTCCTGGACCGTGCGGCCGTGAGGACTGGGCCAACCTCGCCATGGATCCTGTGCCCTGTGACACAGATTGAAGAGACGAAGCAACTCCTCAGGATGATCCCGATCTTCATCGCGACGATCACGCCGAGCCTGATCTTCGCACAGGTTAGCACGCTTTTCATCAAACAGGGGGCCACATTGGACCTGACACTTGCTGGGAACTTCAAGATCCCACCGGCCAGTCTCAAGGCCCTGGTACAGATCTCTATGCTGACGACAAACCTGCTCTATGACCGATGCTTTGTCCCCCTGATGCGGCGACACACAAAGAACCCCCGGGGGATCACAATCCTCCAGAGGATGGGTGTCGGCGTGCTGCTTCACATGTCGATCATGGTCGCCGCCTACTTCGCCGAGAGGACGAGGCTTAGGACCGCCAGGGAGCATGGGGTCGTGGGCGAGAAGCAGATTGTACCACTGTCAGTCTCCATCCTGTTCCCCCAGTTCATACTGCTGGGCCTTGCAGACACATTCCTTGAGGCTGCGAAGCTAGATCTGTTCTATGATGAGGCCCCTGACGGGATGAAGAGCCTGGGAACCTCTTACTACACGACTAGCATGGGACTAGGGAGCTTCGGCAGCAGCCTACTGCTCAATGTCGTGTCGGGGCTAAGTAAAAGCAGCGGCGGAGGGCCGTGGGTGACCAACAACCTCAACAAGTCTCGTCTTGACTACTACTATGGTCTGCTTGCCGTCATGGCCTTCGTCAACTTCCTTTATTACCTCGTGGTTGCTAGAAGATTCGTGTACAAGGACGACACGCAATTGGGGTACAAGGAAGAACTCGCCATGTCCAGGAGATCTTAGGTCGGATTTTATCTCGTGTTATATTTGATGGGATGTAACACAAACTAACACATCGGAATTCATCGGATGACTTCCTTAAGGCTATAATAGAATTCTCACAGCAGAAATAAACAATAAAAAACAAGAAACAACGTGGAAACCTCCTCAATGTGAGGAGTAAAACCACAGCCCGTGGCACTACCAAAACTTCCACTAAATCAACAAAGAAGTGGGTACATAAGTGTTCTTCTCTAGTCACCAACAACCAGCACATAATCCTTTCTTCCCTACTCAGCGTAACATCAAAAACTCATCTTGGTAATCATACGCTTGACAACACAAACAGAAGAAAGAGCTGAAATCAAGAACTCCGAATCTGGTAGTCTCGAAAACGGAGTGAAATCGCAAGCTAGAAGTCTCCAATAGCAATCTTCACCGTTCAGAATATAGAATCTCAAGTCATAAATAATCTCACAAAATTTCACAAAGTTCCAACGGTGCGATCGGCTGTAACATCCAATTAAGTAAATATCGCGCAGGCTGAAGCTAGGCTGCGACGGAATCCGGATTTGCTTCTCTTCTTTGGCCGTTTCTCCTCACTCTTTCTACGTTTTTTCTTGTCTTGTGTCATCTGAAGAAAACCCTAGATGACCTCTTAAAGTGATGGTGGGCTTCGGGCTTCATCCGTGTAAGGTATACGGACTTGGGCCGCTTTAATAAATAGGAGAGAACAACCCAATAATATTTGGTACAATTTAGAAGAATACGAAATCGATGATTCGTTTTCGAACCTTTGATCTGTATATCTTTATTTGCGAGTTTGATACGAGCAGCACAGGTCAAGTCGATTGGCTTTAGGTCGTCGTCGGTCACAACAAGATCACATCACGGCATAGGTATATTTTATCGAACAGTTGGAAACAGAACTGGCTTTCCTTAGATTCATCCATAGTAGCTGCCAGGAACACCTTCCGTATGGCTGCTTATGTTACGAAAATGGGGTATTTTAGTGAGAGTTCGACCGGATGACAGTTTCGACGAATGATCAAAAGAGCACCCGAGAAACATCCATTTTGCCGGAAACTGTTGCGATGCTGAAGAGGATTTCCCCCAAGAATTCCATTAATCAGTAATGAGAAAGTGACTTCTACTATGGAAGCTCTCGGGAGGGTTGTAGTTTAACCAGTATGCTTTGTCAGGATCTTCAGTGCCAGGATGTCTTTCGACGGCAAGCTTCCTTCGACAATTTGCAGCATTGATACGAATGCGGTAGAGAGTGGCTATGGCTTAGGTGTGAAGTTCGCATTGTTTAATGGGATGCATTTCACAACAAAACCCAGAGAATGCGATTACTACCACACAGAGAACCTCGCCAACTTGTTTGGCCAGAACAGTTTAAATCCACAGCCATGAATCGTGTGAGAGATTGCTCGAGGACCACGCAATCAGATATGATGATTATCGTTTCGACAGCTGACGGTGAATTATTCAAACGTCCGAAAACGGCCTATAATTACCCGAATCACACTCTTATGGTGTCAGATCTCAGCATCAATTCATGTGTTCAGCTCTTCGTCACGGTTTCAAAACCGCGACTTAAGCCAATCTTGTGAAAAGGGACTTAGTGAAAATGGGTCAAAATAGAAGGCTTCCGGTGTGCTACCAAACTTGGTGTTTTAAATCCCGACTTTTAATAAAAGTCGCGTATTGAAACTACGATAATGAGATACTTAGTAAAATTCATTCGTTCGATAGAGAGTTTTGCTGGTGTCGGACCAAAGTCGAGATTTGAAATCCCAACTTTTCTTGGCCTAAGTCTCGGTTTCAATACACGGACTTTTTTTATAAAATAAAAGTCACTTTTAAAATAGTAATTTAAAGAAGGTAATACGTTATTTTTTAAAATTATAACTGTATTTTATAAAAAAATAAACTGACCGAACGTCCAATCCTCTTCTCCCTTGTCCCACCATCATTTAGGTTTGGTCAAAACTAATAAAAAATTGGATTGTGATGGTGATCAATTCGACACAAGAAGCTCGACATATTTTTATATTTTATGTATTTCTTTTAATCAGGACGAGTTGTTGTTTTGTTCCCCTCCCGATGATTCGATGCGATGTACATATCCCAACTAGGGAATGGCATGACGTAATAAAATGAGATAAACGGAGCCGCCTATCGCTTGTCCCGGTCAATATAATAGTCCTACTCCTAGTCGGATATATATTCCTTGTTTTCGTTTGACCGACGGCTTTGCTTTACCCTCTTAATAATATATTTGTTTGATAATGGCCAAGCTGGCGGACGCATCCCGGGCCACATTCATTGTTACAGATGCTCGAATTAACAACCAACCCAACCTTTTTCATCACGTGGATTCATTCATTCATTCATTCATTCATTCATCCCAACCCTAATTAACTTTGCCAAAACAATTCAAACTCCCCACAACTTGATTAATAATTTATTACATACACGGTTGGTGATTCTTTTTTTTTGAAATTCTCTCAGCACGTAGAGATAGATTATCCACAGGTGTCCGAATCCGATCGTAATCGTCCCGGATCATCATTAATCATTGTTCAAATTCAGCAGCCCTCTCTCTTCCATCCAGATACAAGATTGAATAAAGACCATAGACACTCGGGGAAACCCTATTGAAAATCCACCAAGGTTCCAAGAACAATCCTTTTAACCCCAAACTTGACCCCTCCCAAACACCACGTACCCACATCACAATCCAATCCAATCCAATCAATGTATTTGGCGATACGTGGAGAAATATATTTCTTTTTTCAAAATTCTTCGTCGATTTTTTCAACATTAGAGAATTTTTAAACTAGACATATTATTTTACTATCAAACGGTGTATTCAGTAACAAAGTCCATTGATGGAGAAGGGAAAGTAGTACACAAAAAATTAATTATGCATAATCACTTTATTATAACTCCCACCCTACAAATTTCTGGATGGACATGATGATCATTATTTAAAATTTACGTATAGAAATGGGTTATTAATAATAAGATGATCTTGGCGTTTTGACTCACGTGCTGAATGAAACTCTTCTAAACCCTCGTCACGACAACACGTTAAGGATGAATGTCCAACTTGCACAAAATCCAAACTCCCAAATATAAAAAGAACTTGTCAAAATCTCATCCCATCATCATCAGAAATTATTCTAAATCCCCCACCACCTCCATCTCTCTCTCTCTATAAGAAAGAAAGGGTGGGTTCCTCTGGTTGTTGTACACCTCCCCTCCCCAACTTCTCAGGACCAAAAACACACTCACACTCTGTTTCCCCCCCTCCTTACCACCATTTTTGATCCTTTCTTGTCGCCTACAAAAACCATGGACCCCTGGTTTCCCGGTGATTATTACTCCCCACTATGCTCCTCCAATTCGGCTTCCCCCGCCCACTCCTACCCTCCGGAGGGGCTCTTGTCCCCTTTCGACTTCACCCACTCCGAGGAGATGTTCCTCCTCGACGTTCTCTCGCGAGGCATGAAGGATCCCGAGCGGGACGAGGCGAACTCCGGGGCTGTCCGCTGCGTCGGGGAGGGGACTCCCGCCGGGCCAGCCCGGAAGGAGAGGTCGTTCCGTGGGGTGAGGAAGCGGCCCTGGGGGAAATTCGCCGCCGAGATAAGGGACTCGACAAGGCACGGCGTTAGGGTCTGGCTGGGGACTTTCGACAGCGCGGAGGCTGCCGCACTCGCGTACGACCAGGCCGCGCTCTCGACGAGGGGGGCGTCGGCTGTCCTCAACTTCCCCGTGGAGAGGGTCAGGGAGTCGCTGCAGGAGATGAGGTACGGGTGCGAGGAAGGGTGCTCGCCCGTGGTGGCGCTCAAGAGGCGGCACTGCATGAGGAGGAAGTCAAAGGGGAGGAGGAGGAGGAAGTTGGACGACGGATGCGGGAGGGGCCGCGAGGACGAAATGCTGGTGTTGGAGGATCTGGGGGCTGAATATCTGGAGGAGCTCTTGAGCTCTTCCCTACAGAGCATTACTACTACTGCCGCTGCTGCTTCATCTTCTTGCCCATCATGGTGAATTCAAAATTTTTTATTTCCTTTTGGTTAAACTGGAATATTTAATTCTTCCTGGTCTTGGTTTAATAACACAGTAATTATGTATATTTTAGTTTGATGTTGTGGTATGGATTAAGGAAAGAAGTCGATTTCCTCATGATCAAATTAATAACGATTATTATATTCATTCAAGTCGCCGTAATTTTGTTCCCTTGCTCGATTCGGACACAAGACACGCGTCATCACCTGATTCGTCAGCCGCCTCTCCCTCGTTTCCTTCGCCCAGGCCCATCCTTGGGCCCATATTCAGAACCCAAGGCCCAATTAAGGAGATGTCCCCTCTTATCACCGCAAGTCTAAACATTGAATCGAAGGAAGTCCCGGGCACCCGTGTTTCAAAATATTCGGAAAAATATCTCGTGAAATTAGAAAATAAGTTTCAAAATTTGTCAAACTACGAACCATATTTTGAAACAAAATTCCACGTTTCCATGTACAAATGGATTGTTGTGCACGTTCCTGGTACCCGATTCGAAGGGGAAGTCCCTCGAGGAGATGTCGGCACCGCACCAGCCCCCTGAAGATCGTTCGATCACGGTCATAACCTTAGAATTGGCGGGGGGGCGGGGGCTCCACGTCGACGGAGTTAGTTAAAGTTAGTTAAGATTACGGATTTCAGGACGGTAGAGTTAAGGAATATTCTCGGAATCGACATTATCGTATAGGCTGACCTTGGCGTCAACGATCCGAGTTCAAATCACAACCAGGGTATTGAGAGAGATCCTTAATTGGGAATAAATCATCTGGAAGAAGATAAATTAACAGTCCCAAGCTGTTCTTGCAAGGACGACAACCCGATGAACACTTCCTATATTTAGCAATTACGGACAACTAACGATTCCCCATGATAAACCATCGATTTCTGTTCTCCCCCCCCGACAAAATGTTAATCCACCACGTAACTTTCATAACAATCTGAATTCAACCAGCTTGCCGCAGCTGCTTGACCGTCCATGGCAACTGCGCCCACCCAGGATGGCTGGCCTGTCAACCAGGCCTATCAAGTTACTGGGATGAAGCCATGGGCGTGGAATGCGCTCGTGCGGTTCCGGTTCCAGCTCGAGGACACGATCCAGCGAAACTGCCTCTTCGACCAACCCAAGCAGACAACCCCATCCTCCAAGGACGTGACTCTGTGGGGCGTCCCGTTGTTGCCAAGCAAGGGCCATCCAGGAACCGATGTAGTCCTGTGCAAGTTCCTTGAGGCCAGTGGTTATAGGGTTCCGGAGGCGTTCGAGATGCTAAAGGAGACTTTACGATGGCGGAGGACGTACGTGATTGATGCGATTGGGGATGAGCAACTCAGTGGTGATTCAGAGAAGTTTGTCTACATAGACGGGGTGGACAGGGAAGGGCGGCCGGTATGGTTCAACACGTATGGGGCAGACCTAAAGGATAGGGAATTGTATAGTAGGCATTTTGGTTCAAGCGAGAGCCGGACAGAGTTCATGAGATGCATTGTGCAGTCCCTCGAGTTGGGCATCGAAAAGCTGAGCTTCAAGGATGGTGGGGTTGATTCGTTGGTTCACGTGGCCGACATGACGAACCTGGGGAATCCGAAGATGAAGGAGCTTAAGGACATCCTATGGACGAGCCTTGTCATTTGTCGTCACCGTTACCCTGAGATCATTCGCAGGCATGTAAGTATCCCAAGATAGTCATCCATCGCGCTGTTTCCCTTATCACGGTGAAGTCAAATCTGGGCGTCCTGTCCTAACGGCCGATCGCCTTCCCATATTGCAGATAATGATAAACGTGCCATTTTGGTATTACGTATTCCACAAACTGTCTGCTAAGCTTGTGCCTTGGCCGAACAACCGCAAGTTCGTCCTTGCCCGTCCGTCAAGAGTCACACAGACTCTCCTCAAGTAAAATCTAATTCCCATACATAATGAATTACGTAGTTTCTTCCTGGATCAATTGATTGATTTGCGCTGCTCATTCTTTGAAGATATATCGAGCCGGAAGATCTCCCAAGACACTATGGAGGCCTAAAGAGGGAAGGTGACGATGAGTTCTCGGAACTGGATAAGGCCACGGAGGTTGTAATCGGGGTCAAATCGGCCAAGAGGATCGTGATCCCCTTCACCGAGGTAAGCAACCACGTCTGGGTTTTCACAATTCCTTCCGTGAATGGAAACCGAATATTTGTAACAGACACAGTTGGATCTCATATGGGCAGGCGGGAGCAACGGCGGTGTGGGACGTGGCAGTGGTTGGAGGGGGCGTATCGTACAAGGAGGAGTTCATGCCAGAGGATGAGTGCTCATACAAGGTACTGATAAGGAAGACGAAGAGGCTCCGGGAGGTGGTGAGGGGATCGTACTACATAAACGAGCCGGGCAACATCGTGATCACTGTCAGGAACAAGTCGTTCGGGAAGAAGAAGGTCCTGTACAGAACAAAGCTCAAGCCAACCGTGCCCATGTACCTCCTTCTCAAGTCATGAAAAAAAAATAAAAAACTCCTCCAAATGTTGCAAGGAACCAATTCTTGGCTACGTGACATGCCTTCCCCTTATCGTATCGGGTGCGCGTTTTGTCCGCTTTCATTAATGGACATCAGGTAAGCTCGCCATGAGTCAAGGCCAGACGCCGGCCCAAGAGTCTCTGGACGGTCCCCACCGTCGGCAACAGTGGCACCGGGAAAGGAGGCTGAGACACGCCGGATTGTTCAAATGGGTTGGAAGTTATTGTACCCCATGTGGTTTGTGTGCCTATCTGCGAGAATCCTCAGATGATTCAGGATTGTCTAATGCACGACGCGAGTTTATGGAGAAGAACCTGCGGAGTAGTTGGGATGACGACGATGACGAGAGTGAAACTTGCACGGGCACCCGGCAAATTGGGGAGAACTTAGGGAAGTCGGAGAACAGACCAACCATCTGTTTTGTCGAGTCCTCCTCTTCCGTGGAGTTTCTTGCCATATCCAATGTCACCGAATGCTTCAACTTAACGTAATCGAGGCCAACACGGCTGGCTACTCAAAGCTCACATCCTAACCCCCAAGAAGGTGGTTAAACTTCTCGACGAACTGTTAGAAAAGATGCGGGGCAGCATGACTGCATCTCTGTTTCGAGGACTAAACCAGCACTGCGCAATCGCTAGTGTCGCCCTCGACGGACGTAATGGGCTTGTAGGCCGAGAAAGTTGGGCCTAGGCCCAATAATGAGGCTCATGGGACACGGGCAATTGGTAAAATAAGGAAAAGAGGGAGGTTAAATTGGGGATTTCAGTATGACAACTCCTCTTAGAATATTTAGCATAACACTTGATAATGCTAGTGCTAACGATGTTGTTGTTTCACATTTTAAAAATTATTTTCAATTAAATACTACATACGATTCTCTTTTTCATATGCGATGTGTTTGTCATATTTTAAATTTAGTTGTTAAAGATGGTATGACATTTGTTGCACCTCACATTGAATCAATTAGGACAGCAATTTCTTATATAATTGGGTCTAATTCCAGGCAACAAGAATATAGAGATTATTGTAAAGCTGCTCAACTAAAACCATGAAAATTAAAAACCGATGTAGAAAACAGATGGAATTCGACTTATTTAATGTTAGAAAATGCCCGACCATATTGGCAGATTATTTGTGCTTATATTAATGAGAAAACATCAAATATTAACCTTGATAAATCTATTTGCGATGTAGCTAATATATTTCTTGACTTTTTAAAACCGTTTTATGATGCTACAAATGAATGCTCGGGAGTTTATTATCCCACTTCTCATCTTGTTCTCCCAATTTTTATAAACTTAACTAGTAATTTTACAAGATATCGACAAATAGGAGAATTTAGAGAAATACTTAATAAAATTGAAACAAAATTTAAAAAATATTGGCTTGATATTCCTTCTATTTTTTGTTATGCATGCATTATGGATCCTAGATATAAATTAAGAGGAGTATGTCTTATGGTTAATAAAATTTCTCACAATTTACAAACTACTCCTAAAGTTTCTGATGATCAAATAACTAATGGTATTGCCAGTTTATTTTCTTCTTATGAATTTAAATATTCTGATGTTTCTCGTTTACATGTTGGTGGTTCATCACAGGCTAGTTCAAGCAGTGGAGGTGGAAATATTGTGCATTCACAATTTGGTATTGAAGATATTTGGAGTCAACTAGAAACAGATGTTCACTCTAGTTCTATGAGAAATGAACTAAACATTTATTTTGACACTCGATATCACTTTTCACGCGAACAAAACTTTGATATTTTAGATTGGTGGAAAACATTTTCCACCATGTATCTTATTCTTTCTATAATGGCACGTGATCTACTAACACCTCCGGTCTCTACCGTAGCATCGGAGTCTGCTTTTAGTGCAGGTGGACGTGTGTACGATGAACGCCGAGGACGACTAGCACCCGATCTCGTGGAAGCTCTCATTTGCATGAAAGATTGGAACAACGCCATTACGAGAAACCAACAACAAGAGGACGAAATACTTGAAGTATTTAAAAATTTGGATGTTGAAGATTAACATTGTAACTTTTTTGACATTTTGTACATGATTGACAATTACATGGGTGCCAACCTAGTTGGGATGTATGTAATTTGTAGTGATGCAAATGTCAAATTATTAGTTGTATACTTAAATTTTTTTCGGCTAAAAATTTGTATGTAATATACAATTTATAAAATTAATTTCATAATTATTATTTTTATAAAAAATAATTTTATTTGTGTCGGTTGAGCTCGTTAGGCTCGGCTCGACTCGGCTCGTTCGGCTCGTGGCTCGCGAGCCTTCTCGGGTTAAAAAAATTTTCGAATTGGCTCGTTAGGCTCGTGGAGCTCGGCTCGCTAAGCTCGACAGGCTCGATGAGCCAGGCCTTGATAGGATAGGCTCGGCTCGGCTCGGCTCGGCTCGGCTCGCTCCTTTGCCACCTCTAGGTTGACCCTTCTTTTCAGTCCATCTGCAACTGCAAGCAACACGATAACTTTCGCAGCCGGTGGGGGGGGCTATCCCTACGATCGATCCCCACGGCGATGTCGTTCGACCCGGCTGTGTCGGTGGCGGAGGAGGAGGAGGAGTCCATGGAGCACACCCTCCTGGTTGTGCGCGAGGTCTCCGTCTACAAGATCCCTCCCCGCCCTACCTCTGGCGGATACAAGTGCGGGGAGTGGCTCCAGTCCGATAGGATCTGGTCCGGCCGACTCCGCGTTGTATCCTGCCGAGACCGCTGCGAGATCCGCCTAGAGGATCCGGCCACTGGAGAGCTATTCGCCGCCTGCTTCGTCTACCCTGGCAGCAGGGATGCCTCCGTAGAGACCGTCCTCGACTCGTCCAGGTACTTTGTTCTTAGGATCGAGGATGGCCGCGGGAAGCACGCGTTCATTGGGCTGGGTTTCAACGAGCGGAACGAGGCGTTTGACTTCAATGTGGCGCTTTCGGACCACGATAAGTATGTGAAGAGGTCAGGGACGGAAGGGGAGAGGGTTGGGGAGGGCGTCGGAGGGGACGATGCCGATAACCAGATCGAGATCCATCCAGCTGTAAATCACCGATTGAAGGTCAAATCGCTACTCATTTTCACGTTTGTTGATTTTATACATTCTAGCTTATTGCATCTCGACTGGAATTGGATTCCTGATCTGGGGATCTATTCGGTGAGTCAGTGGCTCAGTGCGTTCTAATTTCGGTTCTGAGTGGACATGTTTTGGTGGACCGACTCTGACTTGCTGGAAACGTGCACGTAGTGATTCTTTCTTACACTTTCATCTAGGAAATGTTAAGGCTACTCAATGTGTGCTGATCAGACTAATGGCTACAGATTGTCTTTCATGGTCTTGTTCGAGATTTCACCATAAATCTAAGCCATTTATGCGCATACTCGGCAATTTTCTTCGTGTTGGTTTCCTTGAACTTTCTTCATATCTGTGGTATTGTTAGGAGTCATTTGGGGTGCTCATTTTGTTTGTGATCTCCGTCTTTGTGGTCTTTTCTGATAGATATAGGAACGCTAGCTAGGAAATTCCAGATTCCTCAGCAGAAAGATCCCGGTGATTATGGCTTTTGTAGGAATGTTTATACTACAGTCGTAATAATTTGGTTTATGCAGACTTCTTTTGGATGTGCTGGTTTTCAATAGCAGATCGATTCAGCTTTTATATACGTTTTGGTGCCTCAGGAAGGTGAAACTATTCGCATAAATGTGAAGAGCAAGCCGTCTAGTGGAACGGGTATGCTTTCTGCTGCACATTCTGTTAGTGGAAAACCAAAAGCCATAGGCCTCGCACCACCACCCGGTGGATCTAGTAAAATCCGGTCACCACTCCCCCCACCACCGAATGATCCTGCTGCTGCCAGAAGAAACGCCGGCAGTCCCAATGCCAGCAACGATACAAAGAAGGAAACTACCAGACGAAGCGCTGACCCATTGTCTAATCTATCAGAACTCGAGGTATGCTGTCCCCTTCTGCATATCGTACCGCCCTCAGTCCATGCTCTTTCTGAGGTTCTAACTACAATTTTGCAGAGGTATTTGCCTTCGAACAATCCTGGTTCGAGCAAGAGTACGAGCGCATCAGGATGGGCAGCGTTTTGACATTCTTTATGGAATCGAGGAAGAGCCATACTTTTGTTTCTTTTTTGAGGGGACAATTGGGGGGGCGGGGGGAGTGGAACCTGTTGATGTGGTTTGTGGCCAACAGGCGGACCCGATAAATAACATAAGGTATTGCTATGTATTTATATCGTTTCAAGTATATGTGGTTAGTCTCAAACACCTTGTTTGGACAAAATAGCTTATCTGTATTCTCATATGCAATTGCCCAACTCAATATCTCCCACCTGCATCTGAGCTCCGACAAAATCAAAGATACTTACCAAAGAATTTCTTCGTTGATCCCGTCGAGGGTCATCTCACCGAGGTATCGACACCATCAAAGTAACAAGACAACATCAGATTATGTTCCTATGCCAAATGGGTGACACTGAGATATTGACACTATCTAAGTAGCAAGACAACATCATATTATGTTCTTAAGACTAACCAGATTCCCTAAATCGATCAACCGGGCTAACGATCAAAGGCATCGGGGTATTGCTACTTACCTTAGTTATAAAGAGGTCACCAAGCAAATGTGTACTTACTGATACTCAGGCTTCAACACCCACAAGGATCCATTTGGGTCCTTGGTAAGGGTGGCTATCTCTTTCAATAGGCTCTTGAATAAGGGCAAGTCCTTGGAGGGGATCCTCTCCTTGAAATGCTGCACGATGGTGGCAGAGTCCGTCCTCCCATCTCTCTGCTGTAGGAACGTGCAGATCTGTCGAATCAGAATCTCAGGCTGTATGTGAGAAGCGCCATGAGAGGATCTGGAAGGCCCAGCTTCCGACCTGCCTGAGCCAGCAGAGACAGAAGTGGAGCCCAGGTGACTTTCAACAGCTGCACCCGATGCTCTCTCTTGGGTTCCTTTTATCCTAGCTATCAACTCGGAGGACGACAATGCCCGGCCAGCAGATACACCAGCCGGGATGCCATTGCGATTTCCATTGGACGACAAATCATCTGGCTTCCCATGATTGGAATTCACCAATCTAGAACTAACCGTCGAACCAAACTTCTGCCTTGCATTGGAAGGCGCTCCTGCGACACCCGATTTTCCTGTCCATGTTGGCACTGCTACACTTTCACGGCTCCGGAGCATCCGTGACTGCCGCAGAGCTTCTGCCGCTCTTTGAGCGACCTTGGAAGCTTCCTCCTCGAGTCTCATCTTCTCATCATGATGTGCGTTCATGATAACATCATGATTCATCGCACTCTACACAATTACCAGAAAGCCGTTACTGAATTCAAGAATAAAGTGTATGGACAGATTCTTACCCAATACATCGAAACTTCAAGCATATAACACCAGGACATAGTGGATTCTGATAGACAGATCATGGTAAACTTACATGTATTCCATGAGCATCCAGAAGACTCCTTAGGATATCGGTTTCTCCATCTTCTTCTCTACTAGGATCTGGAACCTCTTTCCCCACACTTTTCGAAGGCCCAGTATCGGGGTCGTGGGAATCACTACTCCCGCTAGTTCTTGCTCTGTTATTATCCAAAGCACTAGTCTGTGTCCCAACAACACTTGCGTCCTCAGGCAACTGGCTAAAAATGTTGTATGTTTCGGTTGAACCACTACCCTCATTATCATTAAGGGTAAAGAGATCCTTCATATCGCGGGCTCTGAAAAACCTTCTTTGCTGTGGATTCTTCAGGATCTTGTTGGTAAGAAAGTGCTTGTAGATTTGACGATGGTAGACTTTCTCTTCTATAGTTCCGCGAGTGATCAACCTATACACGGTGACGTCCTTGGTCTGACCAATGCGCCAAGCACGCTCCCTTGCCTTCAACAGCAGAAAAGAAAAAATATATCAGTGCTTCAACAGAAGGCTAGGACACGTTCCAAACAGTACAGATGTAAAGCATCCATGCTTTATGATCAGTGCTCCCTATGTTTCTATCAACATCCGAGCAAACACACAATTTTGGAAAAAAGAGCACCATAAAAGGTCTACTATATGCCAGGGGGTATTGCAACTCCCGAGATCCAAAATGCAAAAACCTTCTCCAGAATGGGATGAAATCCACATAGTTGAGTCCATTGAAACTGTACTTCCTATCATCTCTTGCCTTCCTATGGAGGACTCATCGATAAACAAAATTACAAGATATGTTTAATGATGCGAAAGCTATTATCTGTATCATACAAATAAATAAGAATCCAACATAAGCAGTATCAAATATCAAGAAGAATAACCTGCATATCAGTGGACGGATTCCAATCAGGATCAAAGATGATTACACGATTGGCACCAGTGAGATTTGTCCCTAACCCGCCAACCTTTGTAGTCAAGATGAAAATAAACACATCTGATGAATCGTTAAACTCGTCAATCAAAGCCATTCTCTGTTTTACAGGAGTGAGGCCATCCATTCTTCGATAGTTGTACTCCCGAGCAATCAGAAAATTCTCAAGAATATCAAGCATCTGTTGTGTTTGGGCGAAAAGAAGTACACGATGTCCTTGTTCCTTCCAGACCTTGAGCACCTCAGCAACCACCTTCATTTTTCCACTTCTTACAGGATTCCCATAGTCAGGGTTTTGGCAAGAGTGTTCTCTTTCTAGCAGATCAGGATGGTTGCAAATCTTACGCATCACATCGATTCCATAAAGAGAGTTCCTACTTCCATCTAGTATCTGTTCAACCTCTGAGCTGGCGAGAAATGCTCTATAAACTGATCGCTGTTCAGCAGTGAGACTGCAGAAAAGGACGTGCTCTGTCTTCTTTGTAAGTTGAGCATTGACATCATCTTTCATCCGACGGAGCAGATAAGGCATAACCAAATCACGTAGAACAACAGCACACCTGAGAAAGCATTTGGGAACAAAAACGACATTGAATCCAAAGTGAATGACACATCCATAAAAGATCATTGATGTGGTATGCCTGAGGCTATGCTATCCACATGGACGTTCACAATAATAAGTACGATGACATGACAGTCAAAGACAAGCTAGTGGACAATCCCCAAATAGACAGGACATGAAAAGAAGTTCACCTGTAAGCTGTGGATACTTGTAATGGCGATGCATTTGCATAACCACCCACTGTAATTGGAACTGCAAACTCCGCCTCAAAGACTGGTAAAACCCCCAATTTTCCAGGGAATACAAAGTCGAATAGAGACCATAGCTCAGACAACTTATTCTGAATAGGTGCTCCTGTCATTATTATCCGGTGAACTGTCTGCAACTGCTTACAAACCAGGGTGATTTCGGCATTGGGGTTGCGAATCCGATGACCCTCATCAAGAACTGCATAACCCCATTCAATGTCGAGTAATTTTTCAGCTAACAACCTCAGTTGCTCATATGTTGTGATGAGAAGCCCAGATTCTGATTTCAACACCCTTTTAATCAGTGGATCCCATTTCTTAGCATTTCTGCTCCGCGGATTCGCCTCATAATCACTATCAAGCGACCCTTCACTTTCAATTTCACTGTCACTAGACCCATCACGTTTCTTCACATGATTATCATCAGCAGAATCATGCAATATTTCAGCGTGAAATTTCGGGCACCATTTGCGTGCTTCTCGTTTCCATTGTCTCAAAAGAGTAACAGGACAGACAACGATGCTTGGTTTATACATCTTACTGAAATGAAGGGCTGCTAGAAAAGACAAAACTTGGATGGTCTTACCAAGACCCATTTCGTCTCCAATGATTCCACCAGCTCTTTGGCAATGTAATTCCCACATCCACTGCACTCCTACCTTTTGATAGTCAAATAGTTTGCTGAAGATGGAATCGGGAATTTTCAGCCCCCCTTCCAGAACAGTGTAAGGAGGTGCACTGTCATCAACATTTTCAGCTTCCTCTTGTTCCTCTCCATCAGTGCTAGAAGCTGCCTCATCACCTGCATTGTCAGAATCAAATCAACACTTTGTAAATTGCTCTGCGTCTCCTTGAAGAGAGAAGAAGGGAAAATTTTCAACTAAAATAAACTAAAATAGCAAAAGGCCACATTATGTCCCGCCAACATCTAATATTCTGAATCAAATTATACCTATAAGTACTAACAGACAAAACAGTTCAATTTTAGCACATACTCAGGAAGGCATTCCAAACAAGTAGCAGTTCTTAGAAAATTCATAAATATATGGCCCAATGCAACACAGATATATGTTTGATCAAAAGTTTTCATTCGACTAGAGAAACTGAGATACCATCGTCATGTAAATTTACATCTTCTAGCAAAACTCTTTTCCTCCACCTCCTGCCGGGCAAAGGCCTATGGCGTTTCTTTCCATGTTCTTGAACTTTTCCTTCCTCGGCTTCGTGGGGTCTAGAATTTTTCATTGGAGCCTTCAACCGTTGGAATTGAGATGTTGGTGCTTCAAGCTTTGGTAATAATTTGGGATCCAACAACATGGTCATTGGACGAGATTGGGCTGCTTCTGACATTGACCGGATAACTCTATCCAGACTGTCAGAAGTAAGGCTACTGCTACCAGCTCCATCCTCAGACGCTCGGGACTCTTTTGATGCCTCAGTTTCTTGAATTCTGCGTTCAAATCCTTTAAGCTTATGAAATGGTGTCAAGAGCCCCTTCCGTACCATTTGATCCCGTTCCTAAGCATTATACTATTATTTTAGCCTTTGTTTTCCATTTCGCAATTTCAGAAACAGTCCCTTCGTTTAAATCAGGGACATAAATCCCCAAACAGAAGAAAAACACTACAAAAGCAATAATTCTTACTGTTTCAATAAGCCCAGAAGATGCTGCGTCCAGTAAATTATCAAAATCAGCATCGTCATGAAAAGAAACAACTCTCTGTCGCTTCTTCAGATTCTTGTTCGAATTCCCCTCATCCTTAGACTTCTTCTTCTTCTGAATCGGCTTCTCCTTCACAATACTCCTTAATAACTTGTCACTGTTAATCCCATTCTGACCATCTTCAGCATGCAATTCCGATAGCTCTTTCTCGAGTTCAGCCTTAGCTTGCTCGAGACTTCTCAACCTATCAGATGCAAGAGCATGCTGAAGGGTCGAATCACCGAGAAAACCGTACGTGTCCGCACCGGCCTTCTCATTACGACTGTCGTCACTAGCTTCACCATCATTTCTTCCTACATTCCTCACCTGCTCAACCGTAGATGCAACGGCATCTATTTCGAATTCCACCGCCCTCAATTTGTTATATAGCTTTGCTCTACTAGTTGTCCGTGAGTCAACTCTTTTGGAATTTTCAGAAACCGACCCGTCAGGCGCCCCACTATCATCATCCTTTCCACCGTTACTCCTAGCCTGCCCATAAGATAGTCCAAAACATGAATGAACCCAAATCCACAAGCCATATATCCATCTGCCAACTCGTTCATTTTCCACCAAGTACAAACCCCTGGTCGCACTCTCATGAAGCACAAGTTTATCACAGAGTACGGAACCCATATAAATACTGCAGAAATTAAGAAAAAAAAAGGAGAAGAAGAAAGGAACAGCCATCGTTCACATTGTGTACCAAACGCCCAATCTCATAATGCGTCAATCGGTTTCACCGAAGAGCTGAATCGGAGAATTCCGAGCAACGACAAGACGGCCGCTACCTATGAAAACCTAAACCCAACCGAAGACTCGGGAACAAACATCCGGAGCCAACGTTGCGAGGACGTGGGGACTCACCTCGACGTCGGCGAGGACGTGGCGCTCGATGTCCTCGGGATTGGCGGAGGTGACGCCCAAGCTGGAAAGGAGGGCTCCGTCCTCCTCGTCGTCGTCGTCGACCTCCATCGGCCGATCGGCGGCGGAATCAGGATCGCTCAATCCGATTCACCGTCTTTCTAAAGATTCGGGGTGAGGTGAGGTGAGAGAAACCACCCATCAACGTAACGGCCGGGGATTTCTTCCCCTTAAAGCAAGAAGTTTAATACCCCGGCCCATTTATAAAAAGCCCAAATTGAGAAAGGCCCAAAAAGATGACCGGGGGAGATTCGGCCCATCAGCTCCTCCATTCAACGAGGAGCGGGGCATGCTGTTTATATTTGATCATCAGGGAAATCTTTTAATTAGATATTGTTTTGATATATTATGAAATATATCAACTCAATATTATCATTGTTTCCTGATTTTAATAGTCAGCTTTACTCCCCACTATATTATTTATTAACAACCTCTCGAGATCATTAGTTCTCTCGTTACACGGTCTTCCCTGGTGTTTTACAGTGTTCTCTTTGGCGAGTTTGTTCCATGGCAAAGTCCGCGGAGCCGGCATGGTCGTCCCCAGCTCAAACCGGGATGCTCGTCCCCGTATTCGTCAACTGCCTCAACCTCGGGGGCGGCCTCCATCCCCTCGAGGCGGGACACGTCTCCCTCCGTCTTGACATATCCTTCAACGACTTCCTGTCACAGATGGAGCAGAACCTCGTTGACGCGTTCACCTACTCGAGACGTGTCCGCATGGTCGCGATCGACAACGTTGAGTACTTCGGTTCGACGGGCTCGTTCGAAACCCGAGTGTACGAATGCTTCAACTTCTCCAGGATTGTCGAGTACAGGAAGAGGTGCCGCTTCGTGGTGGACGTGGTGGTGGTTGACATGACCTGGGATAGGTACAGGGGCGACCCGGAGATCGAGTTCGAGCCCTTGAGGGAGTGGAAGGAGTGGTAAGAGGATAATAACAAGGAACGAGAGGCCTAGGACTTCCCATGGAGTACAAGGGAAGAAGCTTAATATTGTTTGGGAACCTTGGGGATTTTGGAGATGGGAGGAAGATGACGATGACGGATTAATAATGTAAAAGGCCAGGCCCCAGGCCCATTATCGGGTAAGAACTAATTGGGCCTTAGGCCCATTTAAAGGTATAACACATAGGGCCCAACACACAGAGGGAAGGAAAAGAGAAGTCAAAACTAACATTAGAAGGGTCGGCGCAAACACCGATGCATTTGAAATTCTTACACACCCCTTCATTGAGAGACTGGTCTTCTTTCTTTGTACTTCCAAAGACAAACTTGTTCAATGCTCCTTTCCACGTAAAAAGTGTTTTGACAGAATCGAACTGGAGTTAAACCGCTGTAAGAAGATGCCCCCCACTCCCCTTTTTGTTACTTTTTTTGGTTAAACATCCCAAGAAGGACGACCCTCTTGGTTTTCATTTGCATATACACAATCCCCCTCCAGAGTTATGGTTTTTCGGCCTCAGTGATCAAACTCGATTCCTTCTCAGTTCCTCATCATCCTAAAGGCCAGACTGTGGAGCTCCCCCAAGTCACAGTTATTGGGATCGGTTTTATGATGATGATGACGATGGTTCTGGGATTTAGATGAGTAGTCGTTCACATCCCCGCCTTCCCCAACGCTCGGAACACCGATTTCCCCCACGAGAACGTCGAGGTCGTAGCCGTGACGGTCGATCGAGTCGAGAGAGCTCTTCCGCGACGCGAAGTTCTTGAGCGAGTACCTGCTGGTGTCCGTGAAGTTCCACCCGCTGCTGGTGACGTTCTGTGCCGGCAGCAGTGCCCTAAAGTTCATCAGTTGCGCTTGCAAATACGCCACCTATAACGACCATTATCGACGATCAAAACCTCTAGATGATAGAGGAAGGACAAGGGGAAAGGAACGGGGACGAAAATTGGGGAACCTGTTGTTGTAGGGCGAAGATGTGCGCGACGCAGCCGTAGACGGGGTCCCTGATCCTAGCCTGGGCCTCGTAGGCGATCGTGACGACAGCCTCGCACCTGTCGGCGACAGGCAAGTGCATGAGCAGCTTGGAGACGTTGCTAGCCCCGAAGACCTTGTGGACGGCCGCGAACCTGGCGGGGCCCTGGTCAGAGGAGAAGTAGGGAGCGAAGATGCAGTCGACAGCACACTTCCTCCTGAGGAACTTGCAAGCGCCGCAAGGGGATCCGGTCCCGGTCGTAGCGACACTACTATTACCATGAGGATCCATACCACCTCCCGGGGAAGACATCATATTAAGATTATATGAGGAATGACTTTAGGATGATTTATAATGGGCTAACAATGCACACGGGCACAACTGAATGACAATGAGTAGATTTATACAAGATGATAAAAGAAAATGATGGAGAGTGAGAGAGAGAGAGGAGGAGGAGACAGGGAAAGTTTGAATGTTGGGTGTTTGAGGGACAGTTTTTATTCAACGAGTTTGGGTCGTGCGTGTTGGGATTTGTTACGAGACACTTTAGTGTTTATCTCCGTCGAGTTTTTTAAATGTTACAACGTGAGGGGGAGACTTTGGATGGTCTTTTGCCTCACTTTCAGGGGATCGTCTGGGTGTTAATAATTGACAAAGTTTGACAAAAGAAGGCTGGCTGCCGAACCCAACCCACCCCCGCCGCACGTTGGGAAGTGCATCCACTTTGTCGCTCTCATGACATCAAATTCAAACTATAGGACTTGCCCCCCAACAGAGCCTAAGCCACAGCCGATCTACCAAAATTACTATTTTATAAACATAATAGTATAGTCTCAAGGGGAAAAATGTATACATGCAAGAAATGGGAAATGATGTACTCATCTCTATCAGGCATATATCCCCTTCTCTCCCCACCCCCACACCCAACACACCCAAAACTTGAGGAAAACAGATTAGTTGTCCTAATGAAGAGGGTGTTACTCGTGGCCGGCTGGGGGAGGACAACTGCGATCGGTTGTCACAAACACGGACATGAGGAGGTGTTTTTTCCCCCTTTTCGTTGGTTCACAAGGAAGACACAATCATTGTGTTTCGGACAATAGGACAACAATTGGCGGCAGTCTAGAAAGAGATAACAAAATGGTAACAATCATAGTCCACACTCACCACCTTAAAGCAGAGCATGTGCACAGAGTACAGAATCCCTCATCGCTAAACAAAAGACCATGGGAGACGGAAGGTTTCAGTGTCTAAGGGATGTGATTCATAAGCGTCTTGGACAAAAAAAATGGATTAAGGTCTCCCAAACAACCCCAAAATAAGACCTCAATCACGAGTTGCAGGCGTGCCGATGAATTCGGTCGAAAGGTAAGTCGTCACGAAGAACAGATGCAACATATCCCGAGACAGACCGGATACCGAATATTTACAAGCAGGGTACTTACAAAATGTGTGTGCAGCTCCTCCATTCCGCAGATGAAGTCACGGAGTCGCACCCTCTGGGGAAATTTCTTTCACCTCTTGTGATGAAACCTCACTTTCAACAGATATTGCATCTTCACCTAACAAACAGTGGCGACAAAGATTTGTAACAAGCAGCAACGGTTTAACATGTTCAACAGTGGCAGTGCGAGAAGATATTTGGTGAACGAAGGAGAAGTATCCAGTTTGAGAGTAAGAACTTACTTGAGATGTGTCATAGACTATGTATTCGTTATACATCAGCTCAGAGGCTTTCACCTTAGAAGATACTGGTTTACCACAGGGAACGATCATGTCGTCCTTCCATTTCACGTATTCAGACTCACGAGGTATCGTCTTCCCTAAACCTTTCGTGGAATGCTTTCCCTTAGGAGGCTTATCCATGTACTGCAAATTGAGTATAAAAGCTTTAGATCAGCAAAAATCCTTTCTTTTCTTGTTCTGCCAAAGTTATTATCCACTTTCCAGTTCATCGAATGGGCAATCGCCGTGAGATAAATTCTGCAACTCGTTCACGGTAAACACAGAAGAGGATAGTATTTGGCAGGCATACCTTGGCATTCTTGAGCTCATACATCTCTCCTAAAGCAACCTCACTCAGTAGCATCAGGCCAACTGGGTTCTTCTTGTCAGTAAAGCAATACTGAGCACTTTTACTGACCATGTCAGCAAAATATACTCCTTTACCAAACTGCAATCAAGTTCAATTGTAGTCAGACATACAGGTCGAACAAACAGAGCGGGCATTAAATCAGTAGCTTAGGGCAGTGAAATGAACCATGTAGCCAGTGGCAGGAGCTTCAGGAGGAGCAATTCTCAGACCTTGGCTAAGAATGCCAACAAAGTTTGTTAAGCGAGAACCTGGAGAATGAAGACATTTCAGATTTTCGGCACTTGTATGAAATCTTTTTTCCCACATTAAGAAAGAGCTTGGCCATGTCAAAACGAGGAATAACCTACCATGCCATAGCAGCATTCTATTCCCAATACTCTGTCGATGTGGTGCATACTTGTCTGATTCCCCTTCCCTTTCAAGTGAAAAAACTTCCTCCAATTCAAGTAGCCAATCCTAAACGAAAAATCCATTTGCATGTGAAAGAGATTCACCAAGATTAACGAAAAAGAGATCAAGGATGAAGCAAGCTCACTGTGTGAGTTGGTGCATGGGTGTTACGTAGGTACTTCTCCACCAATTCAAACTCTTGGCTATCATGGGGAAGAGGATCTATGTCGCAGCGGAGCTTTTTGTACTTATCATCAATAGAATCATCGCTTTCAACATCAAAACCAACCAATCTTGATGCAATTTCAATCTCTTGAAGTTCATCCAACATTTTCACCTACCGAGGAGATGAATGAAACCATTAGAATTATATAAAAGCATTAAAAAGGCTTTGACAAACCACCGAGATTGTCTCCAGAGAATTCTAGGATTTGACAGATGGTGTTGATGATGTCGTGTAAGGGTTAAGCTATTTTCAACGAGAAAACCCCCCTTGGACATTCAGTGTGTTATTAGGCCAGAATAAGGAAACAGCGCTTCCAGAACTCAATAAACAATTAAGTCCATCCAAAATTAAAAGGACAAGAGAAAAGATCAGAAGCCAATAGATAGTATAAAGGGTAGACAAATGTGATGCTGACCTTTGACTGGAAATCGATTTCATCCCTAATTATATGAGGGTGGATTGATGGTATCATCGTGAAAAATCTGTTGCTCGCATCCACAAGCAGTGTCTCCTTTACATGAGGCTCACGGGTGTCATCCTGTAGTAAATTCTGGATATCTGTCAATGCCTCAAAACCTGCCAAAAAGAAGAGAAGCATTTGCCAAGTTTATTTAGCAACTTCTGGCCTTCCTCTCTATTTTTGAAGTACTATGGACCCACTTATTTTAGATTTCCATCAACAACGTTGAAAAGCAAACTAAATTTCCACTCACCTTTCTGAATATTACTTTTACTCAACTTTCCAAGGGGCATTTCTGACATATTGATCTCAAATTCCATCATAGCAGCTCTGCCATCGAAGGAACAAGCCAAAGAATAGTCAGATATCATAAAACACACACCCAGAGATTATCAAGACACCAACCTATATGTTTCGACATTAAAAAGCATCTTCATAAGTTCCACTAATGGGCCTGCAAGTTGGCTTTCCTCATCACTAGAAGCTTTTTTGGTTACTTGCTTGTTCACCCCATAATCCTAAACATCAGAGTTAAGATCAGTTAAGAAAGCGATAAGGACCAAAAATGTGCAAACTTATGCAGAGAGAAGAAAGATAAGTACAATGTCCAGAGGGTAGAATCTGCCAGGCTGCTTGTGAAAACCTTCCTTTGATTCCCATGCCTCCCATGAATTGCCAGTCTTCTCAAAAAATAAACGCTTGAATTCATGGATAGCATCCTCTTTCGAGAGCCCTTCCAACTTATTACCTCCGATTTTCTCATTGCCAACTCGACCCCATTTACGGAATACATAACAGTCTGACCCTTTATCCTCTTGGATTATTTGAAGGATATAGTAACTGAGTTAAAGTAAAGCACAAACCAACCACAGGCCACAGTTAGTAACATGAGATATTCAATGATTTAGTATCCATGATACTTCAAAATATTACTAATATAATAAAAAATTCTGAGAAAAATAAGGAAGGTGAAGAGAGGAACAAACCTGTTTACACCTGTTGAAAGGTCGGACATATTTAAGGTTGTATTGTAGATACTTTTGCCCTCTTCAAGAATGTGACCGGAGTCTTGAAGACCAGAAGCTACATGCACAGCACTTCGCCCTTTTACTTTGACAGTGACTAAGCTTGAGGCTTTTTCCATGTTTTCAACTCTATAGAGATCGAATGGTAGCTTCTTTCTTCTATTCAGACAATCAACAAGATAGTCTTCTCTAACCACGGGTATCTTCATTCGCCTGCCAAAATCACATATAGCCATTTACCAAGATTCTGCACAGAAAGTGACCAAAAAAACATGCAATAGCTTACCTGGCTTTCTTCAATTCAGTTTCCGTACCATCTAGTTCTCCACCAACTACTACACAGCTAATACCTGCACCATGGTAATAACAAAAAAAATATAATAAGATCTCAAAATATTTAGGATATATATCCCAACTTCAGCTAAAAGTACCTTTGATAATTTTTGCATAAACCAGTGTACCAGTTTCTTCTAATTTAGCCCTCCACTCATTCTGCAACATTTTTACCCTAAGTCAAATACATCAAGATGTAATAATTCTCTGGTTTTTTTAGTTGATGAATGTCGGCATATATTGTGGAGTCCGGAAACCACTTTTTCAAAATGATAGATAATTAATAATATTCTAGAAAACAGGGGTCTAGCAGCCATACCACAGATTCTTTGGTTGGCCCAACAACTGCAACCTTTAGATCTTCCAAGGTTTCACTTTTAGATGCAACAGCAACTTCACTCCCACAAGAACTATTGGTTGAGGTCAGTGGAAGGATTCGGATGGGCTTTTTGGATTTCTGTGATTTATTCCACTGCATAAAGGAGAAAATCAAATCAGGTAAAGATTGATTTACCAGAAGCTTGGAGAATCAAGTTACCTGCGTGAGAAATTTATTCTTGGTTCCATCTGGGATCTTCCATTTCCCTTTGAGACGTTCTGGTTCGCGATGAGAATAAGAGCACTTGCTCCAGGCTGACAGATAGCCATGGCATTTACACAAGCCACCAGAGTAATGGAGGAAGCCGGAACACAGGGGACAACTAGCTAGTGCCCCAAATAACATCCCATCAGCACTGAAAATGAATTACCAACATCACACCTATAATGGACCCAACTGAAAGACGGAATTCGTAAACTAATCGAATTCCACAGAAGAAGAATTGTCTATTCATGGACTCCTATACAAGAAGTTTTCCTGCCTTGAAGCAAAGCTTAGAGAACTACTGTGAAAATTCATTTTTTTTTTAAATAAACCCATATTTGACGGTAATTACTTACCACCGATCACGTAAATCAAGTTCAGATCCTGCTGATTCTTGACTGTTGGCCTCAAGCATCTCACGCATCTCTGCAGTGCTCACATGCTTCTTTAGATCATCTTTCAACGCCCACAACTCTTTACTTTGAGCTTCCAATTCAGCCTCTCTTTGTAACATTTTCCCATCCTCAACTGTAGTCTTCCCAGCACCATTTCCCTCACATCTGACAAGCTTTGACTTCTGATTGTTGATAACATCTTTCTTTCTCTTTACTCCCGCTCTTGATGTCGAGAGCACTTCTTCGTCCTGATCTTCTGTGCTATCTGAAGAGAGAGACACTCAAAATAGCACATATAATCGTGCAACTTGGCTCAATGAAGCCATTCCCATTGAAAATAATAGTTAATACAAGAAAAGTATTGCACCATTCACGTATCAAAGAAATAAAAATGAAGACGCCTATTACCGCCTTCTGCAGCATGAGAAACCTCTTTAACCAAAGCACTGATTGCTGCCTGATCAGAAGGTGATAGGCTGTCCCAACCCATCAATCTATCCAACTGGGTAGATGGAACCTTATTCAAGAAGCAATTAGCATGATGCCATGCCAGCCCTTTAGCTCCTGGTCGATCAGGCTTTGATGAGATCCTGACCTGTGAAACAACTAAAACTTTCACGAAAACTAGGCCGAACAAACAAAAAGTATAGGCAAGTTCAGCATGAAGATAAATCATGGCTGATCTTGTCGCATTGAGCATAGGAAAGGCGTTGCATTTAACCTCTCCCTTAGTAATCTTTTCCCCACAGTGCTTGCAAGATGCCCGGGACGTCGAGGATACTTCGACGGTAGACTCTGAGGGAGTAGAAGCACGAGCAGGCGCGGGACCTGATTCCTCCTTAGACAACGACCCACCACCTTCCACATATTTCCGTATCTTTTGTTGATCGTCCCACCGCAACGACTCTAAGCCCTCGACATCATCAATTCTTACAACAAAAAGGATTCGGAAATCAGTCAACAAACCAGCGACATTATCGATCGTAATCAATAAAACAAGGGTCACATGACACTTACGATTTGACCTGCTTCGCTTTCTTAAGTATGCAACTCGCGTGATTCCACATCTGATCGAAAAGAACACTTTAAAGAGAATGCAATAACCACATAAGCCCTAGAGCACAACAACCCCGAAACACAAAAAGGTCGAGCCTTGCAATGCGAGGGCCGAAAGGGCTGCCGCTAATCGATTCACTGAAGGATATTAAAGAAAACCCCGGGAAAAAACAACGGGGACACAACGGAGGGAGGAGAGTGGCGGGGGAAGAGTTTTTACGGGGATGAAACCGTCGAACTGGGAGGACTGAACCATCTTGCCCAGCCTGAGCGCCTCTTTGTCGATGGGGGACTTGCAGGTTTTGCAAGAAGACCGCCCCGACTTCGCGTACTCCGCCTTCCACGGCTTCGGCGTCGCCGCCATCGTCGCGTTTTGCAGGGGACGGCGCGAAATGGGGACCGATCACCAGACGGTGACTGAGCGCGGGGAGGGAATGCAATGCGGTGACAGACACCACTGCGTTCCGCAAAACAAGAAAAGAAGGGACTAAAACCATTTTTGTCATATGATTTAATTAGTAATATATTCTTAATTGATTTTTGCACGGAAATACGGTTAGTTTTAAAAAAAATTACGAAATAATCGAGTTTCATAAAATACGGTTTTACTATCGAAATGGCGCATCTTGAAAACGCGCCCCTTAAAATGCAAAGAGTGCGGATTTTTACTAAACACGTAGTAAAAAGAGAGGGCATCCAAAGGCCCCGCCCCTTTAAGAAATGCACCCGCCCCTTTAATAAACGAATAAGGGGCAGGTTTAAACCCGCTCCTTTAATAAACCCGTCAGGTTTTAAAAACGCGCCCCCCGTTAAACACCCCTCCTTCACCCGACGAATGAATATTTTTGCTAAGTGTTTAGGGGACGGGTTGCCTATTTACATGAGGGGCGAGTAAAAACCCACCCTCTTGAAAACGCGCTCCTTCGACGGTAAAATCGTATTTTACGAAACTCGAACCGTATTTCACAAATTTTTTTTTAAACTAACCGTCGTATTTTCGTACAAATTCTATTCTTAGTACGCCAAAACTCAGGCTTTGTACGGAGTTTCAACTTCTTGTTCTTACATTCACTCTGCACAATGGTTTATAGAAACTACATCAGGAAAATCACTGTATCTCCCAGCTTAAAGATCCACTTGTATTCCCACCCTTAATGCTGGGGAGGGGTTCTGTTTGAGGGAAGGCATTTTTCTGAACTCGGCGGAGGCGGGGGGGAGGGGGGGGACTGATACTTCATCCAGCACGTGGTGTGTCCATGTATAGATACTGCAATCAACACATTCGACAAAAGGAGTTTTGATACCCGGAGGCTAGCGGAATGTTTTCTTCGCGGTTGTACGGATGGATGGATGCATACCTCAAAGGACTTCCCAGATCTTTCAAACTCCAGCATGCTTAACGCGACTTCACAGCTTTGAGAGACTATAGGCTCAGGATCCAACGCGAATTCCACGAGAAGGGCGATGCTTTGCTCGTCTGTCAATAAAATAAGGGAACAATTACTTGCAGAACAGAGAAATTGTGCTGAAATTAAAGGGTTTCCACTGGGATTGAATTAATAATGATAGGGCACTTATAATGCCGTGAAGTTTGAAGATTCAATAAAATGGAAAGTTGGGTAGCAATGTGCAGGACGGAACGAGTAGATGGAAATCAAACCTGCAATGGATCCAAGAGCCTCTGCTGCTTCATGTCTGACCATTGGATGCTCACTAGCATTTCTGAGAATGTTGGATAGAGCCACTGCAGCAGCTTTGTTTTGAAGTTGGCCTAAAACATAAGCAACCTATCCTTTGCAGCACGTGGAAAAGACAAGGCAATCAGTTCCTTAATCCCAATCAAGGAGAATTTTCTTTAGGAAAAAGCCTAACTGTTAGAATTCTTCAGCAAAGCTAGCTCCAATACTGCGGAAATTCCGTGAAGAAAAACACTGGTGTAGGTTCACACCTCATGACGAAGAAGAGCACTATTCACACCCAAAGAATCAATGATGGCGCTCACGGCATCATCTCCACCATCATTCCTGAGGGCAAAGAGAGCTGCATAGCGGTCATACATGGCCTTCTTCTCATCAAGAAGCAGGTCCCTGAAAAGTACAGTTATTTTTAATAGTTGGGAAGGAAAATACCGTACCACACAACAAGTGGAAGTATGAAGCTGTCGCGGAGATGCAGCACCAAGTACCTGAGCTGACTAATAGACAAAGACAACGAAGCAGGTGCAGCAGGGTCAACGGACATAAAGGGGGATCTATCTAGAACAGCAGATGTGTCATCAGAATGAATTTCCTTCATCTGTTCAATTCTCCTGAGAGCCAATTCACATGTTTCTCGAACCTCTTGAGCCGGATCCTGAGTCAAACTACGTTGCAGAAGAGGGATGTTACTACTCAAGCCAATGGCACCAAGAGCTTCGGCAGCCTGAGGATAACCAGTAAAGAATATCAGCGCGAGTAATTTCAAAGCACGGGCAAGAAGACGACACGTAAAACCTCAAACCATGTCTCAACCTCATGGCGGACAATAGGATGCAAAAGGAGATCATTTAAAACGGCTTCTAAGGCAGGAATAGCATCTGCGTCCTGCATCTGGCCCAACGCAAATGCTGCCTCATGTGCTAGCAGATTTGACGAATCCCTAGTTGCTGCAAGTAAGGAAACACTTTGCATCAAGACTAACATCCCAAGGGGTGATCACATCTGTCGCAGCTGCAATTGTTTCCCACAGCATCAAGCCCGTAATAACCAACACATGCTGCACATCCCGAGAAATGAGTACTCAACCCTAAAAAGATCAAAAGACAGAAGCTCCAATCCACATCCCTAGCCAGCAATCTTCCTACATCACCCTAAACTAACCGCCGGTACAAATCAAACAAAAACTACAGGGAAAAAGAAAACAAGAAATGGACCGGAAATAAGGGTGTCGCGAGGGGCAGGCCCTTTCAGGTTCCGAAGAGAGAAGAGTGCCCTGAAACGCTCCGAAATCGGGAGGTTGACGTCAAGCAACCGTTCGCATAGGAAACCCTCCATCTCCTTCGACGCCGCGAAACCCTCCTCCCCTTCGCCCATGTTTCCCGGCAACCGACACTCGCGGCGGCGGCGGCGGGGGAAGAAGCGCTGATCAACCCTCGGGTTTTTCCTGTTTGGGTGATTTACTGCTTGATCCTTGAATTTTGGTTGGATGCTAAAATTTAATCCGCGGGTCCGTCACAATTGCCGGATGGTCCCTTGAAATAAGCGCGTGTATTCGAATAATAATAATGTAATGAAGTAGTGCTTCAGACTTTTGAAATTAAAACCACCAAAGGGCAACGAAAAAGACTAAATTGGCTATCACGGGCAGGCACCGCTTCTCGGCGGCTGCACTGAGGTTCACTTCTTCGGAGCAACTTGCAGAAAAGGTCCCGTCCCCCTCACCAGCTTGGCACCACCTACGCCTTCATGCCAGGACGAGACAGCGCGCCTTGCGTCCAGACAAGGAAGCTCGCTAGAGTTCCATAAGAAATATTGTTCGGTTGCCGGAGTTGCCTGATATTCTATCTGAAGTGCCTATATTCGAGGTCCCCGCCGCTTAAAAAACGGATAGAGCTCATGGGAGCCCCTGCCGAAGAAATCAAATTTCGAAGAAATCAATCATTCCGTTTCCTGTTACTTTTCGAACTAGTCAATACAGCCGGCTGAAGATTCGAATCCTAGGAACATCCTATAATCATGGATATGAATTCGGTGGAACACCCTTGTGCGGCCAACAATATGTAAACCTGCCGCATAGGCATACATCAAGCAGCTTTACCAACATCCGTGCCAATCCAAAGGAGCCAGATGATGAAGATGCTGTGACAGTAAGCGATGAATTGTACATCTTTTTGTTCGCCCATGTCCTCAATCAGTCCGCTAGCTTGAAATCTCTCCTATAAAGACAACACTATATGGAAAACCGAAGATCAAACAAAGAAAAAGAGGTTGTCTCCCGTTTACAGTTGAGACCAAAAAAATGAAGTGGCCCCTCGTCGTGAAGATTGCCATGCCGGTGCTTGCACTGATGGCGGCAATCCTCGTCATCGGCATCGGGGCGCAGATGAATATATGCGGCGTTCCTGTTGAGGGCCTGACAAAATGCCTGCCAGCGGTCCAGCTGTCCAATCCACAAGACCCAACCCTGGAATGTTGCAATGCTCTGGAACTTGTGAAAGCCAACTTGACTTGCTTTTGCCAATACGTGAACAACCCGGCCGTGAAGGCAATGAAGATTGACTTGGACCGTGCTATGAAGATCCCGCAAATGTGCCAAATGACAGGGGTTCCTTCTCACTGCTGAAGAGAGATCTACGCTTCCACCCAATCGACATCCGAAATACTATTACTTCCTCCTCCCTAAGTAAGAATAACTTGTCTCGTATTCGAAAGTCGATCCATGTTACATCATACTATTCTATCGCTATATGTCACGTGTGCTCGCATATCCTTGGATATCGAAATAAGCCTTGGAACTTCACGTTCCCCCTGCCGATGCTTCGTGTACCATAAACAGAATGTATTGTAATGTAATCAACGTTTAGACCAAAATTTTTCCATTTTCTTGTTAAATGGATCATCGCACTGTAGCTATGATCTATTTGTGGAAACTCAACAAAATATTTCTACATGATCAAATCATATTTCCTTTTAAGGGAGGATTATAGCTTTGCTTAAGGACACACCAAACAGACATTAATAGTTTGCAAACTTTTGGAAGGTGATTCAATATTTCTACACCTAACAGATGATGGGGAGTGGCTTCATCCATCGATCAGCGCCTTGTCAACATTTTCAATTAATGTTGGTGACTCAAATACCTCCTTATAAATAGTCATCAACATAGTTTAAAAAAAATCCTTATAAATAGTCATCAACATTCTCATTCTGAACAATTTTTTTTTAAGATTGTAGTAGAAAAATTTTGTAATTACAGTTGGATTTTTTATATAATTGAAAGAGATGTCAGAGTTATTTTGATTGGTTTTAGATTCAATATCAAGAAAACTTATATTGAGTCAATTGAGCAAAAGGAACTATTTATTAAAATTTATTTTCATTAACTAGCCATACTATTTCCCAATTTTCTATCCAAAAATGCTTAATTTTGAGGTTCAATACCAAGAAAATTAATTTTCTAGCCATACACTTTCTTAAATTTCTATTCCAAAGATCCTTAATTACTATACTTGTTTCAAATTTTAAATACATTATACTTTTTTCAAGATATTTTAAGCATAAAAGATGGAAATTATAGTCGAAGAAGTTTGGAAAAATATCAAGATTATTATGAATATTTGTGAATGACATTATAACTCCGAGAAATATCGAGACGCAAGACTCTTTGTCTATCGAAATGTTCCATTTGTTTATATTATAAATAGATGATTTTGTAATTAATTCTAACAAAGGATTTGGAATTTAATTTCTCCTTGTGTTATTTCGTTATTTGTTTTACAAAAAAAAAATTATTTTATTTAATTAAAAGAGTTATTTTGATTGGTTTGGGATTTCATGACCAAGAAATTTACTTATAAATACCCTCATCAAATATATTTCTTAATCACCAAACGAAACATTCTTATTTGAAGGCATAATGAGTTGCAACATCACACCATTGGCTCTGGGGATCGTGATTGTCGCGCTCTTCTTAAACGCGCACGATGCTTCCCTTTTGCCGCAAGGATCCAGGAAGATGTCCAAAGAAGTAACGCAGAAGGGCCCGACTCCACCCCCAGGGAACCCGGGATCGGCCTTTCCATCCCCTCCCCCTCCCAACGGGCCACTGGTTTTGCACTCCAGGAAGATGTCCGAGGAAGTAACGCAGAAGGGCGCGGCTCCACCCCCGGGGAACCCGGGATGGGCCTTTCCATCCCCTCCTCCTCCCCACAGGCCAAGGGTTTTGCACTCCAGGATGATGTCCGAGGAAGTAATGCAGAAGGGCCCGACTCCACCCCGGGGAACCCGGGATCGGCCTTTCCATCCCCTCCCATTCCCCACAGGCCACTGGTTTTGCACTCCAGGAAGACGTCCGAGGAAGTAACACAGAAGGGCGAGACTCCACCTCCTGGTGACCTGGGATCGGCCTTTCCAGCCCCTCCCCCTCCGGCTCTCCCACTCCAATGAAAGTCATAATCACGGCTCCCCCGGGCTGGGGAAACTTCCTGGAGGTTTAGCGGCTCGGCGTGGAGGAAGCCAGCATAAAGAATAAATGGAATTAATTATGATAAATGGCATATCATAATTGAATCTTAAATTAATGGCATATCCTCTTCACCATGTTTTTGAACATGGTGTGTCAATCTTTCGTACTCCTTGTGATCAATATGATACCGTCCGGGGCGTCTTTCCGGCGGCCGTGTCGAAAACGAACAGGACAGAGCATAAACAAAACGACATCTTGTGGAAACGATCAACGTGTTTGAAAAGATCAAATACTATGTATATCACAAACAAAATTTTCTTTATTTCTTTTTGAGTAGGAGAAAGCAGTAGCGATCATGCGATGTTGGAGATCACGGTGGATCGATACTGTCAATGATCGTGGTGTTGCCATGGGCATTCGAGCTGCAGGTCCATATCACCTACCTGTTCTGTAAGTCCGATGATTCCAGAAAAGAGTCAGTTTTAGGGTAAACCAGACTTGTGTTTACCCGTTGATACACGTTGCTCGCTGCTCATCGGGACTCGTCTTATACATATGCTTCTGTTTAGATTTGTTGGCTTATGCAAGAACTTTGATTTGGCGAAATAAGACGAAAACTCTGTAATCCTGGAAAAGATATAATTCAAGCCTCAACGCCCCATCCGCTGGTTGAGAACTTAACTTAGGTCTATTCAATCCCCCATAATTCCGCAACTCGAAATGCCTTTACCCGAGATTTACCACTAGTTGACATGCAAGGTAAGACCACGAACAAGCGGCTCGCATTGGTTCTCGGGTGATTTTAATTGGATATGCATCAGGGAGCATGCAATGAACTTGAGAATGTTAGGCCTAGACAGGGACATGTCATCGCTAGCATACTCAAAGATGAACAAGGAGCCGTCGTGCATCTCGCCTCCACCTGATCCCTCTTTATCCCTAAAATTGCATGCTTGTTAGATGTGTAATCCTCTGGAAAGAAGGATATGGGATGTTCAGATTGCCTTCTACAACCAGGTCTATAATCCTTGTTCATTGCCCTCTGTTCATCCTCCTGTCTCAAGCATTGGCATGTAACTCGTAGTGGTTCTTGCAAGAGGTGCAGTCCATGAGATTTCCTGAATCACTCAAGGAACACATCGCAGTGACGTGATTGGATTCAGGATCGGTGCTGTGGGAGATCAAATGTTGCAGCAAGAGGTTGTAGCCTTGAATGAAGATCGTTCGGTGGTTTGGCTTGGAGATTGCATCCTTTGCCTTTTAATGGTCTGATGGACTTCGATGCCTTTTAATATAATCGAAAACGTACAAATTTGATCCAAATGTATGTTTCTACTTCTCTGAATGTGTTATTGTAACAAATCAGAGGTTTTCAAATGCATCGAAGCAACGCCAAAGCTAATATGGTGCATAAGACTCATCATGCCTGTCATCTCAGGGAGGCTTGTTCAAGTTGCGCGACCTTCGGGCTGGTGTTTCAGCTAGCAAACCACAACGGAATCCCCTCGTTCTCGTCACAACGGATTCCTCTCTTAGTTCTCTTCGCGACAGTCCCACCCATCCTCCGATACCCCAGCCACATTCCCGGGAAACCCCTCGTAACCACGAATCGACCGTAACGGACCACGTTCCCGACCTCCACACGCTCTAAACTCAATATCTTCCTCCACACGGGCCCTCTCCCTGCAAAAAGGCACTCAACGGAATCCTCGTTTAATGCCCCACACGACAGAAAAGCCGTCGCAAAAATCCATCCAGTAGGGGCCGCGCAATTAGGGGATGAATCGACCTCAGAAACACACCCCTAGAAAGTGCAACCAAAACATGTCCCCAATTGCTTTTAGGATCATCCAATGTCCCAGCCGTACGGCATCCACATTCCTCATCTGGGACCGTCCATTGGGTGGAGAGATCGGACGGACGAGATTCAAACCTTGGGGCATCCCCCTCCAATCCGTCCCGGGGTCATATCGACCAATCAGGATTCAGCATTTCATCACCCATCTCCTCTCCCTCGGAAGAATTATTTAAAGATCCGATGGCACGTAAGGCAATCAATCGTCGTCGCGGTCACATTTCGTGCGCTCGGTCGTGGGGAGAAATTCGATTCGTTTGCTTATCGTTTGATCCGTTGCGGGAAGGAAGAGAAGGGAGTTGGTGAGATTTGTGTTCTGGTCGATGGCTACCGAGGAGGCGATTGTCACAGTTGATCCTGCGCCTGAGGCTGTGGCTCCGGAGGCTGCAGAGGGCGGCGGAGGTGTTGCGGCTGGTGGTAAGGCGGAGAAGTCAAAGAAGGCCAAGGAGCCCAAGGCCAAGAAGCCTGCCGGTCTGAAGAAGCCTTCGAGTTATCCTTCGTACCTCGAGGTGGTTTTCAGGGGTTGAATCAAATCCCTTTGGTTTTGATTGTTGATTGGTTCGATTTGTTGATTCTGGATGTTGAATGGATTTGGTTGCAGATGATTACGGATGCGATTGTCACGTTGAAGGAGAGGAGCGGGTCGAGTGTCCCGGCTATTGCCAAGTTCAACGAGGAGAAGCATAAACAGTTGCCTTCCAACTTTCGGAAGCTATTGTTCTTTCATTTGAAGAAGCTTACTTCGGCTCAGAAGCTTGTCAAGGTGAAGAACTCGTTCAAGCTACCTGCCGCTACATCAAGAACGCCGGCGGCTCCCAAGGTGGAAACGGCAGCTACATTGAAAGCCAAGAAGCCTGTGAAGAGCAAGGCTGCTGTGAAGCCTAAGCCAAAGCCAGCTGCAAAGCCGAAGAAGGAGACCAAGGTGAAGTCTACTGTTGCTAAGTCCAAGTCTGCCGCTGCTAAGCCTAAGCCTAAGCCTAAGCCGAAGGCCGCTGCTGCTGCGACGGCCAAGGCCAAGGCTGCCACGGCCACAAAACCAAAGGCAGCGGCGGCGAAAGCCAAGCCGAAGAGTGTTCCTGCAGCAAAGCCTAAACCTGTTGCTGCCAAGGCTAAGCCCGCACCGAGGCCAAAGCCCAAGGAGAGGCCAGCAAAGGCGGCGAGGACGGCCACTCGGAGCTCCCCGGGGAAGAAGGCGACGGTGACGGCTGCTGTGAAGAAGGCAGTTCCGGCGAAGACCAAGGCTAAGGCAGCAGCCAAGTCGCCAGCTAGGAAAACTTCGACGAGGAGGGCAAAGAAGTAAATTAGGGTTTGTGTGGGTAGATTGGTAAATTACGGAGGGAATAGGAAGGTCGGTTTGTATCCTTGTTTGTTGGCTAATAGAAAGGAATTGAGCTTTTTTCAGATATTTTTTTTTTTGGTTGTAAGCTTTTTTCAGATATTCGCTGATTGATATTACCGTTTCGCCCCCTGGTCGGAATGTCGCAGTGTGGGCGCGACCACACTGGATCGAGATGCTGAATTTGGGGATACCCTATGGACGGTTGGCATTGCGTGGGATGGGGATGTAACCACCGTCGGGGCGGAATCACGTGGTCTGTCTGGTGTCAAAGGATGATGTCTGAGGAGAGATGTTGAGTAAAGAAATTCCGGGCAAATGGTAAGGAAGAAGATTCGAATTTTGCTTGAGCAGCCAATGGCGGTCGGCTTTATTTATTCCCCTCTTACCACCGCCGTCGGCCAGAATGATAGTCGTCGGAGTCCGGGCGGCTTCAATGGGACAGCAAGAGAATTGAGTAAGAAAATTACAAGACCAACTCGTCCCCTCCCACTTAACCCCCCCCAAAAAAAAAAAAAAATCGTCCACTCCCTCTGCAGAAACCAAACCTACGACGCCGTAATAATAAAATCCAAGTGCCGCTCTTAAAGAAGCTTTCACCGTCCGGGAAAAAACCAAGAATGGCCGCAACAACAGCCGCCACGATATCCTCTTCCCTCCTCCTCCGTCGTAAAATCCCTTCGTTCGCCTTCCCCCTCCGCCACTCCTCCCCCTTGATTCCTGCGAACCTCTCTTGTCCCTCTCTCTCCCTTGCTAAGGCCAGCCGCCGTGGCCGAGGGCTTTGCGTGCGCGCCGACTCCAACGGCGCTGACACCCCCCGCCAGTACGATTTCGACCTCTTCACCATCGGCGCTGGGAGCGGGGGCGTGCGTGCCTCCCGCTTCGCGGCCAATTTCGGCGCCTCGGTCGCTGTCTGCGAGCTCCCTTTCTCCACCATCTCCTCGGATACGGCTGGTGGCGTCGGCGGGACGTGAGTTTCTCTTTTGAACGGTGCTCTTTCTCAGTTTTCTACTCGTCTATTGGAACTTCCCCGTTTTGGGAAGGTGGTGTGCGCGTAGGAGAGTGACGGGAAAGGGAGAACGGAGTCGTCCTAGTTAGAAATTATTCGATAGGAATCGATTGTGAATTTGTTGCAAGATCATGAGAACTTTGGTAGACTTTGGATTGATTCGTTCTTGACTCGAGGAGATACTTGCGTAACTTGAGCCCCATATTGTTTTACTCGATAGGTGTTGAAGGATGATTTCCTTCGCAACTTCACAGTCAATTTCTTTGATCATTTTGGTTTGAACTTTATCTTCCGTCACAAGTTCACAGTCAATTTTGTTGATCATTTTGGTTTGAACTTTTTTACCATGTCAGACAGTCTGCCATGGTTGATAATTATCTGCTTCCAAAGGTGAAGTGTTTGGAGAGTACTGCATCTGTTTTAAATGTTATAGCTGTTTTGAATAATGTCTTTCCTTGTGGTAATTTCAAACAGTATTAGAGATGCCTCTCTCGAAAGCTTT
Organism: Melastoma dodecandrum; assembly: GCA_029817715.1. Taxonomy (NCBI): domain Eukaryota; kingdom Viridiplantae; phylum Streptophyta; class Magnoliopsida; order Myrtales; family Melastomataceae; genus Melastoma; species Melastoma dodecandrum. The sequence goes on from JARUPY010000606.1 coordinate 7,176,420, forward strand.
GAATTTAAATGACTTCCATACATATTTTATCTCGGAAACGTTGAAATCATATTACATATCCGTGTAGTTGATGTGTATCTGTTTTGATCAAAATGTTTCTTTATCCACTTATATTTGATTATTTACGTCTCCAGTTGTGTACTTCGAGGATGCGTGCCGAAAAAAATACTTGTCTATGCATCCAAGTACTCACATGAGTTTGAAGAGAGTCGAGGGTTTGGGTGGAGATATGAGACCGATCCTGAGCATGATTGGAGCACTTTAATAGCCAACAAGAATGCAGAGTTACAGAGGCTGACTGGCATTTATAAAAACATATTGAACAATGCTGGTGTTACTCTTATTGAAGGCCGGGGAAAGGTGGGTCCATTTTCTGTCTGAAACTCGATTCGACCTGTTTGAGAGGATTCACGTATTTGCTTTTGCATCTAATTGCCAGATTGTTGATCCACATACAGTTGATGTCGATGGGAAACTGTATACTGCTAGAAACATACTGATTTCAGTTGGGGGACGGCCCTTTATTCCAGACATTCCTGGCAAAGAATATGCGATAGACTCGGATGCAGCCCTTGATTTGCCCTCTCAACCTAAAAAGATTGCTATTGTTGGAGGTGGATACATAGCTGTGGAATTTGCGGGGATCTTTAATGGTCTCAAAAGTGAAGTCCATGTATTTATTCGACAAAAGAAGGTTTTGAGGGGTTTCGATGAAGAGGTTAACTGTTGAAGATGTTGCTATCGTTATCATTACCTTGCTGCATATTGGAATGATTTCTAAATTGTGAAATCTACGCCTGTATTGATGCAGATACGAGACTTTGTATCTGAGCAGATGTCTCTACGAGGAATTGAATTCCACGCTGAGGAGTCACCTCAAGCTATCCAGAAGTCGCCAGATGGATCTCTGTCCCTTAAAACCACCAAGGGGACAGTAGATGGTTTTTCACATATCATGTTTGCTACTGGGCGTAAACCCAACACTGAGGTTGGATTCTTTCTTCAACAATTTGAAGATGCTTAGGATATGAATAGCCTTAACTCTGCTTCTTTTTGCTATTTTTCTTTATTTTTGTTTGTACAATATCGGCCATATAATTACTTTTCCTGGCAGAAGCACTTGAAATAACCAATTGTGATGAATTAGTTGTTTTGACTGATTAACTCTTTTACGACATGGTGTAGAATTTAGGTTTGGAGGCAGTTGGACTGAAGGTGAAGAAGAATGGAGCAATTGAGGTACTACTTCTTGATGGTGAAGTTGTCACTTTATCTTGTTGCCATTCTATTTCATGCAATTTGTTCATTTCTTGTGAAGGTTGATGAGTTCTCCAGGACCTCTGTTCCTTCTGTTTGGGCAGTTGGAGACGTCACTGATCGGGTAAATTTGACTCCAGTGGCATTGATGGAGGGAGGAGCACTGGCTAAAACTCTACTCTTAAATGAGCCTACAAAGCCTGATTACAGGTATGATCTCTGTAGGATATTCAAGGTATGTGTAGTTACTTGGAATAGTATCTCGCCTGAAACATCCACTGCTCAAAGTAGGATATATGGGGGCAGGAGACCAGTCATTGTGGCTGTTTAGTCCCTAAAGCATCCTACTGGCTCTTGTATTATAGTTGTGTCCCAAATTCTGGTGATGCCTGCAACTTCTGTTCTGAAACTCTTACCAGTTCTGTAGTAGCCTTGCAGATGATAATTCTTATAGTAAGGTTGGAGGATGTGTTCATGCTCAATCTTCTTTACTTATTATTCATGTTAATATTAACAATGAGATAGGATCTAATGGCTCAAACTTCTAATTTTCACTTACAGAAATATCCCATCTGCAGTGTTTTGCCAGCCACCAATTGGACAAGTTGGTCTTACGGAAGAACAGGTGAGGATCACCATCAGCATATTTGAAGCAGATGAAAATTTTCTGGTCATTAGCTAAGAAATTTCGCAGGCTGTAGAAGAATACGGTGATGTGGACATATTCACGGCAAACTTCAGGCCTTTGAAGGCTACTATATCAGGGCTTCCTGATCGAATGTTCATGAAACTAATAGTCAGTGCAAAGACAAACAAAGTCCTTGGTTTACACATGTGCGGAGAAGACGCTCCCGAAATCGTGCAGGTTTGTGGGTCTCCAATGGCTTGATCTTTCCAGATACGTTCTCCTCAGACCATGTCTAATAATATTTAGATGAACAGGGTTTTGCCGTTGCCATTAAAGCCGGTTTGACTAAAGCAGACTTTGATTCCACTGTCGGTATTCACCCAACAGCAGCCGAGGAACTTGTTACAATGAGGACTCCTACTCGGAAAATCAGGAGTGATTCTTCTTCTGAGGTTTATGACGATTTCTGTTGTTATCCATTTCCTATATTTAGCTTTTGACCTTGTCAAGTGTTAACACTATACATGATACGAATTACAGTGCCAGTGGAAGGCGAAAACGGGTGACTAACTTATCCATTCTCCTTTTCAGGGAAAGAAAGGCTCCGATGCTAAAGCTGCTGCCGGGGTTTAGCCTATTGATCAGGCCTTGTGGATATACCCAAGCTTCTAAAGAGGTATATCTATCTCCTATCCGTTTCCATTTTAGCGGAACTGTCTTGCAAACACTATAAAAAGAAGGTAGCATTACAAAGTGAGATCTGCTCATGACCGTCGTCACAGGTCCTCTACTCGAATCAGCGACAGGTTTCGAACAGTCTCGTGGCGGAGAATCTGAAGCTCGGCAAGACAACGAAAAAGCTCAACCTTCGTCTCCTCTCATTCTCATTTCAGAAAGAAAACATAGTGTTTGTTACCGAGAGAGCAAAAACAGAATTTGTCCTTTTACATGTTGTTAGCTGGTTGCAGCACTGCACACCGCGTCTTACTAACTGTAAAGGATATTACAATTTTGTCCTTTTTCTATTCATCATTCTATAAGGCCCGCAAGCCTTTCAGCGAGCGTCTTTCATTGCTTCCTCCTGCTCGGCCCTTCATTGCTTCCTTCGGCTCGGTCCTGTTGCTTCGTTTCTGCTTAAGGCCCGAGCTCCAACAGCTCAGCTTCTCCAGCAGCTCAACTGTCCACAGAATCCATGACCAGGAGTCGTCCCTGGCATGCTTGTGAAGTACGAGGTCATCCAAGCAGGAAACAATTCCGAGCCATTGTTGTCATTGATTAGTCTTAGAGAGATGCGTACCGGAATGAAATTATTGCAACCTTTTCTTCTAGACCCGTGGAAAGTGTTTTCTTTTTTGCATAAAGAAGAAGTGCGTGCACGTATGTATTCTCCACGTTTGGAACTGGGCGGCTTTTGTTAATTACGATGATAAGGATAAGGGAGGTGTGGAGGACTCAGCACTTATCTTGAAAATTTTCCTAACTCTCATGATGTTGGCTAGGGAGACATCATGACATGAAACTCCCTTTCACAAGAAACAAAGGGCACCCACCCCCCCCCCCCCCCCACCCACCCCACCTCCTTTCGGACATGGATGTCTTATCTGAAACTTTCACACGCGTGCGATCTTGTGTCACGTACGTGTCGGAGAAACCGTTGGGTGGCAGGTTGGTCGAGGGACATTTTGGTCATTATTCCCTCCCCCTTGCGCTAATCTTTTTCTTATTTACTTTAAATTGTATTTTCCTTGGTTTGGTCACAAAGCGCGCCAACTTTTTCTTGTAGTTGCCTAAATCTCGTCATTTTAACGTTTTCCTCTCTCCCCTTTCGCTCTCTCTTCCCTTCGGTTTTCACCCCCTTCCGCATCGCTCTCGCCTCCCACTCAACCCGACCAGAATGGAGATCTCTCCCCCGCCGTCCCTGCGGTTCTCCTCCTCCGATCGTCCGACGCCCACGGCCGCCTTGGCTGGAGGTTTGTTGTCCCCAACTCTAACCGTTTGGGATCTTTTTTGGTCGGAGATTGAGCATCGATCGTGCGAGATTTCCTTTCTTGTGTCGATTGTAGTGGATCTTTCCTTGTGTTTTCGTGATTCGGTTGATTCCTTGCTCCGGTGGAGTGGTATTTGATTTGCCGGCTGTTTCTTGATTACTTCTGCTCCAAAAGGTCTGTCCCTGCGCAAGAGGATCGAGATCGCTAAATGGCCTCAGCGTCCTTCTTCGTATGGAAGAGATGCCTGGACTTCGCATGGCCGTCCAGGGCCTCTCGAATGGAAGTGCCGGCCAGTGATGGTTCGATGGACCGCCTTGTTTGATGTTCTGTGTGATTTGTGGTTTCTCTTTTCTGTGAAATTTACCGTGCTCTCTGGTGTCGGAATGCCAAACTTGTATGTGTAGGTTATCTGCAGCCAGAGGACAGAGGGTGCTGTTGTCGCAGGAAGGTACTGTTATATAGTAAAGGCAGAGTGATCGTCTTTCTTCTCTTGGATGCTCCTGTTATCCATAGAATTTTTTACTGTATTCCGTTCTGCCCTTGCTAGTTGGAGCTGGCAAGCCTTGTGGTCATTCTACACATCCCCTGGACTTAAAATTTTGGAAAATGCACTAAAAATGTGCTACATTGAGCAAATTTATGGCATCTCTTTAGTTATTACCATTCTTTTGGAATCGTGACTGAATTTTTGTTGATGTATGTAGGTGTATGGATGAGGTATATGATGCTTTAGCTGAACGGCTCATGTCAAATGCAACAGTTGCAGCAAGTCCACAATCAAAGTAAGTTTTCATTAGAATGAGAAAAATCAGGTTTAATTTGCTTGCCTCGTTGATTTCAGTGTTTGGATATCTGCCTGCATGAAGTTGCTTCACCCAGACGTGTTAGTCTGGTAATCTCCTTGTCTGCGATAATGATGTGCTGGGGTTTGAGTTTTTCTCCAAAAAGGCCATAGTTTGTTCTAATGTATGAGGAGAGCACCGCAAAATTGCTGTTAAAATACTACCATATCTTTCCAGGGCAGTGTATCCATTCCGTATTATGGAATAATGATGAAAAACCTGTTCCTTGTGTTTTTACTGCCGATGTCGAACTGTCAGTATTCATTCCTTCATTCTTTGCTGCACCTGAATGCAATTTGTCATTCCAAAGTGTTCACTACGTAGCTGCACCTGAAAACCAACTGCATATTGTGTATCAGGGCTTGTACTTATAGGTGTTATTGGCAATGCGGTGGTTCTCATTCTTTTGCTATTTTCTTTTCTCCTTTGTGATCTTCATAATGCAGGTACATCGTGGGTTTGGCTGGTCCACCTGGCTCTGGAAAGAGTACCGTAGCGTCAGAAGTAGCTCAGCGTGTAAATAAGTTATGGCTACAAAAGCACTCTTCATTTGTTTCTCAACGATATCCTCTGGATGTTGCAACAGTTCTTCCAATGGATGGTTTCCATCTATATCGTTCTCAGCTAGAGGCCATGGATGTAAGTATCCTTTCCCTTACTGTGCTTTCATATATCTTCTTCACCATAAATACACAGGTTGTGCAGAGGTAAACAGGATTACTGGGCTTTTATTAAGGAAAGTAAAGACCAGTGACCATACTAGAATGCCTTATTAAATTAATTTCTAGGACTTTGTCAAGTTGGATCATTTTCTGACTATCTAATTCATGTACTGATCATTAGGACCCAGAGGAAGCACATGCTAGACGAGGAGGTGAGGTTCTTCTGACTGTTGATACCAAATTCAGTTCTTTTATCCTATTGGTGACTAGCCTTCCCGTGTCGCATTAGCTCCATGGACATTCAATCCCAAACTACTTCTTAAATGCATCAAGAAATTGAGGAAAGAGGTTAGTCTACTTTGTCTATAACATATCTGCTGCAACTTTCATTATTCAGTCATTTCTATCAACCAAAGCCAGTAGATGTTTACTGTAAAAAGTTAATGCTTGATATGAATAATTCCATGAATCTATTGGTTTAGCATGTTTCGCTTTGCTTGTTAGGTTAATCTCAGCTATGATTTAAGTGGTCCTTTATCGTTTCTTTCTCTATATTTTGCATATATTTGGAGTACATGCCACTATGATTTGAATTTGTAACATGGCTATACCTTTTTATTGGCCTTTCCGTTTTCTTGCAGGGATCTGTTTATGTTCCATCCTTCGACCATGGTGTTGGTGATCCTGTGGAGAACGATATCTTTGTCAGTCTTCAGTAAGTATATGGATAATGAATGAATTTGCTTTAACGGTGGTATTTTTCGGCTGGTGGTTTACGACATATGATTGTGAATTTTCATGGAAATGATATCGTCTAAGTTGAATAAATAACACCAAGTTTGAACGAAATTATTTGCTCTCATGCAGGCATAAAGTGGTTATTGTTGAAGGAAACTACATACTCATGGAGGACAGAGACTGGACTGAGATTTCATTACTTTTTGATGAAAAATGGTGAAATTACTTGCTCCTTGAGTTGTCAATTCATGAAAAGGGATGGGATATATCCTTTAATACATTATCTAATGGATTTTTACTTTCTCATTCTTCGCGTTAGTGTTTTCAGAATGATGAATTCAAATACAAGGCTTTAGTTAGCATTATTCTTTTCATGTGATCAATTAAATGGATTCTTTTTCGTTTGTTCAACAAAACTGCAATTAAAGCGAACACCTGCTGAAAATGAGGCACCGTTAATGGGATTTTTTCTTGGTTTGGAGTATGATTCGACTTGTATTAGACTACTGACCATTTGTGACCTCAATGAACTGTGATATTGGAGTCATGCAGATCTCAGTGGGTGCTTTATTTTTCTACCAGGTTCATTGATGTCGATATCAACAAAGCGATGCAGCGGGTTTTAAGAAGGCACATATTGACAGGTATTCTTTCCTAAAATGAAGGAACATTTTGTTGTATTGCAACATTTCCTAGTGAAACTAACATTTGAACTTTCCCTGCATTCTCGGTTTACAGGGAAGCCTCCGGAGATTGCCAGATGGAGAGTACGTCTCAAAATGTTTCTGCGTTTCCATTTATATTGAAAATTTTCAATCTTTGTCAATTCAATAAATCAGTCCCCATAACGAGACCTCCTGCAGATTGATTACAATGATCGGCCCAATGCGGAGATGATAATGACGTCAAAGAAGAACGCGGATCTTGTAATCAGGTCCATCGACTTCCAAATGTGAATTTTCTGCTTCGGAGTCTCTTGTAAATCCTCCCTGGACATAATAAGAGGTAAACAGGATTTATCCCTTGCTTTGCCTCAGTTCTCAGAAAAGGAAGATTGCGACCGCTAAATTTGTTCAGCAGATGCCTGTCAATAGCTGTAATCCAAACTGCACATATGGTCCTGCAATGTATGATGTGATTTTTCCCCAGTCCTGTTACTATGATGCCATCATTGTCGTCGCCCCTGTGTAGGTAGAAATCCTGGATGTCTGCTCGAAATTTTGTGGACTTCTCCGGCCATAGTTAATTATATGGTGGGGGACGATTCCATCCCGACGTGCATTGTCTGCCTCCTACTTGCATTATTTCCCACAGGTCAAATAGACTGTTTGCCATCAGCATGTTATGTTTGCATCATCCTTTCTTTAAGACATAGTAATCGTCAAACTCGAAGGGCTTTTCGCTTCAGTTGACGTGGTGTATAAGTTCCTTTGTATTCGGGATCGGAATGAAAAGGTTGGCACCAATTCATAAATGCTCCATAAAAGTTTTACACATGCTCGTGTTCCCTCCCTGTCCCATGACCCTCTCCGTTCGAGCTCATTCAGATGAACATGGACTTGTTTGTGTAATAAATGTTGCCAGAAGACTTGGTAGATAAAAAAAAATTCCAATACTCACATGAAACGAAACACACTTAGTTAACAAGGAAGCGAGCATCACAATATGAGTGGCCGACGATCGAACAGATGGAATACAGAACTTAGGTCATCACAAAGACTTGTGCAGCAGCAGTGGTGGTGTTTCTATCTGTGACGAGCTGCTCGTTTCCAACCCGAGTCTGACTTACCTTTACTAGGTTGGGCGGAGCAGGATCCTTAATTTTGATTGATCTTCCTAGTCAGGAATTTTCTCGAGGCTCTTGGTGCTGTTCCATCAAGGCAGCACGATTATACTAGTGATGGCTGCACCAAATCTGTAATAACTAGTCAGGCATATTGCTATGCAATGTAGGAGAACTAACCATGTCTTAATTGCCTCTTGGCCTTTCATCATGCGGAGGCGCCTGCACGACTCCACAAACATCCTGGTGGAAACATAAAACACGACTGATCAGAGGATGTCTTCACACTGTTCTGTGCTGTGCTTATTCGGAGGCACCAACGGAGGAAAGCTTACTCCCATGGAACGTCGCCGACGAGCATCCAATCGCCATCTTTGTCCTCGTACGTGGAGACATATTTGAACCCATCACAGGTCGAATCTTTTTCCCCTACAAAAGGAAACCAAGGACGGGGAAGGAAAGGGGCAAGTGGATTGATTGTTGGAAGTTTCTGTTTTCCGTAGTGTCTTACTTTTTGTCGCGAAGGGGCTGAATAGATTGCGCAAGGCTGCCAATAGCTCTAGGTAGCTCTTGAAACTCTTGAGGTCAAGCTTCCGAAGGTATGGTGCCCCGTCCATGCTCACCTTCACGAACACGGGTCCAGCGCCAACTCCAAAACCTTCATTCTCTTCCGTTCTGCTACTAATCTTGGTCTGCGCAAACACCAAGTTCTTCCAGAAGGACTGGACTGGAGGCCAACCGACCACCTGACCCCTGGAAATGATTGCGTCCTCCATATGATCTATCCGTATCAACTTCTTCTTTCAGGTGAAAGCAAGAAATGATTGCGAAAAGTTACTTGGAAGGAGGCTTGAGAAGATAAGCATCATCAGCACCGGACTCATCCAAAGCAGCTTTCTCATCACCGTCGAGGATTTCGGAGTTTGGGATCGAGATGCTAAGATCCAAGAAGCCTCTCTTCCTAGCCGACGCCTTTTTCTCTTCTCCTCCTCCACCGTTCCCGGTGAGCATGTTCTTTCCGCCATTACCGGGCAACCGGAGCCTTAGCTCGGTTTCCTCCTCCAACAGTTCCGGCTTCGTATTCAGGTCATCTTCTGTCTCTGCATCGTTCATCATCGCAACTTTCATGTAACAGAGGGCTCTAACTTTTGTCTTTATCCCTCTACCTTCATTCGCTCGTTATATGTCGAGGGTTTGGTTGTCCCGGCTTTTCTCCTCGAAAAAGTACTTCACTGAGACGTTGCTTAGTTATAGCCTGTCCGGTTAGCTGGAGCACCGTCATAAATGGCCGAGAAACAACCACCCGATGGCGAACTCCGACAGGCTTGATCGACATTCACGCGCACGAGGACTTTTCCAAAATGTCCAAAATATTTAGTGAATAATATCAACAAAATTTTCAAAATTTGTCGAATCATATCCACCGTGAGAAATATCGAATTCAATTCGAAGTCGAATTTTTTTAATTTCGAGTTCACCTAAAATCGGAATTCAAACGTGTTACCCGTGAATTTGGTTTTTATCGAGTTTTCTAGATAAACTCGGGATTGAATTGAATGTGTTCTCAATTGTCTGAGCTTTGTCGGAAGGTAAGCACATCGTTTCACGTGGCAGGTCAACGTCGTGTCTCTCGTACGGGTTGCCCGGTTCACGTATTACTAAAATACTGCTTTGGCCTTTGGCCACACACGACAATAACACGAGGAGGAGATAGATTTAAACGAGGGATAAATGCCGGTTTGCGTTTCGCGTGCGCCGGGGGGGTGTGGAGAGTTGTGGTGGCCCCAGCCGACAAATCCCTTGTGGGAAAGTGAAGCCCAAACCAACCGACTTTGAGTCGGGGTTGAAAGTGAAAGGTGTTTTTCCGACAGACGAGACGAGGAATGTCGGGGGGCTTATTTGGGCCTAAAGCCCAACAATTAAATGGTCCAGCCCAATGCATGTGGATGTCTTTCTTTCCTCCTCGCCGTTCGGTCCTCCGCCGTCGCTGTCTCTCGGGGGGAGAGAGAAGATGCTGTCTCGCCTGGCGTCAAGTCGTCTGCAAGAGATCCGCCGGATCTTCCGTTGCTCCCCTCAGCCGGTCGCCCTCCATTCCATTTCCCCTGACTGCTCCCGCCCTTCAGTTGATTTTTCACTGCTTGATCAACGATCCGATTGTTTTCTTCTCTGGTGGTGAAATGGGCGATTTTCGATGGTTTGGCAGGTTTCGATCAGGTCGTTCTCCACTGCCCTCAACTATGTAAGCCCTTTTCCCTCTTCCCTGGTTTGTTGATTTCTACTGTGTCATCTTGTTAGTGTTGATCCGATTGGCGAGTGAGGGGTTTCGCATTGCAGCACATCGATACGCCCGATAACAATCCTGATCTTCCTTGGGAGTTTTCCGATGCCAACAAGCTGAAGGTGATTTCCTTGGTTCGTTCGTTCGATTGTTCAGGTTCTTTAAACTGATGTCGGATCTGGGTCTTTTGATTTCGGTCCTTAGGGATGGTAAAGGAGTGAACTTTGAGCTCCTATCAATGTTTCCCTGTCATCATTTTTCTTTTGGATTTTCTCTTTTTGGTAGAGTGCTTGCTTGATTTTGGATGCCACTGGCGTTTTCTGGGTTAATTTTTACTGTTCTGATTGTTACAGGTGAAGGAGATATTATCCCATTACCCATCTAATTATAAGCAATCTGCCGTCATTCCTCTTCTTGACCTCGCCCAGCAGCAGCATGGAGGGTGGCTTCCCCTTTCTGCGATGAATGCGGTATGCTTCCTATTTTGTGCTCCGATGTGTTCTGTTTTCAGATTGAGATTCAGTTGCTTGGGATATTGAAGCTGAAAGTACAAACATGACTTGGGATGACTTTGGGGATTCACCAATCATGAGACAAGAAAGGAGGTCTCCTGTCAAAATTCTATCTTTGACCCCCTCCTTCCTTCTGGACTTGACCTCTTGATGCCTTTTTTATCTTCCAAACCCCTCTTGTAATTCTCCAGCGGTTAAGCTTGCAGTTTGGTTTGAAAGCCACAATGTTTGCATTAGAGAACCAATGAATGATGCTCTTATTGATGTCTGAGGCTACACCATCCACAATCGAACGTTTTTTTTTCGTGATACTCGTGAAATACAAAAATGGTGTTAGATTATTGACAGACTCGTGAATCCGCTGCTTGCATATTGTTTCAGGTGGCTAAGGTTATTGAAGTCGCCCCCATCCGCGTCTATGAGGTGGCGACCTTCTATTCCATGTTCAACAGGACGAAGGTTAGAATTGAAACTTCCACTGTTTGTCGAGGTGACCTGCAACTGTACTAAAGACATTGTTGACATTTCAGGTAGGCAAGTACCACCTTCTAGTTTGTGGCACGACTCCTTGTATGATTCGTGGCTCACGTGACATAGAAGATGCGTTGTTGAAGCACCTGGGAGTGAAACGGAATGGCAAGTTGCATGCAAATATGAAATGGTTGAAAATACATTAAACTCCAGATTGAACGTGTCTGAACACTGATCTCCATTTTACTTTACTGTGCAGAAGTGACGAAGGATGGGTTGTTCTCGGTTGGAGAAATGGAATGCATGGTCTGTTTGCTTCTTTGTTATCTAATCTTGAGTCTCCCATGTGAAACTTGGTCCTGGCTTTTAGTAGGCAGATTAGTTATTACAATGATAATTTTAAATGAGTAGCTTTGTTTAGGCTGATAAACCGTGACATCGATTGTGCTTCCTTACTCCATATTATTCCCTCCATGGTTTTTAGGACAACCAGCTTGATCCAGGTTGGGCAAATCAGCGAGTACTGATGCCCGTTCTCTTTGTTTTCAGGGATGCTGTGTTAACGCCCCCATGATAACCGTGGCTGATTACTCCAACGGGTCTGAAGGATATACTTATAATTATTACGTGAGCCCACTGTTTCTTGCTGTGCTCTTTTTTATTCTTTTACCTCGTTGACAGAAAGGAAGAGAAAAATTTAGTATTTCTCTATCCTCGATTATACTAAGAATGGGTTTCAAGCTAAAGTCATATGTACTCGTCTTCCAGGAAGATGTTACTCCGAAGCGGGTGGTAGAGATTGTTGAGGCATTGAGAAAAGGAGAGAAGCCACCGGTAAGACAAGATAGGAAAGAACTCGTCGATTACACAAAACTATTACATGAGCAGCATGTTCATTTCCTGTTTGTTCAATTTTTTGCAGCCTGGCACTCAAAATCCAAAGCGCATAAAGTCCGGACCAGAGGGAGGAAACACGAGTTTACTGGGCGAGCCGAAGCCCCCTCCGTGCCGGGATCTCGACGCCTGCTAAAAGGCTGTAACAACGTGATTCGGGTTTCCTTCCAAAATAAATGTGGATACTGGAAGTTATGCCAAGCTGCTGCTGCAGATCACTAACAGCATTCCCTTATTGGATACTGAAGATTAATCTTTCCTGCCGACCAGAATTGTCTGGTCCGTTTTTGCTGTTCCATCTTGATGACTTAATTGATTTTAAGCTTGAATTAAATCAGTTAAAGAATATATACACACATATACATACATATACACATCATTTCAACCGAAAATCAAATATGAATTATATTGGCAAAAGTATTCATTCCCAATCAATTAAGGATCCCTCCTAAATGCATAAACTTGACAAAAGGAATATGGCGCACATATAAATACCATTTCCATGTTCACGACTTATTTCGGGAAATTATGGTTTGCAGGTTTCATTAACTGCAAATGAAGAGAAGAGACCTGTAAATACCTCCACCATGCCGAATCCCATTAATCCACGCTCCAGAAAGAATCAGACGAAGATGAAGACGACTTGGGTCCCCCCCAGCTTGGTCGTCCTTGTTCTCTTCCCAGGTTTCCTTCTTCCCTCTTGCCCCACCCCCGGTTTCTCTTACTGTGCGAGCTTTGTCCCCCATGTGTTATTTTACTATTCTCCTCCAACGTTCTTCTTCGTCGCAGCAATGCTTGTAGCGAACGCGCAGAATTGTGCTACGCTTTTACCCCCGAGGGGAGTTTGCGACCTCCAGGCGAAATGTGGCCCCGAGTGTTACGCGCAGTACAAAGGCCGTCCGGCGTGCAGAGAACAGCCCGGATCGCCAGCCTTGAACCCGGTCTACGACTGCTATTGCTTGCACCCGTGCAAGCCTCCGTCCTTGCCTTGAAGACGACGACGGGCACCGTCTCTTTGGCCGGTGGGGAGAATAATAATCAGGAGGAACGACTAGTTGTTATGTGTGATGATGCCTTTTAAGAAAAAAGAAATTAGAATGACTAAACCGAGTTACTACTGTTTCATTCTCTCCTTCTCATTGTTCATATCAAAGGCATAAACACTCCTCAGACCAAAAATCTTTTTAAAAACTTACTATAATTTTTAATTAAATTACTTTAATTGTTGCTTTATGTCTTGAAGAAGTAAGCAGCGAGCTTTTCCGTAATTATTTTTTAATGATGAATTAAGAAGTAATGTCGTAATTAAGATAGATTTAATTAAGAAATGTCACGATCAATTTTTTTTAATGATTTTTTTTTTTTGCATTCGCGGGAGGTAAACAGAAATTCAGCGAAACAGGGGAACCCTAATCGGCCCAAATTATACTGAATCGAACGATCAATCCAATCGCTGCCTCCAGACTTCGCAGCTCACGGCTCAATGTCTCCGCCCTCGGTCGAAGGTTTCGTGCATTTCTCCCCCATTTAGTTTTCGATTTTTTTTTATTTGTTTGCTTGTTTTTGTGCTAACTTCCATTGTCGGAAGTAGAAACCCAAACAATCCGTTGCGGCGGGGTCATCTTGATTGGTGGGTGGTGGTGTTGGGGGGGGGGGTTTCGTTCGGTGAGATTCTTGGTCTGTCGAGTGGTGTGTGGCGGTTTTTCCTTGGGTGGAGTGGATTTGATCTTCGTTTGGGCTGCTGGATGGATTAGGGATCTGGGTTTTTCCGACGGGACGATGATGTTTTTTTGCCGTGAATTCTAGGAATGATGCTACCTTGCTGTTTGATGTGCTTGTAAAGTTAGGGGTTAATGGCCTTGGCGGCGCAATTGGTGGTATACTAGTTTGGAGTCCCATATGGCGTGCACTTCAGTCGGAGAGCCTTCCTCTGTGTTCGTCTGAATCTCGGCTCTCCATTTCGTGTTCTTTCTTATTGCGACTGCTGGACTGGGGTGTTGCTCATTTTAATAGTTTTCTGAAAATAACTGTTTTTATGTGTCGTTGTTTGTGTGTGTTGGTAAAGAAAAAGGTTGGTTCTTTGTTTCTCGTGGTCGCGTTAAGTTTACTTTTATTCTTGCCGTTGCAGGGATCATTGCGGAAAGCAGTAGAATGTGGAGGATTAAGAATGGCAAGGCCCTTTCGGTAGCCAGGAAGGCGAAGAAAAGATCGATTCCACGCCCACTTCGAATTGGAATTCAGGTCTCTATCTTTTTGTTGTTGGATTTGTGCGATAGTGCCACCAAGTCATAACTCTGTATGTTGGACACAGTTGCTTAAAAGTATTCTTAAAGCGTGGATTTCATTTCACTGATGTGGCTAGATGTGGTGCTCGTAGTGCTGCTTTGGATCTGACCTCGTAGTAGGACTAGGATGCAGTGCGAGTGCCCTTTGATTCTGGGACTGAGAATTTTCTCCCACTGTTTTCATCTTTAGAATTTCTGGATGATGTTTTTTTTTTGATAAGTACTGGATGATGTTTTGGAGAAGCGAAATGGTAACTTGGAGGCTGTTCATTATTGCCCATCCAGATTTGACAATCCTTAGTTTCTGGATCTTACTCCAATTAAATTTTGTCTTGACTATGCATAACGATTTTGCATTTCAATATTATTCAATTCCTCTTCCTTCAACAGAGACAACGCTGGCAAATGCTTCGCAAGAAATCGGGGCTCAGACTGATTGCTGACCGCAGGGGAACCACCTTGCGGCAGAAGGTGGTCGCCATGGAAGATGAGCTTGCGAGCTTGAGGACACAAGTTTACAGCTTGTCGTGCAAGGTGGATGACATCAGTACACGTTTGGAGGCGACCCGTGCTTCGATTGCGGATGACAACGCTCGGATCGAAGCTTTGATCACCCAGCGGATAGAGGAACGGTTCAGTCATCTGAAAAGCTGGGTAATTGAAAAGTTGGGCGTTCCACCGCCCCCTTTCTGAAGCTGAATTGGACCATGTAACTTTACAGCTCCCTGGAGAAGGTGGTTCGTGTACATAGGATTTTGCTTTGTGTCAATCATCTTCGTAATTGAACTCTGTTTACCATGTTCGCAGCCTAGTTTCTGAATCAGTCAATTGGCTACAGCAATTCTCTAGTTGTGGTTTCTGAATCTGTCAATTGGGATGGATTTCATTTCGAGATCTGCCTATGGTGATCTTTAGCCTGTAATCAGTCTCTTTTCTTCGAAACCATTGCTTCTAAATTCAGGATGACACTTAAGGGAAGGTGTGAAATGGAGTTCTATGCCATTTCTAGCTCCCCTCCTACCTTCGGCACCATGGACAGGAAGTCGTCGACCCTGTGGATGGACGTGTACTTGGACGTCTCAAACCTCTCCCCATCGCCCCACAATGCATATGCCTCCTCCCCGTGTATAGCATCATCGCCCGTCTGGAGCTCATCCTCCGTTAGCCTTAAGGGGATGACTAGCCTCACCAGCAGGCATATGAGGCTCGTCATCGTGATGTTCACGAGGATGACGAAACCGATCCCGAGCAGCTGAACCCCAATTTGTTTCATCCCGGCCCTGTACTTCCCCATGTGGATGGCATAGGCAAGGCCTACGTAGTGTTCCCATTCCGGTACCTGATAGAAGAAACGGCTGAGTTTTGGATCGGCAAAGAATCCTGCAAGGATGCCACCAAGGCTGCCTGCCACTGCATGTGTGTGGAAACCGGCCATCGTGTCGTCGACCCGTTTCAGGAGCCAGATCTTCCTGTGGAGGACCATCATCGTGTACCAGGGAATGCTTCCTGAAATGATCCCCATGATGATTGCAGCCCAGCCTTGGACTACCCCTGCGGCTGGGGTGATGCAGACAAGCCCCGTGATCATTCCCTGTGTGGCCCCTATCACAGACGGCTTCCCAAAGAAGATGACGTCTAGCAGCAGCCAGATGAGCAGGCTTGTGGCCGTGCAGACGTGAGTGTTGAGTATGGCCAGGGACGCATCTGTGCTGGCGACATAAGGTGCTCCACCATTGAACCCACTCCATCCCATCCACAGCAGCCCTGCTCCAGCGAGCATGAGGAGGATGTTGTTAGGGGGAAATCTCTCCCGATCATTCGCTGCTCTTGGCCCTACCTGCACAAAATCCCGGTTTCTCATAATATACAACGATGGCAGCAACTTCTAGAAAGGTGCTTGACAGCAACAACGTTGTTTTACCCAGAAAGCAGCAGTGAATCCAGCCACACCGGACGCGAGATGGATGACAAATCCGCCCGCAAAGTCAATGATCCCCATCTTTGACAGCCATCCATCCGGGCTCCAGATGCTATAACAGACAAATGTGTAGGAGAACGTCAACCATAACGGCACAAACAACATCCAGGCGTAGAAGTTCATCCTCCCAAGCAATGCTCCGGCGACAAGGACCAGAGTGATCGCCGCAAAGACAAACTGGAAATAGATCATTGTCGCATTGGGGAACTTTACGCCATTAAAGGCCTGCTGGAGGAGGTACTTTCCGTCAACGGAGATGTTGGGCATCCCAAGGAACGGGACAAAGACTTCCCCAAATGATAAACGGTATCCCCACCCAACCCAGCAGGGAAGCACAGCCGCGAACGCGTAAAGAGCCATGAATGCAGAGTTGACAGCCCACTTCTTCTTGACAATGCTGCCATAAAGTATGACTAGACCTGGCATGCTCTGGATACCTACAAGGGTTGCCGCAGTGAGCTGCCAGGCGTTGTCGCCCTTGTTCATCCAGTACGGACTCGCATCATCTGGGACAAGGTTAGCCGGCAAAGACTCCACCATCGTGTTATTCATTTCCTCTTCTTAGCCCCCTTCTTCTTCTGAACAAAGATGCATCAGTATAAATAGAAAAAAAGCGGTTGCATTATTCTCTTACGGGACTTGGGATGTTGGTTGTAATGTTAGGCTGTGTTGTTTTTGCTTTCATTAGTGAACTTGTCAAGACAAGAACAAGGCCGGCTAACGAACTCGTACATTGTTTGTCATTTGTCACGTTTGTATCGGCTTTAGCCATGAACAAGAGGACGGGGGAAAGCGATGGTTTGAATCATCTGTTCATTGGAGGAAAGAGACTTCTTCGGCGTTCTTGGACGGGCTGCTGGTCATTATGAAGGGACGAATGCTGAAGTAACTACTCACCAGTTGAAAGGGGGATGGGCTCTACCAGGCTCCCTCAACATGTATCTGAAGGTACTGTAACTCCAACAAGGTTGGTAGAAAATAGTTAAGAAGCCCATCGGCGCTTGGTTGGAGGCATCCCGTGATTCGATAGTGTCACGACACTGTGGTCAAATAACAAGACTTTATGAGTCCTCGGAGATTGTGGCTAGTGTACATAAGGATTTTGATTTCCCTTGGCCGTCTTTGTAATCGAACTACGTTTACAACTTTAACAGCCTAGCCGATAAAGCGGTTTCTTAATCTGTCAGATTACTGGAAAAGCATGCTGCTGCTGCTTCTGTAATTGTGTTTTTATCACAGTTGGCATGGATTTCATTTTGAGATCTGCCTACTGTGTATCGGCCAGTAAGCGGCCTCTCTTTCACAGAGTATACTTTCGAGTTCTATGCATTTCCAGCTCCCCTCCTACCTTCGGCACAAAGGACCGGAACTCGTCGATCCCATTGAGGGATAGATATGTTATTGGATGTCTCAACTGTCTCCCTGTCACCCTACAGCACGTACACCTCTTCACCATGTATTGCGTTGTCCCCCTTCTGGAGCTCGTCCTCTGTCAGCCTTAACGGAACAGCAAACCTCGCCAGCATACGAGGCTTGTCATGGTGATGTTCATAAGGATGACAAAAATGATCCCGAGTAGCTGCACCCCCATCTGCTTCGTACCTGCCTTGTACTGCCCTGAATGAACGGCATAGGTGAGGCCTGCATAGTGCTCCCACTCCGACGCCTGCTAGAAGAAACGGCAGAAGGATGGGTGGGAAAAATGGCTGTCGTGTCTCAACCTGCTCGGAGAGCCAGATCTTCTTTCTGAGGACCATCATCGTGTACCATGGAATGCTTCCTGAGAAGATTCCCATGATGATTGCTGCCAGCCTTGGACAACTCCCACTGCAGGGGTGATGAAGATGAGACCAGTGGTCATCCCCTGCGCGGCTCCTATCGCAGACGGCTTCCTGAAGAAGAGGATGACTAGCAACAGCCAGGTGAGCAGGCTTGTGGTCGTGCAGATGTGGGTGTTGAGTATGGTGAGGGAGGAATCTGTGCTGGCGACATAAGGTGCTCCACCGCTGAACTCGTTTCGTAGTCCAACACCAGCTAGCATGAGTAGGATGTTTCTCGATCTCTTTATATCTCTGCAGGTTGATAGACAGAGAAATGGTAAGCACAATTCTCCTCCGTTGCTTTTTTTGGACTATATCTATATATTCTATTTCTTTGTACCAAGGGAGAAAAATGACACTTTATGAAGTTAACCCGTTGCTTGCTCAGATTGTTGGTTCCTTTTAGGGTAATGGTAGACTTAACGATCTAATACAGCTGTTGTATTCGAGACAAATTATGGTTCATTCCATTCCATGCATCTTCTCGCTTTGCATTTGAAGGAAAACAACTGATTAGTCGTTCCATGATTTGTGGCATTGGATAGGATCTAATGTTGTGTGGTGTCACTTCTGATGCCGAGGAATCCCCCAAGTGCGCAAGCGAGGCAACTGTTGAAGTTAGAGAAGGTACAGTAGATTGCTGTGAATGAAGGTGTGGGACACACGAGCGAACTGTGGTCATGCTCTAAGTTTTGAGACTATTCTTATGCCAGGCTTGACATGTTCTTATGGCGTTTTAATCTATTTGAAGGTAATTCCAATGAGGTGCAGTTGGAACATGTGGCTCTCCAAGCTCTGAATGAACTGGTTTCTTTCAGTCCATGGGCAAGTTAATTTGAATGGCAGCAGTAAGGAAATGCAGTCAACTCTAGTAAAGAGCTCTTCGATTAGTGTTCAAGGTGGCGAATAAACGTATTCTGAATGTGGAAGATGACCGTGTTGCTCTGGTACCTGGGAAAACCAAACCACATGCTCTTCGAAGTGTGTTGCTCACGGTGGCTGCATTCAATCCAAACAAATTCTCTAATTCTTGCTCATTGTGTTAAAGGGATTGGAATAACTTTGGCAGTGATTTACCTTTTGACAGGAGAGGTTCCCTCGGACTTTGGAGGCATTGGTACTGTACTTGCTTTCCCCGTTAGCTGCAGAGATCTCTGATTTTAATCTCACTCCCAACTTTGTTTTCTTACCAACTTCGTTGTATGTTAATCAGGACCAAATTGTACCAGAAATTGTATGGGGCGTTTGATGATCAATTTGCTGCTATGGAGGGGATTCTGCAGGGAAAGGAGCCTTTTGCAGAGCAGGTAATAATACTAGGATTTTACATTGCATCTGTTGTCATCATCTGGTCTCTAACTTATTCCTTTCGCAGCAGGCATACAACAACGTGTTGTGCAAATATATGGGACAGAACCTGGGTTCTGGTTTGTAAGCGTGGTTGTTTTCTGCTGCACTTCAGCTGGAAAGTCAGATTATCGCAAATATAGAACCTAGAAGTTACAAACATGACGATGAATTAAGGCACCAACCATGCGATTTAGTCGCGATTTCCTTCTTCGTACCAGTTCCATGCAAATTTTGAGTGAGTCAGTGTATCTGGGAAGAGATTGCTCGGGCAGCTAAGCTTAATTAAGCCTTTTGTGGTTTACAGAAAACTTGTTTCTGAAAGGCAGCCGTCCTGCTAAAGAAGCCGACTTCAATGTCACTTTCTTACATCTGAAGGCACCACAAGATATTGGAAGCAAAAGGATTGGAATTAACCCTAATCAACATCCATAAATAACA
Source organism: Melastoma dodecandrum (assembly GCA_029817715.1). Lineage (NCBI taxonomy): Eukaryota > Viridiplantae > Streptophyta > Magnoliopsida > Myrtales > Melastomataceae > Melastoma > Melastoma dodecandrum. The sequence continues at coordinate 7,196,344 of JARUPY010000606.1, forward strand.
AGGAAAAGAAAGGAAGGGACAGGAAGCAGCTGTGAATTGATGCACACATACTGTACCCGAATCCTGAGGAAAAAAGAATTCGCACCGTCCAAAATTTACGGTTCGTGGCTATTGACACGGCTGTGGAGTTCTAGCATCTCAGGATGGTACGGGTCAACACAAAGGGCAGCCCTGCAATCTCGAAGCGCACCTGCGACATCTCCAATGTGCTCATGGAAAGCGGCCCGAAGATGAAGCAGGTGAAGGTCAGCTTTGAAGGCGATCGCCCTTGATACCTCTGCGATTGCTTCCTTCTCCTTCTGACTGTCCATCAACACTGTTCCCGGAAAAAGAACCAGTAAATATAAATTCATTGGACGATGTTTGACGAAGTAAGCGACGAACAAAGATAGGGAAAATGATAGCTGGGAAAAATCTAACCAGCAGCCCTGTATCTGTAAGGGTAAACTCGAAGGGGGTCCAATTTGGTGACCATCTCGAGGTCGGCTTTAGCCTGCTCGCGGTCGGAATACTCGGATCTCTTCTCATAAGCAGATGCATTATTCTTTGCCTTCTCTATAAGCTCGGTCATTTCCTTGTAAGCAGCGGCCTTATCATTTTTGAGATAGTGAACACGAGCCAGGCCCTGATGGGCTCTTGTATGACGAATCTTGAGAGCATTGATGTAGCAATCTGCAGCCAATTCCAGGTTTTCGCTGTCGACGTAGATACTCCCAAGATTGTTCAGTGCCTGGATATAGTGTTCGAAGACCACAGAAACATATTAACTGCCACAAATTTCCCCATATGAGCCAACGGAAATGAGGGAGACATGATGGTTTGAGAAAAGTAAAGTATAACATACCTGACCCTTGCGGAGCCTATCTGATGGACACTGTAAGGCATTCTCGAGAAGCGAAACAACCGTCGACGAACAAGACGTATCTGGAATGGAATCAGCTAGTGCATAAGCTTTAAGGAAGAAGGCCTCAAAAGATCTTGTAATTTTGATTGAATCCTCAGCCTTTTGAAGCCCTTCCTCACAGTGCCCGGTATCATACAGAATCCAGCCCTCATAAACCAGGCACTCCTGCTCACTCGAAGCATGCTGCCTTGCTAGTCGCAAACTCCTCATTGCCGCCTCGGGACAATTTAATCTGTGAATTTGCAAATTGAAGAAATTCAAAAAGATGAACCATATATTCACAGATAAAGTTCATAACTTATTTCACGTCAACAAACTAGCAGAGAAAAATTGGCTTAACTGAAACCATCGCAAATAAGACTGTACTAGACATTTCGATGTAATGAAAGAATCAACCTGAGGAGAAGCAACGACTGTCTGAAGTATAAAACACCCTTCCGCTCATCGGATTCCATGAGCATCTGGTAGATAACGGATAAAGAACCAATATCATCAACTGAGGACCATCGTTCATACAGATGCATCCAACAATCTGCAGTTGTCCAACTGTCAACGTGCTCGCGAACTAGAGTACGTAGTTGGGATGCTGCAACCCTGCCTTCAAACATTCTATAATCTGGTGAGAGTGTCAGAATTGCCTGGATATCACAGATCGCTGACTGATAATCCTCAAGGACCAGATAAAAGCAAAACCGAAGCTCCAAGCATTTCAGCGATAATTTAAACCCAAGGACACGATTTATTTCCGTGAGAGCACCTTGGACATCTTGCTTCCTCATTAATGAAGCAGCTCGATACATATAAGGGTAAATGAGAGTAGGATCCAACTCTGTGGCCTTCTCAAGGTCCTCCAACTTCTTATCCCCTTCACAGTATAAAGACCTTTCCTGATGCATCCATCCGAGCTGTTTGTTGGACAAAATTATGGATGTGAGTTTATCATAAGACCACTGCTTCTGACCCTTCAAGTAACCAATTCTAGCCAACCCAGCTGCTGAGTACACATGGCCTGCCTTAAAGGCTGCTTCAAAAAGACGTTCAGCCTCGCTAAATTCTTTCCTCAATAATCTGACACATCCCAATTGATGGAAAGCCAGGAGCCTCTGCCGATCGGTCACAGCAGACTCCAGCAGCTCTTCTAGAAAGCAAGCAGTCTTATCTGATTGAGGGTCGACGTTCATTGCTACTTGGCTTAGAAAGGAATACAAAGAAAAAGTTGCAGACCCAGCCATTATGGATCGCTCTTGTCCATTAGCACTGGTAAATATCCGCACCACCCTGTCATCATTTAAGCAATCAGGAACTTCATGTAAAAATACTTGCAAGCACACTGCAGCAAGGACAGGGGCATTTTGTTCTAGAGCATATTCCATGAGTTCCACGGCATCATCTCGCGAAGAGACCAATGATGCTAGTTTCCGATCACATGCATCTTTAAGCCTCTCACAGCAAAAACGATTAGCAAAAACAAGTATTTCTAGCAAAAGATTTGGACAAACTTCAGTCAGATCCCCTGTCAAGCTATAGTCACAGATGGCATTCATTCCTGAGGCTGAAATATTGTTCTCAGACAAATCTATGTCCTGTAAAGTTGCTTCAGAGAATCTCCCACTGAGCATTGCTCGGAATGGAGGCGAAAGTTCCGCAATCTTCCGCCTATCGCAGATGATTCTCTCCTTACCAATTCTAAAAGTGACCTTTCCACTGGGTGTGCTTTCGTCAACCGAAGCTACTTCCTCTTGACCCACTTTTGAATCAATCGGAACCATTGACACGACATCTATTTGGCCAAACTCTTCTAAGCACTTTCCACAAGTGGCGAGTAAGTCAGCTATGAGCTCCTCGCCTTGTTTCTGATATTTCAACCATGAACCAAATATAAGTTTTTCATGCACAGTTGTAGCATTCTGCCAAGCAGCACGCAGACTTCTCCGCATCAACTTGGCCTCCCCAAGTCCCTTAAACACCTGAAACTGCAACAGGTACAGATTTGACCTTCCTTCGGGAGCACATGTTTCCAGCTCTTCGTGGATCTGGGCTAATACTTCTACATAGTCAACAGGTTTAAAGAATAGCACTATTTGTGGTTCGGGGACCTTGATGAATGATTCTCTATCCCAAAAAAAAAAAAAATGCAAGAGGAAATGAGAAACAACATCACAGCCTTGATAAAGACCAAACTAGTGATTGCAAAGGGTTCAAAACCAAGCACTAACAAGATAAAACTCACATGGACGATGAAAAAATGGGATGAGTGGAGGATTTTGAGAGTTTCCCTCTTTCAACTTGCAGCCACGACTGTGGATTGAGGGCACTGAGTGGTGTCTCCTTACAAGAATCAGAAGGCAGAAAAGTCTTCATCCTACATAAGTGATGGAACAACTCCCAGATCTCCACAATCACCAAAGCAGCCTATTCTCCTCTGATAAACTAATCAAGCAAAATACTCAAATCGCCACTTCGCTGAAGATGAGAAGAAACCCGTCCGCCGTCAGCTCCTGCTCGAGCACCCTGGCCACTCTCCCAGGCCGACTGAAACACAAGAACAGGGAACGCAGGTAACCGGGTGTCACTAGCTACATCGACACAATGGATCATGCTCCAAACTCAAACCACATAACATGGCTTCCATTCAAATTACAAACCAGGAAGCAAATGAGGGACCTCCTTACTCCGAATTCAGCACAGACAAACATCCCAGCAATGATCAAAAGAATAATCACCCACTAACACTAAACCCAAGATCCACACCATTACCCCACAATGTCGACACTAAAAATCCCACAAAAACAAAATCAAGCTCAAGCCACCCCCAAAAAAAAACCCCCCGAAGAAAGAAAAAAAGAAAACCCAATTCAAACCCGCAAAGCAGAGCCTCAGAAACGATCAAAGACTGCGACTTTTTCAGCTCCAAGACGACTAAGTCTATATCAAAGAACTGGGAATCGAGATCGGGACGTTTAGAAGCTTTTTGTTTCAAGTTAGGCAGGTGGGGAAACTCGCAAAACAAAAGAAAAGAAAACAAAGAGAGAAAAAGGAAAAGGAGAAAGCTGTGAACCTCGATTTCTGTTCGTCCTCGCCCAGTTCCCAATTTCAATTCCTTACCAGATGCAAAAACGTAATTGGGGGTTTCAGCAGGCAGGAAGAACACAGTCACACAGCCAAAGGGACATGACAGCTTCTTAATGTTTCTGTCGGTCTCTCACAACATCAATCGGTTGGTTTTGGTTCAAACATTGTTGGAACGTTGAATCTCTTTTATGGCACGGTGTGTTCCCACCCAGCATACAAATTCACTGAAAAGTTTTTATCAAGTTTTATGTTAAGTTCTGATTTGATGTTGCATTTACCAAACCTTATTATTAATAATAATACCCTTGTCCACATCTGCTATTATTGTCCTAAAACGAATAGATTCTCAATAATTGTCCTTTTCTTTTATATGTATTAGTTATGTTTATATTCTTTAAAAATATATAGATGAAGTAAATAATTCCTGGCATTTGAAAGATAAAAAAGAAGGGAAGAAAAATAATTATGTTTATATATCTTTTTTCTATATTTTGCAGGCTAGTAGTAGTTCTTAATGGGCTTCAAATCTTCATGTCCAGGTCCATTGTGAGATGGCCCATTTCCGAGTGTCCAACTCACGTGAATATCACGTGCACATCACCGGCGTATATATTAAAGGAACAATCGAACTCAAAACACAGTGATTCTGCCGGCATATCTAACGAAGGCATCGTTCTATTCTTCCCCGCGGCCGCCATGGAGAGTAGCATCGAGGCGCCGAATGTACACCATATGTCCTACATGTTAAGATAAAAAATATAAATCAAACATTCACCTAATAGCTACGGTAAGGTTTATACAGTACTCATGTCCATTCTTACGCTCGAACTCGACGAGCCCTCGCGTCTTCTGCCCAGAGTAGCGCGGCTCATCCCCAACTTCCAAGAGTTGCCTTCCGGCCAGGCCGGGATGTCATTGCAGGCGTTGATGACCGGAGCTGTTCATGAAGAAACCAAACGGAATGAGTCATCGATTGGGGCGGTGGATGAATGTTTTGTTCGCTAAGTGAATAATGCACACTCTTATCCTTTTTGGTTACGGACATGGCGATGTGCTTGCTCTTCATCTTCAGGATGACATGCCCTGCTTTTTTTTTATGTATAATGAGACGATTTTCCAATGCAGGTCGCCTGCGAAACCATCAGTTTTGTCGGCCGCAGTCGGTTTTATACTAGCTTCATTGATAGGGAGAGGTGTGAGTTACCTTTATGAGTTCTCTTGAGAAGTTCTGCTCCGCTAGCGAGGGATTCCGGAATGCGGACTCCAAGGAAACATTCCCCAGTGAGGATATTCCCGCTGCTACTGGAATATGAGTTCACTGTAGTTGCTTTGCAGCAAAGTCCGATACCGATGCTATGATCTGCTGGCGCCTCCACAGCAACGTTCCACACATCCTCCGTCGCCCTTGCCTTCAAGGTCGCTGCTCCTCGCAACTCTGTGTGGTGCGTCCGACACAAAATGTTAGAAAAAGCACGAGCTTATTCCAAGGAGAAAATGAAATGGCCGCTTTGGTTTGATTACCGGTGGCCACAGCCGCGGTAAGAGTTGTGACATGGTCTTGCGTTCTCACTTTAATAGATGAGCTAACGACGGAGGCCAGGTGCCGATAGTGATCAATGGATGGGGGCTTAATTCTTCAAGGGGGAACAACTGATGATGAGAATAGTATTAAGAATCAATAGCCGTCGGACCATGCGAGTAATCAAAATATGTGAAAGGGAAATGACTAACCAATGATTCCAGATTCCAATAATAATAAAATCGTGTTGGCACTGTGGGGTTTAGAAGAAGAAACAACCAAAATCGGAAGAAGTGATGAAGGTGAAGAGTGTGGGGGGGAGATCGTGATGGCGCTTTCCCACTGACCACATGTCGGGGAATATGTCTCACTGTTCCCGTTCTCTACAGTGTTAGAACTACCCGTCCGCTGGTCTTCAGCCTCATAAGGATGACAAAAGAAATAATAATTTAAAAAAAAATCAGAGAGATGGGGGTGTCCGAATCTGCTGCTTGGTGTTAACCACGAGGGTGTTGGTTTTAGGTCGCAGTGAAAATCAAAAATACAAACTTTTATGCTAAAAAGTAACAAGATTTTGCATGGTACGTGAAAAATATTTTTGATAAACAATAAAATAATTTTACCCGAAAATCGTACATCGACTTTTTCTGCAAAATAAGAATTTTACGAATGATCAAGAGCCTCACGTGTGACTCCTCTAGCGGTAATCACATGCACACGATCACGAAACTCTCGACGATCCTATAGGTGCTAGCCTCTTGAATCGACGAATAACTTTCGGAAACAAAACACTCATACCTCTGTTTTCTTTTGGGGTTGATTTTCTTTTTGATCCTGTCTTCCAAGGACCAACTAGCTCTATATCCCAATCTACAGGTTATCTGACAACCCTTTCAATCACATTAAATTTCTTGTCTTAAAAGAAAAATCTTACGTTTTATTCACAAAAATAATTCCAAATGATAGTAATGGCAACACTAATGGTAAAAATAAATTAAATTAATAAATATATAAATTTAATCGAAAATGCATAAGGATTAAACTATTAATTTTTTTAATAATTTATTCTAACCATTAAAACAAAACGGTACATATATGCATTAAAATAATTTAATCAAATATTACTTTCTTAAATAAATATCTAGGATATAAAATCTAAACAACTATTAAATGTTTATTTCATATCCTTTATTTAATATAATACGACCCAAATAAATCCATATTCGACCTTGGTCTATTTATTTGCTTATGATATTTCAGAATAAATTAATAATCCAATTAATTCTAATTCTGAAATAAAATGATTAATTTTAATATCCACTAAAATAATGATACATTGTTCATGTCGACGTGTTATGCATGCGACCCTATAGGTCCTATATACGAAGGTAGTGTAAATCCATACACAGACTAAGGTAACCGTCTAACAATAGTTTTTAGTCACCCAACGTGTTAGGAAAATGATCATAAATCATAAACCACTATGAACCGATTACTGTGTAATTCAATCTCTTATTCTAACCGACATTCCAATTAATTCGGCGCAAAATACATCATCACCAAATTAATTCTTTTACTTGATTACCAAGATATAATAGACTCACTTGAATGTAAAACATTGGCCATGTATTTTAGAGTCACTAATATCTCTATCAAGTGGCCTAGATGTCAACTCTCTAATCCAAAATAACGATGAATCCTATATTGACTCAACACTATTCTCTCTACGCTTTGTCACACACCCAACAATCGTATTACTAACAATCCGGTTAGAGACTATTTTTAACGACGTCAAAGTGCACAAACTCCACGATAGAATAAGGTCTCAAGTCAAAAGACCAGTTACACTCGTCCATAAAGATGATTGACCAATGATGTTTAATATGTAGTATCCTCTTAAACGGGTCGTGTCCAGTATCCCTAATCTCAGAGTACCCCTAAGTATAACTTAGATATACTATCCATCGGTCTATCTTGACATCAGTTATGCTCAGCGGATGATCTAGATGTCCATGTCCCCTCTAAACATCTATCCGATTACGGACTATTTTAGATTAATATGCTCATTAATCTATAGGACTTTATCATTAATAATTTTACGTGCGGAAAAGTAAAATATTCAATGACAAATTCTCGCATTTATTAATTATATATTCACAAATACAATAAAGTGTCTTGGTACATAAGTGCACACACTAACAGAAGGTTGGACTACGGATGTTTAAGGTTTCGTGTGTGATTCTTCGCTCTTGAATAGGTTGCCCAGCTACAAAACTTGATGTATTAACTTTTCTTATTCTATGTACATGCGATTAGGCAAGGGTGAGGACGTGTCTCGGCGGACGTAACGACGCCAACGTATCCTAACCCGACATTGCTTTTCTTTATAATAAACCCTAAAATGGGGAGTGATTGAGAAAGAATGAACGTGGAAGTTGTTCGCGTCGAAAACGGATCACGTCGGAAATATTTGGCAATGATACTCACAGGGTTTGTAGATGTGGTCGCCAGTAAGTAAATGAAATAGATTGAATTAGATATGCGAAGTCTTACAATTAAAATAAGGTGCTTACGGCCATAAAAATAAAGCAAGAACGATGGTGCAACGTCGTAGACTTGCTTTTGGGCGCTGCAGACTAAGAGGCGAGGTCGTAGACTTGCCACTGGACGCTGCAGTCTTGCGAATCCAGACGATGGGGACGTCGTAGACTTGGCGCTGGGCGCTGTGAACTTGGGAGTCTGGGCGATGACGCTGTAGACTTGATAACAGAGTGCTGTAGACTTGCGACTCTGGATGGCGAAGCTTGGTTGCTAGGCTTGGTGGACGGTGTGTGGTCGAATGTAGAGGCAGATTGGATACCAAGGCTACGGTTGCTCACCCTGGTGGCGAAGTCGAAGGCGGAATTGCGTGCCGGGACTACGGTAGCTAGTCCTGGCGGTGGAATGCTGGCGGGAAGTTGTTACCATAGCTACGGTTGCTCACTCTGATGGTGGAAGTGAAGGCGGAGTTTCGCTGTAGGAGCTACGATTGCTCACTCTGACGGTGGAAGTAAAGACCAATGAAACTTTAAGAGTTTCGCCCAGGTCGGGGGATCCTAACAACTAAGGGGTGACGAGCAAATAAAGCTTCTGTTGGCTGATTTGATCGTGTTTTTTTCCAAAGGAAGATCTCCTCCCTTTTATACCCGGTTTGTTACGACCTATGAAGATCCTCTAATCTAAACCACCCCGTGGATCTCGGAGTCAACAAACTGTCCCTAAGACGCGCCACTCGTGCGGACATGGGTTGTAGACTTCCACTGACTTCGGAGTTAATCCATCATTTGATACGTGTGACCTGTACGGATGTGGGCCTAGACTCCCACTGCTCTCGGGGTCACTAATCAGTCGTGTACAGATTAGGGCTTTAGGCCTGAGCGCTGCGTCTTGTCTCACGCGGACGCCGCGTCCTATTGTGGGCTTTATTAGAGAGTGGGCCCAAGATAGTCCATCATGTCAACAGAAGTCGTGAAGAAGGACCAAGACAACGAATCCAGGCCGGTATGATGATATTGCTATATATATTATATAAGTCGGGGGGCATTCGTTGTTCCTGAAGTTTCGTGCGTGAGATCTGGGAACGTTCCTCTACAAGAAAAAGAAGTCAATAACATCCTCACATCGTCCAAGGCCATTTTCAAAATTTGATCCGTGTTGATAATAAAATGCTGGAGGAGGAGGGCGGGTGAACCTATAAAATTTTTTAAATTTAACATTAGGAGATTCAACCGTACTTGATCGATCAAACAGCGAAAAACGATAAAATTAAGTTCTTCACCGCGTTGTAGCGTGTCTCGGTCGGTCGGATGAACCAATGGAGTAATCCCAGATCGTGTCCCCTCAACTTTCGGTACGAATTTCGTCCGCTTGGCATGGAAATCAATATTTCATCCTTTCATTAGTTTAAAAAGAAAAAAAGAAAATAATTGGAGTTTGCCCGGTCATAATCACGAATCGTTCAAATTGGGACATTATGGTGTTTGACTTCTTCTGGTGAAACTCAAGTGAAATTTCAGCCCCCCCTCCGCCCTTAAAAAAAAAAACATTCCTTTCCCGTGTTAGATAAACTGCTCCCATTCGACAAACGGAATGAAATCTCAAAGGGCCGAATATTTTATTTGGTTCTAGTCCTCATGAGCCTGATTTAATCCGATATTTTGTTCTTTAATAACTTTTGTTCTATAAATTATAAAAATTCTTTTTGAAATTTTCTTAAAAAAATTGGTATTTTAAACACCGATTTTTAAATTATTAATTTATTTAATGAAATATTTTGCAACTAAAGCTGCGTACAAACAAAACTCAGACTTAACCATTTAGATCCCAAATCCCCGGACTCGTACCACCACTTTAATTTGAATGAATCCACAGTTAAATAAATAAAATAAACAACATAATACAGAAAAATGAATAATTTAATAGATTATCTCGTCATCAAATAACATAATTTGATTTGATTTTTTTTCAGAATTTTTAAGGGGATTTTTGGATTTATTAGGAATGAAAGAAAAATAGATGTTAATGGAAGAAAAAAAAAAGATAGAACTCCGGTTCCTTCGAGAATAGTACCATCTTCGGCACGAGAAGATGGGTTGATCAGTATCATCATTTATCTATATCGAAAAAATCTTATAATTTTTATGTTATGAAATCGTGTGCTATGGCCCGAATTCGTATTCAATCATATTTCCTTTGGAGGGGATAGTCAAGTCATTAATTTAATCGGAAATTTAATTATCTTAAATTATAAGTAAGCAAAAGGAGAGACGTTTCCTTGAGGATGCCAAGCGGCCAACAAGAAGCTTCTCATATAACTTATTGACTTCGGGGATTTGGAATGACCATAATACCCTCCTCCTCCTAATCGAGCCTCGTGTGTTCATGAAGCTTGGCCTGTAAGATTGAGTAGTATAAATACTCTCCCCATCATCACTCGCTTCCCTCCATACCCACCACATTCGTATTTTCAAGTGCTGCCACCCGCGATCAGGCCATCCTTTGGTCGCGGCGATGTCGGAACCCGTCCTCCAGACAACCTCGAGCCCTTTACTCCCATTCATCGCCTGCAACATCATCATTTTCCTGATCTTCATTGGCTCGAGGTTCGGCGGATCCAGGGGTCCCAGAACCACGGAAGCCCTGCCGGTGTTTGTCCTACGCCGCGATTTAAAATGTGTGGAGGTCCCCGATGTCGAACCGTTCCCGTCTGATCAGATGGTGTGCTCGAGTTCCCAGGAGAAACAGAGGGAAGAGAAGCCGGAGTTGGAGGAGGTTTGTGAGCTCGAAATCAACCGAGGGGGAGAGAATGAGGATAACGGCTGGGAATGTGTGCATGAGGAGGAGAAGGGAGAGGGCGACGACGACGATGGTGACAGAGAGGGAGATTGCGATGACTTCGATGGCTGCGGAGACGACGAGCTTAAAAGAAGGATCGAGGATTTTATAGCTAAGGTGAACAGGGAATGGGCAGCAGAGAAATCGATGGCGCTGGACGAGCCGCTGGCCTTGATCATGACCTCCGCTTGATCCCCATGCTAACAGATGTGAACGCCCGCGATGTCGGACTTCGACATTCCGGGTTACAGGTCAACCTCAATTTTGATGGAAACTGCTTCTTCACTGCTACTACTACTATTGCCATTTGTTAAACCATATAAGTAAATGTTAGATTTTAGGCACAGCGGAAGCAATAAAAATCAGATTTTTATGCCCAAAATTAAGAATTGTAGGTACATATATAATATTTACGATAACCAATAAGAAAAACCTTACTCGGAAAGCGTACATCGAAATTCCGGTAAACCAAAACCCTATCGAGAACGAGCAAGAGCCCCACGTGTGATTCCTCTAGCGGTATTTGCGTGCACACGATCACGAACCTCTCGACGATCCCTTAGGTGCTAGCCTCTTGGATCGACGGAAATATTTTATTTCGGAAGCAAAACTCAGTACTTTTGGTTTGGTATTTTACGAGGATTTGATCACACCCCTCACGCTCTCTCACCCAATCTCCATACAATTTGACAACTCCCTTCTAATCATATTAATTTTCTTGCCATAAAAAAAAATATTTCTATTTCACCAATTCCAAATGATAGTAACGGCAACATTAATGGCAAAAATAAATTAAATCTGAGTTATTCTTATTAACATAACAATTAATAAATATTTAAACAATTAATAAATGTTTATTTCATATCCTTTATTTAATATAATACGATCCGAATAAATCCTTATTCTGGTCTATTTATTTACCTCCGATATTTTAGAATAAATTAATAATCCAATTAATTCTAATTTTGAAATAAAATGATTAATTTTAGTATCCACTAAAATAATCAATAATACAATATTCGTGTCGACGTGCTATGCGTGCGACCCCCTAGCTCCTATACACGAAGGCATTGTATATCCATACACAAACTAAGGTAACCGTCTAGCAACAGTTTTTAGTCACCCAACGTGTTAGGATAATGATAATAAATCACATACCACTATGAACCGATTACTGAGTAATTCAATCTCTTCATCTAACCGATATCCCAATTAATCCGGCGCAAAATACATCATCACCAAATTAATTGTTTTACTTGATTACCAAGATATAATAGACTCAACACTATTCTCTCTACGCTTTGTCACACACCCAACAATCGTATTACTCACAATTTGGTTAAAGACTGTTTTTAACGATGTCAAAGTGCACAAACTCCACATATAGAATAAACGAAGCTCTCAAGTCAAAAAATCAGTTACACTCGTCCATAAAGAGGATTGACTAATGATGTTCTATATGTGGTATCCTCTTAAACATGTCGTGTCCAATATCTCTAATCTCAGGGTACCCCTAAGTATAACTTAGATACACTATCCCTCGGTCTATCCTGACCTCACTTATACTTAGAGATGATCTAGATGTCCATGTTCCCTCTAAACATCTATCCGATCACGGACTATTTTATATTAATATACTCATTAATCTGTGGGACTTTATCATTAATAATTTTACGTGCATAAAAGTAAAATAATCAATGATAAATACTTGTCTTTATTAATTATTTATCCACAAATACAATAAAGTGTCTTGACACATAAGTGCACACTCTAACAGTAAATACGATAACTCTGTAGTTCCCAATTTTCATCATCTTTTACTGTCTCTCATTCTAAAATCTTTCCCCTATTCCACCTCAAATTCATTGTAAATGAAACAATGGCCATCGAATCGAGTCCGTGCATAGCGAGCGACGTTCACATAGATGCGATCTCTTGAGGAGAAGTATTCCGATCTCAGCTGCCCCCATCTATCGCAACATCCTCACGGCCATTAGTGACATGCTAAGTTCCAAATTTTGCATCAGAAATAAAATCCTTCTTCATCTTTAATTACATTTGGAGTCTCGCCAGTTGATATGTTCTAGATTGGTTTAGAAGATCTAAACATGATTTAACTGATTATGTAAAGCACTTGGTGGTACGTACGAGCCGCTATGCGGCAGTGTCCTTGAAGCTCTTGGTCAACCAGATGGCAGTTTCTTGTGGCGAGACCTTCTTGGGTCCAAACGGCTTTAACAGCACGCCGAGCGCATCTAGTCTATCTTGCTGCAAGAGGCGCGCGCTGAACTCTTACAGACCTTCTAATGCCTCGGCATGCTGCTAGTACAAAGAGGTGTCGAACTTGCGTTTCTGCAGTTCGAAGGAGCGTCTTGAAGCACTGACGATGGGATTATTCTCCGAGAATTTGCTTGCATTGTACACATCTCCGAGGCGAGCATCATCGGGATAACTTTTCTTGGAGGAGTTTTCAATAGGAACCTGGATTGTGCACTTGTCTTTTATTATTGTACGGTTGATGCTTGGCGAAGAGGATGAACCTTGTGCGGAACACAGAGAAAAGGTCGGTACTGAAGATCAAAAGGAGACAAAACAAGGCTTAATTTACTAAGCCTTCCCGATAATACAGGGCTGTCGAACAACATTTTTAACACAGGAGAATTCGACACTACATATACCGTATTACTTCCGATATAATGTCGAACCTTCATGACAGCGTAGTATAACGAGAGGCATAGTTTTTCATTGTTAGTACCTATATTCGACAGGAGTAAGAATCCGGGACAAGTAACAAATAACTCCTTCCTTCCGCTGGTTATCTTCCTGTACTAACATTGATCCTAAGACCTTGTCACCAGCTGTGATTTACAGCGAAAAGGGTCGATCTTGTTTCGGAGGAACAAAAAACAGGCGGATTGATGAAGTATTTTTTAATAGCTTCGAAGGATTCCTGATGTGAATCAGTCCATTCAAAACTCCCTTGTCCTTTCAGCAAGTTGAAGAAAGCCGTTGTTCGACCGGCAAGGTTGTCTATAAATCTTCTTAAATAATTCACTCGTCCTAGAAAAGCATGGAGTTGTTTCTTGGTCGATGGAGGTGGAAGATCCTGAATTATTTTATTCTTGCCCGGATCGATCTCTATGCCTCGATGGTGAACCAAAAATCCCAAAAATTGACCAGCGCGAACGCCAAAGGCACATTTCATGGGATTGAGTTTCAGGTTGTGTTTTCTCATTTGGAGAAAGGCCTTTCGAAGATCATCAATATGACAATCATCTGCTAACGATTTTACGACAATATCATCGATGTAAACCTCGACCGTTGACCCAATCAATGGATTAAAGATGAGGTTCATCGCTCTTTGATAAGTCGCACCAGCATTCTTTAAACCGAATGGCATAACAACCCATTCAAAAATGCCAAAGGGACAACGAAAAGCAGTTTTATGAACGTCATCCTCAGGTTACGTCCAGATATCTTGTCGATGAAGGACCATCCATGAAGGACATAACCTTATGTCCAGTTGTTTTATCGATGAGTTCATCCGCTACCGGCATCGGATATTCATCTTTTGGAGTTCCTTTGTTAAGATTTCTAAAATCAATGGAAACTCGAATCTTTCCATTCTTCATTTTTACATGAACAATGGAAGAGATCCATTCTGTGTTTCGAGATGTCCTTATGTATCCGGCATCGAATAGCTTCTTTACTTCATCAAAGACTTGTTGTCTAAGTTCAGTTGCCAACCGGCGTGGGGCTTGTTTTACGGGTTTGAAATCTGGCTTAATAGCTAAAGTATGTTCGACTAATTGTCGATCCAAGCCAGGCATCTCAGTGTAATCCTACGCAAAACAATCTTTGAATTCTTTCAGAAGGGTTAATATGGATTGAAATAGATCTTTGTCAATCAACCCACTTATGAAGGTAGGACGCTGAACCTCGTCGTCCCCTAAGTGTACTATTACTAAGGGATCTCGAGGCGTCATTAAAGTGCATCGATCCTCAGGAGATTCAGCAATAGATTTATCACAATACGTTGTTTTATTCATAGTATGATGAATTACAACACCAGTCAAATCTACACACACTTTCAAGCCAGGATTCTATTCAACCTCTTCAACACGCTGGTCGGGACTATCTACGTCTAGGAACTGGTTTCCAGACACATTTCTAGACTAACTACAGGCCTAGTTAGCCTATACACTCGTAGTCGCTCTAAGACATCAGCGATTACGTCTTTCAGGCTCCAAGTTCGGGTCATCACCATCAGCATCCTTCTCTTCACTGATGGAGCGAGGAGTAGTCTCTCCATCGACGGGTTCGGTATTTTCCTCCTCGATAGTAGGGAGTAATCCAACGGCTTCTTTAATAGAATGGAGGATTCCAACAAGTTCCGCTTCCTTCTTAGCCTGTGCTTGGGCTTCGACAACCGGTGGCACAACGTCAGAATCCCATCCAGAAGGGGTATCGACTATAGGATGAGGAGGGACTCCATACTTAACCAGGTACTCAAACTTTCCTGTCGATTCTCTCAGAGGTCCAACATTTGGATCTCCAAGAGAGTACCTCTTCTTCAGACTCATGTCATCGACAGCTCTGATGATATTTCCTGTAGAGATCTCAACAGGGTTAAAGCAAGTATTAATAGACGAATCAGCTTTAACAACATCAACCTCAGAATCAAGCCAAAGCATAAGTTCTCACTGAAGAGTGGAATGAATCACTACTGCTTTATGCAACCAATCTCGATCCAAGAGAGCGGTGAAAGTTATACGCAGAGGCATCACGTTGACTGTCGCACCATTATCGACCAAAACTTTCTTCAAAGAGACCTCATTGAACTCTGCTTCGATATACAGAGAATGCATTTGATATTACATCGAATGAGTATATTTGATAAACCAATTTACGGGGAAACCCGTAGGATAACGAACGACTCGAGGAGTCGAAGTTTTGAAAATACCTGGGATAGATTGATCGATCAATGGTCCTGCAAACTCTGTAGGTAACATAATTTCGTTACACTCTACCGGGTTGTCTGGGACATCGAACTTGATCGGATTATAATCCGAATCATCGAAGGTTTCCTTGATGTCATCATCATCAGATTCTTTCTCTTTTTCCTTAGAAAGATCATCATGACGAACATGATCATTTATTATAAAGATGTTATCACGATCGATTTCTCCTCCTTCTAACGTTGCAGGGTCGACGGACTTTCGTCGTTTCTCCTCTGCTCTCCTTCGACGTCTCTCTTTTCTTTTCCTACTGCTCTTAGACGGAAGCGGAGACCGTTGGTTATTCACCTGTCTCTACTCATCATCGTCAGAACGAGAAAAGTCAAGTCGACGTCGACATGATCAATAGTATTCAGGATATAACTGAACAAACTCTCCTTTGTGAGGATCGTATCCTTGCTCCTGCCATTTCTCCTCTTTATGAACGAAAACATGCATACAATATAATGGATTAGTGTCGATCATACCTTGAACTGGATTGTCGACCAGGATGATGTCGAACTTGTTCGCTGAAGACATGACAATAAGCTTCTGCAGGTAATTGTACGAGCACAAATTGCACAGCTGAGAGATTAACATCTTGTTCCTCAGGATAGGACTGCATCGACGACATGTGTCACCTTTCTCGAGAAACTGTGCTATAGGGGGTTCATACCTGATGGCTTGCTCATTGAGGCGTGGAGGAAGTCGCAGTCGATCCTTCACATTGCCCCTATTGACAGTCTCCTTGAATAAGTCACTAGACTTAGCAGAGGAATCCACGTCGCTGTTGACAATTAGTGGGGCCGCTTGTGCCTCGGGACAGCGAGATGCCGCTTTTGCATTATGAACGACATGCCCCTTATCAGGAAAGACCTTATGAGCGTCAGGTGTGGATCCTCTCCCCCTTGGGGTTTCGATTGAACGCCTTCGAAGGCTCCCTGCGAGAAATCCCTATCGCAGCTTTCTCCACCGGTGTCAGATCGAACTAGTCTTCTGTCTGGTGTGATTGGAGGAACTTCTTGAAAGTGAAACACTTATCAGTGGTATGAGTCTCATCCATATGCCACCAGCAAACTTCGTTCTTCAGCCTTGAAGCAGCCACTGGGCAAGAGACGACCCCTTTGTCAAGAAGCCTCTTGAACAACTTATTGACCACATAAGTTTCTCCGAAAGCATTGGATTCCTGAAAAGCACATTGAACAACATCAACCATGTTAATGTCGAATGTATGCACTTCACAATCAGTAAAAGGTTAATAATCGACGAAAGATAGCTCTTCCGACTCCTTAAAACAGAGAATATTCGACTCAATAAGATCCTGAATTAAATTCCTAAAGGTCAAGCAATCACGAGTGGCGTGGGTAAAAGACCGATGCCATTTACAATAGGTTTTCTTCTTCTACCTGTCAGTCTGAGGGAGTCGATGGCCAGGTTTCAACTTGATTCGATCTCGCTTGTGTAACCAGTCGAAGATTTCGTCAGCCTTCTCAATATCGAAAGAGTATTTTCTCTCTTCATTCGACTTCTGAGATGCTTTCGCTTTGAAGTTTTTCTTCGACAAAGGGCCGCAAATAGTAGCTTCGCCTTTGACAAACTCAGTCATATCGACCTCCACAATCGTGGTTTCGACTTGATTTACCGTACGCTCCCTCGACTCTTCTCTGAGTAAATTTTCATATTTGGTGGCCCTCAAAGAGAGTTCGTAGAGATCCCTGAATTTTTCTCCTCAGAATTTCTTTCGAAATCGTATATCGAGAGCTTCCTGAGCTACACCGACAACCTCATCTTCGCTGATCGATGTATTACATCTGAGTCGAGCCTTTCTGAATCGCTGCAGGAAAGTCGCTGCAAGTTCTCCACGCTGCTGTCGCATCTTAGCCAATTCAACCAGAGAGATGGTCGAATCAAGTGTGGCGAATGCCTGCATGAACTGCGTCTGCATGTCCTGCCAGTTCTGCACTGAGTTCGGTGGAAGATGAATATTCCAGTTAAACGCTGGTCCAGTGAGTGAATTAGGGAAGAGTCAAAACTTCCGGTAATCGTTGTTCGACGCTTCATCGGTCTGATGAGTAAATCAAGTTATGTGCTCCATCGGCGTCATCTCATCTTCGCCAGAGAAACAAGTGAAATCTGGGATCTTGAAGCCCCTCGGATATGGATAATCTCGATCGATGAACTCAGGATAGGGCGTCCTATAGAGGTTGATCTCTTCCCTGCGCACCGCACCTGGGACCATCTGTTTGACTACTCAGGGAATGATGTCCCTGTAGACAACAGGATCGATAGGCATGGGAGGGACTCTAGGTATTTCTCTTCCCAGATGATTCCTGTCAGGCTCTCTATCGAAGGTAGGAACCTCCCTGGGAATGTCACCGAAAAGGTTTCTCCTTGGGTGTTGGCTTTCTACTTGCAGCTCACGAACAGGGTTGTCGACAGTAGCCCGTGTGTAATGACTCTCCCGTCGACTATGAGGAGGGGCATATGCATGCGGTCGATAATGATCTTGTGCATCATCATCAAGATCGACGAAATCACTAAGAGATTGAATCGATCAGGGGTCACAAAGTCACTTCGATCATCAGAGACATAGCGTGACCTAGTTGGTTCAGCCCGTCGATAATCCTGTGTTGCAAGGGAGGATCTTGAGTGGTCTCGTGATCGAAACTCACCCTGCGCTTTCCATCGCGAATAGCAGCCCTTCTCGCCG
Source organism: Melastoma dodecandrum (assembly GCA_029817715.1). Taxonomy (NCBI): domain Eukaryota; kingdom Viridiplantae; phylum Streptophyta; class Magnoliopsida; order Myrtales; family Melastomataceae; genus Melastoma; species Melastoma dodecandrum. The sequence continues at coordinate 7,214,919 of JARUPY010000606.1, forward strand.
CAGTTTCAGGAGAGTATTCAGTATCGATTCTAGCGGCCAACCCCTGAAGTTGTTTCTGCAACTCCAAAAAGTTCTCTTGATTTTTTGCCTGAATCTGCAGAAACATGTCTAGAGAGACTATTTCTGGTGCGTTCGGCAAAGTGTTCGGCACAAGGGGAGTCTCCCGCTCCTACGTCTGAAAATTTTGTTGTCCAAAATTCTGGGCAGTTTGTTGCCCATTTCGACAGTTCCGGCCATTGTTGGCAGTTTGGTCCTGCCCAGAATTGGCCTCCGAATCACCGTGAGTATCAGCCATTCTGTTTGCCGCACCCCTGGTTGTTGGCATACCGTCCTAACAAACAAAACTTCGCCTCCGGCTCCCACTGTGGTTGCCAAAAATGTGTTCGCATGGCGAAACACGTCGCGATATATCAGGGACTCAAAGTGTTAAAAGTAACTGTGGTCGACAATGAAAGTAAATGAAAGGAAGAACGAACAAAGATTCGCTAAGTGTAAAATGAAAGACTTACAGCCATTGTACAACACTTGAAACGATTACGAACAGATAAGTTGACAATCAAGCAGCCCTTCGAGGTCATGGAATGATTGTCGTGTGTCTACAACAAATCGGGGCTGGCTTATTTATAAGACACTAACTAATAGCCATCGCCCCGATGCACATTTACCACGTGGTGATTATCTTAAAACTACCTATCGATTGACTACTACAACGACGCCACCATCGATCGAATACACCGGCTCCAGACGTTGAGGTCCCTTGTCGATACTGAAGGCGGTCGATGGAACTCTATCTTCGATCAGGTTGTCCATCGATCAGCACTCCCTCGACCCATTCTAGCATCGATCCTTATCATGGCGAATACCTATGTCGATCTCAGTGTCCACCAAAGCCCATCGCTGGAGGTCCAAAATGTCGTTTACTATATAAACAGTGAGTTAATTGTAGTTGCTTTGCAGCAAAGTCCGATACTGTTCGCGTATAGAACGGATCACGTCGGAAATATTTGGCAAAGGCCTCACAGGAATTAAGTTGTGTTCGCCAGTAAGAAGATGCACAATTTTATTTAAAATAGAATGCAAGTCTTACAATCTGAACGAATTAAGAACAAAGGCTTACAGCCATCAAGAAATGAAAAAAGGGGCAAGTTGTGACAACGATGTAGAATCCTGTGACGGCGGAGAACTTGTGACGAAAGCCTTGGAAGCTCGCTCCGTCGGTGGTGGTCGCTGGCGGGAAGCTGTGATGAAGGCCCTAAGAGCTCACTCCGTCGATGGTGTCGCTGGCGGAGGTTGACGGTAAAGGCCCTACGAGCTCACTCTACCGGTGGAAGGGGAGTTGACCTATAAACCTGGTCAAGGTATCTAATTCCTAAGGTTGACGAACAAACTTCAGAGCTTTGGCTGTGTATGGTCGTGTCTTTATCTTGAAAATTCCTCTGCTATTTATAGAGGACTTGTACGTGTTTAACACGTAACAGATAGATCGTGTTATAGACCGTGAACTCTAATATCGTGGGAGTGTCTCAACAACCTCCTTGATATATGGGATCACGTTCCTGGATATTAGGATCAGTTACGATCCTTAGCAAATGTGATTGAGAATGAATAAATTTATTTCAACCTTGTCGACTTGATTGATCTGTACGGACGACGATCGACTTGGTCGACTTATCCAGAATTCCGTCGACTTGACCCTACTAGTAGGCCTAGCTACTGTTGAGTCATCTTGGTTGACTTTGATCGCCATACTCCTTCGTTGTGAGTCGACCTAGTCGACCCTGTTCATAAGTCGACCTAGTCGACTTCGTCATGAGTCGGCCTAGACGACTGTATCTTGGGCCGACTCGGAGTGTGACTTGAGGGATTACTGGGTTTCTGTTCTAAGCCCAGGCCCAAAATTATTTGGCATGCCAACAGATACCGATGCTATGATCTGCTGGCGCCACCACAGCAACGTTCCACACATCCTCTGTCGTCCTTGCCTTCAAGGTCGCTGCTCCTCGCAACTCTGTGTGGTGCGTCCGACACAAAATGTTAGAAAAAGCACGAGCATATTCCAAGGAGAAAATGAAATGGCCGCTTTGGTTTGATTACCGGTGGCCACAGCCGCGGTAAGAGTTGTGACATGGTCTTGCGTGCTCACTTTAATAGATGAGCTAACGACAGAGGCCAGGTGCCGATAGTGATCAATGGATGGGGGCGTAATTCTTCAAGAGGGAACAATTGATGATGAGAATAGTATTAAGAATCAATAGCCGTCGGACCGTAGTCAGTTTTGCGAGTAATCAAAATATGTGAAAGGGGAATGACTAACCAATGATTCCAGATTCCAATAATAATAAAATCGTGTTGGCACTGTGGGGTTTAGAAGAAGAAACAACCAAAATCGGAAGAAGTGATGAAGGTGAAGAGTGTGGGGGGGAGATCGTGATGGCGCTTTCCCACTGACCACATGTCGGGGAATATGTCTCACTGTTCCCGTTCTCTACAGTGTTAGAACTACCCGTCCGCTGGTCTTTAGCCTCATAAGGATGACAAAAGAAATAATAATTTAAAAAAAAACAGAGAGATGGGGGTGTCCGAATCTGCTGCTTGGTGTTAACCACGAAGGTTGGACTATGTATGTTTTAAGGTTTCGTGTGTGATTCTTCGCTCTTGAATAGGTCGCCCAGCTGCAAAACTTGCTGTATTAACTTTCTTATTCTATGTACATGCGATTAAGCAAGGGTGAGGACGTGTCTCGGCTGACGTAACGACGCCAACGTATGCTAACCCGGCGGTATGATGATATTGCTATATATATTATATAAGTCGGGGGCCATTCGTCGTTCCTGAAGTTTCGTGCGTGAGATCTGGGAACGTTCCTCTACAAGAAAAAGAAGAAGTCAATAACATCCTTACGTTTCAAAATTTGATCCAATGGGAAAGCGGGGAAAGCGTGGAGGTCATGTGTCTCGGTCGGTCGGTCGGATGAACCAATGGACTAATCTCAGATCGTGTCCCCTGAACTTTCGGTACTAATTTCGTCCGCTTGGCATGGACGGTACGGAAATCAATATTTCATCCTTTCATTAGTTTAAAAAAAAAAAGAAAATAATTGGAGTTTGCCCGGTCACAATCACGAATCGTTCGATGAGTTGTCTGATTGATCGGGACATTATGGTGTTTGACTTCTTCTGGTGAAACTCAAGTGAAACTTCAGCCCCCCCTGTTCTTTAATAACTTTTGTTCTATAAGTTATAAAAATTCTTTTTGAAATTTTTTTAAGAAAATAAATATTTTAAACATCGATTTTTAAATTATTAATCAAAAAATTTAAAAATTTTCGACTTTATTTAATGAAATATTTTTGCAGCTAAAGCTACGTACAAACAAAACTCATACTTAACCATTTAGATCCCAAATCCCCGGACTCGGTACCACCACTTTAATTTGAATGAATCCACAGTTAAATAAATGAAATAAACAACATAATACAGAAAAATGAATAATTTAATAGATTATCTCGTCATCAAATAACATAATTTGATTTGATTCATTTTTTAGAATTTTTAAGGAGAATTTTGAATTTATTAGGAATGAAAAAAAATAAATGTTAATGCTAGAAAAAAAAGAACTTCATTCCTTCGAGAGCAGTAACGTCTTTGATACAAGAAGATGAATTAATCAGTATCATCGTTGATCTATATCAAAAAAATCTTACAATTTTTATGTTATGAAATCGTGTGCTATGGTTCGAATTCGTACTCAATCCTATTTTCTTTGGCGGGGATAGTCAAGTCATTAATTTAATCGGAAATTTAATTATCTTAAATTATAAGTAAGCGAAAGGAGAGACGTTTCCTTGCGGATGCAAAGCGGCCAACAAGAAGCTTCTCATATAACTTATTGACTCGGGGGATTTGGAATGACCATAATACCCTCCTCCTCCTCCTCCTAATCGAGCCTCATGTGTTCATGAATCTTGGCCTGCAAGATTGAGTAGTATAAATACTTCCCCCCCCCCCCCCCCCCCCCCCCCCATCATCACTCGCATCCCTCCATCCCCACCACATTCGTATTTTCAAGTGCTGCCACCCGCGATCAGGCCATCCTTTGGTTGCGGCGATGTCGGTCTTCGCGTTGTCGGAACCCGTCCTCCAGACAACCTCGAGCTCGAGACCTTTCCTCCCGTTCATCGCCTGCAACATCATCATTTTCCTGATCTTCATTGGCTCGAGGTTTGGCGGATCCAGGGGTCCCAGAACCACGGAAGCCCTGCCGGCGTTTGGCGTACGCCGTGATTTAAAATGTGTGGAGGTCCCCGATGTCGAACCGTTCCCGTCTGATCAGATGGTGTGCTCGAGTTCCCAGGAGAAACAGAGGGAAGAGAAGCCGGAGTTGGAGGAGGTTTGTGAGGTCGAAATCAACCGGGGGGGAGAGACTGAGGATAACGGCTGGGAATGTGTGCATGATGACAGAGAGGGAGATTGCGATGACTTCGATGGCTGTGGAGATGTCGAGCTTAAAAGAAGGATCGAGGATTTTATAGCTAAGGTGAACAGGGAATGGGCAGCAGAGAAATCGATGGCGCTGGACGAGCCGCTGGCCTTGATCATGACCTCCGCTTGATCCCCATGCTAACAGACGTGAACGCCCGCGATGTCGGACTTCGACATTCCGGGTTACAGGGCAACTTCAATTTTGATGGAAACTGCTTCTTCACTACTGATACTACTACTACTACTGCCATTTGTTAAACTATATAAGTAAATACGATAACTCTGTAGTTCCCAGTTTTCATCATCTTTTACTGTCTCTCATTCTGAAGTCTTTCCCTGATTACACCTCAAATTCATTGTAAATGAAACAATGGCCTTCGAATCGGCTACGTGCACAGCGAGCGACGTTCACATAGATGCGATCTCTTGTGGAGAAGTCATCCGATCTCAGCTGCCCCCATCTATCGCAACATCCTCACGGCCATTCGTGACATGCTAAGTTCCGAATTTTGCATCAGAAATAAAATCCTTCTTCATCTTTAATTACATTTGGAGTCTCGCCAATTGATATGTTCTAGATTGGTTTAGAAGATCTAAACACGATCTAACTGATTATGTAAAGCACTTGGTGGTGCGTACGAGCCGCTATGCGGCAGTGTCCTTGAAGCTCTTGGTCAACCAGATGGCAGTTTCTCGTGGCGAGACCTTCTCCGGTCCAAACGGCTTTAACAGCACACCGAGCTCATCTAGTCTCTCTTGCTGCAGGAGGCGCGCGCTGAACTCCAACAGACCTTCTAATGCCTCGGCACGCTGCTGGTACGAAGAGGTGTCGAACTTGCGCTGCCGCAGTTCGAAGGAGCGCCTGGAAGCACTGACGATGGGATTATTCTCCGAGAATTCGCTTGCATTGTACACATCTCCGAGGCGAGCGTCGTCGGGATAACTTTTCTTGGAGGAGTTTTCAATAGGAACCTGGATTGTGCACTTGTCTTTCGTTATTGTACGGTTGATCCCTGGCGAAGAGGATGAACCCTGTGCGGAACACAGAGAAAAGGTCCGAGGCACGGGAAGGATGGCTTCTTCAGATGATGCCATGGGGAACTCCGCAATCTTATCGATTCGGGGTGCATTGACAGAGACGTTAGGGGACTCGATGCTCTGAAGGAGGTCAGCCTTTGCTTGGTGATGTGAATCGTCAAAGGCCACTGCTTTCTTGGCTAAAGGCAGTGATGCTCTCCGGGTTGATTGTGGGATGTTTCTCGGAGTACATGAATCTGGGATCTGCAGGTAAAAGAACAAATACAATTAAATCGAGTAGTGCATGTTGTTCCATGATTTCATAATTTTATACATCACTCACCAGCTCTCGACCGGAATTGACACGAGAAGTTTTTAACGGCATCCGTGGAGACATGACGCCTTTTACTGCAGCTAATCTGGGGCTTTTTACTATGCTCATCTTCTTCTCATATTTGGATCTGCAGACAACAGATTCGTCCGAAGCATGGCTGACTGATAAATCAGCAAACCTGTAGTCCAACCGGGAAGAATCCCATGCTTTCCGAGAAGAACACAGAGATTCATCCTCAGTCGCAGAAATGCTGAGATTCAAGATGCGGTCACCACTGACAGACCACCTCTTCTCTACGTTATTTGCCTCTGAAAACCTGATTCTCCTTGTATGATCAGAGCGTGGCCACTCAACTGGGAAAGTGCTTCTACGTGGACTATTTAACTTTAGATGAACCTTGTGAACATAAGGTTGAAGATGTGGATGGTTGAGCAACTCTGCGGCCTAAAAATGACGGAGAAAGATCGATAAGTGTAATTCTGAAGAATTGGAAAGTCGTTCTGATATTCTGAAACTGATATATCGCTTTTTTTTACCAAAATCCTGAAACTGATGTTACTTGAAGTATTATCCTAATTTTCCCTTGTCGTTATGCAATAGGTGAAAACTGGAAAGGGGTAAGCAGGAAACATACGCTGGGCCTTAACTCTGGATTCTTCCGCAGCATGCTTTTTACTAGCCCCCGGCTGAAGCAAAGGTAACAAAGGTGGGACAATAGTTAATGCCATCACAAAGCTGACTGATTCGTATGAGAAACAAAAATGAAAAATCAGAACACTCACAATGAACTGGTGTATATAGTTGGCAGTGGAGCCACGATGGACTTGTTTATCTTGTTGATAAGTGCCTGCATATCCTGTTTTCAGGATAGATGAAGCAAATGTCATCTTTCTGTAATTTATGAATGATTTAGGATCAACCAAAGCTTGCATGAAGAAGAGATAGGCCATAATTAAAAAGAAACAGAACAGCTTACAAAAGCTTTAAATGCAGGCCTATGAGCAGAAATCTCGTATATACAGCATCCTGAAAAGAGAGCAGAAGTTAGCGCCAAATACTCTTCTATTCCGAGAGAGCTACCACATTCACCGTCAATGGTCGAAGACAGACCTAAAGACCAAATATCAGACTTCGATCCGTAAGGTATATCAGCAAGAAGCTCAGGGCACATATAACTCGGTGTGCCAACAACCTACATAACGCCATTCATTAATTCATGCCAAAGAAAAGAAGAAAATTTGTGATGAACGTGTTAAGAGATATTTACTGAAGACGCAAGATCGTCCGAAGTCAGCATTTTAGCAAGGCCAAAATCACCTGCAAAGAAGACATCGTGTCGGGTTTAAAGTTCTTCCCAAGAAAGAAAAAAAAATTACATTGTGATGAAAGGAGTGGTGAAAAAAAAATGAATTACCTAGACGGATGTCTTGCTCTTTGGTCAGAAAGATATTTGAGCACTAGAAAGAGAATAACATTTTATGTACAATTGAAAGTCAATAACATAGCCAACGAATAGTTTACAGTCTGTGTTGCAGTAAAAAGGACTACATACCTTAACATCACGATGAAGGATGTGATTCGAATGCAAATAGTCGAGAGCCATGAGAAGTTGGACTAGCCACTTGCAGATTTTCTGCACAGTTTTAAAGTAGGGAGAAAGTTAGTCCGCATACATTATCGCATATCAGGCAGCTTAAAAAAGGGAATACAACTACCTCTTCGGGGAAATGGGCGCCGTTAGCCCTTTTAATGGCTTCAGCCCTGCAAAAACAAGTAAACCAAAGCATGACATCAAAGAAAGACCGAAATACTTTGAGAATTCTTCTGTGATGCCAGCACTTACATGTCTCCCCCTTCGCAGTAGCCTATAATGATACACACATAACAGCCCTGCATATGAAGGAACAGATTATTTAAAAGAGCGAACAGCAGAGTACGGAAATAGTAATGAAACAAAAAAAGCTAAACATGCAAATATTAATAAGAAAGCCTCTATTATTGGACACGTTGTTTTCCATTCTGAGGGCCAACCTTCTCAACCCAGGAATCTTTGTATTCCACGATGAATGGGTTCCTGACTCTGGATATCAGGTCCATCTATCAACATAAAAGATTAGCATCAAATGAGCATATACATGGAATAGCTACTGTTTCAACAACAGTGTTGTTAGGACAAGATAGATTCGAGAACATGCTTGGAAGAACAAGTCCTAAAAAAGCTGAAGTACAGTTAAGTAATAAGTTATGATATCAGAAAAGGGACAAAAAGTGAACAAGCAACACTCAATAGGAGTGAAAATACCATCTCCTGAAGGAAGGTATAAATTGACTCACTTCTTGGTAGGCAGATCTTCGAGCCCTGTCGGTTTGGCGGGCAAGGCGAATCTTCTTGAGTACATACCTGTGGCAAAAGCAAGTTCAGAAAATAGAAAATAACAATTGAGTTCGGAAACCGCAAGTCTTCGACAACAACGAAAACATAGGGAAAGGGGCTGCCTTACTTCTTCCTCTCATGCTTGTGCCTAACTAGAAGAGCAGAACCAAAGGAACCTTTCCCAATCTGCTCCAACACATCATACTGCTCCATCCTTCTGTACCCTGCTTTGATGCAAATCCCTGTCACGGGTCCTAGCGTCGAGCCGATCCTTCAGTACTTGTTTTCACAAACTCTCAGAAGCTACAACATCAAGAAATGGCGAGGAAAAAAGGTATTCATCAGATCAACCGACAACTAACCAAGAGCAGTACAAGAACAACCCCGTCCCCACCAACCATCCCCAAAAGTTAAAATTGCATCAACTCCACCATGCAACTACTTCCGAACCAGTAACTCGCCCCAAAAACCCTTCCAAGAACTCGCAGCAAACACCCCCATTAAAAATTGGGAGCAACTTTAATTCATGGACCAGACCACACGACTGCATTCAGAGTGGGACGACTTCAACTACACAACCCACATTCATGAATAAGCTTTCCCCAGTTGCCGGCGTGCTCGGAAAACCAACTATCCCATACAACCTACCGTTTCCAGAACCACGCAGGGTGGAAAGAAAACCCACCAAGACAAAACCTCAGACACAACACAGCACACTGCAAACAACCAATGAGCAAGAAGAACCGGAAAGAATCCATTTTCAGGGGGAAAAAACCGTTCTTTTTGCCAGAAACAGGGACTAATCCAAGCAACAGCCCAGACCCAACATCGAAATCGCCACGCACCGCGAGAATCGGGAAATGAGTACCCGGAACCGAGGTGAAAGTCGTCGTCTTTGGCAGTCATCCGACGGACAGGCCAAATTCGTCGGCGGAGGAGGAGGAGAAAGGGACCGCTGCCAAAGCCTGTCGGAACACGCAGGCAGCTTCTCTTTTTTGTCTTGAAATTCAAACGTTCAAAAAATACGAAAACATTTTTTCCAACTAACCCCCCCACAAGAAAAGAGGAAGAAAAAAACAAATGGTCCAATGGCGCCATCCATCTATCCAACCCTCCATATCCCCCACATCCCCATTTTTTAATCCTCAAAAAGAAAAACGAATATTTAATATCAATGCATGAGACAAAGGAAAGTCATCAATGGAATACATGTGTAATAATAATGATTTCATTTAGTATCTCTTGCGTATGCATGAAGCTTCGTTAGCTCTTTAGTTCGCATTCAACTATTCCCTAATAAATCCTTCGTGGACTTTGGCTGTTCCTGGTGTGGATTGAGTAATCGTGGGTCCTCTGCATGCACGCAGAACAAAACCCTCTGATTGTTTAATGAGAACCCATCTCGGGCTAACTACTAAATCGTGTTTATAAATTTCGGGTGCATCGATCCAATCATGTCCTTGTCACTGTTCAGTCCGAAAGCAAAATCAAGAACAGGTGAAGGGTTAAAAATGGAAAATGAATTGATGATTCCCTTACATCAATGAGGAGAGGGGGGGTCCCTGTCTTAATCTCTTTTTTTTTTCTAAAAATAAAAGGAGGTGGATTAAGACTGGATGCCCTCCTTGTTGCGATGAGACTCTGATTTGAATTACCACCCCTCAATAATTGCTCTCCTCCCCCCACCTCTAATCACAATGAATGCCTCTTCTCAATTGACAATCGACTATGTAAAAACTCTAGCCAAATCTTCCATTTCTTTTCATTCAAAGTGCTTAAAGGAGAGGGAAAGGGTTAGGGGAGGAGGGGTGACATAATTAGGTAGGTCTAATGGGCACATCAGGGTGGAACAACCATATCTACCGAATGGATACTAAAGTGATTAGGCTTGATTGGTGTGGAGTGGAGCCCCCATGTTGTTGTAAGGCCTATGCCTTTTTTTTTGGAGGTGTGGAGTGGAGCCCCCATGGTGTGGAGTGGAGCTCCCATGATTGGTCAGGCCTATGCCTTTTTTTTTGGAGGTCTGGATTTTGGGCCTCATTACATACAAAACCCAAGAGGAAAAGAAAAAGTATGAACACAATTTTTAACTTGTAAGGACTTCGATTCCTTCTTTCCGCCGTTTTGAAGCCCAAGACAAGAAACAAGGAACGGCAAGAAAGGGAGGGGGGGACTTCCCCAGCTGCCAAAAACCTCACAAAAACCCCCCCACCCACCCCAGCCGTCGGAGCCTTATCTCTTACTGGCTCCCTCATTTGACGGGTCTGCTGATCCATTTGGAGGTAAAGATCGAGTCTTTGTGGTTTTTAAGGTGTTTTTGGACGATGGGTCGATTCAGGGTCTGGTTGTTCTTTCAGGGTTTCCGAGAGGAGACGAGGAGGGGGTGGCTTTTGAGGTGAGGTTTGATCGGGTGAGTTGCTGTTGGCGTTTGTTTTTGTGAGAGTCAGAGGACTGGGAGCGGAGATATTGCTTTTCGGATGGCATCCTCAGGGAATGCGTGTTTCGCGCCGTGGGGGGTTCGTCCTCTGCTCGACTTCAAGTCTCACGCTTCTGCCGTCGCTGCGACTCCCGGCAGGACCGCCCCTCCTTCTCACCCTTGGTGGGCATTGCATTTTTTATGTTTTTTTTTATCAGTTTTCTTCATCGGATGCATATTGGATTTGGATTTGATTGATATGACGATTCTCGACTCTAAGTAACGAGTGGCACTTCCATTGTGGTCGTTGTTTATTTGGGTATAGGTCCTTGGGATGGTATCTTTCAGCTACGAATCTTTCCTGTAAGATGATTGTATAGGTCTTCCTTCTAGGGAAGAAGTCTTTGGGGTGTTTTAATACATGGGATATGTTCTTGTTGGTATTTGTAGACAAGGAGTTGCTGCAGTATAGACTCGCCAGCTCTTGATTGAGGAAATAATAGCGAGGGTGTAGAGATGACAGGAGATGCCCTATCCTAATTTCTAAATGCATATGCGTGTTGATGGCGGATGTATTTTATTTGCCTTTCTGCCCCGTGCATACTAACTTCTCACTTGTGTCCTTTCTGCAGTTTCTCAAGGGATAGGAAGCAGCTTGCTTCTGCTTCATCCAGCTTGTTTTCACCCAATAGTTTGCCTTTGTCCTTCCATGTGGGTGTGGGCACATGTGGAAGGTCACCTCATCGCCGTGGAACTAGATTGATTGTTAGAGCCGATGCTGTGAGTGTATATGTGGTGCCTTTTCTTTTGTTATGCCATCCCACGTTTCTCAATCTCATTTTGTCTGAATTTGTTAGCAGTTATTTTTGTAATAAAATCAAACATCTTGTTAACTTTATATTGCAATCAGGATTATTATTCTGTTCTTGGGGTTTCGAGGAATGCCAGCAAGTCTGAAATAAAAAGTGGTAGGTACTTGTTCTTTCGTGTATTTTGTGTTCCAGACCCAATTCTTCTACCTTACATCCTCATGTTAGCTTCATATGCCTCATTAAAATGAACTGTAAAAAAAATGTCTATTTTATAAGAATGGTTCTGTGATCCAATTGTGGGGTATGTCGGGGCCTGGTTACAAGACAGATTATTTGAAGTTACTGTTGTAGTTGTCTTTTGTTATGTTGCTCTGTATTTGATAGTAAATGGCTACTTATTTTAAATTAATGGCCGTTTGACCAAATTTTTCCCTGTCTCTGTTCAGAGTGCTCCCGCTCTTTATGCAGCATTTAAGAGACATTTCTAGTTTGGATTTTCTGCAGTTTGTTTTAATTTATAAGCTTACTTTGTATCAACCTCTTTCTTGTATCTTCCAGCCTATCGGAAGCTTGCACGGAATTATCATCCAGACGTGAACAAGTGAGTCGATGGAAAATTGTGTTTTGTGTCCTTCAGTAAATTTTTATGGGTTACGCACTAATTTGTGTTTTGACACTAATTTTCAGGGATCCAGGGGCAGAACAGAAATTTAAGGAAATTAGCAATGCTCATGAGGTTGGTACTCTCTATTTTTTTCTTTAGAAGGTCAAATGCGAGTGGACAAATCATGCTCATTGGATCACAGCTAAAGGAAACTCAGAACTCGTGGCTTTTCTGTGACCCAATCCGTGCAGGTGCTCTCTGATGATGAGAAACGCCCGATATATGATAAGTATGGCGAGGCGGGATTGAAGGGTGCAGGAATGGGCATGGGGGTAAGTGGTTTATTAGTTGTGTTGGAATCAGAATGTATCAACAGCCTACTGTATTGTTAATCTCGTTTTCTTGTTCATTTTCAATTCCAGGATTTCAGCAATCCTTTTGATTTGTTCGAGTCTCTCTTTGAGAACATGGGAGGTATGGGGGGAATGGGCATGGGGGGCAGACCATCTCAGAATCGACCCCTCGATGGTGAGGATGAGTACTTCGATCTTGTGTTGAACTTCAAGGAAGCCATTTTCGGTGTCGAAAAGGAGATTGACATCTCCCGTCTCGAGAGCTGTTCTACCTGCAACGGCACTGGTTCGAAACCAGGCACAACCCCAAAGAGGTGTAACACATGCGGTGGCCAAGGTCAGGTCGTGTCATCCGCCAGGACACCCCTTGGTGTTTTCCAGCAGGTGATGACATGTTCCTCGTGTGGTGGAACTGGCGAAATCTTGAAACCATGCAAAACCTGTTCAGGCAATGGCAGGGTCAGGAGAACGAAGAAGATCAGTCTTAAAGTACCCGCTGGTGTAGATTCTGGCAGCCGCCTGAGGGTTCGTTCAGAGGGTAATGCAGGAAGACGGGGTGGATCTCCGGGCGACCTCTTTGTCATGATTGACGTGATCCCAGACCCTGTCCTGAAGCGCAGTGACACCAGTATCCTGTGCACGTGCAAGATCCAGTACGTTGATGCCATCCTCGGGACAACAATCAAGGTCCCAACAGTGGACGGCACGGTAGACCTGAAAATACCAGCAGGTACTCAGCCGAACGCCACTCTCGTGATGGCAAAGAAGGGTGTTCCATACCTGAACAAGAGCAACAAGAGAGGAGACCAGCTGGTGCGCGTGCAAGTTGAGATCCCAAAGAAGCTAAGTGATGAGGAGAGGAAGCTCGTGGAGCAACTCGCCGAGCTTAGTAAAGGCAAAGTCGCAGCCGGTGTTAGATAACTCGTACTTTGTTTGTTGAATTATACAGCCTTCTGATTCATAGCGACAAATTATAGTGAAGTCAATGATGCTGATTCCTATGGATTTCTAGCAACTAGTCCTCCAACATATAATCGTGTATCCATTCAAAGGAAGCCTCGTGATGTCATCATGTCAAGGCTTCAGACAGATCTAACAAGGAATCGGCACAGCAAGTTCGAAGTCCGAACTAAGGCGTCCTGTGGCATATACAGATTATCAGTGGTATAAGAAGGCAGTTCATCGTTGAATATAAGTCCTTAATATACCAACTCATCGTCTTGACGTCATTGCCTGACGAATGATTTCCTTTCCTTTGTTCTATGTGAAGATAGCTACAATGGGTGAAAAAAACAGACCAGGAGACTGGAAATTACGAAGAAAATATGCAGCAGCTGGTGTGATGAGGCCGTTATATTACAGGGATGGTCCGCGTTGACATGCCCGATCAGCTGCACTGAGTTGCCTGTCTGACAGTCCCTTGACCTGTTTCATGGTTCATGGCATCGCTGTTTCGATCACTCTAACTACAATTTACGTGTTCAGTCTCCGAAATAGAACAAGTGGAATACATAGAATAAGCAATGCAACGGGATGCCATTTCTGTTAACTCTTTAGGTAATAAATGGAAAATTGATCCAAAATGGAATAAAAAATCCATTTCATCCCAGTGCCATAGCAGAAAACATGATATATTGTCGGAAAGCCAGCGACAGTGCACGTACATGTTCGATTGGTTTTCCTTCTGCGGCTGGGCAAACAGATATGCAATGTCACACCAGTCGAGAATGCTCATACATGTTTGTTCTACATGTCCCTACTCCCTCGGGGAACTTGGGATCTCAGGAGAATTCGAGGCGTTCTGGTGTTTCGACAATCCATGAGCAGAACAAGTCATCAACGCAAGAACAGAAGACAGAATATTATTCCGTAGGACAGCTTGTTTACCATGTTCTTTCTCAGGAAGTCACGAAAATTAATCCTTTAGTTACACCCCACTGAAACCTACCAGGTCGCATTTGCTGTGTAAATCTTGTTTACGAAGTGGAATGAGGGTAAGTGTAGTACTTCGAAACTGCACAATCAGGTAGGCATGGCCGTTGTTTGGGATAGTTTGCATCCACCCCCGGCAGTATCAGAAGTGCCATTGGTACAAGAAATTCCAAAAAAGTGCCAGTGGTGCGATCCATGTACCCGCTCCTTGCTTCTTAACTACACAACCAAAGCCACCAACACAATCATCTCAAGAGTCGCCTAAATCCATTGATTCACATGATACTGAACCACATGTCAGCGTCGCGAATCGCATAAGTTACATGATGCAGCAGCTTGTCAAGTGTCGAAGCCTGAGTAAACGCCGCTGTCTCTTAGGAGTCGCTTCTCCTCTTCGACGTAATTCTTCCCTCGACTAGCCTGCCCGAGCTCCCTCTTCCTCTTTTCCTTCTGCGAGAAGGATGCGTTCCTCTTCTCTTTCTGAGTCTGGATGCCGACCAGCTGCTCCCCACTAGCCAAGGCAGTCCGCGTCCTCTGCCTCTCCTCGTAGGACTCCTCCCCCTCTTCCACCTTGCGTCCTTCCTTCCCGTTAGACCAGGACCAGTCCTGTTCCTGTTCCTCCTTCGGAAGAGGAACACCGAGGACAGACAGTCCCCCCTTGAAACCGTGCTGTTTCAGAGCCTCAAAGCTCACACCACTTCTCTTCGCCCTGCCAAATCTACCTGCTTTCGTTCAGCAACAATCAGTAACGTCTAACAAGCAGCGCCGTATAACATTCACACACGAATCGCGACGCATTACATCCATCCAAGGGATCAATTCATCGACCCATACCTACGGCGACTTTCCGCTTGGATAATCCACCCTTCTCGTCGGCCCTCGTATCGCTTTCGCCACCGGAGAGGGATGACGATGACGAAGACGACCCTTCTTCGTCGGACGACCCGTCATCGCCGCCGCTGCCTGGCTTCGCCCTCTTCATCTCCCAGCAACCCAACAACAAATTACAACCCGATCGGGGAGGGGGGAGGGGGGGGGGAATTTTCGATTTTTTAGGGTTCCAAAAGGAATCCCCGTTTTGGGGCAATCTCCAGGCTCAAAGCCCATTAACAAAAGGCCCATTGTCAAGCCCTTATGGTGTGGGCCCATGAGCCGTATCATGTCAAATCTAGTGATTAAAAAAAATGAAATCTCCAAAGTCTTAAGAGCCCTTTTAGTTAGTAATTAATCAGTCAAGGTTCAGATTCTTGGAAAAGGGTGTTTTGTGTGGGGAGAGGGGGGGGACTGAACAAACTACGGATTCCTAAAAGAAAATCATCGAACATTTTATTAATTATCAGAAAGTATTAAACAATTCGGTTACAATTGAGTTATAAAAGCTTTCTATCGAATATGAAGATAAGCATGCATAAATCACTTCTATGACGTGTCAAAAATATGCAATAACCTTAGTCAAATGACTAAGTATGACAGTTCAAGTACGTGTAACCAATCACCCATAACGTCCCTTGACGTATCTCAAAATCGAGACCTCATCTCAAAATTTCGACATACACCGTTGTATTTCCAATTCCTCAATTATCGCAACTACGCTATTTCCAACGGCATCCACGAACGTGGCATTTTCAGCCTATGCACGCCCCATAAAAGCCTCATGTTCATGTACTTTCAGCCACGCAACATCCCGCTACCGCGGATCAATCCATCCGGGTGCGTAAAACCACGGAACTTCTCTCCGTGCCTTAGCTTTTCGCCCAACTTTTCCAGCCAACTAGGCTGTCCAATACACCATTTTGAGGGTGGATTTCTCCTGTCGAAACCCTCATCATATCCGTCTCATAAGGCAGCCCCATGGGCGTGTCAATATATTGTCGTAAACTTTCATTCCACCCACGTTAAGTGGGTCGTTCGATCACTTCGTTTAACCATGCCTTCCGCACTTAATAAACCCTCCTCTCACCAAGGAGTATTAACTCCGGACCAACTATGAATGACTATAACAAGTCTCTTTTCCTGCCCATATTCATTGAATAACATAGTTCAATATTCGTAAGTTCGCATCTGCGAATGTTCGTGCTTGTCCGCAATCATCTCATTCGGAGTTTAACCTTTCCTTTTCTCAATACCGACGGACCAGCCCGTCCGTCCTCATTTGCCCTATTTCCGGGCCTCAATTATATACCAAGGTCCGAATGGGTAGCCACGTACCCGTACAAACACATGCAAAACAATCCATTTTTCAGCCCAATATACACGCACACAAATCGGGAAATTCAATTCCGAACAACCCATACTCATCACGAGCATCCATTCATAACTCAATACAACCTCAACTTCATGCACACGGATGAGTTCCCGTATGGCCAGCCCCCACACAATTGTCATCCGACACACATACGCTCAACCGCGAACCACCGGCCAGCCCACATACGGTGTGAATCCGCTCATCCGTCGCATAACCAAAGGTCCGGGGTGTCATCTCCTACCATCCCAAGGGTCTGGCCAGCCTCTTTCCCTCACCAAACAACACATTCATAGCGAGCAAAACTTAAGGCTAACAAGTTTTATGGCCGTTTTGCAAGAAGAAAAACGAAGAGGATTGAGTATCGCACATCTCTTCTTCTCCGGAGCAAAACCGTTCCAATTCTTTCCTTCTCCGAGCGACCTCTCTATGAAAGGGTCTTCCCACTCTCTTCCTCGATGGTAGCCCTTTCGTTTCGCTCCACTCTTCACAACCGAAACCAGCCCACACTTTATTTCCCTTATTCTTCTATTTTTCTCCTTTTACTTATTCATCCTTTTCTCCCCCTTAGATGAGGACGTCCATCTGCCCTATTTTCCCTTTTTCCAGCCCTCCTAAGCTTCTTATTAGTGTCCCTAAATGATGACAAGTGAGCCCCACCATCCATGGCTTGTGTAAGAAGCCTTAGGCTCGATTAGCACTAATTAATCACGCTTAAGTAGCGCTAATAATCCAGCTTTGTTAATCTTAATTAATCAAACTCCTTAATCACTATTTTGTCTTATTTGACCAGCTTAATCGTGCTTCTAAACTTGTAGGATTTGCGGCCAAATTTAAGCCATAAATCTCCACGAAAGTGGGTTGTCCGCGAGCGACGTCGATGAGTATTTGGGCACCCCTTTAGCACACATCGACCACCCTTTCTCCGCTTCACATTATTCACCTTTCATCCACATTTGAGGCTGAATAATCATTGAATTTCTTGCCATAATCGATTCGGTTCTCAACCATAATATTAAATACGTTTTAACCGCAACAACCCCAATCTTATCATCATAACAACAAAAATGCCAATCCGTCGTATAGAGATGGGAGAAATATTCTAGATCCAAATATTTATGGGTTTATTTTATTATATAGAGATGTGAGAAATATTTACGAGTCCAGTGTTTGGACTCTGTATAAAAGAAAGCTACAAGAGTACATCAATTAATTAATTTTTTTTTATGGAGATTTTTAAAATAAATAATATAAAAAAAAGAAGAGTGGAATAAGTAAGTAGACGGTCATCCCTATATTTGACCAATTCCTTGCTTTCTAAGGGATCCGCTGCTGCAAATCTCTTCTTCCCCGAGCCGCCGAAAGGCTAGTGAAAGCCTTTCGTCCACAGCATCTAACTGAGCCGCCGATAGGCTAGGATCTTACACCTTCATCGTAGTAAACGAAACACCAAACAGGGACCCGCATTATGGGCGAAGGGTTCTCAACTAATCTCCCTCCTCAAGCAAGAAATAAAAATATTTACTTATCAAATTTTAGCTTGTGATATAGATTCTCTATAAAGGACCTGAAATCCCCAGCTTACGTATCATTAGAAAATGCATTAAGGCTCTAGCGTTGGAATTTCATTCCTAATTGATCGGAAAACGGCCTCGTTATTCATCTAGTTTGTTTACTTTAGAAACCTAGGATCTATGTTACGGAATCTTCCGTTCTTGTATGCGTTGTTGGTAGCCTTACTTTTGCACCTCGCATTTTTCCTCCGATCAGCCTTCCTCTACTGCTGGGAAGAACCAGGATGTGTGATTTCCCACATAGGCTTTGATTGTGTTAAGCCAGTATATCTATTTTGTTTGGAGTGTTTTCACTCTTGAGAAGTCCCCTCGGGGTGATGGGTAATGTGAACGGGAGAGAGTGAGATTAGGAGTCCTACCGGGGTTGACGAGAGAGCCAACTGTGATTGAGTTGACAGTGCATCGATGGCATGTCGGTTTTAGACGACGTCTCCGTAGGGAAATGATGGGCGGCCAGTCCTCTCTTCAAAGTCATATATATATATATATAAGTTATGAAACAATCTCGGACAAAAATGATCTATGAAAAGGACCTTGGTGGCCCTATGACTCTGAAG
Organism: Melastoma dodecandrum; assembly: GCA_029817715.1. NCBI lineage: Eukaryota > Viridiplantae > Streptophyta > Magnoliopsida > Myrtales > Melastomataceae > Melastoma > Melastoma dodecandrum. The sequence continues at coordinate 7,233,615 of JARUPY010000606.1, forward strand.
AGGGGACTCTGCTGGTTGTGATTTTAGGTTAGTTGGGCTTAGTTGATTTATTAAACAAGATGAGTGTATGAGTAACAAAAGCTTCATTGAATTTGATTGGTTGGGATCCGTATTTTTACGGCATCACTAGTTTTTCTGCATTAGTGGTTACTTGCTAAATGGATTTTGATTTTAAAATTATATGATATGAAATGAAATCTTGACTTCCATTTCTAAGTTTAGGACAATTATGAAATTTTGGTCATCGAAGATAACATAGGCCGAGACATTCATTGGGGTTGACTTAATCATTATAATGTGAAGTCTACTATGTCGGCTTGAAATGATAGGTTAAACGAGATAACTTTGTCCATATAATCATATTTTATCCCTATAATTGCCTTGAGCTTTTAGGAGAAAACCTATTATTTAATAGAGACGAGACGTGGTTTTTTCTTCGATGTAGTTTAAAACATTACTCTCTTAGAAGGTGTGTGATTACACCAAAAGTATTTGAAAGATATATAATACTTAGAGAGTAAATAAATTTATCAACCATGGTTGTTATTCGATTTGAGACATTTATGAACCATTATTTGACTCGTTGGTCTAAGTTGACATACATAAGATAGTTGTATGCATAATTATGTGAGCAAGTGGAGCTACTTCGTATTTGTCCTGTAAGCGTTTGGCTGCCAAATTGGCTCGTTTGCAGTGACAGGCAAGTTGCTTCACGGGCACGTGCATTTGGGTGAGTTACTTTCGATTTGTGCTCTGGTTGCTTGGCCGCCAAAGTGGCTCAGCCAGAGTGACAGCCGAAGTTTTCTTGCAATCGCACATGTTGTCAACAAGTGAAAAATATCATATTTATGCTTTGAGTGTTTGGCTGCCAAAGTGGCTCACTTAGAGTGATAGGTGAGATTTTCTAAATCTTGTTGAGGGTATGTTTGGAGGGTATGTGAAATTGGAAGATTTCACATGATGATACGGGCGCTTGGTTGCCAAAGCGATTCGCTCGTTGAGATCCGTGAAATCCGCTTGTATGAATGTTGCTCTAATTGAAAGTGTGCGTAATTTGTTTTGAAATATTTTGTAATACTCAACTCGACTATCGAGTTTGGTGGAAAAGGTTTAATAAGCATCTCGGGATTGGGAAGGTTTCACTTGATAATGCGGGTATTTGGTCGCCAAAGCGACTCGCATGTTGAGATCTGTGGAGTTTACTTACGTGATGTTGTAAAGTTTGTGACTTCTGCTTAGAGCTTGATGGTAACACGACCAAAGATTGAAAGCCTTGAGTAATCATGCTTTAATAAACTTGTGGGAGATGTTAAATTTATGCTGATATATTACATCAGTGGGAGCTCCTCAACTTAATCATCTAACTGTTTTGATTAGTGGGAGATATTGTTGACGCTCGTTAGAGCATTATCCAACATTAGATTTTCTTGACATTGTATTGAATGATGAGCCTTCTTACGTACACCACTCTCGTTAATTGAATTATCCTTTTAAAAGGTTGAGTAGTGTTGTTTTGAAACTACTGCAGTCGATGATAAATTTGAATAATTATTACTAATCACTATGATATCAGTGCGGTATCGACTGATTTCTAACCAATAGGAATGCCACTTGAAGTCCAGTTGGATTTTATAATTATTGTACGTAGTTCATTATTTTGATTTACTTGATTAGTGGGAGCATCACATTACTATCTTATTTGATAGACACGATTATTTGAATGTGGGCACATGCTTTGTACATGTGGATTATTGGATTTGATAACCATCATTGGCTATCCGGTTTATTATGTGCAGATTGTAGAAAGTCTCAAGATCTGGTGTCTATGTTGAGCATGACGGTTATGTCAAGTTTGTATGTCTCATATGACACAATTAAGATTGTCACGAGATGTATACTTTGAGACATACAGAGCAATAATGCTCGGTTCATTTCATCCGGCTTATTTGAAGCGTAAAGTTTTACAGATGTTTACTCTGGTTTCACCGCGGTATACAGGTTACAGAGGGTATTCTCTGACCTTGGTGAAATGTAAAGGTGACATATATGTTTGATTTCATTCGGCTTCTTGGAAGCCTAAAGGTTATGGATGGCTACTCCGATTTCACTAAGTATTCAGGCTACAGAGAATGTTTTCTCTAACTTTGTGAAACATTGAGGTTTCGGAGGGAGATGATTTCATCTGGCTTCTTTGAATCATTAAGGTCACAGATGAGTACTCTGATTTCTCTAAAGTAGAAAGGTTACGGATTGAGCACTCCGACTTCAGAGAAATAAAAAGGTTACAAAGTTATTTGGTTATTAAAGAAAATCTTAAAACTTGGTGCTTGGTCTTGAGTATGACGGTTTTGTCAATATAGTTTGTCTCCTATAAAGCACCATGCAGTTTACGCGCATTAAGGTTTATGAGACATATTACAGAGCGGTTGTGTTCTATTGTCTTTCTGGCTCATTATGTGCATAAGGTTACAGAAATATGGGGATAAAAAATAACATCATTCAGATCACATTCAGGGATGTTATTTTCGGCTATACCACCACATTGACCTATTGACGTTAGTGTTGCTGGCGCTTGTGATCATGGTTGTTCAACACCGTTAAAAGGTGTGAAACGACTATGGTTCAGTGTTAGTAATGTTGATGGTCGGCGTCGTTATTGAGATATTATCTCGTATATTGTGTTTTTGCTATGGCCATATTGTATAGAGCCTGAGAGACATTTTTCAAAACTAAAATGCATAGAGCCTGAGCACGTGTGTTGACGTAAGCCCATGATGGAAGGGCCCGTCACACCTTATTTTAACAGGTGTTAGGTCCCCTTTCCCATTTGTCCTAACCCTAGTTGACAGTGGTGCTCCGTCGGCTATCCGCAAGTTAGGGAGTGGAAGATCTAGAACACCGAATTCGTTTTGCTTTTAACATATCTGATTAGACAACGCTTCAATAATTAAGATCACGATGAAGACGGAGTTTAAAGTCCTAATAATCTAATTTTATGGAGCTATGCCAATATTAGATATGTTCCCGTACTTTTTCGTATTCTAAATACGAATACGGTGTTATTGAATTGGATTAAATTTTCTTAGTGTCATTCCCAACTCCCCTGTTTTTACCCTTGGTTGCGGGAAACCTGCGGCAGAAGTGGGACTGAAACAGAGCAGAAACAGGGGGTGGGTTTTTTTTTTTTATTGGTCAAGGGGGAAGGTGGGACAAGAAACAGGGGAAGGAAGAGCGAGGCTGCTGTATGAGATTTGCCCACTTTTGGAGAGGACCAAGATCAAGAAATCACAACCGTCAAAACTTTTTTTGTTTGAAGAAAGAATCACCTCCCTCCCTCAGCCCCCACAAAAAAAGAATTGTCTTTTCTTATATAAATGCAGGAGCGGTACTCAGATCACAATCATCGACGCATCATTAGTAGTAGTAGTACCTGGGAACAGAGGGAGGGAGGAAGGGGGATTTGGAACTACCAGTTCTTGCTTCGTTCGGGCATGTCATGCATGGTTTTGTGAAGCAGAGTGACTAGGCGACAATGAGGGATGGGAGCTTGAAGAAAAGCAAGGTATTTCGTTCCTTCCTTCATTCTTCCTTCTCGAAACATCGCCTGGGCAAAGAAAAGATTGGATCTTGATTCTTGTTTCCTTCTGGGGATGAAGCTTTACTGGCCGAAGTCATTGGTGAAGAAATGGCTGACTATTAAGAGCAAAGCAGAGGACTTTCAGGCAGATGACTGTAGATCCCCCAAGTTGGCCACATGTGAAGACATAAGCATTAATGAGCGATGGCGGAGCTTGTCCCCATCCCCATCAATGGATGCGTACAATCATCCAAGAATCCCCCAAACAATAGAGCAAAATAGGACAATAACCAATAGGGGTTTGATGGTAACATGGAAACCAATTGCCCAATGGTTTATTGACACATTTTGGCACATAAATCCAAGGATTTGGGGCTGCCATCTAGAATCCAACGGAGAGCTTCTGTTGGATCGTTTATGTACACTAAGAGGGGGGTGAATTAGTGTTTATCACTTTTTCGCCCTTTCTCGGTGTAAGCGGAAGCGTACTGTATCACAGCAGAGCGTTTCTCAGAATGAGAAATACCTTACTGTAACTGTTACGATTTTGTCGAGTAGGTTTTCGTACGAGTGTTGCGCGATCGTAATGGACACAGTGATTTATAGTGGTTCGGCCTTAATTGACCTACGTCCACTTTCCACCAACAAGGTGATTCCACTATATAAAATAATGGGTGCAAAAAGCCCTTGCACTAGGCGTATGTTCCTCTCACAAAGTGAGATTTAGAATCCCGTACAATAGATGATCACTCCTGGCAACGGTCAGCTCCTCACACAGTGGACGTCTTCTCGTTTCCAGCAGAATGATGCTTATCCTCAGCAGTTGGTAGCTCAATGGATTCCACACAGCTCGTTGTCGCTTAATATAAACCTGACTTATCAAAGAACACAGACAACGTTATGTTAGAGTATAAATCCTCACAGATAATTCCTTACGGTGAAGAATGTATTCTCAGAGAGCAGCTCGTTTCTGCTTCACAGCGAAGGATTGCTTCAGCACTTTATCGTTCAGCAGAGGATTTCCAAACAGATCTTGTCTCTCCTTAAGATAAGCCTGCACTTGCTTAAGAGACAACCACAAAGTTGAACCACAAAGATCACGAAGATAGGAACCACAAAGATCACAAAGAAAACCACAAAGCCACTTAGAAGGTATCCGTCCTACACTCAGTTCGGACGTGCACGGTTACCACAGCCGTGACTCACTGCACTGCACACCCAGTGCCTAGGGTGGAATTTTCCGATCCGTTGGCTTCCACGCAACCTGCTTTACTAACCCTCTGTATCAGGCGTTCAAGACTTCTGCACAGCACCCCTGTGCTCGGGAGGAACTCTTTTCACTCCGGCGGCGTTCCCACCTCCTGCTCTACCCTGCAGGCACGAGACTTCTGGCGCGCACTCGCAAGTGCGTGTCTAACTGCTCAAACTCCGTAGGCTCGAGACTTCCCTGCGAAAAGACACGACAAGAACGGCTTCTTGCCGATGGGTCAGCAACCGGTTAATGAATTCAGAGAAGGTATTCACTTAGCTTCCCTCAGACGATTCGCCGGTTGCTCGTTGAACACACCGAGGACACCTAGTCCCTCTCAGACGATTCAAGGGATCTGACCTCAGCCCCTTGACACTCTCACACGCAGCTTGCAAGAGAAAGAACCAGGAGACACTTAGCACCTTCCGCTCTCCGTCGACGCACAAAGCTCACACAGACCACACAGACCACACAGACTACACAGATGCACCAAGGCAGGAGAAAATGTCGTCCTTAATCTGATTATAACGGAGAAAGAAGCATAAGGGACGTCCAGGCAATCTTCGAGATTTGTTGCCAAAACTGGCAGCGAGGACACAGCAACGGTCTGCTCAACGTTTGCTGTGCCATAAAAGGAAAGACACCAACGGTAACTTCCTTTACTTATCTCAATCAAATAGATTGTTTCCAATCTCCAACATCATATCTAATCAATATATTTAATTAAATATATTTAATTTGATATTTTCTCCCATTACAGCGAGACGTTGCTGCAGAAGATCAGATAAATATTTTGTTTCCAAAAATAACAATTGGAAAGATAATCTCAATATATTTTGTTGCCTAATAGTTTATAATAGGTCATTAGGCTACGTTAAACGAACCTAGACACTCAGAATAATTATCTGAGATAGATTAAAATAAATCTTGGAATAAATCATGATTATTAAAAATATGTTTCCATATTTTCAACTTCTATGCGTATCACAGTAACAGTGTACTGGAACGCAATAATATATAACTGCTACTAGCTGTGGTTCAGCAACATATTGCTCAAGCTCGTCACTAAGGCTGAACACATAACTTGTGAAACATTATTACTGACTACCAGTAACATGTCGCTTACCACTAGTAACATGTCGCTTAAGTTCATCATCAAAACCAGGTCAACAGCTTCCAATCTTCATGCCCAAAAAGGCTTCTTTCAAAAAAATAATAAGAGGAAGGGGGGGAAGAGGAGGAGGAGGCAGACAACAACTCCTCCATAACAAACACACAAAAAAAACACACACATACACACACAAGCACGAGACCTCCTCCCTCCAAGCCCGAATCCTCTCCCTTTCTTCCCGGCGATCTTCTCCACCAAGGTAAGCTCACGGAGTAATGGAGACCCCCTCCCGGCCAGCCTAACCGCGGAGAACAGGCCATGGTTGTACAAGTTGACGGCCGCGGCAAGAAGAAACGGAGGCAGCCACGAACGACTTCCGGCATCCTTTCCTCACCGCCTCCACGTGCGAGGCCCCCTCTCCCCGGCACCTAGGACATGTCTTGCCTCGTCCACAGACAAGGGAGACTCGGCTACCCCCTCCCGCAGCCTCATGGCTTCGTGGGAGTGCTCCCTTTGCTTTGACAACTCCTCGTTTGCGCAGGTGCAAGGTTGGGACAGCCGGGAGCCAACTTTCAGAGACTTTTCAGAGTCGCACCAGCAGCCCGAGACTCTTGCATTTCCTTCCTTTCTTACGTCGCAACATGTTGGGACGTGTTGCAGCACCCAACCGAGCTGAAACAACTCGATAAGTCCAACCATGCCTCGGATCTGCCGGTGCAACCTTCGGTTTTTGCTGCATATATTTCTGTGTGCTTATTGGAATCGTGTGAAACTACTTGCATTTGATTTCTAACTTAAATACGGACTTAAGGACACCAACCAAGCTCAATTTGAGTTCATATCCTAGGAGTTTCGAATAAAACACTAAACTGGTCACATACAGCCGAGTTTCGCATATTTGGACATGCTCATTTGCATTTTTACCGTACGTCGAACTTCAAATATACTCTAAACAAGTCATACTAGCTGCATACAGAGTTTCATGCATAAAAGTTTAGTGGTTTTAAAGTGACATGGCACTTACTCACGAGTAGAGTGATTTCGAAGAATCTGAACGTCCGTAGGTTCGGATCTGCAGGTCGACAGTTCATTCTTTCACTCATAACTTTCTGTCTGGAACTTGTATTGACGTAAAACTTACACCATTAGATTCCTGACTCAAAGAGCTTTGTTTTGAGTATTAGTAGCCTCATTTTCATGAACTGAGCTAAAAGATATAGACGTTTTTCTGAGAGGCAGCAAAACTATCGAATGTTCGGACCTGCATGTTGGTCCCTCACTCTTTTACTCATAACTTTCTGTTTGAAACTCGTATTAACCTAAAACATACGCCATTAGATTCCTGACTCAAAGGTTCTTTCTAGTATAAATAAGCTCATTTTCATGGTTGGAGCTGAAAGTTACACATGTTTTTCTGAAAGGAAGTAAAACTGCCGCGGTTGAAAATCGTTCAATTACGCGCATTGTTTACCGTCATTTATTGAACTTGCTTTTCGCCGTTGTTTGGGATCTCAGCTTCAAGTATGTGTACATCACTATTTACTTCCCATTTTTTCTATCCCGACGTTTTCGCATGTGAAAATACGGACCCACCAATCTGGGTAACGTCCGGGACGTATTCGAAGTCAACGGGCTCAAACGCCTCACGTAAGTCGCTCTTTCGAATTTCATTGCTTCATGAAGTTTTGATGCTTTCTTGCGTAGAACATGTCTAAGCACGTCTTATCCTTTTTTATGCATAAATCACATGAGGAATGCGTATACAAGCAAAACTTCGATGACTGACGAGGAACGGGCGGATCGTACGCTCCTATCTCCAGCTTCAAGATGACGCATGGAGGACCATAATGGAAACGCTTCAGACGGCCCCAACCGACAAACCGGAGGTACAAAGGGGAGGTGCGGGCCTCCCCGAGTTACTAATTTCCACGTGTAACGGGCTGCGGGCCCAAGTGTATAGGCCCGCAATCACCACACCTCCTCGCTCCCTTTGATCTAAGTTATTGTTTGTGAGTGTTGTGGTACATGCTGTTAGGCTTTTAGGATTTTTTTGTCGCATGTGATTGTTAAACAAATGCACATGAGTTCGGGTCCAACGCCTGAATCGGGTTCAACGCCCGTAAAATAGTGACATGAGTCCGGAGTCATGCCCGGATCGGGTCCAACGCCCGTTAAACAAAAGCCAAACTCTTTTGGAGCAAACGCCACCTCTTCGCATGCTTAGAGTGTAAGGACTAGTAAGTAAGAATCCCCGAACCAGCTGTTTTTCTGACTTAACAGTTTTAAAATAAAAAGTCGGTGGCGACTCCGTAATAGTTTACCTAGGTTAAACAACAACGTTTTTACAAAACAAAGCCATTTTGGATGGGTGACGGCGACACGAGCCGCTCCCTGGATCTTCCCTGTTACACTAAGAGGGGGGTGAATTAGTGTTAATCTCCAAATTCGGATTTTAACGCTTTTTCGTTTTACCCCGCAGCGGAAGGAAATTTCTGTAACACAGAACCTTAGATAGGTTTCTGTACAACAGAACGTTTGATTGTGTTCGCAAAATGTTTGATTGGACACAAAGCTTTTTATAGTGGTTCGGCAAATTGCCTACTCCACTCTTCACCCAAAATACTGGATGGTTTCCACTCAAATGTATCTCTGTACAAATTACACAAATGATTGCAACTGAAATCAGATCCAAAAGTTCTGTTCAATAGAGGCTTGAGTGGCAGAACACAAACCAGAAGGTTCTGTGCCGTAGAGGCTCGTTATGTAGCACAAACCCGAAGGTTCTGTACTATAGTAACTTAGGCTCAATACAGACCAGAGGGTTCTGTATCGTAGAGAGTAAGGCACAACACAGATCAGAAGGTTCTGTGTCGAAGAAGGTAAGGCACAACACAGACCAAAGGGTTCTGTGTCGAAGAGACTTAGGCACAACACAGACCAAAGGGTTCTGTGTCGAAGAGACTTAGGCACAACACAGACCAAAGGGTTCTGTGTCGAAGAGACTTAGGCACAACACAGACCAAAGGGTTCTGTGTCGAAGAAGGTAAGGCACAATACTGAACAGAAGGTTCTGTGTCAGACGTGTTAACCTTCGATAGCACAGATCAAGAGATTCTGTACTGTAAGCGTCAACCTTCTATAGAACAGATCCAAGGATTCTGTATCACAGAAGGTATAGCACAGACCGTAAGGTTCTGTACCAATAATGTGTCAATCTTTAACAAACCAAAATGGTTCGTATTAGAAATGACTTGAGTTGTGTACAGACCGTAAGGTTCTGCACTAGAGTAGATTCAGACCTTAAGGTTCTGCTCTACAGGAGGTTGTACAGATCCGAAGATTCTGCACTACAGGAGGTTGTACAGATCCGAAGATTCTGCACTACAGGAGGTTGCACGCGTTAACGTGACTAACAAAGGTAACCAAATGCGCAATCCCTCAAGGATAACGACTTCGTGGTGTACCCCACGCGAGCACGTAGCGAACCCTATGCAAGCGAACAGCGACCTCTGTTCAAGGATGGATTTTCCCTCCGGCGGCTCCACACGACCTGCACGATCTCCTCGAGATAACGACTATGTGGCGTACCCCACACAAGCACGTAGCATACCCTACGCAAGCACGCAGCAGACCCTGCGCAAGCACGCGGCAAACCCCACGCAAGCAGACGGCAGCCTCCGTCCTAGGTTCCTGCACACAGAGCTCTACGCAACAGAAGCTGGTTAGTCCCTCACCTTCTGTGCTCCCGAGGTTCAGCCCTTCTCTCCGACCCGCTGCACGTTGCCCACGTACACACGCTTCCAACAACGTCTCCTGCAGCTTCCAGCCGAGTCCCTCGAGCCCCCGAATCACTCTCCCAGAAGGCTTCACCAACGATGTAGCCATCCGTCGCTAGTGCTCCTCGTGAGACTAACTCAAACGAATGAAAGATTGAAAGCTCAAGCACACGCTCTCTCTGGACAGAATGGGAGAAGAGAAAATGAATTGTTCTGGTTGTTGTTACAATGGGAGAGGGCGTGGCTATTTATACACAAAATTCTAAGAAGAAAATGCAAGAAGGAAAAAGATAAAAACGTAATCTGCAAAATAAGAAATTAAAGGTTAATTGACAAAATAATTAATTTGAATAATATCATACACGTGCAAGCATTTCAGATAGAAAATAAATCAGGGTAAGATTATGATATATTTTCCATGAATAGTGCACCACAGAAGGTATCGCAGAAGTTTCTGCTTGATAACCTTCTACAGATGGAAACAATCGTTGATTTGTTTCCAAATGACTTGAAGTCAATTCCATCCTGATAAAAACACACGTGAAAGTGTATCTGGACAGGTGGTGGTGATAAGTATCCAAACAACGGTCATATAGAGGTCGTAAGAGCTTACAGAAGTCTGTAGACCAATTAGTATAACATTTCCATAAATAGAGATCTTATTTCCTTCTATAAGAAATATTATCTCCAATATGATTATTTGGAAATCAAATCAGGGTAATCTGATTAGACGAATATTTTAATCAGATTCGTAATTAAATAATTGATAACTAATCATTTAATTACAAGAATAATTCTTACATAAAGCCCTTAACATAAGAAGCTTATGTAGAATAGAATGTTCGACCTTCTGTAGTACAGATGGTTCGGTTCATCATCAAAACCGTCCCAACACTCCCCGAAAATCCCAAGCGAGGTCTCACGCAGCCCTTCGCCCGTCGCCTCCAAGGACTAGAGACGGTCGGCGAAGCGTCCCGCAGATCCGCTCGGGAAACAAGGGAGGATTCAACCCGGTGCCCTTCCGCAGTGTCCGACGCTCGAGTCGCGACGCCGACCGGATTGGGCCTCGAGGAGCGGGCCCGGATCCTCTTGTCGCCGGAACCGCAGCGCGCGTGCTAGGCCGGAGGGCGCGCGTACAATGACATCGCTTGGGGAGGTTAGCAGAGTCTTATCAGTCGGACAGTCTCTGACTCACTCGGATTTGTGCTCGGCGCATGTTGCTGGATTTTGATTATTATTCAACCCGGTTTGATCGTCGATCCCAAGCCTCCTGTAAAACGAATTGGGTTTTTTTATTGTCCCTCTCCCCTAAATGGGCACATCTTTGAGGCCCCTCCCTCTCAAGCCCGCAGCTTTATTTTAATCACTTTTTTCTTCTCCTGTCTCACCTTTTCTTGTGGTTGCAGGAAGTAGTGACGAAGGAGGATCAGTGAACAGGTCTCATCATCTCACTATTATCCACCCCCACACTCCCCTGTTTGTTTGCCCCCCGCCTAATCATTATCTCATCTGTCAGCTCTATCTCGAAGTCGGTTGGTTGAGACATCTTTTCTGGTCCTTTTGTGAATGGGCTTTTGCTGATGTGTTAGGGAGAACGAATAAGCGAAGCTTCAACCGGGTGCGGCGGGGCAAGATCGACCTCGAGCCGTCCCAGGTTACGGATGTGCATAACTATAGGTTGGGTGGTGGATGGTTTTCCGTGTTGGTTGTGGTTGAATTCGTGGGGTGATTTTGTTAATGTGAAGATTCGGCCTCTCTGTGGAGTCAGGATATACGTGGCTACTTGGAACGTGGCTGGGAAATCGCCTCCGAGCCACCTGAATCTCGAAGACTGGCTTCATTCATCACCACCTGCTGACACATGTGCTGGGGTAATTCTGAATGACGCCCGCGTTCTTAGTCAAGAGTTACTGGAATGATTTCTCAGGAAATAGTATGATCGCGATGCTTGGGATTCTGCATTCAGGTTCCAAGAGATAGTCCCCTTAAACGCTGGGAATGTTTTGGGCATTGAGGATAATGAACCAGCGAAGAAGTGGCAGTCTTTTGTGAGGAAGACCCTTAATAGCCTGCCTGGTACAGCGGGGTTTTCCGTACGCCGTCTCCCATCCCGAACCCGGTTGTGGAGCTGGATGTTGGTTTCGAGGGGACGTCGGCAAGGAAGAATGACCCGTCGCCTTTCCTACATCGCCGGTCCTTGCAAGCCACAAGCTACAGCATGAGGGTTGACCGCGGGAATTCTCCGTTGTTACCACATATCGACAGACAATATAGTGTCTGCGATAGGGTCTTGTTTGGGAACATGCTGACGGATTACGATTACGGTTGCAATGAAAATTACAATTGCAATTACCAAAGGAACAACTGGTATAATTCCCCAGAAGTCGATGACAATGGCAGGCACGTTGAGCTTCTTGGCTACTCTTACAATAACAACTACAATGCACCGACATCTGATGGTAGGTGTGATTCGATGGACAGAGAGCGCCAATCGGGTCGGTCGGGGTCCTGTTTGGTTGCCAGCAAGCAGATGGTGGGAATATTCCTTATGGTTTGGGTCAGGAGCGATATAAGAGACAGCTTTCGCAATTTGAAGTGTCATGCGTAGGGAGAGGATTAATGGGCTATCTCGGAAACAAGGTAACAGAATTTGCTCGGCTTTTCAAATCGTGAAGAGAGAGAAACCCGATCAGGGGACGACCCTGGAGGGGCGACGGGAAGGCGCTCCCAAATGTCTGAGGGTGCCAGGAAGGGGCTCCCAACACTTGGCGAAATTCTCCAAGTGTTCAAAACCCGCCCCTGCATGAAGGCGGATTTCAACGCGCCCTCATGCTTTGCCCGGATGCTGCATAGGGGCGTGTTAAACCCGCCCCCTTCCTATTGTAGACCGAAGGCGCGTTTTCAAAACGCGTCTTCTTTGTAAATTAAGGAGCGCGTTTTCAAAATGCGTTCCATCGACGGTAAAACAGTATTTTACGAAACTATAACCATATTTCACAAATTTTTTTTAAAACTAACCGTATTTTCGTATAAAACTAGTCGGTTATGTACAAAAAAAATCTTTTGTTTACCAAAGAACAAGAAGTCGTGGGCGGGACGTTACCCCTTCAAATTGTCCATTAAATTTTATTTTGTTTTTTAGACCACCTCCCATCTCTCTGTGCTGGTTTCGAGGGATTTTCACGAGATTCACGTTGGGGCTAGATCGATTGCTTAAATGTGGGTAAGAGGAGATAGCTTCATACAGCCCATTAGTAATCTTCTAAAAAAAAATATCAGATCACCAACTCCTTTCTTAGATGGCTTCAGATGGGTCGTCGTCGTCAGCTATTCCTTTGCCAAAGTACCTTCAAGAACCCACTCTCACCCAGGAGTGCAAGGACCTCCTCCCAACCTTGCCGTGCGAGAAGGGCTGGGTCACGTCCCCAGTCTTCCTCTACCGCGGCTTCTGGTTCCAAGATCACCAGTTGAATGGAGTCCTCTCTTGCCGGAACAACTTCCGTGCCTGCGACGACGATGTCATCCTAGCAACCATGCCAAAATCAGGCACCACCTGGCTTAAGGCTATCCTATTCATGCTGTCCCACCATGCCATCCATTCCACGGGAGAAGTCTCCTCAAAAAATCCTAGCCCGTTGCTCACGATGAATCCCCACGACCTGGTGCCCTACTTGGAGTTGGACTTGTATTGCGACAATGAGAGTCCAGATTTGTCGTCATTTCCTTCTCCGAGGATTTTCGCCACTCACATCCCTTACAGTCTCCTCCCTGAGAGTATCAAGGACTCTAAGTGCAAGATCGTTTACCTTTGTCGCAATGTTAAGGACACTTTCGTCTCGTGGTGGCACTTCACTAACGTGTTGAAGCCGAAAGAGAGAGGTGAGAATGCTCTGGATGAGCGATTCGACATGTTCTGTAGGGGCATAAATAACTCCGGGCCTTATTGGGACCACCTGTTGGGGTACTGGAAGGCCAGCATGGACATGCCGGAGAGAGTTTTGTTCCTCAAGTTTGAGGACGTGAAGGAAAGACCCGTTGAGTACACAAAGCGGCTGGCTGAGTTTATTGGTTTTCCTATCGAAGATGATGAAGTGACTATCGAGATAACAAGGATGTGCAGCTTCGAGAGCCTGAGTAAGTTAGAGATCAATATGAATGGAAAAGTACGTTACGGGATGGAGAACAAGGCTTTCTTCAGGAAGGGCGAGGTTGGGGACTGGAGGAATTTGTTAACCCCCGAGATGGCTGAACGACTTGATTGCATCACCAAGGAGATGTTAAGCGGATCAGGTTTTACGCTCTAAAACTCTCAGTCCCGAGGCGGGATGTTCTTCCAAATAAAATAAATTGGGAAACTCAAGCATGAGTCAGTGATTTGTTGGCTCAAATGTTGATTTTGTGACGATGGTCCATCCATGCATTCCTGGTGTATCTATTTGCTCAAATTCCAAATAGTTAATGGGTTGTGATGTTGTGTTCTGTTTAAAATTTTTTGCGTGTTTACATGTAAAAATTATACCGACCCATAGGTTTAATTCAAGCGTTGGACTCGGACTCACGTGAAATGATCACAAACGCAATCACAAAGAAGTAAAAACAGGCGGGAAGAAACGGTGACTGTGTATATAAACTTGTGTTCACGGCCCTTTGCTGGTAAATAAAAGAAATATGGGGAAGCTCGCGCCTTACTTAGGCCCACCGAAATGGCTATGCATGGATAAAGGCACCGGGCCACTTTTGTAAATCTAAATCTTCCGTGGTTTGAAGCATCCTGTGCCATTCATTATTGATGTGTGGATTAGGAAAATGTTGATGGGCTTCGTATACCTACAAACCTAAAAAAGAAAGCAAGTAAGAGCGTTCAAGATTCATATGTACAATAACAAAGAAATATGTCCAACAATAATAATACATTCCCGAAAAATCACGAAATTTTATAGACATGTCTTTAACATATAAAAAATGAATGTTCTGAAAATTGAGCCTAAATGGAGAAGCCCAAAAGAGTATATATTTCGAAGAAGTTGTGTCGGGCTCAAAGCGTGGTCTGATTGGATTCCTTTAAAGAAAAATTTGCAACTTTGAAACCATAAGTTCAAAAAATAGTAAAACCAAAGCACAATGAAGCTTAATTCAATGACAAAGACGTGTATAAAATGTTGTCACAAATGAGTAGGTAGAAATAAAATGACGACCTATTTACTTAGCCTAAAAGAATCAAAACGTCTATTGAAATATGTTGACCTGGTTTTTATGATGAACTTAAGCGACATGGTACTGGTGGTAAGCGACACGTTACTGGTGGTCAGTATTAATGTTTCACAAGTTATGTGTTCATTCTTAGTGATGAGCTTGAGCAATGCGATGCTGAACCACAGCTAGTAACCGCTATATATTACTGCGTTCCAGTACACTGTTACTGTGATATTACGCATAGAAGTTGAAAATATGGAAACATATTTTTAATAATCACGATTTATTCTAAGATTTATTTTAATCTATCTCAGATAATTATTCTGAGTGTCTAAGTTCATTTATCGTAGCCTAATGATTTTATCATAAGCACTTAGGCAACAAATAAAGTGAGATTACCTTTCCAATTGTTATTTTTGGAAACAAAATATTTCTCTGATCTTCTGCAGCAACGTCTCGCTGTAATGGGAGAAAATATCAAATTAAAGATATTTAATTATCATAATCGATTAGATATGATGTTGGAGATTGGAAATAATTTATTTGATTGAGATGAGTAAAGGAAGTTACCGTTGGTGTCTTTCCTTCTATGGCACAACAAACGTTGAGCAGACTGTTGCTGAATCCTGGCTGCCAGTTTTGGCAACAAATCTCGAAGATTGCCTGGTCGTCCCTTTTGCTTTCTTCTCCGTTATAATCAGACCAAGGACGACATTTTCTCTCTGCCTTTGTGCGTCTGAGTGGTCTAAGTGGTCTAAGTGAGCTTTGTGCGTCGACGGAGAGCGGAAGGTGCTAAGTGTCTCCTGGTTCTTTCTCTTGCAAACTGCGTGTGAGAGTGTCAAGGGGCTGAGGTCAGATCCTTTGATCGTCTGAGAGGGACTAGGTGTCCTCGGTGCATTCAACGAGCAGCCGGCGAATCGTCTGAGGGAAGCTAAGTGAATACCTGCTCTGAATTCAGTAACCGGTTGCTGACCCATCGGCAAGAAGCCGTTCTTGTCGTGTCTTTTCGCAGGGAAGTCTCGAGCCTACGGAGTTTGAGCAGTTAGACACGCACTAGCGGGTGCGCGCCAGAAGTCTCGTGCCTGCAGGGTAGAGCAGGAGTTGGGAACGCCGCCGGAGTGGAAAGAGTTCCTCCCGAGCACAGGGGTGCTGTGCAGAAGTCTTGAACGCCTGATACAGAGGGTTAGTAAAGCAGGTTGCGTGGAAGCCAACGGATCGGAAAATTCCACCCTAGGCACTGGGTGTGCAGTGCAGTGAGTCACGGCTGTGGTAACCGTGCACGTCCGAACTGAGTGTAGGACGGATACCTTCTAAGTGGCTTTGTGGTTTTCTTTGTGATCTTTGTGGTTTCTGTCTTTGTGGTTTTTGTGGTTCAACTTTGTGGTTGTCTCTTAAGCAAGTGCAGGCTTATCTTAAGGAGAGACAAGATCTGTGTGGAAATCCTCTTCTGAGCAAACAAGTGCTGAAGCAATCCTTCGCTGTGAAACAGAAACGAGCTGCTCTCTGAGAAGCTATTCTTCACTGTAAGGAATTATCTGTGAGGATTTATACTCTAACATAACGTTGTCTGTGTTCTTTGATAAGTCAGGATTATATTAAGCGACAACGAGCTGTGTGGAATCCATTGAGCTACCAACTGCTGAGGATAAGCATCATTCTGCTGGAAACGAGAAGACGTCCACTGTGTGAGGAGCTGACCGTTGCCAGGAGTGATCATCTATTGTACGGGATTCTAAATCTCACTTTGTGAGAGGAACATACGCCTAGTGCAAGGGCTCTTTGCACCCATTATTTTATATAGTGGAATCACCTTGTTGGTGGAAAGTGGACGTAGGTCAATTAAGGCCGAACCACTATAAATCACCGTGTCCATTACGATCGCGCAACACTAGTACGAAAACCTACTCGACAAAATCGTAACAGTTACAGTAAAGTATTTCTCATTCTGAGAAACGCTCTGCTGTGATACAGTACGCTTTCGCTTACACCAAGAAAGGGCGAAAAAGTGAAAAACACTAATTCACCCCCCTCTTAGTGTTCCTGAACGATCCAACAATTGGTATCAGAGGGGGTTTGCTGGAAAGCTTTCTGTGTGATTGCTAGTACAGAACTCTGTTGCTAAACCGAAACAGCTTATTGCTGAATCAAAACAGCTTGTTGCTGAAAGTCTTACATTAAGCACAGTAAGGTGCTGCTGAGTACTGAACAGAATGTCAATGCTCTTGACTGATGGTCATTCGACCGAACGTCCACAGCTCTTTGCAGGACAACACTTCTCATATTGAAAAATGAGAATGGAGTTGTTCATAGGAGCAAAAGAAGCCGATTGCTGGCAGATTATAATGGAAGGAGATCTTGTAATTCCTCCATCTAATCCCAGCGACTCTCGGCATGAATTTGAAAGGAAGAGAATCATCTCGCTGAACAGTAAAGCAAGGCACTACTTAGTGTGCGCTCTTGCTGGAAATGAGTTCAATCACGTCTCTACTTATAAGACGGCGAAAGAAATGTGGGATAGACTTGCTTTGATCTATGATGGAATAGAACAAGTCAAGGAATCCAAAGTGAATGCATTAATAACTCAATACGAAGCATTCAAGATGAAAAAGGATGAGTCAATTAATAAAATGTTTGATAGACTCACCGAAATCACTAATGCCATGGAATCTCTTGGCAAAACAATTTCTAATTCTGAGTTGGTCAGAAAGATACTTCGCTCTTTGCCTAAAACTTGGGAAGCCAAGAAAACGGCAATCGAAGAAGCAAAGGACTTAACGAGCTTAAGTCTTCAACAGCTACTTGGTTCTCTTGTCGCTTATGAGAATGAGAACAAGTTTGCTGAAGAAAAGAAATCCAATGCTGTTGCATTTAAAGGAAGTATTGAAATGTCCGATGAATCTGAGGATGAATCTTCATCTGATTCTGAGGATGAAGTCTCCTTGATGGCAAGGAAATTCAAAAGGTATCTTCGCAAAAATCGCTTTAAGGGAAAGCGAGATATTAAAAAGAAGAATACTAAACCACACCAAAGTAAAGGTGGTGTATGCTATGAGTGCAACAAACCTGGTCATATGCGACCAGATTGCCCACTTTTGAATGAGAAGGGCAAATCTTCAAAATACAAGAAAAATGCCATGATGGCATCTTGGAGTGATAGTGATGAGGAATCAGATCAGGATGACGAAACAACAAACATCTGCTATATGGCGCAAACTGATGCTGAAACTGAGAAGGTAAATGCTTTCTCACTTTCTGATCTATCTGCTGAAGATATTGAGAACCTTTTCTCAGAACTCTATGATAAAATTGAGTCTTTATCCGCAAACAATAAAGCCCTTAAGAAGGAGAATAAATTCTTGAGTGCTGAGAACGCTTCTCTTAAGGAAGATTTATCAGCAAAGGCTAAGAAAGCGGAAAAGCAACTTTCTCGATCCAAATCAAAGATTGAGGAGCTGCAGCAGCAACTTGATGCTGTAAACAACAAAACTGATTTATGTATGCATAAGATGCATGATTTTGGAAATGAGAAACATTCACGACATGGGAAATATGTTCCCCCTCATGTTAGAAATGGTGAGTCTCATTTTATTATTCAAGGTTACCTAGGCTTTGTTACTATTGTAGAAAGTCGGATCATTTCATTAAAAATTGCCATGTGCGGCGAAATGACATGCTAGGCATTACTTCTAAAGTTGATGGTTCTATTGTTAAATGGAAGCAACGACTTACTTAATTTCTTTTTCTATTTCAGGGATGCTTCAAGTCCATCGCTAAGGACCATGTATGATACTTAGATAGTGGCTGTTCGAGGCATATGTCAGGAGATGTCTCATTATTCTCCACACTAGTTTTCCAGGATGGTGGTGCTGTCACTTTTGGTGATAATGAAAAAGGGATGGTTAAAGGAACAGGAACCATTTGTTGTTCTAACTCCCTAACCATTGAAGGAGTTCTTTATGTTAAAGGCCTCCAACACAATTTGATTAGTATCAGCCAATTGTGCGATAAAGGTTACAATGTTTCTTTCAATGAGAGAACATGTAACGTTTCACTGGATGGTGTCACTTGCTTCGTTGGTGAACGCAAGAAAAACATCTATATCCTGTCCTTTAAGAACATCTCCGCTGGAGAAAATTGTCTCTTGTCCGTTAAGGACGAAGCTACTCTGTGGCATAGAAAGTTCGGACATGCTAACTACGACTTGCTGTCCAAACTTGTCAAAAAGGACATCATTAAGGGATTGCCTAAAATCAAGTTTGACAATGATCAGGTTTGCAAAGCTTGTTCTATTGGCAAACAAACAAAGGTATCCTTTAAAAGTAAAAATATGATTTCAAGCAAAGCTCCGCTTGAATTACTTCATATGGACTTATTTGGTCCAACAAGAACTCAAAGTCTTGGAGGTAAACGTTATGGATTAGTTGTGGTAGATGACTTTTCCAGATTCACTTGGGTTAAATTCTTAGCTCACAAGAGTGATGCGTTTGCAACCTTTGAAACGTTAGTCAAACAACTTCAAAATGAGAAAGGTGTTTTTCTAAGAAGCATAAGAACGGATCATGGTACCGAATTTGAGAACCATGACTTTGCTTCTTTTTGTGAAGAATATGGTATTAATCATAATTTCTATGCTCCATACACTCCACAGCAAAATGGAGTTGTAGAGCGAAAGAATCGAACCTTACAAGACATGGCGAGAACCATGTTGCTGGAAAGTGAGGTTGCTAAGAATCTTTGGGCTGAAGCTGTAAGCACAGCATGCTACATCTCAAATCGTATTCATTTGAGACACTCATTAGGTAAAACTCCTTATGAGTTATATAAAGGCAGAAAGCCTAATATCTCATACTTTCATCCATTTGGAAGTAAGTGCTATATCTTGAGACCCATCAAAGATGGTGTTGGAAAGTTTGATGCTCGATCTGATGAGAGCATATTCTTAGGATACTCCCTAACGAGCAAAGCATATAGAGTTTTTAATAAAAGAACTATAACTGTTGAAGAGTCTATCAATGTTAAAATTGATGATTCTCCGACACAGGAGGAAGTTGCTGTGGAAGCAGCAGCACAATCCTCAACAACAGCATCAAATGAAACCTCCCAGCAAATGATTGCTGACAATAATCCGAACGGAAACACTGTAGCAGATGTACAGCAAGTGCCTGTTGCACACACTGAAAATGCTTCTGGTGATTTCCAGGATATTCAAATTGAGAATCGTGTTCCTTCGTTATATAAGAAAAGACATCCTATTGATCAAGTAATAGGTTCTTTGCACACAGGAGTGCGAACCCGCAATACAGCAAGTTTGTACTATGAAAACTCTGCTTTTATCTCTCAAGATGAACCTCAAGGCATTGATGATGCTCTTGATGACCCTAATTGGATTCTTGCTATGCAAGAGGAATTGAACCAATTTGAGAGAAACGAAGTTTGGAGTTTAGTACCTAGACCCAATGATCGTTCCATTATTGGAACAAAATGGATTTATCGAAATAAACTTGATGAGTCTGGAAATGTTATAAGGAATAAAGCCAGACTTGTAGCTAAAGGTTACTCACAAGAAGAAGGCATCGATTATGATGAAACGTTCGCCCCAGTGGCACGTCTAGAAGCAATACGCTTACTTTTAGCGTATGCTTGCTATAATAACTTCAAGTTATTTCAAATGGATGTGAAAAGTGCTTTCCTAAATGGTGATCTAAAAGAGGAAGTCTATGTTGAACAACCTCCTGGATTCACCGATCTAAAGTATCGTAATCATGTTTATAAGCTCTCTAAAGCTTTGTATGGGCTTAAGCAAGCTCCGCGAGCATGGTACGAAAAGCTTAGTTCCTTTCTTATAGCAAAGGGATATAAGCATGGAAAGATCGATACAACCTTGTTTCTGAAGCAACATGATGCTGATCTTTTAGTCGCTCAAATATATGTGGACGACATCATATTTGGTTCAACTAATGAACAACTTTGCACCGAATTCTCTAACTTTATGAGAGAAGAATTTGAAATGAGTCTCATAGGAGAACTTACTTTCTTCCTTGGACTTCAAATTAAACAAACAGCAGATGGAATTTTTATCCATCAAGAAATATACAGCAAACAGTTGCTCAAGAAATTTGAGCTTCAGCATGCTAAACCTTTGTCAACTCCTATTGGTAGCAATATCAAAATTGAAAAGGATGAAGGAGGAAAGGAAGTTGATTCCAAACTTTATAGAAGCATGATAGGGTCATTACTCTATCTTACTGCTTCGAGACCTGATATCATATTTAGCGTATGCTTATGCGCTAGATATCAGTATGCTCCAAAAGAGTCACACCTTGCTGCAGTTAAAAGGATATTTAGATACCTCGCAGGAACTGTCAGCTTAGGCATATGGTACCCTAGAGGATCATTGCTGAATCCTATAGGATACTCTGATGCTGACTATGCTGGATGTCGTATTGATAGAAAAAGCACGTCTGGTACCTGCCAACTGTTGGGAAATATGCTTATTTCCTGGTTCTCTAAGAAGCAGACAACTGTCGCCTTATCCATAACAGAGGCTGAATATGTCTCAGCAGCTAGTTGCTGTGCGCAGTTACTATGGATGCGACAACAACTTGAAGATTATGATCTTCATTTTGATGCTATTCCGATTATGTGTGATAACACAAATGCAATTAATTTGTCACGAAATCCTGTTTATCACTCAAGACACCACTTTCTACGTGACAATGTACAATGTGGCAAAGTTGATATTCAGTATATAAATACCGAGCAACAGCTTGCTGATATACTTACTAAACCGCTTGACAAGGAGAGGTTTGAATATTTACGAAATGAATTAGGGATATGTAATCCAAATCTCTGAGATGATAATATTGTCATCTAATTATTTTGAGAAAGTTTTGATAGGAAAATAAAAATTTCCAATGGTGCCATTTCATTCCCATTCTTTTTATTTCCTTCTTTATTCTACAAAACATTTTATAAAAAGAAAACCACCTACGGTTTCTTTTCAAATCCCTAACTTCCCTTGTTTCTTCTTCAACCTCGACCCTCTTCCTTCTTCTCCATTTCTCCTCCGAAAATGGCACCCAAATCCGCGAAATCTGGAAAGGGCAAGGGAACTCCCAAGAAACGGTCACAGGCTGTGGCTGCTTTTGCCCAGCAACTACCTACTGTGGAGCCTCCGTCAGTTACTGAGGGGGAGCTCTTGATGATGCAAACCCCTGCTCCGGTGGTCACTGAGACCAAGGAGACACCTGTTGCGGTTTCTGCTGAGGACAATGTGGCCCCGACTGGTGATGTCACCATCCCAGGCGAACCTGAGGCTGCTAAGGAGAAAACCCTCGTTGTTGAGGAGGAAACCGCTCCACCTGAGGCGGTTACCAAGTCTACTTCTGCGTCACCCAAAGCAGCAAACTCCCCTGCTACTGACGCGGAGACTCAAGCCAAAAAAAGCAAGAAAAGCGCTGAGGATCCTGAGGATTTCCAGAGTGCCGATGAACAGGACTCTTTGGCTGAAGAGACTCCTGACGAGGATGAGAATGTGGAGGTGATCGGCTCTGTTCAGAATCCTCCGATTCGCTCTTCTCTGGGTATCGCTTCTCGCACCAGGATGAAGCGACCTTATGCTGGTATAAGGGATGGTATGCATTCTGGCTCTCCTATTCAAAAGAAAGTGAGAAATGCATATTTCTCTGTTTTTATTCCTAAGGTTGATCAGTATGTTTCTCTGGCTGAGCTAAATCGGATTCTTGCTGATGATACTATGCCGAATAGAAACATGACCAAACGCAATATTGCTGCATGCAAGCGTGTAGACTTTGATTGGAATAGTGATCTCAACACATACTTGCGGTACCAGTTCATCCCTTCCAACCAAAAGGTACATAATAAGTCTCCCTGACAATTTACAAGTCAATCAAAGATAGCAGCAGGGAGAGATCGATTACTCATAAGAGGAAACAATTTCCAAATCCGCCATCCACATGCCAAATTCATTATTAAATTTCCACACTATGGGTTTTGGTGATTAAACCCACAGATGCCATTATCATCATTGCAACATAATCAGAGTGCAACCTTCGAGAGAAAACAAGGATTATGGCTACAACAAGATTGACAACGCACTACTTCTCTCCCCGAAAAATTATATAAGTCAAATATCCACATTGATCATCAAAACGCCACAAGTCGGGGTGAACCAAGCAACATGAAATGTCAGATCAATCAATAATTGAAATCAAAATCACATGATCATCCCTCTTACTCAATCTTTTAGGTGACAAATCAAATTACTATTAATGTCATCCAAAAGGAAAAAAAAGGGTAAAATAAGCCCAGCTCAAAAAGAACTACAATAAAAATTACATGCATATTTCGAGAATTAACTATAATTCAGTAATATCCATGTAAGTAACCCAAATTGTCGGGTCAGCCAATTCGTCCAAACAACAATATCCCTAAGGAAACTGTCATGCATCTCCAAATCTTGATTTATTTCTTTTGGAACAAAAAAAAAATCATCAACATAAAGACGAACCCATAAGATTGATGATTTTATACTATAAAATCTAAAAACAAATGGCCAAGGGGATGTGTTATTCATAAGAATAACCTTTGAGATTGGTTTGTATCCAGAATCACCAACCAACTTATAAAATAATAATTGCATTTCCATGGAGCATCAGAAAGCAGACGTGCATGCTAACTATCCCGACAATCAAATAGGTATCAAGAACAAAAGGGTTACAAACATGTAAGGAGCATGGCCATGTGTAAAGATGGGGCAGTTCCATTTGTGTTTGTCAAACGAATCAACCAATGGCTCTATCTTTTCTAAGAAAAATAAAGAGAGACAACTAATCAGATCCAATGTGTGGCTCTTGGTTCTTTTATGGTCTCTAAAAAAAAAAATCGACACATCAGAATGCCAAGTGCTAGCCTCAAGAAACTAAGTCTCGATCACCAATTCTAATAGAAATTTCATAACTATCCTGGGATCATTACCAAATCTCACTAAGACCACCACCCGTAACACTACAGCAAACACAGTCATAGTCGACTAATAAACCTAATACTTATCACAGGGAATGAATCCCATAAGAAAGAAAAGGGCTATGAGGGAGCACGACGAGGGATCAATATGAAGAGAAGTTGGAGGTCGCAGGCATTCATTAGGGTGGGTTTCCACCGAGAGAGAGTTCTTGCTTTGGGTTTTCTTAGAGAACGTCTTCTTATAATTAACCATCACTTAATCCAAGAAACACCATTAAGAAACATCATAACAGAGGAAGATAACTTAAACTCAAGATACGTCCGTCACCAATGACTCCACCATACCCCCAAGATACCAAGAAAACACGTATTAATAATCCTCGGGGGCTCTGTAAGATAAATCAACAGGGCACATCTAGACCTAACTGACCCAAGAGCAGGGCAATACCCCATTCCACAGCAAGACGACTACACTATCGACGAAGACGAGGACAATCGGGACAGAAAAGCAAGGGAAGGCAAGACGGCAAACAATCGACGGAAACGGCAACCACAGAGGGCAGAGATGATTCTTTGATAATTATCAGTATTCATAAGCGAACCCTAATAGTGATTTATCATACAGAGTCATTAAACAAAGTCATAGATCCTAAATCGATTTACGGCTGCTCTGATACCACATGTAAGAAAAATCAATCCAATTCAGGATCACCGCAATCGAATTTAGGACACGAAAAAGTGCGAAAACATACATATGGTTAACGTACCTCCATAAAATCAGATTACTAAAACTTTAGACACCGCCATCATCTCGATCCCAATTGTCGGATCATTGCCTGAAGAGATCTGCGAAAAATAATACGAGGACGGTGATCAGGGTCTTCCTCTCCCTGACTTGCCAACGGCCGATGGAGCACCTATTAGGATTAGGGCAAGTGGGAGAGGGGACCTAACACTTGTTACTATAAAGTGTGACGGGCCCTTCCATCACGGGCTTACGTCAACACACTGGGCCTACACCGAATGCCGTCCAGCCCACATCAATAACAAAAAAACCGAGATGTCGCAAAAGCCCATAGATCACCCAAAACCAAAAGGGGCTATCATGCATTGTCTCATATATCGTAATACAGCCTATTTTATAAAAACTGAAATCAGTAATTGATTATAGCCCAATAAGAATTTTATAAAATTAAATAATAAAGGTTAAAATAAAATTCTAACAAGAGGATTAATGGTTATTTCGGAAACAAGGTAACAGAGTTTCCTCAGCTTTTCCATTCGGTGATATTCTCCACGTTGTCTCGCAACAACATCTATACACTGCTTTTATGTTGGTTCTTTTTCAGGGTTCGATTTCTGTTAGCTTGTGTTTGCACCAGACAAGCTTTTGCTTCATCTGTAGTCATTTGACTTCTGGACAGAAGGAGGGAGATGAGCGGAGAAGGAACTCAGACGTCATGGAGATTCTTCGGAAAACAAGGTTCCCTAGAGTAGACGGTGTTGGCATTGAGAATTCCCCTGAAACCATTCTTGCTCACGAGTGAGATATTCTATCTCGAAACATTTGACTGAACACCTCGGGTTGCCTTTCGATGGGGTTATTCATTTCCTCTGTCACCTCATGTTTACAGCAGAGTTATCTGGTTAGGGGACTTGAACTACCGGATTGCTTTGTCTCATCGATCCGCAAAGGCTCTTGTCGAGATGCGGAACTGGCAATTGTTGCTTGAAAACGATCAGGCATGTCCCTACCTAGCATCTAGCACGCTTTCGAGATGTCCTTTGTTAGTGATGCTAACGATGCTTCTTCTGTCTCTCAGCTGCATCGCGAACAAAGAGAAGGCCGTGTGTTCGTCGGTTGGAACGAGGGAAACGTATATTTCCCTCCCACGTACAAGTACTCCTACAATTCTGACCGGTACACAGGTAATGACAGAAGCCCGAAAAGAAAACGAAGAACACCGGCCTGGTAATTGAGCTCTTACCAGCTAAATCTTGTGGAAGCGGCAACTTATACTAACATATTTTATTACTCAAACATGAAGGTGTGATCGTAAATTATGGTACGGTAGAGGGCTATATCAACTCTCTCATGTGAGGGGGAGTCCAAGTTTTCCGACCACAGACCAGTGTACGGGATCTTCTCAGCGGAGGTCGAGTATGTAAACCTTAGCCGGATTAAAAAAAAGCAGCACCTACTCCACCTCGCGGATCAAGGCCAATAAGCCGCCGCCTCCTTCTGCTAATGGATACACCGGCTTCGACTTCTACTGAAGGCCCGCCAATCGATGACACCGAATGGACGAGTTAGCGGCACTGTTTCATCGAACCCGCTCAACCATTTCATTTAATCTTTTGACACAGCAAGCAGGCAGGCAGGCAAGCAACTCACCGCCGGGTTAGATATCCAAAATGGCTCATTTGCAGAGATTTTCTGAGAATGGGGCTATTGATTGTGGAAATCCAGAGGCTAAAATCCCTATTCCTTATTTCGGGCAGACAGTAGCAGAAGATGACATTGATGATGATGATGATGTAGAAAGAAGAAGCAGAACGCCACTCTTGTTCAAATGACGATGGGAGTTGCAGGCCAAAGGGAGGATTTTATTTTGGCTAAATTATCCGATTGATCCTGAACTATGCAAGTTTTTTCCGATTTATCCTATCATTTACATAATATCACCACATATCCTGAACTTTCTCCGTTAATCATTTTGTATCCTCCTTTACTTGGCCAACTAACGGCGTATAACGTGGCGCAGACGTGGCGCTGACATGTCCTTAACACCGTCACTCGCCAAGCCGTCAAAAGTGTAAATGTCAGAATGACCCTAAAATAAACTGAATCATTTCAATTAAGTCCAAAAAATCCCAAAATTTCCCAAATCCACAACCCTAATTTCTCAAATCTGCCCCCATCTCCAACTTCCTCTTCTCCCCATCTCATCCTCCTTCGTTTTCTCATACCCGATCCCCGTCCTCCTCATCTTTCCCGACCTCTGACCTGCGCCTTCCCTCCGACCCCCAACCCCCGACCTCCTCCTTTTCCCCCACCTCGACCCGCGACCCCCAACCTCCTCCTTCCTCCTCCCCGTCCCCCGACCTCTTACCCCAACCACGACGTCCTCCTTTTTCCCCATGTCCGACGTCCTCCTTTTCCCCCACGTCCGACGTCCTCCTTTTCCCCCACCCGATATCCAATCTTTCATCAGTCTCCGATCTCATGTTCTTCCCCCCTCCCGACCTCCTCTTCCTCATCAGTCCGACTGATGAAATTTGTCATCAGTCCCCGAGGGTCCCCGAGGTGGGGGAAGAGGAGGACGAATTAGAGGTCGGGGGTTGGGGGTCGAGGGAAAGGCACAGGTCGGGGTCAGGGAAGATCAGGAGGATGGGGATCGGACACTGAGGAGAACGGATGAGGAGGAAATGGGGAGAAGAGGAAGTCGGAGATGGGGACCAAGGAAAAGATTTGGAGGTTTAGAATTGATGGGGGCTGATTTGGGAAATTAGGGTTGCAGATTTGGGAAATTTTGGGATTTTTAGGACCTAATTGAAATAATTGAGTTTATTTTAGGGCTATTCGGACATTTACACTTCTGACGGCTTGGCGACTGATGGTGTTAAGGACATGTCAGCGCCACGTATGCGCCACGTCATACGCCGTTAATTGACCGAGTAACGGAGGATACAAAATGATTAACGGAAGAAGTTCAGGATATGTGGTGATATTATGTAAACGATATGATAAATCGGAAAAAACTTGTATAGTTCAGGATAAATCGGATAATTTGGCCTTTTATTTTTGCAGAGGACAACTTTTCGGGTCATTCTTTCTTTATATATTTATGGCAATATAACGATATTTAGTCAATTAATTTGCCAACTTTATATTTTGGCATATCATTTCAAAATTTTTTAATTTGGCCTCATTTTAATTTTACTTTTCAATTTGGCCATATTCATAACGGCGTTAATACGTGTAATTTGTTTTTCCTATATGACAATGATAATGAAATAAATCAACGACAAAATATCGATATTTGGTCCAATGAATTTGCCCTTGATTTATTTCATTATCATTGCCACGTAAGAAAAACAAATTACACGTATTAACGCTAATGACGAAATCGCAAACGTCGTTACGAATAGAGTCAAATTGAAAACTACAATTGAAATAAAGACAAATTAAAAACTTTTGAAACGATACGTCAAAACACGTAAAGCTGACAAATTAATTGGATAAATATTGATATTTTGCCTATATTTATTCATTTATATCACCAGAGAGGGAGAGATGATTGGTTTTAAGGTGCATGATTTCGAATATTTCCTGCTGGTATCATACCAAACCATTTCTGTATAATTTTTTTTGGTTCCAAACACAACCTACCAGTTTGGGCTCTCTGCCCATAAACGTGTCGAAGAAGCTATGCACGGACAGTTAAGACAGCCCCCGTAGTTACCAGTAGGGACTTTGTGGGGGTAAATGTAAAAGACTCGCTCAGTCCCCCAGGGGGGATGACAGGAGGACAAGGCCTAGCCTGTTCATGACGTTCACCACGCTGTCGGGTTTCCCCATTTTTTGAGTTTTCCTCCGTTGGCTGTAAGAACTCCCAGCACCCACATGATTGTTTTCCCTCTTGGTCGTGGCCATACAAAGTATCCAACCCTGCTTCGTCTCATATTTCAATCACCCCGCTTACAAAATCGTGTCAGGAATTAACGGTGTTTGTTTTTTTAAACAAGGAAGGTAGTTTTGAAATTTCGAAAAAATAAGATTTTAAATCGAATCGGTAAAGTCTGTCTTTATTTAGAGCGTAAGAATTTATAAAATCCGACTTCATTTTTTATTTTTTATTTTTTTTTTTGAATCGGACTTGAAACCTACTTCTTTAAGTTGAATTTGATTTTAACGACTTATTTTTTAATTTTCGAAACTATACAATTTCTCGATAAACGATGATTGAAGCCGGTGGATGCCTCCGATGAGATCCAAAAGTCGATAGTGTCTGTACGATCGTTCGTGACCACGAGGCGGGGGAATCATCCGATGTCTGCGGTGGCGGAAGCGTGCAGTGTGGATTATAGTTTAGGCTGCTGTCCTAGTTGCAGTTGGCGTGGTTGTTATCGTGTTGACAAGGAAGTCGAGCAGGTCGCCCGTTGCTGATCACCGCCGATGATGCGTCTCTGACCGTCCGAGTCTCTCTGATTTGATTAGATAAAAGTTGGATAACCAAATCTACCAGTTCATACGATTCCCCCTCCCCCCTCCCCTGCTGCAATTATTACAATCGCATGTTCTTACAACGAATACTGCCCCCATTATTCGTACAGATTACGATCATAATTCGTAATCATACACACAAATTAGGCCAACCAGAGTCACCTAATTTAGTCTGCCCCCATCAAACTATATAAACCCAGTAATACACTTACAATCATTCATACCAACAAATCAAACGCAGAAGCAAAAATATTTGCTCATCACCCCAAAAAAGGAAGCGGATCGAAATGGCCTCGGAAGGTGCTCGTATTGGCAGCGCGCTCGTTCTCGTGTTCGCGACCCTGTTGATTGCCTACCAGGGTGAGGCTCAGTTAAACGGGTGTACGCGGGTGCTCATGACCCTCACGCCCTGCCTCAACTACGTCAGCGGGAATACTTCCTCCCCTTCGTCCACCTGCTGTTCGACGCTGGCCAATGTTGTACAGTCCCAGCCCCAGTGCCTCTGCCTCCTACTTAACGGTGCTGCATCGTCCTACGGTTACAACATCAACCAGACTCTCGCACTTGAGCTCCCCGGCGCCTGCAACGTTCAGACGCCTTCCGTCAGCCAGTGCAACGGTAGTTAAATGCGTTTCGTGAAACTTGCCTGTAAATTATCAGTCTTGGTTTGGCTTAGTTATTGTTGAATCTCAGCTGCCGCGCCTTCGAGTCCCCCAACAAGCTCTCCTCCAGCGGATTCCTCGGACAATACTCCAACTACCCCCGCAACATCGTCAAACCCCACCGTTCCTTCAGGTAGACGAACGTTCTAGTTGTGTAACATTCTGAATGATCTTTTTACTGTCAACGCCCTGCTTATAGCGACTCTAATGTGCATGGTTCTGTTGTTTCGCAGGTTCAAAGACTGTCCCGACAACAGCATCAGATGGAACCAAGGTTAAGGGATTGTCCGCCGGATCAATTCTGCTCGCGACAGCACTGGCTGCAGTCGTTTCAGGTGCCTTCACGTTCTGAGATGACCACGAGGAACCAGATCACTGTCTTTCACGTTAATTGATTGATATCTTCTACTTCTCCTTCTCTATTATTCGAAAGCCATGTACTACTTTATCGATTTATCCCTCTGTCCTGTTATCAGTTGGATTGCCCAAGATTACGATCACTGCTTGTACATCTCTCTCAATGGCCGATATTATTCATTTTCAATCAATCTCTTTCCGCTGATTCCATAAGTATTCGATGACATTCATCATGATGATTACACGGAATAGTTATCCAAACGTGCTGAGCATGGTAAGCAGTTCAACACGGTCCTTCTTTCGATGATTCCATAAGTAATCGACAACATTCGTCATGATGATTACATAGAATAGTTATCCAAACGTGCTGAGCATGGTAAGCAGTTCGACGCGGTCCTTCTTCTTCATTCAGAATTCCTGCATATCCATGAAAAAGGAAGAGAGGAGCAACGAATTCTGCAGGCAGAATTATTTCGGGAGGGAGTAGTCCTCGCCGACGTTGCAGGTCGCAAAGAAAACTGTTCCAGTAACAACGAGAGAGTCCCCAAGAACATGCCACTGACTATCTATAACGACAGAAACAGAGACAATACTAACATTGTGAGATTCATTGTATTGTGAGAATAGATAAAATGCGGGAATCTAGTTACCTCCTCCGCACGCCAGCGTCTGAAAGCATGACAATCCCGAGGCCGACAACAGAGAGTGCGGCACCAAGCAACTGGCACGGAGAATATCGAGTCCTGATGAAAACGTAAGACGATACGATTGCCCACACGATGGTCCAGTGCTAAAGCATCGAGACCCTTGCGGGTGAAGTATATCGGTGGGCCTTGCTGACTGCAAATAGCACCACAGATCAAAGCATAAAAGAGGAATTCTCCATCCATGGACCGACACAGCGTTGTGAGATGATACATACTGATGCAGCTTCCTTGGACGTCGACAAATCCAAGGGGGAGGTGCCAGTACACCGACGAACCCGAACGAATCACGAAGAACTAATCAAAAGCGAATCTGCGGGCAGTGACAAAGAAACAAGAAAAACGGATGGTCTAGAAGCAGAGCCCAACGACGCCTTCAGACCATGAAAGTCCTATAGATCAAAGCCATGAATGCGTAGCATATGAGAAAGTAATAAATCAGGGGATTATGGGATTTTTTTGTTTTTTTGGTTATTTTTTACCATTGTGGGCGAGGTTACATCACCGGGCCTAGTTTATCGGCCCAACAACTGGCCCTAGTTCGGTGAAGGCCCATCACTCTTAATAACAGAGAATTTTTGTTCAAACCTCGGATGCATAATATACTGCAATTTTTATATTATCTATCTACACAACTCTCCCTCTCTCCGAGGTAATGTGTGTCGTCGTCCATGGAAGCTTTTTTCTTTTTTTGCCCAAAGGAAGAGGGTTATAATAATGATTCATGAAGACCTGCGACCTTTTATCCTTTTCCTCTCCTTTTCACCTACCCGTGATTTAAATAATGGTAAACCACCCTACAATTATGACGGATAATAATGGGAATGTCCTTTTTTTGGCTTTACATGGTAGTAATTATATTGTTTTAGGGAGGATGGGAGGACTCTTTCCCTTTCCCATATCATCATTTTGACTCAAAAAATCCAATGTCAACTTACATAAAAGACTCAATTTTACAGCTGAAGAAAAACCCAAAGAAAAGAAGAAGGGACCATCATTTAATTTCGGTCTGTGTATCCATCTACCTACTCATAACTCATCGATTATATTTGGCCGCAAATATCTCTCGTTGCCATCATTCTTTTGTTTCCGTAGATCGACATCATCGATATGAATCTTGAACTTTTTGTCACCCTCTTCCCCTACCCCATTTTGATCTTTGTTCACTGCAAGAAGGAAAATAGGGAGGGTAGAAAAGTAGTAGTACATGAATGAACCCAAGTCAATCTTCTTCTTCTTTCTTCCTTGTCAGAACAATGATAATGCCAACAGTTCCCAATACGAGGAGGAAATGATTGACGTGGGAAAATTTAACCGCTAGTCCCTCTGTAATAATAACAAGGAGGAAGAGGAGGGAGAATAGGAAGGGCCATGAAATCATGAGTCTGGAAAAAAAGATAGGCCATGGATAAAATGATAAGAAGAAGAAATGGGGAGAGGAAAACGCAATCGATGATGGTATAGAGGAAAAAAAGAGAGGGGAAGAGGAGGGGGGGGGGGAGGGGGTGTTATGATGGGGGTTGGGTTCGAAACCAATCCAATATCATCATTGCGAAGATCTTATGACACCCCCGAAATCATCATCCATCATTCCCCCTCTTCTTCTTCTTCTTCGTCTTAATGAAATCCTTCAATTTATACTATTATATAATACGACGCCATACACCGCACGGTACGGGTTCTCGCCTTTGAATATATATATTTATGTATCGTTCGTAGCTTCCATGATGGATGATGATGATCTGATCTCTGTTCGAGCCTTCCTCCTCTTCTGCTTCTTCTTCTACAACTACTACTATTTCCTCTGTTGGGGGGGATGACGAATGATAATCAATCATCATGGAGGAGCCGCCTTCTTTTTTGCTACTAATCCCTCCCCTCCGCCATAGCCATGATTGTCCCTGTCCCTGTCAGACTCGGACAACCCTCATGTACAGACAAGAACCACCCCCGGCAATATCAACAACAACAACGATGTCCACTTTGGTCTTCTTCTTACCACCTTCCTCTATATATATTCGTTCGCTCCTCTTCCACAGTGTCCATTGTTTCACTTCCTAAAACCTTCGGCTTTCGATCTACGGAGTGTGTGATCGTGCGTTTTGGGGGGTGTTGTGCATACGAAATGGAAAGGGTGAACTCCGACCTCTACCTACAGAACTGCTACATAATGAAGGAGAACGAGAGGCTCCGCCGCAAGGCTCAACTCCTCAACCAGGAGAACCAGGCCCTCCTCACCGAGCTCAAGCGCAAGCTCTCCAAGAAGCCGTCAGCCAGCGGCAACGACGTCTCCTCTTCCTCCTCCAACAACGGGCCGAACGTCGTCCATGATGCATTCAGCCAGGGGAGCCCCGGGCAGTCGTCGTCCGCCGGGAAGTTTCCATGAGGAAGGGACATGCTTGCTGACTTCGTAGATGTTCAACGCTCGCATCTTTTTTCTTTGGCTTTTTTTTTGGGGGGGGGTTGTAAAAGGTGGTGGGAATGGAACAGGAGGGGGAAGTCGAAGTTGTGTTTCAAAATGTAGTCAACAGGCGTGGGTGGAGTCGAAATGTTCCTTTTGTTCGAATGGACTCTTTAAAAAGGAATTAGTGGGGACGAGGTTGACAATGACAGAAATGGCCGAGTCGACTGTTGTAATAATATCGTTTTCTAAATCACTTCCCTCCATATCTCCCATCGCGAGCTTGTATATATACATACATACATATAACACGACATTCTTTGTCGGTAGGATAAATATTAGCTAGCGAAGTGATGGTGAGGTTATGTATGACAAGTCAAGGTGATTTCGGACAAGGAGGGCGGTTGTGATAAACTCCTGATATTTCTACTCGTTTTCAAGCATTTGTCCGATACGTGTGAAAGAAGTTTGAGTGTGTTTGGGGGGGATGGTGGTAAGGCGATGAATTGAATGGGGGTGGGATAAAAATGATGGCAAAGTCCAAAGGGAAAATTTTCACCATGGCAAATGATGGTGAGTTTCTGTCAATCAATGCAGAATCTAGTTTACGTATCCAAATGCCATAATATCCAAACCCAATAATATATTGGGACAGGGAGTGAATTTGGGTCGCGACTTCCAGTTGTTGTCGTGGTGGTCGTCGTCGTCGTCGTTTGCCTTGGAAATTGAGACGGGGACAGAAGAGACAGACAGATAGAGGGAGGGAGGGAGGGATCTCTTTCTTACAAAGAATCAAGAGTAACGTAGAAAGTAAAGTAGACGTCATCTCGGGAAGATTTTGTCCGTGTGAAAAGACAAGAAATCAAAGACAAAAAAGTCAAAACCCCCCCCCCCCCCTCCCCATCCCATCTCGCCTCTTTTTGAAATACAAATTAATAAAAGAACAAGGATAAGAAATCCCCATCCTAATCCAATCGGCTTCCTTCGACCGCAGGTCTTGTCTTCAACCCTCCCTTTGATGTGTTTCTGTCCCGACATTGAATTTAAGGACACACTACTACTACTACTACTACGGACGGACCAGGGGAAATTTGACCTGATTATTCCAAACCAGTTAGTTCACGAATTGGTGGACTACTAGACTCAAAAAATTCCATCAGTATAGAATGTGAGATTGATTGCAAGTTGGTTCGACTCTTTTTTAGTAAAATATTATACGTTTGGCTTTCTACATTGAAGTTTTAATTCGTTTATGAAATTTATTTTAAAAGATGGACAATAATTTGTAAATTTATTTAACGTTTTACTTCCATTTTGTCCAACCACTCAAATTTTGCTAGTAGAGATTGATTTTATATGCCTATTAATTTGAGGTATACTGATATCTAACATTCAAATATCGCATTTTTGTATCATTCATCTCATGATTATGCCATGGTTATATTTTATCATCGATCCTAACTCTTTTACATGTAGCAGATAAATTTTTTAATTAAAATTTGTTTGGAAATTAACATTCCTGCTAATAAATTTATAATTAACCTCGCCGATTAACAAAGTAATTTAAGAAGGAAATTGAAAAATATTTATTTATTTATTTTGCTAATTATTACTTATTTTAGTCTTATAAATTTCATTTGAAAATAGACATATTGGGGTAGCAAGCAACCTTTCCAGGCCGACCAAACTCAATCCAAAACCTTTCACGTTTTCAAAAACAGACCAAATTTTCCTTTCTGAATTAGGTGCGGAAATGGTGGGCGGACCACCACCGATCAGGAAGGTCTCAGCTGCGTCAGCTAGAGCTCATCACACTCGCCGCTCCGACAAGAGGTCCTTCAACTCTCCGGCAGGTGAGATCTAGCGAGTTCCATTGACAAATTGGCATAGTTGGACAAGATGGAGGTCATTCTGGTCCGATTGGGGCATAATTTAGTCGTTTTCCTTCTTAGTTCATCGTTCACGATTAGTGGATTATTCATGTATCGACCTATATGTTGAAGAATGTCTGGGCGTCGGATGCCAAAGAATGGCGATGTAACCGCACATAGATCCATAGTGAACCGGAAGGGGGAGGTGGAGGTGGAGGTGTGGGAAGAGTCTCGGAGCTGTTGCTGATAATTAGGTTTTTTTGCAGTAATGAATTTCATAAGGGGGCGAATGCAGGAATGTATCGTTGTTACTAAAATCAGGCTTAGGTTACATCTGCAATCGCTTTTGGTTTGGACAGGGTTGTTGCTGGGGTTGGTAGCGGTATCCATAATTGGAGTTCTTGCTTGGTTTTATAAGGCAATCCAGCCTCCTCCTCCCAACATACCCGGCTCTTCCTTCGGCCCTCCCATTACAGCTCCGCACGTAAAGCTTAGGGATGGTAGGCATCTGGCGTATAAAGAGCATGGAGTTCCCAAAGACAAGGCCAAGTTCATAGTTGTTTTCATTCACTCGTTTAACAGTTCGAGGCACCATGTCGTCACCCCTTCTCAGGTGATTTATTGAATGCTTTTCATCCTCGATAGTACGAACGAGAAAGCACCTTTTGTTCACGGAAATGCAGCGATCGGGGATTTTCGCTGGAGGTCATGGATGATCTAGCCATTTACATGGTGTCTTTCGACAGACCCGGGTATGGTCAGAGTGATCCTGACCCCAAACGAACAGCCAAGAGCGTCGCTTTGGATGTGGAAGAACTTGCCGACAAGTTAGAGCTCGGGACCAAGTTTTACATGGTTGGCCATTCCATGGGCGGACAGATTGCTTGGGGCTGCCTTAAGCACATTCCTCATAGGTATCCCCTGCTTACCAACGGCTACAAATTCTAAAATTATTTACTGTACTGTAGTTCCAATTCCGGGGCCTCTTCCGGTGTTATAGACTAGCTGGAGCTGCACTTTTGGCTCCTGTCATCAACTACCGGCGGCCGAACATTCCTTCGGACTTGTCGACGGAAGCTTTCAACCAAAGGCATCCAGTTGATTGGTGGGAACATAGAGTCGCGCACTATACTCCTAGGCTTTTCTACTGGTGGTAGACGCAAAAGCCTTTCCCGTCCTCCGTTCCTCCAATGCAGAATTCTCTCTTGATTCAACACATGCTTGTAAGCAATACTCCCAAAAATCCTCAAGTGAGATATATTCGGCTTCTTCCCGCTCCATGCTTCAATGGGTGTTGTTCGATCTTTCACGCTTTTGGTTGGATAACGATTGATTTGGTATACTGCAAAAGGCACTGCTTCTGTTAGATTGGTTCAAGACTGATAATAATGGAGATTAAATGCTGAAGTTAATAGATGATTAAATGAGTGAGGTAGTGGCCTAGAATAAATATGGGAAGTAGCCATTAAAGACTCAATGGGGTTAAATTAGTGGTGTTAAGGTGTCTTTTCGTTTTCTTTTATTTTTTGTCTGTTTAAGTTTCGTGGTGTAAGTTTCAATATATCATTCTATCAAGTTGAAATCGAAAAAGAGCCTTTTCTCAAAGGTTATTTGAGTTTTCTTAAGTTTTTGTTTCAGCCCCCATCTGTATAAAGTTTTACGCTACATAAGCTAGCGTCTGCATAAGGTTCTGTTGTTCTCTGTCTCGCTTCTGTTGTAGTTTCTGCTATTGATGTAGGTTTATTTCCGTAACGTAAGAACGTACAGATTCTGCCCAAAACTCCTTAGGCATCTTTTTATTTTTCATGATGCTACGTGCCATGTTGAGGATGGTCTGGTTCTTTCTTTCAGCCGCTCCGTTTTGTTACGGTGATCTTAGAACCGTGAGGAAGTGCCTAATATCATGTTCTTCACAAAACACGGTTAAAAGCACCAGAAATAAACTCTCCCCTTCCATAAGTTCTTGACGCCTAAATTACATAACCAATCTCTCTTTCCACCAAAACCTTAAAATTGTTAAAATCATCAAAACACTCATTAAAATCATTGATGAAAAATAAAAAATAATTACTTTTACCATAAGACGACGACTTGATCGGTCCACAAACATCGGTATGAATTAATTCGAACGGCTTCGTCGCTCTTGACGTTGCCACGTTCGGAAAGTTTTTCCTTGCGTGCTTGCCGAGAAGACACGCTTCACAAAGTTGGTTCAGATGATTGATCAAAAGTATCCCCTTCACCATCTTCTATTCAGACATCATTTTCAGGCCACCAAAATTGAGATGTGCCATCCTCATATGCCAACACCATGATGGATCCTTCACATATACTTGCAAGTAATTCGACTTTTCGGTTTGTGTAGGGAGCAAAAACATCATATTCTTCGACATCGTCACATTCACAATCAAGTTAGCGCTCCCGTCCCGTAGCTAAAGATTAAGATCCTTCGTGAAAATCTCGTAGTCCCTTTCCATGAGTTGCTCTTCAATCTAAGGACATAATACACATCGAAAATAAATTTGTGAGTGATATCCTTCAACCAAATCAAAATGGTACATTTTCCTTCAATCTGAATTTTCAAAGCATCTCCAAACGTGACACTCCCGGTCGCTTTTTCTTCAAGCTCCACAAATTTCGATTTGTCGCCACACATGTAGTTATTCGCACTGTTGTCGAGATACCATTGACTTCCTTCTCCATCAACTTCTTGGTTGAGCACTGACAGAAACGACGACTCTTCTTCTTCTTTCTCCTCGACCAGATTGACTTCTTCTTTTGCGTCTTCAGCATATCAGCAATTACAAGCATAATGACCCATTTTTGTGATAGTTGTAGCACTCAACCCGCAATTTGTCGTAACCGTATCCATCTCTTCCACGTCAGTGTTCTCTTTCTCTTCATCTACCACAACCTCTCGGATTTTCTTGAGATTTTTCATCGTTCGCTTTCTTGACTTCATGATTTCTGCCACGACCTCGACTGCCACCACGAGAATAACCGTGATCTCGACTGCCACCGCGACCTCGGTGAACTGCACTCCCCTTTTCGCCAAACGAACGAATGCTTGACTTGAAGAGCTTGCTCCAATAGTTCTTTCTTGTGTTTGTTCATCCGCCCTTCATGCACCCAAAGTGATCCGTTTAATTCATCAATAGACAGATTTACCAAATCTCTGTTTTCATCTATAGCAACCACAACATGGTCCAATTTCTGATGTAGCGAGCGTAAAATTTTTTCGATCACACGAACGTCTTCTATGCTTTCACCGTTTCCTTTCATATTATTGACGATGGACAAGACTCACGTGAAATAATCGAAAATAGACTCTAGTGCTTCTTGACGAAGAGCTTCAAATTCTCTCCTTAAAATTTGAAGCCGCACCACTCCTTTGTGATAACTTTCGAGAATTCTCCACGCCTCATTCGAAGTTGATGTATTTGCTACTTTCTCAATCATCTAAATACTGGTGCATGATTGATAGAACATACTGGTCATTCTTTTTGTTCTTCTCGAATCTTTGAATTAGGGTCAACTCCACATCCTCGTCGGGTTCGGCAAACCCATCATTGGCGATTTCCCATGCACCTTGAGAATCGAGTATCGTCTTCACTTGAATAGAACAACTATCGTAGTTGTCCTTCATAAGACGGGGATATTAGAAGCTTAAAGACATCATCGGTCTGATACGAGCTTGTTGGAAACGTCGGCGGGCACTCCTAGCAAATCACTGAAAAAATTGACGAACTGACCGAAAAACAATTTGATAAATTTTTCTGAAAAGATATTTTCTTTTGTAAGTCTTTGATTCTCAAATAAAAATTATAACGATTTAAAGACAACCATCCGACACCCCATCTATCCAAATTAAACATAAATATGCTATTACCAAAATCCACCACCATCAATTTAAACCTACTCATTAAAAAACAACTTAAATTCATATTAAAAACCCAACATAATTACTCCAAATCAATTTTATTTTTCAACGGTCAACTGCGGTTTACCCCAGTTTGGTTGTAAGTCCTGTTAGCATGCCCGGTAGAATGGTATCCCTTGGATCGCCGTAGCTTCCCCACAGGTCATTCGACATCCCGTAAAACGAATTTGCCGTTGTCCAAAACCGATGCAGTAGTTTGATCCCCGACAGAAATATTAGTTGACCAGACTATAACCACTTCACTATCGACAAGCTTCAAATTCCCATAAATGCCAATCCCCAGGCTCCCCGATGATCAGTTGGAGTATGAAATTAGCCTTTCCCTGTTGGCCTCCCAGACGACCCTCAAGGCACCTAGTTTCTTGAACCTGGAGATTAGAAGGTCTGGTTTGCGAGTAGAGGCGCGGAGGCAGTGATGTAATTGGCCGTGTCACTTCCACAGTTCTGGATAACCTGAAGGAGGGAAAGGACTAACGAACAATAACTAGCAACATGCGAAAGAAGAGGCGCCTTCGGCGGCCAGCAACTTTTTCTTTGGAGTGGGGAAATTTACATATGATTTTTCGAAAGCCAGCAAACACCAAGCCTGCCATTTTAGAACATTCAAACAAAGTAAAAAATTAGATAGGAGTGAGTGAGACATTTGACAATTGGGTTGACCATTTAGTTTTTTAAAAGAAGTACTGTGTTTTTTTAATCTCTAATGTTTTCGCAACATGACGAATAGAATAAAAAATCATTAACATGTTTGAGTAAATGAATATAAAACACTCACTTTCTTCTAAAATAACGAAACATGCTACGCCCCCCCCCTGGAGTGTCAATGGTGATCTGGGACATCCATGTCGAGCAACGTTTTTCCCTCTTCTGATTTTGTACGTTCCGATGTCATTGACGTGGAACAAGCAAAGTCGAAGGTGAAGTGGATGGTTCAGACCCGTGCCCACCTCGACAAGATGTTTCGGCATTGTAGGGATATCAGGCTTCAGCTAACAGACGATTCCCAATTCGATGTGAATAGATCCGAGTGGCATTTCTGCAACCAAAGTACAGGGAATTGTTGTGTAAGTACTCTGATCGTGCCATGATCAACTCCTGCGCTGGTGGTAGCATCATTTGTGGGGTGAGCGCTTAGTCTCGTGAGGTCAGCATGCAGGCAGCTCCGATGATACATTATCTGTCTCGACTCTATATCCCCAGAGCTCATCCCAACTACTTCGCTTTGCTACACATTATGTGCCACTAAGAGAATATTAGGTTCGTTTGTGAAATATACGAAAGGGGGAGATCTATTGGATGATATCGTGATTATATCACGAATATATTTACATATTAGATTTTCGATTTATGTGGAGCATTTATTCTATAAATAGATGTCATAATACGAAGCGTAGAAAAAGAGAAGAGAGAAAGCAAATCCTGAGAGCATAGAAGAGGGATACACGAGTGAAAAAAGTGCAGCGATAAAGAAAGGGTGTGTATTGGGGAACACGGGAAACACTTATGGTTATTTCTTACAGGGAAAGCAAGATCTTGTATTCGGGTAGGTTAAGGGGGTTCTTTGTCTCCTTATTTTTCATTATCTTCCGAGCAAGGACTGGATCCGTTTCAACTTGCTTCCGAGGAATTCTGCGTTCGCCAACAATTGATATCAGAGCTTTGTTGTATATAATCGAGATCCATAGGTGGTGACAATTTCGAGAACGTGAAGTTAGATGAGAGCACGAATTTCGGCTTGTGGTAAGTCAAGATGAGGGCGCTATTGGTACTGAGTGGATTGGAGAAGGCTCTTACAGATCAGTCAAAGAGCCAGGGGAAAGCGATGAATGCTAGAGCTTTATCGAGGATTCAGCTGTGCATATTTAATGAGGTTTTGACGAACGTGATCAAGGAGACGACAGCGGCCGGGCTTTGGAGTAAGTTGGAGAGTCTGTACACGATGATTATTCTGAGCAGCAAACTTCTTTTATGACAAAGGTTCTTCATGCTCGGAATGACGGAATGTATGTCCGTTAAATCCTACATGGATAATTGGTTGTCTGCATCTTTGGATTTGGAGAGGACTGGCGACAAGATCGATGAGGAGATCAAGGCGATGCTACTGTTATGTTCATTGTCCGCTGCATGCCAAAGCTTCAAGGAGACGTTTTTGTATGGGAGAAGTGTTTTCACAGTTGACGAAGTACGGTCTGTCCTTTTATCAAGAGATTTTATTGATAAAGAGTTGACGGGTGAAGCAGGGCGACCGATGGCAGATGCATTAACAGTAAGTAGAACCAGATCCAAAGGTAGCGACGGGGTAAGATGCTTTCATTGTGGTAAGAAGGGACACATAAAGAAAAACTGCAGGAAGCTGACATGAAAGGATGGAGGATTGTGAGAGTCAATGACGGTTGCTGTGTATATCAGCGACAATTATGCCAGAGACGGAGATGTACTCATGGCTAACAAGGTGCATATAGTTGAACCGAGTCGGAGAGACCATCGAACGAGGATTGGATTCTCGACATGAGTCCTCATTGGTCGATGTTCACTGCATATTGTTCTACTGCAATGGTCAGTGTAAGGTTGCAGGTGTGAGAACGGTTCGGCTCAGAATGAAGGATGGAACCGTGAAAGAGTTGGCAGGTGTCCAACATGAGCCTGACATCACGAGAAATATTATTTCCGTGAATGTTTTAGAAGCCAAAGGGTACGAATTTTCTATTTCACGCGGAGCGCTCAATGTTCGCCCAGGGAGGCGGTTGTGG
Organism: Melastoma dodecandrum; assembly: GCA_029817715.1. Lineage (NCBI taxonomy): Eukaryota > Viridiplantae > Streptophyta > Magnoliopsida > Myrtales > Melastomataceae > Melastoma > Melastoma dodecandrum. Next base: position 7,275,418 of record JARUPY010000606.1, read on the forward strand.
ATGACCGGTAGTCGATTGAATGGTTTGTATGTTATGAGTGATGTCGTTGCTATTACCACTTTTAGGTCTTCTAAAAGGTGACATGAACTTTTCAAGAGAGTAATCAGCCATCGGAGAAACGGGGTAATGGGTCGCAAGCGCGGAGAAGCAAGAAGATATTGGTAGTCAAGTTCATCGTGGATAGGCTTGGATGTTTTATTGACGAGGTTCGTCGGAGCTTGGAGGAAAAGAAGGGAGATATTTACGGCGATTCTCAGGGGGAAACTAATACGTAGAGTGACAATTTCCTGAGACATTCTATGGAAAAGGTGGAGTTTGTTAGGATTTTATGGCCCAAAGTCAGATATATTGCGATTTGGAGAATATTAGATTCGCTCGTGAAATATACGGGAGATATATTCTAATTATATCACGAATATATTTACTTGCCATAATTTCGATTTATGTGGGGCATATGTTGTATAAATAGATGTCATAATTCAAAGCGTAGAAAGAGAGAAGAGAGAGCAACTTCTGAGAGCATAGAAAGGAATACACGAGTGCAAAGAGTACGGCGGCGGTAAAGAAAGTGTATGTATTTGGGAACCACTTCGGGGTTATTTCTTACCGGGAAAGCGAGATCTTGTACTCGATAGGTTGGGGGGGTAGAGTGTCTCAACCTAAAAGTTTGTACTCCATTGTTATGATGAAATCTTCTTCTCCGCCCGTGGAAGTAAGTTGATTGTCTGAACCACATAAATTTTATCTCCTTATTTTTTATTATCTTCCGATGAAGAATCGGATTCGTTTCGACTTGTTTCTGAGGGTTTCCGCATGCGCCAACAAGCTTGAAATGGAAGCTGGGTTGAAACATGTCGCAGAAGCGGTGGTGTTGGTCGCCTTGTATGAAGCTGCTGGGATCATCATTGGCCGCCATCTCGTCGTTAACAGTGGATCGACTTGGACGAGATGTAAATTTTGATCACCATCTCAAACGGGGTAGAGCACTAAAAGATCATGTTTCTATTTCTGAATAGCACGATTAATTGTATCACTATTTAGTTCTACCACATGTGGATAAGTATTTCTCGAAGGTTGTCATAAGAAAAAAGTAATCCTAGAAGCTGAAGTTGAAATTACACTGCTGTTGAACGCGGGACTTGAATGTGGTCGGGAATTACCTTCCGTCCTGCAGAGTACAGCTGGTCATAGAGTTGGTGGACTGGACGCTGCATTGGATTGCTTGCACTTTGATGCTTTGAAACATGAAAGCAGGTCGTTTAGGCTGTGGAAGTTGGGATTCTCCACTCAACATCAGGACCACTGTCGTCATGTTGGGCCTATCAATCGCCTCATCTTGAACGCAAAGCAGGCCGACTTGAATGCATCTCATCGTTTCGACTACAGAAAATTCACAGAGTTCATCATCGATGAGATCCATCCCTCTGTCTTCGGACCACAGCACCCATGCCTGTAACATCCCAAGGTTGCTGGTGATAAATTTCAGTTCGAACTACAATCTGGCTATAGAAGTTGACGCTTACGTATGACGGAAGATTGATGTGATCTTCAACCAAGCATATGCTCGTGTTCTTTTTTCCACAGACGATCTCTAACAGGAGTACCCCGAAACTGTAGACGTCAGATTTCTCAGAAAACACTCCGCCCATGGCATACTCTGGCGACATATATCCCCTGCCATCAGAATGAGAAATTATGTACTCAATTTTGAACGGTTCAAATAAATTGCACGCAATGATGGTTTTACGGATTGGTCAATACAGCGTGCCGACGACTCTACGAGTGTTTATCAAATCTCGTGTTCCCTCGAACATCCTTGCTAGGCCGAAATCCGATATCTTGGGATTCATTTTGTCATCCAAGAGAATGTTGCTGACCTTCAAGTCCCGATGGACGATTCTCAGGCTAGAGTCCTTGTGGAGATAGAGAAGCCCCCTCGCAACTCCCATGATTATGCTGAAACGTGTGCTCTAATTGAGCTTGCCCTTCCTCTCCACATCTAATCATGTCTAGCAGTCGTGATCTCGCTCACCTAATCTGTGTTATGGGGAGAGAGATATATGAATTTATACTTACCGAAAAGGAACATGTCTAAGCTCTTGTTCGGCAAGTATTCGTACAATAGGATCTTCTCCTCCCTCTCACTGCACAACCCAACAAGTCTGACGAGGTTCCGATGCTGGAGCTTCGATATTAGGATGACCTCATTCTTGAATTCCTCAATACCTTGGCTCGAGCTACTCGCAAGTCTTTTCACCGCCACCACCTGACCATCACTCAGCTTTCCCTAGTTCAAGGGAATGCCAGAAAAAATAAATTCATCAAATCCAGTTTGATACCCAGCAAAAATAACTAGAATGGGAACAAATCAGCGGTTACCTTATAAACAGAGCCAAAACCCCCTTGGCCGAGCTTGTTGGCAATATCGAAGTTGTTTGTAGCCAGGGAAATACTTACGAAACTGTATTTAGGCAACTCGGCCATGCCTTCTGGCTTCAGCCCATCTGATCTAATAATTGAATCCAGAGGTGTAGCATCCTTTCTTGGCCTTCCTGCATAAACGGCATGATAGTAACGCATAGTGTGTTGTGGTTATCTCAGAGATATCTTTTCCTGTTTCGCTTTCAAATTAGTTCTTCATCAATGAACTCGATAATACCTCTTTGTTTTTGTCTCGTATTCCACCACAGCAACATCACAGCTCCAAATAGGATGGCAACAACTACAATTGTCAGGCTTTTGATCAAAGTTTTTGCTTGTGCAGATCTCCCTGCATCAGATGTCGTATTTAGAAGCCGGCCCGATAAAGACCGAAAACACGAGATATAGGGTCGAATCGAACCAACGGATGTGAGTCGAACATAGAGATCTTCTCCCTGGTTTGACATAAACTCCTGTATATCCAGCAACTCTCCGCTCCACGTCATACACCCAATCGAGTTCACATAAGAGTAAGCCAGACACGTGCAATTACTGAGGCACCGATCCTGGCATACACCTGTATCCTGTATTCCCATCTGGAAGTATGCCAAATCGGGCAGCTTCATGTTGCTCAAATGGAGGAAAGCATCTGTTTTCAATGTGTCAGAAGAAGATGAATTCGCTGGTTGCTCACAGTTGAGTGCAACCTGTTTTCAATGTGTCTGTTTGATTAAAAAGTCCCCCGTGACTTGGTTGCTTCCAACGAAGCAGAAGAGATGAGTTGCCGTTTTAGAAAATTCGCCCGGGCTGCTCTCATTTTGTTATCAGTCATGCGGTAAACACCACAAAAAGCATTTGGATGACTATCGGAAGATTAGGATTCTATCTAACCCATGATTATACGACTCACAGTCTATTTTGACCGATTCTGTACTCAAAGTTCACGTTGTTTGGGCGGATTACATGTTGGATATTAGACCTTCCTTTTTTTCAATTAATTTGTTACCTTTTTGTTTTTTTAAATGTGGCCGGTATGGATGAACCGTGGCATTTATTCACTTATTGGGACTTAGATTGACTTTAAATTCTTAGTTTGTGTAACATTAAATTAAAACCAGAGTTTTAGGGATAAGAAGGGGGATCAGTTGAGAAGCGTGTTGCTAATGACTGATAATATATTACTATAATATTATTATGCTTATCTTTAATGATAAATTGAAAAGTGTATTGCTGATCTATAATAAGATGTTATTGTATTACTACGTTTGAAATATATTTTTACTTCTTATATTGAAATACATTTTTAATTAAATCAAAATGTATTTAATCCAAAATTCGCAATATCTAAATTGATTGAATCAATTTTGGACTTTCCAACTATTTTAATGTAACTCAAAATCAAACTATTGTTATACAAAATAAAGATTTGAAAATAAAATATTTCATTATAGAAGCTAATGATCATCCGCAGACACCTTAGGCATTGAGTGTGGAATGTAGTAAGTTAGGTTGTGGTAACCGTACACGACCAAATTGCGTGTAAGTCGTATACTCCGACTTCGCGGTATGAGAAGTCATGTTCTGCTGTGTGAACCCCATCCCTTTTTTCGCTTTATTTTTGTTCTAAGTGATTCTTCGTGGTTATCTCTACTGTGTTTATAGACATGCTTATACTGAAAAGCAGACAAGTGCTATGTGAAAATCTTCTGCTAATATCGAGCATAAGCATTCCATAGTTGTGTTAAAAAAGTGAGCTATTCTTTGATATGATTGTCTTTGAGGAATCATCTACTTGTGAGGATTTATATCATGTTGTTACTTTGACATTGTTTTTCTGCATTGATAGTCAGGCTAACGCTAAAGCGACAACATGTTGTGTGAAAATCTTTCGAGCTACCAATTATTGAGTGTGAGTATCAATCTACTAGAAACAAGAAGACATCATGATGCATGATCGCCAACGGGTAACAAAAGAACTACAATGATAACAAAGACGAATTGTATGAAAACGACGAAACAAACCCAAGGGATAGGACTTGAACAACCATGGATACAACCAATGCACCATCAAGACAATCACGAGAGTTGAACACCAAACAATCGGATACAAATACATCACCGATTATGAGAACACTCGGATAATTTCGCCATGCTTGAAAATCCACCAAACAATAAGTGAAGTAGCGAAAAGTTCAAGAGAGAACTTGATAGCTGTCTATTCGAAAAATCCTTCAAAAGTGACGCTTAACCCTAAACATAGATAGCTTATTTATAGATGATTAAAAATGACTAAACATAATTTCTAAATAGGCCCAAAATAAAATCCCGACGCTAACTGGTGGTTTTGCTCCTGTCATCAACTACTGGTGGCCGAACATTCCTTCGGACTTGTCGACGGAAGCTTTCAACCAAAGGCATCCAGTTGATCGGTGGGAACATAGAGTCGCGCACTATACTCCTAGGCTTTTCTACTGGCGGAAGACGTAAAAGCTTTTCCCGTCCTCCGTTCCTCCAATGCAGAATTTTAGTCCCGCCGACAGACAACTTCTCTCCAAGCTTCCCTTCACGATTGATAATCGGGTGGATCTCTACGTCTGTCTGAAAAAGGAACGATGTTTTTTTTCTAGCCGTTCCCTTATATCTGACGGTAATGTCATTCATACTCCGATTGCAGGCCGAGGCGACTCTGCAAGGAGAATTTGAGTCCGTTCACCGTGACCTGTTGATCGGATTCAGCGCCACTGGATTCGACCCTCTCGATCTCGATGACCCATTCCCTGACAACCAAGGCTCCATCCATGTGTGGCAAGGGGATGAAGATCTGCTCGTGCCAGTCACGGTACAACGCCACATTGTGAGAAAACTACCGTGGATCCGATACCATGAGATCCCAGGAGCCGGCCACCTCTTCCCGCATGCCGACGGGATGGCCGACACCATCTTCAGGGAACTGCTGGTGGGTGGCGAAACTGCCACGTAGTCGCCGAGATAAAGCTGCCCGACAGAATTTGATGATGAGGGGTTAACGAGTGGGACGGTGTTGTTGTTAGACGGAATTTTGTTCGCTCGAATCTTTGGAAAAGTTTAGGGCTTTTTGAATCCGAATGTTGTTCGACCAAATTCCGAGCCCACTACCCATTAAGCCCAGAAGCAAGGAAAAAATGGCATCTTTTTTCTCTCTGCGATGATAATGGCGGTCGGCGCCGCGGAAGTGAGCAGCAGCAGGTACGCTAGAAATGCCTCTCCGGGTAAGATTTGATGGTTGTGGTTCGTTCGCGACGTGATTCGTTCCGGCCGTTCGACCATGGCGTCTTTTACGTCGGCGGCATGTGCTCGTTCTTGGAAGGGGAATTCGGGCATTTCCTTGGAGAAGATCGGAGTCGAGAATGGTTTAGGCAAGGCGAGGTTCTTGAAATTGCTGAGGCGTAGGAATGGGGCAACGAGTGGCGTAGGAATTCGGAAGGTCGAGTGTTCGGTCAACTCGCATAGTATCAATCCGTACTCCCGGGACGATTCTTTCCTTAGCTTGCTTCCTGATGTAGCTGTGCTTAGAGGCGATGGGAATGTAACGGCGGGGAATGAGGGTCCGAGTGGTAGCGTTGCCGAGGGTTTACGAGATGTTCCTCGTCGTGACAAGTATAATCAAGCCAAAATTAAGGTCATCGGCGTTGGGGGTGGAGGGTCGAATGCGGTTAATCGAATGATAGAGAACGAAGTGAAGGGCGTGGAGTTTTGGATAGTAAATACGGATGTTCAGGCCATGAGGATGTCGCCCGTGCTCCCAAATAACCGGCTGCAGATCGGCTTGGAGCTGACTAGGGGTCTTGGTGCCGGTGGCAACCTGGAAACTGGGATGAATGCCGCAAAGGAAAGCAGGGACTCCATTGAAGAGGCGCTCTATGGTGCAGACATGGTCTTTGTTACGGTATATACGGCATAACATTTTTCTGTTCAGTTACATTCGATATTCTTTTGGGATCTTTGTCTGCAGAGATTTTGATTAATCAATGACTGCTTCTTGTAATATCTTAAGACGAACGTCCTTTTTCCCGTCATTGTGCCTGCTAATAATCTGGGACTTCATGTGCAGGCTGGAATGGGGGGAGGAACTGGCACTGGGGGTGCTCCCATAATTGCAGGAATTGCGAAAGAAATGGGCATATTGACTGTTGGCATTGTTACGACACCATTCTCGTTTGAGGGTCGAAGGAGAACATTGCAAGCGCAGGAGGGAGTTGCGTCTTTAAGAGACAGTGTCGACACATTGATTGTCATTCCAAACGACAAGTTACTGACGGCTGTTTCCACATCAACCCCAGTAACAGAAGCTTTCAATCTCGCGGATGACATTCTTCGACAAGGAGTGCGAGGCATCTCTGATATAATCATGGTATAAATTTCGCTGATCTAGGATATAAACAACGGTACCCTATTTGTCCACTTCACAGATCATTTTTGTCTTCACAGTCTGCAGATCTATCTGATGGGGCTTAGTATGAGGAAAAATCTCTTTTATAATCGATTAATAAGTCTTATCTTGGTAATTAACAGCAGATATTTTCTGTGCAGATCCCCGGCCTAGTTAACGTGGATTTTGCAGATGCGAGAGCCATAATGCAAAATGCAGGGTCTTCGCTGATGGGGATTGGAACTGCAACAGGTACATGCATTTATGCTATTCAACTTGGTTGAAACTGTCGGTTTGTGCTACTTAATGTTTATTTTCATTTTAGCATCTCGATGATTTAATTTCTGTACGTAGGAGAATCTAGAGCAAGAGATGCTGCATTGAACGCCATTCAGTCGCCATTACTGGATATCGGTATCGAGAGAGCTACTGGAATTGTCTGGAGCATTACCGGCGGAACTGATCTGACCTTGTTCGAAGTAATACACAAATTCTGTATAGCAGCTATTCAACCTATATACATTCTCAATTGGAAATGTTCGGTAATGCAAGTCGTGGTTCTCATTGCATCTTCATGGTTTCTAGACTTGTCTAAGTTAATCATGGGATAGTCATGCGGAAAGGCTTGATTTTTGGTTTTTGTGATGAATGGATAAGCCACTTCTTGAACCGTGGATTTGGCGGGGCTTTGTGATGGTTGTCCGAAGGTTGTTTCCTTGACTTGGCTGTCAATACGAGAGCTCTTTGCAGGTAAATGCTGCAGCAGAAGTGATCTATGATCTTGTGGATCCAAATGCCAATCTAATTTTTGGGGCAGTGATTGATCCGAATATCAGCGGTCAAGTATGTTTCTCCATGACCTAACAACTTTCTTAAATCTCATTTTAGTATTCGGTTTATCTCGCTGGAACCAAATAATCCCCATCCCAACTATTATCTTTTTGATATCTTCATATGTTTGCTTGCCCATAGGTCAGTATAACCTTGATTGCAACCGGGTTTAAACAGCAAGAAGGAAGCGAGAACAGACAACTTCAGGTGCTTCCCCCTCTCCCTTTGTCTCCTCCCCACTCAGATTTCTCATTTCTACGCAAAAAGCTGGTGAGAACCACCGTCTGAGATCAGCAAACGCAGGCAGGTCCTCTAGCATCTGGGGGCATCGCTCCAGGAACGACGAGGCAATCCTCCTCGCATGGCGAAGGCAATTCGGCAATAATCCCAGAGTTCCTCAAGAAAGGACGGCCGGGCTATCCCGGGTCCTGAACCACGAAACTGCGGTTCTCTCCTCCTCGTAGCTGAAAAAATCCATACAGTTTTGTTTAGTTTAATTTCATCAACCCTTCACAGGAGCTGCTGTCCTCTTATTTTTGTGTTTTGTAAAGGATGGGAGAATATTCTTGGAAGCAGACAAAACGAATGGTAGTAATTGAAGCGACGTCCCATTCCCATTCCCATTCCCATTCTAACCAAATATCTTTCTTCATTTTCAATAACGAGTTATGTTATCGAGCTAATAAAAAAAATTACGAAATATAATAAATATTTTTAAAATTTTAAAAATAATGTCTCAAACCAAAATCTCTAAAAAAAGAAATATGCCATTTTATTCTCTGTAAATAATTTTTTAAAAGTTATTCTAAAAAATAGTTATGAAATTTCTAAACTTTTTTTCAGCGAGAAAACCTATCAAAAACAGACCCAATTTCGTTATTAATGCAGATTCCATCTAGAGCCAACGGTTTAAGTAGGAGGGGATATCATCAGTGGACGAGAAGGGAAGGAGAATAAAAAGATCAAATCCCGAAACCCCATTAGTCCACCACCACCACCAGTCATCCTCTTCGAGAGACAATATCAACATCTTTCCCTCCCTCCAACGTCCCAATTCAACGTATAAAATTTTGAACTTTTTTGGAATAAATATTTCTGGTCAATCACGTATTAATATGAATTGTAAAAAAAAAAAAGTACTGTTTGTTTTAGTAGATATTAGTACAAATATATATAAAAAAAAAGTATCTATTTTATACAATTTTGTATATTACACTGTACGTTAGCCGCTTCACTAAATGAATTAATTAAATTTTAGGAGTTGACGTCAAGATATCAACTTCAAACTCTCTCTCCCCCTAATCTCCCAAAAAAAAATCCCCCCTCTCCCCTAGACATTGAAGTGTCCGAACTGCCACACAAACACCGAGAATGTAGTAGAGCCACTGGTGGCGATAACCCATCTTTAAAAGGAAAGGGAAAGGTAACAAAACCCACCCAGACAAAACACACTATTTGCTAACGTGTACAAGAACACCCCCACCCATTTCCTTCCCCTCCCCCCAGAAATTTCAGATTCTCTAGATTCCCCTCCTCTCCTCACAACGACTGCTGGATCAGGAGATAAACAGATAACAGACCACCCCCATAGCCCAGAAGCAAATGGCCGTTCAAGGGGGAAAGCAATCCGTCCAGTTCCTGTCTGTCTCGGACAAGGATAAGGTCATGCCTGGAATGGACAGCCAGTCTCCGGAAGGAGAGCTCGACGCCGACCCCCAGGGTCCTCAGCCCTGCACTAGTAGCGAAGCATGTGTAGTTGTTTCGACATCGAATAGTGGCAGGCAGGGTGCACCGGACCGTGCACGGGTTTCGGCTGAAGAACGGGATGGCACTCGGGTGGTTGAACTGGGGGGTAGTTCTGTAAATGAATCGTCGTCCCCGGATGGCTTGGAGGGAACGACATCAAATGGACGGGAGAGACTCAAGAGACACAGGAGCGAGGTCGCGGGTGGTCGGGTTTGGATACCAGAGATATGGGGACAGGAGGAGCTACTCAAGGACTGGGTGGATTGCACGGTGTTCGATTCTTCCTTGGTGACTTCCAAGATCATGTCGGCCAAGGCGGCTCTGGTGGAGGAGGGGAGAAGGGCTCCTTCTCCGGTTATCCACGTAGAGAACGGGTGCTGATGATGAAATTTATTTAAAAAGCCTTCTGCTGTTGCTGCTGCTTTTACATTTGAGGGAGAATGTTTGTGAGAATTAATTCACAGGTAAAACCAAAAGGAGAAGAAACGCAGAGAGTTGTAAAAATCATTATCATTGTTATTAATCATTCTCCTCGCTGCATTTGACCACATGATTTTGTTCCTCTTCCCCCTAAGAACACGAACTGACAATCCCGCAAAGGAGTCCGGTTCAAAATGTCTGATGGATGTGTACGCGTCGCGAGGTTTATCGAGGCCGTCGTAATGTAAACAGACACTCTATCAGTTCGCGTGTTCAATGAACTTGTCTCTGCAGCTTCTCCCAGCCTCAGAAGTTGCTTGCTGTCGAGCTGCTTTAGCTGGGACATGGCTAGCAGAATCTGATACATTCAAAAGAGTTCAGTTCAGATCGCGAAGTTGACGCCCGACGAGTGGTTTCCTCGCTTCCCGGACTCCTCCGCGAGAACTTGCTGGCGCTGATTGCTGTAATCTATTCTCATTCCAACTCTAATCGCTATTCATATATATATTACAATCCCCTCATAATTTAGAAAGGTAAGATCGAAATTTAATAGGGATGTCGTTGTTTGATTGGTTTTAAGCAAATAAAGATTTAGACAAGGGTTAGTCCGAGCTTGGATTCGCTTAAGGTGGTTTCGGATTCGAAATCTTGGAAGACTCGCCCACCATAGTCAGGTGTCCTGTTCAGGTCGACTCCGAATTAATTGAAGCGAAGCTCCGAAAATCGAGCGTACAGCCAAAAAAAGATTTAGACCTAATTAATTATTATTATTATTATTTAATTTGATAATTATCAAAATTCATAGTACTAATCAGAATGAACCCTAGCCACAAATCATCAGACGTAGTCGTACCCTTGGTATCAGAGCCCAGTTTGTTTAATTACAGTGTGCCAAACTTATTTTCTTATTCTTTTTGAGGGAGAGAGAGACTAAGAACCCTACCTGGAGAAGCACCTTGCCTTAATACCCATGGATAGTCCTACAGTGATGACCGCTCCCATCACACTAGATTCTTGCCCTTCCTTTCGTAAATCCACCTCTGACAGGTTAGATGGCTTGTATGAGATTTCCCGCCAAGATATCTCAGACAATAATCAGATTTCCGACACCACCATCCCACTTCTCAACCCGTACACAGCTTTCAGTAAACCATCTTCGAGCCCCATTAGAAGGATAAGATCTCTTATCCGACAGCCAAGTTCTCAGGTCCTTGAATACATTCAAGCTAGTAAGTTCAACCAACACCCAATTTGGGCTACACAGAGAGAGCAGTTTGTGTCACTCCAACTGCTAGCAGACTTTCCTAGACAGTGGTCCCAAAAGGGATACACTCACCTTCACTTTGGTGCAATCAGGCTAGCACTTACCTATCATAGAAGGAAAGGACTGCCGGTCACAGCCAGAATGGCCCTATTAGACTCCAGATATGTGGAATATCAACATGCATGCATTGGAACCATAGAGACAACTCTCAATGCAGGAACTGTTTTTGTGACTTTCTATCCTAACTTCTGCATGTCTCTACAGGACCCAAAGATCTTGACAGCTTTGCAAGTTCAAATCCAAATAGCTGGTCCTCAACAGGATCCCAACTCTATTGAAGCAACACTTCATTATCAGATGTCTTATAGAGTGCAGAACCATGCGCTAGATCTTAAAGTTCCTGATAATGCTAATGATGCCTTGATCATTTATTCTGATTATCACCATGCACATGCTCCTACGTGTTTACACGTACCTAGACAGATCACCAGAGGAGAGCTACTCAAGTTGCTGCCAGAAAGATGGATTACCAACTATGAGCAACTACAGCAGCATGTCAAACCCATTCAGTCCTTTGAGTCAAAGTTCACCAGAGAGAAAGATGGAACCGTGACTATCATGTTTGATAGATCACACGAGAAAGATGATCCCACACCTTCCATCTTCCCTACAATGTTTATGATGCAGCCCGCTCCAAAGCGTAAGAAGCCTGACCTTCTGAATACTATAATCCATTCTTTTGATGGACAGGGAAAAGCATCCTACCACTTTAGAGACCCGCATTCAGATCATTGCTATTGGGATATTTGCTATTCAAACATCTGTGGTTGCAAACATGACTACATCAATGGCAACTACATCTACATGGACAATGAGGATGAGGTCCCATCATCCTGAAGAAACAGAAAGAAAAGGTTAGATAGAAAGCTTCCTGATTTTAACAGTGACAGTGATGATGATGATTTACACCAGGATGATGAGGCGGACAATGCCCTAGAAATTACAATTTCCACAAGATAAGAAAATTATGGAGATTGGCAATTCCTAATGGAAAAAGCAAAGAGGCAAAAGCCCAAGAAGCAGCCATCCAAGGTACTACCATGTTACAAAAATGTTTTAAAATGACAGAAGAAAAACCTTTCTGAACAGGTAGTCCCAATGAGTGCACCAGTTGAAGCAGTTATGCCTAAACCTACAACAAACAGTTGTGCTCAGAAGGCTTTCAAATCAACAGCCACTACATCAGCATTACCCGCAATCATGATGATGGGTAAATCAGATTTAAACTTTCCTCCACTTACTGAGCAGACTATTGACAATGTTCGCTATTGTGCGAAGATTCCAATTCCCACAGATCTTGACAAAAATGGGAATTCTATGCGTAACAGCATAGCAGAGACTGTTCTTAATTGGCAAAGTCGTAATGCTCTAGCTCAGAACTCAGCCCTAACTACTATTTGTCATAAGATTGACAACATGCAGGAAAACCTGACAGGGACTGAGAAGAGACCTTCAGAAAAAATGGATACTCAACATACCAAAACTCAAGAGATGCGGGAGGTTCTCCAGAAACGGTTAGACAAATATGAAAGAGGTATTTTCCCATCCCATTTTAGGTCTGACTCAGAAGCTGAGATTGCCAAATTGAAAAGGCAGATTAAGATCATAGAAGCTAAACAGGTAGACTTATCTGAGAAGCCAAATATGGCTAGTTTCCTGAATTTTGGAAGACCCAAGTCTACTAATCCAAGTTTTGATCGTAGCCCAAGGCCCAAGCCTTATACAACTGACATAATGGACTTTGGAAGAGTATCTATACCGCCTATACAGGTACCAAAAACCCTTCATCCTATCTTTGGACAGATTGGAAAGAAAGACCCAGTAGAGTTGAGGAATATCATTCGAGACCAACAGAAAAAGGATAGAAAGCGTGAGGACATCAGGGAAGGAAAGAAGAAAGTAGAAAGTTCTAGACCTGCAACCCGACGAAAATCGTCCAGGTCCTCAAGTATAGATTCAGACTCAATTCCTCATACACAACAGTTGATGATTAAGATGGATCATCTCAAGGAACAGCCAAAAGTAGCAACTCCAAAATGAGTAACTTCTCCAATTCCTACCCCATCAACAACATGTTCCTCTGATACTCATTCAGAGAATTATATTGATTCAGATGGGCATAAGGATGATTCTGTTGAAAGATATTTTGAAAAGTCACCACAGATTTTTATGACAACAGGTCATGTGGAAGCAGAACAGCAGACTTCATCAGATGACAGCACTTCGTACACTTCAGAAGATTTAGAAGAAACATCCGGAGATTCCAGTTCAAGTTCCACAAAACTAAAAAAGGCACCCCAAATCTTCATGGCTGATCGAAACGACCAAGAAACTATGGTTGATGAACAGTCATCAGAAGAAACCAATGAGAGGCACCAACCAGGCGCCAGAAGTAGTGAAGGGATCAACAATATCAAGTTCACTTTTGACGACATCCCTTATACGAAGTGGCCGCAATGCATACAAAACTTTTATGCGCGGTGTTTACATAAAAGATTAATTATTTTCAATAATGCTGACATTCTTGCAGACATGACATCCAGATTCACAGGAACCCTTCTGGTTTGGTGGAGTTTGTTTCCAGAACCAACCCAGGTGCAAATGATGAGCGTTCCTCTGCAAGAGTTCATGCACAATCTCTATGCTCACTTCATTGGAAACCCCATCAATATTCTGGAAGAACAGAGGACAAAGTTTTTCCAATGCAAATGTTGTTCCTACAAGGTCAGAGATCTAGATAAGCACTACCAAAGGATATTATATTTGTTTATTCATCTGGGAGGTGATGATTCTTTACAGCCAGTATTTTTATCTTCAATACCATCCTCCATATCAGCTATGGTAGAAAAGAGTCTGACCAGCAAGCATTTAAGAATTACTGACTTGACAGTTGGACAGATCCAACAAGAGATTCATTTAGGAGTCGGTGAACTTTGTTAAAGAAAAGAGATTATCCAAGGCTTTCTAAAGCAAGATAAAAGACTTGATCAGGTTTGCAGGAGCAAGACCAACAGGTACAAAATTAAGTGTACCCCTAAAGATTTGAGCAATTGTGCTCCAGGGACCAAGCCATACATATCAAAGTTCAGAAGAAAACCCGTAGAACGTTTGAGAGAAATCCAGTCCGAGACCGACCTCAAAAGTCTCCATGGAAATGGAGAAGATTCCTTAGATTCAAGAAGAACAAGAGTCCACAAAGGAAGTCGACCAAGTGTTTCATCTGTAATAGGCCAGGACATTTTGCAAGGAATTGCCCAAAAGGATAAAAGAAATTGGTCGCCTAGATAGAAAAGTATTCTGGAACTTCTTTACGGGACGATGATATAGAATCACTTTTCTCTCTAGAAGATGAACCTTCTTCACATACTTTATGTTGTCTTGAAGGATATTTTACAGATTCCAACTCAGAGCAGGATAGCCAGTCTTCTTCCTTTGAAGAACAGAATAAGAAGGAATCAGTGCGTATCCTAGCCCGGAAGGATTCTGGAGAGATTTTCCCATCCAACCTTCAAGAAGAGTCGCTACAAGTGAATCAGAGACATAAGAAGTTGAAGCTGGACAAAAAGAAAAGTCCCAGCCTTATCAGGACAAGGAAATTCCATTAATAGCTGCATCACATATAGCGCCAAACATAAAGGTGCAGGTATATTTCTCGAAATACCAAAGACCGGTTACTGCAATTGTTTTTATTGATACAGGTGCAGCTGAGAGCATGATCAATCCTGCGATCCTACCTCAAGAGTTCCTTGTGCCTTACCAGAAATCGTTCATATCCGCATCTGGTGATTTATTCCAAACTCATTATAAAACCAGGAATTTAAGGATTATGATTTTTCCTAACTGCACTATAAAAGCCTCATTATTTGCTACTGATCTTCCTGGAAGAGATATAATGTTAGGATGGAACCTAATGCAGCAATTGTCAGAACTGAACATCCTAACCACAGGACTCAAGTTCAAGGGAAACTTCAAACCGTACATAACGCTGACTCGAATGTTTTCCATTGAACCTGCAGAAAAGGCAAGACAATTGTTTAGTACAGCCTTTGCAGAGAGTCATATTGAGTTTTTGCAGAAACGCCCTCATCCGCTATGGAAGAACCAAGAGTTCTTTGTGACATTGCCCTTTAAGAAAAATGAAGACATCAACCCAACTAAGGCAAGTCACTCTGGTATGAAAGGATCTCAGCCTTGGGGTCAAGCCCAAACAGGAGCAGTTAGGTACTTGAAAGCCCAATTACAACTGCTTCCTCCTTTGCAGATTCCTTCAGATGGAGTAAGGATACTCCAAACAGACGCTAGTGATCAATTTTGGGTCGCAATTTTGATTGAAGAGAAAGAAAGGAAAAGACACATCTGTACATATAAGTCTGGTAAGTTCAACCAGGCCGAGCAACATTATCACTCAACCATAAAGGAGATTTTGACAGTAAAATATGGGATTAAGAAATTTGAGTTCCATTTGGTTGGGTATCATTTTATCGTAGAAAGCGATATGTCTTCTTTCACATCTATGCTTAAGTTCAGGCAAAAGAAGATACCGAATGCTCAGCTGCTCAGATTGTCAGAATGGTTTTCCCAATACTCATTCACAGTAAGGCATATCAAAGGTACTAATAACGTTGTAGCAGACTTTTTATCCAGACCTTTTGATATCGCACATCCTGCATTGCAAGAACATCCAAAACTGCAGGCAATGATTTCCACCTATGTGCCAAAACAACGAGAGCTACCTAGATTCCTTTCTCCGGAATTTATCAGTTATGATCAGGCACATGTTGAAGCAATACTATCTCAATCCGTTCAGATGATGCAGAAATATTTGGAGAGAGTATTTTGCAAGTATGTCTAGTTAATGTTCCCACAAGAAGGATTGCATCCATCCTATCCATTTTTAAAGGCCATTCCCATTGATCCCATGGAAATATTTCCAGAAGAACTAAAGTGGTTCTTTTGGTACTTGTTACATAATTATACCATGTCACTAGGGTTCCCCACGGAAGAACTTCTCAAGTATTTTGACCAACTTGGGGATCTATACACATATACGCCTTATCGAAGGCCTCATGCACATTTGGCAGAGATACTGTCTTGGTTCACCCCATTAAGTCAATGGCGAACATGGATCGAACTCCATCAAGACAAATACTTCAAGTTTGGAGGACTAACCCCTTATTCAGTTTATTTGTTTCGCAGGCACTGGCATTTTGACCCTAGTTTGCAGGCGATGGTGGCCATCAACAATTCTGAAGAATTCTCCAGTCTTCCTTATTCCCTCACACATGACGAAAATATCACTTTTTCAGACTGGGAGGTGGCAATCACTGACAATGAATTCCTGAAGCAAAAGCTTTATGCAGAGAATGGAGTCTATTATCTAGACCCTGATGAAGTTGTTCAAACCCGGATCCAACACACAGACCCTAACTATGTCTACCGGCTTCAATGTGCACTTCACCAGTACAACCAAGATGGTATACAATGGGAAGAAATAACCCAGGACTTCATAACGAAAGTGGACTTAGGCCCAGGAACATCAAGCTCAACCTTAGGCCCAGGCCCAGGATCGTCACAAGCGGGACCATCTTCCACTCACAAAAGAACAAAGGAACACCTACATGACCCACAGGGGAAAAGACCAAAGGAATAGCCACCAATATGAAGATAAGAAGATACTTTGAAGATAAGGTCGTCATAGGCAGTCAAACAACTTTTTTGAAAAGCTGCAAGATTCCTTAGCGATAAGGCCACTAGTGTTTTTTAGCTTTCCAGCTTTTAGCTTTACTTTTGAAAGAGGCAATATGGACAAACCACAGCCAAACTTTCATTCCGGCTCTTGTATTATAAATAGCCCCTCCATTCCAAGGAGTAAGGCAGAGTGAAATACACACAGAAAAAACCATTGAGTTTTTCCATCCATGGCCTTTTAAGTTTCTCTAAGGTGTTATCCAGGGTAGCGGTCTCTTAGTCCTCGATATCTCATCAACCCCTCATTTTTGATAAACCCAAAAACATTAAAAAAAACCCAGAAAAACCCAAAAATCTTGTGTTTCTTTATCTTTATCTTTTATGTGATATTCCTGCATGTCTTATGTCTTTAAGCTCTTTCGTGCTTTAAGTTTTCCAGGTGTTTCTCCTTCCTGAATCCTAATCGGAGGTGATAACTTTGTTATAAGTTTCCACTATCTAGTCAAGAGAGTTTGTTGCAGGGACCTGTCATCAAAGTAAGGAAACATCTCGTGAAACGTAAAGCTATCGCCTTCACCCCAGAAGGACCACTTGCCGCTTAAGCCAGGAGGGCTGTCAGGCACAGGTCGCGGCTAGAGGCCAATGGGAGGTAAAGAGATGAGACATCCACCTAGGAGACGATGCCTCTACAGGTACCCCTTTTTTAGATAACTGGAGACTCTATAACCATTTTATTAACCGAATTAGTAACTGGGAAAGAGATCAGCCTCCCTGGAGATGTCCAACCCACCTCAAGCGAGTCCAATACTATATCCAGTGGTTGAACGATTACATAGAGCATAGGACTGTCAAAGCCATAGAGAGAAAAATCCTTGCACATCTTGCTTATGATCTCTCTGAAGACCCAGAAAAAAATTGGTACCTCAATTCTTATGATCCTCCTCACTCCAATCACTGGAAAAAACTTAAGCATCATGTCCAGTATAGGAGGTTTCTTATCTGGTACCGAAAATGTTTTCTCTACTAGAACTCTGCAAAAATTCCAATTGTTTTCTTCCGCTGTAATCCCTGTCTTTTGCAATCATCTTTGTTAAGATGCTTTCTCTTATCTTATCTAAAAGCTTGTTTTGATATCATCTCTTGTCATAGGCTGTATTTTCGAGTCTTTGTTTGTAAGATTTCTTATCAGATTGTCTGATTTGCGCATCCATTATCTTTTATAATTCTGCTGCCACTTCTTGTGTCTAAGTTTGTTCCTGGTCTTTCACCGACCCTGTACAATTATCGTATTAGTTGTACTATTCTAGTGGTCGAAGCTTCTATCTTGTACAACTCTTTCTTTAAGTATTTCCTTATGTACTCCATTGTCCATGTCTTTCCAGAGTTGTTTGTGATAGTCGTACCCCCTAGGAAGATCAGTAGCAAATAATGAGGCTTTTATAGTGCAGTTAGGAAAAATCATAATCCTTAAATTCCTGGTTTTATAATGAGTATGGAATAAATCACCAGATGCGGATATGAACGATTTCTGGTAAGGCACAAGGAACTCTTGAGGTACGATCGCAGGATTGATCATGCTCTCAGCTGCACCTGTATCAATAAAAGCAATTGCAGTAACCGGTCTTTGGTATTTCGAGAAATATACCCGCACCTTTATGTGTGGCGCTATATGTGATGCAGCTATTAATGGAATTTTCTTGTCCTGATAAGGTTGGGACTTTTCTTTTTGTCCAACTTCAACTTCTTCTGTCTCTGATTCACTTGTAGAGACTCTTCTTGAAGGTTGGATGGGAAAATCTCTCATGAATCCTTCCGGGCTAGGATACGCACTGATTGTACAGATCCTCTTGTTCTGTTCTTCAGAGGAAGAAGACTGGCTATCATGCTTTGAGTTAGAATCTGTAAAATATCCTTCAAGACAACATACTGTATGTGAAGAAGGTTAATCTTCTAGAGAGAAAAGTGATTCTATATCATCGTCCTGTAAAGAAGTTTCATAATACATTTCTATATGGGCGACCAATTTCTTTTGTCCTTTTGGACAATTCATTGCAAAATGTCTTGGCCTACTACAGATGAAACACTTGGTCGATTTCCTTTGTGGACTCTTCTTCTTCTTGAATCTAAGGAATCTTCTCCATTTCCTTGGAGACTTTCGAGGTCGGTCTCGGCCTGGATTTCTCTCAAACCTTCTACGGGTTTTTCTTCTGAAATTTGATCTGTATGGCTTGGTCCCTGGAGCACAATTGCACAAATCTTTAGGGGTACACTTAATTTTGTACCTGTTAGTCTTGCTCCTGCAAACCTGATCAAGTCTTTTATCCTGCTTTAGAAAGCCTTGGATAATCTCTTTTCTTTGACAAAGTTCACTGACTCCTAAATGAATCTCTTGTTGGATCTGTCCAACTGTCAAGTCAGTAATTCTTAAATGCATTCTGGTCAGACTCTTTTCTACCATAGCTGATATGGAGGATGATATTGAAGATAAAAATACTGGTTTTAAAGAATCATCACCTCCCAGATGAATAAACAAATATAATAACCTTTGGTAATGCTTATCTAGATCTCTGACCTTGTAAGAACATCATTTGCGATGGAAAAACTCTATCCTCTGTTCTTCCTGAATATTGTTGGGGTTTCCAATGAAGTGAGCATAGAGATTGTGCATGAACTCTTGCAGAGGAACGCTCATCATTTGCACCTGGGTTGGTTCTGGAAACAAACTCCACCAAACCAGAAGGGTTCCTGTGAATCTGGAAGTCATGTCTGCAAGAATGTCAGCACTATTGAAAATAATTAATCTCTTATGTAAATACCACGCATAAAAGTCTTGTATGCGTTGAGGCCACTTCGTATAAGGGATGTCGTCAAAAGTGAACTTGATATTGTTAATCCCTTCACTACTTCTGGCGTCTGGTTGGTGCCTCTCATTGGTTTCTTCTGATGACTGTTCATCAACCACAGTTTCTTGGTCGTTTCGATCAGCCATGAAGATTTGGGGTGCCTTTTTTAGTTTTGTGGAACTGGAATCTTCGGATGTTTCTTCTAAATCTTTTGAAGTGTACGAAGTGCTGCCATCTGATGAAGTCTGCTGTTCTGATTCCACATGACCCGTTATCATAAAAATCTGTGGTGGCAGAAACTGTGGCGACTTTTCAAAATATCTTTCAACAAAATCATCCTTATACTCATCTGAATCAGTATAATTCTCTGAATGAGTATCAGAGGAACATGTTGTTGATGGGGTAGGAATTGTAGAAGTTACCCATTTTGGAGTTGCTACTTTTGGCTGTACTTTGAGATTATCCATCTTAATCATCAATTGTTGTGTATAAGGAATTGAGTCTGAATCTGGACTTGAGGACCTGGACGATTTTCGTCGGGTTACAGGTTTGGAACTTTCTGCTTTCTTCTTTCCTTCCCTGATGTCCTCACGCTTTCTATCCTTTTTCTATTGGTCTCGAATGATATTCCTCAACTCTGCTAGGTCTTTCTTTCCAATCTGTTCAAAGATAGGATGAAGGGTTTCTGGTACCTATATAGGAGGTATAGATACTCTTCCAAAGTCCATTGTGTCAGTAGTATAAGGCTTGGGCCTTGGGCTAAGATCAAAACTTGGAAAAGACTTTCAGACAAAATGGATGCTCAGCGTACCAAAATTCAAGAGATGCTGGAGGCTCTCCAGAAATGGTTAAACAAATATGAAAGAGGTATTTTCATCCCATTTTAGGTATGACCAGAAGCTGAGATTGCCAAATTGAAAAGGCATATTAAGAAAACAAATATTTTATTTAATTTTCTCGTTATTTTTATCGGTTCGATTTCTTTCTTAATTGCCTCCCCTCACTCCCTCCCGTCGAGAGCGAAAACCCTAATCGATTGACTCCCCCACACGACGCGCCCGAGCATCGGGATTTTCAATCTTCGGGTAGGGAAGAGATCTTCGATGGCGGGGCTCCTAGATGGTCTTTACCGGGTGGTCATGCGCCGGACCTCTGTCTACGTCACCTTCGTCATCGCCGGCGCCTTCGTCGGCGAACGCGTGAGCTTCTCGGATCGTCTGGGATTTGAAGTTTTATTTTGTATTTTGTTTTCTTCCTCTCTCGTTCGTTGCGGTATTTGACTTGCTGTTTGTTTCTTTGGCGGCGATCTCTCCAGGCTGTGGATTACGGAGTGCATAAGCTCTGGGAAATGAACAACGTCGGAGTAAGATCCCTTATGTCTGGATTTGTTTCCTTGTTGTCTTTGTCTGTTATCGGAGTTTATTAGATAGAAAAGCTTCCGTGTTGATTCTTAATTTTGGGGATAAATTGGTTTTCATATGCGTGTGATTGCTATATGCCTGTTCTCGTTCCCGCTTCTGCAGTTGATTGTTGAAACCTTTGTCCTGTATACACGGTGGTTGATTTTCTAGTTGCTCTACTGTGAAGCTTCAGTGTTGTCCAATGATAGAGTTTGTATGTGATTGTAACAATGTGAAGGAGACTTGTTGAGGGGTCAACATTTTTTGTAAGTTGCTGTTGAATAGCCGGAAGGGATTTTGGAAGGTTGGCTTATTGAATTGTTAAGAGGCATCTCTTGTTATGATGGCATATCTGTCTTCATTGGTGATGTGATGCTTCCCTGTTGTAGTTTAGAGGTACCTTTTTTTTTTTTAAGCAAAGAAGGTATCATTAGAATCAATGTTTGGGGTTTAGGTTACAGAAGTCCTAGCATATGGAATGTCCCCATGTGGGGTGTCCAAAATAAAATCTGGGGGAAAAACAAAGGTGGTAGGGATCTCCTCAAGGTTGAGTGCTTCTTTGGCCAGCTTATCCACAACCTTGTTTTGTCCCCTCCCGATGTGTGCGATTGCGAAATCCTCGAGAACACCCTATAGCGACCTGCACTCATCTAGAATAGGTGCGATTATAGGTCGAGGAGGTTCTTCTGCATTTAGGAACTTGATTAATCTTGTGGCATCTGTTTGGATGGCCCGCTGCTTGATCCCTAAGTTTGTAGCTAATTGTAGGCCCTTGTATAGAGCTAATTGTAGGTACTTGAGCTTTGTTCTTAAAGTTTTCAAGCTGCAGTAACTTTGACTGCGACTGCTCTTAGGTCGATTGGATTGCCACTCCCCGTGCGCTCTTCCAGTGCACCCATGGGGTTGTTGTTAGTTATATGCCATCAGTTGAATCGTGAAGTAGATATCAACAAACTTTTCAGATTTGCTTCGAGCTTGAATTCATATGACCTGTTCTCTATTGTAACAACAACAGAATATATGTGTGTGTGTGTGTGTTTCAACTTCCATGTAATACTTAGGACATAACTGTGCTTATATTTTGAGTCCGTGTATGAGTCTGTTTGAATTGCTTGTTTTTGAAATGTGTATGCAGTTATGATTTGTAGGAACTTACGTTCTTTTGCGGACAAATTTATATATATTGTTTTCTTTTTCTGTAATATTTTGTCTCGGTTGATGGACTGATCAATACCTTATCATTGCAGAAACGATATGAAGACATTCCTGTCCTGGGGCAAAGGCCGGTAGAAGAATGAATGGGTGTTGCTCCATGCTTTGTTATGTTGAGGTGTTGACGGCTTGAGTTTTGTAGCTGACTACTCATTCTTCAAATAAGTGACGCGTGATTTGGTGCTGCCATTTGACCCTACTTTTTGTTCGCATTTTCCATGCAAAAATATGGAGTATGCTGCAATCACTTTGAAATTTATTTGGCACATGCTCATACTCTGATTCACGTGTCTTTGGTTCTGAAGAGATTCTTGTGAGGAAGCTTGTTTAGAGCCAGTTGGAACTTGCTAGTTGTGAGTAAGAGACTATGCTTGCTATCTAAGCTTGAATAGTTAAAAGGTAATCTGAGCCATTAAGCTTGGTTTTGGCTTCATAGAAGGACGACGGAAATGTGAGGCACTCCATCTCTTTGGATTAAGGATCCTTCTGTTTTGTGACCGACCTCCCCGTACTGTATCGAAAGTACGTATAAGCATGCACTAGTTGTTATCGGTTTCAAGCCTAGACTGCCATCGACGGGCAAATGAGGCGGCGGGTAATCGTGAACCAGAAAAGGTGTCAAATCGTAGGGACCAAATAGACATTTTCACCCTTGGACTCGTAACGCCGCCGTTTCCATGAAGCTTCCTCCCGCTAACGTCGCCGCCGTTAAGCCCCTCCCGATCCCGCTGACAACCCTGCCCTCGACCCATCCGACCATCTTAGCCAACCTCCACAACTACCTCGCGACCAACCTACCCAACCCCGTGACTCCTTCCTCCGCTTCCTAACCGCCAAGCTCCGGCACCACCCTTCCTTCTCCGCCATCTTCTTCCCGTCTTCACCTCCTTCCTCGCCTCCTCCCCTTCCCTCTTCTCCTCCCCCTTCCCTACCCACCCCTAAACCCTAAACCCTAAACCTCAGCTCGTAAACCCAATACCCGGAAAGGAGATCAAGCGAGACTTCCCCACCAACTCCGTTTCCCCCCACCCACGGCCGTCGCCGCGGCTGCCTCCTCCTCCTCTCGTTTCCGTTCCCCTGCTGCTACTTCCCCCAGCGCCTTACTCTGTCCGCGATGCCACGTTGACGGCGTCTCCCTACGCCTCTCCTCCTCCGGTCTTGAATGTGACTTCCCTCTCCCCCCCCCCCCCCCACTTTCTTTCTTGATCCTTGTTTCTCTCTTTCCTGCCTTCCTGTTCAGCTGCTGCCTCCCCGCCTGTCGTGCCCCCTGCTGTTTGTTGTCCTTGGGGTTTTCTTTTAACCTTCTGCTTTTCTTTGTTTATTTCCCAGTTCTTCCCCCGTTTCGTTCTACTCTGAGGTTGTGGAGTCGGCGTTCCGTTGCCTCGGTAATCGTGCAGGCTCGCTCCCATAACGCCGCCATCTCCATGAAGCTTCCTCCCGCTAGCGTCGCCGCCGTAAAGCCCCTTCCGTTCCCGCTGACAACCCTGCCCTCGACCCCTCCGACCACCTTAGCCAACCTTCACAACTACCTCGCGACCAACCTACCCAACCCCGTGACTCCTTCTTCGTTCCTCCGCTTCCTAACCGCCAAGCTACGGCACCACCCTTCCTTCTCCGCCCACTCCTTCCCCATCTTCACCTCCTTCCTCGCCTCCTCCCCTTCTCTCTTCTCCTCCCCCTTCCCTACCCACCCCTTCTTCCTCTTCTTCTCCCGAACCCAACCCTCCCCCCACCTCCTTCCCTTCCTCTCCTTCGTCTCCTCCAACCCCTGCCCCTGCACCCCCTCCATCTTCTCCTGTCCCCACACCGAGCTCGTCTTCCGTATCTCGATCGCCTCCCTTTGTCGAGCAGGCAATTTTGACTCCGCCATCGCTGCTTTCGACCTCATGAGGAAGTCCATCGACGGGAAGCCCCTGGTGGAGACCTGGAACGTGTTGATACATGGATTGGTGAAGCGCGGGATGCACGAGAGGGCTTTCGAGATTTACGATGGGATGGTTAGGAAGGACAGGGTTCGGCCGAATGCTGTCACTTATAATGTGTTGATAGATAGCTATTGTAGGAGGACTATGATCGATGATGCCGTTAGGGTGTTTAGGGATATGCAGGGCATGGGATGCAAGCCGGATATCGTTAGCTTTAACAGTCTGATCAGGGGCTTGTTAAGAGGGGGAAAATTGGAGGAAGGCGTCCA
Organism: Melastoma dodecandrum; assembly: GCA_029817715.1. Classification (NCBI taxonomy): domain Eukaryota; kingdom Viridiplantae; phylum Streptophyta; class Magnoliopsida; order Myrtales; family Melastomataceae; genus Melastoma; species Melastoma dodecandrum. The sequence continues at coordinate 7,299,905 of JARUPY010000606.1, forward strand.
GTTAGCTCATGAATTGGTCGAGGATGCAAAGTGTGGCATCTCAAGAGCGACTTGTGAGATTTTGGTAGATGGTTTATGTAGGGAAGGGAAGGCTGGGGAGGCATGTGATTTGGTGAGGAAGTTGATGAAGAAAAGAGCAGTGCCCGAGGATTATGATTGCTTAAGGATTGTTGAGGTATTGTGTCGCAGAGGGGAGTCAGGCAAGGCCGTCGAGATTGTCGAGGAGTTTTGGCGAGGAGGGAAACCACCAAGTCTGATTACGTGCATTACTTTGATAGAAGGGTTGAGGAAGGAGAAGAAGCTGGAGCAAGGTCTGAGTATTGTGAAGAGGATGATGCAGGATGGTGATATGATCCCAGATCTGTTCACATTTAATTGTTTAGTTGGAGATCTTTGCGAGGTTGGGAAGACGGTAATGGCAAACGATCTGAGGCTTCTTGCTCAGAGAAAAGGCCTGTTGACCGATGGGGAGACATATAGGATTCTGATTTCTGGTTTTGTGAGGGAAAGGAAGCGTGAGGAGGGGAAACTAGTCTTGCACGAGATGTTGGATATGGGGTTCATTCCTACTATCGCTGCGTATAATGGATTGATGGACGCGCTTGATCATGCTGTCGGCTCGTCGCGGAAAGTTAAAGTCAAGTGACCGAATGAAAAGGGATTTGGCCTTTGGATTTACGAGCTTTTCCTACAAGGCAGAAGGCAGATGCTGAGCGGCTACTCTGCTATTAACATCTTTGGCTTTCCTTTTTTCTACTTTCCTTTCCATCCCGTTTCTTCAATCAAACTGGACTGAGATTTGAAATTAATCCAACTGCGCTTCTCGCGGCTTGCTCAACTGTTTGATTCATCAGTCGGCGTAACAGGTAAAGTTGGTCAAAATTGAGGTAGATTTCATTTTACTAATTCCATTTTGAAATGTAAGATTGGGAGTGAATTTTGATGCATTACAGGTGAAGTGGAGCTGGCTGACTTGGATGGTCCGTCCGTGAGATTATTAGCCTGAGCTGAGTGGTAGATTTTGGCATAATCGTACAACCGTTCTCGCTAGAGTAGGGAACTTCCTGTAGCAGAGGATCCCTGCAATTTTTTCTCGAGCTTCAGCTCGTTCATTTTGTGATGCTTGCCACTTGAGTTGAGCGAATAAGCTGTCATATGCAGTGCAGGAGATCATAGAGGTGGATGTAGAGGATGAGAAGCAGCTGGACAGCAGTCCTGAGAACTTTTTGAAGTAAACCTTTGTGGCTGTTCCAATCTGTCAAATCCCAGATGCAGCCCAAGTGGATTCCGCCTTGCAGATTGAGTGCCAGTCTTCCAACTAAGGGACGGCAGGATGGACCACATCTAGCTGTGACAGCTACGTGCTGAGCCGGTGTCCCTCAACTCAATTTTAAGGCCGTGATCTTTCCAAGGATGAGCAAAATATGAGTGGGAGGGGGGCAATGATAGGGATTACAGTGAGCCTGAACTGGTTCTTCTCGGCCCGTGGCACAGCCTTGTTTGGCCAGACATCTTTGAGAGTACTTAGTTTCCTAAACAAGGGCCAACCCTGCAACCGCTCAATCACTTAAAAAGGATCGGTTATCTCCTTCCCTGGCCAGCCAGTAACACAAGCCGTAAAAGAGCTCCCTGCCGTCTGCTGACTCATGCCCAATCTTATATTTGAAAATCCCGGGGTTTATGAAAAACTTTGAAAATGCCAGAATATATTTCGTATCAAAAGTCTATCATAATTGGTGTTGTCGAAAGAAGTCAAAGTGAGGAGGGGGCGTTCCGAGAATCGAACTCGGGACCTCTCGCACCCGAAGCGAGAATCATACCACTAGACCAAACGCCCGCGTCTCCTGTGCATTTTGTGATAATTAAAATAACACCCAATCACGGAGGCCTCTAGCCCATAGTCTCCAACCCGTTCAATCCCGAGAACCCCGACCGTCCGATCCATCAGGAAGGGGAGGGGCGCGTTTCGAAATTTAAAATCGTCCCCGCGGACCACTCACTATTCAGATTCACAACACCCCCGCGTTCCCCTTTCTCCTTCCCCTTCCCCCCGCCCCCACCCCACTACAGCCCGCCGAAATCTTGCCCAGTGCTGCTGCCTCGCCCCTGATCGGCGAGAAAAGAAGAAGATAGGTTCCTTCGATTCTCCTTCGCGGTTCCGGTCTAGGATGTCTGTCCGCCACGAGAAGGAGAAAGGCGTCAACGTCCAGGTCCTCCTCCGCTGCAGGTCTGTGTTCCCCCCCCCCCCCACCGGATCTGGCCATTTCAGTTTTTCCCAGGTGGTTGATGAGTACCTTGCTTCTTTCTTTTGATGTGTAGGCCGTTCAGCGATGAGGAGCTGAGGACCAATGCTCCACAAGTGGTGACGTGTAATGAGTACCAGAGGGAGGTCTCCGTCTCCCAGAATATCGCTGGGAAGCACTTCGATAGGGTTTTTACGTTTGACAAGGTTCGGTCAGTTTTATGCGCTGCAGTTTTCGATTCATCTGGGGTTTGGAGGATTTCGATAATGTAGGAAATTTTAGGAAAAGGATAGTTTCTGCCTGTGCAATATGCTTGGATCGGGCCTTTAACCATTTGTTAAGCTCTGGCTTGGGTAACTAGTCTGGGTCATTTAATTCAATTGCTGCAGCAGTCAGTATGGTTCAGGTTGTTGTGGGGAGTTCATGCTACGTAAACCAAACGACTGGAATTCCATGTGCAATTTTGGCTTATTTCATTACTGTTGTTTGACTGGAAAATGTCCCAGATAAGATCCCTTTGTTGCTTCTGGCTAGTAAACATTTGCTGCATCGTCCGATGAAAGCTCATACTGGAGAAAGCAGAAGCATTCTTTTTGATGTGGAGTGTTTTGTTTGTGTAGGTCTTCGGTCCATCTGCACAACAGATGGATTTGTATGAGCAAGCAGTGGTTCCAATAGTGAATGAAGTTCTGGAGGGATTCAACTGCACCATATTTGCCTATGGACAAACAGGCACAGGGAAAACGTACACGATGGAAGGCGAATGCAAGAGGTCAAAGGTATGGTTTCACTCATGTTTATTGAAATGCACTATATTTTTCATTGGTTGAAGTTGTGAATGCATTCACTTTCTGCATTTTGGCAGAGTGGATCAAATGGAGAGCTGCCTGCAGAGGCAGGAGTTATTCCCAGAGCTGTCAAGCAGATTTTTGACACCTTAGAAAGCCAGAATGCAGAATACAGTGTTAAAGTCACCTTCATTGAACTATACAATGAAGAAATCACAGACCTTTTAGCCCCTGAAGAGCTTTCTAAAGTTGCCATGGATGATAAGCAGAAAAAGCAGTTGCCATTAATGGAGGATGGAAAGGGGGGTGTTCTTGTTAGAGGCATAGAGGAAGAAATTGTGACGAGTGCCACTGAAATATTTACATTGCTCGAAAGAGGGTCTTCAAAGCGTCGTACAGCGGAGACATTGTTAAATAAGCAGTCAAGGTTTCATTCTTTACTCTCACGATTCATTGTTAGTCGCTAACTATTGTTTTGGATTCTGAACCGGAACTCTCTTGTGTTGTAGTCGTTCCCATTCGTTATTTTCCATAACTATTCACATCAAGGAAGCCACGCCAGAAGGTGAAGAGCTTATTAAATGTGGGAAATTGAACTTGGTTGACCTGGCCGGTTCAGAAAACATTTCTCGTTCTGGTGCCAGGGAGGTAGGTTTGCGGCTCAATTTGATAGGGGTATCACAAGGATCCTTTTATTTTGCACGTTTTGGTGTTGACATATTGTCGCCTTTCTAGGGTCGTGCAAGAGAAGCTGGAGAAATTAACAAGAGTTTGCTCACTCTGGGCCGTGTCATCAATGCTTTGGTGGAACATCTTGGTCATATCCCATACAGGTATGGCCAATTTTCTGTTGATCTATTTGCCTCAGGTCCATCTGTTGATGCTTACTTTGGGGCATGCCCTCAATCTTGTTTTCCTGATAACTCAGGGATAGTAAGCTCACTCGATTACTTCGGGACTCTCTTGGAGGTAGAACTAAGACGTGCATCATTGCAACAGTGTCGCCAGCAGTTCATTGCTTAGAAGAGACCTTGAGTACCCTAGACTACGCTCACAGGGCAAAGAACATAAAGAATAAGCCAGAAGTATGTTCCTTATATTCCTTGTGACGTTTTTTGTGTTTTCTGCAGACTTAGTTATGAATATATTCTTCACTGTCTTTCGGGATTTGGCATTCTGTTATTAATCCCTATTGTAGTTTCATTTTGATTGTGATTGCCTTCTGTTGATGCATTAGTTTCGGTCAATTGACGTGTTGATTTTTTACCAGATGTGTGTTCAATAAAGGTCCTTTTCTTATTTCCATGCAGGTTAATCAGAAGATGATGAAGTCTACCCTTATTAAGGACTTATATGGTGAAATTGATCGATTGAAAGCTGGTCAGATTTTCTTCTCATCAATGTGCTTTATGTAATATTTGGACAAAGTTATTTTCCTGTAATTAAACTGGAAGGATGACTCCTTATTTTTAAAACTGCAGAGGTTTATGCTGCACGGGAAAAGAATGGTGTGTATATACCCAAGGAGAGATTTTACCAGGAGGAGAGCGAACGGAAGGTACAATTTTTATGGGATTTTTTTTGTTCTTATGCAATAACAAGTAGAGCAGTTGGGCTACCTTTTTTAATGTGTTATGTCCTTCAGAATGTTGTGAATTTTTTCATGGCTGAAGGCATCCAGTTTGTAACTAGTTGCTACTTTAGTTTGTATGGGGTGATCTCGTGGGGAATTTTTCGCTCTCTAACACTTGTTTGATATACTGTCCAGGCCATGGCCGAGCAGATTGAACAAATGGGTATCGTTCTTGAAACAAATCAGAAGGTTTGTTAACAATTTTCATAATCCTGTATAGCGAGTCTCAGTTATTTGCTAGATATCTTAAGATTTGCGACATTGCCATTTTGAAACAGCAACTTGAGGACGTGCAAGAAAAACTGGATGCTCAGGTTCAAAAGTGCTCAGAGTTGACTAACAATCTTCATGCCACTGAAGTCAGTATTATTGTTGTTATTATTTTGCTCAGCAGATGTCTATTGACACATTGCCTCAACAAGCTGCGTTAACCTTGCAGAAAGATTTGGAGCAAACACGAATAATGCTTGCAAGCACCCGAGAGGATTTGAAAAAATGTCAGTATCATGTTAAGGAGAGGGATTTCGTAATAGCAGAACAAAGGAAAGCAGGTAAGCTTGGGGCATTTGTCAATCATGTGTTGCTTTACTTGCAATATTTTGACAAATTTTCTGGTGAGCAGAGAATGCTCTTGCTCATCAAGCGTGTGTTCTGAGAGCTGACTTAGAGAAATCTCTGAAGAATAACAATCTATTATTCTCGAAAGTTGGTAAGCTCTTTTTGGGGACATGTTAAATTAATATACATTTTCCAACATCACGTGGACGGTCACTTATATAAATAATTTCAGCAAGGGAAGACAAGTTGAATTCCGACAACAAACGAATGGTCACTGACTACCTTGCTGATCTTGCGAAGAATGTTGCCCTGCTTGCCAATGTGGTTACTGGTTCTGCATCTCAGCAAGATGTGCATCTCTGCTCTGTGGAGAAACGGTGCCGTACCTTTCAGGAAATCCACAGTGCGGTATGTAAGAATCTTCCCTGTACCACTTTTACTAGCATTAGTTGTATGGGCATTATATTCTTGTCTTGGGTTTTGGCCATGATGAACTATTAAGCTGTATAACATATTTCTAACTTCTGTAGTAGAATTAGGGGCTTCAATTCCTAATGCATCTCTGTAATCATTGTGCAGGCAGTTGTGGAGATCAGAAAGAAAGTAGCGGCATCAAAGGCAGTTTGTATCTCTCATATAGAGGCCATGCAGAATGTTGTGAGATTACACAAGGCTAGTTCTAGCGCTGGGTTGGAGAGCATCTCGTCCGCAGCTTCTTCTTATGCAAAAAACGTTGAGGAAGTATGTCTGTCTACTGCCCATAATTCCATACTATCCCTCTGCAAGCATTGTAGGTGTCGGGAAATTCCATTCCTAGTTGCCTGATAGTTTCTTGACCTGTTTATGCCAGCTGATGATGTTGAAAGATGATGAAGCAAAAAAGTTATTTGAGGATCTCCAAGAAACAGTTTCCACCCTGTCACAAGAGATGGCACTCTTTGCAGGAGAACTAAGAGAGGTTAGCTTATGTTCTCAGGCCATGTTTTTGTTTCTTGATGCTTCTAAAATTGAGTTATTAAGGTGGGAACATGAGCTTCTAGTGTTCATTGGTGCTGTGATCTCCAATTTCTGTTACAGAGATTCATTAAGAGCATTGGACATGCAAAGGGTGCTTCTAAGTATACCAATGAGCTTCTGGAACAGCTTCTGAAAGAAATTAAGAAGCTGGAGGATCATGCCACACAATTTGATGAGACACAGATGAAAGGCTTTTCTGAATTCCAGAAGGCTTATGATGTAGGGTGTGCTTTGTGTGGAATTAATGTCCTTAGTTATTGAATGAATTCGTACTCATACTTTAGTGCTCGCTTCTTCTGCAGGAACAGTCAAAACACGATGAAGAAAAACTTATAGCAGATATGACCACTTTGGTCTCTAATCATATGCGTAGCCAGAAAGAAATGGTGAGCAATTCTTCTCCTGGAAAAGTGAAGGTTTTACCAGCGTCTGAGTGATAAGACTGATCGTTTTGCTTTTCAGGTGGATGCTAGGCTTCTCAGCATCAGTCAGAATGCTTCTTTAAACAAATCCTTCTTGGATAGCCATATTTCCTCTATGGAGGGGATTACAACCGATGCCAAGAGAAAGTGGCATGAATTCCATACCCAAGCTGAAAACGACGCAAGCGAGAGTTGTGATTATACGGCGGCCAAGCACTGTCACATTCAATCTCTCTTTGAAAAATGGTTTGTCTTCGTCCTTCATGTTGTTATTTCACAGATTAATCTTGTCCCAAATGCTTCTCACAAGCTTTTCCATGCTCAGTGGAAGTGCCGTAGATGCCGTGTCCGACCTTGGGAATGACACTCGCATTTCTGTGCGTGTTGTGGGGAAAGATCACGCTTTGTCCATGGATTCACTCGTAAGGTATGCTGCTGGTTTCCCTTTGTGTAAATAAGTACGTTATTGTTCATTATTTGCTTACGAAGAAGCGACCATAATCTCCAGGGGGGCGTTAGATGCCAATGAGCAGCACGATGTAGAGGTTTGTTCTGCGAAGGACGCAGCTTGTAGAGACATTATCAATTGCAGTGAACGGTTAACAGAGAACTTCCAGAGTCAGTATAACTATCTCTTTCTCTGGTTTCCAATCTTCAGGATCTATATCACTGATGGGATTTTTCACAATTTACAGATTTGTCGGAGCAAGAACAAGAGTTAATATCTGGGATTTTGGAAGATGGCAAGGCACACTCCGGGGTTTTGGAAAGCTTACGTGACGAGCACTGCAGCCAAGCTTCGGCCATTGGGAAGAAAGCAGAACAATTTCCGCAGCAATACATGGTATGTTTCCTCCTGATTACATCAATTCTCTGTAGATCCACTTGAAGGGCCTCCGAATGTATATTTTCCTGTGCGTGACGTCCTTGTTTCAGGAATATGAACCGAGCGGCACGACTCCAGTTCGATCCGATCCAGAAATCCCCTCGAAAGGAACTATTGAGTCACTCCGGGCAATGCCGATGGAGGATCTCCTGGAGGAGTTCCGAGAGAACAATTCGTTCGAGTCATTCGAGTTGAAGGAAGTGAAACCGTCTCTCATACCACGCTCGCCTTTGATGCAAATCAATTAAACACGAGGACTGCGGGTATCCGATCCGGCGATGTAACTCTGATCGATATGTACACTAAAATTATGCGTGAACTTGTTGATGTTTTGATGTAAGGAAAGAAGGATGCAGCATTGTTTAGTTGCGGGAAAGAAGAGAAAATAATCCCAAGCTGGAGGGATTTATAAGCGTCGTTTTTGATGTGAAGAATTGTCTGGAAACAGAGATTACGTCTATACCAAAATTATAAAAAAAAACATTTAATTACTTCCTTTCAATCATGCAAAAGTAATTACTTCAGTTCAGCCAACGGTAGTGAACGAAATCTAAACTCGCCCCCCGGCTGTGACCAAGAAGAAAACCCTCGATGGTATAACCGACGGTTTTCAACTTCTTCTCCCGCTCCCAGGATCCTGCCTCCTGGTTCCTTCAGGGGTAATCGTGGAGATTGTTGCTTGCGGTTGTTAAATCTGTTTCTTGGCGTTGAATCGGGGGCCTGCAGTTAGGGCTGTCGTGATCCTGTCGATCGCCGTAAGGGGTTTCAAAAGTCCGGAGAAATGAATGTTACTGCGAATTGAGTCCTGGCAATGAGTTTTGAACCGCTTTCTCCCCGTGCGTGCCTGCGTGCTTGTGTGTGTGTGTGATGACCCTCGTGAATTCGTAATTGCTGCGGCATGAGGATCTGGTAGGGGTAGTTCTTTTCCGGTCTAGTTTCTAGGTGGAGGTCTTATGAGATGGCGATCGGATAGGGATGTTGTTGTTCCACCGGGGTTAATCGCGGCGTTTCCATTCTGGTTAGAGATGGTGGAGTTGGCTGTAGAAAAGCATGTGGAGTATGTTTTGTCAATGGAGAAGGTACAGGGGACATTTTCTACCCCCTTTTATTTATTTTTTCTCTTGTTAGTGCTCCATCAAGAATGTTTCCCTCACTTGCTTTAGAGGAAGAATAACTTTTAGTCGGTGGTCATGGAGCATTTGAGAATGAATGGAGCATACTGGGGACTGACCACAATTGATCTACTCGGGAGGATTGACGCTGTGGATGTGAATGCAATTGTCTCATGGATCATGGCATGCCAACATGAATCTGGTTTGTGAGTTTCCTCGAGCGTTCTCTCTTTTATTATGGTCCGAGCTGTTTGGGCTTCCGATTTCAATTGATTGATAGCACCAGTTTATCTTGATATGCCTAATTTAGCTTCCCACGGTCCTTGGTATTGAGCTACTGATTATTGTTAAATAGCTACTGACGAGGATGATTGTTCTTGGGCTGGTTTGCTGGGGGATTTGGTGGTAATGTCAGACACGACCCTCGTGTATTCTACACCCTAAGTGCTGTCAAATGTTTGGCTCTTTTTGACAAAATGCATCTCCTTGATGTAGAGAAGGTGACAAAATGTATCTTTTAACAATTAAAAATGTTTGGCTTCACAGATATATCTGTGTAATTTATTTCAGCTCCCATTCTTTTTCCTTTGATTGTTTCTAACGATTTTTTAAATGTGGATGAATTCTGTTTTTTATTTTACCTTCCTCACTACAACAATTTGTCAGTGTGTACAATCATTCTTTTTTTTAATTTATAGTAGAATATTACTTCAGATGCTACCGCTCTTACCTAATTGTCCGTGGATATGCTTAATGATTAAATGATGTGGAAGCATTTTAGTTCTTCTTGCTCTAATTGGTTAAAATTTTTTGTTTATGGCTGGTGATATATTCCTTAATCATGTCAAGATGTTGTCCAGCTACAAAATGAGGATGGATCCTTCTCTGGAGACGAATGGGGTGAAGTTGACACCAGCTGTGGACCTGTTGGGTTAGCTTCGGTGTCTCTTAATACAGCTTAGTGTTAACCATAGTGTTCACGGTCTCACTCATTTCTTATTTACCAAAGGTTCTCGTATATCTCCATATGCTGCCTGTCACTACTGCGCCGATTGGATTCCATAAATGTGGAGAAGGCTGTTGACTATATTGTCAGTTGCAAGAACATGGATGGTGGATTTGGTTGTGTTCCTGGCGGGGAATCTCATTCTGGACAAAGTAACTGTCTGTGTCGAGCTGTGCTGTCTGGGGAATTTGGAAATTGCCTCGTCGCAATCTCATTCTATGTTTTCCCCCATCCTTTTTTGGGTAAATCTAGCAGTCCGTTCTGGAGACGATGCTGACTGTAGTGAAACTTTGTTGCTGCAGTTTTTTGTTGTGTCGGTGCACTTTCTATTACGGGCCACTTAGATCGAGTAGATAAGGACCTACTTGGATGGTGGTTGTGTGAGAGGCAAGTAAAATCCGGACGTCTGAATGGACGGCCTGAGAAGCTTCCTGATGTGGGGTAGTTGCAATTTTATAGTCCACTCTCAAGAATTTCAGGATGTTCCTCTGATTGTCATACACTGTATGTGCACAGGTCTGCTACTCTTGGTGGGTCCTTTCTAGCTTAACCATGATCGGTCGGGTGCATTGGATCGACAGAGAGAAGCTTATAGATTTCATACTTTAACTGCCAGGTTTATCCCAACTCATTGCGACACTTCCGGCCAAGTCTGTCCTGTCTTGGGATGTTCTGCACGGGATGGCTCGGCATTTCTGATAGGCCCGATGATGCGGTCGATATATATCACACATACTTCGGAGTGGTGGGTAACCTTTCCCGCCCCGCCCTTGTGCTGCTCCTCATTTTCTTCACCGGAGGGACAATTTTAGTGCCTCCCCTTTATGATCTCCGAGGCAAACGATTAGGGAGATTAGTTCTGTAACCATACCTGACTGGGGTGTTGCTGCAGGGCTCTCGCTTCTGGGCTACCCAGGGGTAAAAGCAATTGACCCGGCTCAAGCGTTGCCGACGGACGTGGTCAACAGGATCTTCTTCGGCAGATGACTCCCTCCTATAGGATCTCTGTCGGTACGCGCCACTATATACTATTCTTGGGCATTGTCTACTGACCGCCTCCTCATCTGTAGCAAGCAGTACGACATCGACCGAGGCTTCCGTTACCAGTCGGATTACCCGAGGGGGTGGGGGGTCCCTCTTCTGCGTGGGACGTAACTATCACCCGACAACTATGCAAACATTATTTAATTAAGAAGGTGACCGACAGAAAATGATAATGAGTTTTGTTAAGCGTTAATGAATCCTGATATTATTAGCAGAGCATTTGATCAAATCCCGGCGAACGCAGGGAAAGGGTGAGAGAGATCGTGTGGTCAACTCCCTTTCTCCATTTTATTAAATAAAAATAAGTCTCCCCCCAACTCCCCGAATAATATAATAAAGGAGAAAATAATTGTGTAGGGGCGGGGGAGGGACTCGACGACCGCCGCTTCTCCCTTTCTTTGTTTTGTTCTCTTTTCCGTGTTTCATTTATTGGAGCCGAAACCCAATACCCGGAAAGGAGATCAAGCGAGACTCCCCCCACCAACTCCCTCTTCCCCCCACGGCCGTCACCGTCGCCGCCGCCTCCTCCTCCTCTCGTTTCCGTTCCCTTGCTGCTACTTCCCCCGGCGCCTTACTCTGTCCGCGATGCCACGTTGACGGCGTCTCCCTACGCCTCTCCTCCCCACCTCCTCCGGTCTTGAATGTGACTTCCCTCTCCCCCCCCCACTTTCTTTCTTGATCCTTGTTTCTCTCTTTCCTGCCTTCCTGTTCAGCTGCTGCCTCCCCGCCTGTCGTGCCCCCTGCTGTTTGTTGTCCTTAGGGTTTTCTTTATCCTTCTGCTTTTCTTTGTTTCTTTCCCAGTTCTTCCCTTTTTTCTTTCTACTCTGAGGTTGTGGAGTAGGCGTTCCGTTGCCTTGGTTAGGGCTTTTCTTGGGAGCTGTTGAATATGGAGAAAGGCGGCTTGATTTAGTCTCTCGGCCCTAGGAAGTACAGTCCTTGTTTCTCGTTACTGTTTTCGATGTCTGATCGCATTAATCTTGCTACCGTATTCTAGTCCTTTTCGTGGAGATGACTTTAGGAGATAGATTTGTGGTCCTTAAGAAAGTGGTTAGTTTGTCCTATTTCATTTATTTTTATTATTGTTTTTGGTAATGCGTCACGCACCTCTTTCGATTGGTCATTCTTAATGTACAAGTAATGGTTAAAAGCATTTCACTCCGTTTTTTCGGAAGAAACTTGCTTTCTTGGGTGGTGAATGTTGTATGATACGCTTGCTTCAGGAAAGTGATAAACCTTTGACTGACCGCATGGAGTGGGGTGAAAAGGAAGCTCGAGACGGCGTTCATGAAAATGGCTTCCTGAAAGTGGCGGCTAAGCCTCTTTCTAGTGCTGCTACTACTACTACTAGTGCTGCTATTGCTTCAGTTTCTGTTTCCCAACCCCTGGTTGTAAAGGCTTTAGAGGGGAAGGATGGTCTATCATATGCTAACATTCTCCGTAGTAGGAACAAGTTTGTTGATGCGCTCAGATTATACGACAGTATCTTGGAAGAGGACAAGGAAAATGTGGATGCCTATATCGGCAAAGGAATATGCCTGCAGATGCAGAATATGGGCCGACTTGCGTTTGATAGCTTCGCCGAAGCCATCAAGTTGGATCCACAGAATGCTTGTGCCCTGACACATTGCGGGATACTGTACAAGGACGAGGGCCGCCTTTTGGAGGCCGCAGAGGTACCTGCTTAATTTTTTTGTTAATGTTGTGTACCTTGAGAATATCTTTTATTTTCGCTTCCCCCCGTTCCATTCTCTTCTCTTTTGGGGCTCTTTACATATTTTTATGCAGAACAGCTCTATAGGTTAAAACCATGAGTTATAACTCGCATTTGTATGAATTGATTAATTACTGATGAAAATAGCTAGACTATGCATATTGAGTTTCTGATAGTAAGTGGCCTCTTTGTTTGTGGCCTTGAGACTCTATTTGTCTATTTGCATGTTTATCTTTATTGTAGCATGATGCCTCTTTTTCTCCTTGTAGTCTTATCAGAAAGCTCTAAGAGCAGATCCCTCATATAAACAAGCGGCAGAATGCTTGGCCATCGTTCTAACAGATATTGGAACGAGTCTCAAGCTTGGGGGTAATACTCAGGAAGGTATTCAGAAGTATTATGAAGCTCTGAAGATTGACCCACGATATGCTGTGAGATTTCTATTCCTAATCATGACATTTTTCTCTTTGCAGATGATAGTGTGTCATACTGAAAATTGACCTGTTATTTTTTGTATTCCCTAAGAAAAGGTCTTATTATTCTTGTTCATGTGGAAATTTCTTTCATGGCAGCCTGCCTTTTACAACCTTGGGGTTGTCTACTCTGAGATGATGCAGTATGACACGGCCCTTAACTGCTATGAGAAAGCTGCCATGGAGAGACCCATGTATGCTGAAGCATATTGCAACATGGGTGTTATCTACAAAAACCGTGGTGATTTGGAGGCAGCAATTGCATGTTATGAGAGGTAATTTTAGCTTGTGAACTCGATTTTAATATCACTGTGGTATGTCATGCCATGTCTCCTAAAGGTTTATATATCGATTGCTCTGTTTCAGATGTTTGGCTGTGTCCCCGAATTTCGATATTGCAAAAAACAATATGGCGATAGCTTTGACAGATCTGGGAACCAAGGTGAATGTGGTCTATTTCAGTTACCTGACATAGTTGTCTCTTTACAGTACAAGTTTGATGCAGTTGGTATTTGTTGAATCACTGACGCTTCATTTTACCGCCACATATCAATTAGCTTTCTGAAGCGAAGGGCTGGAGATAGAAGTTAACGGAATTGATTAAGAAATGCTCGAACATGGAAATCATTGATAATTCATTAAATTTCTTCTTCAGGGCCAATTTCATGACTCTAATTTTTGCAAGCTCTTAAGTTGGTCTTGGAGAAGTGATTTAGTTTCTATTTGCTCCTGCAGTTGTCATAACTATCTGTATCTGTAGCTCCAGGCCAATGTTATATGTGGTCAACATCTACAATTAATGGACTTCTTAGTCTGAGTTTTGTCATGATCTTCTTCTGTTGGACAGGTTAAATTAGAAGGGGACATCACACAAGGTGTGGCTTATTACAAAAAAGCTTTGTACTATAATTGGCATTATGCTGATGCCATGTATAATCTTGGGGTTGCATATGGGGAAATGCTTAAGTTTGATATGGTACGTGATTTTGTATGCCTCCTTCATACACTGCTAGTTTCAGGGTACAATTTGCCTTGCGCCTTTTGTGAAAACTAGAGAACCACCCTATGCCATCTGGGTTCAGTCACGGGAAAGTTCTAAGATAATCGTCTTTTCAGATATGGGCATCTGATTTTACTCAATGCTTTTTATTTGCCAGTTTTTTAGTACTAATATTCTTCTTCTGCATGTGCAGGCAATCGTGTTTTATGAACTTGCTTTCCACTTTAATCCCCATTGTGCCGAGGCATGCAATAACTTGGGTGTGATATACAAGGATCGTGACAACCTTGATAAAGCTGTGGAATGTTATGAGGCAAATTCTTTGTTCCTTCTTTTTAACTTTTCTCTCGAATTTTTTGAATATTTTTTGAAACTGACATTCATTTTTCATTTTTCAGTTAGCCTTATCAATTAAGCCAAATTTCTCGCAGTCCCTAAACAACCTTGGTGTCGTTTACACTGTTCAGGTTCCCATATTTTTGCCTTTCTGTTTGTTGCTCTCAGTATTATGTGGCTTGTGAATTTGATTTTAATTTTTACTCTGGCAGGGGAAAATGGATGCAGCTGCTAACATGATTCAAAAGGCTATTATTGCAAATCCTACTTACTCAGAGGCCTACAATAACTTAGGTTAGCTCTATATTCTCAATTTTCAAGTTGCTGCTGATTAAGTTTATAGGCCATTGTGGCATTCATTACTGTGGCTTGGCTGCCATAAAAACCATAAAGCCAAGTGTTCCTTATTGCTGTGGGACGTATTACTCTCAAATGCAAGGAATACTCGTTTTATTTAGGCTGTCTTATTGCTTCTTTTACACCTTTGTCCCAGGAGTTATGTGTTGTTCCTGGGTAATACTCTGCTCACTTAAGGAAATCAATGAAATCTCTAACCCAGTCCTCCCTAAAAGAGGCAAAAAATCCTTACCTTCTGTTTCAGTTTGTCTTGGTCTTTTAGAAATATCAACTTTGACCTCCTTCAATTTGCTGCCAATGTAATTTCTGATTGCTACAGACAAATTTCTCTAACCCAGCCCTCCCTACAGTAATGTCATTTAACATAGAATGGAGATACCAAATTGTTTGCGGAAGTCAATATGATGTGATTTCAGATTTAATTACGTGGTAATGTTTTGATCTTTTTCTTTTTGTTGGGCAAGTTTCCCTTTTGGTTTTGCCTGCCATGTAAAATGGCAATGCGAAACTGTAATATATCCATCAAGAGGTGTTGATCATTGTTTGTCATCCACTTTTCGTATGGGATGAAAAAAAAAATTGTAATGCTTTTCTAAGATTTACCCAGCATTTTTATAATTACTTTCTGTGCCATATGGTTATGTGTTGCTTACTCATGCAGGGGTTCTTTATCGAGATGCTGGCAACATTTCCGCAGCTATTGTTGCATATGAACAATGCCTTAAGATAGATCCAGATTCTCGTAATGCAGGCCAGGTTGTTTATCCAATGTATCATGATACTGTTATCACAATGTTGATATTGCATGTCCACTCTACGATGTCATAGCAATTGTTAGATTCAAATTTGATCACTTTGAAGTATGTAGCTCCTCTGCTAACCTCAGTGAAGGGTTTTTTGCTTCCTAAGCAAGCAACACTATGATGGCACGCACATATAGGGAAATGGTCTGACCTTTTCACCTAGAGAGCAATAGAACCTTCACAGTCAATGGGCTTTCGGTGTCCTCTTAGTGATGATACGTGTTTTTTCCTCTTGATGATACAAGACGTGGTAGTCAATCTGTCTATCTTTTTCCATTTCTCTAGATGCCTTTTGAAAATCCCTTTTCTTCTATCTTTCTGAATAATATAACTTATTTTTCTGATTTTTACAAATTTATTTTCCATTTACAGAACCGATTGCTTGCTTTGAACTATATAAATGAGGGGGATGATGACAAGCTTTTTGATGCTCACAGGTAAGAAAAAATCTGTCGGAATATTTAAATTCTCTCGTTTGTTCACTGAGTTTATAAGTCAGATATGAGGTAATTTGGACCATGTAGAGGCAACCAGTTATTTTTCTCCTGAAGCTTAAATCATTAGTTAATCGAAGCCTGTCTGAATGTTTAGTTTGAGCTCACTGTTCAAGTATGATTTGTCAAATTATTGCTCACTGCTGTAACTTACTAATAATATAATTACTTCCCAAACAGAAGCTTGTAACACCAGTGGAAGAGTCAAGCCAATATATATTCGTATACAAGCGTATGTATGTAAAAAATTAAATAGTCCAGACTGACAACCATTGACATCATGCAAAATTGTAGTGGCGTATATGAGGGGAAAATATAGGTTCATCAGTACCTATCTTCTCTTCTTTAGATAAAGTCAAGGGACCTAGCATTGACACTTTTTTTTGTGCCCAAAATATCTGTATGCAGGGACTGGGGTAGACGTTTCATGAGGTTGTTCCCCCAATATACATCATGGGATAACCCGAAACATTCAGAAAAACCTCTTGTAATAGGATATGTGTCTCCTGATTACTTCACTCATTCAGTTTCGTACTTCATCGAAGCACCCTTTACGTACCATGATTACGAAAATTTCAGAGTAGTGGTTTATTCAGCTGTAGTCAAGGTAAAGTTCACCCCATTGCTGGCTTTGTCAATCTGGTAAAAATGTGCAAGATTCTTGCTTTAGGTTCAGTCTGTATATCAGTTTGCTTTATTGTAGGCCGATGCTAAAACTATAAGGTTTCGTGATAAAGTGCTGAAAAATGGGGGCATTTGGAGAGACATTTATGGATTGGATGAGAAAAAAATCGCAAGCGTCGTTAGAGAAGATAAAGTTGACATCTTGGTGGAGCTCACAGGTCATACTGCAAATAATAAGTTAGGTACAATGGCATGCCGGCCTGCACCTGTTCAGGTATAACCTTAACTCTGTGAAGATTGGGAGTATGAAATTATTTAAAGACAGCGGGTTGTTACCATTTTCAAGTTGATCTTACTCTACTTCTGCAGACTGCTCTTCCTTACCTATATAGTTTCTACACGATAAAATTTTAGTTTCTGCAAATACAAGAAATGCATATGGAATTCAGCTTTTGTCTTTTAAATCACTGCTTAGGGATGTGAAGCCTTCAGATTGTTTGATGTTTGCAGCCGGCTTTAATTGTCCTTCCTTGTCTTGTATTTCTGAATATAATAATTGCAATAATAGCCGTTATCTTAATTACATGTTGGTTTCTTTTGCTTGTTAGTTTCTTATTTTTGAGGGGATTTTTAGAATTCTGATGATGTATATTATTGTTTGCTCGGGAATATCAATGATGCGATGTGGTTGGTGACTTTCTAAAGGTACAGAATTTTATATTGGTGTCATTAATGTAGCAATTCTGTCCACAGGTCACATGGATTGGCTACCCAAACACTACTGGTTTACCTACTATTGATTATCGGATTACAGATTCTCTTGCAGACCCTCCTGATTCTAAGCAGAAGTATCCCTCTGCCACCTCCCCTTGTTTGGAAAATATTTTCCTCCCTGTTTTGCTGAATCAAACTTGAGTACCTGCATATTGATACTGTTCCTTCCATGCGTAAAAGATGCTATCTCTGAGCAGAATGGTTACCTGCATATTAATGTATGCAGGCATGTGGAAGAATTGGTTCGGTTACCAGAATGTTTTCTCTGTTATACGCCTTCATCTGAGGCTGGGCCGGTTTGTGCAACTCCTGCTCTTTCAAATGGTTTTGTAACGTTCGGAAGCTTCAACAACTTGGCAAAGGTAATTATGGTGCTGCACATGACACAGTTGTTGCTTTTTCTCCTTTTTGATAAATTGGATGGTTTTACTTGATGTCTTGTTTTTATTCTCTCTTCTCCTCCATCCGAGAATTGTTGTTTTCGCAGACATTTTAGCTTCTCATTTTTTGCCTCCTTGTATCAGATTACTCCTAAAGTAATGCAAGTGTGGGCTAGAATACTGTGTGCCGTTCCAAACTCTCGTCTAGTGGTAAAATGCAAACCTTTTTGTTGCGATAGCGTGAGGCAGACCATTCTCTCTACATTGGAGCAGCTAGGAATGGAAACCCTGCGTGTTGATCTTCTTCCTTTGATTCTCCTCAACCATGATCACATGCAGGCATATTCTCTTATGGATATCAGGTAACATTCAGTGTTATTTAAATTACTGTGCAAAATATGTTTAATCTTTGTTTATGCGACTTTTCAGTTTCAATCAATAAACAGGCCGAATGACGTCGGTTGTCATTGCTCTTCAGATCAATTTCTTTGGCCATGAATTTTATTAATTATCCGCCACTCTATTGATTTCTTTCTTAAATTGTAGTTTGGATACTTTCCCATATGCTGGAACCACAACGACATGTGAGTCGTTGTATATGGGGGTTCCCTGCATCACTATGGCTGGTTCTGTGCATGCTCACAACGTTGGTGTGAGTCTTCTTACCAAAGTCGGTGAGGATTTTTTCTTTCTGCTCTTACTTGGCCGGTGAATTTGGTCCCATTGATGTGTTGTTCCCTCATTATTTAGCTTCTGCTTGTTTTACCGTATTTTCCACAAAAGCACGCCTTGTGTGTACCCATGCCCATTAATAATTTATATTGTTCTTTCGGTGGTGGTTGTAATTGAAGCTTTTGCCTTGGATGTGGTTCGGTGGTTTGGCAGGGCTAGGGCATCTGATTGCCAAAGATGAAGACGAATATGTCGATTTGGCGATTAAATTGGCATCTGATGTGGCAGCACTATCGACATTGAGGATGGGTCTCAGGGAACGGATGTCCAAATCTCCATTGTGTGACGGACAAAAGTTTACCACCGGGTTGGAGTCGGCATACAGGAATATGTGGCGGAGGTACTGTAATGGGGATGTGCCAGCATTAAAGCACTTGGAGATGCTCAAACGAGATGCAGATTCTGAGGCTCCAGATCTTCCGAATGCGTCAACCATATTGGCTACGGCAGATGCCCCTCATGGTTCAAGAAAGGAAAACGGATTCTCTCAAGTGTCCCATGGTCCGACTCTTTTGACATTTGAAGCAGACGGTCATCAGAATCAAACTAGATAGCTTGGATGAAATTGCAGGGTTTGCAGGCGTTGATCAGACTGTTTTGGAGGTGTGCATCCTGACGTTCCTATGTAAATCAAAGGCGGCCTCTTCTGGGATTGAGGTCAGTAAAGGAACTGCAAAAGGAAGTCCTTTTCATGAGATTATTTTGTCTGGGAGGATTCGAGGGGAACAGGTTCGTGATGAGTCTGATTCATAACCCGCAGAAGAGCGCAGGCTTGAAGATAGATATGATTGAACTGGTGCTAAATGGGATTTGATTCAATGCAGGAAAGATTTGTGTTCCCCTTCCTCACCCCCACCTAAAATGATAGAAAAATTTAGCCTTGCTGATGATGTAAATGGTATTGTTGTCTCACTAGATCTTGCCTTAGGTAGTCATGTAAGAAACAGTTCCGGGGAAACCTTGATTGGAGGTTAGGTGGGGGTTAAATTCCTGTGTCGTCGCAGAGTTCAAGCGTGCGGGCATTGTATGCATCCAGATTATTCGTAATCTGTATTGATCCCCATTGGTTGAGGGGATTCGTCGTAATTTCGGCTCATTCCTTTGGTATTGGTAGTGTGTTGTTATTCTCTTTATCGTCTCTCTAATACGAGAAGATCAAATATCCATGAAAAAGACAGATGACATGCAATGTATTAGTAGTGATCACCAGTCATCACATTTGCTAAGCCCCCTTGAGTAGTTCTCTAACACTAGATTACTTCTTGACAACATGGAATGAAAGCCCAGAATTTAAAAAGTAAAGGAAGCTGCAAAGCCAAGGGATGTCAGTCCTTGACTGCTGTTCTCAGTATCTTCACATCGTGGATAGGCCTGCAAGCACGGACGGAATTGTCGTTTAGATGGGCGCCGAATCATGATGCAGTTGCGGTTACATTATTGGTATTGACGCAGACGGAGGTAATATCACATACCTGTCGTTGTTATCGGTTTGAACGCTACCGAGTCTTTTGATAATCTCCATTCCCCTACACACTCTTCCGAAAATCGTGTGTTTCCCTGGGGTTCAAAGAAGTCAGTGGGTGGAATATCTATAGCAGGAAGTCCCCACTAATGATCACAAACAAGAGTTTTAGAGAGTGTATCATTATCTTACCATCCAGGGAAGGGCAAGGAGCCAAGGTTATAAAAAATTGGCTACCGTTAGTATCAGGACCGGCGTTAGCCATCGACAGAATGCCGGCCCCAGTGTGCTTCAGTTCTGGCTTTATCTCATCTTCAAATTTTTTACTGCAATACAATATTCTCTTGTAAAAAATCTCGACAGCAGAGACTCCCAACCAAATTCAGAAGAAATATAATGACGCATCAGGGATACACTCGCTAAAGGCTGAACTCTCGATGCGTATTCAACTTTTAAATGGCCGGGTTAAAGAAGTGCGTATTCACTCACATGCACGCACCGAAGTACCAGTTTTCCCAGATCCATTTCAATATATCATCATGAGGGGAGAAACATCAACAATTAAGAAGTTTTGATCTCAGAAATATATACCCATAAATCGATTCTCCACCTCTGCCAGTCCCAGTTGGATCTCCTCCTTGGACTATAAAACCCTATTCAGAAGAAAACAGGCACCAACTAACATCGATGACAAAAAGTTGATATATCATGTGTTTCGTAGAAAGAAACATCCAGAGAATAGTGTTGACACCTTTATTATCCGGTGGAACTTGACATCATCATAATACCCTCTTCTAGAAAGCTCGATAAAGTTCCTACAAGTCCTTGGCGCATGCTTGTAGTACAGCTGAAGAACCCATAAAAATATTGTGCTCTTATGAGACAAAATCACAGAAACCAAAGGCGTTGGGCATGTTTTTTATGACAGTCAAGCAGTTCGATTCTACGGTAATAGTGTGGAAACTTGATTATTTGTGCTCAGTGGAGAGATAGCAGAAACAACAGGAGGTTACCTCAACAGTGAAAGGACCCATGGAGGTCTCGATGGTGACCTCCGGAGGACCTCCTTCAGCACTCGCCCACATCTTAAATGTTTTTCAATCAACAAATAACACTGGGAAGAGAAGCAACGGACGTAAGAGATGCGAAACAGATGCAGAGTCGTAAATAAACTAGGGCGAGTACTGCCACTTAGCAACAACATCACTGATTCAGTTATCTTTCAACGCGCACAGACAGACGCCATCTATAATCGGTTTCAAATATGATGTTTTTTTTTTTGGAAATCCAAAGCACCTAACACCACGCCATTCCAATCCCTACACATGAATCAGACCAATCCTGCCTCCCTGTCTCTCTACAAGTTCCCAAGAAATACCCCAAACCCTAAATAGCAAAAAGAAAACAACCGCAGCCACCCATGGGAAAACAAGACATGAAAATAGGAAAGGGCACAGCTCAAGCAACGAACTTGCAAGAATCAGACATCATTCCCAAACAAATGAAAAGGCCACCCACAACAATACCGGACAGAAATCTCAAAGCACCGGCACTCTGTAAGAGTCACCGGAATTCTTAGTGTTACGCCTACTCCCACAAAAAAGACGCGGTCAAGCAAAAGCGTCGGCACTGAGGAGCAGAGCAATGCTCAGTTGGGGACGAAGGAAAGAAAACGCCGCAAGAAGATTCACGCTTTAAATGGGCCTGGAAACAGAAAGGCCCAATATGGGCCCATTAAGTTCGGCCCACCAGCATTTCTCAGTTTGGGCGGAGGACAGATGGGAATGGACGTGAATCAGGGAAACTCTCCGCCGGGCGCTCGAGTCGATGCGATCCATCAGGCTTCTGGAGTCGCCGATCGGTTTCGGTTTCGGCTTCGGCGCGGCGGAGGCGCTTGAGGGGGGTCGCAATGCAATCCGGAGAGCAGTCGTCATCGGCAACGGCTTGGCCGGCGCGGAGAGCCAGTGCATCGGTCTGGTCCGCGCCCTCGGCCTCGCCGATCGGCACACAATATGCGTCTGTGTCAGCTCAACCGGATCTTAATAGCGGTTTTTTTTTTCTGTTCTTGTAACTGTTGTTATGTGTTGATCGTAGTTTTTTGTTCGACAGCGAGTGATGAGGCCTCGTGGCGGAGTCAACGAGTGGCTGCACTGGCTTCCGGTTTCCTTGCACATTAAGTTGAATCGCGCGATGAGGAAACTCTGGGGCGATGCCGGATACTTTATGACTGTCAGCGGGAGCAGAGTCGTGCCTCTTTCGGATAAGAAAATTGGTAGTCTTCTATCTGATTTGAAGTTTTAGATTGGACTCGGGACTTTGATGTGGAGTGCTGGGGTGGCAGTGGCTAATGCTGTCTTATTTGTTGGAATGGCGTGTTTTTGTAGGTTTGTTAAGCATTCTAGACGCTGATGCAAGACAAATTGCGCAGATGGCTCGTGAAACTTTTGACGAGTACCTTTCTGGACCCGTTCTTCGGCCTTGAGTGTCATCCCTGTACAGTTGATATGAACAATTTTAATAATTGAAGTCAGCAGCGATATACTTGTTAAGTGAAGCATTCCTCATTTGTTCTGAGTGAATACGGGAGGTTGCTTAAATAATTATTATGCCTCAAGAGTGCATAATGCGATTTCTTTGATAAACTTTTGGGTTCTGCGATTTTTATATTTGGATAAATCCCTTATCATTTTGCTGGATAGTCTCAAGTTATTGAGCTGGATTTTGTTGATATGTTTGCTAGGGAGGGCCCATTGTTGGTGGTTGCATCTGGCCAAGATACAATCTCTGTTTCCAGTTCGATAAGAAGGTTGGCTCCGGATAATGTATTTGTTGTCCAGGTTAAGATAGATTGTATTGGTTCTCTTCACTCGGTTCATTGTCATTCCTTATGCGAGAAGCTTTCTTTATCTGCCTGTTATGTCCATTAACTACATCAGATACTAACAAGTTGACTGTTACTGCTTTGTTTCAGATTCAACATCCTAGAACACGTTTAGATAGGTTTGACCTGGTTGTCACTCCTAAGCATGACTATTATCCATTGACGCCTCATGCACAGAAGCAAATTCCTTGGTATCTTAGAAGGTGGATTACGCCCCGTGAACTTCCTGATAAACATGTGGTGTGTATGATAGACGTAAATGCATTTACACAAATTCTCTGGCATTATTTAAGATGTTTATGAGATCTGGGGCACATCTTTTTGTCGCTTGTGGTGATCCCAATTCTATCCTTGGATGTAGATTCTAACAATAGGAGCCCTACATCGAGCTGATTCTGCAGTCCTTAGAAATGCGGCTAAGGTGTGGCATGATACGCTTGCACCACTTCCCAAGCCATTGCTCGTGGTTAACATTGGAGGCCCTGCAAGTAATTCACTTATGCCTCTTGTGTTTCTCTGAGTTTGTTTGTTGGTCTATTTATTTGCTCTATATTAAACAAATCAACCTCATTCAGAAAGCTTCAACTCGGTGAATTATCATGAAAATGGATCCATTTATGTACAGCTTACTGAGAAAACCTACTAAGGTTTTAAGGATTTTTTTGGATTAGTGCAGCCATTCAAGCTTGTCCTTGGAAGAAAAATTATCGTCCATTGATTTTTTTTACTATTTAATTGTTATAGGCAGTTGCCGGTACGGGACAGATCTTGCTGAGGAATTGATTACTGTGCTAAAGAATGTTTTGTGGAGCTGCGGGAGTGTCAGGATATCTTTTTCTCGAAGGACGCCAACAAAGGTGTTTATACCGAGCCGGTGTACATATTATTCTTTTATATAATATTTTGGTTTCTTAACCGCATTCCTCCCTTGGCATGTAACAGGTGGCTGAGATGTTAATAGCAGCATTTAGAAATAATTCTAAGGTTTATATTTGGGATGGCGAAGGTGACAATATGCTTTTGGTCTGGTGTGCTACATTTTTATCGTAAATGAATCTTTATGCAATTTGGGTTTGCCTTATGCTTAGGGACAAATCCGCACATGGGCCATCTAGCCTGGGCAGATGCCTTCATGGTGACAGCCGATTCCATAAGTATGCTGAGCGAGGCCTGCAGTACAGGGTATGATCAAGGTGTTTTCCTTTCATTTCTAGTAAAGACTGCTTACCCTGCATTGCTGAACATGACTAGGAAGCCTGTATACGTTTCTGGGGCGGAGTGGTGTACATGGAAGTTTGCTGACTTCCAGAAATCCTTGCAGGAACGAGGTGCAGTTCGAGCATTTACTAGTAAAGTAGATGTAAGTTTCTGTTTGGGCCTACCTGTTTATTGTAGCTTGGCGCTGGATAGGACCTGTTATTTCCAATGGAAGATGACGAAGCACCTTTGTCTGGTCAAAATTTCCCCTCCATTTGTTTCAAAATGGTTTCAAGTACTGGTTCTTGGTCTTACTGGGGTCTCTAACAACAGATATCAGAGGCCTGGAGCTATCCTCCACTCAATGACACTGCTGAAGCAGCTGCTCAGATTCAGCAGGCTCTTGCGGAGCGAGGTTGGAGTATACTTACGTAGCTTCAGTTTGTTTACTCCCGGGTGGATTGAACTGTTGACTGGACCTTATGCCTTTTGGAGCATGCAAGTAAACAGAGAGCAAGGCCAGCACCTGGGATCAGTGACGATCAGTTAAGTTTTGCAACATTAACAGAATGCATCCTTTTGGTTTATTTTTCTCGGTGAGGATATTATTTTGGTTCTCGGATTTTTTAGCTTATGGATCCAGACGAGGCGAGGTTGGGGGTGTGCCCTTTTAATTTAGGCCGTCAACCGGGGATCTACTGTCAGTTTTGCAGCAGTTTTATGTACCGATGGGATAACTACTTATCGAAGTATATGAATAATCTGAACAAGTTGAACCTTTTTTTTGTTTTTGGTTATAATGCAATAGGGGATATTCAATCGAGGTCCCTGAAATCTTGTTGGATGGTAGAAAGAAAAGCGGGTAGCGATAGGAGAAACGAGTCCATGTTTTCCACCTTTCCTTCCCTTTCTTTTTATGTAATGACTTACAATGATCCTATGGAAGGCTTTCGAAAGTCCTAATCTTAATCTTTTCATCCTTTAACAAACGCAATCCCTATTGAGAGCTGCTTCCCATCTCTAATCAATATACTTAAACGGGAGAAACCAGAAAGCACGAATTATGAAGAGCGGGGACTCGACGGCAATCATTGTCCAGGAATCGAAGGCCGGAGCCACGCCAGAGGGGAAGGGACAGGTCCTGGCGGCTCCCTTGCCCTGCCTTCTTTTATCTTCTTCCTGCTCTGTTTTGGCATTTCTTTCACGACTCATGAGTTTGACGGTCGACAGGTCAGGTTCTTCTTGGTAGTAATGGCTATAGTTGCTGGCTACCTAGTCCCCTCCCCATCGAGCCTCTTCACCTCGAGGTCCCTGGCGCACACGCTGAGCCTCTTCACCCACACCTTCCCTGTCCTCGTCCTCCACAAAGATATAACCACTATCTCCCAACTGAACCGGCTCCTTGGGTGTCCCCTTTCTCCCCTCCAAGCTCTGCAGAAGAACCGGCCATGCACCTCCCTCTTCCCTTCGGTGAGAGGGTGGAGGGCCAGGTGGGGTTGCAGATGATGGACCAGGGGTTGTGGGGAGGAGACCACCAGTGAGTGGTGGAGTCAGAGGGGACCGCCACCACCTACTGGGGTGGGGTGGGGTGGGGTAGTTTTATAAGTATAAATTTTATATGCACAACAGAACAAGACAAGCACCACGTCGTGGTGGGAAATAGTCCCACACCTAGTTAAAGGGCTGGGCCAATACATATATAGGGTTGGGACACTTCACCTAAATGCTAGCTTTTAGGTGAAGGGGCACTCGACATGATTTCTAACATGGTATTAGAGCCAGATTCGTCCCGTCGGACAAAGAATCCGAACGAGAGCGTCCGACCCCCGGACAAAGATCCGATGTGGGATTACGGGGAGGTGTTGGGAAATAGTCCCACACTGGATAGTTAAAGGCCTGGGCCAATGCATATATAGAGTTGGGACACTTCACCTAATTGCTAGTTTTTAGGTGAAGGGGCACTGGACACGATTTCTAACACGTCGGGATTTCGTTAGTTCCCGTACGACTAACAAAACAAATAAATGCAATGTATGCCTGTCCCTTGCCTCATCGTATCAGTTTAATTAAGTAAGTAGTAAATCATGTTTCTCCTTTTCTTTCCGCTTTTACCAAAACCCAGTGATGAAAGTGGCTGCCCAGGAAAACGACCAAAACCCAAGAGCTGCAGCCGCCATTCCAAAGACAAAACAAAGACAGCCGTCCAGCCTCCCTTCATTCCTGGCCTTCCTCATCCCCCACTCCTCCCTCCTCTCCCTCCACAACCCCTCGTGCCTCGCCCTCCCCCCGCCAATCCTCCTCCCTCCGAAACCCCCTCCTTCCACCGCCCTCAAGCTCTCCCCACCCTTCAGCCCATTCCCCTCCATGTCCTCCCCCCTCACGCTCACCTCCCTCACCTCCGTTGCCCCTTCCTTGTCCTTGTACCCCCCGAGCTTCACCGTCACCACCATCTCCACGTACTCCCTCGACGTACCCCTCTCGCCCCCTCCCAACACGCTCGAGAACCGAGCTTCCGCCTCCCCGCTTAGCCAGTGCCTCTCCACCGACACCGCCCTGTGGCTCGACAGGTTCACTGCCCTCTTCCCCTCGGGGTCCACCGCTATCCAGCTCAACGTTAGGTCGTCTCTCAGTTCCCGGAAAATTCCTGGCGTGTCCAGGCTTGGGATGGGGGTCGGGACAGCCTCCTTAGGGTCCAGCAAGTCTATCCGGAACGGGGACTGCACGAACCAGCTGCTCGAGGTCTCTGTCTCCGCCACTCGGGAGAACACAATGTCCCCGCGGTACCTGAGATCGACGGCCGATATCAATCTCCCGATGCCGCGGCCCGAGCGATGCCTGCTGCCGGGATCGGAGGCGATGACCGTGTAGGACTGGGAGAAGAAGCAGAGGTGGGGGTCGTGGGAGGGGAACGAGGGGATAACATGGTGGAGCAGCTGACTACGGGTAGAGGGCCAAGTGACGGCGCATAGGAGCGACCAGAGGGAGGAGGAGGCGACGAGGGAGCGGAAGCGGGCGGAGACGCAGGAGAAGGAGGCGAGGGTGGTGGGGTCGAGAAGGGTAAGGACATGGTGGAGGAGGACGTCGTCGGGGACGTCGGATAAAGCGGTGGGGGAGGCCATCTCCGGTTGCGAGTTGACTTGACGAAAAGGCATAATACACATACATAATAAGAAAGGGATTGGGTTCCTTAATATATAATAACAAAAAAGAAAAAAGAAAAAGGTCAATTCCATGCATATAGCGCGAGTGAGTTCTTTGTTTGAATATCACGTTTCTTCTTCGGGCGGGTTACCCTCCTTTCCTTATAACAAACAACAACAATTATTTTGTCTTAAAACTATATAATATCGAGTACATGCCATGGTGGGCCTCGTTGGTCACGAGGGGAGGGGAGGGGGTTGATAAATGTTTAATTAAAATATTAAGGTCATTTCATCTCCGAGCCATAAATTTCCTTCACCCAAACAATTTAAATCGGCCGAAATTGTTGTTACGATCCGCTCCATCTAAAACGTGGCTAATTTGCTTTTGGGATATCATTAGCCGACACCCGGAAATGACAACGCGCGAGGAACCAAGCCCAAGCCCAAGCCCATTAAAATCTATACGCGAAGCCCGCGAATCAATTACCCATCTATTGGCCCATATTAGGCCCAATGGAAAGAGCCTAGAGGGAAGCCGTTAAAGTACCCTCCTCCTTGTCTGCAGGAGTTTAATAACGGGTAGGGGAGGGAGTCGTTAATGGAGATTCCAGACCGGGCGAGGTGTTTTGTTTCTCTACCTTGGGGGGAAGATCCCGAGGGGGTGTTATCGTCTCAGTGGTTGCGTGAGACTTCTTGGACTTGGAACATTTGCATTATAATGTGGTCACTGTACTCTGGCATGTTGAAGAGCCTATGAGTAGGATTCAGTACTAGTGGTTTTTGTTTTCCCGCCTGCCTCTGATAATTGTTCAGGTTGAGACGTCGCTGTTGTCGGGGGTCGGCTTTTGTGCGTTGTTCCCCCGGTTATTGGGATTTCCTTTCCTTTGAGGCCGTTGTTTGATCACGTTTGAAGGCGACAGAGCAATGGCTCCTTTCATGCAATGCTGGCTGATCTTCGTTGAATTGATTGCGACTTTTAACAATGGTTGCATTTGATGCTGATCTGACTGATCCCTCGTATTGTCTTTGCTAATTGCCCACTTGAGCTGGCCGGAACGATTGGGTCCTCCTCGCACAATATGGTGCGGTGGATGGTCAAATGAAATCGTGTCGATGATCTTCTGTCATTCGTGTTCTGATCTGGCTGACTGAATCCATGTCATTTCCCTCCTGGGTTATGATTTGGTTGGGGATTTTTCGGCGCGATCTGCGTTGTTCAAACAGTTAAAGCATCCATCGTTTATGCAGCAGTTGCACAGACAGTTCATCAAGGTAAATAGCTTCATGGGCGAATGAAGCTATTTGGGAAAAAGAAAGAAGATGCCTTTCGCTCGGGAGAGGATCCTTTGGTGGGGGACTGTGCTGTTCCATGATGGGGGAAACCCCCACGGAAACATGCCGCTTACTTGGGCTTTGCTTTCGCATGATGAATTCGACGGGTGGAGAGGAATCTGCTGATTTGGATGTAGATTTATCTGGTGGTGTTTGTCACTGCAGCTTCCACTACTCCCCTTTCGCCAAGTCAACTCTTTGGTTTCTGTCCCCGACAGACTGAGCTTACCATCGCGGCGGAGTATTTACAGAACGCAAACGGGAAGCATTGTTCCAGGGGGATCGCATCCACCCAACGACGGTTCTTCCTGTAAAGATGAGATTGATACAGTTTCCGAGTATGCTCAGAATGCGAGTTTCCCCACGATAAATTGAGTCCACCAGGTGAAAAAATGAAAATCACAGGCCCCACGCTCTTGAATGCCCGATCGTTGGCACACTGTGGAGAAACATGCATGATATCAGATGATCGAGAAGGACAAGTCCCCAGTTATACAGGAGGGGAGTCCCTATCTGGGCACCACCTTGCTTTAAACCCATTGGTAGTATCCTTACAGTCTCCCCCACTCAAAAGGAATCAAAAGCCACTGAATGATTGCTGGCCAAAGGTCAACGGGTCCAGGGCGAGGGATCTCCTCCGTCCAGAGACCTCCATAGGCCAGGGATGAGAACATATTATCGAATCGTTCGCGCGGATACGTGAGCTATGCCCATCCAGGGGTAATCAATCCCGTTTCCACTCAATGATTGCTTTTGGTATTGGAGTATTTGCTGTAGCAGATCGCCGAGGACTATGCTTTTTTCCGCCTTTGGATACGTTCAATGACCAATTCAGAGATTGAAAAAATCCATGTTCTTGAATCAGATGGGATGCTGAAAGAAGACAGAATACTAAGGAGATCCAAAAACGAAGAGGTTGCGAAGTAAAAGGCGAGGGGGGGGGGGGGGATTAGTCCCACTCTCGACCGACTAAATGTCCTAACAGCAGCATCACTTTCATGTTCAAAATGATAGGTGAGAAGTGTATACTGGGACTTCTCTTTTTCTCCTTCCCAGACTTCCAAGAGCAGAGATGACGTCATCCTCATGCTTTCTCGTCACAGTTCCTGTGTTCTTACACCTTCCTCGTATCCATCCCTGCGGTCACGCCCTCCCTCGCCACAAAATCTGGGATTAGGCCCGTTGCCCGATCACGATGCCTTCCCCCGTCAGTTACTTATCTGGTTGGCATCCTGTAATAATTTAAAGAACACAAACACATAAAGATAATCATTAAAGAATTGAACCTGCAAACCACATGAATGGTTACTCAAGTTATATGATGAAGTGTTTACTCACCATGTAATTATAGAAGTTCCCATTGTATGCGTAGGAGTAATGATAGTGCCGTCGAGATCCGTCGGAGATATCTTCGTCGTCGGGTTGTTGTTGGTACTCGAGGTTCACCCCAAACAACCTGAATCTCTTTGGATTCCCCGACGACGGCGCTCGATCCACCTCGGCATACCCTGAGAGAAAGATGTCGGGCATCACGTTTCCCGTGCACGAAACTAGGGTTTCGAGCTTTCGTCCAGAAATATTGTAGGAAGTAACAGATCGGATTGATACCTTTCTGGTAATAACACTCAGTAACATGCGTACTTCTTGGTACTTAGGGTTATGACAGTTTCTCATAATTGATCAACACGACCGAAATGACCCTTTCGACTAAATAATGCCAAGAGAAATGACGTTCATTCCCCGGCTTACCATATTTGATTAGTAAAGCTTTTTTGTCATTGGAAAATCTAAAAAGGAATACAAGACATCGATTGTTACCTCCTGCATTGTACGCGTCGTGATCAGGACTGACCAATCCATTTGCCGAGCAAGACTCGTATCCCCTTTGTGCGACCGCTCCAGTCCATCCCCTGCCGGCACTAGGAGGTTCGGCCGCGGCAACATCCCCCTTCCTTCTCCACCCGATGAATTGCCTGTCGCCATTGACCCTGTGCCTCTCAAACAGGACAACGTCCCCCGCGTCGAGCCTCTTCTCCTTGACGTACCGGCTCCACCCTTTAGTGAGCATGTAGCTCTGGCTGCTGCTCCAATAGGAATACCTGAACCTCCAGCACTTCCCCGACTCATCCTCGAAACTAAGCAGCGTCCTGGACTCCGCATCCACCCCTGGCCCGAGCCCCCCAAGAGGGAAGCACCTCTCGGCATGCTGCTTAGGTATAACCAGGCGGTTGAGCTTGCCGACATCGCTCGGCGTGAGGGGCTTCTCGAACAACAGATCCCTTTCGAAGGTTCCCCGCCTGTAGCCATCCCCATGTCGTCGGTTAAGGTTGAAATCAAAGCCGAGGGGGGGATCATAGTGG
Source organism: Melastoma dodecandrum (assembly GCA_029817715.1). Taxonomy (NCBI): domain Eukaryota; kingdom Viridiplantae; phylum Streptophyta; class Magnoliopsida; order Myrtales; family Melastomataceae; genus Melastoma; species Melastoma dodecandrum. The sequence continues at coordinate 7,330,673 of JARUPY010000606.1, forward strand.
AGGGGCTGAGCCCGCCGTAAGGTTTCGGGGAAGGAGGCCGAGAAATGGTTGACGGACATGTTTCACGTTGAGTTTCGATAAAAGAAATGTGTCGCCGTCGTTGTTGTTGCTGTACGCTGAGTGTGTGAGGGAGAGAGATAGAGACACAGATAGAGAGGTGCAATGCCATGCCACCCCCTCCCCCCCTTCTTATAATATAATAAACGATCCAAACTCCAAAATTTAATAATATAATATAATAGAATAAATAAAATTCCAACTGCTCTCCATACTTGCAAATAATTTCTTTGTCCGCGTGAGTATCGATTCAAACTCCGGCGCTCATGGATTCAAACTCCGTGCACGTGGAAGCCCAATAAAATATAGCGTAACGAGTCAAGAAGCACGTCTAGTAACACATGTTAAATTTTATATAATGGAAATAAAACCTCGTCTAACTGTTTAAGATTTTAGGTCTAAAGTTTGTGCGTCGAAAATAATTCACTGCGTTTTAAAAAACCCCCCTGATTCGAGTGTAAATACATGCATCTCGTGGACATCGAAGTGACCCTAAAAAAATTTCCCATGTTACAAAACTCAACCCTAAGGCGAAATCACAGTCACCTTCATGAACACAACTCAAACCCCCCCCCCCCCTATGCTACACCAAGGGGACAGCATCTAATCTGGTCGCTTGTGAGATTGTTTACTACACATGTCAGGATAGAATCCTCTCCATTAGCAAACACCTTGTGTCAGTCCCTGTCCGAACTCTACTACATTAGGGAAGAAGAAGAAGAACACCCATGTTTTTTTTTTGTTTTATTAAAGGTCGAGAGATGAGGTTGGATGATTGTAGCAGTAACATCTGAATGTTCACCGTACCTAACACGTTCTTCCGTTGTAAGATTACAACTCGGCTGACCTCGAGTGTGTGTGTGTGTGTGTATCGAGCATTATTTATTAATAATAATGGACCCCTTTTTATTGGAGGATGATCATTGAATGCAATTGTGTGGTCATGGAAGGGAACACGACCATGCCCTCGGTTAGTCTCATTCAAGCAACATCACACAGCACAAGTCATTCGCTGACTTTTAGTTGTTGTTTTTTTCCTAATCAAAGTGTAAATTTTCGGCCGGGGACTGAAAATGTCGCGAGAGCTGGCGTTCAGATAGGCGAGATCCGCGAGCGAGAGGGGGGGGGGGTTGTTGGATGGAGGGTATCTCATCGAATGTATGTTCTTCTTTTGTCCGACGAGGCGTCGTAAACCATGTTTCGTAGGACAAACACAGAGAACTAAAACGATCAAGCAGTCGATTTTTATGTAAGGTACTGGAATAAATGACTCACTGACTGACTCGAGGAGGACCACAAATACAGAAATGAAAAATATCATCTTCGCATTCTTTTTCTTATAATGTATATATATATTTGTTAGTTGATAATTGTGGTCTACATGTAGCCTCAATATTTGACTGCACCCTCCTTTTCGAAGTTCCTTCAACTACCCTCAAACTTTGTCGTGGAAGGGTGTTAGGCGCGGAAAATGTTGTTACTCGCAACACGTGTCGAATTTTACAGTGAAATGTGGTCGCCGTTAATGTGAAAGTAAACGTAATACAATAGTACTGAATTTACAGCGTTTGGTGTTGTACACTGCGAAGTGAATGAATACAAATAAAACAAGTTAAACAATAATATCGGAATTTAATACAACGATATCGAGCCTACAACGTTACACTTACAGACATGACTCGACCAGGAAAACAACAAGAAAGGCCTGATGACGGTTTCACAACGATCGGGGGCGGACGAGAGGCGGTCGAGGCGAACTCCTTTCGTGAAATTCACTTTGTGGAATGGAGGCGGTCGAAGGTGGCGACGGGTATGGACACTAAGGGCATGAGGCTCACCCTAGTGGTGGGACGAAGGCGGATTTGATCGTCAAGGGCCGAAGGCTCAACCTGATGGTGGAGTGAAACGGGATTTCAATCGTCAAGGGTCGGAGGCTCACCCTGACGGTGGAAGGATGCCAAGGGCCGGAGGCTGACCCTAGAAGGTAAAAGTAAAAGCAAAAGATAAAAGACTTTGAGTCTGTGTTTGTCTGAGTTGTTGTTGTGTGCGTTGTCTGTTGCGATCCTTTTATAGCTCAGGATCTTTTGGTTGCAGTTATTCAGCAGATTCGGGATCTTCTTGGATAGTGCGCACGATCTCCCTCCTATTTTGTAGGGGGCATGCGCAGCGTATCTCAACCGTCTCCTCCGAGCTTGCCATGTGTCATTTCCCTTGATCGTGGCTTAGTTGTGCACTTGAGAGTGCTCTTAGATCGAGGCTCAGCGAAGCTCTCGAGCATGGTTGATCCCAGCTCTCAAGCTCAGCAGCTACTTTTCGAGCAGCCTACTCTCGAGCGCTCGAGAGCTGTTTCTCGAGCGGGACGCTTCTCAGTACTCGAGCGACTTCTCGAGTATCATCTTTCTGGACTTCGTTGTTTTGGCCCACTTGGAACAAAGCCCGAAATTCATGTGTGTCAACGAAGGGTGGATTTAGCTTAGATTTATTTTAAATTATCGTTGATCGTGAAAATGTCTTATGTTTTGAGAGGTATTTACTTTCGAAAATTTTGAAATAAAGTCAAGTTTTTCTTCGCCGTACGAAACACGGATCACATTACTTTAAGGATTCAATTTGATTTTTAAAAAGTCGAGTTTAGAGTACTTAAAGGTTTTTGAAGTTTTTAAGCTCGACTTTTAAAGGCCAGTTCCTCAAGGCAATAAGAATTCAAGAAATTTTAAGGCATTATTTATGAAATTTCGATAGTAAGTATCTCTAAAATATAAAATATTTTTAAACCAACCTAAAAGGTAAAAAAATATCAAAAAAAAGGTCAACTTCTCCCAATATGAGATGTTTCGCAAATGGGATGAAGGCAAGCCAATAAGAACATCCCAGGTGACAAATATCATCTTCATGTGAGGACAGGATAAATTGGGAGGCTATATTTTTATTTAGAGCATTGACATGGCAGAGGGTGGGGGACGATTTTGTTGATCCCGATAGATGGGGCGATTGTGATTAGTAATATCTGGGTAATAATGATAATGATAATCATCAGAAGAAGAAGGCCACGAAAGAAAAGCAAAGCAAAGCAAAGCACCGCCCTGAGTTGCTTCACCCCTCCAACCGGGGCAAACGAGCATCAAGGACGAAGAAGACGAGCCACGTGGTGGGGTTGTAGATGAATGTTGGACTTGTCTTTTCGAACCCCCCCCCCCCCTCGCCGGCGTGTCATGTACCCCTCGTTGTCCCCAAATGCCGACCAACTTGACATCTGGTATGGATTGGACAGGGACTTCTTTATGGGTTTGGGAGTAAGTGTTTGAAAGCGGTTCCGGTGGGTGGTTGGCTCGCTGGCGTCCTTGAATATCATCCATCATACACGTGTTGTAATTAAATAAACAGCGTTCGGGATCTGATTGGAGTCGCGATCGCCGGGTAAAAAAGAAACCAAAAGTAACATATTGTTTAAAAAGCTAAAGTGACAATATAATTCTCGTGAAGGTGGTTGTGTCCACGACACTACCCGTATGAATTTTTTATACGTACCGTGACTATCAACTAATTTCTAGTATACGTGGATGGTTTCGTGCTTAGTCGCCTCCATTTCTTCAGCATCGTCGTGTTATCTACTAGTTGTTTTCTTAATTTTTTTGATATGTGCTTTCAAATAATACTAACGTCCTTTGTTTGGATATCTCCGTATGTTATCTTGCGAGTGAATAATAGAGTTCGAGTTGTACTCAAAATCAAGGAAGCGGTGTAATCCAGGTAACGAGGAAGGGAGAGTTGAAGCCAACTATACCCGATATCTCCGTATACCCGTACCTGAATTTATTGACGGACACATTTTTTGACGTGGGACCTTTGCCTTAAAAATTTTTCTAGATCGAAAAACGTGGGTTTACGGAAACACGTGACCATAACTTTCGTAACAGCGGCAGAAACGATGGGCCCGCGTTCTGATTCATGCCATTTTTACCTGGTGGGTCAGGGTCAGGGGTCGACAGTTGACCCCGTTTGCCTCGTTGGATGGATTCCCCCCCCCTCCCCCCCCGGGATCATGTTGGGCTGGCCCTGACGATGCTTTGTTTCTTAAGCCCCCCAAACTGATTGGGCCTTTTGGCTGAGGTGAGGTCATCAGTTTTTTTTTTTTTTTTTTTGCTAACCATTGCCCGGAGCTTATGCCAAGACAACCGCTGACCATAACCATCACCGAGTTCATCTGCGTAGCAGGGGTTGGTTAATCACTGCGGTGCGGCAGCCAGGGATTCCATATGTCTATGGTCTAGACTTCATTCCCCTACCCTCAGGCAGCTTCTGGTTCTTCACAAGGGCTACAAGGACAGATACTACAAGCGACGAGTGCAGGCGTCTCGACAACAAGTACCCAGAAGATGATCGGCATAATCAGCAGCATAATATCCAAGTAGCCAGCCAAGCTCATTCGTCCAAACATGCCAGAAAAAGCATGGCCGACTGAATATACCAGTAACTCATTCAAGTAACAGAGGGGGCGAATGAAGGTCGGTCGTGAAACGCAGTGGCTGAGACAGCAAACAACAACACTTCCCGGCGAAGAAGATCTATAGTCTTAAACAACACTTGACCAGCGGACTCGGAAGATTCGGCTCGAAATCCCAGACCATATTGCAGTCATTAACATTTCCAATTATCTATCCACAACTAGACAGAAACGGGGGATATATGAGTTCATCTGCGTAGCAGGGGTTGGTTAATCACTGCGGTGCGGCAGCCAGGGATTCCATATGTCTATGGTCTAGACTTCATTCCCCTACCCTCAGGCAGCTTCTGGTTCTTCACAAGGGCTACAAGGACAGATACTACAAGCGACGAGTGCAGGCGTCTCGACAACAAGTACCCAGAAGATGATCGGCATAATCAGCAGCATAATATCCAAGTAGCCAGCCAAGCTCATTCGTCCAAACATGCCAGAAAAAGCATGGCCGACTGAATATACCAGTAACTCATTCAAGTAACAGAGGGGGCGAATGAAGGTCGGTCGTGAAACGCAGTGGCTGAGACAGCAAACAACAACACTTCCCAGCGAAGAAGATCTATAGTCTTAAACAACACTTGACCAGCGGACTCGGAAGATTCGGCTCGAAATCCCAGACCATATTGCAGTCATTAACATTTCCAATTATCTATCCACAACTAGACAGAAACGGGGGATATATGCACCAATCCTCAGTGATGCATAATTCACCAAACTTTTGACCATCCTTCATATTGCCTTCCTAGTCTTATCTTGAAAGCAAGCACTATAACTGTGCCCTAACAATTAGGGTTCGGGCATGGGTATCCTGAGGACAAGTACCGGAAGAGGATGACGGTGATTGAGTGGCGGCGAATCAGTCGTCGTCGAGGTACTTTCTGACTCGGGATTTGACATAATCGCTCCGGGCCTTGGTGCGGGCTTGTTGAGGCGCTATGTTGGCGTACGAAAGGTGGATCCCGGCTGCCATGAGTGCCGCCCCGGCGGCGCAGGCGACGACAGTCAGCTTCAGCTGGTTTCCCGTCGGCGGGTACGGCCACAGCACCATGTCGCCGTCTCAGAGCCAATTCTTGGTCGTCGCCATCGTCTCGGCTCCCACATACTTGACCTCAATGTTGGCGTAAATTACCAAATGGACCTCTGATTTCTTAATGATTTGCACATTAGTCCGAGTTCTTATTTTTATCCCAAACTTGGTAAAGCACCTATATGGGGAAAAGAACGACTCTTAGTCTACACATGACGGACTGCTATTCAGAAACGAGATAGCGGTGGCCGAATGGAGAGCGGCGCCGACTGGGAGGGCTTCCTCGTCGATGAAGAAGTACGGGGAATGCAGGTGATGGTCTGACTTCAGCGTCTCATTCCTTATTCCGATTGCAAAGATTAGAGATGCGGTCCTCTCGGCGAAGAAACTGAAGTCCTCGGATCCCATCGTGACGGGCAGGACCTGCACGTTCGGTTCACCCACCAATGCCTCCGCGACCCTCTTCGTGTGCTCATATAGCTGTTCGTGGTTCACCATGACGGGGTGAGGATTCGTCCTTTCGTCCGGGAATTCTACCTCGGCTTGGCATCCGTGCACAGACGCCTGCAATTCGATTACCTGCAAGCAATATTGGATTGCGTAACACTCGGCGCTTGGTATTCAGAACTGTCCATTCTTTCATTTGACTGCCGTCAGGGGCTTGGCCGTTACCTCTTTTATTCTCTTCTGGAGGAAAGACAGGCCTTTGGCGCTAAGGCTCCTGAAGGTTCCTCCGAACTTCACAGACTCGGGTATCACATTTTTTGCGTGACCCCCTTCTATGTAGCCCACTGTCACCACCTGTGTAGTTACCATTAGAAACGAACAAACACTCTTGACGCTTCAGGAAAACTCAGATTCAACATTACATCCTAGAACTGAAGATTTACCTGGGCTTCTAGTGGATCACTTTCTCGAGACACGATTTGTTGCAGGCCAAGAACAGCAGACGAAGCAGCGACGATGGGGTCTCGGCTGAGATGAGGGAGAGCTGCATGACCACCGGTTCCGTGAATCGTGGCCGAGAAAAGCCCAGCGCCAGCGAGTATCGGCCCTGCCTTTGAAGCAACCGCTCCCGTCGGAAACATAGGGTAGACATGGATGCTGAGAATGCCATCGAGATCGTCAAGAACCCCATCCTGCAACATGTAGTATGCGCCGGAGTAGCCTTCTTCTCCCGGCTGGAATACAAGCTTAATGGTTCCCTACATGATTTAATTCCCACATGAGGGAGACGAAGTAGACTTTTTAGGAAAATAAAAAAACAGTCTCCCTATCAAAGAGCACCTTGATCTGATCCTTCCTGTCCTGCAACAATTTGGCTGCTCCAAGCAGCATAGCGACATGAGAATCGTGGCCGCAGGCATGCATCTTGCCGTTGACCTTGCTTTTGTGCTCCCAATTCACCAATTCCTAATCACGCATGATAAGGGTCCAGAAATAAAGCACAAATGATCGACCATCATAATGACGAATGAATCAGCATTGACCTGGAAAACAGAACACAGAAGGGAGAAAAAAAACCTGCAAGGGAAGGGCGTCCATGTCAGCCCGGAGGCCGAAGACCGGCTTACGACCGGACCCGATAAAACCCACTACTCCAGTCTCAGCCACCGGCCACTTGTACTCGATCCCCATCGCATCCAGTTCCTTCCGGATGATCTCGCTCGTCCTGAACTCCTCGAACCCCAACTCCGGGTACTCGTGGATCTTTCTCCTGATCCCTCTCATCCACTCGAAGAACTCGGGCTGCTTAGCGAGATCATCAGCTCCTGGGCCAATACCCCTAGATCGTGACCGGAGCCGGGAACGATCTCGAAGCCCCACGAGGGGCACACGAGCGTATTCAGCGGCAGCAGAAGCAGGAGGAGGACCGCGAACGCCATTTGTTTGCTGAAATGCCCGAGAGAAGAAAAGGAAACGTGATCCGCGGCCCCTTCAGGTGGGCTCGTGCTCGTGCTCGTGCTCGTGGTTATATCGTTATTGTCCTCCTCCCTATCCAAAGTTCTGGTTTGGGGGTTGACAAAAGATGGAGACGTGGGATGACGTTGTCGGTCTTAAAAGAGGAAGAGATCAGTTTCCGTTTTGCCTGTCCTTCATCGGCTTCGGCCTTGGTCGGTCGGTAACGATTGACCGACAACCCGGAAACCGGCCCCCCCCTTCGGAAAGAGACGTCTCGCTCTGTCTGTCTGTCTGTCTGTCCGTAGTTTGGGCCGATCCCTGTGTAAAGAAAAGCCCGGCCTGTTGATAAGCCCATATTTTTAATAATAATAATTTTTAATTTTTATGAATTGTCCGATCCAACAACATGGATTCAATTTTAATTGGGGTGGTTTGGTTATGCATGATGTTTCCATCACGATTTTTATTGGGATTTTTTTATAAGAAATGGGGGGAACCTACAAGCGAAATCGGAGACAAATTTAATAACGGACAAATATTTGCTTCCCTCATCCGATCAACCGGTTTTTCCGTCATATTTAATTACTACGATCGTATAGTAAGGAGAGTAGTTTGAAAGAAGCTTAATTGCAAATATTACGGCAGTCTCCTCACTCTCTTCTGCTGCCAAGAGGTATTTACAAGATTGTCTGTCCATCCATTTTTTGTTGGAGCTACTTTTCTCTGGTTCAACTCCCCCTCTGATTCGGTTCTTTCATTAGGCTCCAAGGGAAGGTTGCGCTCATCACCGGCGGAGCCCGGGGGATCGGCGCTGCGACTGCAAAGTGTTTTGCCGACCATGGGGCCAAGGTCATGATCGCCGATGTCCGGGACGAGCTCTGCTTTTCCCTGTGCGATTAAGCCGCCGTGAATAATGGCGGGACCATTTCGTACATTCACTGCGACGTGACGAAGGAAACCGTCGTCAAGGACGCTGTGGACGAGACCGTGTCGACGCACGGGAAGCTTGCCAGCATTTTCAACAACGCCGGCATCCTAGGCAACGGCGATCCCAGGGTCTCGGCTATCGATGCCGCAGATCTGAGGAACGTCTTCGAGGTGAATACCTTCGGGGCTTTCTACGGAGCCAAGCACGCTGCACGGGTAATGGTTCCGGCGAAGAGGGGGAGCATCCTATTCACCTCCAGCTTCGGGTCCATGACGTCCGGCCTCATGCCACATGCCTATTTGGCGTCGAAGCACGCAATCGTGGGATTGACGAAGAATCTCTGCGTGGAGCTGGGTAAACATGGCATCAGGGTAAATTGCATATCCCCGTATGGGGTCGCCACTCCTATGCTGATGGATTTTGTGGAGTCGCAGGGCGGAGGGGATTCCTCAGGGATGACCGAGATCGAGAATTGGCTCCATACATCGGCCAACCTGAAGGAGGCGTTGCCGGAGGTGAAGGATATCGCGGAGGCGGCGCTGTACCTCGCGAGCGACGAGTCCAAGTACGTCAGTGGGATGAAATGAATCTGGTGTTGGATGGTGGCTACCACACCACTAACGTCGCCTTAGGAAACAATCTCAACATGTTGAGTTGAGACTTCCGGCGAAATTTTAAAATTAATATCATATTTCAAGAAAATATTTTCTCGATTGTTGAAGTGAAATGCAGTGGTGGAGGCCAGTTTAATGAATGAAGCCCAAGAAGAAATGAGGGCCTGCAGAATGCAGCGACAAATAGAAATAAAACCCAGTGGCACCAGGGGAAATAATCGAACGAAGGCAAAGAATCTGTTGTGCTGTTGTGCTGTTGGAGCCTGCAGGTGACTGATCCGAAGTTTGTTATACAGACCGCTGAGTCTGTTGTATTGGAGAAAGTGCTATTTGTTGGTTATATAAGCCTAAGTGTAGACAGAAAGGAATTCTAAATGAAATACAGCAAATTCCTTTTTCTCTTCTTCTTCCTTCCTCTGTTCTTCATTGTTGCATTCTTCTTAGCCTTCCCTCTGTTCTTCTGAGCCTTCTGGTGTGACCATCCTTCAGTCGCACAGCTCTTCCAAAAGTTCTTCATGGTATCAGAGCCTTTGACGGCTAACACCTTCTAAAAACTGGGAAGTATCATGGGTGATCATCGTGACAGCTTCTCAACGACACCGGGTCCTGCTGCACAAGTTCCTCTGTCCGGGTCAGGAATCTCAGAGCACAGTCCCAACTCCACCTTCTCGCCATTACAGCTTCCATCAGGAGTATTTGCTTCGTTAGTGAAGTTAGATGATGGGAATTACCTGCTGTGGAAGGGACAAATCTTGGCAGCAATTACGGCGGCTGGGTTTGATGATTACATTTACGGGTTGACTTCATCCCCTGCACCATACCTGGACAGTGAGAAGATTCTACGGAACCCAGACCACACCCTCTGGCAACGGACTGACAAGGCAGTCATGAGTGTGCTATTCTCGTCACTCACGCCCGAACCCCTGAGCATGGTAGTGGGCTGCAAGACGTCACATGAGGTCTGGGAGGTTTTGCGCTGCAGATACGAGTCAACCTCGCCGTCCAGGGTGATAAACCTGAAGATGCAAATGCAGCAATTAAAGAAGGATGGTAGGACTATGCAGCAGTACTTAAACTCGCTCAAAACCTTGTCGAATCAGCTCTCTGCAGTGGGCGAGCCCGTTGGACACAGAGATTATCTCTGGTACATGCTGGAGGGGCTTCCTGTCGATTATGATGCTCTTGTTATGGCGATTTACAACCGGTCCGATCTACCCACAGTTGAGGAGGTACAAAATCTTCTTCTGACCTTTGACTTACGAATGGAACGAAGACAGGTGGTGGACTGCACACTGCCTCAGGTTCATTTCTCTCCTTCTCAATCTCTCGACTCTGGTGTTGCTAGACCACAGACACCCTTACCCTCTCAACCCACCTCACGCCCACCAGCAGAACCTCAGTGGCCACCATTATCCTTGTCCTCTGCTATGGACAAGTCAAGCCTACTAGGAAGACCACCTATACGGCCCTCCTTTTCCAGATCTTTTCTCAAACCCAAACCTCGTTGTCAAATATGTTTTAAGGTGGGCCACACCGCTATCAACTGTTACCACCGCTTAAACTCCTCCTTTCAGCCTTCCTTTCCCTCAAACACCTCCTATACACGGTCTCCACTCACTCAACCTCTTGCCTATCCTCCTCAAACCCACTTTACCTATCCGCAGCAGTATCCTCCATATCCACAGCCTCCTTCCCCTTTACCCTTTAGTCCAGCCGCAGATGAGTGGCTTGTTGACTCTGGTGCCACTCATCACGTCTCCCCTCATCTCTCTGGCCTATCTAACCTGTCTCCCTATCATGGTACATCCTCTGTCACTATTGGAAATGGCTCAAAACTGGGCATTCATCACACTGGCGACTGCTCTTTGTCCACTACGTCAGGTGTACTTCAATTGACTCAAATTCTTCACACTCCAAATCTTTCTCAAAATCTTATTAGTTTTTCTAAACTCTGTCGAGACAATCATGTACTTGTTGAGTTTGACTCGACTTCCTTCTCTGTTAAGGACAAGGCCACCCATCGTATTCTACTCCAGGGGCGGCTGCACAACGGCCTTTACAAAGTTCAACCTCCGGCTCGTCCAACTAATTCCGTTCTCTCCGCTGGTGTCTTTTCTGCACAAGCTAGCACTCCACCCCCCTCCTCTGCTGTCCAATCCGCAAAAACATTTCCAGTTAGTACAACTAAGTGGCATTCTCGCCTTAGTCACCCGAGTCTTGTTATCCTTTCTAAAATACTTAGTAACTGTGATGTCTCATCCCCAGAACAACTTTCTTTTTGTCAAACTTGTGCAATGAGTAAACATCATCGCCTGCAATTTCAGTTATCCTCTTCTCAAGCCACAGTTCCTTTTCAATTGCTCCATACAGATTTGTGGGGACCATCCCCTGTTCCTTCCGTTACAGGCGATAGATATTTTCTTTTGATAGTTGATGATTCCACTAGATACTCGTGGATCTACTTTCTTCGGGAAAAATCTCAAGCCACCCGTGCCTTCATTCAATTTCATGCCTTAGTGAAAAATCACTATAACTCTTCTATCTTGACAGTCCACTCAGACTGGGGCGGCGAGTTCCGGTCTCTTCATTCTTTTCTCCTTAGCAACGGTATCTGTCATCAGCTTTCCTGCCCTTATACACCTCAACAGAACGGCCGTGTCGAACGAAAGAATCGTCATGTCGTTGAAGTTGGGTTATCTCTCCTTACCCACAGCTCCGTTCCTCTAAAATTTTGGGTCTATGCTTTCAACGCAGCAGTCGATCTGATAAATGTCCTGCCCACTCGAATTCTACAATTTCAAACTCCCTTCTGGTGTCTTACCAAAACTCCCCCTCCCTATCACCTCCTCCGAATCTTTGGTTGCCTTTGCTTCCCTCTTTTACGTCCGTATAATATCCACAAGTTAGAACCTCGCTCCATACCCTGTGTTTTGCTTGGTCGAAGCAGTTCCCACAAAGGATACATCTGTTGTGACATTGTTTCTCACAAAATCTATGTCTCCAGGGACGTCTTATTTGACGAAGATACCTTCCCTTTCAAAGGTTCCTCTCCACAGCCTCTCCCTGTTCCCCCTGCTCACTGTTTTCTCCCGATAGTTTTACATCCTCTACCTCCTTCCATTCCCTCGCGTGCTCCCTCTCAGCCTTCTTTCCCTTCTTCGTCTACTACCCCTGACTCCTCTACAAGGAACAGTCCTTGCCTAGTTTCTGTGCCTCCGTCATCTCTACGAACAGAGGCGTACCACTCCTCTCCGGTTACCCAACCTGTTCACCTCCATCCCATGGTAACCCGCTCCAAAGCCGGCATTTTTAAGCCCAAAGTTTTTTCTACCTCCTTTTCTTCTCTTCCCTCTGAACCACGAACTGTGTCTGAGGCTCTAGCGACACCGGTCTGGAACTCTGCCATGAGAAATGAGTTTGAGGCTCTGCTGCAGAATAACACCTGGTCTCTTGTTCCTGTGCCTCCAAGTCACAAAGTGATAGGCTGTAAATGGGTCTTTAAAGTGAAACTGAAGTCCGATGGCACCCTTGAACGCTGCAAAGCCCGCCTTGTTGCTAAGGGATTTCATCAGACGCCTGGCTTGGACTATGCTGAAACTTTCAGCCCAGTTGTGCGCCATCAAACCATCCGGGCAGTTCTGAGTCTTGCTGTCACCTATAACTGGCCTTTGAAGCAGCTGGATGTCCACAATGCCTTCTTGAATGGCGATTTGTCTGAAGATGTTTATATGCAACAACCACCTGGCTTCGAGGATCATGCATGTCCTACTCATGTTTGCCATTTGAAGAAAGCCCTGTATGGTTTGAAACAAAGCCCCCGGGCGTGGTACATGAAGCTCAGCGGTTTCCTCGTACGGTTTGGCTTGGTGAACTCTAAGGCTGATGCTTCTCTTTTCTTTCGCTGCACATCTGCTGGTCTCCTCATTCTTCTTGTCTATGTTGATGACATTATTGTCACGGGGTCCGATAAGGATGGAATTGCAACTCTCCTGCCGCAGCTACATCAGGCTTTTGCCCTGAAAGATCTCGGTGATCTATCTTTCTTCCTTGGTTTTCAGGTGACACGTTTGGATAACAGTATTCATCTTAATCAAGCTAAGTATATATTGGACTTATTGGAGCGCGCAGATTTGCAGAACTGCAAGTCAGTTCCCACTCCAATGACCACAGTTGGGCCCCTGTCTAGGTATGATGGTGAGGCTCTCGAAGATCCGTCTGTATATCGAAGTTTGGTGGGTGCACTTCAATATTGCACGAACACACGTCCGGACATTAGCTATGCTGTCAACAAAGTGTGTCAATTCCTTCAACAACCAACTACGGTTCATCTTCAAGCTGTCAAGCGCATTCTGAGATATCTGAAGGGAACTCTCCATCACGGCCTGCACATTTCTGCGGGCAGCAGACCAGAAATTGTGTGTTTTACTGATGCTGACTGGGCTGGCTGCCCTGATGATCGGAAGAGCACTGGAGGTTACTGCGTTTTTCTGGGTACCAATCTAATCTCTTGGGCGTCGCATAAGCAACGTGTGGTATCCCGTTCTAGTACTGAAGCAGAATACAGGGCCCTTGCTGACGGCGTTGCAGAAGTACTCTGGTTACAAGGTCTATTAAGCGAGTTCCAGGTTTCACGGTCTGCGGCAGATCCTCTATCAGTTCCTGTCCTGTACTGTGACAATTTAAGCACTATTCATCTGGCTGCGAATCCGGTCCTTCATGCTCGCACTAAGCATGTAGAGATCGATTTTCATTTCGTCAGGGAAAAAGTAACGGCTGGTCAGATACATCTTCTTCATGTTTGTTCTGACAACCAGCTCGCTGATATGCTCACTAAGGTGCTCCCTGTTCAGCGCTTTCTTACTGCTCGGGGACAAGTTACAGTTTCTGGTCAGCCCAGTGCTGGGCGTCTTTGTGCACAGCGCGACTTGTCGCAGCTAGAGGAAGCGGACCTCGACTGTCTGGGTTGCGGGGAAGATGCAGCCTTGTTGCTGAAGTGTAAAAGTGAATCATTAGAAAATGGGGGTGAATTAGAAGGTGGTTCCATTTGCGGGGAAGTGTTGAAGTGAAATGCAGTGGTGGAGGCCAGTTTAATGAATGAAGCCCAAGAAGAAATGAGGGCCTGCAGAATGCAGCGACAAATAGAAATAAAACCCAGTGGCACCAGGGGTAATAATCGAACGAAGGCAAAGAATCTGTTGTGTTGTTGTGCTGTTGGAGCCTGCAGGTGACTGATCCGAAGTTTGTTATACAGACCGCTGAGTCTGTTGTATTGGAGAAAGTGCTATTTGTTGGTTATATAAGCCTAAGTGTAGACAGAAAGGAATTCTAAATGAAATGCAGCAAATTCCTTTTTCTCTTCTTCTTCCTTCCTCTGTTCTTCATTGTTGCTTTCTTCTTAGCCTTCCCTCTGTTCTTCTGAGCCTTCTGGTGTGACCATCCTTCAGTCGCACAGCTCTTCCAAAAGTTCTTCATCGATCCAGCCCATTAAATAAAAGCCCAATGTCGAGGGCCCAATTATTATTAGCTGATCATCATGGCGGCTGCTTTTTGAAGTGAGTGATGTCTGACTGTTTCTCTCTGCATCCGGATTTCGTTCTTTTACATTAAAAAGTGGGCAAGCAAAAGGGAGTGTGTAATGCTGAGTGTGTTTTTGGTGGATGAAGAGGAGAGACTTCAACGTTAAGCAAAGAGCTTTTACGTGACTTAATCTCATGCATGCATCGAGATGTCTCAGCATCGTTTCGGCCCAATCGTTGCCATCTGCAAAGCAATCATCCAATAAAGAAGAATGGAGAAACAAAGAATCGACCTCCTCTCTGCTTTTTGCTAATTCCTTTCTTTTTTTTTTTTTTGGTCTTTCTTTTAGGTGCTTATATATCATACTTATGTATTGACACAAAGCAATTCCCCTCCAGTTCTACGCCGAGTTCGGGCGCCTTCTCTCTTCTACCGTTTTCCATGCACGTTTCGACTCATGCTCTCCGTTCTCTCCCTGGTAGTCATTGTTACTCGACGGTCGTCTTGTTTTTGCAGTGATTGCTTGACAGTGGCACTGGGGCGGTGAATTATCGCCGGTGATTCGGGATGGTGGGGGATCTCATCACCAGATGTCTTCTGTACGGTTTCATCTCTTGCGCCAAAGCATTTTGCTTCTTCTGTTTCTGGTTCTTCTCGAGTTCTGGCATGATCTTAGCGTGAGTCGTGTGGCATTTTTCCTGCTGCAGGATGATTATGGGGTATGCGTACCCGGCATTCCGGTGCTTCAAGTCGCTTGAGAAGAGGAAGCCTGACAACAGAGAGCTTCGATTCTGGTGCCAGTTCTGGTAAGCATCACTTGGTACGAAACAGAACAATTCACTGGTTGATTCTTCATGTCATGAAGTTGATCGACTTTCATATGTGCAAGGATTGTCATGGCTATACTCACAGTCATGGAAAGAGTTGCAGATGTGGTGATTTCATGGTAAGCGTTTGTCGACGCTGTGTCGGATTCGGACTGCTTCAAACTAATATCGGGAAATAACAATTCTATCTTTTCTGTCAAGGTTGCCGTTGTACGGTGAGTTGAAACTGGTGTTCATCATCTACCTCTGGTATCCCAAAACCCAGGTAAAGAATTCTAGTTGTCATCATCGGACACCTGATTACCCGAAAGCAAATGCTACGGTTCTCTCAATCTTGCCCGGGATGAAACTTGCAGGGGACTGGTTACATCTACGAAAATCTGTTACGACCGTTTTTCATGGATCACGAGACTGATTTCGAGATTGAGTTGCAGGAATGGCGTTCTAAGGCCTGGGAGTCCTCCATATACTTTATACAGAACTTCTCCGACCTGAGCCAATCATTTTACTACAAATTTCTCGAGAACATGGCTGATCAGGCTGGAAATTCATCCAGTTCCATAGTCAAGGTACAGAAGTTTCAATCGGATTCATTTCTATCAGTCCATTGAGTCAGGATAAGATGAGCTCATCGAATTTGCTATGTGCACCGGCAATATGTGCAGAAGGGAAAGAAGAATTCTACCGCAGCGCTATCTCCAACCAGTGTGCTGACCTTATTCAAGCCTGGCAAGAGAAAGAAGTAGGATATCACTAGCATACACGGACCCAATCAAGCTTCGGCTGAACTAACAGTTACCAAATGTAAAAACAAGTAGATAGAAGAAGATCAACAATGAGGATGAATTGCCAGTCACTGCAATACATTTTGCGTTTCATAGTTGCATCATACAGAGGTCTCTGCCTCTGCCTCTGCCACTACTAGCTAGCAATCAGCCATCTGAGGGCGCCCCTGATCCAGCTGAAAATCTTCCGCACCATTGGAAACGTGTGCCCTTTAAAGAACCCGTAAAGACGCACCAGGGGGTGCCACGATGACACTTGGTTCCATAGCCGGCGAAAGAAGAGATCAGAGCAGGAAGAACTCACTAACGAGGACGATGACGCAGGCTGAAGGTAATCCTCGACAACGTAGATGCTGCCGCCAGATCTGTGGGCTTAGAGATGCATCCCTGATCGAGGTATAGGACAGCAACGACCCTGACTCAGACAGGGGCGAGCTCTACATCGAAAGACGGGGGGAGGCGAGCGAGTTCCCACAGCGTAGGGAGGCCGTCGGAGGCAGGGGCTGTGGGCTTGGCCATGCCCAGTAACCATAGCCATGAAAATGGGATTTCGATCCCTTTACTTGATCCTTCGTTAAAAGAATGTATAGTCGTTGCAAATGATCCGGGGGGGTTTGGTGGGAGGGTGGCGTTGCTTTCTTCAATCAAATGTCCAATCGGGCTTTTTCGGGTTAAAAAAATTGAATCCAATCATTCATAGCTCTGACCCAACAGAAAACGCCGAACCAGACCCAGACCCGAATCTCCACCAACTCCCCCCCCAAGATCGAGCCCAGAACAAACCCAGGAAGCCGAAGCCACATCGATATAGATACTTCCTCTGTTGGACTGTAGAGTCTCATCCCTTCTCGTCTACTGTTGTGTTCTATCCGGTTCCTCCTCATCCTTCTCCTCTCACTTCTCATCTCCACCTACTCTGCTTGTCCCCCTTCCCTCTCGGTCTGTCCGAAAATGGCTTGCTCTGCCGCTTCGGCCTCCGCCATCATTTCCTCCTCCAACCCAGTGTCCCCACTTTCGTCTTCCCACAAGCCCTCTTCCCCTTCCATGATTCTCCCCCCTTCCTCCAAGAAGTTCTCCATCCCTCGCTCCCTGGGTGGTGGTCTCAGCAAGCCCTTCTTGTCCTCCGGGGTTCCGCGCTCCGTGGTTCCCGCTCGGGGTGCCGGCTCGCGGAACGGTGGATTCGTCGTCAGGGCATCCGTACGTATCAGTGACCGTGGTTGACTCGTGAATGGGATAATTACTCTTGCAATATTCGATTTTTCTTTCTGGGTTGTTGTCGGAAGTGGATGGTTCTCTAACCGGTGATTGGATTGTAGTCTCTGTGGATGTATTTTTTATTTCTTGAATTGGGTGGGTGGGAAACATCTGTTCCACGTTGGAGCTCTCTGTCTTCGTTAGACTGTCCTATTGGTTGCATTTTGAATATACGTTGTTGCATTTAAGAAGCCTACTGGGTGTGAGGCAACCCATCCTATTTTCAAATCATGTCCCTTTAGGCGGATTAATACAGCAATGCCAATTAGAAGACATCATTTGTTAGGATACAAGTTTGACGTAGTACCCTCGATATGATGTCGCTGTATAGATTGCCTTCTTTTAGGCAACGAGATAGATTGTTTTTACTCAATTGATTCTTGCATGGAACATAGTCTTTTATGTCCTTGTGAGATGAGAACTTGCTCCCAAGGCAAATTTTAGTGCAGGGACAGTTTTGTTCATTGGCAGTTGTTCCTCGTTCTTTTTGTTAAATACTCTATTCTGTGACTTTGGCCATTCATTTTGTGCCATATGTCTCTTTGAACTCTTTCTTAATCGTCGTTCTCACTCTATCATGTTAACTTCTTTTACAGAGTGAGATTCCTCTTGTTGGAAATGTAGCACCAGATTTTGAGGCCGAGGCTGTATTCGATCAGGAATTTATCAAGGTAATGTTACTGTATTGGGTGTGTATGAGTTTGTTGACATGAGAGGATTTTTTGGCACGACAGTGATATGTTTTCTATGGTCTATTCCAGGTTAAACTATCCGACTATATTGGAAAGAAATATGTCATCCTCTTCTTCTACCCTCTCGACTTCACGTTTGTCTGCCCAACAGGTTTGCTTGTCTTTTAGAAAGGCAGCCTAAATTATTCAGGAACATGTCTGATACGACTCCACTGTTTCTGACTTTCACAGAGATCACTGCATTTAGCGACCGATATGCAGAGTTTGAAAAGTTGAATACTGAGATTTTGGGCGTGTCTATTGACAGTGTGGTAAGTTAGCCCCTTGTTCAAATTCAGAAGGTTCACAGCTTGAATGAGAGATAGTGCACGGAAGCCTGGTCTTCTCTTCGTTTCAAGCTTTTAGTTTTGCTTCTTCTTGCCGGTAAATTCCCTGTAGTTGTTTCCTCACTCGAATTTCATTGGTTGTCAAAATTTCTTTTTTTTTTTCTTTTTGTGTGCAGTTTTCACACCTGGCCTGGGTGCAAACAGACAGAAAGTCCGGTGGTCTTGGAGATCTTAACTATCCGCTAATTTCAGACGTTACCAAGTCCATATCCAAAGCCTACAACGTGCTTATTCCGGATCAGGTATCTTGGGTTGATTCCAGTGATGAAATGCTGTCCATCTGCATTAGGTTCCAAGTTCTAGAAACCGATGTCCATTCTACCTGCATTTGTATAGCTAGTGCAGCTGAAAGGACTATTTTTCCTGGATTGTGTGTCATGCCATCTGTTTTTCTCATTATAGGGAATTGCACTGAGAGGACTATTCATCATTGACAAGGAGGGAGTCATTCAGCATTCCACCATCAACAATCTTGCCATTGGACGCAGTGTGGATGAAACATTGAGGACTCTCCAGGTACCGGCTCCATTTATTTTCCTAAACCTCTTGCTCCTTTTCCCAGAACTTCATCTCATCTCAGTGGACTCTATCTGCCATGCATCTTTGATTCCAAAGGCAAGAGAGAGTACTACACTTTCTAAACAACATTCTCTTCCTGCAGGCACTGCAGTATGTGCAAGACAACCCAGATGAGGTCTGCCCTGCTGGATGGAAGCCAGGCGATAAGTCGATGAAGCCGGATCCTAAGCTCAGCAAGGAATACTTTTCTGCCATATAAGATTTTCATCCAAGTGAATCCTCCTCTACAACCATGTACGAGAAGCTGAGTCGGGATGTGGCATAGTTAAACTTAAGCCACACCTTCCTAGTATTGGTTGCGGCTTTATTAATGAGGTTGCATTTGGTAAAGTTGGCTAGTTGCATTGTTTGCATTCGACTTGTTGTAGCTGCTTTTTTCGTTGTCAAGCAGATGGCGGCTGAACAATTCATATTGAAGTGCTTCTGATAGCCTTTTTAGAACATGCTTCTACGCGACAGAGATGACCTCAACGCTTACGTGCTGCTTATATGAGATATATCCAAACAAGAAGCAAAAGGAGGCCCGACCATTCCCTTAACGATGGTATCATTTCCAACCCTCTCACGCGAGTTTCGCTGTGACTTCATTGGATTCTGTTTCCTGCCACAGTATAGCTTATCCTTAACGCACAATGGTAATGGATCGAGATGGTTAACCATGAGGCAGTTTTATTGATTACCTCCAGTTGCCGAACCAACTCCTTTGTCGACGAAAGACAATAGGGAATTGCAGTAACCGTCCACGTTCAGTAATCACACCTGGAAACCCACAGCACCTATTAGTTTATGTCATCAGAAGAATAATAAACAAATAATCAAATCATTACAGAGGATCCTTTAAAAGTCCGGGATGATTCAAGGAACACAAGACATTGACATATAATCGGAACAGAATGTTCTTACCACCTAAGAATTTCAATTACCCCTTAGTTAAATCATTCAGAGGGTATGGCATGGCATGTCCAATGTAGAAGGAACCCATGAAATCACAGACCAAGATCTATCTCCTGACATCACCTCATCGAAGGAGTCGTTAAGTTACGGGTGGGTGGGTGGGATGGGGACAAAAATTTAATGCACCATGAATTATTATTGCAAGGAGCCCCCCCCCCCCCCCCCACCACCACAAAGTAATGTTTCAATCGGTTAATTAGTCAATGGGGGTGTAATCGTAATTTGACCAAGGCAAAGAGTAACGCTGAATCCTCATCATCATAAAAAATGTAGAGACTATGAAACCAAATAATCCACAACGTGAATCCTAAATCTAAGCAATTCTCCAGTAACCGACGTCGCATTTGGTCGTCTCAAAGGCGGCCGCCCCCGCCGCCGTGCTCAACGGTACCTTCAGCCCGCACTTCACCCTCGGCTTGAACTTTAGCGTCTTGAACCACCACAGCTTGAACCTCACCCTCAGGTACACCTTCGCGTCTATCCCGTACACCCCGTCCGCCCTGTCCGTCTCGTACGCCTTCAGCGCCCCGCCGTCAAGCGCCAACGCCTGCTGCCCCTGGAACGCCCCGGAGATGTACGTGGTGTTCTTGTGCCCCTGGTAGAACGGCGGGAGGTACTGGGAGTCGAACCTCTGCCCCTCGTAGAACGTCCTCACCTCTATGCTGTCGTAGTAGATCCCGATCCTGCGGTTGGGGTTCCGCACTGTGACGTTGAGGTCGAGGTCGTAGTCGAGGACGTTGTTGGAGGAGACGTTGAACCGCGCGAGCTCGGCGCCGGTGACGTGGAACTTGACGAGGTTTGGGCGGAAGATGAGCCAGAAGAGGAAGGCGATGAGGCCGAGGACGAAGAGGACGGTGAGGACGACCTGGAGGATGAGCTGGAAGACGCAGCAGCCGAGGCACTCGAAGCAGCAGCATATGCAGGATCCGGGGCCGCCGCGGCCGGGCCTTCGGAAGGTGGAGCGGGAGGAGTCCTTGGGGGGGATGGAGGGGCCGTAGTAGGCGCCGTTGAGGGCGGAGTGGTGGTCCGGGGAGGGGGCCATTATCGTCTTTTCCTTGATCTTGGTCTGAGATTAAGGTTGTTCTGGGAGTGTTGGGAGTTGTTTCTTTGTGGGGGATTTTTTATATCAAAGAGATGAAACGTAAGAGTGGGTGTCGTGTCGTTTTTGGTTGACGCGGTATTTGGGAAGATGCTTAGCGCGTGCTACTTAACTGATTATCTGACGCGGTTGCTGCGACCCGAGGGGGGGAAGATGGCTGACTTTTTTTGTTTGTATTTGTTTTAGAATTCACGTTCCCATTTAACATTTTTGATTATTAGAAAATGCCATGGGCCGAAAGGTAATGTTGTTACTCAGGCCCATTCTACAACATCATGGGCTGGGCCTAAGGCCCAATGAGAACGAGGGCTCAATCTCCCGTACTACTTGTTTTGCAACACGAAGAAACATCAACCCCATTGTTCCTCAACGTCAACCCCATTTGCGAAATAATTTACGAAATAACTCTATTAAAGATACAATAATATCAAAAACTTTTACTAAACTTTTTGTTTTGTCAAAATCTTAGTTTGTTATACGATTTTGTCACTGACTTTTGTTTTTTTATTGATTTTGGCCTTAATCTATAAATTTCAATTATTGACTTAAAAAGTATAAAAAAAAAGGTAATAATATGAAATATTTCATATGTTTTTTATTATAGGATTTTAATGATTAAATTAAGTAAGTTCAAAGTCGAAGTTGGACGGTAATTGTTAATGCTATTAAAAATCTATAAAATAGATGAATGCCGGATGATGACTCTATTATGGGGTTATTAGGTGGATTGCAAGACGATGTAATAAAAAATTAGAACTCAATTATTATAGGAGAAATATAGACAATATTACGGCATTGTTTGATTTTCTCGTAAGATTGGTCAAAAAAAATTATAATTCTAAAAATAATAATAATATCGTATAGTAAAAAAAGAATATTTCTTCGACGTAAGAATATAGTAATAATATAGGGATCACAGAGGTTCAGGGGGCTTAATACATCAGCGGCAAGAGAAAGATCAAATATATCTCAAATGGCATTGGAATATTACGATATTCCCAGATGTTTTGTACGTGATGCTACATTACATTTCCCATTTAAATATTACTGTTTTAATTCCAAATACCGCACGCCGCAACTTTTTTTTAATATGTAATCAAGGTCGATCCACGCGGAGCCTGGCCACATAAGGCTAACTCGCCTTAGATGAGCTCGGAGTTGGCTCGATTGCTTGAAGCAGCCCGGCCGAGAACCTACTGGTCAGCTCCTCAGCAGAGACCTTCACCACATCCTTCCTCATCCCGCTCCCGATATCCGCGGCGTACCTATTTGCACAATACATCACAACAGCAGAGGCGGCCATTCCACATATGTTTGTAGTGACGAGCCTCAGTGGGGTAGACAGTATTGCCGCGAGGGGCCCTCCGATGATCGCCGCGGCTTGCCCGCCCGACCCGATCGCTCCCCGGTCGAGGGCCAGCAACCCTGTCTTGCAGTAAATGGCAAAATCCTCGCAGTTGTTCTTGAACACGTTGTATCCCCCGAATCCATTCTCGAGAAGGTAGTTTGTGCGTTGGACAACCATGTCGTCCGGGTCGGCGACAGCCTGAGTGCAGGTTCCACCCCGGGCTTTGGCGATGAAGAATACGGGGTTGACATCGTATTCGAAGCGGTATAGGTTGCCCCCAGAGAGGAAGCAGTTCAGGCAGGAGGACATCACACCGTGGCCTTCATTTGAGGGAGTACAGGTTGGGCAAGTGACGACAGTTTCAGACGATCCCGAGCTAATCAAGAGAACATCAATGAATGTGCCCGTCCCGACTTCTCGTCCACGGCGAGTGAAATGCACCACTTTGTCATCCCCAACATAAATGCCTGCACATGCAGCCAGGACAACAGTTATAAGATGGAACACCACTTGCGTGATTTTGATATCTACATCTAACTTCAACCCAGGTAAATTCTAGACAATCGATGGAAGGAAGACAACAAACGGATCATGTGTTTGTTCTTGTCTCAGACCAAAGGAATGGTCCATTCCCAGATCGCAACTCATCAGCATCGCAGGAATCACAGAACCTTCCTCAAAGGACATTTTTCGTAGACTCTAGTCAACAAAGACCTTCGAGAGCAACACATCCAACCCAACAAGAACTCGCATATAGAGTCCAAGGAGGTACCAACCAGGAGGAAACTATCGTCGCAGCATCTAACAACCGCAGAAGATCAAAACAAGTTCTCCTGGAAGCATTACGAAAACAACATCCAAAAACAATCCAAAACAATCCCGGTCAACACAAGGAATGCCAACACATTGCATGATCCGCCAAAAACAAAACATGGGAAGTCAACAAGACAATCAAACAAACAAACAATCAAACAAACAGAAAAGGAAGAAAAAGGTAGGGGATAACCATGATGAGAGTAAATGTAAGCAGCCCTCCATGAATAAATGTGATCCCCTGGCTTCAGGCTCTCCCTGCTCACTCTGCCAATCCAAACCCACGAAAACTTTTCAGACACCAATCTTATCTAACCAACCCAATCAAAATACCCACAAACACCCATCATCGAACCCAGATCTCATACCAAAGGAAACAGGAGATCGAGAAACCAAAATTCACGGTACCTGTTGGAAAGAAGCCCCATCGCCTCCGGTCGGCCCCTTCCCCTTCCCTCGCCGGATGGACAAACCCCAGGAGAAGTCGAACAACGCGGATCAAGGGAAGGGAGTTATTCCCCGCGGTAGCAAGGGAGGAATCGATCGATTTGGGTTCGGACAGGCCGAAACAAAGAGAATTGATTAGGCCCTCTCTGTCGGAATGGGTTAAGGCCCAACAACGCGGTGCATCCACCACACTCACACCACCCTTTAGCACGGAGAAGGGGAGGCTACAAGTACATGCGGATGGATGAGGAGGATCTGAATCCCATAATCCAAAAGTGGATGAATATAACATAACCCCCGAGATCCCAATCTCGAGCATTAAATTTGTTCAAACTCGAACTGAAGCAAGGACGTGATAATATGCACTGTGTCGTATTATATAAATTTGTTCTGTTCGGACACTAAATCCCACAACATATCCAGAAGAATGAAAATACTTGAGGGATGATAAGCACATAACCAAGCAATATCTCAAAATTTCTTCCGAGCAACATCCAATTCCAAGCGATGAATCGAAGAAGATAAGATACTCAGGGCCTCGCAGATCGCGAACAGAGGGCAGGATCCTGCAGTCGCTGGCAAGGTTTTCTTTTACTGCAGCCGTTGTTCGAGAGATGGTCAAGATCAGGGTTGGCTGCAAAACTTTGCCTGGTGTTGCAAGTAGAGAGCGGGAGGAGAACGAAGGAGAAGGCGATCGAGATGCTCTGTCTTCATGGAAGGGCGTGGAGGAACTCCCCGTGTATCCGGTCGAGTCAAGACATTCTCTGATTTGGTCCATACTTTGATCTTGACACGAACATTGAATGAATGATCGAATAAGATTAAGTACTTGTCGAAAGAAGCTTATTGGGAGTTTTTGAGTTCTTACATTGTGCCCCTTTTGCGATTACCTGGGCGATTATCGGTTATGTGAATGTTGCAAAATATGAAAAACCAAGACACAAAACAATGAATTTTTAAAGGGGAAGATCAAAATTGCCCCAGTTAGTAGTTACGAAGCTTAGATCCTGGCCTTCAGATCCAAAATCCGCGGACGAAAAATCCGACTCGTGGAAGTCGACATGACTCGCCATCATCGCCATCTCTGTGCGTGTATCCAGCCACCATGATTCTACTGCCTCTTCGTTCGGCGTAGGAAGCAACAAGTTGTGATTCGCGTCGGCTGAGCCAAAACCCTCATGATGTATCTTGTCCTCCTCGTTAAACTGAGTGTCAGCAAATAAGTTTGACAGCAACTCGCACCCGATGAGCTCGATTCCACTAAGAAACTCGATATCGGGTTCGCCTTGCTTTGTGCTCGGGATGAATTGATTGTCCAGGCCTATGCCTGCTCCCCCCATCTCTAATTCGCCCTTTGGTTCCGGGTCATTATTCAAGTAGTTCGCATAGACGAGAGCGAGATCGATATGTGATCCTTCTGGTGAAGCAGGCGAGCCGATGTCGGAACCCGAAAGGTCTGCCAAGCTCGCCCTCGATGCAGCCTGGGCAGTTGAAAACCTGTTCGACCTGCAGCGCCTGATCTTTCTGCATCCTCCCCCGACCGGAACGTTCCTAAGGGAGCCTCCCTTGGTCCAGTACCTCCTGCAGCCCTTGCAGAAGTACCTCGGCTGCGTGAGGCTGTAATTGTTATAGTAACAGAACTTGGTGTTGGAAGAACCACAACGAGGGCAGCTCGGCGACACGTGAACAACCTCGCAGATCCTGTCCATATCCCCAGCCGAGAAATCTCCCCGTCTCTCAGAAGCCTCTCACAAACTCAGTTCACCTTACAGTGACTGGAAACGATGCAAATGGGAAATATATAGAGGGTCGGATGGAGTATTCCCATGCACATGCACATGGCAAGGCGCGCCGCTGATTTGGGCAAGCCATCGTGCACGCACTCGTGGGGCATGGGAAGGCAGACGTGAAGGCTAAGATAAGATCTCACAGAATCACCGATTACAAGACGGGAATGTCGCAGGAAGGGTGCTCGATGTTGCGTACGAAGCCACGATCGCGTCAACCAAGGGAGTGGTTGCACGTGGAGTTAGATACAAGGGAGGAATGAACGAATGAATGTTCTTCGCTCTAAAGTATCAAAGAGGGAATGTGATTTTGACCATAAGATCGGATCGGATCATGGGCTTGATTCTTGGATCGTGTGATCACGTTTTTATATAATGAATTTGTACACGTTCAGCCAAGGCCAACCACATGCACTTGAGACTGTAAAAATCTATGTCACAGCCTGCTTAATAAGAAAGGAAAGGTGAGTTTTGACATTGATTTTATAAAGGTATTATTGCATCGAGAATTGCATTGTCCAGACTCGAACTCAAGCAAGCTACGTCGGCGAACTCGATACCCAACTTCCGATACGCGCACTGATGAGTGCACGTGCTTGATCTCGTACCAATGACCGAACCTCGCTATTGTTTCACGTCGGCTTATGCCGGATAATGAGATGCGTCTCCGATGAGAGCGTAATAATAACGTTTGAGTAATGACTCGCGACCTACCTGTTGGAGATATTATCATACCGTACGTTCTGGTTGTGCAGCAACTCGACTGCAGCGGCAACCACTCCCTTCCCCTCCAAGGAGACGTCAAGACGGGGATCCTCTATCTTCCGACTGAGGAGCCTATCGAGTTCTGCCCGCAGTTTCTGCACACCATGCGAATCTATATATTAGTTCTCTGGATGGCAATGTTAGTGGACCCAAAAGGTTGGGACTAGAAAAAAGCACCTGCATCAACTCGAGAACACTCCCCGACGCTGAGAAGTGAAGGTACCCTCCGAGCATTTCAATACCGTCCCCGTTCTCGCTCGGAAGGAAATTGCCACCGAAAAGGAGTAGAGCGTAGTCGGATATGTTCGTCGAGTCCCGGATGAAGATGCCGGTGGTTTTCACCTTCTCGCTGTAAACTAAATATGGGAGAGGGAACAGGTGAACCCCAGCATTGACGGATGCCGGGTGGATGTCCACCTTCCCGACTTCCTTGGTGTAAAAAGCAGTCCTTTTCCCTCTTCTTTTGCACTGGACTACATTTGGATAGAGCCCCGCGCAAAGGACCGCACATACCATCTCCAAATCATTGCTGTAACGATTGTATGCCTGAAAAATGATAACCAACGGCGACTTAACCTAGTACCGCGAATTGAATTGGCAGAACATCAATGTTACTAAAAACAGCCAGCAATGAATTATCCCCATGTTTTTATCCGATAACTTACTGCGGGGCCCCTGGATTTGTCTACAAAGCCGATGTCGGAGAGGAGGTCAAGAAATTGCATTCTCATGTCATCCATCAGCTGCAAGGTTGGCGGAGATAAAAAGTTCTCCCAGCAGTAAGATTTATCCTTCCCAGCACGTTTGGCGTCTTTCCATCCTTCAAATGCCTTAAGGAGCGCAATGTGGTCGCTAGATTTCATTTCAAAGTAGATGGACAGACCTCAGGGTTAGATCACCACTCGGCATCAAAACAAAAGGAAATTGCAGATTGAACTAATCTACCTGCAAGAGTCACCGGCGAATGATCTTTTGGCTGCATCAGCTTCCTCCTTCCTATTTATCGGAAGGACAAAAGGATCTCGATATGCAAGAGCAGCGGCAATTGTCAACGCGGGATTAAGGCACTGAAATATGGAGCCGATCAGAAGCATCTTCCCTATGTTTGGATCCAATGGAAGAGTACAAAGGTGCCGACCTAGAAGAAATGAGAAAA
This sequence comes from Melastoma dodecandrum, assembly GCA_029817715.1. Lineage (NCBI taxonomy): Eukaryota > Viridiplantae > Streptophyta > Magnoliopsida > Myrtales > Melastomataceae > Melastoma > Melastoma dodecandrum. Next base: position 7,358,108 of record JARUPY010000606.1, read on the forward strand.
TGAGTTTCCCCATTAAGATTCCTGACTAAATTTAAAAATTATTCATCTTCAAAATCTAAAGTGTTTCCCATACCAAGTGGTGTAAGATCTTCCTGATCATTAAGGGCTCCAATTGTCTTGAGAAGTTCGACAGCATTCTGCACAGCAAGAGAGTCGGGCGGCTGAAGAGCCTTCGATAGAAATGATCCGATTTTCCCTAGCTGCAAACTTTTGATGTGCAGGCAAAGTTCTTGAAGAGGAGTCCTAAGTATTTCTGGAAGCTGATATTGGGGCATTACATCGTGAACTACTTTCGGGTAAAGTCTATAACAAACTCCAGGTTGCACACGCCCGGCACGCCCTCTCCTCTGGAAAAGAAGTCAACGCTTTATGGAGTTCATGACTTGAAAAAACCGAGAAAATTGGGAAGAGAAATTTCAGACGTACTTGATGTGCCGAGGCCTTGGAAATCCAGGATGGTAAAAGACAAGCCAGTTTGTTGAGAGCATCATAACTTGTTTCTTTTGCCTTTCCACAGTCTACAACATACACAACGTCATCTATGGTGATGCTGCTCTCCGCGACATTAGTTGCCAAAACAATTTTTCTGCCACGATGTCACAGAAAGAACATTCAGGTCTGAGCTTTATGGGCATGTCCTTGCATGTGATCATGCCAGCCTATAGGACAAATGAAAAGCACACACCTTTTATTAAAAGGACGGTCAAATATTTCCCTCTGATTGATGGTGGGCATTGAACCATGTAATGGCAGGACAAGAAACTTGCTTGAATCCCCCAGAAAAATGTTGGCCTTAACCTTGTCAACCAACTTGGAGATGTCATCCCACCCAGTGAGAAAGACAAGAATTGCACCATCACTTTCATGACGGCAGATGTACTCAATTGTTGCCTCCACCTGCGCAGAATTTGGCAGAGAAGCTGCAGTAAATAACCTGATTGCAGAGGCACATTCGACATGAAAAAAAGGATACTATTGAAAGAAGGAGTGAATACTGTCAATGCTTAGGACAAAATTGACAGAGGCACATTCGACATGAAAAAAAGGATACTATTGAAAGAAGGAGTGAATACTGTCAATGCTTAGGACAAAATTGAACAGCCACAAATTCAGTAGTTCAATAATCCTGAATATCGATTAAAGCAACAGAGGGGATTTGAATGCCAGAGTAGGAAGATTAATCTTTCGGGAAAAATAGCCCGACATCCACCAGACTCCAGCACAATTCCCTACAGATCTGGGGATTTACAAATAAATGCGCTAAAATAATACAAAAATGTGCAAAATAATTCATACCAAACCCAAATCAATCTGCGCCCCCGTCCAAGCTTCCAGAGATTTTCTTGTTGCTGGGCTATAACTTCTATAATGAGCATCGAGGTCAAGGTCCTATAAAATGACATACCCCCATTTGCACAATAAGCTATTTTAGAAAGTGGTAGATGCTAAACTATATACTGGCATGAATTAATATTTTTAAATAAGTATATTTCCAAATAAGAGAAACACTTATTATTAACTCAAGCTTAAGAACACACTGGGAAAAAGAACCGCTTGATGTGGTCTAGATTTGTCCACCATTCATTGAAAGGGAGACTACTCTAAACAACGCGGGTATCAAAACAAGATTCCTTATACATCATTTTATCGGGATACTACAATAACTTTTTGACCTTCACTCCAGATGAAACTGAAGCAAAACTAATTCAAAAAGAAAAAGTATATTATTGTTGCAAGCAAAAAGCAGGGAAGAAAGCATGCCTCGAATTTTTCCATCAATGGATCTTTCTTCATTTCTTGCGGTCTCCGCCTCCTCGTATTTCCTTGAAAGTTGTCAGACTCAGATTTAATGGCATACCGTGTTTTCTCCAGGACATCTTCTAGGAAGAACTCCGCGACAGGATGAGTGAACCCCTACAAGTTTCGTCACAAAAAACCAGTATTGCAATCAAGGGATCAAATTCATCAGCTATTACATGATCAGACATAACTTTCAGAAAGTAGCTCAATACCGGTATATGAATGATGGGGGCATTCCCGAAGTATCTGGAGAATAAGTCAGCATTAATGGTAGCACTCATCAGAATGACACGTAAATCAGGGCGCTTCGGCAGGAGGTCACGTAAAATTATTAGTAGAAAGTCCTCGTTCATGCCTCTTTCATGAATCTCGTCCACGAGCAAGTGGCTCACGCCACCCAATTCCGGATCTTGAGCCTGAGCTTCCCAATAAGAGAAATGAAACAATTATACCCAAACAAAAGAAAACAAGTTCTTAATTTCAGTAAGAAGGCTTCATGGATTGTGATAACAAACAAGGGTGCAATCTAATTATTTCAAACTGGCCCACACATTATGTAAGGGACAGAAAGTATGAGACATTTCTTAGATACATTGAGCACCTTGGTCTAAAACGATAGGACCCCTGGCACGGGGGTCTGAAAAAGATATCCCACGTAATGTGCTCAGAAGCACTCTGGGAACATGAAAATTACAACATGATATATGAGAAGGGCATCTTACCAATCGACGAAGCAATACACCAGTGGTGCAAAATAGCAGCCTTGTTTGTACTGAAGATTTTGTTTCCAGACGTATCTGGTACCCGACTGTATCACCAAGCACTTCTCCTCTTTCGGAAGATATTCGAGCAGAAACGGATATAGCTGAGATACGACGTGGCTGCGTACAAATGATACTGCAATCAGCTCCACGGAGCGCGGCTATCTCCTCTTCCAGAATAAACTGAGGAAGTTGTGTTGTCTTGCCACATCCTGTCTCTCCAGAAACGACAAGAACCTGTATTGCTTGCTTATCAGAAGTGTTGCCACGATACCATGACCCAAAATTAGCAATAAATAAAACAAAGTGACAAAACTTACATCAACAATGCATATAGTAAAGTTTGAACATGGTAACCAAGTATAGTTATATTAATGGGTCCACTGAGATTAAACAATGGAGCAACTTTAGGATCTATGGCCAGTGAACTAAATTTGATTTTGCTATTTCATCAACAAAAAAGAAATGTAATATTAACTCACATAACAAGGAAAAGGCCTAATCTTTGAGTTTTGATGTAACAACAATCCAACAAGATCAAGACATCAACAAAGCTTGGTCCTATCATTTCATCTTGCGCTCATGATCATATATCATGCATCACTTTATATGCATTCTCTTTCAAGGAAATCAATCAGAATAAACAACCAATTATCCAAACTCAAGACTTCGAAATAAATCTTGTTCAAGGTTCCAGTCATCTTGAAGGAACAAAAGGATTCCCTATTATTTTCTTCCCAATCTATTTATCCACATACAATATGTGTTCTCTGCACCCATGCAGTAATGCTTATCTTAGCATGATTCAGTGATATTCACACCTGATTATCTGAAACGGCCTTTAAGAACTCTGTTTTCTTTTTAAAAGCAGGTAGCTTTTCCCTGAAAGATTTCATTGCCTTCACATTTACAGTTTCCTGCCAGCACAAAAAGGCCTCGAGTGAGTTGATTGTCGGGTGTTTCAATTCAACCTTGCAGAATAAACTGACAATAAATCATAATGATGTGTACCTTCATCCTTTCCTGCTTATCCTTCAGCTCAAAATTCAGCTTTTCCCTGGAAGAATCATGCTCAACTGCTGAGGCTGATCTTGGATTACTTCTACTAGCTGATGAAGATTCTGGGATAGATGAGACAGAAGAACTACTGACGGGAAGAGAGGCTTGGGAACTATTTAAAAGTTTCCCAACAAGTCTCTCTGTCTCCGATGACATTTGGATCTGCAAAAAAGAATGATTAAGCACATTGCAAAAACTTAAAATCCAACTAGCCATATCAAGAATTTTTTTGGGGTCACTATCTTTGATGCATTTTCTAGCACAAAGAAACTATCCCTTCCCTGAGTTCATATCGGAGTCCATGAAAATAAATCTTCTAGCGGAAAAACTAACCTGCTTTTGTGTGGATCCATGCCGCTCATCAAGGTCTGCCCTGTAGTTTGGCAGTGGGACTTTGCTGACAACAAGTGCTTTCCCCTTGTTATATGCATGGCTTCCTTTCACAAAGTTTGACATCACAGAAAACAAAAGGCCAAATAAGAGATCACTTCACCGAACACGAAAAGAGTGAATTTCCATCAATAGCATTCTAAAACTAGAGCACCATCAGAAGAGGTTAAGAACTCACAAGTGAAGGCCGAGCTCATATGCCATGTCTGACAGGACTTGCTGGTCGCTACGGCTATAGTTACGCCTGATAATGATCTCCTGCTCCCCACCTCTTTTAAACTGCTCCATCTTTTCCCACCACTCGTTCTCATCGAGAACTTCCATCTAATCACTCCAAACATCATCAAATGTAAAATCACAATAAAACAGATCATGGAGATCACACTGCAGGCCACACGAGTTGCATCAATCACAGCCAATTCACAGCTACACAGCCAAAATCCCATGCCCTCGATAGTTAAAGCAAGGAATCGATCCAAAACCATGCAGTCCTCGAGAACCAATCCTGCCACCTCCCAGCAACAATAAGAGCACGAAATCCATCCAAGAACACAGGAATTGACGAGGGAACTCCAAAAAACTCTAACTTTTCGGCACCCCGCCAATCAAAACAAGCAAAACCAAAGCCCTAAACTCTAACCTCAACGGCGTTCTGACGAAGCCGCTCGGCCCGCCAGACAGGGTCCCACCACCGCTGTTCCCCGCCACCGCCGCCCCTTCCTCTACCTCCTCCGCCACCGCGGCCTCTGCCTCTACCTCCTCCTCCTCCACGGCGGCCGCCCTGGTAGTTGGGTCGGTAGGACATGGGGGAGAGGCAGAAGGGTCTTCCTGGATTGTCGAACAATGGGAGTAAAGAGCCGAACTTGGACGCGGCAAGGCAAGACTTTGATGCGGCGGTGAAAGGGCGCAAGGAAATCGCACTCATTATGTAAAAACCACTCGGGAAATAATGTCGGGCAAGTTGGGCTTTTCCCCGAAGTCCAAACTCGAACCCCCTTAGATTGGGTTTAAGACAACATCGGAGTTAAAGGCCTGAAGCAAACTCCCAACTGAATCAACTGATCTCATGCCCAGAAGAATCTTTCCCGCTCTATCACGAATCTTTCCCGTTGATCGCACTTGTTGAAGCAGGCGAATCCCCCTTCGAGGTCCAATGTTTTCTGATGAAAACAGGTCTGACCATGACACTCGGTTCTGTGGATCAAAGTTCCGATTTTTACATCCATTAGGCGTGGGAAGTTCAGGTAGGAAAGCAGGAACGACCTGCTATCAGGATCATTTTCGTAGGCGTCAGATGTAGCTATCTCTCATTGTCTGAGGCAGAAGCTTTGATGAGTTCCTCAAGGATATTGAGTAGATCAGGAAGGATCTTGCAGAGATTGATGGAAATTCCAGTTGAGGATGGAGGACAAATTGAGAGCTCCATGCTTGAGAACGTGAAGTAGATCAAGATGAGGCTGGATGCCTTAGATAGGGATATCGTACATCACCCAGTTGATGTCTCTTGGCTTCATTCATGGCCGTCCAATTCAGTGTCTGCAATTGCAATTTGCTAACGATGCGCATCTCACACAAGGTCGCCAGACTGAGCATCTTGGTATAGGATGTCGAGCTATTGGGTTTATGTTGTCGTCTTCTCCAGGGGCCACACTTCGAGCATGTAGTGCCTCCAAGAACTCACCGTGATGTACAATAGATTGATGTGCTACAGAGATTCTTCTGTTTGAGGTCGGGAAAAAATAATTGAATTTTTTTATTATTTCATCAGCTAACCAACAAATAAAATTGATCTTGATTGGCATCATGAAGGATCGAGGATGATTACTGGAGGAGAACAAGTTCATCTCCTCTACCTAAAACTGGTGCAGGTCAGATTAATAATGTCAAGCGAAGACTTAATTGGCCCGACCTTTCGGGCTTGCCAAGATCGCTATCTCCTGGAACACCTTCAGCCTTCTATCTAACTTGGTCGGCAGATTCAAGGAGGTTACGGCTAGTGGAGGTTGCATGATTGGTCCACCCAGTGCGGCAGTTAAGATTGCCGCTTCAAAATCTTCATTATCTGGCAGCAAGTCCAGCAGCGGATTGCCCCTGTCACTGTTGCCTCCTCCTCCATCCTTTGGCGAGAGGCGTCTCAACTTGTGCTCCGGCAGCTGCCCTGGTTGACTCGAGAGGGACCTTGACCTCTTGAGTGTCTCATTGCTGATTTGAGGTGGAATGGCGTAGAATAGCTGAGCGTTCTTGTTCAGTGCCGAGGAAAGCAGTTTCTTGGGATCTTTCTGGTTGGCTAGGCCAATGCCTGGAGCAACGAGGACGTTTGAGTCAATGTTCTCGTTGGCATAATCATCTTCTGGTACGGTGACTGCATTTGTTGGCATGGTTGTGTGATCACGGCAGGGCTGAGGCTGCCAGATCGACGAGGAACCAAGGAACGCATCGAAGAGCTTGCTCTGCTCGACCCGATCACCTCCTCTGAACAGCATCTGGGTTTCAAGGTCCTTGAGCATCTGTTGTCCCCTTACGTAAGCCTTGAGATGGGAGTCGATTCCCCTCGGACCATCAGCCACTGCCGGCCTCACGAGCTTAAGAGTTTCCTTGGCCTCAGAAATCCGGCCTTGCTTCATCAAGCAAATCCCCAGGTTACACATCTTGTTGTTGTCCGACGCGATCGTGAGGGCACTCTTGTACGCTTCCTCGGCTTCCACATAGTTATTCCGCTGCATCAACTCCCATCCCAAGTTCCCCTGATAAACCACAATTTCAGTCATTCGATTCAATAGAATTGGGCACATGTTACCAAGACAGGAGGATGCTCACGAGCAATCGAGTGGCCTCCTGCTCAATAGAGACTTGGAACTTCTTTCCCTGAGAACGAGCAGTCTTGGTGCATTTCCCCTTGAAGGCGAGCCCTTGCTGGATCAGGTACAGTTTGTGCTTCAAGAGCGCTATCTGGTCATCCAAACTCCCACATCTCTGGAGGAGCACGACAAGCATTAGACCAACCCGCACTCAACTCTGATCAAAGCCTCAAAAGAACAGCACAACCGAACCTTGTAGAGATCCAACAGGATATTATCGAGAGACTCCTGTGCCTGATCCGAGCACCGACACCTCAACGACTTGATCGCTTCGATGGCTTCCTCGGCCCTGTTCTGCTGCTTCATCACGATAGCCATGTCCTTGAGAGCACTATCCACCCGGTCCCCAGCATTTATCGCGGCCCAGAACAACGGGATAGCCCGATCCGGGTCTTTATCCACCAACTACACGCGCCACAAAAAAAAAAACAGATCAACGCTTTGCTAGGCCAAATCCAATCCGACCGAAGATCCATAGACACAACTCCTTACCTGGACGTTTTTCGCCTTAACATAGGGGCTGTCGCCGACAGGGACCTTATGGGCGACATGGAAGGAACCGGAGCGGGTCCTGGAAACCCCACAGAAGAAGGGCTTCGCCGGGGAGGAGGGGGCGGACTTCGTCGGCCTAAACCCCGGCCGAGCGTCCTGCATTCTCTCTTCTACTCAAAAGGCAAATAGATGGAACTGCGTGGGCGTTTTGGTCCGTTATCGTTGAGTGTTGTGTTCGAAGGGGTAAGGTTTTATAAGACACTGACTTTTATAGCCGTTGGACTTTACCGTTTGATTTCGGAGGATTTCTTTTAAAAAATATAATAGAAGATAAATTACGTTGACACCCCTCTAACCTTCCTAAATTACGGGGGCCACTCCAACTTCCCTTAATTGACCCCTTTACATTGAACTCGTGTGCCAACAGCAGTAGTACAAAGGGGAAGGTGGAGTACTACAGATCAAAACTATATAAACAAGACTGGCAAATGATTCTCTTCAACAATAATCAAATGTATAAACAAGGTTGGGGGAATGAGGGGACTGATCAGAAGATGTTGTTGTATTGGCTGGTGAGGGAATTTTTCAGGTTCGAGTAGAGACCATACAGGGAATACTGCCGCAGTTTCTCGACTTCGTACCAAGAGTTAAGGACGGAGTAGTGCTTATCTGTCCCGGAGAAAGCCACTTGTATTCCGAGGCTACAGTCGACCGATCCGCCTTTGTTCTTGCAGCTCGATGTCTGGATCGCACAGTCCTGGTTGTTGAGGCAGACAAAGTTGGTCTTCCCGGAACAGGAAGAGCATCCGTCCCTTTTCCAGTAGAGGTTTTGCAGCACCCCCTTCTTAAATTCCAGAACCTACAGTTTGGTCACAGAAGCCCTTTTAGCATACAGGTTAAAAACTGGTGGATGAAATTGATTACGTTCACTTACAAGAGTGAAGCTGGTCACGGTGAATGTGCCGTTTGCAACGAATGCAGGGGTTGACCTAGCAGCATACTTTCGGCCAGCAAATGCAGCCATATAACCACCGACTTGATCCTGTGTGGAAGTGTCGGTTAGAATTTCCCATCGAATAGTAACACAAAAGTTGCTCCATTGCTCAAACACTCATCCCGACTTTTATGGCATAACAACCGGGCTCTTTGAAAATATTTGGCTGCATAAAATTGCATTCACATAACCCATTTCCCCCACTCCTTCCCAGCACGAGCGGTGGACCTCTCTACACAGCAGGAAAGCTGCCTTTAGACTTCAGAGCGGCAACATATTTTACACTTGGACATCTCTTCCAAAACATGTGCGAGATAATTCAAGTAGAAAATCCAATTTCATATTTGGTTGTTTATTCTGCCAATAAAACACAAGTAATGCAACTCAAAATCGAAAATCACCCCACGAGGCCAAACATAATAATCCTTCCTCCACTACTTGAAAGACTTGTTGCTGGCGAATCTTTATCAGACAAAAATTTTCAAAAACAAGAAGATTTTCCAACCTAAACTCCACCCCTACTTTCAAATAAGATGCTTTACTCCCACACTTATGTAAGTTTAAATAATAGAGAAATCCAAATCTGATATCCAATTCATGTTGACTTGATCTCCAGATGACTAAGGATCTGCCATATAACAGACCCGCAAACCATATCCTAAACTATATGCCAGAGGCCCACTAAGTCGATAAATAATACATAATTACTAGCCGTCCAGACGAACAACTCCAAGAAATTCAACAACCTTCAGCAAAGAACACTTCCTCCGAGTACTGCAACCTTCGAAATGAAATGTGCAAATAGCATATTTGAATCACGCAATTCCCACAAATATAACCAAAAAATTAAGGTTGATTATATTTTGCCCTAAGAACAAGACCATCTCCCTAGGAACCGTCAATAAATGCCCGGGAAGCGTAAAAACGGAACAATATCTAGACTCAAATTAATCTGCCAAATCCCCCTGTCATTCTCCAAAAGCAACGCAATAGCTAAAACCAATAACCGGGGAGAAGTATCAGCACTAATCTCAATGACTTCCTCTAATGTAACATAATTCAAATCGACCAGGTTTGCGCACCGGAATCACCGCAGAGCATCATATCATGCATCCTCCAGAAAGCACGCAGCTAAAAAAGGTACTGACGATCAGGAAAGGAGAAACCCACTGACCGGAGAAAACGAGGAGGCGTTGACGGTGAGGAGGGAGATCTCGTCGACCTTTGGCCTGAAGACAGAGAGCTGAGAGTTCGATCCAGAGAGGGAGAGCCTGCTGTCGCAGGGGGAAAGCTGGAGGCTGCTGTTGTTGTTTAAAAAGAAGGAAGATCTTGAAGCGAAGGCGACGCCGAAGCTGAAACCGTCGGATCTCTGCACGGTGGCGTCGGAGCAGGGGTTGTACACGACGTTGTTGTCCCCGGAAAGGACGGGGAGCGGGAGACCGAGAAGGAGGAGAGACGTCACGGTTGACAGGAGAAACCCTGCCAGTGGAGTCGACGGCGGCATCGTCGGGGGAAGTCAACGGTTGAGTGGGCCGTGGGGGTGGCGAACTGGGGGAAGAGTTCTCGTAACTATCCGTTTTCTTTTGGAGTTAACTCGACGGACAACCGCACGCTGAGGACGAGAAGGCCGAGGCCGGTGACTGTGGCTACTAGATGGAGGAGGCAGAATAACAATGGGGCTGGTAATGGGCCTTAACGGGCCGTCTAAAATTCCATGTCGTATGTTTTTTTATTTTAATTAGAGAATATTATAATCAAGGAGAACTCCTAAACATTTCCTAAATCCCGTTTACCGTTGTATTAATTAATAAAGACACTTGAATTATATCCCACTCCATCAACTTTTGCTGTGTTTTTATATCATCATCGTCCCAAAATAACCCCAATGAACGCCACCGCCGACCCCCTCAACTCCACCACCACCTTCCTCCGCAACTCCATCCACCTCAGCAGCAGCAGTCCCAAAACCGATCGTTTCAAAAGTTTTTAATTTGACTATATTTTAATTTTACTTTTCAATTTAGCCCTATTCGTAACGGTGTTAATACTTGTCATTTGTTTTTCCTACGTGATAATGATAATGAAATAAATCAGGGCCAAATTATCGATATTTTGATTGATAAATTTGTCAACTTTACGTTTTGCAATAACGTTTTAAAAGTTTTCAATTTGACCTTAAATTAATTTTAATTCGAGAAGAAAGTTGAGGAACAGAAACCAAAAAGGTGGGATTCCTTGATTGATTTCTACGCCTACTATGGGCAAAGGGTATCTATCCAGTACTGAATGATTGACCAACAGCCTCTTATTCTACTAACGACTTGGTTTGCCTCACGGGACAAGGGAATGGAGCATGCCTCAAGACGTGTTCATTGAGGAGAGAAGAAAAGGCAAGGACTAAAGCAAAAGCACACTACATACGACCGAAACGTAAATCCCTTATGTCATTACACGAGTCGAAAATAAACCTAGTGGCGCAAATCTCATCCAACATCGACAAAGGTAAAGAGAGACGAAAAACCGAAAACAAGACGAGGATGATAGCCTAGTTGTCACTGAGGCAGACTCATCATTTCCTGGGTTTTTGGTTCTTGTTCTTCAAATTTCTCTTCGAACTAAAATTGATTTAAGGCCAAATTAAAAACTTTAAAACGTTAGGCCAAAACGTAAAGTTGATAAATTCATTGGGCCAAATATCGATATTTTGCCCTTGATTTATTTCATTATCATTGACACGTAAGTAAAACAAATGATACTTATTAACGCTAACAGCGAAATCGTAAACGTCGTTACAATTGAAATAAGGCTAAATTAAAAACTTTTAAAACGATATGCCAAAACGTAAAATTAATAAATTAATTGGGCCAAATATCAATATTTTATCTATTTTTAATAGATTTTGAGCGTTGGCTTCTAACTCACCTAATTTGCATACAAGATTTTATAAGCATTTCCTTTTATAAAACACGGTGTTTTATACTTTTTGTACGACAACCACGTCTCGAACCAAATTCCAAACGACATATTTGTGTTTATCGAATATTCTCGGGTCAACTGCTGTGATTAAATTTTGGTGTTGTGATTAAATTGTTATTAACATCATCATGATGTGGATTAAAATTTTTTGACCGAGTAATAAAGACATCATTTGCAGGGTTTGACTCTACATTTTCAGGAGATGTTTAAAAAGTACATGGAAATAAATTCAACTCTGTCTTGTTGGGTGGGGGGATTACGACATCATTAGTTCTAGACACGCCAGTTCCACATCACTCATCGTTTACCTTCTATTAATAACGACACTCCAATCCAACTCAGAATTCCCACCTTCCCCCATCGACTCAATCTCCAACTGTTATTCCAAAGACATGAGCACTGCCACTTCCACCTTCATCAACACCACCTCCTACTACTACAACAACCACAACACCCCTGGCTGTGGCTTTCCTATAGCATGCGTGAGCATTACCACTGGTGTGTCCCTTCTCGTCGTAATCTTTTTCTGCTGCCTGTCAACGACTTCCCGCATGCACCCACACCCCACCCCCCAGACCTTGACCACGACATCGAGGCCCCCTCAAGAACAACACCGCGTCACCCTGACGGTCAACCCGGGCATCAACAACGCCACCATCAGGGGGTTCCCCAGGCTGCTCTACTCGGACCTCAAGCGGCTGCACGAAACCAGGGGATTCACTTCGGCCTCGTCCTGCTTGATATGCCTGAAGGATTATGACCCCGTTGATGACCTTAGGCTGCTGCCCGACTGCGGGCACCTGTTCCATAGCAAGTGCATCGACCCTTGGCTGCTGTCCCGGGTTACGTGCCCGGTCTGTCGGACTTCGCCCCTCCCCAGGCCAGCGTCGACCCGGGGGTAGGCAGTCTTGTGGCCATAGAGGAGTTGACCCTAGTTATATATCGATGTAAAGTCGAAACTTAGTGTGCGAGATCACTCTTTACAACTTACATTCCTCGAAGAGCAACACACAACACAACACAAAACGAACCCCCCGGCACACGCGATTTCCTCGACTCCTAGGATCGACTAGCGATTGAAATCGGCAAAACTAGGCAAACGGCAGATGCTAGTGCCGGTCGCATTCGCTGCCCTCTTTAGCGTGCAACCCAAGTTATCCGACGAGAGTGTAAAATACAGACGAGCTGGGAGGGTGCGAAAAGTAATTTCACGCTCATAAGGTGTGGGGGATAAACTCTGGACGAAGAAATCGAACTCCCACAAGTAATCGCTACACAACAACAACGAGTTTGGTTCCAAAATACCGTTAATCCAGAAGCGATCGAGAAACGATCCTGTCCGAATTCTTTCTCCTGCCGAGAAACGATCGAATCGAAACCCATGGCGCAGTCGAAGTCGATAGCAGTCCTCGTCGCCGCCTCCCTCGCCGTCTCCGTCGTCCTTCCCTTGGCTCTCGCCACCGACATCAGCTACTGCGGTCAGTCCCTTCGTCCCGTCCCTCGGGGTTCAATCTCTAGGGATTTTGACTTGAGTTTGAGTTGATGATTTTTGTTTGTTGGGGGGCGGTGTATAGATAAGAAGGCTTCGTATGATGTAAAGGTAAGCGGAGTCGACATCTCGCCTTACCCTATCGCCAGAGGCAAGGACACTACTTTCAGCATCTCTGCAACCACTGGTAACGACCCTCTTCGTTGCCAATTGATTGATCTGAGATTATGTACAAGTTATTTCGCTGCTGTTGTTGGTTGGTTTGGAGGTAATTTGATTGGACTCCTGGTGGGGCGATGCTTGTGTGTAGGGACGGAAATCTCTGGAGGGAAGCTGGTGATCGATGTATCTTACTTCGGGTGGCACATTCATAGTGAGACCCACGATCTTTGCTCCGAGACGTCCTGCCCTGTTTCTGTTGGAGATTTCGTGGTCGCACACTCCCAGGTCCTGCCTGGGTTTACTCCCCCGGTGAGTGTACTCTTCTCTCTGCTTGAGTTAGACGTCTACTTTAGCATGGGTTCTATTTCTACAGTGGAATCATGGAAGTCGTGTTGTTTGCGCCTTTATGGTGTTGAAGATCGTAATGGCTCGCATTTGGAAATCTGGTTTCATTTACATGATGTTGATGAGTTTCTGGCGTCCTGACGTCCCATGGTCTCATTTCCGGTTATTCATCGGCATCTGCCGTTTTCCTTTGGTTATTCGTGCTTGAGGGTGACCATAACATAGTGAGTAGGAATTCATAATTGCCATTTGCTTTTACCATCTGTGCAGGGTTCCTACTCGCTTCAGATGCGTATATATGATGGGAGCAACAAGCAGTTAACTTGCATCGCCTTTGGCTTCGACATTGGGTTTATTGCAGATGTCGCTGACATCTGAGCTCGCCTTTTGCTGAACATGCTGCTTATCTGATGCATGATGTAAACCCTACTCTTGTAGTCGAGAATGTAGTGCATCTAGTTTCTACTGCATGTTTGTGACTATGTGGTTTTGTAATGGATGAAGTACTTTGTGTTGTATAAATCATCCGGCAGTACAAACTGACTCGTGGGATTCCATGTGGATGGAGTTCTGTATTCTGCGGCTGCAGTTCTTGTGTGTGTCCTGAGATGACTGCGCACGGATTATGTATATGCACCCTGAAAAGTGAATGGATGGATTCTGTAACTTTCAATAAGATTCAGGCTGAACTGGGCTTTTCCTCATTAATTTTGAAGGATAACAACCTCGTATTTTATACAATCTCATAACAGGAAAGGGATGTCTCAACATTTCAACTGAAAGGAATCCTCTTTGTCAGCCGTCTTTTGAGTTTTAAATCTCCATGAGTCATTAGTACATTATCCGTACGTTCATGCCCACCCTTCTCGAGCTTATGTCACCACTTCCAGGATCCATGAAGCAATGCCGCTGAGAAACACTAGATATTCTCGTTACTCATCCATGATGTCTACTGCAACTTCCTCCTCGGTATTCTCGGACCATGCAGTTTCTGAATTGTTGGTACCGCAGAGCAATGTTGACGCTACAGGACTGAGCTTTATGGTCATCATGGACTGCTTCTTTCAAGCAGCAGAATAGATGAAGATTAGTTTCTCGGGTTTTCAATGATGCCCTGCCCCTTATGCAGAAAGGGATCTGCCCTTGTCGTCTTGGAGGTTGGCATACCAATCGAAGACCATAGGCCGAAGAAACTATCCCCTTGAACTGGGAAACATGATTTCTCAGGGATGGCTAAAGATGTTTAACACATTCTGGGTACAAAATCATGTCTGGTCTCCTTCAACCTGACACAGCACAAGTTACTTCAATTGGCCCTGCCTATGCTGTGTTTTTCTTCGGCGTAAGTGAGCAATTGGTTCCTCTTGGATTGGCAATCACAATTCCTACCAGTCTTTTTTAACCCGAAAGGGTTGGTGTGGTATGAAATAAGGCTTGAAGAATTGAGCAAAGATTGCAGAGTTTTTCCCTTCTCACATGAGAATCTTGTAAGAACAAGAAGAGAACCCGCTTCATTCAAGTCCATCATAAATTCATAATTGGCAAATTCCACATAAATAAACACAAAAAAGACAACAGTCTACATGAAACGCCTCCATCAAGGTCAGTAGCACGGAAGGTCCAATTATGTACTCACTCCTGTCCTGGTAAGCAAAAAGCATATTCTCCTCAGGATGTCATATCTGGATATAATTCTTGTCCTGAAAATGAAAAGAGTAAATACCAATCATCACCAAATTTGCAAGTAGAAACAAAGTCTATTACATTGCAGTAATTCCCTGTATGTTGCAGTTTGAAAAAAAAGGCATGCAATCAGGAGAAGTCAGCGGTTACCTTTAAATATGAAATGCCGAGGACAATGCAACTGTTGAGCTCAGTGGACCAGGTTAAGAAGAAACAGAACTGGGTGGGTATGATGCAGAGGGACTTCCTTCGACCAGAGGATTATGTACCGGATTCTCTGCCCTACGGTGGTTGGTGGAGTCGAAAGAATAAGAATTAGCAGAACTTCCCGATGAGTCGGAAGTTGCAGTACCCTCCTTTATTTCAAGGTTCTCCATCAAGTGAGAAATAAGGTTTGCTCTGCGGTTGATTTCCCTTCTGTTTTCGGTGTCTTGATGATCTTCCATGGCATTGCGAGGGAAAAACCGATCCCTCCAGCCTTTGGTACTCTTGGAGAACGATTCCTTGTACCTGTAGAAGGAAGAGGATTCCATGTTGATTGAAATCAGACTGCAGTCCTTGGTGAATATAATATTCTCACTAACCTCTCTGAAACTGCATTCCATTTAGTTTTAAGGGACTCTGAGAATGCCTGAAAATCGGAAGGGCCAGCCCTATCCCGAACTGGAGGAGATGTGGGCCCCACCCTGCAAACAGACCCAGAAAATATTCAAATAAGTCGCCAAACATGCTCATTGTAAAAAAATAAGACTACAAGCAACTGGGGAAAAGATATACCGGTTGGATGAGAAAACCCTCTCCCTGGTTGCTGAAGCAACTCTAGATCCAGATGCCAGATAGGGTACTTGACCAGTTTGGACAAAAATTTGGCGTGATGACGCATTATCATTGGAAGCAGCAGGAATAGATGGACGAGGAATATTCATGTTGTCTTGCGCACTGCCATCCATATAACCAGGGACAGGGCTTGATTGAAGAGTGCTGGATTGATGAGAAAGGAGTAGAAAATGAGGACGGCCATGGCCAGCCAATCGACCCCGGTGAATGTCCCTCCGGCTCAAATGACGGCCCCTTCCTGTCGCCGCAGCGGCTGCTAAGTGCCGGATTATGCGCTCTTCAAGATCAGGGTCGTTTGCTCCAACAGGTAACTGCGGGATACAAGAATATAGGATGAAAGGAATGACAAAGGTGATAGATCCGTAATGACAGTGATGGCAAGTTGAAAGGAAACTTCAGACATTCTGGAGCTCAAAATCACCAAGGGTTGGATGATGGAATATCGCAGGAATCCTCCCTGAAGCATTCCTGATACTCCTTTCTTGCTCTACAGCGGTGAACAATTCTTGACTGTCACAGAACAATTACTCATTTACTGATATGAAGCACATCCTGTGCAATTTAGCTTTTGGGCAACAAATTAAACTAAATCAAAATTTACCTGGTAGGATCCTTCAGGATTATCGGTTGCAGACACATGGGACACTCAGAGCTTCTCTGGCACCTAAACAGGCTAATATCAATACTTGAACAACCTTCTCACATTATCGTCAAAATGGACAAAGGAGTATACCATTCAAGGATGCACTGAAGATGAAAATCATGCTTGCAAGAAGTAACCTGCCAACAAAAAATTAAAACAGAGTTCAGAGGGGGTTTAAATAAGCTGGGCAGCAGAATCTGGGTCATTTGAATGCTCGAAATTAGAAAACCAATAACATGACTTGTGTATAGGAAAGAGGGGATAACCAACTAGCATCCTATAATTACCGTTGAAGGATTGCCGTCACAAAATTCTTCCAGGCAGATGCTGCAAGAATCATCACAAGCATCTTGTATTCCTCCTTCAACAAATGCAGCGGCTGATGTCATGTGACTTCCATCCTTGTTGGTCGTCTCATCCAGAACCTTCATCGAGTTGAGACAGAAATAGGCTAAAATCACTTATACGAGCTAGAACACTGGAGAAAAGACAACCTCAAAGCATCATACTAATGAACTGACCCAAAACAAAGCTGCCCATCATACCCTATCACCATGCTATAAAAGTCACTATTCAGGCCAAAATGAAATTCTCATAATTCCAAACCAACAAATCCTGTGACAAGGAAAAAGGTTTCCGCTTCCCCTAATGGAATAGAAAACATCCCATGCTGGGCAAACCTAACCAAATCCTCTTTTGCTTCACCAACCATTGACTGCCATAAACCATCACTAACAATTAACACACAAGAATCATCCAAAGGAGCATCAACCCATACCTAAAAACAAAACCCCACAACCACAAACATCGAAGAAACCAATCGTTCGACATACCCACATCAAGACAAGAAACGGAAATCGACAAAAGCACAATCAAACGAACTGTCTCCCAATCCTTCGGGAATCTTGGCATCGTTACAGGAACATCGGAAATTTAAAACAAAAAATAAACCCATAAAGAAAGATCGAAACTTTGATCACGGGCACCCAGAATTGATGGGAGATTCTTTACCTCCATGTGGAAGAAAAGGGAGGAAATGTTCCGGACGATTGACCTCTCAAACGACGAGGGCTAATGATCCATTAACCCCCATTTTATAAAGAGAACAAAGGAAGGAGAAAAAAAAAGACACCAACCCAGAAAAGAGGGAAATTGAGATCACTCAGAGATCGTCATTCCAAAACAGAACAATCCACAGGAGGAAGGAATTATAAGGAAGAACAAAGAGAGGGTAAGAGAGGCGGGCATTAATGTAATCATAAATAATAATAATTCAGGGTCGGACTAATTTTTTGTCTTATTTTGTAAAGTTTGTTTCTTTCATTCTAAATCTCTTACCAAAAATTGGTGGTAATTAAATTCGACCAGATTTCCCCAGGGGCTACGTATTTTTGGAGGGGAGGGAAGTGATTTTAGGTTAGAATTTTGTTTCTTTTTTGCTAGGCTTGGGCCATTAAATTATTATATGATCCACTTAGTTTGTCCGATTTGCAGGGATGGGCCTCGGGGGTGAAGGAATGGGATGTGGGGAATCGAATCCCCATCCCTCCATGCCCCCTGTCATTGCCAACTCCTCAATTCAATGTCCTTTTCCCATGCCATTAGATTTCCCATGCTTTTGTTTCAATGATTCAATTTCACAAGTTGGTAGGTGTTACAATTTATAACTCATTGGGAGAGGAGGGATGAAAAGAGGGTTGATACTCATTGAGATAAGGGGTAATAACCGAAAGTGAAGTAGGGACATGGCATTATCTGATCTAGAATGTCATTCCACATTCCACCCACTTTTTCCCAATTCAGGATTTTGAAAGAAAACTGGGAGAAAAGAACAAATTTTTTGGTGCATGTTGATGTTGTCAAGGAGGTTTTTGCTTCTGGTGGGGCAGCACCAACCCAAATTCCCCCAATCTAAATATGACTTTCAAGTGGGATTATACATTGTATGGGGGATGGAGAGTTGTTGTCTAGTGGGGGGGGGGATTATGTGTTGTCTACTTTGGACTAAATCCCATCCTTCTAGATTTGGTCAAAAAGTCAAGTGAATCAGATACACATGCTGGAAAACAGTGTGATCAATCTCACATAGGCGGCTTGCAGAAGAACTTGCAAGGAACAAATGGGAGGGAGATGGTTAAAACCTTAGAGGAAGAGAAGGCAGGTGAAAAAGTACCAGTCTTTCACTTGTGAATGGTGAATTCTTTCCTTCTCTTCTTGACTGGTGGAGGGGTTGTGATCATGGGTGTTTGTTTTCTTTACTTGCCCTCCTCCCACCCACACACCATGTCCTGTTTTTCATTCATCCAGACATCCATCCGTGTCTGAAAATACCTGGAGTTAAAACTCAGGGACAGTGACTTGTCATTGTCCCCAAAGTACACTCAGGCCTTAAGGGTGGGATGTTGTTGTTTTGTTGCTGTAGGGGGAGCTTGTCCTCTTCCCTATACTCTCTCCCACACATGTTCTCCTCATCCATTCAAATCTCAAATCCCTCAGAAAGATTGTCATTCCATGGGGATTTATGTATCAATTGGAAAACATAACAGCAGCAACCATCGGAATTTATGTATAATTCTTTAAACCAAATCAGTGGTTAGTCATTGGGGAGGAAAGGCAAAGGACAAGGGACAAGGGACAATTAAACAAATTAGTGATTAGGAGACTGGGTGGGCAGCCTTTCTGGATTGATGGATGAATATGATTTTCAGCAAACTTTCTGGTGATTCACCTCCCTCTGAGAGGGACTCCTCCAGAAACCAGTACTGTAGAACCTCTCCCACATCTCCTCCTCCAGCCGATCCACCTCCTCGTCCTTCTTCCACGCCACGATCACCGCCATCTCGTCCATGTCTACCGACACCGGCTTTGTCTCCCCGTCCTGGCACCCGCACGACAGCTTCCTCCCCTTTGCGGATAACAGACCCTTCTTGATGAGCTGCTGTCGCCTCCTCCTCCGCCAGGCCTTCCTGCACAGTTTCGCCGGGACTTTGCACACCATCCACACTACCAAATTCATTATCCCGCAGGGGCAGCAGCAGCTGACAGCCAGGCAACCCGCAGCGGTGCTCCCCGCGGCTTCCGCCACGTCGACCATCGTGATCTTCCTCCTGCCCTCATTCCCCTTCACGGGACCCGAGACCGGCAGCACCGTAAACGAAGGCCTCGGCTTCAGCAGTGGCTCCCGTCGGTTCGACGACGGTGGCCGGATGAGTATCTGTTGGTGGTATCGCATCATCCTCCAAACTATTCCAAGGAACCCCGAAAATGAAAAAGGGGACGCCGACGACCCGTCCGGCACTACGACCTCAAGGAGGACCGGAAGCGAGCCTCCAATCTCGATATCCTAACGACACCCACCGGGACGATCCCCGATACCCGAACACGCAATTCCCAAGGAAAGCGGCGAGCCGGGGCGCGGGTCCGTGGCGAGCAAACCCACCCGGAGAAATCCCGGACGGGGCTCGCCAGCTGCGGAGGCGGAGGGAGAGGGAAAGGTTCAATCCTTTCTTTTTTGTTTTCCCCTGGTTGGGTTTGATTTTGGGTCGTTTGGAATGGAGAGATTTTTGAAGACCAGAAACAGGGGAGAGAGAGAGAGAGACAGACAGAGTGGTCTGAGTTGAAGCCGAGGTTGTCCGAGGACGAGGGGTTCGGAGATATGAGGGAGACCGTTTTATTAATTTGACAGGTAGAAGAAGGAGCAGAAAATAACAGTCGTTCTTTTTGGGGGGGGGGACACCCGGGTCAGCTGAAAAAGTGGGGGTGTAGCAGGAAAGACAGACAACGATGACATGATAAGAAGAAGAAGAAGAAGAAGAAAGGCGAAGAAACAGGGGAATGGGGTGGAGAAGATGACCACGACGATGATGTTGATAATTGGGTTTTTGTGTTTTTGGTCCACGTGGTTATTCAAAACTCTTTCTTCTAAGGACAAGGATGTTGTTGTTGTTTCATAACATGTTATTGTCTCGGTTGGGATGTGCTTTGAAAGAAGACACTTGATGGGTTTCTCATTGGGGGGATAATTTCTTACATTTCTTCATAAGCCCCGAAAGACAAGACTATGATCCAAGTTGCTGACTAAGACATCCCCCTTCTTATTATTATAAATTAATCCCAAATGATTATGCGTTGAAACAAACCCGGTGGACATACAAATAGAGTTAGGAATAAAATCTCATTCCCTTTCTTCTCTCTTTTGGCAAAGATTCTCTTGAATTGGGAGACTCCCCACTTTTGTCAACTGTCCAGAAAACCACATCAAAACCATCCAAATCGAAGTCGTCGTCGGTCGATTTCACTTCCACAAAACGAACAGCAGTTTGCCGACTTTGGTATCTCTGGTGTAGATTTTCACGAACCCTGTAGCACGACACTCTAAACCAACGCTTGTTATTACAACATGCGGGAGAATTTAAGCGCCAGACCACGGCACAAGGCCCCATGGCTCGACGATCATGTGCGAATGTCGAGTACTAGCGAGTTGCTTCCCATCTGGGACCCCAGTCCGACCATCTGTGCTCCCTCCTGGGCCACCCGTCGGATCGGAACATCGTCTCGACATTCCTAAACCAATGGTTGTGTCAAAGCGAAATCGAAAGCGGACACGTAATTGACCGGTTTGGGTGGATACGTGAAGCGTCCTATCGAGGGTGTTCTTAAGCAGCCCCCACCAGCGAAGAAGATAAATTGTCAAGTGGGATTTGACAATCCAGTGACCACCTTAACCTTTGAAAACGATAATGGAAAAACACATCACGCATGAGTGTCGTGATCGAACGTTGTCGGCGGATAAGCCCGCACTAATAAGCACTAGAAAAAAATCTCTTCAGATGGATCTCATCGAGCACCAACTCCAAGTCTTCTTCTCTTATCAGGTTATGTCCGTGTGAGCGTGAACATGGATGCGAGATTCACGTCGATATCGTCCACTGGGACGCCTTGGGGTGTTTGGGGGGATCCCACAACATGGGACTATGACGAGCAGTTGTCCCAGGACAATGGGTAAGAAAAAGTTTATCAGTAAAATTTTGATATGTAGACATAGCTAATCCACACAATATAGAAGGGTCCATAGCTCAGTGGTAGAGCATTTGACTGCAGATCAAGAGGTCACCGGTTCGAACCCGGTTGGGCCCTTACCGTACTCTATTTTCTTTTTACTTTTCTTACACCATTTCTACACAACAGCTTTGCACTGAATATAAAGGCCGTCATACTTCATAAGTAGCCAGCAGCAAATCAAAGCTGCTACATAAACGAGCGGTTTGCCTCTACTGAACGTATAGGAATACCCTTTTTGGATGGATTATTAAGACTACATTCTACTTCATATCAGCCACGAGGCGCTGTCTTTCGCTTCTGTCCCTTTTGACCACGTCTCGTGCAAATGCATCCAGGTGAAGATTTCCAGACCACCAGCCTCCTGAAAGCATAAGAGTAAGGAGAATGCTGTCAATAACGACTGTCTCGTCACAGTGCTTTTCTTTTGATTTTGGAACAACGGATCACAAGCACATACCTTGGAAGAAGTCAGAACAGCGGTGCACAAACAGCTTTGACGCTCCTCGCCTTCAAGGATGAAAGTGGGCAACGGATAATTTCCAATCACATATAATTACTGCTAATCAATATCCGGCAGCCAGACAGGTGTAAAAATGGCTGAATAAAGGTCTTACCGCATGTCCCACTTCTTGAACCGTACGACCCAAGTATCTGAACTAATTTCTATGGGCAGGACACTGTCCACCCAAACCCGGAATTGCTTTCCCTGTTTGTCTCCATAGATCCTTCTAATGGCACTTATGCTGTCATGCAGAGGTTGTTCGATGCCCGATGGATGAACGAAAAAACCTGATGGGTGCTTTACAAGCGCAGGGGAAGCAAATTCAGTAGATTGGATTTTGGGACGACATTATGCTATGAGGAGGCGTGGTGAACATACACAAACTGCTTTCAAGCTGGCGATGTAAGTCTCGCAGTTCTCAACCTCCGCACGCCTCCACCTCTCATAGAACAAATTGAAGTTCACCACTTCATGACCGGGATTCATGTTCTCAGTGTTGGGATGTGCAACGTCTGTCACATCCCTGGGAGATCTGTTTGGACCAAGACTGAAATGACCTATGGCCTGAAGGATCCCACCTGCACACCTCTCTGTGGCATGAATAACCTTAGGGTTATCCTTTGCATTTTCAGCATGCCACTGCAGCAACTCTTCCTGGGCATTGCTCACCTGCACGTTATAAAACAAGCATGAATCCATACACTTTATGCAGGAGAATTACCCCAGTGATCATAATAATACAGTTCTATATTGCTTACCATGACTCCATGCACACCCGGAATGCTGAACAATTCCGCATCATTCCCGGAGTCCCCACAAACAAGAGTATTCACAGGTAGCTTTCCTTCTGATGTAAATTTCTTATGCAAATATGCAAGCGCTTGTCCTTTTCCAGCACCTTGTGGCAGGATATCCAAATCCACTCCCCCACTATAAATTATCTTTACATCTAGCTGAAAAATAGTTGAGCCAACAAGGAGAAGTTGTATGTGGGTTATCTCCCATATCATCTTTGGGACAAGAACAATCTAGGAAAATAGGTCATATGAACTCTTACCCCACGTTCTCCCAACTTTTTAGAAAGTGCACTTGTCACTTCCTGAGCTTTGGTTTTGTCGACATAAAAGCTGATTTTGTGAGGGCGTTGCTCAGTCTCTGACTACAACACAAAAACCAATTTAGTTAGACCGTTGCCACTCTATATTCGGAAAGCTACATGAGTTTTTAACAGTACTGAATGTGAGTATCATGTATACAAGATACCCAGACAACCAGAATCAACAATCAGATGGCTTTCATGTTCTGCTTGACGAGTACCTGAAGGGTCAGTTCAGGGAACTTGCTAGTTTCCTCGACAACAATATTCCTGTCCCACTTTTGATTCAAAATCTCAACCCAGCCATCATCGGGAACCATAGCCGTGCCGTAGGTGATCTCTGTCCCGACAGACATGATCGTTATGTCAGGAGTTAAGAGAGGCTTCTCCTTTCTTAACTCATTGTACAGGGTCAATGACCTTCCAGTTGAGAAAACGAGCAAAGAGTCATGACGATAGTAGAATTCCCACAAAGCATTGAACCTGAGCAGAGAGAGATTTTCAGGGTCGTGATGGTCAACCTGCACAAAGAGATCTTTGGACTCAGCTAAGTTGATCGAAATTAAAAAAGAACGAGCTTCGACAAAATATGGTTACCATAGTATGATCAAGATCTGACACTATCATGAGCCGAGCCGGAGCGCTTAGACGATCCATTGCTGCTGGCAAATATCTAATGGAAAAGGAACAGGGAAACGCTCAGACTTCAGTTGGAACAAAAACAAAATGACCCAACAAGAAGCCAAATCTTCATACTTCCTGAAGGACCCTAATCACCCATCTAGAACCAAAAGTGATGAACCGGACAAATTCTCGTGGAAATCAACCCCTGCAAACTAGAATCGCAGCATCCAATACATATTCGGCTCATTCAAGGATTTCTCGCAGGCAGACTTCAACAAAAGAATGGCATAATCATCCACACCGCAGCATAATTAGGCCTGTCAAGACCAGTAACCTCAATCTAAGCATGCAAATATCACTGCGGCATCGCAGAACCCAATTAAACAACGGCGTCAAAACCAAAACACCAGTGCACCAAAGGCAAGCGGAACGACCCGCCACAAGATGAGGACAAACACAGGAGATCAAGAAGCGATTTCTTCACAAAAACTATCGCTGCCAATAAGAAACAAGATCCGCAACCCAACCTCACAGCCGCAGTCAACTAAAACTACAAAGAAACAAAACGGGGAAGATCGAATCCGAACCGGGATGACGAAAAACCAATCAAAGATCGGAGCTTTCTCGACCGACGGAATCCGGATGACAAAACTAGGGAATGGAGGCCCGGAATAACGGTTTCCGGAAAATGGACGCGAGAATCAAATGCCGTTGGGGATGGCAGGTAGGAGGGGAATACCAAACGGGCCACGTGTCGGGGATCGGAGGAAGGGTAGTGGTGGTGGACAGTTGGAGGGGATAGAAAGGGATTGGATCCAAATTCTTTGGCGCCTTTCTCCTCTTCGTCGGCAAATATGACAGTGGAATTCGATGATTTTATAACCCCCAAGACATCAAACGTTTGTTAATTCTTTCTTGCAATAAAACCTAGTCACAGTAAATCCAAGTGAAGTGATGTGCGGCCTATGTTCATGATCCCCAAGTACATCCTCTGCAAAGACGTCCACGCGAGCACGCTATATAGCCAAAGACCATGGTTGCAAGCGTTGCCACCTCCTTCCATCCACTGTCTGTGCTGTCGTCCCCTTTATGCTATCAGTCTGTAAAGACTCCGTGATTTCGGTAGATCGCATGGGATTGAAAGTAGCAGTTACCTGATCCTGACGGCCTTTGAGGGTGGTTGTCCGATTGCCACCAAAGAAGGCCTAGGAGAACAGCAGTCGCTATGACTTGCGTGATCCTCGACCAACTGTAAGTACTCGTCTCTTAGCACTTTTATCCCTCTGCAGAAGATTATAAAGAACTGTTGCCACTAGCTTGCTCCACACTGCCTCTTCAGCAAGGTGACTTTTGAATTGAATGCTTCGTCGAGAGGTTTCTTCTTCTCCCTCTCCGTGATGTGCATCTTGTATGCCTTGCCGAGATACTGCATATTACGTTGTGGATGTCCTGTGGAGATCTCCTGCTCCGAGGCTAGTATCAAGACTTTCCACCTGAACTTTATCCTCCATTTCCCTCAGAAGGGAGATGAAATTAACACGTTGGCGAGGTCCAGCGCCAGGTTTATCCATATCTGTGGAGAATATCCAATGGAAAGAGATGTAGACCATCACTTCCTATGCTTTGCCAATCTCCCTTTCCCAAGCAGAATCAGTTTGTCGAACTTCTGGAATAATCGACCGGACGGCTGATGTAAATGCAACTTGAAAATGATGTACGGCTTGAACGTTTGCGTGATTTACCTCAGCAATGTCCTGCAACATCTGAATAGTCCTTATTACGTCTGTTAAGTCCAAACCGGAAGTCGGCTCGTCAAGTAAATTGAAGGGTTGATAAGGATCTTGATTCCGAATCTAACTGCAGTCTGTCAATCTCTGCCGATGTTCAATCATCCTGGTCAATCTTCTCCGACATATCTTTGACACCCTAAACACAAACTCAGCTTCGGGCTTAAAACCTCCGGCTGAGTCTAACTGTCCCCCTTCGCTGATATCATGCGGCCTAATAACCAAACCCTCTAGTCACCTCTTCCAGGGGCCAGAAATGAAGGGACTCTTCCGCCAATTCAACCGGTTAACTTTCAAAATGACATCGACAACACCAACACTTCTGGCACCACCCCAAGAACATATGTGATGCCACGCAAACAAAAGAAAATTTCTTCTTGAATGCAGAACACAAAAGCCCAGCAATGTCAAAACTCACAGAATAGCAACCAGTGAGTGAATGGACAACGATCAGGTATTCCAATGCCATTCGGGAACCAGCAACCTTCACACGTCGAATGAGGGCCACATTAACTTAACCAACACAATTCGGGCAAAGGGCGAGAGAGCTCCACAGCATCTGCCATTCGAAACGACTACAA
Organism: Melastoma dodecandrum; assembly: GCA_029817715.1. NCBI lineage: Eukaryota > Viridiplantae > Streptophyta > Magnoliopsida > Myrtales > Melastomataceae > Melastoma > Melastoma dodecandrum. The sequence continues at coordinate 7,384,248 of JARUPY010000606.1, forward strand.
AGAACCGAATCGGGAAAGTATAACAAGGAAAAAAAAAGAAAATGGGGGTGAAAGCAAGCCGACGACGAGATACGATCACTGGGAAGTCATTAGAATATCCGTTCTTATATGTCTCCTAACATTGTAAAATACCTCATGCACATACACATAATCGAACCATCCATGTCATCACATTACGCGGTGTCTACGGCGGAACCGCCACGGGCCGCATTCGGTTTATTTCAGTTAGAAGTTAGATAAGGGATGTGCGAGTCAGAAAGAAGAAGTCTGATGAAGATTGGAATAAATTGACCTGTTCTTGTTTGGTAATATGAACTAATATGGGGGGGTGGGGGGGGGGGACTTTGGTTGGTCGGACTCGGACTCGGACTCTCTCAATAATCATATAACATCCCAGTTTACGACTTATTCAAAAGCACCTTCAGACCATATTATAATCTCAGCCGGCAGCTTGAAATTGCAGGAACGGCAGACAAAGAAGAAGGAAATGTTATTAATTTAATGGAGGGGGAATGACCAGTTCAAGATTCAAAACCTGACAGACCAAAAAACAGAGGCACACTCCTAAATCTCTGTTTGCATCTGCAGGCCACCCCGGCATTGTAATGTATATATCCCCCCCCCCCCAACCATGCAAATCCATGCACTGTTAGAAGTTGGGAAGAAAGATAATCAAAATCCAGTGTCATTAGTTGGATTTTGTTGGGGGTTGGATTTTGCAGAGGTGTTCTTGGATTATTTCCATGGAGTTTTCAAGGAGAGTTAATCAGCTTCAGGGTCCAAGGCCAGCTGCACTCACGCTGAACGCCCTCCAGTCAGTCAAGATCAAGAAGCCCGCCCCTCCCCAGAAGGCGGCCGTGTCCAAACCGCCCTCGAGGTGCCCCTTTGATCCCGTCATTGTTTACCTGCGATCCCCCACCATCATCCACGTCAAGCCAGAGGAGTTCATGGATCTCGTCCAGAGACTCACCGGCAATCGCCCTTGTCCGGTTCTGTTACCGGGTAGTTCTGCTGGGAATAGTACGGTGAATAATGCTTCCTCGTCCTGTGCGGAGGACGAGCTTTGCCTGAACGGTGCAGGGCTTGCTCTTGCCACGCCGTCTGGTTTGATTTCCCCTGACTTTGATGGGTACAATGGGTTTTGTCCGCGGATCTTGGATGATTTCGACAATTAAAGCTGTCAATCAGCATTATTAACATCCGGCACTTGCGCTGTAATGGGGTTCGTCTCTTTGTTTATAGACTTTCTAACACTAGACAGATGCAATTTGTCTGTCTCTTTTGCTTGTTAACAATGTTAGCTCGAAATCTGCATCTTTGATGAACAAGACGTGCCATCGACAAACACCCTGATATTCCGAATGATTAATGCTGACAAACACCCTGATATTCCGGCAGAAGCCGGCATACAATCACAAAACAGTACCTTAAGGAGCTACAAGTGGATGGATACACAGGAGATGTTGTAGGGGCAGGCGCCGGCGACGAGTCTGGTTGCGCTTGTTTAACAGCAATAGGCAACCAACTAATGAAGAGAGGAGAATAACGCCACAGCAATGAATCTACCAAGAAAGACAAAAACAGAATGGACTGCAATTAGATCAGACAAAGGCACAGAAGTATATACGATCAGATCCGGCAACTCCATGATGTAAACTCTCTGCAACCATAGGAGCTCGACTTAATAATCAATGTTCAGTTTGAATCAACAACCTTTGCCGCCAACCACAAGTCCTATTGTCTAAAAGCAACAGCCACCCCACCTTGTCAGGCGAAATGCCAAAAGTGTTCCTGAAAAAAGGGACACACAAATAAGTTCTTTTGTTACTACATAATCATCAAAGGAAGAGAAACGACATTTCCTAACCCATTCGTAGCATGAGACGCTATGCACCAGAAAACCGAACATTTTCCAATAACACAACATGCTATTCTCAGCAGGAGAACACCAACTTTCAGATAAGGACAGATCCCCAGAAAACTCTATAAGTGGTTCTCTCATTGACATTCGAAGTTCGCTTAGTTTAGTTCGACAAGAAGCATATATACCATTACTTGACAGAAAAAGTTATAATAAAACTAGCATCTCAATAAGATCCGGGGAGACTGACTCAAGATGATCTTCTCAGGGATATACTCTTCCGCATCCCACTGATTGTTGGAAGAGTTTTGCTCCGTCCGATGTATCCGGGATTCCAGATCCTTCAATTGTCCCCGACCGATAGTCGTCTCTCCGTGGGCGTGCATATATCTCAATATCAGCGTTTTCATCATCGACTCTTAATAAAAATATAATCGATTTTATTTTTATTAGGAGTCGATGATGAAGACGCCGACTATATTGGGAAAGTTCAAGAGTTGAAATAGCAAGAGTCATTTGGGAAAATTCAAGAGTCAAAATGCAAAGAATCATCTGGAAAGTCCAAAAGCCAGAAGTTTATTGAGTCTTTTCTCGTTTTATGTATAAATAACCTAGTTGTATGAAAGGAAGAAGATGATAGTCTTTCTATTTAAAAATTTATCAGTTTATTTATCAAGTGAGTTAGAGGGTGAGTTTACGCCAATTCTTCGGACGTATTACAGCGTGCCCACCAAAGGAGGAGATTACATTACATTGACACATCAAAGGAGGATATTCGTTAAATTTCTCATCACTCCCTTGGTTACTACGGTCATAACTGCCACTTCCCCTGCTATCTCCACCTACCTCCGTCTCGGAAATACCGTAACTCGGCATCCTGTGCCTATAAGCCTGCACTTCACAAATCACCTATTGTATTGCTTGCTCTTTCTTAAACAGCAGGTCATCCAAGGCCAACAAATCCTGTTCAACATGTTCCATCCTCTCCTCTGCAAAATCCTTGTATTGCCTCATCTCCATTGGAGCCTTCTCCCTATGCAACTTCAATATCATCGATGTAGCCTCGCTCGCGACCGAGGAGGAAGCATTCTGCTCCTCCTCAAGCTCTGCACCCAAAGCATTTATAGCCTTTTGTCGGTCCCCGACCATCTCCCGCAGTGCCATGATCTCATTCTCAATCTGGGCCGGGTACAAAGAACTTCTTATTCTTCACCAAACGGAGCCAGGCACTCGAGGAAGCACAGTCAGAGAAGCATCCGCAGTAGACACAGGAAGGCTGGTCCCCTCCGGAGTTAGCATAAATTCAAGAAAATCCGAATTCAAAACCCGGACGAAACCATGACTGGAAACCCAGGATCACTCCGTCCAAAAACTCACAATACAGTATATTAAGGATACTTCCTACAACTTACGTATTGTAGGGGCCGCGCGAACGCAGGCCCCCGCTGCCACAAATTATGACGTAGGCTCTGCCACAGTGGACAGACCTTAGGCGTGCACCCCTCCGTTAAGTGCAATGGAGGTCACACCCCTAGGCCATGGGCCTTGTTGATCGCCCATTGACCCCGTCCAGGTAAGTATGTTGCTAGGTCATCCGGCTCTCTTATTTATCTACCTCCCTTGCTCTTCCTCCCCTCTGGCTGGTCGATGTGGGACAACGTGACTTAGATGATTCCACGTCACCAAGAAAAGAACTCTGTAAGAAACGACCAAACAGACCCCCACTGCTGCATGTGCGCCGTGAAAAAGAGTCCGCAGGCTGGACGCTTGATAGGAAGCATAGACTGGTCGGTCATACGAGCCATCGGCAGGAAGCACAAGAGCGAATGGATAGCATTTGGGAGCTTCCCCATGGCGAATAATAGTCATGATAATCTAAAGTCGCATTTGAGTTTCAAAGGCCTAAAGGATAGGCCTGATTAATGTCAACCGACGCCTATTAAGTTCATTGTGTACATGGAATCTGTATACGGGAAGGAATACATAGTAAATAGATTCCCTTTCACAAAATGATGGGGGACCTAAAAAAGCCTGTGTAGTCAGGGCTGGTATACCGTCCTCATCTGAAAGCTTCTTCTATGTACTTGCTAACCTCACGGGAATGTTAGCATGCTCTCAGTCATATATTCTCACGGCCCTCTCGTGGGCGTGCTGACGGTTCTGCAAGCGTTTTGAAGACATAAGGTGTTGTCGGATCAGAAGGATGAATCGAAATGTAATGGGAAGCTTAGGCAAATGAATCATCCATATCCGGAGACTTTACCTGGTTCACCATGGAGGACCTCTTCGAAGAATTGTCGGAATGCTCCAAACCCAGGTAAGTATCCCCATAAACCTCTCTTCTCTGGGCAGAAGTCAAGAAAAAAGGAGGCATTGCATCAGCAATATACGGAAATTGTTATCCAATCAGAGACTATGGTGACCATACAAGCAAATGGAATTGAGAACTTACTTGAAAACAGCTGAACAGAGCATCAGAATCATCCAAGTACTCCACCTGACCCAAGGACATCACAGCAAATCGCCACTGATGGAGCGATTGCATCCCCACATGATTAGAACAAGTCATCTTTCAATATGAGCTGAGAAGAGAACTCGATGATCGAATGGATACCTTAGAGAATGCCTCATCCGGAACTTGGAATTTCTTTTGTATGTGCACCTTTGCTTCAGCTAAGGTTTCCCCTTCATGTATAACCATGAAGAAGGGATCCCCAAAACTTTGCACTTGCTAATTGAATTAATCAGTTAGTAGATAATGGAAAAAAGCATTCTTTTTTTCATTCTTCAGAGAGAAAAGGTAAAGATTTGAAATGCTACTGGATCAGTGTAAATTGTATGAAGTCGTAAATCAGGTGGTCAAAAGAACAACATTTATAAAAGTATAAATGGCTCAACGACTGCTTCATACCATTTTATTTTGAGATTCCCGCATGAAGTGGTGTACATGAATTACACGGTCATGAGGACCGAGGTTCTTCTCTTCTTCTGGAATCTGGAATTATACAGACTAAGAATATGAGAAATGACGAGACGAGCAATATCAGGATTTAAAGGACAAGGTTGCATGGAATAGTGAAATGACAGGAAGAACAAGTTGAATCCAGTTAAGTAATGGTGGAAAAGAGAATAAGAGCACACCTCCTCTGCGCGCAATGTCCAATATTCGTCATTTATACTCTCAATTTTCTCAGTTGGTTTATAGACCTGAAGAAAGATGGCAAAATAGTTTACAGAAGCAGACTATTGAACCCTTATTCTTGGTACTTGATACAATAAGGCCGCTTACATCAATCAGCAGAGGATGCATTTAGAAAATGAATAAGAGAAATTACCTTGCAGATTTTGTGACGGAACACTTCAAGAAGTCTAAGTTCTGCATCTGGATGAGACAACTCGACCTATTTATTGCAACATCAATGCAACCAAAATTTATGTATAATGGTTAAGGACAAAGACTACGACAGGCAGAGAAGTGGATGACAGAGATTTCAGTAATAAGGAAGATCAATGCATGCCTCAAGAGATATTTACGAAAACTCTTAATTGTCAACAAGAAGAAAGTTACTCTATCTCTTGTTTCATAAAGAATGATATAATGAAATGGAAACAATGATAACCAACAGACCTTTCTCTTAAGTTCACCGATTAAATCTCCTACAGTGCTCTGTTTCGGCAACCTAATGAAATAAATCAAAAACTGAAAATCCCAAAGGAAGAGAGCATCAGCCCGGATAGATAGAGAAAAATGCCCATATAGTCATCATTTAGAGTGCATTGAAAATGAATTCACCTCGTCTTTCATAGGATGGTGATATGCGACTTTGAAAATTTTCAAGCCTTCCAACTCTGGAAGAGGGATGTCCAGAACTTCGTAATATAATATCTTACATCTGCCATAAAGAAGAATAATCTAGCAACCTTCAGATACAATAATGTAAACTTCTCAAGGGAATCCACCAATGCTCGAATAAGCTCAGTAACCTGCAATGAATTAGCATCTCCGACAAACGTTCTGCCCCCCGATACCTAACTGGTTGTGGTTTTGGCTGTTGAGAATAGCAATTGTGAGTTGTCAGTCTCACTTTTGATGGATCGTCCAACCCAACCTGGCGTGCCACTCTCCCCACAACTTCATCGTAGTTATGCTGCTTTGACCTAAGAAAAATGAACAAGAATAAACACTTAACCTCATCAAAATTTGTCCAGAAACATTCTAGGCAATACTTACAACTCAAGTACAAAGTCATCCTCCTTCGGTTTTTCCAATGAACGGAAATGAACCCTCTACAAAAAAGAAAAAACGTAAAGAACAAAGCAGTCAATAAAATGGCAAAAGAACGAAAGATGTTTTCAGCATATACATATATTTTTTCTTGTCATCAAGCAAATGGCATGTATTGATTTGTTTCTATCCCATCTTACTTTTGTAGCCAAAAAAGATACCACAGAGACATGAATTGCACCAATGAACTGAAGCGACTCTTGAATACATATGCAACCGGTATACATTTGAGTACATTAAAAACAAAGAAAAAGCTGACTCAACAAAATTAGAAAAAGAAAACACGATAGTGATACCTGACGATTATGCTCATATTCCAGAAAAGAAGGAACATCAGGATAGGGAAGTTCTTCTTCACTATCAATTTGAGCTTTCTGATAACAAATAATGTCACCATCCTCAATCTAATCCAAGAGAGAAACAGAAGGCCTTAAGAAGTTCCCAAAACCAAGATCCAATCCAAATGAAGATGTTTTTTTGCTATAAATTTTACCAACAAATACCTGACTCATTTGAAATGTAACCCTCTTGTCAAGGTGCTCACACATGACGGTTGGCACATATTTAATCTCCTACTCAAAAATAATGAGTAAATTGTTAGCCAATGTACTACATGATGGGGATTGGGTCAAGAATGGGATGAAAAGGGTACAACAATATTAGTGATGGGTCTTACTCAATAGCAATAAAAGAACAGGTGATATCACTTTAATGAAAAATTGCACATCCACCAAAAGAAAACCACGATGAACATTTCATTTGCTTTCCTTAAAATGTAAAAAATCATTCAGTAGAAATATACGACTGAACAAAGTTATAAAGAAAAATCGAAAAGCCTAAAACAAGGGTCTAGAAATGGGAAACATCTCCCAAAAGTCTGTTAATATTAGCCAAAGTTGAATAAAGAGAATATGAATCCCCTTATGTGGAACAACCCTACCTTTGCATGTCTCTGATAACCCTATGGAGTAAAATTTTGCTACACAAATTTAAGACTTCAATGATATTTCCTTAATAAAGTAACAAACCTCATATAATTCTATTTCCTCATCAGGATCAAACCCTGCCATTTCTTTCAAACTCGATATAATTTCAACCGGCTTGTGATAGTTCTTGACGAATAGCCTCCCAATGTAGCTGTAATCATGATAACTACATTCAGAATGACACAATTGGGAACATTAAAGGAACCAAGCAACTTCCACCAAAACCCGTCCAAAATACCGCAATTCTCGTCTCTCAGGATTGTAGAGCTTAAAAAACAGTAAGATATCTGCTTGTGATTTCTCAGGAGGTGGAAGTGGACAGCGATCCTGCAAAATATCGCAGATATTCAATAAAACTCCCCATGCATACAAAACAGTTGCCTAATCTTGGAAAGTGACCAAACATAACAAAAAGTCTAAGTCACCAGTCCCAGCTTCACTTCCAAAAAGAGCTTTAAATCAGCAGTGTTTGCTTTATTCAACTCCTCTCTCAGTTTTCCAACCTAAAGAAGGGAAAACAATTAGAAAAATCTAACACGCATGTTTTAAAAATTTAAAACATGAAACAGGGGCACTTGAAAAGTCAATAAGTATTAATAGAGGCTAAAGAAAGGGCATTTTTGTATTTTCTGAATTCATTTTTCTAACCATAAAAGAACATGGCCAATCATTTTGATGGTTTGATATCTAGCAGAAATCATACTATCTAAGCATCATATCTAAACTGTTGATAGATGGGTCACATCAAGAATTTATTAGCAACCGAGCCAAATGAAAGAAATCGGAAGTCATGTAATAAAATTATTACTTATCAAAAAATAAAACAGAATGGAGATCTGATGAAAGAATCAAATGCAATTACTAGTTGGGCTTCTTCATGAGGGGTCAAAGGACGATTAGGACGATAAGTATTATTTTGCCGTCTCGCCCATATCCAAAAACGCTGACATTGCACAGGTACTCCAAATTCCTTTGCAACTTCCTCCTGTAAGAACCAATGCCAGAGGTAAGCAAAACTTGGCGTAAAAGAAGCAAAGGCAGATCCATGAAACTAGAAAAGATCGACCGAAAGAACTTTCATATGCCAAATGACGATAAAAGAAAATTATAACGAAAAAACTCAATATTACGGAAATGGAGTTCTGATTTAAGAAACACGTGCTAATCACTTATCCTGGGGAACAGGAAAACCAACCTTGAACATTGTAAAGGGCACTTGCTTTTGAACACGAAAACTGTGAACTTTATCATGATCCACCAGATCAAAAAATATGTCACTTCCAATCTGCTCAAATAAATCTTCATCTCTTGCTACCTTATCCATTACACCCGTATTAGACAGTGAAGAAACAACAAATTTCATTTCTGTTTAATCAAAGCAGTAGATGGAAATCGATTTATCACCTTTATAATTGTAAAAAGGTGGGCTTCTGCTTTATATCTCCTCTTATCCTCTTTTTCCTCTTGTTCCTTCTTCAATCTTATCTAATAAAACATCAAAAATCAATTGGCAATAGATTCAGAAAAAGCCTTAGCATGCACACTTACACACAAAAAGAAAAAAGAAGAGCATTACCCTTAGATGTTCGTCAATATCCTTCTCATCGACAGGACAAATAATTTCATCCTTGTCACTTTCCCGAATATATACGAGCATGTATGCATTTGAGTTCTTGGTAAACTTCAAGGGAGGGTTATTGTAACCAGGATAGGTTTGTGGCAACTGATGGAAGAAGGAAAAAAATCAATAATTTAGCCGTCATTTTTTTCTCAAACTTATGGTAGAAGAGTGATACCTCTTCTTCCCCACCATACTGCTCTTCCAATGCCTTCTTTGTATCTTCTTTAGTTACTCGCTCATCATCAAACTTGTACCTAATTGTGAGGTGAAAAGAACTCATGGTTATTACAAAAGCAAGAAATATCAGCAAATAATAGTCTTCAGATGCATATCACGGGGGTTCCCTGACATCACAATAGTTTTTGACATTCTCGGAAGAGTAATTCCTCGATGAGAAAATAATATCAAAATTAATCATTTAAGAATGAACTAGAAAAACCTAAAAGCTCAAAGAATTTTGGGAGTTACAGTAGCTTCGTTAGTATCTTAGCAACGATATGATTATGGTACCACCCTAAGCAGAAAAAGAACAGCTAAACAACATGCATATAGGAGTTATGGGAATAATAACAGTAGGAAATGACCTGAGAGTGCACAAACATACCATTGATCAGATAGTGTCAGCCTTATAAAAGCATAATAATGGCCACCCTGGACACCACCACTGTGAACCAAAACACTGCAGGACAACAGAAACTTAAACTGTGATTTTCCAATCAAAACCAACACTACATCACTCTTATTGATCAGTATAGATTCCCATTGCACAAACACTGATTATCAGGTCCATATGGAAAAAAAAACAACAATGTTTGTCTGCTGTCAAACTGCAGCACTTTTGACTTAAAAATTAATAAAGGGTTTAATAAGAGAAGACATATCCCAGATAAGTATAGTTTATCTAGGTTACTTTTGGAAAAAGTTAAAGAAGTCCTGATAACTGCAACAGCATAGTCATGGACCTTGAGGTGGCACACAAGTTCAAGAAGGAAAACAAGAAGATCCAGTCCCAGCAACTAATAGATTGCAGAAGTTTCATGCTCCGATCAAAGATTAAGAAAAAAAAGAACCTGTGAAGTGAGTAGAGGTTGCGAACACTCCTATCAGCCTCGGGAGATAAATATTTACCATCCTCTCTGTCCAAATCAAGTTGCAAAGGAAATTCGTAGCGATCATTAATCTGATTCAGAACAGATCTATTAGTGCAAATTGCTTGGTGCCCTCATTGCCATGAAGAAAATAAAAATATTTGCATTACATAAATCTAAATCACCACAGTCCAATAACAAAATCTGCAACGAACAACCATTTGGACAGATATACCACATGCTTACCTTAACCATGGTGTCCCTCATAAAATCATATTCAAAACGCTTCAACTGAAGTTGTAAAACTGGGGGAAAGTCAATAAACAAGACACCCATCTTCGCATCCTGCATCACGATGAATTTTCTGAACACACTTTCACTTAAATACCCTCTTTTATTTGATACACCCAAAGTCCACATCAAAAGAAAAGCAGAAAGGCAAAGATGGCGATTCCCAGCCAATAAATAGTTAGAAATACCATGAACAACATTTTGTCATCAAGGATCCATTTCCTCCGTTTCATGATTGATATAAGTAAACCAAGACAAAATTTCACCGTGTAAGACCCAATAATTAAATGACATTATGATGAAATTTCACTGTAGGAGTGATTTTTAGCCTCAAACGTTGTACTTCAACAACAGGAGTAAACAGCTGTTTTCAAATTTCGGATCGGCTTTCCATCACAGCAACAAACCATTGATTTATTACATTACTTTATGTATCTTCAAGGCCTGGGGACAAATTAAGAAGTTTACACCCACTTACCTGCAAACCATGTTCATTAGCTTGGTATTTGTTGTCACCTTCAAGACGTTCAACGTCAACATACTTGTCAAAAGAAGCGTACACATCACTGCAGCCCTTAACATCAAGCTGCAAATCTGGGATAATATGCATAATTAATTCCCTCCACAGACGTTCAAAAGCAAAAAAAAAATAAAAGTCGTTCGTGGATATAAACAAGTTTTAAGGAAACCAATTCAGTAGACGATACCATAAAAGGATTCTTTTCTCGTCGACTTGTATTCCACATTGATGCACTCAATATAGTTCATGTGATGACCCTCAAATAACTTCTGTATTGTCCCATCTACCACAGTTCCCTGGGCAGATCAACTAAATTAATACAAACGCACACATGGTGAATATACACTGCAACAGACAATACCTTCATTGTGCGCTCTAGCTTTTCAGACAGGACTCTGTTTAGTTCTTGAACATCATGTTGCAGAAACGAATCACAAGTATCCCATCCAAATGATTTTGTCAGTTCTTTCGTTGAGACACTAGTATTATAATACTGAAGCTTATAGAATAAGCTCTGCAAAGCTAAGGAAATGCTTCCAGAGGGCGTGCCATTCTGGGTTGTGGGCATATGGTAAACTGCCTGAGATGAAATGAAACAAACAAACAACAAATCAGTTACTCTTCTGACATGGAAATGGAACATGAGACACGTGGGAATACTCTGACCCTTCTAAAGAAAGGTATGTGGTACAATGTCTGTAGCAGCGAGTTCATATAGCAGGTAGCACCCTGGTTCTTAAGACCGACGTAGCCAGTCTCCTTCTTTGAGTCATAACACCAATGGTCCAAAACCTTACGCACTGCAACTTCAGCTTCAATAACCACAGTATCATTCACCATATATCCTCTGTCAGAATCATAAAGCTCCCTGAGAGGCATGAAGGATGTGAATCCCCAGTCACTCTCTCTCATATTAAACTGATGTTGAGTTTCTGCAAAATTAAATTTTATTCTCGCCATATTGTCACAGGAGTTGTGGGAAAAGGACAAATTCTGAACACTCATTGGAGTGGCACTCAGGAAGTAAATGAAACAATAGAACTGTGGGCATGACATTAGACATGGGAATGGCGTTCTCAAATTATGGAAACTCCTTACAACTGAGAAATTTTGGGCCATCTGCATTAACATATACAGAGTTCAATGTTTCCATGAGAGCATAATTATTTCAATAAAATTTTCTTTCCTCTCACTTTCTGAACCTCTCAAATGAAGCAGGGATAAAAACATAACAATCAGATTGCTTTTACTACAGATATTAATTCAATAACCTTTAGAAGGGATGACTGCTTGACCTTGATTCTATTCAAAATTAGGAAAACCAAATATTCTCTGTCGATAAACATAATCCGAACAAGGTCGATAAAGGATGCATGAAGAGCCCAAGTAAACAAGACTACTTACGGCAACTTTGATCTTTGTCAAGATCAAAGAACAGAAGGCTATAATGATTTTTTCTTTTTTTGTTAACTCGGAATAAGCATTGCAACCATGACAAGTCTTTCACGACACAATTAGTACAACTTAACAAGCGGTATCAACAAGAAATGAGAAACAGCGATAATCCATCTCCCAAGCTTCAATTCTCAACTAGCCGAGGAATAGTTTGTACTGATCCTGGAATACTCATGAATATGATCCTTAACTCAACACATACCCAAAGTATAACCGCCGAAGGTACGATGGCAAAGAACATTTATATAAATAAAAATATCTTTTCAGAAAAATTTGTCAAACAAATTCCCTGATTGCAGCTGCATACCTTTTCTTATGGTATATTTGTCACTAATCTGGTTCACCACGGCCAGAGTAAACAGGGAAAACCGACTCCAGTGATACGGCAATGTTTGCGAATCTGCCACATCTAAATACATTGACAAGTGATCTACATTGTTTCCCCGGGGAAAAATAAGTATCCGCCTACAAAAGCAACCAGATTCTCATAACATCAAATTTATCTGGCAAGCACCAAAACCAATGCAAACATGAAGTCGATGTTCAAATAGCAGCACCACACTAATCAACCTTACCATTGGCATCCACCCACAACAAAGATATCTGAATAGTGCCTCCTCACGTTCAACCGAGAGAAGTTCTTGATTTTCCAACAAAACTTAACAACAGCAGGATCCTCCACTTGCTGATTCTCCGGCCCATTCACAGGACCGTCCTGCACTATTCCTACAACTCAACAAATGTGGATACCACAATTAGCTACTGCACATTCACGGATATCATTCATGCCCAACCTCCTCCTTCGCCACCTCCAATGAACATGCGAATACTAAAGGCCACGAATTCAGTCCACCAGCCAGAAAACTCCAATAGATTCGACCCCTACCTTCCATCGGCAGCGGGCCTTCAACGACGAGGTCCGAGTTCGGAACAAGCATCTCCTCGTCTTCTTGCTGACATACACACCAGAACCAAAAGCATCAACTCATGGATCACAAACTACTAACCCGCGCTACTCTAAATCCTCGATAATCAGTAAACCCAGAACGCCCTAACGTCAAAGATCAAAACTTTTCCACCGGGCCCCCATCAAACCAACAAAACCCCGCGTAAACCACACTACTTTTACCGAAAAGGAATGCCTTGATCGACGACTCCGACTCCGACTCCGACGACTCAACCGGGGAAAAAACGATCAATGGACAGGCAAACAAAGACAAAAGCATGGAGGCCCGAACGGGGAATTTACATCAAGCGGCGGAGTCGTCATCAGAGTCATGTTTGAGATGGTCGCAGTGAGTTGGGTTTTCCCGGAAGAAAAAATCCCGAGAATTCGGAGCGGAACGAAGAATTGAAAAGGCCCTGAATTTATAGAGGGGAGAGATTGGGAAGGAGAAGAGAAGACTGCAAAACAGAGAGGAGACAGAGTGCCGCCAATGCCAAGAAACCGGGGACGAGGGAGGGGGGGCCTACTTTTGGCTTGCGAGGTAGAAGATGAGATTAGAATTCACGTATAAATTATTGGACGAGGAGTGTGATTCACTGAGAGTTTGGGGGGGTTTGTTGAGGGGTGGCGTTGTCCGCCCGTCGGCCTCACGTGCAGGTGTCGCAGGAACCAGGTGATAAATAAACCTAGTACTTAGTCGGCACATGCGCCAACACCCCACCGGGGACTGGAGAGACGCAAGGTAAAATTACAGTTTTGGCCCTAGGAAAAGAAATTATCAATACTATTGTTTATTAATTATTTTTATCTTATGCAGATTTTTAGAAAGAGTTTTTGTCTGTTCAATAAAAATAAAATCAATAATTCCTTTAAGGGTATATTATATATGGAGAATCCCAATCGTATCTTGTTTTTTTTGAAAATATATGCAGAAGTTTGATAGACGAAACAGATTCTTTGTTGAGTGATTTAACATCTAATTAAGATTTTTCTCCTAAATTAAGATTTAAAAGGTATATTATTATTATGTTGGATTTGCTAATAGATCTTGATAATTAAAAGTATTTGGGATTTTAAATATTTCGATAAAAAATTGAGTAGGGTGTAGAAATTGAATGGTCAATGACTTTGGGGCATGTAAGTTTCTTCACATAATTGACTTTCTTAAGTTAGAAGACATAGAAACATGACAAATGCAGAAGGATTTCTTATATGGAGGCCAATCCACCTCTCCATGGTGCATATATATATAGAAATAGAAGGATCAACACAACGTAAAAAGAAAGAAGTATTGTCCAAGTGACCGACGAGTTTCCGCTCCGAGTAAACGCTGAAGAGAGGAGTTGAACAGTGTAAGTCATAGCAGTGGAGGTATTGTCATGGCTTCGTAAGTCGTAGCAGTTGAACTCTGACTTCAGGCTGGACCAGGCCGTGGTCGATCTCGACATCCTTTCCTCGGCAACCCTTTTCTTCTCCTCCGCATCATTTGCCTTCTTTGTTAGATTTCAGGCACAGCGGAAGCAAATAGCCCAAAACAACAGGATCTATCATGGTACGTATAATAAGGTTTAAATAATAATGTAATCTTACCAGAAATTGTACCTTAAAATCTCCGAAGAAACAAAACGTAATCGCGAACAATCGACCGAGAGCCCCAAGTGTGACTCCTCTAGCGGTATCCACGCGCACACGATCACGAACCTCTCTACAATCCCTTAGGTGCTAGCCTCTTGGATCGACAAAGAATTTTCGGAAGCAAAAACTCAAAACTGACTCTCTCAGCCCTTTTGATTGTTTGATGATTTTTTACCAGAGAGAGTCTCCAATCTCATCTCTTAAATAAATGGGTGTCTCTCTCTTAGCTTGTCACAAAAGAAAAATCTTAACGCATCAAAACTTAAATTTTCATCCGTTAAGATACTAATTAATCCTTAATCCAAGATTGTAACGAATGTAATCATTAAAAAATACTTTTAAATTGATTTCTTTATTCCATAAATATTAAACTAATTAATGCAAAATAGTTTCAACCACGTAAACTACATGCATTAATATAATTTAAAAATTATTATTAAGTAAAACATCTTGGATATAATATATAAATAAATACTTAATATTTATTTCATATCCTTTACTTTAATATAATACGACCCGAATAAATCCATATTCGATCTTGGTCTATTTATTTGCTTCCGATATTTCAGAATAAATTAACAATCCAATTAATTCTAATTCTGAAATAAAATGATTAATTTTAGTATCCACTAAAATAATCAATAATACAATGTTCGTGTCGACGTGCTGTGCGTGCGACCCTCTCTAGGTCCTATACACGAAGGTAGTGTAAATCCATACACAAACTAAGGTAACCGTCTAGCAACAGTTTTTAGTCACCCAACGTGTTAGGATAATGATTATAAATCATATACCAGTATGAACCGATTACTGTGTAATTCAATCTCTTCATCTATCCGACATCTCAATTAATTCAGCGCAAAATACATCATCACCAAATTAATTGTTTTACTTGATTACCAAGATATAATAGACTCTCTTGAATGTAAAACATTCCTCCCATGGCCATGGATTTTAGAGTCACTAATATCTCTATCAAGTGGCCTAGATGTCAACTCTCTAATCCAAGAGAGCGATGAATCCTATATTGACTCAACACTATTCTCTCTACGCTTTGTCACACACCCAACAATCGTATTACTCACAATCCGGTTAAAGACTGCTTTTAACGACGTCAAAGTGCGCAAACTCCACGCATAGAATAAATGAAGGTCTCAAGTCAAAAGATCAGTTACACTCGTCCATAAAGAGGATTGACCAATGATGTTCAATATGTGGTATCCTCTTAATCGGGTCGTGTCCAGTATCCCTAATCTTAGGGTACCCCTAAGTATAACATGGATCACTATCCCTTAGTCTATCTCGACCTCAGCTATACTTAGTGACGATCTAGATGTCCATGTCCCCTCTAAACATCTGTCCGATCACGGACTATTTCAGATTAATATACTCAATAATCTGTGGGACTTTATCATTAATAATTTTACGTGCAGAAAAGTAAAATAATCAATGACAAATACTCGCCTTTATTAATTATTTATCCACAAATACATTAAAGTGTCTTGGCACATATGTGCACACACTAACATTCTTCTCATGCTCTGCGTACTTGGATTTCGCCTCCTGAGACTCGGCCATTAATACCTCCCAGTCCGACTCCAGCTTCTTCTTTCTTTCGCTTAATTCCTCCATCTTTCTCTTGCACTCTTCCTCTTCTTCTGCTATTTGTTTAGACAATTTCTTGAACTCGATATGCTCCTCGTGACACTTCTTCATCTTGGAAAACATTTGATCCTTCAATAGCTTCTGCAACTCAAACTCCGAGTTGTCCTGCTCGAAGCTGAGAAAATCCGAAGTGAATTCTCCAAAGCGGTCCCAAAACGCCCGGACCGAGCTCGCCTGACTAGCCGACAAGCCAACCTCGGCCATGCTCAGTGTCGAGAGTGCTTCTGCTAGCCTGTCCTTCATGTTCAGCTTGAACAGGTCTGAGAGGCATTCTTTTAAGGATTGCTTAGCATCTTCCACCTCGTCCAAGGTCGGACACCGAGCATCGGAAGGCGACCTCAAACAACATAAAGGCACATCTTTAACCTTGGAGATGTATTGCTCGAGACTAGAGAAGTAAGAGTCCAACATTTCTGTGGAAATGTCCACCCGACGTTCTTCCACAATGGCTTCGATGATTAAGGTGTCTTTCACCAGAAAGCCGTCATTGCGAACCTTCTCATGAGTAATCATTTTTGAATAACCCTGGCTCGACGCAGTTGCACAGAAATTCCGATTCCTCATTTCTGCGAAAAAATTTATTGGGATGAAGTCAACCTTTTCCAGAAAAAAAAAACTACATTCAAAGAAAACATAAAGCATATTCCGCTGATGCACTAACAGAGAAGCATGAGCATACCTTGTTTTAGTGATGAATTTGGAGTGCTTTGATTGACCACCGTTAAACTATAATCAACAGATGTAGTCCAGCCATTAGGCAGATTTTCAGAATCAGCAACTTCCAAATACAGTGACAGGTAGCCCGGGCAATTTTTACTACCCTTTGGGTAGACCACTATTTTCCTGCCGAGGCGGAGGCAAGACAACCAGAAGAGAAGGCTAAGTCAATACAACCAGACACAGACACTAGCAAGTAAGTACAGATGAATAATTTTCTTTCTAGATCTCGTTGTTACCATCTTTTTGTGTCGACTGTGAAAGCCCCGGAGCAGTACCTCTTCTCTGTCAACAGGGTGTAGTTGGTGATTTTCCATATACACTTATTGAAGCCCGCAATCTGCGATCCAATTGGCTAATCCTCCCAAGGGAAAAAAATAATACTGGTTCATCAAACCATGCGCGCACGCGCTTACACTGGAAAAGATTGAGGAAAAAAAGGAACATGTTACAGTATGATTGATTTACGTGGACAGGCATGTTTATCTGGATTGGCGACAAACAGCTTCTTTAAAGACTGGAGTAGAACACAGTCCAATCAATAGGCTTTCCTTCTTAAGACATTACATGGGAAAAACATCATCTCCTCACCTTCTTCTCTCAGCAAACGATCAATTCATTGCAGCCACGAACCACGACGCCTCAAACTGTAAAAAAAAAAAGATAACTAGAAAGAAAACAACCGAGCAGAACACGGAAAACCCAAACGTGGGTCGAATTTCTTTTGAAAAGAAAACAACCGAGCAGAGAACGGAAATCCCAAACGTGGGTCGAATTTCTTTGGGGGGGGCGCTTAGTTTATAGACGTGAGAGAGGAAGAAAGAAAGAAAGATCCAACGTGGGTCGAATTGTAGTGGAAGTATAAATTGGAACTGTGATTGGAAAAAGGTTTGGGGTCGCTGACGTGGCTCGAAACCTCGTAACAGTTCTGGATACCCATAGGAGAAAATCTCGCGCGAATAAACCTTCCAGATCCCGAGGATTGCTCGTATTTTTTGTAATTAAGAGTTTTTGACTGATCGACTAGAAGTAATTCGGTCTGATTTTTATTAATAAAAAGAAGAACAATAATTTATTTAAGCGTTGTTTTTTTGGGAAAATATATACAGAAGTATGATTGACAAAAAAAATTCTTGTTGAGTGATCTCTTCAGTAAAAGACGCTTCCCGAGCAACCCATATCTTATTTAGATTTTTATTCCTGAATTGTTGTAAAAAAAATATAAAAAAAATTTGAATGGTGGATGATTTTTAATATTTATTAAAGGCCATATAAGTTTCTTCCGCTATCTTAACTAACTTAGCTGACATCCTTAATGAAATCTTGTAAGATAGTCGAAGTAGATAATCTTATTCTTATTTATTGAAAATACTTAACCGATATTATGGTTGTTAAACATTCAGGCGAACTCTTGCTTCAGGCTGGACCAAGCCATGGTCGATCTCGACATCCTTTCCTCGGCAACCCTTTTCTTCTCCTCCGCATCCTTTGCCTTCTTCTCATGCTCTGCATACTTGGATTTCGCCTCTTGTGACTCGGCCATTAATACCTCCCAGTCCGACTCCAGCTTCACCTTTCTTTTGCGTATTTCCCCCATCTTCCTTTCGTAGTACTCTTCCTCTTTTTTTGCTAATAGTTTAGACAGATTCTTGAACATGATGTCCTGCTCGTGACGCTTCTTCATCTTGGAAAACATTAGATCCTTCAATAGCATCTGCAACTGAAACTCCGCGTTGTCCTGCTCGAAGATGAGAAAATCCGATGTGAATTCTCCAAAGCG
Source organism: Melastoma dodecandrum (assembly GCA_029817715.1). Classification (NCBI taxonomy): domain Eukaryota; kingdom Viridiplantae; phylum Streptophyta; class Magnoliopsida; order Myrtales; family Melastomataceae; genus Melastoma; species Melastoma dodecandrum. Next base: position 7,403,098 of record JARUPY010000606.1, read on the forward strand.
GTCCCAAAACGCCCGGACCGAGCTCGCCAGACCATCTGACAAGCCAAGTTCGCCCTGCTCAGCGTCAAGAGAGCTTCGGCTAGCCTGTCCTTCATGTTCAGCTTGAACATGTCTGAGAGGCATTCTTTTAAAGATCTCTTAGCATCTTCCACCTCCTCCAAGGTCGGACACCGAGCATCGGAGGGAGACCTCGAACAACATACAGGCACATCATTAACCCTGAAGATGTATTCCTCGAGACTAGAGAAGTAAGAGTCCAACATTTATGGGGAAGTGTCCACCTGCTTTTCCTCCACAACGGCATGAGGGCAATCCAGACCCACTTCAATGATTAAGGTGTCGTTCACCAGAAAGCCGTCATTGGGCACCTTCTCTAGAGTAACCATTTTTGGATAACCCCAGATCAATGAACTTGCGCAGAATATCGGACTCCTTATTTCTGCAAAAGAAATAGAAAAATTCATTGGGATGAAGTAACACCCTTTTCCACACACAACAAAAAAAGTCCGACATAACATTCAAAGAAAACATAAAGCATATTCCGCTGATGCACTAACAGAGAAGAATGAGCATACCTTTTTTAAGTGAGGAATTTGGAGTGCTTTGATTCACCACCATTAATATACTATCAACAGATGTAGTCCAGCCATTAGGCAGATTTTCAGAATCAGCAACAGCCAAAAACAGGGACAGGTGGCCCGGGCTGTTATTATCACCCTTTGGGTAGACCACTAATTTCCTGCCGAGCCGGAGCCAAGACAACAGATAAGAAGGGCAAACGACCGGTAAGAAGCACGGAAGGTGTTGTTTGTTTTCCTTAAAAGGAAATCATCTCATTATTACCAACTGCAGATGCCGACTGTGAAAGGTCTGGAGTAGTAGTACTCGGTCTCGTCATTCAACTGGGTGAAGTTGGTGATTTTCCATGTAAACTTAGACGCGGACGTCAGAGTCTGAGATCCGGTGGGCTGATCCTCCCGGTAAGCAGTCCAGGCAGTAAGTTTAAAGCAACGAGAAGTGCATCAATACCACACATACATGCTAGGGTCCTGCGACATGCGGCAAATGTTAACATGGTTGAAGATTGTATTATTACCTGGGCAGGCATGTTGTGCGTGAGAAGGGGTGCGACTCAGGCAAGACAGCATCACAAGGGAAACGAGGAGGAGCCTCCTCTTCTCACTGGTATATAAAAAGGACAGTCAAGAGGGGAAAAATAAAGCAGGGGGGAGAATGAGAATCCCAAAAGACTTGTGAATGGACGTACACAAATTTAATTCTCATCAAGAGAGAGCAGTTAGTTCCCAGAGTCCACTTGACAGTGCCTCGGGACATGGAATCAAACACAATGTAAGAAAGCATGCACATCATGCTGTCAAATAATTCCGGGAAATGTCGGCCACAACGAGGCCCACTTCGATAATTAAGGAGTCGTTCACCCGTCATTGCGCACCTTCTCTAGGGCAATCAATTTTTTATAACCCCCTCAATGAACTTGCGCAGAAATTTCGGCCACTACTTTCTGCGAAAAGAATTCATTGGGATGACATAACACCCTTTCCACTAAAAAAATTGACATAACATTCTAAGAAAGAAAAGTAAAGCATATTCAGCTGATGCACTACAGAGAAGCATGAGCATACCACGTTTTAGTGATGAATTTGCAGCGCTTTGATTCACCACCGTAAAACTAAAAGCAACAATTATAGTTCACCCATTGGGCATATTTTCTGAATCAGCAACAGCCAAATACAGTGACAAGTAGCCCAGGCTATTATGACTACCCTTTGGGTGGACCACTATTTTCCTGCCGAGCGAGCGAGCAAGAGCCAAAACCAAAGCCAAGACGGACGGCCAGAAGAAAAGGCTAAGCCAATATTACCAAACACAAACACTAGCAAGTAACTACAGATGAATAATCTTCTTTCTAGATCTCGTTATTACCATCTGTTTGTGTCGATCGTGAAAGCTCTGGAGCAGTATCTGTTCGCGGTCAACTGGGTGAAGTTGGTGATTCTCCATGTAAACTTATCGAAGCCCGCAATCTGCGATCCAGTTGGCTAGTCCTCCCAAGGAAAAAGGAATTGGTTCATCAAATCACACCTCCACACATACACCGGAAATGATTTCGTTTTCAAGGAAAAGAACATGTTACAGTATGAATACCTGGACAGGCATGTTTATCTGAATTGGCAGTAGCTTCTGTTCACGATGACTTCAAAAGACGAGTGAAACACAGTCCGATCAACAGGTGTTCCTCCTCAAGACATTACATGGGACAGAATCCGATCACAGAATCTCATATACTGATTTTTCGGGTGATCTTTTTCTTTCTTTCGAAAACCTGAGAATCTTCCATGTGAACTTCCTGGCTGGTTCGTCCAGAATCCACTCCTCCAGATCTATCAGTTCCGATTAATGAGAAAACAGGATATTGCGAAAAGAGAAAACAGAACCTGAGTAAGCCTTGGATCTGCCGAGGCCCAAGAGGATGATCCGTGGTGGCCGAACTTCCACAGCTTGTTCATTGCTTAGTACTGTTACGAGAATTGGGATTGAATTGATCAAATGTGGATCCACTTTTAGTCTGGAATAGGATTAGGCACATGAACTTTTGACGGACAAGGATTGTAATAAACAATGAAGATACAGTTAAAACAATGGCGGCGCCTTGCAATCGGCATCGTGGAGTTTTTTTAGCCTATCGAGCGAAGTTAAGCAGGTGAAAAGGATAGGGCACTTGGCTGGATTGATCACTATCTCACTGTTCGTTTTCAGTACTCGCGTTTTCCAATGATCGGCAGATTAGCTGTGGGTATCATATTACTAAGAGAAATGATCATGGACAACAATAGCGCCGACGTTGAGTACATGTGAGTCGAGGTAAAGGTGTTGACCGTTCCAGCAAGTCTTACTGGAGCTTTTCTGATGATTACTAGCAAGCAGTCGACTGTTGTTCATAGCAACCCTCTCCAAGCTCACAACGACTGCTCCACATTACTCTTGGCACTAATTCAACAGGCATACAAATCATATGTCAGTTTTTCCTCATACTGTAGCTAATGGAATCGTTGGATTATTGCCTCTCCTCTCCTTGTTCGTTGCCTTTGCTGCTGACATAATGAGGTCCCCTCTTCCAAGTTCTTCTTTTTCTCTCTCGATCTGGGATGCTTTTCAATTTTGGATGCTCAACATTGTTTGAAAAGGGTAGAGAAACGTGTCTAGTCATGTCAATCACGGAACCATCTCCGTTCTATTGTTTCCTGTTAACAGGTGGTCATGTTTCGGGCGAATGTTCGTTAAGCTGAAACCAAGGGGAGCTGTAGGACCACATCATTAACTTAGTCTGAAAAAGAATAAAATAAACGCCTGGAAAGTAGTCATACCAGTTTCCGCCACAGATCGAAAATGTCCGCGAGAAATGTACTGTCTTGTCCAGCCTTAAGAAATCGAGGATCTTCCATGTGAACATCATCGCGGGTTCATCCAGAATCTGTTCCGAAATACCTGGAAGACGGTCCGGCTGCAAATATTCGAAAACTACTGGGAACTTCTTCGCAGGGATTCAAATTCATTTACAAGTAAGTAATAGGAAAGATAGCAGGAGCCAACGTATAAAAGAGGAGAAAAGCAAAAGAAACAGAATGATCTTCCGTGAATGAACTTCTGGAGATTGTTCATCGTGCCACGGCTAGAAACCCAGCTCAGGTATTAGAATTACTGGCAAATGAAATGTTCCTCCCAGCCTGTACTACTACTCTATGAATGGTGATAATCCTGAACCAAAAGTCGTCTGTCAACTCTTCTAAATAATTTTTTTCTTAGAAAAGGCTTACTTGCAGCTGACGTTCTTCATGTTTTACGAGATTTCTGATGGGAAATATTTTCGGAGTTGGAGGGTTAAGAGTAGATTTTTCAGAAACAGTTTTATAACGAGGCTGTAAGGAGGGAAGAGGGGGAGCATCAGGTCTGCTTGACCAGATCTTTTCCTAATCTGATCCTCCGCCATTCCTGGTCTCCTTCCTCCCCTCCTATAAAGATCCTCCATGGCCTCTTCCCTACTTTCCTTCGTTCTTTTGCGTTTTCTGGTGATCATCCCTCCCCTTCTTTGAGTTTAGTTCTATATTCATCAACCATCGACAAAAATGACCGCACGCATCAGGAACCCCGCGACCTCGGAAATCCAGATCGTCCTGAGAATCTGGACCATCCTGGCGACCGCTGCTGCCATGTTCCTGATGGTTACGAGCAAACAGTCGACCATGGTCTACGGCATTCCTCTCCAAGCTCAGTATAACTGTGCCACTGCCTTCAAGTACACACGCTACTAAACACACACGAGCTTGTTTTTGTTATCGTCTTATTATTTTATCTCGACAGTTTATTATTGTGTTCGCTCCCGGGGTGATCATACCTGCAGGTTCTTTGTATATGCTAATGGAATCGCCTGTGGTTTGTCGGTCCTCTCCTTGATCGTCGCCTTGGCTCTTTACAGAAGGGATACCCGTGCTTCCCATTGCTTTTTCCTCGCTACTCTCGATCTGGTATGCCCTTTTTTTATCTTAGGGCCTCTCGATATAATATTGACACAGTCACGCCACAGTTCCTGTCTTTAACAGGTTGTGATGTCTCTTGTGATGGCTGGCTTTGCGGCTGCTGCCGCCGTTGGTTACATTGGGAAGTACGGGGAGAGCCACATTGGGCGGATGTCCATATGCGACAACGTAGCCATCTTCTGCAGAAGAGTGACTACATCAGTCGCTGCCTCATTCATTGCCTTCCTATTGCTGAAGGTGATCGCTATTATGTCGGTATTCCGATTGTAGATTACCTTGGAGACTCGTTAGATAGTAATTAGATGTTGGAAGAGCATTACTATTAGGAGCTTTCTTCAGTCAGATCTCGGAAAGAACATACTTATTCGTTAATCTCTTAGAATTGCCATGTAGTGTTTCGATTCGTTTGCATATCCGACTGAAGTCGGATAAAATGTGACTTCAAGTTTGGCCAGGCAGATGTCGAATTCGCTTCAGTTCCTCTGCCGCCATAGTCATATCCAGATTTCCAATTCCGACACTGGATGTCCCACTCCAATATAAGCCTTTCCGTCGCAAACTTAACTCTCAAAGTCTGTTCGACCTCTCTCTCCTCTCGCCAACTTGTCTTTCAAGGCTTCTAAGTGGGGGGGGGGGGGGACGTCTTTCAAGACACTAGATTTACATAAGAGCGACCCAATTCCAGCTTTTCCAAGAGAAACAAGCAGAGACCAAACGAGAACAGGTTTCATCTCTATGGCGTGGTTGTCCAAGACAGAAGCCCGTATCATATTGATGCGAGGAGATAGAAGAAGGCAAAGGAGGAAGTTGGAGAGAGGGAAGCAGAACTGGTGCAGGAAGGAGCGCGGGAAAAGCAACGCGGGAGTCGATGATAGCCGTTGTTAGTTTAAATAGTTTAAACGTAAGATGAGTGGACTCATGGGCTATGTTAGGGTCTGGCCCAGCCCAAGGATGTTAACTAATAGCTGGGAGAGGGTGATCGGGGAAGTTAGTTGGTTTTCCGGTGATCGTAAGGGGGAGGAGAGGGAAACGGAGGATGTTGATCGGAGTTGTCATTGGTGCGCTTGGGCTATCGGGGGTTTGAGTTGGATGTTTATTGTGTTGTCTGGTGAACTGCTGTTGATGAACGTAATTGGCAGCGGGTTAGTGTTGCGAGTGCTGCGGGAGAACCGGAGATTGGTCTGAAACGTAACAGGCTCGTAACAAGGGTATCAGAGCTTCGATCGGGGGAAAGGGATGGAGACGAGGTACGGAGAGTTGAAGCGGGACCAGGAAGCTATGAATTCAGTGATGAATGAGATGATGCAGCGGATGGAGTTAGTCACAACACAGATGAAAGAGATGCAGGCACAGACGATGCTTCAGCTGTCCGAAATGCAGACTCAGCTGTCGGAGATAGACAAGAGGAAAGACGCAGGGTCAGCAGTGCTGGAGCGAGTCACCTTAGACAGACCCTTCACACGTGAGGTAGAAGTGACAAGTAGGGGACCTGTTACCTTTGTAATGCCTAAGATTGAGTTCCCAGATTTTGATGGCTCTAATCTGGAAGATTAGTTGTATAAGTGCCAACGCTATTTTGAGTTAGAAGGTGTGCCCGAAGAGAAGAAGGTCAAATTAGCATCGTTATATATGTACGGTGGGGCACTGCAATGGCACTTCACATTTATCAGGAATAGAAGCATGGGAGCGCCTTTGAGTTGGGACGAGTATGCTGCAGCTCTGAATCGACGCTTCGGGGCTGAGGTGTTTGAGGACCCCATGGGCAAAATGAAAAACCTGAAGCAGGAGGGAAAATTAGATAACCTTTACGCTTACATGACTGAATTTGACGCTTGTCTGAGAAGGGTGCTCGAGAAGATTGATTTGCCCATGCAATTCCAAGTGAGCTTATTTATAAACGGGCTGAAGGACGAGTACCGAAGTACCCTATGGTTGCTTCGACCTGTGGACTTGCTTAGCGCTCAAGCTAATGCCAGAATATTGAGTCAAGATGCACCCATCGCAGAGATGGGAGGGGGAAACAGACCGTTGCGGTTCACTAATAGGGGAGCAACAAGGGAATTTGGGGCTCGGGATGAGACTGCAGTTACCACACCTTCGAGTATTGGAACTACAAAGAATTCAGGTCCCATGAGCGGCTCGTACAGAGGTGGAGATAACAGGGGGATTTCATTAGTGGGGGACAACCGCAATATCTCTAATGGAAGGAGACGCCTAAGTCAAGAAGAGATAGAAGAGAGGAGACATAAGGGATTGTGTTTCGGGTGCAATGAGCCTTTCACCAGATTCCATAGGTGTGTCAAACGTCAATTCTTCTCATTGATCGTGGAAGGTGGACAGGAGGAAGGAGAGGAGTGTTTGTCAGGAGACGGCCATCTGGACAAGCTGACGGAAGGAGGACGGGAGGACATCACTGTAACAATGCACGCCATGAAAGGAGAAGAAGGTGGGACAGAGGTGCAAACTATGAAAATAAAAGGTCAGTTTAGGAGGAAGAGCCTTAATATCCTCATTGATTCGGGGAGTATCCATAATTTTCTAGATTTGGGGGTAGTCAAGGGAATGAATCTAGCTATGGTTCCTATAGCTCCTGTGAGGGTGATGGTGGCGGATGGAAGAAACATATACTGCACTACTATGTTGAGGAGGTTTGGATGGGATATGCAGGGCCACAAATTCATGGCCGATTTCTATGTGATTGCCTTGGGAGGGTGTGAGATGGTCTTGGGGGTAAAATGGTTAGCCGAATTGGGTGATATCACTTGGAACTTTCAGGATGCTGTGATGCGATTTCAATGGAATCAGGCAGACATTAGACTGGTGGGCAATGAACGAACCAATGACAGACGGGTGCTGCAGCTATCGGCCAAAGAGAATAAAACCAAGAGAAATATAATTCTGGCCTTCATTGGCTGTTGGGTTGAAATAGGATACGATGGCCTGATTGAATCGCCATTGCACTGTTGTGCAATTGAAATTGAAGGGAAGAGCCGGGATTGGGAGGGAGTGCTAGGTGCCTTCGAGGACATTTTTCAAGAGCCTAAGGGCTTGCCACCTTTCAGAGGCCACGACCACGTCATTCAATTGAAAGAGGGAGTACAGGGAGTGAAAGTAAGACCTTATAGACACTCAGCAACTCAAAAGGATATCATTGAGAAGATGATACAGGAGTTATTGAATGCGGGCGTAATTCAGTCAAGCAGAAGCGCATTTTCCTCACCGGTGGTCCTAGTAAAGAAGAAAGACGGGACTTGGAGGATGTGCGTGGACTATAGGGAGCTGAATGCTAACACTGTTAAGGACAAATACCCGATTCCCATCATCGAAGAGTTGTTAGACGAGTTGTTCGGAGCAACCATCTTCTCGAAGATAGACTTGAGGGCAGGTACCACCAGATTAGAATGGCTCCGGAGGATGTGCACAAAACGGCCTTCAGGACGCATGACGGGCATTACGAGTTCCTGGTAATGCCCTTTGGCCTCACCAATGCGCCCTCGACATTTCAGGGGCTCATGAATACCATTTTCCGGCCCTTTCTTCGAAAGTTCATTCTGGTTTTTTTCGATGATATTCTGATCTATAGTAAGACGACAGGCGAGCATGCCCAGCACCTGCACATTGCCCTGTCTGTTCTGAGGAAGCATACCTTGTTTGCCAAACGATCTAAATGCGCATTTGGTAGTTCGCGAGTGGAGTATCTTGGGCATTACATAGGAGCTGGGGGAGTTTCAACTGATCCAGCAAAAGTGCAGGCCGTGCGCGAGTGGCCAATTCACGCAAATGTGAAGCAACTGAGGGGGTTTTTAGGCTTGAGTGGTTATTACAGAAGATTCATGCAGGGATATGGCATTGTGAGCAGACCTTTAACTGAGCTATTGAAGAAGGATGCATTCAGATGGACCGCTGAGGCTCAGAATGCGTTTGATCAGCTGAAACAATTACTGAGTTCTGCACCTGTGCTGGCCCTTCCAGACATCACAGAGACGTTTGTGGTGGAGACCGATGCTTGCGACGTGGGAATAGGAGCTGCCCTAATGCAGAGGAATCACCCAATAGCTTACATCAGCAAACATTTGAATCAGAGGCATTATGGACTATCTGTCTACGAAAAAGAGTTATATTCTATTGTGTATGCTGTGGGAAAGTGGCACCACTATTTGACGGGGAGGCACTTTGTCATCCAAACGGATCATAGGAGTTTGAAGTTCCTGCTGGAACAGAGGCTGCATACATAGAGTCAGTTTAAATGGCTCGCTAAACTAATGGGATACGATTATGAGATCGTTTATAAACGGGGAAGGGATAATGCCGCTGCTGATGCTCTCTCCCGTGTTCAAGGGGTCGAGTTGTTTTCTGCTATCATCCATGATTATTCACCCACTCTGTTAGATGAGATAAAGGAGAGCTGGAGGGTTGAGGCCAAATGGGTTGATTTGATAAAACGATTACAAAAGGGAGTGCAGGGTCAGTCGAGGTACCAGTGGCAACAAGGTTTACTGAAGAGAGGTTCCAAGATCGTAGTGGGGAGATAACAAAGAGTTGAAGTCAAAAATTATTAGCCTGTTCCATAGTAGTTCAGTTGGAGGCCATTCAGGGGTACTTGCTACATGCAAAAGGATTACGAGCTTGTTCTTCTGGAAGGGAGTGGAGAAAGAGGTTCGACAGTTCATTAGGAGTTGCGACGTGTGCTTGCGGTGCAAGCATGATAATGCAGCTTCTCCTGGACTATTACAGCCTTTACCCATTCCTCAGGGGTTCTGGCAAGACATTTCAATGGACTTCATCGAGGGTCTTCCTTTATCACACGGTAAAGAGAGTATTTTGGTAGTGGTTGACAGGTTAAGCAAATATGGCCACTTTTTGGCTTTGCGTCACCCATACTCAGCCAAGGGAGTGGCACAGGTTTTTCTGGACAACGTATTCAAGTTGCATGGTCTCCCAGCCACTATCGTGAGTGATCGAGATACCATCTTTATGAGCAGGTTTTGGCGAGAGTTAATGACGTTACAAGGGGTAGAGCTTCACCTATCCACTGCCTATCATCCTCAGAGTGACGGGCAAACGGAAGTTCTGAATCGATGTTTGGAGACGTATCTCAGGTGTATGATTGGGGATTGCCCGAAGGAGTGGTTGAAATGGTTATCCTTGGCCGAATGGTGGTACAACAACACTTATCATTCTACCATACGGATGAGCCCATTCGACGCTTTATATGGGTATCCGCCGCCCATCCATACACCTTATATTCCCCATGATCGAGTTTTACAAGCGGTAGATTTGGAGCTGCGAGACAGAGAGGGAATGATTAAGTTGCTGCGATTCCATCTTGACAGGGCTCAACATAGGATGAAACAACTCGCGGACAAACACAGATCAGACAGAGAGTTTTCCATTGGAGATTGGGTGTTCGTGAAACTCAAGCCATACCGACAGCACTCAGTGATACAGAGGAGTTATCATAAATTATCTCCCCTGTACTATGGCCCTTACAAGATTCTAGATCGAATTGGCCGGGTTGCTTACAGATTGGAGTTACCTGAGGGTTCAGCTCTACACCCTACATTCCATGTTTCTAAATTGCGAAGAAGTGCTCCTGATCCAGACCGAACTTCCCCTGACTTGCCAGCTTTCTGTGGAACTCAGGCCCGGACACCAGTGGCCATATTAGAGAGGCGCATGGTTAAAAGAGGAAACAGAGCAGCCACCAAGGTCCTGGTACTGTGGGCTGGGGAGTTGGAGGAAGATGCAACTTGGGAATTCCTCTTTGACCTCGAGAAGAAGTATCCAGAGTGTACACTTGAGGACAAGTGTACTTTGAGGGGGCAGGCTTGATGCGAGGAGATAGAGGAAGGCAAAGGAGGAAGTTGGAGAGAGGGAAGCAGAACTGGTGCAGGAAGGAGCGCGGGAAAAGCAACGCGGGAGTAGCCGTTGTTAGTTTAAATAGTTTAAACGTAAGATGAGTGGACTCATGGGCTATGTTAGGGTCTGGCCCAGCCCAAGGATGTTAACTAATAGCTGGGAGAGGGTGATCGGGGAAGTTAGTTGGTTTTCCGGTGATCGTAAGGGGGAGGAGAGGGAAACGGAGGATGTTGATCGGAGTTGTCATTGGTGCGCTTGGGCTATCGGGGGTTTGAGTTGGATGTTTATTGTGTTGTCTGGTGAACTGCTGTTGATGAACGTAATTGGCAGCAGGTTAGTGTTGCGAGTGCTGCGGGAGAACCGGAGATTGGTCTGAAACTTAACGGGCTCGTAACACATATCCATTGCCGGAAAGACCCGAGTAATACACGTAATGAGGACAGGATATACTGCTGATTCAACGAAGCCGCCTTGCTTCCCTCTCGGACTCAAGAAGGGTGAGCACGTCACCTTCTCTGACCGGCCCCTTCACGTTCCTCATGATGAAGCGGTTCATGTCGTCCAGGAACTTGACCCTAACTTGAGTCACCTGACCTCTTGATCCAGTCCTGCCAACAACCTTGACGACAACGGCATGCTTGATCTGGGAATCCATTGCTGAAAAAAACCAAAAAACGCAACCCCATCATAAGAGTTCAGTCTTACGAAAATCCAAACAGAAAAAATCAGACTTTTTCAGTCTTCAAACATCATTTGCATGCTTATTACTAAGGAAAGACAATCAACCCCGCAATTCGTTAACATGAAACCTAACCAACAACAACAACAACAAAAAGTCCTAGAAAAACGAACTAGCGCCGCAACAGATCACGAACAACGAAACACAAACTTAAGATTCAAAATCCGCGAAGTCAACCCCAGGCTTCCGGCTCCGCGAAACCCTAGCGATGGGTCTCCAACAAACGATCCCCGAACATCCAAAATCATCCAACGAGAATCCCAAAGTAAATAAAAGAAAAGGAGACACGAACCGATCCTCCCAAACAATCACCACGAATCGAATCGGCGCCGAATTATTTTATTCCGGGGTGGGGAGCGGGCAGAGATACATTAAACCCTAAGCTGGGCCATATATACGTGTGTAAATCGGGCCGCATTTACAGACGTGAATTGAAATGGGCCTGGCCCATCCACCGATCAAAGGTTCTAGAAGCAGTAGCAAAGGTAAAAGTCAAAGGCTACGGCTTCTAGCCAGGAGGTCATCAGGCTACATCTCTGTTTTGAACTGAAGGGACCAATACTTAAATTTCTTGGTACAGTCTCTAGTCATTGCATGGGAGGGCATTTGTACTGTAATAAATGCAACCATGGCCATCACACATATTTATACTTCATAAAGAAACGAATAAAGCAATCACAGGAAAATGTTGACGATTAGACAAACATTGGGAAAAACCAAACATGCATGATCTTACAAGTAATAGACATTCCCCGGTCCTCCATAAGTGTTTCTAATCCTACTACACAGCTATGGGCTACAAAAGGCAAAAGGAAGCAAACACATACATGAATTCATCACTGAACAAGGCTGGCGACACGGTAAAAGGAACAATGCTTCAGAAACCTGGGACTCCAATGCTAGCTCCTGTTCTCGGACCGGAGAGCAGCATCTCTCGCGGGCATAACTACTGTTATCTTAGCTTATCGACGGGGACCGAACAGTACCATCTTTCCTTGACCCTGGTTTAACTCCCTCGAAGGCGACAACCGTGACTTGAACACAAGGTGAAGGACAAACCAGTCGGCGAAATAAACCCATTAAAGGAAGTAATCTGGAGTCCTGCGTGTAATGTCGGGTTCACCTCGCCTAGGGGCGGGCTCAAACTGCCAAGGAGATAATTATAAGATCCAATGTTAACAGAGAAGAAAAATGACAATTTTAGGGCAAGGGACATTGTGTACAAAGAGGCACGGGAGCACCTGTATAAATGTGTGGCCCTTGAAGTCGTCGACTTCTAGAATAGAAGCCATGTTCCCGCAGCGGTAACAGTAATTAGGAGCACTAAAAATAGTGACAACCTTCTGTTCCTGTTCATTGAAGCAAACATGGAATTGTCAGTCGCCAAATATTAGAAGCAAGCCATGGCTGCATCTCTCTAATAACAAATATGGGCGTTGCATGAATAAATTGCTTTCAACCAAAAGTTCTAAGAAGAACTTTCAAAATAGCATTGTGTAAGAATGAGTACTGGATCCAGAAAATCATTCTAATCAACTCTATACAAGCCACACAGACATGCAAAGACTCACGATCGACATTAGAGGTAAGGAAAGATTCCTACATGAGCCCAGTTGTAACCATCCATGACCAGTTGATGAGCTCTAGCAATCAACTTCAACTTGTTTGAATGATTAAATTGTTCAGAAATATCCTGAAAACAAATAGTCAAATCGATTAAGAGAGCGATTCAAGCAAAATAAGCACGTTGAACATCAGCAAAGACGTCGTGGAATGACCTGGCCAAATGTGTAGCCAGCACCACGTGGAGAAATGCCCCAGCCACATCGATCATCAGGATCTGACCATAGAAGATCACACATGGGCCCTTCATGTGGCACTTCTTGGACACGGTCAAAGTTCCTGATGCTGTCAAGAGTTTCAATAGAAGGGGACAAGCCACCATGGAGACAAAATATTTCTGACTCCACCTGTTGATGTAAAGGTTAGCTATAGGCATTGATGACCAACTACTAAAGCCAAGCAAGAAAATACAAGGCACTTAAGAACTTCAAAGCAGGCAAATGGAAGAAAATCGTTGTATCATACCAAGGCAGTCAATGGAAAATAGTCAAAGAGGTCTGTGAATATCTTCCACACGTTAGCATTCCCGTACCTGCCAGGACAGGTAATAAAAAATGAGTTCTCTAAATATGTCCTGTTGCACAAAATGTCATTGACTTGGAATCAAACCCATACAAGGAATCAATCAGTCGGCATGGTTTATCACCAAAAGAGAAATTATACCAAGGCCCAAGGGAAATAAGCTGAAACAAAAATAAAAAATATGATCAACACTGAGGCCCAGCGAAAGAAGAGTTCTCAAACATCTTCTCTTTATGCAGACAATAAGACGATGGGCGATGTCTTAACAGGGAGAACATGGCTAGAGTAACGACAAGTAGAAACTTCTGTAATGATAAAAAAAAGTCCACCAGAAGGAATTTTGTGCGGCCTCTCACCACTTGAAATGAAAATATGAAAAGAACATGCAAAAACGAACTTCAAGAAAATGCTCATGCAGTGTTCAAACACATCTCAACTAGCAAAAATGTCACCAGAAAGAGAGTACTCACTTCCGCAAGCATTCATCATAAAAGCCATAAACTTGAGTAATCTGTCAAAAGAAGGCAAAACCAACAATTACGGGTTAAAATTCTGGAAAGGTCATCACAAGTCTATCATTTTCTAAGATTTAAGATGTCATTTCGTTATAAGTAGGGACTAATGTAAAATGAAATGTTGCAGAGACATTGTATTTGCAAACACAAAACTGTACCTGTCGGCTCTCGTGATTCCCTCTAAGTATGGTAATCCGTTGGGGGTAACGCACCTTTAATGCGACTAGAAGCTGGACAGATAGAGCAGTCACACTTCATCACAGAGTTATGACAGAATAAACCAACCAAAGGCTGAATCTAACAACTTCAGTTAGTAGCTGAGTATGTGATTTTTTTTTTCCTTTAGATATGCAAAATCTGCATGGTTTAATCTCCGAGCCTCTAGTTTAGTACATTCAACACCAGTTCATTAGTTGAATCTAGAAAGAGCAATCATACATGATGCACCCACGAAACACTTCTTTTACTGAAGAAAGCATATCAGAGAAGCACATACTCACCGTCACAGTCTCCACAGAATAATACCCACGGTCCACATAATCGCCCATAAACAGGTAATTGGTATCTGGACACTGCCAATTAAACAGAAGTGCAAGGTGATGAACAAAGATACACAAACCAAGTAGTGTCAAGAAGGAGGAAATTATTTCTTTCAATAAACAGAAATGCACCGGAACAAATTTAGATGTTTGATTATTGTCCATTCATATACCCTGAAGTTCTTTCAGCAAGTACTTTGTAGTATAAAAATTCAAGTAGAAAAATAAATTAAACTCATCATCACAGCTAGCAATGTCATGTTTCGTCACCTCTCCTCCAATACGGAAGAGTTCAGCAAGATCATGAAACTGCCCATGTATGTCACCACATATGGTTACTGGGCTCTTCACTGGCTGTCAAAGAGGAAAATTAACTCAAATCAACCAACAATATTAGCTAAGAGTAATGTGTAATGGCAACAGAATGCCATAAGACTAAGAGAGAATAAACCTACTATAATAAGGCGTCAAGAATGAAACAGCATTAAGTTCTATACCTGGACATTGCTTTCATCCATCAATATCTCCTTAGCCTTGTCACATAAGACTCTAACCTACAAGAGAGAACCCATCCCATGGGGTCAACCACTTCCACATTCATCATGAAAGCAAAAGGAACTCCAAGTTCAAATCGGGAAATCACAATAAATTCCTTCTAAACAGATATAAGGGTGGCAATTTTTCATACAATGAGAGCATCCAAGAAAATTTCAACCAAGTGACATCACATAAAAACCTGCAAGAGGCCTGGCGGCAAGCCAAATCAATACACTCCCCTCATTCACAAATACATCAGAAGTCTAGAACCACCACTGCAGCTCACTCCCCAAACAATGATCTGCTCGCTGCACTCAACCCCCTTCCCCTTCAACTCCCCAGGTGACTAATTCCTATTATTCTAACCTTAAAAAGAGAAACAATAACAATTACCACATTTGCCACAACAATAAACCTTTTCCCCGTCACCGCCTAAGCATCCCAAGACCGAACGAAACCCTCGCAGAAACCATAAATCATCCCCTCGATCACCCAAAAACTCCAAAAAAAATCACAAGAAGAGGATAGAGAAACGACAAAACCAACAACCGAGCCGTGAATCAGACAAACCTGATGCTCGGTCAGCGGCTTGCACTGCATGAGCTGAGCGATCTGCTCGTCGAGATCGGAGGTGGCGCTGGAATCGGTAGCCGGAGAATTAGCCCCCATGGCGTTGGGTCGTGGGCGGGGATAGGTAGGCAAGGATCGGCGATGCTACGTCGGATCCCGTGGGCCGGAGGTGGAGGGGGAGGGGCGGAACCCTAGCCGGCGTCCGTCAGGGCGTTCCCGGGCTGCGATGTGTGTTGGGCCGAGTCGCGGGGGGAAAGGGTCGGGCTCGTACGATGTCGTTTAGGGAGGTTCTGGTCTTGGGTGGGGGCGATGTTTCAAATGAAAATGGTAAACCGGTTGATAAATAATTAAAAGAAGGAAAAAGGAAACACCACATAATCAAGCCATGAAACAAGTCGACAAATTCTTCTTTTAAACAGCTAATACTTTTTATTATTTTCTGAAAATTATCACAGAAATTATATTACTAATTTCTTTTGAACAGGACAATAAATAATTTATAATAAGGAAGTAAATAATTAAATCTGTGAACTATGGAGCGCGAATTCCCCTGGGAGGGCGGACCTGATATTATAACTCTAAAGTCAATTAAAGAACGACACGTGGCAAGAGATGGAAAGACCAGTAGAGGGATATATCCGCTGCGGGGTATGCCCACGGTAAGGCGGCTGTGCAGATCAACCGACGGGTGTTGGGTTTTTGAAGGGAAAGCGTAGGATAGCAGCGTTGTCTGATCAAGAAGCTGCTGCTGATTCCCCAGACGCCTCAGAGGCGACGAAGGATTTCTCTCTTCTCCCACCCCTCCCTCCCTCTGCTATTTCTTCCTCCGCGTATCCCTCTCTCGTCGCTTGAATTTCGGCTAGGCATTTCCCTTCTTCTACTTCTTCCTTCGTCCTTAGCTTTTGTGTTCTAGGGTTTTCTTATTTTTTAGCGTTTCCCTTTTGGTGCCTCAGATTCGCGTGTCTCCGCCTTTCTCGGAGATTCTTCTTTCCCCCCTTTCTCGAGATCTTAGTCGCCGTTTGCTGTGTCCCGCGATCGTGATCGTAATTCTCGCTATTCGCCCTCGCCCTTGATTCTTGACTTGTTGACGGGTTGTTGACTTGGCCCTCGCCTGGGCATTTTCTCTGGGAGGGTTCTTTGGGGGATTTCTTTCGTTTCCTTTTGGTGCATGTCGGTGGATGATATTCGATTAGATTTGGGGTTTCTCGATTTTTACCTTTTCTTGCTTCGCTTGGTTGGTTATACGCTGGAGGTTTTTTTGCTTTCCTGGACGTTGATGGTGTGTTTGTTTGTTGT
This sequence comes from Melastoma dodecandrum, assembly GCA_029817715.1. Taxonomy (NCBI): domain Eukaryota; kingdom Viridiplantae; phylum Streptophyta; class Magnoliopsida; order Myrtales; family Melastomataceae; genus Melastoma; species Melastoma dodecandrum. Next base: position 7,419,854 of record JARUPY010000606.1, read on the forward strand.
GGGTGTTGTGATATTGGGGAACTTGATTCCAGTATCTGTTTCTTGTTAGGTTATTCGGAGTTGTCTTCGTTTGACTAGCAGCTGTAGTAGATTGGGGTAGCAAAAGGTTGGGTGTTGGAAGATTATGCCAACTTCATGGGCTGATTCCACTGCTGCATCAGAGAACGCAGCGCCATTACCTTCTGTGAAGACCAGTAGAGTAGCACATCCTTCCCGCAGTAATTACGTACCGCCACACCTTCGTAACCATCAGCATCAGCCATCTGCTGATCCACCTGTCACTGCATATACTGCTCCCGGGGTGGTAACTGATCGTGGCATCCTCAATGGGCCGCGGGGTGGACCTCGAATTGGCGGGGGTGGATATATACAACACGCCTCCATAGGTGGTAACTACAACAGCCATGGCCCAGGTCGTGAAGCTTGGAATGGAAGAAATGGAGGCTGGAATCGCAGCAGAGATCGCGAAGCGAACCCATTTGAAAATGTTGATTCTGATCAGGTGACAGAGCAGGAGAATGGAGGCATTAATTTTGATGCGTACGAAGACATACCTGTTGATGCCACTGGGAGTAATGTGCCTCCTCCGGTTAGTACATTTGCTGAGATTGACTTGGGAGAAGCTCTGAATGCAAATATCCAGAGGTGCAAGTATGTGAAGCCTACACCAGTGCAGCGGTATGCAATACCGATTTCTCTGGCTGGCCGGGATTTGATGGCCTGTGCTCAGACGGGGTCTGGGAAGACAGCTGCTTTCTGCTTTCCCATAATCAGTGGAATCATGCAGGGGCAGCATGTGCAGAGACCACGAGGGCCTAGGGTGGCAATCCCGCTTGCTCTCATTCTTTCCCCCACTAGGGAACTTTCAGTTCAGGTGCCCACGTGTCATCACGCTAAACTTTTAGAGCATTATTCAGGGTCTGAAACTGTACTCAATGATATAATTGTGGGGTTTCCCTTTTCTTTTGCTCCAGATTCACGAGGAAGCCAAAAAGTTCTCGTATCAAACGGGTGTCAGGGTTGTGGTGGCATATGGAGGGTCACCAATTAATCAGCAGGTCTGAACCATTCTTTCTTTTTTCTTTTTGTCTCCTCTTTGTGAAGTTCTGTCGCATTGTCTTTTTAATAGTGAATGTAGGCAAAAATAAATCCATGCATCCAGATCGGAGTGTCTCTAACTTCCCTCTGGGAAGCAGTGTTCTCATCAGGCCATTCAGTTATAAGTGTGATTCTTACCTGCTTTTCTTTTTCCTTGCCGATCATGTTGTTTGTGACCCATCTTTCCAAGGCTACGATGAAATTACAATCTTATAAATGGTGATGCAGTCTTTCAGCTTTTCGGAAAATTTGCGTATTTACCTGACCAGCTTTTAATTAACATCTTTACTTCAAATGCTTTAGTTGACCCGTGATATCCTGTAGATATAATTTTTCCTTTTAAGTAAGATGTATCTTCCTAGGCTTCCTGTTATGGGCTTGAAACTGGAGTTCCTATTTTGCTGGTAGCATCCCTATCTATTATTCATGTTGAATGGTATTCTTGGTCTTCAGTTGCGAGAGCTTGAAAGAGGAGTTGATATTCTTGTGGCAACCCCTGGAAGATTAGTGGATCTACTTGAAAGAGCTAGAGTGTCACTGGAGCTGATTAGGTATTTGGCTCTTGATGAGGCTGATAGGATGTTGGATATGGGTTTTGAACCTCAGATTAGGAAGATCGTGGAACAAATGGGAATGCCTCCACCAGGTGTCCGGCAAACTATGTTGTTTAGTGCCACTTTTCCCAAGGAGATACAGGTATATAACTTCCTCACATGCCACTCTTTCTAATTTTCTGCGATTGGTGATTGGAACCAATTTCTTGGCGAACTTAGATTTGTGATCGGATTTCTGAACTCATCTTTGTCATGCAGAGGCTGGCTTCTGATTTTCTCTCGAATTACATATTTTTGACTGTTGGGAGAGTTGGTTCGAGTACAGACTTGATTGTTCAAAGAGTTGAATTTGTGCATGAGACTGACAAGAGAAGTCACCTGATGGATCTTCTCCATGCACAGAGGGAAAATGGGTCCCATGGCAAGGTAAAATGTGCTGAGAAATTTACAAATTTCTTGGCTTGTAACTGTTGTGTCCCATGTCATAGCAGCTGATGGGTAGAATGTTTTAATGATTGCTTTGTTCTCTGCTTCTTAAATTTTCTATTCCCAGGTTGTGCAAATTTTATGATTTTAGTTATGGCGTAACGCCGATAAAATCTGATGGGTGGTTGTATTCTGTTGATACAGCAAGCCCTCACCCTTGTCTTTGTTGAAACAAAGAAGGGAGCTGATGCACTAGAGAATTGGCTGTACATGAATGGATTTCCTGCTACCAGCATTCATGGAGATAGATCTCAGCAAGTGAGTTGGTTCCTGGAATTTTTCTTATGGACCAAACAATAATAATCCCTTTCTGAAGAAACCAAGTTATAATTCTGTGGATATTTTCATTTTGTGATAATTTTGCAGGAAAGGGAACAGGCTTTGAGGTCCTTTAAAAGTGGAAGGACACCGATTCTAGTGGCTACCGATGTTGCTGCTCGGGGTCTCGACATTCCTCACGTGGGGCATGTAATAAACTTTGATCTTCCCAATGATATCGACGACTACGTCCATCGCATTGGTAGAACAGGAAGAGCCGGGAAGACGGGACTGGCGACTGCTTTCTTCAATGAGAATAATTCATCCTTGGCTCGGTCACTGTCTGAACTGATGCAAGAATCAAACCAGGAAGTTCCTGCATGGTTGACGCATTATGCATCGAGGTCATATGGTGGTGGTAAGAACCGCAGGTCTGGGGGCGGGAACCGTTTCGGTGGCCGTGACTTTAGGAGGGAAGGCTCGTTCAACCGCAACGCCGGTTACGGTGGAAGGGGTTACAATAACCACACGTACGGTGGTTATCCCTCGGGCTATGCTGCGTACGGTGCTGGACCAAGCTATGCTATGTACGGTGCTGGGCCGGGCTACCCTGCATACGGTGCTGGGGTTGCAAGTGCTTGGGATTAGACATAAACTATCATGGTGTGGCGGCATTCCTTCCTGTCACGTACATATCTGCCTTTGCTTTTTTCTGTTTTTGCTTCCCGATCTACACTGTAGGGAGGAGGATTTCGTAATGATCGAACATGTCTTGTTCATAATTGTTTCCCTGTTTAGAGTTCCAAGTCATATACTTGCTAGTCTGGCTGATGGCTTCTCTCCAGGACTATGCTGTGTATGGTTTGGCCCATCATTTCATGTTATTAGTCTAAGCAAGAATGTGTTAAGAGAGCAAAAATGGTAAAAGATTGTTTAGCTTCCTCTATTCGCTGAAGAATCAACCACAATCACCGTGCCCTTTAACTGATTACAACAATGAAATGACGACAGACAAGCCGTCCGAAGATAATTTCGCCTAGCAGAGCAAGATTTACCTTTGCCGCAGCTGCAAACTCAAACATAGCAGCCTCTCCTCCTTTCTGATTTGGAAAGCGAACTTCTCCCCATTCCCCTTCTATTTTCTGGTAATCATGACCATTATTCTTCGTCCGAGTCATCTTCTGTCAAAATTTCCTCGTAGCTTACATCGTCAGACTCAACCTCCTCCGACTCCTCTTGTTCCGATCCATTTCCACCGCTATCGATCAATATATCTTCATGGGATAACATATCAACCCCTTTGCCACGGTATAGCAACCCCGTCCTCATAACATGATAAAACTTCTCACGTAGTTGAGCGAGGGGATGCGGATCCACCAACTTTCCTCTCCGATAGCCTTCCTTTAGTGTGACAGTGGTGGTCTTACACTTGAGCGACAGGTAAAATATGCCAGGATACCTGGTGAATATGCGCGTGAATTTGTGAGGAAGGTTGAGTTCCTCTCTCAAGCTCCTCAGGTAATTTCTCTTTGTTTTCTTATGGATGGTCAAGCTCAAGAACTCGTGTAAAACTCCAACCACGCGTTTCTCCATCAGGTCACTGTTCGGATCAATCCGTCTCGAATCTTCATAGGGAGAGATATATGGCAGTTTCTGAAATTCCTCCATCCATGCCTTCACCTTTTTCTGTAAACCATATCCCCTCGGGAAATTCATCGGGAATGACAATGCTGTTTTCCCCATCTTAAAGTGCCGGTAATCATCCCCAGCTTTACTACGAATCTCGCTTCTCCTCTGTAAAAACGACTGAGCATACTCATCATGCCAATTCACAAGTTTCAGGCTCACGAGGCCATCCGACGCCTTGGTGAACTGAAGATGATCGGGATACTTAGGAACCAATGAATTGATAAAGTCACACGGCAAACCAAGATCCCACTTCAGTGGGATGATCGACTGCAAGGGCACCGTCCTACTCTTCATCATCATCAGCACTCTACACAGCCTTTCTACTGTATCGAGTTCGCTATTCTGATGTATACTCTGTTCTTGTGAGTCCAACAACAGCGCTGTATCCGTCAACTTGAAGCAAGGCAAACTTGCGTAACGAGAATGCGGGAACTCATGAAACAAGGTCGGGTACCTGCAACGGACAGAATAATGTCAGTCGCCATTGAACCTGCGCAATCAATCGACGTCCTCAGTCGATCTCGAGCAATCCTGTACACAGTGTCAACCCAATGCTGAGATAGTAAAATCGCGGCCATTCAACAAACCCAAAACCTGCGCATGAACCGTATAACGGGGACGGTGAGCCCGAGAATCTTCTGCCAATCAGCGACCGACTTGGCGGTCAGGAACCCAGTGGAAGTCCGCTTGATCGCGTCCTTGAGGAGACAGGCGGCCTTGAGGTCGGTCTCAACGTCGATGACGTGATCGAGGCTCCGATTCTTCACCCATTTCAGCCTCACTTTGGCGATCCCCCGCTGCTGCTGAAGTCGAAACTCCTCCCGAAGAAGAAGAAGTAATCGAACCTCCCTAGCTCCGAAGATCATTCCTCCGTCGTCGTCGAGGTGGCGGCCGATTCTCCTGGGAAGCAGAAAAAATTAGGTCAAAATTGCTCAATATCATAATCAATTTAAATCATCATTTATTTATAATATGCTAGTTCTTTCGGATCCCGTATATAAATAAACGACGGTTGGATTTTCGGCGGTATCCTAGGAAGAAGGGAAGTGGCGGGGAACATTGCCCATGGTGATCAAGATCGTGTGCAGCCGGTCACTCCTCCTGCAGCGGGATTTGATCACGCTGCTGCTCGTCAGTTCGTCGATCAACCGCACACTGCAGCCTCACTCGGCGTGGTTTGGGGTGCCGGTGATGGTGGTTTTAGGCAATTGAATTGCACGAGATGTCCGGTGCCTGAATTCGACTCATCCAAGCCTTGTCTTTGGTCGGTATTTTGGGTCCTGCTGTTCTCGTTCCACGGTCGCAGTTTCTTGAAATCTTGATTTTATGTTCTAGGAAGCCGAGGTATTGATTCGTTCAGATTACGAACCTAAACTCAACCACAATAATCACCCAACTACGGCAACAGAAGAATACTCACAAACACCAGAAAAACAGAGCACAACCCAAACCAGATCACAAATGCTCATAACCCCATCCGATCATCCATCAGAGCGTATTTACAAGCCCCGAGAGCCCAAGCCAACAAGAGTACGTCATTCATCCACATGATTCCTCCGCCACCCTGCGGTCATCTTCTTACGTCGGAGATCTAACTGATTTTCTCGACTCTCCTCTCTCACCCTTTATTACCGTCTTCTTGGGCTACCCAATAAGACGGCCTGCACGTGATGGGACTTTTTCCGGCCTACTCCACCCGTGACCCGACCCGGCCCACTATTTACACTCTGACACCATTATTTAAAAGTCCACAAACCCAACGGATAGCCTTCCATCAGTGTTTCTCTTGCTTTTCCTTCTTCCATCCTCCTGCCTCCCCACCAACGTTCATCCATCTTCTTCCTCCAGCCAGCTCCCTGCCCCTCCTACGTACCAGCTGGTCCTCCCCTTCCTGACCGTATCAAGCGCCCCCCCTTAAGGACACTTGTCCTCAAGTGTACAATCCGGAAAGCGGCGTTCTATGTCGAAGAGGAACTCCCATGTAGCATCCTCCTCCGGACCATCCGACCACTGCACGAGCACCTTGGTAGCTGCTCTGTTCCCCCTTTTGACCATTTGTCGCGCCAAGATAGCAGTCGGCTTCCTATCCGCAGCTGCACAAAAGGCCGGCAGACCTGGCGATACGCGGTCGACATCCGTGACGCTTCTTTTCAGCTTGGATACATGGAAGGTCGGATGGATTGCTGCGCCCGGTGGGAGCTCCAGCTTGTAGGCCACTTTTCCCACTTTGTCAATCACCTTGTAAGGACCGTAATAAAGGGGGGATAACTTGTGATAATTTCTTTTTACCACCGATTGCTGGCAATATGGTCGGAGTTTAACGAACACTCGATCCCCAATCTGAAACTCCCTGTCCGTTCGGTGTTTGTCCGCCATTTGCCGCATCCTATGTTGTGCTCGATCAAGATGGAACCTCAGCAACTTGAGCATATCCTCCCTTGCCTTCAAGTAAGTATCCACCATCGGGTTCACATGGTCGTGAGGAATATAGGGAATGTGCAGCGGCGGCGGGTAGCCGTATAACGCCTCGAAGGGGCTCATCTCAATGGCCGAGTGGTAGGTGCTGTTATACCACCACTCAGCGAGGCTCAACCATTTCGACCATTCTTGCGGACAATCTCCGACCATGCAACGCAAGTAGGTCTCTAAACAGCGATTTACCACCTCCGTTTGACCATCGCTTTGCGGATGGTAAGCCGTGGACATGTGCAATTCGACTCCTTGTAACTTCATCAACTCTTGCCAAAATCGGCTGAGAAAGATTGAGTCCCGATCGCTTACCACAGTCGATGGCAGCCCGTGTAATTTGAAGATGTTGTCGAGGAAGGCTTGAGCCACTTCCTTGGCCGAATAAGGGTGATGTAAGGCTACGAAGTGGCCGTATTTACTCAACCGATCCACCACCACCAAGATGCTATCTTTGCCCCTTGATTTCGGGAGGCCGTCGATGAAATCCATAGATATGTCTTGCCATACTCCAACGGGAATGGGGAGAGGTTGCAGGAGCCCCGGCGCAGCCACATTTTCGTGCTTGCATCGCGCACACACCTCGCACCCACGGACATACTCCCGTACGTCTTTCCCTACACCCTTCCAAAAAAACAATGCTTTGATCCTCTTTGTCGTTGCCAGAACACCCGAATGGCCCCCTAAAGGACTGTCATGGAACAGTCTCATGATCTCCCTCCTTAGCTCAGGTTTGTTCCCCACTACCACACTCGAGCCCCTCTTCAAAAGGCCTTGATGCCATTTGTACTTCGAGTCTGCAACCAGTCCCCTCTTTAACTCCTCAATCAATTTAAGCAGCCTCCCATCTTCCTCCCAACTCCCTTTAATCTCCGACAATAATGTTGGTGAATGCTCCTGCACTACCAGAGCGAATAGCTCCGGTCCTTGTACTCGCGAAAGGGCATCTGCCGCATTGTTCTCCCTCCCCTTCTTATACACAATCTCGTAATCGTATCCCATGAGTTTTGTGAGCCATCGGAATTGGCTCTCCGTATGCAACCGTTGCTCAAGCAAGTACTTCAAGCTTTTGTGATCGGTTCTTATCACGAAATGCCGACCGGTCAAATAGTGGTGCCACTTCCTCACCGCATAAACAATGGAATACATCTCCTTCTCATATACGGACAATCCAAGATGTCTCTTAGCCAAGTGCTTGCTAATGTAAGCAATGGGATGCTCCCTTTGCATTAGAACTGCTCCAATTCCCGTTACACACGCGTCCGTTTCCACAACGAACATTTCTTCGAAATCTGGTAAGGCCAAAACCGGGGATGAGCTCAGTAACTTTTTGAGCTGTTCGAATGAGGATTGAGCTGTCTCGGACCACAAGAATGCGTCCTTTCGCAGCAGCTCGGTTAGCGGCCGGCTAACAATCCCGTACCCCTTCACAAACCTACGATAATAGCCGCTCAATCCTAGAAATCCCCTCAATTGCTTCACATTCTTAGGCACCGGCCACATTTGCACCGCTTGTACTTTAGTAGGATCCGTGGACACCCCGTGAGCATCAATGAAATGGCCCAAGTACTCAATTCGTGAGCTCCCAAAGGCACACTTAGACTTCTTAGCGAAAAGTGCGTGCCTCCTCAAAACCGCCAAGGCCGACCCCACATGTCGGGCGTGTTCCTCCAAAGTCTTGCTATAAATCAATATATCATCGAAAAATACCAAGATAAACTTCCGAAGGTAAGGCCGGAATATAGTGTTCATTAGACTTTGGAAGGTTGAGGGGGCATTCGTGAGTCCAAAGGGCATCACCAAGAATTCATAATGCCCCTCGTGCGTTCGGAATGCCGTCTTATGAACATCCTCCGGAGTCATTCTAATTTGATGGTAGCCAGCCCTCAAATCGATCTTTGAAAACATGGTAGCTCCGAATAATTCGTCCAAGAGTTCTTCTATTACCGGAATCGGATATTTGTCCTTCACCGTGTGGGTGTTTAACACTCTATAATCCACGCACATCCGCCACGACCCGTCCTTCTTCTTAACTAAGACCACCGGTGAAGAAAAGGCACTCCGACTTGGTTGTATCACTCCCGAATCTAATAACTCTTGGATCATCTTCTCAATGACATCTTTTTGTCCCGCCGAATGGCGATACGGACGCACGTTCACCCCTTGCACTCCCTCTTTGAGCACTATTGCATGGTCATGGCCACGGAAAGGGGGTAATCCCTTCGGCTCTCTGAATACGTCTTCAAAATGAAGTAGAACCCCTTCCAGCTCACTACTTAATTCTCCTTCATCCTGCAGGTGACAATTTGGTACAATCCCAGATCCTCTTGATGGCTCGCCTTCTTTCCAACAACAGAAATAAGCCGGAGCCTCCCTTGTTTCCCTTTCATTGGTCAAGACTTGCAACAGCTTATCCTCACTTCCTTCCTGGATTCCCCTTAGCTGAATGGATTCTTGGTTCCGGCTAAACCTCATTACGGCCTCCTGGAAATTCCAAAGAATATCCCCCAACTCCATGAGCCACCTCACCCCGAGAACCATTTCGCATCCTCCCAAAGTAATCAAATAAAAGTCGGCCACGAAATTGTGCCCTTGCATTACCCATTCGAATTGCCGGAGCATAGCGGTGCAATATAAGCTTCGGCCATCCGCTACTGTTATCTTAACCGGACCTATTGGCACGGTTGCGAGATTCATCCCCTTAATAACTCCTAAGTCCAGGAAATTGTGCGTACTTCCCGAGTCCACCAAGATGTGGAGGCTCTTCCTCCGAAATTTCCCTTCGACCTTCATGGTTTGAACCTGTCTTCCCCCGATTTCCCCCCTCATGGCGTGCATCGTGACTGTAATTTCTTCCTGCTCCCTCTCATTTGGTTCATCCGTCCCTCCTTCCTCTAATGCCATCTCCTCATCCTCACTTCGCATCTCTTCCACAATCATCGAAAAAAAACTGCCTCTTAGCACACCTGTGGGATCGTGTAAACGGTTCATTGCATCCAAAACAAAGACCTTTCAACCGTCTCTCTTCAATTTCTTCTTGGCTCAAACGTCTACGGCCGTTTGTTGAGTTCCCTCCTCCTCGCGTGAATGGCAGCCCTCTGCTGTCTCCATTCCTATTGCCCCCTGCAAACGTTGGCACCGCTTTGGTGTTCCTGCTCCCGGATTGCCAGGAATTGTCCTCCTTCCCTTCTACCTCCCTCAGCGCTGGTCGACTTGTGATCCGGAGCGGCCTAGCCTCCCTGAGTACCCCGTCCATGGGAGTGTCCGGGCTCAAGAGCCGCGCGTTCGCTTGAGCGGTCAACAAATCTTCTGGTCGTAGTAACCACAGCGACGTTCGATATTCTTCTTTCAAGCCGTTGATAAACAAGCTCACTTGAAATTTCATTGGTAGTTCGATTTGTTCCAATACCCTCCTCAAGCATGCATCGAACTCGGTCATGTACGCATATAAGTTATCCAATCGCCCCTCTTGTCTTAAATTTTTCATCCTACCCATCGGATCTTCGAATACCTCTGTTCCAAAACGCTTGTTCAAGGCTATCGTATACTCGTCCCAACTTAACGGCAGATCCGGGGTCCTGTTCCGAACGAAGGTGTAGTGCCATTGGAGTGCGCCTCCATACATGTACAACGAAGCCAACGAGACCTTATTCTCTTCCGGCACCTTCTCCAAATCGAAATAACGCTGGCACTTGTAGAGCCAATCCTCCAAATTAGTTCCGTCGAAATCGGGAAACTCGATCTTAGGCATCATGAACGAAATCGGCCCTCTACTGTTTCCCTCGGATTCCCTACCTCCTGGCCTTTCATTTCCCACCTTCTCTATCATGGGGGAGCTCGAGTCTCGGCCCTTATCCGACCCCATAAGTTGTACCTGCAGTTCCTTGAATTGAGCAGCAGTCCCTTCCTTCATCTCTTTCACTTGCGTCGTCACCCACTCCATCCTCTTCAAAATATCATTCATCACCGAATTCATGGCCTCCTGATCCTTCTTAAGTTCCCCGTACCTCGTCTCCATATTGCTTTCCAGGTCGCAGGCTCTGATACCCTTGATTCGTTCAGATTACGAACCTAAACTCAACCACAATAATCACCCAACTACGGCAACAGAGGAATACTCACAAACACCAGAAAAACAGAGCACAACCCAAACCAGATCACAAATGCTCATAACCCCATCCGATCATCCATCAGAGCGTATTTACAAGCCCCGAGAGCCCAAGCCAACAAGAGTACGTCATTCATCCACATGATTCCTCCGCCACCCTGCGGTCATCTTCTTACGTCGGAGATCTAACTGATTTTCTCGACTCTCCTCTCTCACCCTTTATTACCGTCTTCTTGGGCTACCCAATAAGACGGCCTGCACGTGATGGGACTTTTTCCGGCCTACTCCACCCGTGACCCGACCCGGCCCACTATTTACACTCTGACACCATTATTTAAAAGTCCACAAACCCAACGGATAGCCTTCCATCAGTGTTTCTCTTGCTTTTCCTTCTTCCATCCTCCTGCCTCCCCACCAACGTTCATCCATCTTCTTCCTCCAGCCAGCTCCCTGCCCCTCCTACGTACCAGCTGGTCCTCCCCTTCCTGACCGTATCAGGTATGGCCGGGTGAAGCAGGTTGTCCTCGAGTTTGCTCGCAATGTCGAGGACGCACTTTCGAGACAATCAAGACGAGGGGTATGTTCTGCTAAACCTTTATCCTCTTCAAATAATTGGTCTGTCACAGTTTGATGCATGTCTCAAGGATTTGGAAGTGTTGAATCTCAACGGCTGCCTGAAGATATCAGATCCGGTAATCGAAGCGGTGACCAGCGTCTGCCTAATCTAAAGGTCTTTTCTATGTATTTGAATGTGAGGTAATGGATGGGTACTTAATGTAATGTTAGTTTCTTTCTTTTTTGATTGGCAGTGGCTGCTTGAGTTTGTATTGAGATGTGATTAATAGGCAGGGTGACGGGTTCTTGCATAAAGCATCTGGTTGGATGCTGTGAAAGGTTGTTGATTTGGACTTGAGTGGCTACAAGGCAAACGATTTGTCTCCTCTATAACATATGTTTTCATTATCTGGTAGTTATAATATGTTCATTGTGCATTACTACTAGATGATTGGTGTCCTACGTAGTACTTCATTTGTTGTTTAGTATCTGTGATTATCCCATGTGCAAATTTCCAATCTTTTATGGTAGTAGGTTTGTAGTATTGTCAAGGTTGGAGGCCAAAAGTTAGTCTAGAAATGTATTGTCATGACTAATGGTTTTGAAAGCAATGAGTCATTGGAGCTATTGGTGCATTACTGTCCGGAAGTGTCGTCAGGCGCTCTTCTTTTATTTGGTATTAATTGCTGCCAACTATATTGAGTTAGAGTCATTGATCATTGGTAGACAACTATGTAGATATGCTGAGGACATGTCCTACTGGTAGCTTTGTTGAAGCATCTACCACGACAAACTCAAACTCGAGAATATGCCCGATGTCATCATCTGTTGGCATGTAAGTTTTAGATCGTCCAACTTCAAATAATGTCTTGTCGCACATTTTTCTGGGAAATTGCAGCAGTACACGAAGCCAGCCATTGTGCCATTTGACAAACCAGACCCAGATGCAGAGCTTGATAAACTAGCATTTATAACTCCAGATCCTGAGATATTAAATCTGCCGAACAGCTCCTCGTCTTCAATTCCATTCTCATTGACCGCATATTAGCAGCACGATTGTGAAGAACACGATGGTGATGCCATGCATCTGAAAAACACTTGGGGTGTACAATGGTAGCTTTTGGTGACAGGTAATTTGGTTCTTACTAACTTTTTCTTACACACTCCCCTCCCCTGTCCTGACCGGGATGGTCCGAACGAGGAGGAAGAAAGGTCGGTGGCACCGAGGTCGTTAGCCCAAAGGCCCAAAAAAGCCCAAAGGACCAAAATCTCAAAAGCCCATTAAATCCTAACCCCCTGGCCCAACATTACTCCGACTATATAAAGGATGGAGGCCTTAGGGTTTCCTTGGTGGGAGAGAGAGACACTGAGAGTTAGAGAAGATGCCGGCGGGACACGGGCTTAGGTCGAGGACGAGGGATCTCTTCTCCCGTCCCTTCAGGAAGAAGGGCTACATCCCTCTCTCCACTTACCTCCGCACCTACAAGATCGGCGACTACGTCGACGTCAAGGTCAATGGTGCCATTCACAAGGGCATGCCCCACAAGTTCTACCACGGCCGCACCGGCCGCGTCTGGAACGTCACCAAGCGCGCCATCGGCGTTGAGATCAACAAACAGGTCTGGGCTTGTGAAAATGGCGTGCGATTCGATTGTTTAGTGTTTTGGCTTTCTGTTGGGTTCTGTGCGTCGAGATAAACAAGCAGGGTGATTCGATTGATTAGGGTTTTGGCTCTCGGTTGGTCCTAAACGTAGTGAATCTGTTGAGTTAAGAAAAAAAAAGATTTTGAGGCATATAAAGATGGGAAGTAAGGGGTCAGTGTACTTTTGCTTGTTCTTCTTTCCTATAGATTTGGGAATAGTTTTAACAATTTGGTTTAGTCTGGACTGTGGTCACCCAATTCATTTGTTTGTATCCACGAGATGATAGTCACCACCGAGCTTTGTTCTCCTAGTTTGTATATTGAAGTTGTTGGGGCTTTATGCCTGTTCATGTTTTGACCTTGCCAAAGTTTTCTGGAAAGAAAAAAACGAATGTGCTTGTCTATGCTGCACCGATATGCTTCTTGCATAAGTTGAAATGGTGTGGGAAGGGGTCTAATCATTGTTCCGTGTGCAGGTGGGTAATAGGATAATTAGGAAGAGGTTACACGTGCGGGTGGAGCATGTGCAACCCTCGAGGTGCAACGAAGACTTCCAGCTGAGGAAGAAGAAGAACGACCAGCTGAAAGCCGAGGCCAAAGCCTTAGGCAAGGTCATCAGCACCAAGAGGCAGCCCGAGGGTCCCAAGCCGGGTTTCATGGTGGAGGGCGCCAAGCTGGAGACTGTTACCCCCATCCCGTACGATGTCGTCAACGATCTTAAGGGCGGTTATTAGGATCCCCATCCGTCTTCTCTTCTGTTTGTTTCGACGGATCTTATTCCATCGCACTATTACCTTTGTTTGTTCTATGATATGATGATGAGACTAAGATTTTCAGGAGAGCTGCACTTGTTTCCTTTCTCTGGTGATAATCGATGTTTATTAGACTAAATTGGGAGTATGTTTTGTCCTCTCAAGGATGTATTAAACAAGAAAAGGAATATCTAATAAAGTATCAATTTTGGGGAGAATTCTAAAGAAAGCGGGGGTGACAACGTAACGTATCACTGCAACCGAACACGTAGCCGACAAAAACAAAACACGTTAAACCAAACATAAGAAAGTGCAGGGCTTTGTGTCTTTCCTCGTACAAACAAAGGCGGAAGTGGGGGGGAGGGAAAAAAGAAAAGCCCACCACCACCCCCCTCCCCCTCTTTCCTTTCAAAAAAAAAAAAAAAAACTGCCGAACAGTAAGAAAAGGAAGGAGGCGATCGGATTCGGTTTCGATCTTCCGAGTGATTCTTGGGTTCCCTTTTTTTTCTCATTTTTTTTTGTTTTGTCTCTTGGGTGGGGTGGTTGGGTGGAAAAATCTCTTCTTGAATTCAAAAGGAGGTTGGTTTTTTATTAATTGATCCGTTTTTTTCTTTTTCCTTCGTTTGTTTCTGGTCGGGCGTCGTTGGTTTATTTGGGAAGATGTCTCGCGAGGCTTCTAAGGTTTGCATTGTCTCTTTCCCGGGGAGTTCTTCTCTTCCCTCCCACATTGTGGTTGTTGTTGTTGTTGAAGAACTTTGATTTCGATTTGGGGTTGTTGTTTTTCTGAAATAAAAAAAAACGTTGTGGGCTGGTGGGATGGTGCGTGAAGCTATGGAAGAAGTTCTGTACAGAGTTAAACGTGGAGATCAACCTCCTGGTAGGGAACTGGCAATACATCCTTGGGGGGATCGTCTTTCAGGTTCTGTCTTTTTGTTTCTTTCTTTTCTGCCCAGTAATGAGGTGTTTTTTGTCTAATGAATGTCGTAGGTTCTTCCTGATTGACCCGACTATGCCGGTTCTGTTGTCCTGGTTTGTTTCTGGTTGTTTTTTTGAGTGATCGGAGGTTAATTATCCCTGGCTTCGATGCCCACATTGTGGTTTAGTGCCCGGACATTGTGATCCTGGCTTGGGGCGATTATTGGTATGAGACTCAATGCAGTGGTCTCTTAATCAAGTGAGGCGGGAAATTGCGTTGCAGGCTCACAACTGCCTGGTTTTATTAAGATGGTTGGCGGTTGTTGCTGGTGTTTCTGTGAAAATCAAATCCTTCTCGATCGGATATTATTTGATGACCGGAGATGTTCGATCTCTGGTTTTTTATTGTCGACAAAACCAGTTGATTTAGTGCCTACTTCCCTCCAAAACATTCTATGATGCAGTAAACTGTGGGTCACTAAAGAGATTCATAAATCTTAAAACATGATTATTTACTTCTGTACAGGTTGATTGTTTACTTTTTCTTAAGTTCCTCTTTCATGAACAAGTCTTGATTATGTCTGCACTGCATTGTCTTCTTGGTTCTGTTGGGATGTCTCATCGAGGATTATTTGTACGGATTATGCTTTTTCTATTGACAGTACATACACGGGTTGGCGGCTCGTGGAGTTCATTACTTGCACCGGCCTGGACCAGTACTACAGGACCTTGGTTTTTTCCTTATTCCTGTAAGGAAGTTCTCTGTGCTGCTATCTTATTTCAACATACATCCTGGAAAGTATTCCCACCCTGTGATTTTCACGCGTAGGAATTAGGTCCACAAAATGCGTATATCAGTGAGAGCACGTTTGGTGTCATTTTCTTCTCCTTCTTTTTGGTAAGATTTTGTTTTGATGGTTCCACAGTTGCTATTGCTCGGCACGTTGGACATCCTCAATGAACAATTTGAGTGCTTATGATGTGCCAAGATGCCATAATTTGAAATCTTTTGTTGCAGTGGACCTTTCATCCGTTCGTTTATCAGAACAAGAAGATCTATACAGTCCTGCTGTGGTGCCGTGTTCTTGCTTACCTAGTTGTAAGTATGATTAATTGATTATTATTACTCATCGGAAATATGAACGGCGAAGTGAATTTCTGAAACAGTGGCTTCCCGTTTGCCTCGTCATCCTTCGGTCTGATCATTCAATCATACATTTTATACTCTAACAATTCACGCACAAAGAGGGGCAATTTCATAGAACAAGTTCAGGAAACCAAGCGTTTCTATTCATCTTCACTAATTAATCGATTGGAATCATATGAGACTGGATCAGAACATTTCAAAACTTCCTTACCATGTTTCTGTTTTATAATTGAATTTGTAGGCCTCTCAGATTCTTCGAATTTTAACATTCTATGCAACCCAGTTACCTGGCCCAAATTATCACTGCCGTGAGGTATGCATGCATCCATGTGTTTGAGATTCTTGAATTCAAGTGTTGTTTCTGACAGAGAGTTATTGTATAGGGCTCAGAGCTTTCCAGGCTACCCTCACCGAAAAATGCATATGAACTACTTTTACTTAACTGTGGGTAGATCTTCGCATCGCGTTGTCGATTATGTACAGAAAGCTTTTGTTGCTCGTTTAACTATTTCGTTTCACAGTTCCACGAGGGGTTTTCTACGGCTGTGGTGATTTGATATTCTCATCGCACATGATCTTTACCTTGGTTTTTGTCAGCACTTATCACCAATATGGCACGAAGAGGTAATGATAGACGATTGCCTCATTACACTTCCTAACGGTTGCTATGTTGATGTCGTCATTTTTCTTCCTTAATTTGGGCTGACCTACTAAGACTCTTAAGCATCGTTTTTTAATCCAGGTTCATCAAACATTGTGGTTGGTTACTTGCTGTGATTCAAAGTGTGCTAATCATAGCTTCGCGCAAGCATTACACGGTTGATGTTGTAGTTGCATGGTAAAAATGTTATCTTGATTGTCCTGGCAAACATTATTCCAGAAGAACGGCAACATTTTCTCTAAGCTGTCTCTGGCTTGTGTAGGTACACCGTAAATCTTGTTATCTTTTTCATCAACAAGAAATTCCCAGGTCCAGCACCTATAAGCACTTGTCAACCAGCGAATCTAGGATCGATCCATTCTTTGAACCTTTAGTATGCTTGAGATGACTCATTTTTTGTTCCCTTAATGGCAGAGCTGCCTGATAGATCCGTCTCGTCGCAACAACTACTTCCTGTGACCTCCAAAGACAAGGAAGTTAAGAGTAAAGAAGACCAATACAATCCCGTAAACGGGATTTCCACCACGAATGGAGTCCACCGATAGTGCGACATTTTCTCCCATCGCCACTATGTTACTTTTTGGGTTGTAGGACGATGGCATCTCATTGGCTGTGCTACTGCAACAACTGGAATGGGCAGCATTACAATATCAGGTGAGATTAACGCAATTGTAATTACAGCTCACCGTTTTCGTATTAGGTGGGTTTTGCCTTATTTTTTTTTGGTGTGAATGCCTTGTGCTTGTTCCTAGTTTACTAAATTTTAGTAATTTCTTGACAGTCTTCGAAGGTTAAGCTGTAAGTACTTTCTTTGTAAAATCATGGACAGCATATTACCACACTCAGATGTAAGGCAGTTTTTTTTATTGAGAAGGTTACCTTTTCAGAGCACCGGGAACTGTCTCTCGTACATCATGGTTCATGAGTAGTCAGTGTATTTCCCCTTTCCTTCTTTTCAGATGGTGTTGTTTACCTCAGCAGCATCGGCATCAGCTCTCTGCTGTGCACATGGCTTGGTGCCGCCAACTGCATGCATAATCCACCGACTTACACTGTAATTTTACTACCAATTGTTCCTAGGAGTCAAATGTAAACTGTGAAATTGCTGTTAGGACAGCTAGCCAGCCTGGTTTCTGAAAACATAAGCCACTCGGGGAAGGAGATTCTGTGTCTTAGCCAACAACTTAGGTGGATTTCGCAAGTCCCCACAAGCAACCCAGTTCTAGATCTCATCATCATCTTTTGACAACCAAGGACTTGTTCTCACAGGCAAGTAGCCTTGGAGAGTTTGCCTAAATCTAACCCAAACCCGAGTTGCCTCCCCCCCAGTGTCAACTACTCGATTGACAACTGTGTTGTTGTTGGAAGCAGGAATAGGGGGAGACAACCCTCAGTGTTTCTCGTACCATTATGACTAGGATCCAAGTTTTGCGGGTGTCAGTCAACATGATCAAATCCTTGGTTTCCTCTTTGCATGTAGCTGATGGACATTGTAATGAAACTGGAAGATGAGTCTATTACTGTCCCACAAGAAACATATGACTACTGTTCCAGAGCACACCAGATGATGGAATCCATCAGACCTGATCTTTTGATAGTTAGGAACGGCGAAGAAGATGACATCGTGCAAACCCCAAATGTAGGATTGTAATGGATGACATACATCTCTGTATAAAATTACTTATATAGACAATTTGATGATGATGATGTCCAGAAATTGGTTGAATTTGATCGATAAGCTTCTCATGAACAAAGAAGATTAGTTCCGGCCGGAGGGAAACTAAATACACCGAGAGAAGTATTAAACTTAGCCTAACTACAGATGAAGATCTAAGCTCACGGGTTCCTGCATGCCTGCTTTTGCCTCACGCGCGTACATCCCCTCGACTGCCTGACCGAGCCTACCTGGTTTGTCTGCTGCATCACGGCCCAACAAGGGGAGGGGCTCTCGGCTCGTGGTCTGTGCGATAGCGGTGGCTGGGATTCTCCTTAAGGGGTTGCTGTTTATCGGTTGCCAATGATTATGAGCATGATGACTGAAAGCTGCGCCGCCATAGTAACTATTACTAATATTGCTGTTAGTGTTATTTGCAGTTCCTCCATAGTAGTGGCCGCTGCTGTAACCCCACTGAGGATGACTGTTGTACGTCGCCGAAGATGTCCCGTAGGCACCGAAACGGTACATGTCCGAGAGGCCACCGTGGGCCACAAGGGCGGACTGGAGGTTGGCCTGCTTGGCATGCTGGCGCTCCCTCTTGTGTGCGTTCTGGTGGCCCCCCAGGGCTTGAGAGGTAGGGAAGTTCCTGCAGCAGTAATTGCACTCGAACCTCCTCGAGCTGTCCACATTATTGCCGTTGCCATTGGCCTCGGAATTGGCCAAGGCAGCCTTGAAGGTCTCCCTGTCGGGTTTGCTCATGGAGGAAGGGCCGGACGGGTCGTCGGGTGAATCAAACTTGATGCCAAAGAGCCTGATGCCGGCGGCAGTGGGCTTCTCCCTAGGAGCCGGGCGGATGAAGGGGAGTTGGGAGAAGGACTCGACGTTCATGAAGTCATGGATCTCTCTTTCGGATTTCTCCATGTCGTAAGAAGAAGAAGGAGAAGAAGAAACAGGAGAAGAGAGGGGGGGGGGTGGTGGGATGAGAAGAAGTTTTAAGGAAAGCTTTAAGGTTGTTTTAGGTTGAGGTTGACGGCACCAATTGAGAGAGAACTTATTGTTTTGGGTTATTTTTGTTTCCTATATTATTTGAGGGGGAAAGACGTTGGGGGGGGGGTGGTTCATTTTCACTTTGAAGACCAACATAATCATTACATGACATTATATCTGAAAACCCTCTTTAGATATATGTATGTATATCTATTTGTCTTCTCATCTTCTCTTTCCTCCTCAAAAGACAAGTCTTTTTCCGACCAACTGCTCTATCTCTCCCTCTCGCACGCAATCACTTAACTCATCTTCTCCTTCTTCTCTGGCCCTTGTAGTTGTCAACATGTAAGTGGACCCCCAACTCTCTCTCTCTCTCACTTCAAACATCCTTTCGTTTGTAATAAGGATAATGATGATGACGGTGATAATGATAAACCACAACGATGATGGACTCTTCAGGAACACCCATTTCTTTCCTGTGCTTCTAACAACGACCCTTTTCGTCGTTCATTTCGAACAACACCCCCCCCCCCCCCCCCAACCCAAGTGTGTTTGCCATTAAAGTCATGGTCAGAGGTTAATGGAGTTGTATGGTAAGAAGAAGAGGAGGAGAAGGAGGAGGAGGAGAAGGTGGGGACCGTTCTTTGTTTCGGCTTTCCCGCTCACTTAATAGGCATGGCTTCGCCTCTCATGGAAGCTGTTGCGACATGCTCTGCCGCTCACATGATAGCGACGGCATTTACCGGGCATCCCCCCTCTCCCTTTCGAAGGTCTTCGTAGACTTAACCATGAATCTCTTCTTCTGTGGCCTACGTATCTCCTGGATTGCGGCTGTGAGAAGGATCTGGCTACCATATCGGTTCGGAGCCGAGAGAACTCGACGGGGAGTTGCAGCTTTTGTTTTCTCGCAAGGCTTGCAGTTCTCCAGTACTTGCTTCCAGATTTATAATTGTACTACGTACAGTTCAAGACCGCTTAAGAAAGGCCAGAAACGCCAATCATCGTCTCCCGGTAATCTGTCGACGAAGTCCCCTCAGACCACGCCGAGCATACAAACACGCGCCCGCCCTCACATCCCACACGCGGATTCGATAAGGGTTTTGGTCATGTGAGGGAAGGAAGGAAGGATGCTTCATTTTTCACATAAATAATTGAGAAGGAAATAAAAGTATGCATACAAAGGAGACAAGTCTGATAACATGAGAGGTCGCTGTCTATTCGTTCTTTGGCTTTCTATTGGTATTATTAGATGGACTGAATGTGACCCTCTTCATCAACACACCCACGTACAAAATAGATCTCCCCCTCTCCCCTACACGCCCCCTCTACATATGCCTTTTGCAATCCCAACAAAATCAGACGTGTTCGTAAAAGATGTCATCACATGGGTGCCGAGGATTTGATCCCGATGAACTTCTTTAGGCATTAAATCTGAATCAATCAATTGTGGAATTATTACGAGGCTGGGTTTTTGGATAGATGACAAAGGGGAAAAGGGGCCAATAACTCCTCTCTCGACATTATGAAAGCAAATCCTCTTACACATTGCATGTCGGTCCTGAAACTGATGTTCCTGGGAAACCTTTTGATGGACCAAAAGCATAATCACGATACCCTTTTTTTTAATATTCATATGTAAAAGTAGAGACAAAAGGGTTTGCGGGGGGAGGGGGTGGAATTTATTACCACCCACATGCAGTCCGAACAAAGGATGTCTGAAACTGAAGCACTACTGGGCACTTCTGCTTGTACCAGAATTTCACCATATGTGTGTTCTCCTTCTGTGTGTGTGTGTGTGTGTGTGTGTGTGTGTGTGGATTGTGGGGTGAAGAGAAAGAAAGTGGGGATGAGATGAATGGATGGATGGATGATGACACTCGAGAGTAGTGCAATGAATTGTTGTCTCACACTGAAAGCAACACCATCATCTCCTTCCTTACTCATCTCAGGAATTCAAGTGGATGAGAATTAAACAGCCGGGCGGGGGGGGGGGGGGGGGGGGGAGGGGGGGGGGGGGGGGGGGGGGGGGGGGGGGTTCACATGAACTGCCCCTTTTCCATTAACTTCCTTGTCTGAAGAGAACATTTTGGGTTCGTAATATTATTACATGGTCCCCAAGAACCCCACCACCAACAACATTATTTTCACGCTCCTCCTCTTCCTCTTCTCTTCTCATCAAGGAAGTTGGGACAGTGACTTCTTCTGCTCTCTACTCCCACAACAACTGCCCATCTCCCCCCCCCCCTCTCCCTGATTCTCATCAGTGTTCTGGGCTTAAATGTGTGCAGTTATAAATGACAGTAAGTTGTTTCTTTGGGGTACCCTTTCTTTTTTCCCTTTGTCTTCTTCGTCTGGAACATGGGGCCAAAACTAGACACAAAGTGAAAGAAACCCTAGGGATACAAAAGGTGTAAAGATGACAGCACCAAATTTAAAAAGGTGCAGAAAGGAAGGAAAGGGGGGGGGGAGGCTGGTTTTTAAAAGTAGTTAGGTTTAAGACAGTACTAGCAGAAGTAGTAGGTGACATAGTATTTGCCTTGACAGGAAATTGGTCTTACAGGCAAAAGAGCATCTTCTTCTCTACTGGAAGAAAGAGGGAGAGAAAAGTTATTGTGGTCCAAATTTCTCAGCAAACTGGTAGTACTTTTGTCACTATTGCCTCATTGGGTTCACCTTTTCCCCATCTGTTGGATTACTGATCTTTCCACACCTCAGATTGCAGTTAGTTGGATTACTTGTCGGGCTTTTGCCAAAGTGATAGAGGGTTTGAATCCTTTTTAGGTGAGGATTTTTTTCTTTTACCTTTGAAGGATCTGACCTCAATCTAACTGAGGTGGGATGGTAGGGAATTTAATCCCACCCCACAGCAAACGCATCCAACTAACCCCAAACTCACAGTTCACAGAAGAATTCCCATTGATGATGGTCATGGGTTACCAAGATATCTTGTCCTTACAAGAAACTTTTGATTGGATGACAAGTGTCCTGCCAACTTTTTTCACAGAAGAATTCCCATTGATTGGGTTCTTGGTTCTTCTGTCCTCCGGCATCTGTCACCTCACCCGGTTAAATGGGCCTTTGTGGGCCTCACTGATATTCATAGTATATGCCCAGTCCAACGAGGACCATCATCATCATCTAAACTCGGAGAAGGAACTACTCCATCACAAGGACAATAACATAAGCCAAGGGCATCTTATCCAGAGTCTCCGGCCTTGTTATGTTCCACCAAACAGTCCCCGACTTTCGGTTCTCTGAGCGCCAGTTCCAACAGTGCCCCACCAAAGATGTCTCGACAACAAAAATCGTCGCCACCTAGTTCATGGCACCGGAAAGCATTGAGGGCCATCCCTCTGCTGTCAGATGACCCACATGCAGAAAACATAACCACAGCTCAGACAACAGAAGAACAACCATTTTCTTTCTGGTGCTATAACTTAAGTAAGGGCTTCACGAGCAGAGAAGCACATGCCTGCATCGACTAGTCGCATGACAATTTTCCCCTAAATCTCGGCACTAACACGCTATCTGTTTGATTGATCCAGAAACAGGAGGCACACAGAGAAAGCACTTACCTGAATTAAACCGCAGCTTAACACCCAATAACATCCGAACGGGTATGTTTCCAGTCCGATCCTCCGTCACCGTTTTGCCAGATCCACTATCGAACTAAAACATTGAACTACACAAAAACAATGGAAAAACCAAAGTAGAGAGGCAACATACTCGCACCCAGGCAAAGCTTGATATGCATACCGACAGATGAAGACTATCCACCAAACCATACCCAGATGCATCGAAATGAATCTGGGAATCACAGATATATACTACCAGAAACCACATAACTTAAATTGATAACATGAACTGCTATTCTTGTGCTGGACAACAAGAGCCAGAGTTCATATCAACCCACGTCAAATCTACCAAAATTCTCAAGAGTCGCTTATTCCCAACATTATTATGTCCCAAAAACTGGAGCCTAATTGCATAGAAAGCATTCAAATTTCAATCAATTCGAAGCCTAATCCTTCCTCAATTGCTCTTGGGATCTGGCATGGGGAAAAGCCCCATGTTCCCGCTACCACGTGGCGGCGAAAACCCTAGCAACTTCTGCAGGTTCGTCCGAATACTGATCGAGCAAAGGAAGTAAAGGAACGCCATCGAGCAATCGGTAGCGTCATCTCCCTGCAATCCCCTGTGGCTCATCTTGTAGATCAGACCGAAGGGATGGAAGGGCAGCTTTGCGACGACCTTCCCCTCGAACATGGAGTTGAGGAAAGCGAACACGACGACGAGGACGATGGCGACGACAAACCCGGACTTGAACTTGAACATAGAGAGGTCGCGGGTGGATTCCTTGAGGGAGGACTCGAAGCGGTCGATCTTCCTGGGGTTCTTAGAGGTGGCGGAAGCCCCCGAGGGCTTCTTGAGGGAGTCAAGCTTCTTGGAAGCCTTGTCGATGGAGGATCGGAGGTGCTTGTAGGAGGAGGACCGGTAGATCACGAAGTAGGAGATCGTCTCGCAGACAACGGCCGTGAGGAGGGAGATCCAGAGGACGGTAAGGCCGTCCGCGTACCTGAAGGTCGACGATAAGAATCGGAGCGCCGCCATTGATGACGTATCCGGGGCGCCTGCGGTGACGTCAGCCGATGGATTTCGGGAGCACGGACAGAGTTTGAGGAAGACACGGACAACCAACGAGAAGGGAAGGAAGAAGCAGATTTTATTCGTTCCGTTCGTTCTGTAGTTTTATATCAGCATCCGGATTAATAGGATTTAATATTTTATTTTAGTCCCTAAAAGTTTGAGTTCAGTTGCAGAAGAGTCCTTCGGACGCTCCGCTCTCGGCTGCCACCGGAAGAGCAGATGGTACAGCAAATGTGCTCGCTTGCTGTCATTCGAACTGTTTCTAACATGACAAAAGATTCGTTACCAGGGAGACGGCCACCTGCTCGTCGGATATCTGCAGGTTGAGACCGAGGAGCAAACGGCGGCCACACAATCAGCGATCGCTCTGTCGGCGAGCTGATCGATGATTCTCTGGCAGATGATTTCAAGCATGATTCTTCAGCAGAAACCAAACCAGGAAAGGAAGAAACAGTTCTCCCATGTTCTTTCATCATCGCCAGGATAAAATTGAACTCGGTACACAGAGAGAGAAGGAAAAAAAAAACATGCAGCCAAGGGAAGAAAGGGAAAGCTCTCAAACTGTTGTTCTTTCTCCAACGCAGAAAAAAAGTTTCTGGAGAAAACAGTAGACTCAAACTTCTTGGGGGAGGGGGGGAGAAAACTCAACTGAAAATTGCAGATTTTTATGGGAGATTATTGATGGGAAGAAGGAAAAAAAACAAAAAACAAATTGGAAGACAAAACAAGCCTCTAAGCTGGCAGACTTGGGTAAACTATATCCAAACTAAAACAACTCTGAAAAGGGGCCACACAATGACTCAAGGGGCACTCCCTCAGTATAGCGAAAAGCTTATACCATTGCTTGCTGCAAACAGATTGTATTCTCCTACGCAGGCATCCTTCCCGTTGCAGTCGGGAATGACATTGGCAGGGTCTTTAGACACCTTGGTCGAAAGATCCCCGGCTGCCCCTCCTTCGGTTTGCGACTTCGAGATAGTCGAAAGACCAACAGGGCCCCCAAATTGAAACAATGAGAAGCCTGTGTCCTCTGAAGATGCTTTCGTGGGCGGTGCCTCGGCCGGTTTTGCTCTGCCCGGCAAGAACCGCTCTTTCTTAACCCCATTCAATTCCCGCACACCATTCGGCTTGGAGACCTGGATCTCCTCACTAGAGACCATGCCACTGGGTTTGGCTGCTGGATGAAAAGCGGGAATGGTACCAACATGAGACAAGTTAGGCGGCGCATGTTGTGGACCACCATACTGCATGCAGAAACCCGAATTCCTATCCATGCCAAACTGGGGTAGACCTGGGAACAGATAATTGGCGTGGTAGGGGAATGGAGGCATCATCCCATTAGTATGCACTGGTGGCCAAGAGATCATATTCTGTGGGTAATAGCCCATGGCAGTCGGACCCTGAAATAACTGAAAATACACATTTTGACCTGGAACAGGAACAATCCCAGGGTGTTCGGGAGTTACTCCAAGAGTCCTGCTTGTGTCGTTGGCAGGGAGGGATCCTCTGATCTGTCGATAACTTGCCATGTTATTCTCCTTACTGTCAAGAGGGAACCCGATAACCGATTGCTGCCCCTTAAACGAGTCACTTCCATGAACATCTTCTTTTGCCCCCAATTCTACTTCGCCTTCTGTTGAGACACCATTACAGCTCAAGGCTTCTTTCCTGTCTGACAGTGGAGATGCTTCTTCCGAATCCGAAGTAGATGAGGAATCAACACTTCCATGATTTGCAGATGTATTGCTATCGGTCTCACTAAGACAAGATGAGCTGTGATCGGAATTTGAGGAGCTGCTTCCAATAGTCTCACAGCTACCATCAGAAGCATGATCCTTTGCTAGATGCGACCCAACTTCATCATCATTAGCTTCGAAAGAATGGCAGGTATTTGCAGCACCAGCATTGACTTCACCTTGGCAGTACTCATTTTCTGCACAACCCTCAACTTCACAATCCTTTTGTGCAGAACCCTCATTGACAACTCCAACCGAATCCCCACAATCTTCACTTGAACATTGTCCTCCAGATGGCTTTCCATCACCAGACTCCTCAGCTTGACCCATGAAGTTGGAAGAAATCACGGTGACATCAGATTCAGAGTTGCTTCGAGGATACTTCTTCTGAGACTGAAGTGGCTCCCAGATCTTCCGAAACTGAAGGGAATCCTTGGTGGGATTGTTTCCATAGTTTATTCTACTTTTCAATCTACTATTACTATGGGGAGCATAATCTACTTGATTATACTTGCTGCCTCGATAAAAATGCTTAGAGGCATCAAATACTGACTCGGAGCTAGTCAAATACATGGCATCATGGCCTAATCTGATCGCTGAAACATGTGGACTGACCTTCACCCTCTGAGCAATGCTGTCATTGCAGCCGCAGGTATGGCCATTGTACCTGTCACTAGTCCTGCTTCTAGCATACTGAAACTTCTCGTTGCATTTATGACCACCGATACGAGACTCGATTTTTGGTACATTTGTTCTCGACTGCCGATTCAGTACATAAATGCCCCTTGGCTGAATCTCACCGCTGTTATCACTGTGATATCTTGACTCGGTTCTGTGACTTGAAGAATTACCTTCTGAAGGGGGAGGAACCCGGCGCCTATCAGACCACCAGAAAGATTGATCATTTGAACCTAAATTAGAATGTCTGAATCTTCGACAAGAAACCTTTGAGTTCTCGGCAGTGAAAGACTCGGGCCCATCCTTCACATCTGCCAGCTCTACTTCTGAATCCTCGTTCAATGGGCTTTCTATGATACTTGATGCTACTTCTTCTTCGAATTCCAGGGATGCAGGTTGTGAATCCACATTGCCAACAGTCTCACAAGATGAATCCCTAGAGTCATCCATCTCATCTTGATCATCAACAGCTAAGGGCAATATTTCTTCTTTCAGCAGATGCGCACCAGAATGTTCATCCTCCAACAAAGATCCCATTCTGTCTTTATCCCTTTCCTTCCCTCTAAGTCTCTCTTTTCTACGGAGCTTTTTCTCCCTTTCTTTCGTCTTTTTCCTCTCCTTGCGCTCTTCTTCTTCACGTTTCTCTTTCTCTTCTTCTTCCAGGAGTTTCATCTTGCAGCAGACATTACAGAAAGTGTCAATATTCCAACAATTATAACAAACTACAGTTCATCATGATAAAGAAATTATACCTGCTTTTCCAAGGTAATAATCTCTTTGCATGCAATATGAACGCGTTCCTCCAGTAATTTCAATGCAAGGCATACAAAAATGCTGTGAGCATTCTGGCGGGCAGTTCCTTCTCTGAAAGCTTTCTCAACCTAACAAAGTGAATCAATGGAATCAGCTATCCAAGATTTGGATGCATGGCGACCATCACGTGGAAGCCAGTTGGTGATTGTCCCTCAAAAAACAGCACGTTGCTTTTCTCATTCTTTGCAGAGAATAAACATGTTTGGATTCACCAAGGAGGTCTTCATAAAGAGAACAAAGATAAATATATACAAATATATATGGCGCTCTTTAACTCAGCTTTGCTGAATACAATTTACGAACCACCCTGGAAATGTAGCCTACGCTTCGTGCTGGGTATGGACTTTGTATCAACTCAAAAGAGAGTTATCGGTAGTTACAGGTCTTTTATAAAACTTCTCAGATCAGAAAATCCAAACATATAAATGGCTGAGACGGTAAGTGTAATCGACCTGAAATAAATTCTACTCTCCACCTGTGCAATCTCAATAGAAAAATAATTGAAACTTGCCTGCTCCTTGAAAATAACTACTGCAGCATCAAGAAGAAACTCTCGAGCAAGTTCAGGACTCTTAGCATGCTTCTGAGGACGGGAGCATTCTCCATCTAAGTCATTCCTATCCTTGTCCATTGAATCATCATCCTGAAAGAACACGGGAAATTGCATTAATATATGTAGGGGGTTTGATGACGTATTAACTTAGAAAGGAACTTTGCTGAATGGATTGTTACCTCTTCCTCTTCAGCTTCCTCGGCATGTTCAAAAAACATTCTTATACTCTCTCCCCTTGTAATTGTAACAAAACCATCACCTACAATAAGCCTTCCATGGACACACTCTTGTCCATTCAGATTGTGGGCCTTTACAGATATCTCAGTGCAACGGCCATCATATCTCCATGCCCTGAGAGTGATGAAGCAAGCATTCAAACCGCCAAGGTCAAGGCCACTTACTTGAACTCTTCCATTGAGGCCCACATTTTCATATTCCAAAATGTCAGCCTTCCCTTCTCCTGTGCCAATTGCCCACTCGAAATGGTGGTATGACCCAACAGAGTCGGCAAATGCTTCATGCCAATCAGCATGGACAGTGTCATCAGATACCTGTGAAAGAAACAACAGGTATTGACTTCAATGATGCGCCAGACAGCATAAGATTATAACTTCTTGCAACAAAAATGCTCTCGCTACATTTCTATCTTCACATTTACATTGGTTTCTCTTGGATCCTTCAAAGAAACAAAGAGGGAACAAAGGCAAACATCTACAGCTATGATGGTTCTTCAACATATTTCTCTCGTCCGACTAACCTCATACTGAAAAGCAGTGTCTGCGACACAAAAGCAACTGGTACAGCGAGGTTCTTTTCTCATTCGCTTTAGCTCCTTCAGTTCTTTAAACTCGCGGATGACGTTCTTTCTGCAGTCTCTGCAAAATCTCTTGCTGTCAAACCTGTAGCAGCAACATCAACCTTAGTCAAGAACATAAAACTTTTAACGTGTGCTTCATATAACATCTACTTCGTCGAAAGATTTCCCAGGTCTAAAGTTCAAAGCACTCTGCTTGCACCTGCACCTTATCAAAACCTGTCCCAGGAGAAAACTCAAAGTTGAGCAATAAAGGACAAATCTAGATATGATTTTTTTTTTCATGATGCTCCCTTTCATTCTGATGCAGTCCCGAAGTAGAAAAAAATCATTAGGTGTCATGCATTTAACCAATAAAGTCACACTGTAATAATTCTTCCACTTTTGCTTAACTTGATAATATTTCAGGGTCATCGCCATGTTGCAATCAAAATTTATCACCAACCAGTTTATTCAAAGCCATATCACTAGTTCCTGTTCATCAAAGGTACCGGCGTCCCATGTTAAGGGCTCACCTGTACATAAGCCTCTCGATGAAGTCTTCCTCCTTCATCCTCAAAAGAGATTGTCTTGTTTCTTCACCCAGAGCTGACCAGAAGTCCACCAACGTATCACAAGAGAGTCTTGCAGTATGCAGTGCACACGTCTCCCTCATTCCATGCCCTCTGCCGTAAGATGTTGTACCTTGGCTTATCCAACCACGACCTCCACCACCACATGCATCAGGATAAAGTAACTCGCGCTCCCGTTCCCTTGCACAGGCACTGTCAAATACCTGGCCACGAAGGCATCAGCTAAAAATAAAATTTCCTTGTGAAATGGCAGATTTAGCCAACATTTACCATTTGGAGCCCCTTTAAGGACTTTGAAGACAAATAACATTCCAGAAGGGTCAGGGATCCATCACGAGTCGTGGCTAGACCACCCCAGGGATGCACAGATGGATCTTGGAGTTCATCCTGACACCTATGAGTAACCCTCAGTGCACTATCACTCTGAGTTTTTGAATAGGCTGTTCCGCGTTCAGAATGTTGAATCTCTACTCCTCCCTCCTGCTGGAAAGACTTCCCATACATGACAATTTGCAGAAATCCTTCTAGCAGCAAGCCATTGCATCGGGAACAGTACATATTCTTGCGAGCTTGTTCGAAAAGCATTTGTTTGTCAATCTTAAGGAGCTGTTGCCTTGCTTGCAGAGATAGCTCATTCCAGAACTACGACAAAAATACACAAAAAAGATGACAATTAGCTCCCTTTTCGTCCGGTTGCAGACATGCAGAGGTAAAACCCGAGTTACAGATGCATGCATCCTAAAGTACCGTGATTTAACAAGTCTTAGCAATTCAGAAAGTGTAAATGCAATGCAGTAGGCACAATAGGCTTGTGGCCGACAACATAAAAATGAATTATGTCTTGGTGCTGAAGGCCAGTCCTGCAACCAGCTCTATATTTCGATTGCTAACCGCTGTACATATCAAATTCAGTTGACCAATGCTGTTACCATTAGAATTTATCCCAGCTCCTGCTAGACAGGACTAAGCATGCATTCCTCAATCCTTCAATGATGTCAGTCCAAATATCAAAGATACCCATCCACAGAAGACCTATCTCAGCCTTCTATCCTATCCGGGCAAAATGCATCGAACTGACTAAAAATTCAGTGATAATCTCCACACCATTGACCGTCCATTTCCGGATAGCTGTCACAAGGAAGCTCCCAGCTGACAATATCGGAGCAGTGTCCTGAAGTGAGCATCAACAGGCAAGATCTAATCTGATCTTACATCAATCGAATCTCACAATCACCAACACAGCACGGCTCAAGACCCACAGAAACTGAATCCGATCCACTGGCAATCCATCCCCAACCAATCAAGAGCCAAAAAGAATCCCTCGAAAGATCCAAACAAATACCTTCTGCAGATGATTATAGCTGACGACGTCCTGGTGCCTCGACCAGAACCCCTTGGTCGACACCCCGTTGTTATTATTAGCATTAAGATTAATATTACTACCGCTCAACAACTGGTCGTAATTATTCCTATCTGCTAACCCAGGCATCTTTCTCCTCTCCTTCCGCCGCCACAGCTCCCGCCCAACAACAAAACGCCACAGGAACCTTGTCAATCGGACAAAGGCGGCCTATCCATCCGTCCAGGAATCTAACGTTGGGGGAACCAATTCACCGATCATCAGACGGAACTCGAGATTTCAGCCAGGAGGGACGGATTCAGTTAGGACCGATCGGATACAAGGAATCACCGGAGCACGGTGTCTCCAGATCGGGATTGGTAGGGACGGGGAAGAATCGAATCGGGGGACGAAATCTGGAGGGGTATTGTGGTGGGGGTGTGAGACGTAGGATTGATAAAGATGGTAGGGGAGGAGGATGGGTGGGCGAGGATCGTGTGCGGGTTAGGCACAAGGGAAACGTTGGTGCGACTGCGGCTTTCCTGACCCCGATCGTGATTCATCTGATGATTGGCGTTGCCCGGTGGCGACCACTTTTGGCCGTTTCCGTCGTTACGTTCGCCTTCGCATTGCGTAAATATTACACACGTACTGTTTTTTCTTCTTGTGTCCTCTGCCTCTCGGTTACGGGAAATGATGCCACGCGGAGAGGACTTGGTTGAATCAAATTCAAAGTTTAGAACCGATTTTGAAATTATGTAAACATAGAGGACCGAATTCGGAGCGAAGAAAGCCTAACGTTTAGGTACCGTTTTTTATTTTCAACGTTTCGCCGTTCTGTTCCGTCCACGGCCGCTTTGCCTTCGGACCGGCGGACGATCGAGTTCGATCGCGGTGTCTTTGTTGTCCGTTTGATCCTCTGAGGTAGAATCGACGGCTTTTTGTTGTTGTTTGTTTGAGCGGAGGGTTGTGACCGCAGTTCGCAGTTCGATCGTAACTTTGAGCGGAATCGGTTCATTGTTGTGGGTTTGCATTGCGTGAGTTGGTTAGTAGAAGTCGAGAGTAGTGTGCATAGGGCAAGGTGGAGATCTTGGAAGCTTGATTTGCAATGGCTCGAGTCTGAGATGATTCTTTCCCTTGATTTATGCGAATCTGTGTCATTTTGTTGAGTTTGGGATAGGGAGACGGGCAAAGGAGCTGAGGTTTCGTACATTAAGAAGTTTCGGGCTGGTTGTTGATGCTTGGATTATTTGGGAGCTGATTAGGGGTATTTGGTTTGATTATGGCTGGTCGCCGGCACCGGAGTTGCTGCGGATGGTAATCAGATGATGGCAATGGTATATTTGAAATATTTCTGTGTGGATTTCGCAGGAAATTACACCTAACGACACTTGCGCGTAAATTAAGGTATTATTTATTTCTGATAATTTTGATGTCAGCGCTGGTTTCCTTTTCTTCTTTGCTTCGTGATTTCTAATATAATTAGAAGAAGACGGTGTTTCTCTTGTATTCCGCGATCTATTTCGTACTCTGTCATCATCATCATCTTAGAGGTAGTGTCATTGTGCTTATCCATCTTTTTCGTTTCAGGTGATGATGAGGAATTTAGTATGAGTTTGAGGTTAAAATGAGTGCTGTTAAACGGAATGAGAACCCGGTTTCCAACTCGAAATATACCTATATCCATGACCTTAAGTACCCAGCTCAAGCAGTTGATGCACATCACATTGAAGTCCAAGGAAGAGGGGCAAAAGGCATTGTTTTGTCGATTCTCATCGCCATAATTTGTTCGCATTATTTCTGCACTGTCTTGCCCAAGGTAACTTTTCTTTTGGTCTTTGATAGGATGGTTCTTCTTGGGTACTAGTTTTCTTCTTGATCTAATTACAGGTGCAATCATCTTCATATCCATTACTATGCTTGCTTTTCGGAGCACTTCTGATGAAGTTGTTTGGGAGGAGACGTGTAGTGAGAGGTTAGTGAAATATTAATGTTTTAGTTGACTTTCCATGCTATCTGACCTTCTACATATATCCTCTGACACCTTGTTTCCTCGTTGGACCAGAGTCAGTGGTGATCATGCCAACTCTTGGAGTTCAGCTAGAGACACTCTGTAAGAGGTACTTGTTTTGCAACTGAATGTTTTGGGAACCTCTTGAAAAAGTTATATAGTCTCATTGAGAGTCAACCTCTGGTTTTTAAAATATTGAAGCTGTCGAAAGCCAGTTTATGGTTCATACTTCTGAGGAAAACAAAAAACTGCAAAACCCGCAGAGTGTTGCTGTCTAGGCAGCTATATTGAGATCCATGGAAATTACCACTTCCATTTCTCCATCTGTCTTCTCAAATGACAGCGGTCCCTTCTAGAGGGTCAATTGTTCTGAGAGTAACACTCGATTCCCTCCATGTCTCATTTGACAATTTTTTTGTGTCCGTACAGTGGAAAGACAATCCGTCGCTTTGTCCCTGCTGATGTGATCTTGAAGCCAGTCCTCCAAGAATGTGTCACGCCAGTTGCTTGCTATTGGAACTTGTCCTTGCTTTTGCGTGGAGAGGAGGAGTTGACCTTAGTTTTCAAGGTACCACATAGATGTCCCTCGACTACTTGAACAAACTTAGCCTAAGCACGAATCTTATCATCGGTCATTTCATCATGCATTCATTTATGTTCTAGGAAGTCCGCCCGCCGCTGAAAATACTAATCCCTATTTGGAAGGCCCTCTGCGCCGTCTCGGGCAGTTGCGCCGGTGAACCGGACAGTTCTATGAGGTGACTCCGACTTATCTGTCATCCGTTTAGGCTAGCACTGAGTCCGGTTTTAGCTCGAAAAAGTCCCATTAGCGGCCATATACACTCCCGAGATCTGTTCCGAGAACATGGACCCAAAAGTTGATTGAGTGGTGTCCGAATGACTGTGAACTGCTGGGTATGTATATATATATATATATATGTCTTCCTCCTTTGCTGATGTCGTGGCTGGCTCTCTTTTTTATTAGATGAACTGATGAATTAGTTCACATTTTGATTTATTTAGTATATTTTTTGGGTGTGGATAAGGATATAGATGAGGGGGAGGGGGTGATGTAATGTTGTTGAGTAGGACAAACTTTGGGAAATTTCCCAGGAGGTTCCCCTCTATTGAATCCTTCCCGTGCATGGAATCGTCATCCCAATTCAATGCCTGGAGGAGGGGATTTCAGCCAGATTTTACCCCCCATTTTGATCGGCCTCGCCATAAATCCTGATCCTAAAGGGACAAACTATGTACGTGCAACCAACAAAGTGAACACGGTTTCATAAGTTAAAGAAAATAAAGGAAAGGTAAAGAACGTCTTTTATGGGCCTGATGAATGCTGTTCTTGCTGCTGCCCCTGGACTCGGTGACTCTTGCCCGGCTGGCCTCCGCCGAAGGGGTGAGTGGTAGTTGGCTTCGATGCGGCCACTGCAGATTGGGTAGCGGCGGGGACGGAACGCTCACACGAGGGGCACATGGTGAGGGTGGTGGCGGGCGATTGCATGTAGAACGGCCTGGCTGTCTTAAGTGCTCTGAGATCTTGTAATTCCTTCTGAAGCCTCCTGTTCTCTTCCTTTAGTGTCTCGCAGCATCTCTTCAGGTACTCGCAATCGATCTCCGTCTGCTTCAGCTTTGTCCTGCTCGCGGGGAAGATTAAATCCAACCTCTATGTCAAATTGTCTGATCCATCCGTCTTTCATCAGTCGTTCGAAAAACAGATTGTATGAAAGTATGTAGTTCTACCGACCTCGCTCTCCTGTTCTGGAACCAGACCTCGACTTGTCGCGGCCTGAGGTTCAGCTGCTTAGCCAGAGCTATCTTCTGCTTCTGCACACGTTTTCGCCCATCGATCGAATTAGACGACAAACGTAATGAGATTGCACACGATCAATGAAAGAAACTCTTGGGGAGGATGAAGATCTGGGGGCATGTCTCGACACTTACCGGATTGAGGGTGCTCTGCTCCTTGAAGCTTTCCTCGAGGAATGCCGACTGTTCCTTAGAAAGCCTCAGCTTCTTCCTCGTCGATCCGTTCTCATCTTCATCGCTCCCTCGGGAACAGTCCCTCTCTGCATCGACCTCCGTTTCCGACCTTCCTCTCCCTCGTCCCGAGACCACGATCCCAAAATCCATCGGGAAGGAAGATGCCGCGCTGTTCGGGGACGAGGACTGCGCCCCTGCATCGTCCACATCCTCTGCGGCGGCAGCAAACGGGTTTATGCTGAGGCGCTTTGTCCGTCCGTTGAACAACTCCGGTTCGCTCCCTACTGAGAGAAACGCCAACAAACACCGCGCAGAAGCGGGCAGGCATTAACGCAAGCATTTCGGAAAGTGAAAGACGAAATCATCTCCAGTGAAATCCCGCCAGGGGGAAAACACTCTTGCTGCTTACGGTGTTCGACAAGCCAGGGAAGCGGAAAGCGGGAAGAGAGGTCGGCGGGCCTGTCCACACCGGGGCCGCCGTTGCAGCTCCTCGGGACAGGTGAGAAAGGGAGGAGATCCAGCTGGAGGAAGGACGAGGAATCCGACGAACCCCGGTCACGACTTCTCTCTTTCATGGCCTCACCCGACATGCCGACGCCCAAGGCCATGCAGAAATCGAGGCGGGGGGCGGGCGTGGGCGGGGTCTTGGCGAGGAAAGGCGGAAGAGACTGGGAAGAGTCTCCCAAGCTCAAAGCGAGCTCCATCGAAGAAGAAGAAGAAGAAGAAGAAGAAGGAGAGAATCCGAAGAAACGAAGACCGGGGATTCGAAGGTGGTTTTTGTTATTTGGTCTTTGTTCTGTGTGTGTCGGAACACGGCAATTTATAAACGGGGAATAATTACAAACAAACTCGAGTTAATTAAATAGTAACAAATGTATGTAAAAGATCTTCATTTCATTTTTTGGATTTTAGTAGTCACTCACAAACATCGGAAGAGATTGACTGACCGACAAAATCAACCGGGGAAGATGCACGTGAAAGCGCCTTTCCTTCCTATTCATCACCCCCCCGGGAAATTAGAACCATTTCAATATAAATAATATACACACAAAAGCATATATTTATAAAAGTCGAAATGTAGGGTCAAAAAAATGTTTGAGAGTGTAGTGTGTAGGGGGATGGTGATGGTGTTGTGACTCGTGATAATTGTGGTAATAGGAAGATGATGATGGATGATTCATGATCATAATAATGATTATGAACCCCCCCCCCCCCCATTTTGACTCTTCTTGACATGAATACCGAAACCAAGTCCGCTTTTTATTTCATTTGTGGGCAGACAAGAAAGGACTATTATCCTTTTTTAACTAAAGAAAGAAAGAAAATATTTGAATTTAACATAACCTTAGGAGGACAAACAATTAAATGTTGTTTTTGGAGGGGAGGAGCTTAACGCATTTGTTATATGTCATGCTTGTTGGGATCTCATTGAAGTTATTGAAGTCATGCCCTTCTTACTTACATCCCCACTCCCACTCCCCTTTCTTTAATGCATTTATTTTCATCCCCTCCACCCCAACTTGGTTCATATCATGTGATGGAATGATTGATGATTACATCTTCGGGGGGAACGTAGAAAGAAAGCAAAAGGGACAGACATGGATGGATATTATATGACAAACCATAACCTTAATGGTGGTGTTGCATGGAGTGTTTTGACGATCCCTTTTCTTTTCTCTCTTGGTTTTAATCGTTTCAAAGCCCATCGAATTGTCCCCCCATCACCATCTTCCAATTGCCCTCTTTTTACATGCCCGAGGAATATTTAAAAAACAAAAAAGAAGAAGAAGAAGAGTGTCAATCCAAAATGGATTTCGTCGCTTTAAATTTTAGTAATTTAGCATTTAATGTGTTTTTTCAATTTAACATCTTAAAATTATTATAGACTTACATCTAATAATTAATTTTTTTACTATTTATATCTTAACAGTTGTCCTAAGGGCACCCATTAACAAAAAGATTATTACAAGACCGAAATGAAATTTGTTACAGAAAAATATTTCACATAATAAGATAATAATTTGTATCGAATTATCCATAAATAAATAATGGAGAAATTTGATCTTTTACATGATTACTCATTATTTGCCGTGTCTTTTGTTTAGTAGGGTCGGAATGTGATACAATCACTCGTCACGACAGGTCAGGATCAAAATGACTAAACCAGCAACAGCAATCAATAAATGCTTCCATTGCAACAAAAAAATGAAAGAAAGAATGATCAATTGAATTCCAACATGGGGGACAAACATTTCCCAACCCACTTCCCGTGAATCTTTTGAGGGATGTCCAAAATTGAATTGATGAGTGCAGTAAATACACTACGGACTGAGATCACGATCACGATTTCGAGCTCAAGAAGTGAACGCTCTTTTCGGCCACCACCCACCCCGGCCGGCTCAGTAGTAAATGGCCAACCAAGCAAGCAAGTAAACAAACCCGGGGGACCTCGGACAACACATTTGTCCGCAGGTTGTGTCGCATCGGCAGTCATGCAACAGTAGCATTTATATCGGCAGTGATAGAAGAAGGTACTGTCGTTTTCCCAGTTGTCTCGCTTTGTTATCGATGCAAACCCTGGTTCTTCCTTCAGGATATATCGAAGGAGTCTCGTGTGTGTACGCTTATCAGACGGCCCACGTTATCCATGATCGATCCCTCCTTACGTTCCTCGCTCGGCGACTCTTTCCTGGCGGTCACTTTGACACTGTTAAGGTTTGATGACTTCTACTGTATCACTACAAGTGGTCGACACACACGCAAGCGAGGAGTGTTTACTGTTAGTTTCATCGTCTTCGGGCTGACAGGAAATCATCGTTGCTGCATGATTAACGCAAGTTAGAGGTAGTGATGGCTACGATGATGAAGATGGAGGGGAGGAGTACCACGACACATATTATATGATCACGCACTCCCCAGAAATCATTTTCCTCAGGCAATCGTATTCCCTACTTCTTCGGATCTTTTGGATAAAAAGATGTAAGAAGTTCATTTCTGGGTCAATGTCGTTTCCTCGGAATATGCTCCCAAAAGAGCAAACGGGTCTGGATGGAGTGATGGGATTGGGTGTTTGAACAAATGATTGATAGCCAGCCACATGATGATGAATCAAAGGCAGGGCATGCATGCAAGAGGGTGGGGTGGTCATGATGTTGCGACATCACTTCGTTCTTCTCCACTCCCCTTGAATGATGCTAATCATTGATGGTCATCATTCCCATAGTCATCGGCTTATCCGGGATGCTGAAAGAATGTCTGACAAAAGGTGGTCTGGACATGTTGTCCCTTGCCCTCGACAGAAGCACAGAGCAGGAAAAACAATGACGATGGCGATGAAGATGAGATTCAGACAGTGATGCTTGACTGTTCTATTGGCTTAACTGGCTCGCCCTGCGGACGATTGCTTGCGGAAACGAAACATTCTGACTGGTCGGAGGGTGGGAGAACGACGTGTTGCCGTCCGCAATGGAGGCTCTGCATTGGCTATATTCTTCCTGGTTTGACAAAAACTGTAATGGCATAATCACAAGGTAAGGTCTGGTTCGATGTACACAGATGTCAAAAGATTCTGGGGCGACACAAATCTCGCACCCCACGGTCACCGGCAACTGACTAACCACGCATCTTGCCGGGAGGGCAAACCCGGCTTCTTGAGCTGCTCGAGCCGGGATTCTCATAGACTGATAATCTCTTCCGGTGCCCCATTGGCGCGGTGTAAGTCCAGTATATGCAAAACTCCACACGGGGAGTAGCAGTGGTAGCTGCCCGGCATTAGATATTTTTCCTTGCCAGTCAATGAGGACTCGTCAGGAGTGCAAGTGGTTGTCGAGTGTGAAGGCGCGCATGTCTGAAGGGCTAGAGCCAGGCCTGCCAACGCGAAACATCTTTTAGAACCTTACTAAATGATTGAAAACTAAATTGAAGGCCAAGAAAGAGATGTCGTTACCTTTTGTTGATGATGCCATAATGGAACCTGGGCCTGCCGATTTTAACATCTTCAATGTACTGAAAGCAGCGGACAAACAATGATTATACAGAACAATAGACCAGCAAATTCAAGAAACGCTTCCGGCGTCTAATCGATAAGCTCACCAGTTTTAACGTGACAAAGATTGAAGAAAATGCTAAGGAGTCGAAAGGTATGTCGGAAAGGGAAAATAGCTGACAATCCGAAGATTCCGGTCCTGGGGAAAAGTGAGGCTTCTGCATCCTTGCCAGGAAAATGATGTATGTCTGCCTCCCGAAAAAAAAACTTCACTAGTAAACAATACCGAAGGAGTTATTGGGATGAAAATAATTCACCTGTTCTTATGGTTCTTCTTCCCTCACCTGTCCAATCCGAGGAATGTCCAGCTGAGCGAAAGGTGATATCACCTCCGCTTCAGCACCAGCTTCTTCCCAAGTTTCCCTGATCGCACCTTCCGCGGCAGACTCCCCTATTTCCATATAACCAGCTGGGAGAGTCCTGGTCAACAGGAAAATAGCAATTACAACAATGTCATGGCAGTGTGTTCTTTTTTCTTCTCGATGAAGTGAATCTACAGAAGTGACCCTATCTATGACCTAAAATAACATTTCCACATACCAAAGACCAAAGGAGGGTTCTATATTCCTCTTGCAGAGAAGGACCTTCTCCTCGTGCTCGATGAGGCATCCTACCACCTGACATGCGAATTTCAAATTGACCAAAACACGAGATAACGATGAGTTCCTGAATCGCAATTCGAAGAGACCAAGTAAACTAGACTTGAATCAGCAGCAGGCTAAATAATATATAGCAATCAGCAACTGAGTGCCTGAGCCTAGTTAACACAAATCCCTAGTTTTGACAACCAAATTGGGGTGAATCAAGCTGCATTGCAAAATGTCACCATTTTGGGGTTCTGGTAGGCAATCTTGCCACAGAGGGTGCAAATCGCCCTCATCTTCTCCTCCCCATCAGGAACTTCGTGCTTCGTCTTCCCACCACACCACTGACAGAAACTGATCCTCCTCACTATTCCCTGCAATGGTCACGCCATCGGACGGTGAACATCGGCCAAAAACGCCCCCAGAATTACATCCGAATCGCCGAGACTCACCGACGAGCCCCCAGGGATTGGGGCAGTGCCAGCGGAGTCGCGATTCGGAGGAGACGGCGACTCGGACGACGAGCGGACGAGAGACACCCGGATGGCTCCGGAGAGTCGGATCTTGGGAGAGGAGACGGCTTGGACGGAGGAGATGGGGGTAGGGGAAGAGGGCCGTCTTCCCAAGGAACGGCAGTACAAGGAGAGCACGGACCTGGCGACGATCATCGTCTTAGTCGGGGCATACGAGCAAGCAAAAAGGCGGGGAATTTCGGACGACCAATCCGGGAATCGTTCTGGGTTTCGATCCGGATAAGGACGAGCACGAGTCGCGGTTCCGTTTTGTCACGTCCGTCCTTGGAGCGAAGGATTTCGGAAAAATCTATGTTGTCCGAACCATCTCCCTGCCTTAATCCTCGCATTTAGCTCATTGGCTATGTAGAAAAATCTTCAATTTTCCATAGAAAATGGACGACTTCTACACAGGTAAATCAAACCGGAGGAACAATTAATCAATAAACTCCTACAACAAGCTCTCTCCGACGGATCCACGGATCCATGCCGTTGTCGTATTGTCCTAACCGAGTCGATGTGCAGGTCATCAGCCTCCCCTTCAGTTTAGGGCCAGCTTATCGCAGAGGGACTGATACGCCGCGCTGCAGATCTTGAACTTCTCTTCAGCTACAGCCTGATTGGCAAGACGCACAAAAAGCTCGTCAGTTAAATGATATCGATGTCAGTACCGGAGAGTCAAGTAGTGATGTTCTACTGACCTTGGAGGAGCCCTGGTGGCGATCTGGATGCCATTTCAGTGCACAGGATCGATATCTGCATCTCGGCCAATTCTGAGTCATTGCCCTAAATAATCTACAGAGGATCGAAGAAGAGAGGTTTGAGCTGAAGTGACAACTCACGCGTTCTTAACATCGTCTATTTTTAGAGGGCCAGAAGCTTTGAGCCCAAGGGCAAGCCTATCTGAAGTCGATGAGGAGGAGCCAGCTGCATCAGACTCCGGCAAGGAATCATAGTCGTCGTCACTAAAGGCCCTCCGATATTCAAACCTTTGGTACCGACGAGAATGATTTCGCGAGTTCCCCCACCAATGAGGATCTTCATCCCTGATGAAGGACCAATGGAAGAATTTGCCCCCACTAAAAGCAGATTCGAAAATAGTCTCCACATCACTGTCATCGTCGTTGCAAAACTGGAAACCTCCTGATCATAAACACTGTTCATATTAATAAAAACAACCACAACCCCCAATGAAGACAAAAAACTTCCCACAGTAACACTCACCTTGACGATGATGGTAGCTTCGTTGTTTCCGGTTTCTTTCATTTGTGAACCCTCTACTCCAGTACCTTTTAAACCATGAATCTGCACCTGGGGGAGGTTCATCGCTATTATCGGCAACATCCTGCCAACCCTGAATACAGTAAGATTATGATAAGTGGGATGGACACATGAACAGATTGACCGAGGAAATAATTAACAGAAGCAATTGATGAGAAAAAACAAATTGCATCGAGCCAATGCCAAAAAATATAGCCATAATGCCCTTCAATCTTAAAAAGGCTGCCAACTCAATGGTAAAAGGAACTCCTGTTTTTCTTCTGATATGAATCTGAAATATCTGTCAAGGAGGCACTCACACACATGCAGTTATCAGCTCATATTCGCATTCAATAGATTACCAAATCTTCCACACTTCCCAGATGATGCTTTCTTGAAACAGGAAATCAGGTTACAAAAACTCTCACAAGACAGTTCAGAACTGGTCCCATGTTGAGCCCGGATCGATTCCGCATAAATACATGCATAAGAGGAATACCTGAAATTTCCTAAACAATAACAACATCAAAGCCTCGACTCTCCTATGGGTCGACCATGCGGATCCTCTAACATCATTATGGTCCTATTTCTAGCAACATGCTCGCCAATGCTAAGTGAACCATACCCTTTTTAATTTATTGAATTGATCCATGGATGATCCGTAATGATTTTCAAAGCTCAGAAAAGAGAAGAAGAGAACCTTCGACCAACCTGGAGTAAGATATCGGCATAAGCATGGATATCGCGCAACCTCGTATGCTTCGAACGCAACCTCCTGGAATTCCTCGAGAACTGGCTCGATCTCTGCGTATGATCACAACCAGGAAGACAGACTAATTGAACTCAATCGTCCCAATCGAGAGCACTAATCCCCTCATCTAATCAAAATCCCTCATTTCACCAAGAAAGCATGCTCACAGATTCCCAGCTGGTGCGCCTCTTGCGTTCCAGGACGGTCGTCGAGTGGAAGAAGGAACACCGGAAGGGTACGAAACCGAGGCTCCTCTGAGTTCCGGACACGGCTGCCCTAATCGCGCAGCTCATTTCTGGGAGCGTCGAAGGTCAGGAATTTTCGACACCGGGGGTTGAATGGAGTTGATATCATGCGAATTCAAGGACACCCATTTCGTCCGGGAGGCGTCGGCGCGGGGTCTTGACGTTCAGTTGATGTAGGGAAGTGGGTCGGTCGAGGTTGTCGGAAGGAGGGTCGGTCGTTCCTGGGCCTAAATTAATGGGCTTTCTCCGAAGCCTGGTAATTTGGGCTAACAGAAAAGTGGGCCCAAATAATCTGGTCGCCAATTGACCGGTTCCTCCGCACAGAGTTGTGGGGTGGAAGCGTCCGCACCGGAACAGACATGCAGACGTTTGTCCAGTCCAGTCCAGTCCAGATGTTTATCATCACCAGCTCTTTATCATTCATTGCCTATATACTTTTAAAACAATTCCAATTTCTTTCTTATTTTAATAAAAAGAGAACCACGGCAGGCAGGCAGACAACGTGCGTGACTTTTTCTAGTGGTACTAAACTTATTTGGGAAAGTGGGTTGGCTTCCCTCAGAAAAGCTAAAGCATAAGAAATATCATCCAGCTAAAAAAGCTGGGCTGCTTTTATACTTCTTTTCTTGGGCCACAATCTCAAATCCTCCTCCATGTGCATGAAAAGCCACACTATTGTTAACATGCGACTTTTAGGACTTAGATATTGTACAAAGAGAGGTGTGTATCCGTATTTAGATTAGTATAAGTAGGATGATTTCAATCTCTCTGGAATCTGGAAAATCGGGGTGGTGGTGGTGGATCCAATGGACCTGAGCGATTGGGAATGCCCATAAAATGGACGGCCGAGATTGAGTCCCAGGTAAAGCGGCGGATGATCTTTTTCACCCCTTCCTTTCTTTTCCTTTTTTTAAAAGCCCGAAGAGCGCGCATGTCCCTTCTTATTCCCTTCTTCTTCTTACTCGGACAGCCAATCTCAGGAGAAGGAAGGACGATCCCCTCCCCCCCCCCCTTCCCAGCTTCGGAACGACACCGGCGTCGCTGTTCGTCCTTTTCGCTACCTGGGTTTGTCGTCGTTTGTCGCAAGATCCGATCTTTTATATGATCGTTGATCGGATCGATTTTGATGATGATGATGATGTTTTTTTTTTTTTTTTGGATTCTATGCAGATTTTTGAGGTAGAAGATGGCGGAAGCCGAGGATATTCAGCCTCTCGTTTGCGACAATGGTACCGGGATGGTTAAGGTAACACGATTGGGTCTCGAGCTAGTCGACGCGGCTCCAGAAAGGTTGTGATTTCACTCTTTATTTGATCGCAGGCTGGGTTTGCCGGAGACGATGCTCCCAGGGCTGTTTTCCCGAGCATCGTCGGTCGCCCGCGTCACACGGGAGTGATGGTGGGCATGGGGCAGAAGGATGCTTATGTTGGTGATGAGGCTCAGTCGAAGAGAGGTATCTTGACTCTCAAGTACCCGATCGAGCATGGCATCGTCAGCAACTGGGATGATATGGAGAAGATTTGGCATCACACCTTCTATAACGAGCTCCGTGTCGCCCCCGAGGAGCACCCCGTGCTGCTGACGGAGGCGCCCCTTAATCCTAAGGCCAATCGTGAGAAGATGACTCAGATCATGTTTGAGACCTTCAACACCCCAGCGATGTACGTCGCCATTCAGGCTGTGCTTTCGCTCTATGCCAGCGGCCGCACAACCGGTAATTGGACC
This sequence comes from Melastoma dodecandrum, assembly GCA_029817715.1. Classification (NCBI taxonomy): domain Eukaryota; kingdom Viridiplantae; phylum Streptophyta; class Magnoliopsida; order Myrtales; family Melastomataceae; genus Melastoma; species Melastoma dodecandrum. The sequence goes on from JARUPY010000606.1 coordinate 7,463,100, forward strand.
ATCCTTTCCCTTCTGTGCCTGACTTAATCTCGCCAACCTTACGTTTGTGACGTTAAAATGAAACGGAAACTTCTTCGATCAGGTATCGTCCTCGATTCTGGGGATGGTGTGAGCCACACTGTCCCGATCTACGAAGGTTATGCTCTCCCGCATGCAATCCTGCGTCTCGACTTGGCTGGCCGTGACCTCACCGATGCTCTCATGAAGATATTGACGGAACGCGGTTACTCCTTCACCACAACTGCAGAGCGTGAAATCGTGAGGGACGTCAAGGAGAAACTGGCCTACATCGCTCTGGACTACGAGCAAGAGCTGGAGACGTCAAAGACCAGTTCCTCCGTCGAGAAGAGCTACGAGCTGCCTGACGGACAGGTCATCACCATTGGAGCCGAGAGGTTCCGCTGCCCTGAGGTCCTGTTCCAGCCATCCATGATCGGGATGGAAGCTGCAGGGATCCACGAGACCACCTACAACTCCATCATGAAGTGCGACGTGGACATCAGGAAGGATCTTTATGGCAACATAGTCCTGAGTGGAGGCACGACCATGTTCCCGGGCATCGCCGACAGGATGAGCAAGGAGATCACGGCACTCGCTCCCAGCAGCATGAAGATCAAGGTGGTCGCACCCCCGGAGAGGAAATACAGCGTCTGGATTGGCGGCTCCATATTGGCATCTCTCAGCACCTTCCAGCAGATGTGGATCGCCAAGGCCGAGTATGACGAAGCGGGCCCATCCATTGTCCACCGAAAATGCTTCTAAGTGCCGCCCCCTCGCATCAACGGAATCAAGAAGGGCATTCCCGTCGTCAATTTTTCTCCGTTTTACTCTCAATTCTTTAAGAAACTACCGAACTACGTTTGCTTCATGTACTGCTTACAAAACTTGTTCTTTTCGATATGTTTTTCTTGCCATGACATCAGTATAAAACAAGATAAAGAACAACAAGGAGAACCTCGTACTGTTGTATGTAGGCATGCATGTAATCTGGGTTTGGATTTCAATCTAGTAATTCTTCGTCTTCTTCCCATCAAAGCTTCCGAGCCGGTCGTCGCGAACATCTTCATTGGAACGGACAAGGGCACTCTAATGGAAGATTAGGGGGCAACTCCGACATGATTATCCCTACACGACTCACTCAAGGAGATCATGCCGGAGATGCGACCTAATCTTTCACCGTAGTGCCGAAAAGAAGTTGGCCGGGAGATGAAGGTCCGAAGTCTTATTTTATAATAAGAACTGGATGGATTGAATCATCTCGTGCCCTGTGAATCTGATTAGACAACACGCTAAAACCAAATCACATAAAAAAACGAATCATCAAACTGCCAAAGTTGGTAGGATTGACTTTAAGAGGATCGAAGTCGTCGCAGCGACGCCTTTTAAAAAAACATTATCATATACATAAAGATAAACAATGTTTTCAACTAACAAATCTTCCTTAACAGGGGTGAGCAAGTTACATGGTGGATAGGATAGCTTCACGTGCAACCTGAAATCTATTCTGTAATAAGTGATTTGTTATTTTTAGAACATAGAACTTATTACGTGGCTTAAAGAATAATTCAAGAACTAACCCTTAGTTCTGGTAACGGTTTCAGTTCCATGTCCTTATGGACATTTCTACATTAAATTCACTACATTACTCCAATCAATTTAAAAAAAATCAGGCATTAATCCAATCAATCTAAAAAAACCTCAAGCGAATTAGTCAAGGCCTAACGAAGAGAGCAAGATCAAGACTGGCGAAGAGGGCGATGATAAGGGATGACGGGTTCAAGTGAGAACCTAAAGGTTTATAATTTTACAATTTTAAAATAAAAATTATTAAAGATATTAAAAAATATATTATATATTAAAATACATTGTGTCATGTTCTAGGTTTAGTAGACGAATTTTAAAAGTTATGTAATTATTTTGTAAAATAATTTACCAAATGACGTCGTTGAACAAAGCTATCGTCCCTTATTTTCGTCTGTGTCGGGAAGGAAATTATCACATTTAGAGGAACAAGACTTGTATGACAATTTAAATTGTTGACGTATTAAATTATAATCGAGTGCTTATACGGAAAGGTTATCGTGTCGGAGAGAAGAGAGAGAGGGGGCGGACGGCCATAAAACCGTAAAGCGAGGAACTCGGCGCCGGATGCATTGCGACTTTTGACCCCCGGTCCGATTCCCGACGCCGAGCGATCGTAACAGCCGCCGCAGGCGCTTCTTTCTCTGGCGACGACTCCTCCCTCGCCCGTCCGGATCTTCCCGCGGCCTCCGTTGTAGTTGCCGCGGGGGGGGGGGGCTTCGCTTCGATTATCCGAGGAGAGGAGTTCGTTTTTTCTTCGCATGTGATAGCTTGTTGTGTTGACGGTTTGGATGGACGTTGTTGTGGATTGGGGATGCGGTTTGCCAACCGAGTGCTGTGATGGTTAGATCGCAATTGTCGCATGGTTTTTGGACATCTGTTGGAATTGGTACAATTGGACCTGGAATTATATGTACGAAGGAAAACGGCTTCTCAAATCATAGATCTAGATACTGCTATCAATTTTCAATGCTGAAGATGTGATCTTAGAAAACTTGGTTTGTTATTTTGCTCACCAGTGATGCTGTTCACTTTCAGAGTCTCTACATTGTTTTGCTATCACCTGTCTGTCCTGACGTGGCCCTCAATTTGTTTGTAATCTCTGATTTCTGCTGTTGTCCTTGTGCCAATATGTTGTTTATCCGGTCGGTACTCTACTTAATGCTTGAGATGATTCGAGAGGGATAATCGTTTCCTGTGATGATCATTTGGCCCTGTTTTCTCTTTATACTGGAGATGCCTCTTCTCTTAGTATGCATTATTATTATGATAGAACTTGTTATACAACTTAACTGATCTCAAGGAGATTCCTCTTTTCTAGTGCTTCAGCAGTGTCCTAGGGGTAGGCCTAGTTTGCTGGCTTACGAGACAGAAGAAATCGCTCTGAGAAACTGGAGAATTCTCAATGAACATGCCTACGACTGAATAGATGCATATCGGAATACATCTTAATTACTAACTACTAAAAGAACTAGACTTATTTCTTGCAGATTGCGACACTCTTTTAAATTAATGGTCAATGCAGTGTAGTTACCGAATAATTTTTTGTTGAGTTTTGGAGCCTGGGGAGGAGAATCGTTCGAGCATTTGTTTGACTGGGGCTAGAACTGTCGATTAAATTCATATTAGGTTGTATCATGGGGTCTTCATTCATTTCATTTGACAGTGCCTTGTTTTGGTTAGTAATGGCCCTACTACATCTGTGCTATCTTCAATTGCTTTGGTGAATTTGAGTCAGTTGATACAATTTCTTCACACGTTTCTTTGCAAAAGGAAGATTGAGTGCGTTTGTGCAGATCCTCCTTATACTATTTCAAGAGACTTGGGCAGAGTTCTTGTTGTAGTCATGGGTCCCTGCCGGTGTGCGTCTTGCAATCCACTAACTTTAAGACTTAACTAGGCTCCTAGTAGAGCAGTTTCTGATGAGATCCGAGTTTGCCAAAATGGTTGATTAGTTAGTTTTGTTTCTTGGCTGCGGGCAGAATGCTGGGAAGGAGTTTGTTTGATGAAGACTCTCGATTGCTCACCCATGAGCTCTGCTGACATGCTTTTGTTTTGTTTTCCTTTTGGGATAAGTTCGCTTACATGATTTACTTTAGCTCAATAACTTGTTCCCTTGAACTACTTGTAGATTGGTAGATGCATGGCTGACACCAGGAGCAGAAATTGCAGGTGGATAGATCACACGGAAATCAGAGCACGAAGGTAATTCTATTTGCTAAGAACTTCAATATAGTCACGGGTTTGCACTCATTCTTAGATATTATCACTTCCACACTTGTTAAAAGCATGGTAACACCTGCCTAATGAGGAAGAATTATTCAGACAGTTAACGATGATTTAGCTACAATCAATCACTCTACCTGCAAAAGCTTTTTACACGCTGGGCTGATATGTAAACTTAGAACATTCAGGGAGACTACCAATTCTACGTTCTCCATGAAGTTGTTTTTTTAACTTCCAAGTTAATTTTGTTCATTCTTCCTCTGAGCACTTTTCTTCAACAAAAAAACTGGAAAGGAGATGATGTGGCAACTATCCATGCCCGATCAACCGCTGCCCGTGAGGATCTGCTGGTTGTCCGTCTGCATCGTTCAAAAGCAAACTCGGGTTAGAATTGCCACAGCATAAGCAAACAAGAAGCATTCCATCTGCTAGCAGCATTAAAGCAGCATACAGGAATGTTCTTATGAACCAAGCAAGGAAGTGCCCTGCTTCTGATCCTATCAGCAGAATCCGTATTGCAATAACCATAGTTAAAAGAAAGCAAATTTTCTGATATTTTGTGCTGTCACATTGACACCTCCCTGATTATTGGCCTTCGTCACATCATTGATTTACTAAAGGGTACAACAACCACCGTTTATTGAAAACCAGCAGCCTATAATATCGTGAACAAACAATAGAGAACTCATAGCCTCCTCAAGTACTCATTCCAGCCGGCTCTCCACACTGGGTGACATCCACAAACAATTACATATAGACGTATCCATTACCACTTTCGCCATCAGATGCTTCCCCAAGCCTCGCGATTGCATCAACCAGAGCCTGCTCATGTTCCTGTCTCACACGCAAATGCACACGGTTACATATAAGTTTTCAAAAGTTTTCAAAGCAAGATGATACACTAATAAAGAAGCTTAAATCACGCGTCCGACTTTTAAAAGTCTTTTGGCCTTCACAACTGCAGCTGGATCGGGTTGGTCCGCATCAAATACCCTCTCAACCTACAATTGAAGGACGGGTTAAGCTAGAAACAGATTTCCATTATATAATATGCATGGGCAGCATCACACCTCCTTCACCAATAACTCAGTGTCAAATAATTCGATGTCATCCGGAAGCTTCCTCCCTGCACCATTCTGTAATGGCAAGGAGGAACCCTTCCTAGTTTGGCTTTTCGCCGTTGTTCTTCCCCTTCCAGGACCCGGTCCAGAGCCAGCCCGCCTTTTGTAGCCGTGACCAGGCGCCAGACCACTCGCTCGAGGCGTTATGGCAGGATCTTCCTCCCATCGAATGTCAACTGGCGGAATCTGTAGTCATATGGACATGCACTAAATATTTATCATCAGCTCTCCCACCACTTCGAGTCCATCAAACAATTTTCAAAGTACGTGCATTGTGTGTGATTTACATTTCTCCAATCCAGGTCACCACAAAAGTGGGATAGTTTTTAAGGCATCTTTTTCGGGTTTGATGATTTGAATTATCATAAAGGAAGTGTGAGCAGGAATCACCACCGTAGAAGTGAATACAGAGAAAGAAGCACCCACCTCTTTGAAGTTTACCCATTCCCATGTCTCATTGGCAGTATGGATATCATAAACCAAAGCATGTCTTCCCTGGGAAGAACGCAAGAAAATAATATCAGTAACTTCAAAGAACCCCACAAATAATCACTCTCAAAGAATCATAAAATGCCACATTGCTAAGCTGCTGGATTTTCATATTCTGTGACATCTATCACTCTATCAAACAGCAGAGATGCTCATCTGAAATAGCATAAGCATCATTGACTGTAGTCAGATCATCCTATGTTTACCCTACAATCAGAGTTTTCAAAACAGAGAACAAGTAGCATGCCTCTGCTGGGTTATAATCAGTTATAACTGCTTCATAGAAGTTGTTGTCATCAGGCCATCGTGTCCATACTCTTCTTCCAATCAGTGATTCTGCTTCTCCGTGTGCATTTCCAGGGGGAATACCAATTGACCTACAGCTGTACTGTCTACTGATAGTAGGGACTGCAGATGGATAGGGTACTGGCAGCGACTGGGCCTGAAATGTGATAATAGCAGCATAAAGCATGAATATGATTGCACAAGAAACTACCCAGCAACCATACCATCAACCCCGACTATAGAATACATAAGGCACAAAGTAAGTACCGATGCTGTTGTCTTCTGCTTCTTACGGGATGCTGAAAGCATAGGGCTGGGCAGCATATCGTGCATTGGCTGAGAGGAACCAAGAACCGCAGAGTGGTGTCCACCTGATTGTCTCCACTCCCTAATGGTATCAGAGGAGAAGTCGCCAAAGTGAATTCAATAATGATAAATTGTCCCTGAAAATCCTAATAAATATAAAATATTGAAAATCAAGTCCTTCGTGTTTCAATTGCTTATTTGAGTGCAGAATGTCTGAAAACTACGACCATCAATTACAGCATTTTTTAAGCAAGACATTTGACAATTCAAAATGGAACTTGAACTTGTTCTGGAAGGGTTTTTCACGGTGATATGGCGGCTTTCAAAACAGTCAATAATGGGATCAATAATTGAAGTACCTGCCTTGTTGGGTGCTTACAATTCGAATCAGGCTTTGGTTGGGATGTTTTAGGAATTGATTGAACTTTTTGATAAACAAAACTAGGACATCATAAGCACAGCAGTCCCTCCAAAAACCTGAGCACGGAAAAGAACAAAAAGGAAATGCATAAAATGGTACCTGATCCTACGGATGACATCATCGGAATTAACCCTAGCAAGAAGCTCCCGGTGTTCATCATCCGACACTCTGAGCTCCTTTCTTAACTCAGTAATCAAGCTCTCCTTATCCTAAAACATAGAAGATGGATGGAGAGAGATTATGCAGGAACTCACGAGCATAACGGAAAGATTAACAGGCGTCAACAGAAATAGGTTCCTACCCATGTGAGGGCATCTGATTGGGCTTTAAACGCACGAAGGACAGAACAATACGCTTCTTGCTCGAGAGTGTGAATTTGGATATCCATATTGTTGTACATCATTCTCCGACTAAAAATTAAAGACCTCGCACCCGCAGAAACAAATCCTTGCTTTGAATCTCACACAGCACTTGCGGTGGTTTCAGAGAAGGGAATTGGTAGAGGCAGTAAGCTGATATTAAGACGCCAAGCGTCACAAATCAAGTGGTAAGAACAACACAGCAGACCATTTCCTAATACCGATGCCATAACGATCCCAAATCCAGAGCCCCCCCCCCCCCCCCCCCAAAGAAACCAAAACCCAAAAGAATAATCTCTATCAAAGCAAAGGGAACCCAAAACCCTAACTTGACAAGAACCCCAACTTTAATCGACATACTCACTTCCGACTACTCATAACCCCCAAGAAAAATTCCCTAAAAAACCCTAAACCGGATAGCAAAATAACGTCCTAGTTGCCCAAATCAAGAAACCACGCCCAGATGCATTAACCTCACTTACCGGCTTCTACGGGGAACTCCGGCCCGCACACGACATGTTCATCCAAGTAAAGATAGATCTCCCCCTTCCCGCGTTTCCTGCAGAGGACCAAATGAGAGACTGGCAACGGAAGATAAAACCCTTTTTTTTAAATGGGGATTTTCTTGATGTGAGAGAACCCTAATTTGAAGGAGGAGGGAGAAAGAGGACGACAGGCGCGCGGGACTAATCAAACCAGCAGAAAAAAGAGAATAAGAAAAAAATTAGGGTTACGGAAAGGGAATTATTTCAACAACCAAAAAACAGGAGTAAATAAAAATAAAAATAATTATTATTAATATAATTATAATTATATAAAGAGGAAAAGAGAGAGGAATAGACTTTGGGCTTAATGGGCCTAATGAGCCAGTAATCTTTACAATGGGATGTTCTTGTTCCTGTCATGAGTGGGCCCACCTCTAATTCAACGTCGAGGCTCGACACGAAAGCTGAATTTTCGCCAACTCATCTATATCGTCGCCCCCGGCGCAGACCTCTCCCACCATCTCCTCTCCTCGAGCCACCTCAAGTACCCTGACAGGCCGGCCGGGCCGTCCTCCTCCTCCCTGCCATCCTCATCCACATCCGAAATACTCCCCCGCCTTTGACTCGCAGGGCAGGCAGCTCGGCCTTAGCCAATCGAGGACCGAGCATGCATCGAGAACGACCAGGATGAGCACCGAATGTAGTGCAACAGGAACAAGCCAAAGTAGGCGTGACCGCAGCCCTTCCTGCAGGCATGCCACCGCCTGCAGTAGACTAGGTGAACCGGTTGCTGGCCCTCGCAAATCGTTTCGCGAACTAACAATAAATCTGTACAAATTCTCCACGACGAGTAAGTCCCCAATTTGAAATGAAACGGGAACATTGAGGATCGATTTGTGTTTTACTGAAACCAGAAGCCCCGAAATGTGAACCAACTTTTTTTGGTAAGTTAAGCCAAATTAATCATCATGGGAAGACGACGAAACCCTAAATCGAGAAAAAGGAAGAGATTTTCTTTCACCACCGCCGCCGACACGCAGACAAAACCCAAAACCAACCACACAAACTCCACCAAGATCTCTCCTTGACCATTCGGTCCTCGGAGGACATCCCATTCCGAGGTTTCCCGGGTGGCGGATTCTCGAAAGGTTTGAGGGATTCTTTCCATGGAGGAGATCAAGAAGAGGAAGCTCGACGAGTCCGCCGGGAACGGCGACGCCTCGTCGGAGGAGCAGATCCGGTCGCTTCTGGACCCCCTGCCCAAGTCCCAGCTCGTTGATCTCCTGTCTCAACTGTGCGTTCCTCTTTATTTGTTTTTCAATGGATAGGTTAAGGCGTGGTCGGATGATTCCGAGGTGCCTTGTTTCGACGAGGGTTACCGTGATTTTAAAATTAGGGTTTCCGTGGTGACTATTCGTGCTCTATGCCGAAGTAGGGAACCGATTGGCACCTTCCGGCTGTCGAGCTGTAGACGCGATTTCGGAGTCGGACTCATAATGCCTTTGATGTTTTCAGTTGAATAAATTTCGTGAATCAATCTCTACCTCAGTCGTTCCAGTGTTTGCACCATTTTTCAGTCATATATTGTAGCGGCCTTTGTGGACAAATTCTTTGTTGCCATCTTTACATTGAGTCTTGTTGTCGAAATCCATACTGCAATTGCCCTTGTCATCGGAGGGCTCTATTACTTTAGGTGTTATCTGCGTGCATCTGTTTGCCTGTAAGCACTTGTGCTGCTTCTACCGTATGCTGCGTGATTGACCCGTGCGTGTGTGTTTATTTGCATGTCGATGAACAATAGAGGGGCGCAATACCCTACTATTGCTGAAGAAATAAAAGGTATCGCCAAGGCAGATCCGGTTCACAGAAAGCTTTTTGTGCGAGGCTTGGCCTGGAATACTACTTCAGAATCCTTGTGTGCTGTGAGTGCGTTGTTGCTTGCTGATTGTGACGCATGTCGTCATGCCTTCTCTCTCATCTCATGGGTTACGGAATCCCAAGAGACCTGTCCTTGCCGCATTTTCATCTACATGCTCTTGGCATTCTTCACACATTGCTGATGCTATTGTGTCTATCATGGTGCACGGTCCAGGCATTTGAAGTTCATGGGGAAATAGAAGAAGGGGCTGTAATCTACGATAAAGCTACCGGAAAGTCCCGTGGTTATGGTTTTATTACCTACAAAAACATGGAGTCGACTAAAATGGCGCTGCGGGCGCCTAGTAAAATGATTGATGTAAGCTTACACCTCTTTCGTTTTTCCAGCAAAACTCTTTACTCCTTCTCACTGTGACATCCTCCTATTTGACTTCTCCAGGGACGTATGGCAGTTTGTAACCTGGCCAATGAGGGATTGGGCGGGTCTAGTGGCACAACTGATCTAATTCAGAGGAAGCTTTTCATTGGCGGCTTGTCTCCTGAGGTGACTAGTGAGATGCTGCTTGAATATTTCGGAAGATATGGTGACATTGAAGAAGGTTCAGTGGCCTATGACAAAGAAACCGCCCAATCACGGTGAAGGCTCCTCATCTGAAGTTGCTTTTGTGTGCACTTTTTGGTTCAAATGGATAATTGTTTTCATTATGCACTTCCATTTACATTGCAGAGGGTTTGGTTTTGTTACATACAAGATTCCCGAGTGTGCCAAGAGGGCCCTTGATGATCCACAAAAGATTCTTGGGGTAGGGAAATTGTTGAGTTACATGATACATGTGTTCTCTCTTCCTCGATGCATGATCTTGTAATTTTCATATTTCAGGGAAGGGCCGTGATAGTCAAATATGCGGAATCTCAGCGGGGCAAACCAGGACATTATCAAGCACCTTCTGCCGGCGGTGGAATGGGTGGTGCCCCAATGGCCCCAGGTTATCCACCGGTTGGAAAAGGTTATCCTCATGCAGACCATGGCGGGTACCCACCTTATCCTCAAGTCCCTACACCTTACCCAGTTGGAGCATACCCGAGCCCTCCCGCAGCAGCGGCTCCACCACCTTATGGCAGGCAGCCCCATATGCCTTATGGCCCTGGTCCTATGAAGAAAGAACCAATGGGAGGATTCCCGCAGCAGAATCCGCAGATGGGTATGGGAGGAGGGTACCCTTATTACATGCCTAATCAGTGATGAAGCTGCCCAGATGAGAATACTGGAACTTCCGACTCTGCAGCAGCATTTCGCCCGCATCATCTCTCTCTCCCTCCCTCCCTCCTTTTAGTAGGGGTCAATCAGATCAATGTAACTTCGTGGGTTGTACAACTGCAAGATTTTTCAGGTACTCGGTCAAAAACTTGAATGTGGTAAGAGTGTAAGGTGTTCTTCCCCATGTCCAGATGGAATTGGACCTTGGCTATATGTTTCTTTTTGCCTTGAGAGTATTTTCTACTCGGGTTCTTTCATAATGGGCTAGGTGAATAATTCTGCCAATATTGGATCGAGGCACAAGAGGATTATACGTACTATTTCGTAAAAATTTTTCTCACCATCACAGTACACCGATCCTGATATTAAAAAATCATATAAGTTTTAAATTTATAATAAACTATTAATAATTTAAAAAAGGGGTATTTTGGTACTTTTCTCGCTGTTTAACGTTTGGAAAACCTAATGAACTGCCGCCTGCCTCGACAGTGAAAAAGCATAAGCCTGCAGCCCATGGTGACGGGAAACGCCGTCTCAGAAGAGCCCGTCGGAGAAGTTCCCGCCGATCAGTGTCGTTGAGTGGCAGAAAGCTGTTGGTTCGTCATCCTCGGTTGGGTCATTTCCATTCATGACTCTTCCGTTTGAGCTCGGAACTCGATTCCTTCTCAATTGGGTAACTTCATATCTCGCTGGAAAGCGATGCCCTAAGCTAAAGATAGTGTCTTGCTCGGGTTTCCCGTGTTATAATTATCAAAGCCCTAGGCTTTACCGGAAGAAAAGTGTCCCGAATGGCGAGATCGATTTCCAGATACCCATTTCGGTCAGGAGGTCGGCGCAGGCCGCGCTTTCCGAGTACCTGCATTCGACCAGGGGGTTGCAGTTCCTGGACGCTGAGTACATGAGCAAGAACTCCCCATTCTTCCTTAAGAAGCTCGTCGATAAGGTGGATGTTGCTAATGATGTTGCCAGGCAGGTAACGCGGTTCTTGCGGTACCATCCAATCAATGAGTTGGAACCTTTCTTCGAGAGCATGGGGTTGAAGCCCTCGGAGTACCTTGGTCTTTTACCTAGGGATGTGATGTTCTTAAGTGACTGTGATTTGTTGGTGGAGAATTACCATGTGTTGTGTAATTATGGGATTCCAAGGTGCAAAATCGGGAAGATCTACTGGGAGGCACCTGAGGTTTTCCAGTACGATCTTGGGGTACTTCTGAGGAAGATCAAAGCATACGAGGAGATGGGGATTTCACAGTTAGTTCTGCATAGGATTATTGTTATTAGTCCTCGTATTCTGATCGGGGATCCAAACGTGCATTTCTGTAAGGTAATGGAGAAGTTGTGTTCTCTTGGGTTTGAACTGAACTGGATCACTGTCCAGTTATCGGAAACTTCTTACTGTAGATGGAGTCAGATGCTCGAGATTTTATCTGTTTTTGAAAAGATGGGCTTTGGTGATGAGCAGCTCAGGAGATTGATCGATCGACGCCCGGGTCTTGTTTTTGAAAATTCGGGGAAAGAGAGTGCTTCCTTTATAGGGTTTCTAGTGAAATTTGGGTCAACCAAGGATGAGTTACGCGCAATGTTTGTAAAGTTTCCCCCAATGCAAGTTAAGAAATTTGTTTCTAATATTCGTCAATGCTTTCTGTTTTTCGTGGAGATAGACATGGGAGCCGAAGATATCGATCGGATTATTCGTGCTGAGACTTTACTCTTGGGGTCTTGTACTCTCAAAACACTCAACAGCTTGCTCAGTATTTTGAACGTTGGAAAGAAGCGACTCTGTGAATTAGTCACCAAAAATCCGCAGGAGATGAAGAATTGGGTTCTACGGTTAAGAGTCAAGCCCATTCAAAATTCCAGCGACAGTGATAGGTATAATGAGGAGAAGAAGAATTTCTTGTTGGGGTTAGGAATTGTGAGGGACTCAAATGAGATGAAGAGGGCGCTTAAGGTTTTCCGAGGCAAGCGGGCAGAACTCCAGGAGCGATTTGATTGTATTGTCAAGGCTGGGATTGACAGGGAGGTAGTTTGTAAGATGGTAAGGCTATCTCCCCAGATTCTAAATCAAACAAAAGAAGTCCTCGAGTTGAAGATCGATTATCTTGTGAGGGAACTACAGAAGCCCTTGTCAAGTTTAGTGAAATTCCCGGCTTATCTTTCTTTTAATATGGATAGGATCAAACTTAGGTATTTAATGTTCAATTGGCTGACTGAGCAAGCTGTAGTCTCCCCAAATATAGCAGTGAGCACAATAATTGCTTGCTCGGAAAAGATGTTTGTAGACAAGTATGTAAACCGCCATCCCGACGGTGTTGTAGTCTGGGAAAATTTGAAGAGAACATCCGGTTACGAATAACTTCCTTCTGTTTATCGTGATTGTCTTATGCATCTGGTGGTGCCGTGAAAGCCTTTCCTTCAAGATGTGCAGTTTGCGATCAGATAACTTGGGAACTTGTTGAGGTCTGAGATTCCGGGCCTTGATTGAGGTAGCATACATTTTTCAAACTCTTGGAACATCGTTTCTCTTTTAGGAGCAAGTCCACACCAAAGCTCGAGGAACCGCCGTCGGTGATGATGCTTCTAACGGTCGCAAACTTTCACACAAGGTTGTTTATGGGTTCTCCACAACAGAACAGATCTGTTCCTCAGCAAAGGTGTCATTCCAATCCAACACCCAGTCCGTTCATTACAAAGGAATTGCAGCAGATTCTGCAGAAAAGTTGGGTTGCTGGCTTTATATCTTTGCCACTTCATGAAGCAAAGAATCAAAGGGGGACATGATTACGGTGAAATTATGAAACAGTCGGTACAAGTCTTATTCAGTTGATTGCTTCAGGGAAATCACACCACTCCCTTTCCACTGCAATCCCCACAATTTCCCTCAGCAAATTCAAGATTCTTCCCTCTTAAGTCCCAACAGAAAGGATTCACAATTTCCTTCCTTCTGGTGGAAGAGTTTGTGTTAGTCTTCCATCTTCTGCTGGCATCATGCCATGTTTCCCTGGTCAATCCAATTGCAGGACCCAACTGTGACTGTGACGTAATATTTCCCCCTTTGAACAAGTAATCATAACCAGTCCATTCAGTCAAGTGTCATTTAGTGTTGTGTTCCCTTCACTAATTATACACACCTATAATATTCCAATTGGAACTTATTAAATGATAAACCAAACTTGACACCCACAACCACAAACGAGGACAAAAAAGAGGGAAAAGTAAGAAAAGGAAGATTGGTGCATTCTGCAAGAAATCCCTCCCCCCTGTTACTTAGGAGATGATGGGGTGTCCTTAAAGGACTTTTCTGTTCTTTAGGTGTTTCCATGTGCAAATTTTTCTCAACTCACAACTTGTGAAATTCAAAGCAAAAGCAACACCCGTTTGTCACGTTACCCCTGTTCTCGACTAGAATTTGATCAACTAACATATTACACAATAATTGACTTCTTAATTTAATTTATTTTGCATGCCTGTGTCTGTGTGTGAGCACATTCCAGTCAATGATATATGTTTTCACAATCCCGGGTCAGCTGCATATCCCCATCACTAGAATTTATCAGCCAATCTGCATGCATTCATATGGTTCTGTACACCAATCTTTTCATTATCATCTCCCACGAATGCCAGCATTTCCAGCCTACTCTGCCACAGGAACAGGGTTTATATATATACACATATATATAAACCTTACAGCTAACCGATCCTCATTTTGTTGTTATGAATATGGAATTTTGAACAGGAGAAGCAGGAGGAAGCGGCTAACGGTACGTGCACGTGGGACTTACGTAGTTTACTACTTAATACTAAAATTAAGTAGTAAATTTTACTAAAAGTTGACCGTTACTACTCTAGTCAACGCAAAAGTAGTAAAAAAAGTAGTAAATTTTACTACTTATTGGTCTTCTTTTAGTAAAGTCAACGCAAATGTAGTATAAAATGTCGTAAATTTTACTACTTCTGGACTGTTCACCGCAGTGCAATTTTACTACTTTTACGCTGACTTTACTAAAACCTCATTTTTAGTAAAGTCAACGTAGAAGTAGTAAAATTTACTACTTTTTTTTACTACATTTGCGTTGACTTTACTAAGAAAACCACACTTTTAGTAAAGTCAACGTAAAAGTAGTATAAAAAGTAGTAAAATTTACTACTTTTAATTGTACAATTATGTCGATAAGTAGTAATTGTTTACTACTTTCGTTGTGATTTTTAGTAAAATTATGTTTGAGTTGGTACAATGGGTAGTAAACAGGTAGGGTTTGTCGTAAATGTTTACTACTTTAAGCATGTTTTTACTAAAATAAGTAGTAAACTGTTACTACTTTATCGGCGTTGACTAAGAAATTTTACCACTTTGAACAGTGTTTCCGAACCTAACTCCGAACCTAATTATTCTAAATTTTGATGTGAAATGACTATTTTACCCCGGTTACAATGATCGTGGACAGTGACACAAACCTATGATCGTGGTAACCGGGGCAAAATAGTCATTTCACATCAAAATTTAGAATAATTAGGTTCGGAGTTAGATTCGGAAACACTGTTCAAAGTAGTAAAATTTCTTAGTCAACACCGATAAAGTAGTAACAGTTTACTACTTATTTTAGTAAAAACATGCTTAAAGTAGTAAACATTTACGACAAACCCTACCTGTTTACTACCAATTTTACCAACTCAAACATAATTTTACTAAAAATCACAACGAAAGTAGTAAACAATTACTACTTATCGACATAATTGTACAGTTAAAAGTGGTAAATTTTACTACTTTTTATACTACTTTTACGTTGACTTTACTAAAAGTGTGGTTTTCTTAGTAAAGTCAACGCAAATGTAGTAAAAAAAGTAGTAAATTTTACTACTTTTTTTACTACTTCTACGTTGACTTTACTAAAAATGAGGTTTTAGTAAAGTCAGCGTAAAAGTAGTAAAATTGCACTGCGGTGAACAGTCCAGAAGTAGTAAAATTTACGACATTTTATACTACATTTGCGTTGACTTTACTAAAAGAAGACCAATAAGTAGTAAAATTTACTACTTTTGTTACTACTACTTTTGCGTTGACTAGAGTAGTAACGGTCAACTTTTAGTAAAATTTATTACTTAATTTTAGTATTAAGTAGTAAATTACGTAAGTCCCACGTGCACGTACCGTTAGCCGCTTCCGGAGAAGCAGGAGGAGAGAAAGTATGTGAACCTCTCATTGTTCGTGTGTGTGTGGGGGGGAGGGGGGGGAGGGGTTGATGTGGGGAGGGCATAGAAATTAGTGCAGGAATGGACAGCCCAACCCAACAAATTCCCTTTTGCCCCATCAGAAGATAATTCCTTACAAAAAGCTTTCATTAGTTGATGTAATAATGATGTATCCTTACGTTTCATGACTGATAGGCACGTGCAGTTTCGGGCAATGAAAAGAATAGATTTACCATTTTATCAAATTTGATTGTTAAGAGGAAGAGGGGGGTGTTTTTTGTTTTGTGTGAGTTTTGATTGGACCGATTTGGTAGCTTTTTTTTCACTTTTACAAGAAAAACCAGGGGAAAACAAAACATCCTTAAAAGAATCAGTGGGTTTTGCTTTTTTTTTTTTTTTTAATGAAAGGGAAAAAGGGAAGCTCCCTCCCTCCCTCTCCCTCTCTCTCTCTCTCTCTCTCTGCAAATTCACAGCTGTTGTGTTTTGACATGCTGAAAGTAATGTCTTAAGCTCGTTTCTTCAGCAAGTAATTTAACCAACCGAGCTTCAAACTCCAGAAAGAGCAGAGCACTCAAGTCCCTCTCCTCCTCTGTTCACTCTTATCTATCTCTCCCTCTTACTACCTCCGCGTTAGCTCTTCTCTCACCCAAGAAACTTTCTGATCCCTTCTTCCTTCAGATTCACACTTACTCCTCCCTTTCCGATCTGGGTTTCCTTCCTTTCCATCTCCCGATTCATAAAGTCCCAATCTTTCTTTGCTACTACTGCTCGGACGCTGGTTGTTGCCTCAGCTTCAGGCGAAGATTCTTCGATCCCCCCACGGTTGACACTTAGAGATGCAGAAGGGAAGTCGGCGTTGGTTGTAAAAAGGTCGGGAGGCTTCTCATCTCATCTCGCCAAAGGAGATTTGGGTGTCGAACGATTGTTTTTTTCGCTTCGAAGTTTGATCCAAAGCCCTTTCCTGAAGTTCAGTTTTTTCGGCGCTGCAGGTTATGGGGCTTTTTTTTTTTCTGCTTGTTTGGATGAAGACTGATCGGATTTCTGGGTGTTCATTTGATTCAACCGATGATTTGGTTTTTGCCTCCGTGGGTTGAATCACCTTTTTGTTTTTTTGCAGAAGCTTGTAATAGTAGTTACTAAGTTTGGCCTTGAGAGCAAGAATGGGCAGAGTCCGAGGCAGAGGTAAGAAGCAGACGGCTGCCGCCGTGATTGAAGATGCTGCTAGCGGCGAGGAAGAGAAGACCCCCACTCAGCGTAGAAGAGGAAGGCCTCAGAAGCCGGCGAAGGATCACGTCGTCCCTGTGGACGAAGCTTACGGGGACGAGGCCGCAGCCGAGGAGGATGCACCGAAGGTCGCGAAGACCAAAGTTGCTGCGGTTGCCGGTACCGTTAGGAAAAGGAAGGGGTCCGGAAAGGATGGCAACGTTATCAGCAATGCCAACGGAAACAGTATATTTGCAATTGATGGCGGCCAGGGGGAGGAGGAGGAGGAGTTGGAGAATGGGATCAAGCAACCCAAGTCGGAGACAAAGGATGTCGCTAGGTTTGTGGGGTTTAGGACCAACGGGAACAGGCGGAAGAACAAACCTCGGCGAGCTGCGGAAGCAGGCGTGGAGTGTAAGTAGCGAGGGGCGAGGAATCTCTCGGTCGGCTGGGTGGGTTCCCATCCCGCCCGCCTGCCTGCCTGTGGGGTGGATGGGGACGGATGTTGGAGCCATTTTGCAAGGGAACTCGAGTTGGGCATCCGCGTGGTTCGACGGGCTACGTTCATAATGGAGAGAACCAACATTTACGATTTCGGTGAAGCCTCGTAAACGAGGGTGTAATATCTTTTCAGTTGGGGGGAGGGGGGGTGTTCCTCTTTCATTTCATCCTTCATGGACATCAAATAACTCCTCAAAACCTTGTTCTGTGTCTCTGCTGCATTCAGAAGATGGAGGGTGGGTGGGTCTGCGGAAATGAAAGGATCTCCTCCTTCCCTATCGTTTATTTTTTTTTTTAATCCTATTAATGGGCTTCACAATTGTTGTATGGGCCAGGCCCATGAAGCCCAAACACGAATCATGCTTCTCAGATCATGTCGGCTCATCCAGACATTGGACACTACTCTGTTGTATCTATCACATGTTTTTGTTTCCGAGACAGGGGTGGGGTGGGGGGGTTAGGCTGGACTTAAGGCTCGACCAGACAGGGAGGTTGAAGTTGAATCCTAAAATTTAATTCTGGTTGGGGAGTAAGGAGACAAAACTAAGTGAAGTGGGGTTGGTGGTGGTCCTAATCCTCAAGACATATAGACTGTCTGTCTGTATTTGCTGTGTGTTAGGGGAGGGGAGGGGGAGGCATTACATTATCCGATTGATTCCCTGCTAGCTACAGTTTCTGGATATCGTCTCAGATGAACTTAACATATTCAGGACAATTTAATGTTGTTTTTACCTTTGATGCACCTCCATCATCAGCAACTGGATTGCAGGACAACTTAATCCCCGCACCACTCTCTTAGGACAGGCTGCGTGCCATGAACCCATTGCATGTCTGGAATGCCAGGAGGCAGGTAGGATTCCAACGAGGAGGAGGGATCCAGGAGTCAGGGCCTAGGTGAAGTTTGTGACTGCTGAAGAGGCCAAAGACTTGATTGCGGTGGAGGGGTACGCGATCCTTGACATTAGGGACAAGTCCCAGTTCGAACGACCTCACATCAAGTCTTGCTCCCACGTTCCCCTTTTCATCGAGAACCAGGACAACGACTTCTGTACTCCCCTCACTTGTTGCGTCCCCTCTGGCCAGAAACCCAGAAACCAGAGAAGAAACCCAGAAAAACACCATTGTATTCATTCGTTGTAGAGAATCTGTTTGTTACAGGGAAAACATCAGCCACCTCCACGCCACACTCAGCTGTCCACACACAGCTTTCTAGCAAACTTGTCATGTAATTACAATTGTATCCCTGATTAAAAGAGCTTAATGGATCTTAATTGGACCTAACATTGTTGCAATGCAAAGTCCACTTCTCTAAGCTCATCCTTCATCCTCTTCCATCTTCACATTTGCAGTCCACTTCTCCACTGCTCGTTCATCCTTTCCTTCTGATTCCATCATCAAGTTCTCACACAAAGGTCGCCCGGAATCGCCGGTTACCCATCGGACTTCCTAACCAGGCCAGGCCTTTTGAAGCTCCAACGCGGAGTGCTTCGGTATATATCCATCATCCTGCACATCAAGATTATTCGACGCTTAGGGGCTCATAAAAAGAGCTCGTGAAGTCCCTTTTTCAACAAACTCGACCCCCCAGGCTTACACTCACAGTTGCTGCAACGAATATCACAGCGCTTGGATTCTTGGGAATGGGAAAGCGAGCGACATCGGTGAGAGACAGCACGTTTCGCATCCTTTCTCTTACTTCCTCGAAAGTCATTGTGGCTGTTTGAGCAGCTAGATCCTCCCTAAGTGCCTCCCATGCAGTGCCATGCTTTAAAATCCCTTCACAAAATGCAACAACATGCAATGGGTGTGGGATGCAATGATCCGACCATCGGAGCATGAACCCCACCTGCGTAAAGTAACAAGAAACAGGATTAAATAACATGCAGGAGGGATTCCTTTGAAACCTAGCCCAAATGCAATTACAAATAATCGGCTGACAATGCAGTCCTCAATCTAGAATTGCTCGGAAATGCGAGCATGTCTGAGTAGCAAGTCGGCAGTCAGCTAATCATGTTATATGCTGAGGAGGGAAATCCAGATAACTTCTTCAGCAAAAACTTAGAAGTGAACAGATACATTTTCCCACTGTAAACTACGATACTGGAAACTATACCGTACCCATGCTAAGCCCGCAAACGCCCATCTTGCCAAATCCTTCCTC
Organism: Melastoma dodecandrum; assembly: GCA_029817715.1. Classification (NCBI taxonomy): domain Eukaryota; kingdom Viridiplantae; phylum Streptophyta; class Magnoliopsida; order Myrtales; family Melastomataceae; genus Melastoma; species Melastoma dodecandrum. Next base: position 7,482,564 of record JARUPY010000606.1, read on the forward strand.
CTTCTCCAACCAATACAAGAGACTCCGGTCCTCCTCAATAGTTACCCTCAATAATAACAGAAGGTCGCTAACACACAGAAGTTTTGCACCATATTGGTCGTCTTTGTCCATAGAATGGACTACAAAAAGAACAATTGTGGCAGGGATTAGCAAACTTGATTGATTGGATAACTTCAATCATCTCCAAAAGCAGATGACTCGAACATACCTCTCTAGAACCATCGTGGCAATATTATCTTTCAACAGAGGCCCATCAAGGCGCAATCTCCGGTTCTAAAGTATGATCTCCAGTTCCTACATTAATAGATACAAGTCACCTACTCAAAATCTTATTTAGGAAAGGTGGACATCCCCAGGACAAAAAACATCTCTTGCACCACAATCTGAACATATTAAAAGAGCAATTGTAATGCAATAGCTATGCCTTATCGATGTCCTGACGACATCCTTGGGCATGGACCTAAAGGTAATCAAGCGAAACAGTCAGCCCGGAGGATCACCACAAAAACCTGTCGTAATCATGCTGAATCATGACTAATCCCACCATCGACTCAAATAAAAGCTCAAGATTTGAATAGAGAGCGATTTGCCATCAACCACTATGTTGACATTTGCCAAACATCGACTCAATCCACTTGCCAAAAGAAGAAAATAATCATGATTATTTTGACAATCACAAGACTTGGACCTATGATCTCCCAAAAGCACAGCTGCAATCGAGCAAACTTCACAGATCCAAATCACAAGCAGCAAAAAATATCCACACTCCTCTCGTACCTGCAAGATGAACCACACAGGCCAACTTCTGGGGAGGCACAGCCTTTGGAGAGTGAAAAGCCCCGGCTAGTTCCAGCCTTCGACGTGCGGGAACAGCTGCCCAATCATCCTCTCGAGCAAATCGAGCTTCGTCCCGCCCAATCCCCAGGAGAAGAAGGGAGGGGTGAGCTTCGCCCGGTGCATCAACGCCCCATAGATGTGATCCACCACGTAATGCAGCATCCCGAGATTCATAGTCACCATCTCCCCGGACTTCTGGCGTACCCAAAGAATCGGATTAAAAATTCGTGGGCAAGACGCAGGACTTTGAGATCATCGGGCGAGATGAGCGAGCATTCTTCATAGAACCACTTGGTTCCGACATACACGAGTGCCCGGGGTTCGATTCAAGTCGAGGGGATCCGTGAGAAGAAATCCCTATGGAGACAGACGATCGATGAATTTCAGCTGCAGGGCCGATAGGGGAAGGAGTAGTCGTTGTGTGCATAGACGGGAAGAACGATAGGGATTGGGATTGGGGAGCGATTTGAAGGCGACCCGACAATGACACGTCATCCACTCGTGGATACAGGGGGCGCCCCTGCGGCGGTCGGGTTCTGGTTGGGGGAGTTCGGTCGGCAGTTGTCCGGACGACGAAATTGAGAGAGTAGCAATTATCATTTAAGAATTTACAAAAATATTATTTCGCTCGCTCCCACGTGCTTAGCACCACGGGGTAGCAAACGAGTGGCGACGCCATCCCCGCGGAGAACTCCGGCCCCTGCCGCAGGTCCACGGCACCCTCGACCTTCCAGTCGAAGCACTGGATCAACGAACCAATCACCAGTTCCATCACCAGCATCGCCATTGTCTCCCCCACGCATCCTCGCCTCCCGCTCCCGAACGGCACGTACTTGAAGTCCTTCCCCCTGAATCCCTTGTGATGCCCCGGGGTGCCCTCTGTCTCCGGACCCTCCTCCAGGAACCTCTCCGGGATGAACTCTTCCGGGTCTTTCCACTCCCCTGGGTCCCTCATGATGGCAGCCGCGTTGATGAGTACCCGTGTGCCCCCCTTCACGAGGTAGCCGTTCACCGTGCAGTCCTCGCGGCACTCGCGTAGGATCAGTGGCGCCGACGTATGGAGCCTCAGGGTTTCCTTGACGACGGCTTGGAGGTACGGAAGCTTCGGCAAGTCCGATTCTTTCACCAGGCGATCGATGCCGACTGTCGAGACGATCTGGTCCCTCAGCTTTTTGAGCATTCCCGGGTCATTGATCAGCTCTGCCATGGCCCAATGCATTGCCGTCGACGTCGAGTCCGTGCCGGCCAGGAACAGGTCCAGAAGGAAGGACTTCACGTCGTTCCGTGAGATCCTCACTTCCGCGGAAGGATCCTTGTGTGTCTCCAGAAGTATGTCCATCAGATCCTTCTTCCGTTCTTCTGCCCCTGATCCGGCCGCCGCATTCCGCTCGTGTTCCTCCATGATCTTCTCGATCAGGTTATCGTACTTCATTAGTGTGGAGACAAGCTTCTTGCCGTTGCCGGAGAAGTCTAGCTTCCTCAGCCAGGGACCCAGAACATCGCCCACGCTCAACTTCCCGCCAAGGATCAGGCAAGTCTTTGCCAGCTCCTGGATCTCATCGGCCTCGTTATCACTCCCACAGCACCGGCAGCTCATCGCCATGCTGCATATGATGTTGTTTGTGCATCTCATCAGCTCCCTACCAAGGTCTGCTGCTTGCCCGGCCTTTGCTAGCTCTCCGATCTTTTTCACGAGCCTCCTAACCTCCTCGGCCCTGACATCCGCCGACCTCTTGAGCTGCGGCGTGCCGAGAAGCCGAGTCATGCAGAGCTTCTTCAAGAATCGCCAGCTGTCCCCGTAGGGAGCCGTGATGAAGCGGGACCCGCGGTAGATGAAGTACTCGGCGGCCCCGAACTCGGGCCGCGAGCTGAAGCTGAGGTCCAGGGTCTGGAATATGTCCTGGGCAACCGCTGCATTGGAGACCACGACAAAGGCAGAGGCGCCTACGCAGAGGCGAATGAGGGGGCCGTAGCGGAGGGACAGTTCCCGGAATGATTCCGAGATGACGGGGCCGATCAGGTGGAGGTGGCCAATGATGGGAAGGGCAGGCGGGGTCGGCGGGAGGGGAGGTTGGGCGCGGTTGCCTCCTGGGGCGAGAACTCTCTTGAGGAGGAAGGAGAAGGAGATGGCTGCCGTGATGAAACAAAGGATGTAAGGCAACAAGTAGTCGGTGGTTATTACATCACCGGAGATTGCCGTTGCCATTTGATTGCCTTGCTATATGTTCAAGCTTAATCATCATACTTATTAAGGGAGTTAAAGATGCCTAATATCATTAGGAAGGACATCATGGGGGTATATGATTTTCATTACTTATTAAGAAAAATGTAGAGATCGGGTCAAATACAAACTTACATCTCTAACTTAAAAACAAACGGAGTATAATTTGCCGCTTCCTCCCCAAGATGCCTGATTCTCTAATCAAAACCAAACAAATACTAGGCCGACAACATGAGCTCGGATCATAACTAATGGATGATACACTCTCCGGCGTCGGAACTTCCATTAGAAAAAGATAATACAAGTGAAAGTGTGTGGTAGAAATAAATAATGGTGGGCCGAGGCTAAACTTTCGATAGCGAAATGTTGCATATTTCATATTATGGTTCGAAAATATACATGCGCACGAAAAGTTGCCACTATTTCATCGTTACGAAACAGTTTTCGTAATTAATGAAAGCTTTAGCAACGTGGTAATAATGTCTTTTACCTGCGGTTATATTATATTACGGGGGTATGGCGTTATCCATACTTGTCCGATGAAATGCTTTCAAGAACTGAACCCAAGACCAGACAAGGACAACCCCTCCTTCCCAATTACAAACTATACCCATTCACTGTTCATTCTCTGTCCCCCCCTCTTACTACCCTCCAAATTCTCACCTTCCTTCCCATGACCACCATCCCAATTCACCCTCACTCTCCCTGTTGCTGTTTTGATTTGATCCAACAGACTGCATTCCCAGGTGAAATTTCCGGGTCATTTCTGTTAGTAAATTTGTGATTTTTGCTATTTTATTAATTATTTATTTTTAATTTACTAGTATATTTTATAATACAAGAAGCGCATGAAATCTCATTAAAGTATCGTAATCTCTAAAGTTATTGAAATATACGCATCTCGTTTATTAAATGTAGCTTATGGTTGGGTGCATACTATTTTATAACATATGGTTTATTAATGAATATGATATATGTTACGGTATACTACGGCTATGTTCATTCCTCATTCTTCGAATCAAAAACTTACATTTCATAAAATAAAATCATTTGCTAAATTTTCCTATATTTGGCTTAATCACCCCTGTTGGCCTCCTTTTTCGTGAGCAGCCGTGCGGAAGAAAGAAATCTACACCGTCCGAATTTTAATTTTCATACGACGTATGTGACGAATACGGATGCATTTTTCATTATATCTTTTTATGTGATCGTAAAACCTGCCGTTTTATCGGTTTTGTGGTTTACGTGATTCCGTGATTTCTTACATTTTCTACTTCAACCAGGCAAGTAGCCACCTTTGTTCGCCCCCCCACCCCCCCTCCCCCATGGGTACTCCCGATCACAGCCATTTTCAAATGCTTGCTGGGCATTCGCCTCCGCAGGTGAATGCCGAGTCCTTCACGGCTCTGCTTGAGCTCCCGCCTTCCAATGCCATGGATCTCCTCCTGCCACCCGCCTCCGTGGAGTGCCTTGTTAAAGACGAGGTGGGCCCGAAGAGCGACAGCTTGAACCCTAATTTGTCGCAGTCGCGGCAGCCGGTCGCAGGAGCTGGCGGGAAGAGGAAGGATGCTGACCAGAAGGTGAGTAATTGGGGGATTTTGTTTGGGGTGGGAAGTTGATTGGCTCTGTTTTGGGTCGTGCGTGTAATGACCGCCAATTGTTTGGTGAATTTACAGGACATTGGGTCGGGGAAGAAGAAGAAGAAGAGCAACAGCTTGCAGGATCGTCAGCTGCTTCCATACGTCCATGTACGAGCTCATCGCGGTCAAGCTACCGACAGCCACAGCCTAGCTGAGAGGGTGAGCTCCTCCTACTCCTCCTTGCTGTTTCTTCATAATTAATTCAACCTTGTCAGTGGTTGGTTTTACCTAATCGCGCTTAAATTGATGGGAAACCACTTCTTCATAAATACCACAAAAGAAAAAAGAAATCATTTTCTTTCTTAATCTGGGTTAAATTAAAAAGTTGGTGTCACTATTGCTTTGTACTAATTGGATGTGTCCATCAGACATTTGCTGTCCTGCCTTTTTTGGTTCTCATGATTGTCGTTATGACGTTTCATTAGGCGAGGAGGGAGAAGATTAATGCCCGGATGAAGTTCCTCCAGGACTTGGTTCCGGGATGCAGTAAGGTTAGGCAAACTCATCCGGTAGTTAACTTAGCTCTTGATATATTCGCTCGTGAGACATGGTGGGATGGATATTGTTAATTGAATTTACGTGTAGCGGGGGGAGCTCTGTGTGTGGTACCATGAGGGGGGATGTGGCTAAGTTGTCTTCACGAAATTTGGGTCATCTGCTTTTTTGGTAACAATGGTTTTTTTTTTTTGTATTTTGTGGACACACAAGTAATTAATTGCATGATGTTTCTGTGAGGTCCTGAGAATGGCACTCCTGTGAATACACAATAATTTAAGGCTACAAAAACAAGCAGACTTGACTTTGGCCAAATTGTTTGGTTTAGTTTGGTGTCCTTTTCCATGGGCAAATGTGTCTCCCACCACCGGTCCCTTGTAGAATCTAGGCACTTGGTACATTTTACTTTCTGATGACTTATCTTCTTTGTCATCTTAAGAGACCTGACTTGATTTGCTTACCCTAAAATGTTGGTTTTACTTGCCCAAGATTCGCCCTGGCCTCCTAAAAAACCAGTAGATGCGGTTTACAGGTTGAGAAATTATTGGCTTATTGCTGGTTATTCCCACTTCCCTTGCAATTTCTTGTCATTTTCCATTAGTCTATATCTTATGGTCACGTCAGTGATGCGTAGCTGGATCATTTGATCCCTGCCCATAGCCATCTTTTTTGTGCCCTTGTGAAGGGGACTTTTCGAATGGGGACCTCCATGAAATAAATTTGGTGATCGTTTGGTACGATGGGGTCCTTAACAGAAAAGCATCACTGATTAGTCTATTTTAGAGGTGGGTGCTGCATATGATGCTAACAACACTGGTAATAGGCTTTGCCCACCGCCCTTCACTAGGCGTGTGATGAGATGGAATGGGGTTGTCATGATCCTTTTCACCTGTCCTTCAATCATTCAAAACCTGCAGAACATAAGAATGCATGTGGACCTCTGGTGTGACATTGCCCAGTGGGAGAAGTCACTCTTTTCTGAGTTCAGACAGAAACCGGAAAGTTTCAGTAGGGAAACTCGTGTCTTTGTTCCGGGTGACCTGATGGAGGCTGGTGCTGTAATAGATTGGACGTGACTGTCGTAGGTTAAAATCAGGGAGTGAACATCAGTTGCTGGCTGGCAATGGGGACCTTCTGCAGTATCTCTTGTAGTTCCCGTGTCAGTGATCTGGCTGATGTTAACTAATCATGTTGTGCCTAGTTCTTAAGCAGAATTAAAGATGGAAAAGCAAGTGAATTTACTCTACAACTCAATTAGTTTCTTTGGCCTAAGATATAGTCAATGGTGAGTGGTAGTTGAACAGATATATACATGGTCTCATATGCAGATATCTGGGACAGCTTTAGTGCTGGATGAAATCATCAATCACGTACAGTCTTTGCAGCAGCAAGTTGAGGTTCGAATTTCCATGGCTCAAAGTTCTATCATCTTCTCTAGTGTTGTTCTTTTCTCTCGGCCACGGTGTGTTCCGCTACGAATTATGCCCCTTGTTGTGGATGGACATTATGATCCCTACTGATATAAATGGCCCTTCACCTTCTAACAGCAACTGGTCAAGTTCCTCACTCTGACATCTTTGATGTTCCAGGTTCTGTCGATGAAACTAGCGGCAGTCAACTCGTGGATTGATTTCGACGTCGACAATCTAATTTATTCTGGGGTAAGTCCATGCCCGGCTGCCCGGACCTAAAAACGCATCCACGTGTCGCTGGTTTAATGGGTGCTGGAAACTTACTGACCATGTTTTTATGCAAACACGGAACTTACAGCTCGGGGCCATTATGGACGGGAACTTCAGGAACATGGCGATGCCTCCGGCGGAGTTCCAGCTAGACAGAAACACCGAGGTGCATTGCCCGCAATGGCCCTTAGATCCCATCCAGCACCATATTTTACCCAAGGAAGAAAGCCAGAGTATTTGCGCCCCCGAGGTTTCGCCCTTGAGCTCCAACTCCTCAGCAAATTAAGGTTTGACATATCCCAGTCCCCCTCATCTCTAACCTGCTAGTGGATGGACTCCCGCATTTAGTCAGGTCGAGAGAGAGAGAAGAGTGTCTGTTACACGGATCTTCTCGGCGTCTTGATTCCTGCAACTGTTCTTGCTTTGCTGTAGGGTCTTCTGTTGCCCAGGGAACGAAGATGGATGTACCTCTCAGCAGCAACCAGCACTAGCACTAGCATATGTATATATACATAAAAGGAAGTATAGCCTAATCACATTATCAATATAGATATGGGGAGATGGATGAGGGGAGTCCTCATTTGGCCCTCCTACATCAACTGCAACTCGATCTGATCTGATGTAATCTTGTAGGTGATGTCTGAACTTGTACCAGCGAACTCTATTGTTAAAAGTCTTTACTTTCTAAGTATGGCACTCTCAGACCATCACCTGCGAAACAACAGGAAACACAAACCGTAAGAAATTGTTGAACAGAAGGCTGCATGTTGGGCTTGCGGAGAATTGCTGAACCGAGGAATATTAAAGTCTAGTCCAGGCCTAGTTTGCTGAAGGTGTGTGGGCTGCTGATAAGAATAAACCCAGCGAAAGAGAATAAACCCAGGCCTAGAAGCTGTTATTGTTGCAGACCCCAAGGTGCAGAGTGCGAGAAACAAGAACCGTGTGCGGTGCTCAACAGAAGTTTGTTAAATTAGAAATCTGTTAGAAGTTGATCCATTCCGCGATCGACTCCTGCCCCTCGTCCCCCTCCCAACCCGCCACGGCACCTCCCCCCCCCCCCGGTTCCTACCTGTACCGCTACGGTCCCACGTCAACCTACCCTCGTCGTAACGAAGGGCGCGACCATCTCGGCGGCACCGAGGAGAGCGACTAACCGGCCGAGCGCGATCGGTGGTGAGTTATATTGGCGGAGGGGGCGACGGATGTTGAGATCACGGGAGGCGGGGTCATTGACGGACAGGGGTTGAGGTTCGTCAAGAGGAAGAACTTGACGGGGAGTTGTCTCGGGTACGAGTGTGGGCCGAGGTTGGTTGGGTTCGTTGGCTGTAAGAATGTCAGGGTTTGGGATGTGGAGTTGAGGCTCCCTGCTTATTGGTGGTGAGTTCCTGGTTGACTTCATCCGTTGTGCGTCTGCCATTGCGCTTGCTTGATCATAATTCATATGCACCCTCCCATGAGTTATGGCTGCCTGCCTTGGCTTGCTCGAGTTAGACTATCGAGGACCTAGAGTTAAGGGTAAGCCGACGCAGAAGTATCTTGTCGGATTCTGTTTCATGAACGAGCTAGTTTCTCTGGAATTCTCACCCGCATGACATGAGTGTCCTGTAAAAATTGCAGTTTTGATTTCTCTTCTGGGATGGTTTGATCCAACTGTTCTGCGATGAACGATGTGGTGATTGCAGGTTGAATACTGTAAGACGCCAGAACCCGCGCATACATGGCGTCTCCATATGAAGCTTTCAGTTCGCCTAATAATGACAGGATCGACATCGTGGACTCGAATAATACATCGGCTCCTCTTCACGACTTGACTGCTTCTAACTGTTGGATCCAAACCAAGTCTTCCGCAATCAAGATTCATAGCCTGAGCTGGTTTGATTTTTAAGGGCCTGAGGTTCAACAACATCATTATCGGCAATTCTCACAGAGGCCTCGCCTTGCAGATTAGGGATGGAGGTGATTTCTGCATTCCAGACGTTTATCATAGGTTTTGATGTTTCCAAATATTCGGCTTGGCTCAGTTAACCTTTGTTCTTGCAGGAAATTCAAATGACGTCACCCTTTCGAACATCAACGTCACCCTTTCGAACATCAACGTCACAACGAGATATCCATCATGGCGAGGAAGAGCAGAAACTATATACATGACAGCCTGCCATCTCCACTCGAAATCAAAGCATGGGTCAATATCCAATGTTCACTTCGCTAACATCATTGCTAACTTCAGAGAATGGGGTGTTCCTCTCTGGTTCAAAAGGCGGCCTGCAGAGCAATTTTGAGATTCAACGACAGGAATGTAACATACCGGAGATGGACGGAGTACCAAGAAGGATTAGTGGACTATCAACCTGGATGCCAAGGGCTTGTTAACCACACCATGGCGGGGTTCATCGATCCTCTCGATTTCAGGCCTTCAACAGCGAATGATATCTCTCTTTGTAATTTCCGATCCGGATGGTCTGCGGAGTGAAGCACCTCCGTGAGCATTCATAAACGAATAATGATGTGACGAGAACACTTAAAAGGCCTTCTTCGCTTGTAATCCCAAAGCTTCACTAGATCCCGTATCACAGCGATATTTCGGAGTTAAGGCTCCAAACAGAAGCTCGACCATGAGAAGACTTCATCAAACAATTTATATGACACAGTAACCACCCAACCATGAGAAGAGTTCATCAAACCACGAACGGACAGATCACACACGCACGCCAAAGACATCGACACAACCGTCACCAATCATAGGGAACAGGTTCATTTAAGCTGCGAGGACGTCCTCTCCGAGAATAATATGACCGGGATAACCCTTATCCAATTTAAGGACAACCTAGCGTAATAAAGCTGCTGAGCTCACGGCATCACTTCCTTGGCATAGAGCATCCAAGCACGGTGTGTAAGCCATCACTGGAGCGTCTTCGTCTCAGATCTTGTCGAGCTTCTCTGCCTTCACTATAGGGTTGGCCTTGGATATTGCGTCACGACCAGCGGTCCTGTAATCAAAAGGGCACTTGTGCTTGTCGGAGTAACGGTGGACAGCACAGAAGAGGTCCCCACATTTGCAGTTGAACCCGGTTAGTCCAACCTTCTTTTGGCAGGCGCTACACCTCTTAGGGTCATCGTTGGATTTAATGTCTGATTGATTGGTCATGGATGAATCTGCTAAAGGTTCCACAAGTACGGACTTTCCTTCCACTGTGCCAGACTGCGAGTTGGCTACACCTGTCAACACGAGCTCCTTGGCATTGCTTCCTTTCACAATGTTCTCAATCGACGATGCGGCCGCCTTTGCCTGTTCTTGCTTGAGCATCATGTCCTTGTGGCACTTGGAGCACATGTTTGCAGTGGCTGCGCTGCCGAAGAAGCCGCAGTTGTTGATGCACAAAATGGGACCTTTCGGTGCTTGGCATCCAGTCTCATCATGGGACTCCATTTTTCTCAAATTCCTGAGATCATAAAACAAGTAAGGCCATGGCAAGGTACAAACTCGGCCTAGCATCAATGTAATTTAAGTTGGTGAGCCCATTCACAAGACTTTGTGGTGGCAAAAGTGCAGACAATCAATCAAAACAACTCAGACGACTACCATATAGCACAGATTATCACAAAGGAAAACTAAGCTTGCGAAAAGGTGACCAAAAACAGCCCTTGACCCATCAATAGGCCTATAGCTCCCCCCATTCAAAATTCTAAGATCACCCGCTATTCCATTCGCTTATGTTTATTGTCTCCCGTCTCAACCTCTAAAGGAAGCTCATTAAGGTTAGCTTGTAAGATGCCTGAAAATGTTCAAAGTATCCAAGCTTGTTCAAACAGAGGCAAGTGAACTGATAGCCCCTTCAACGATATAAGGATTCCTTGTACACCAGAAGGCAAACAACGTGGAAGGAGCAGTCACAGAACGCTTACAAAACCCCAATTCCGGCCGAAATGCCCGCTGAATACCACGGAAATTGACCTTAACAAGACCAAAAGCACACCAAGGAGCTCTGCAGCCGAACTAAAGCGCCAAGGAAGAACAGACGAAGCAAAAAAGTGAAGAATTCCTTCCCCCTTGAAGACAACGGAAATGCCAAATCCACACCAGATATAAACTGATTCAACCAACCATAACAGTCATAACACCATAGACACCCCAAACCCCAACCACACGATCGATCAGGGCAATTCCCCCTCCACCCCCAAAAACAATTCAAAAAAAAATCCAAACTTTACCCCGTCAACCGCTACCCAAGACCCTCCCAAAAAACTCAATAACACCCAGAAAGAAAATCTCCACGAAAACCAGAAACCAAATCGAAGAATCGATCAAACCCAGAAAACGCAACAGTGAACAAAGAAAAAAGGACAGGAACCCACCAGTCCTCCGCCCCAAGAGATAGAGAATCAAACCCACCTCTTTCTCCCTCTCTCTGCGTTCTAATCTCAGTTGGGGTGCGGTGCGTGTGATAGTGCGTCTCTGTCTTTTGAAATCGTCCGGAAACGATGAAGATTGTAATAACATAATATATATCGAAGCGATACAGAAAGAAAGAGAAAGCGACATAAATAAAAAAAAAAAGTAGAAAGCAAACTCATTTGCCCCTGTCTTCCTCAGTTAATTACCCCACTGCCATTCCTCTTTGTAGGTCACGACAGGACTGAAAGAAAATATAATAATAACATTAGTAGCATTATAAGTCAGTCACTAACATATAATTAAACACAAATTATTTTTAAAACCACGTACCCGAGAATGTAATAAGATGTGATTCCATTTTCTTTTTAATTGTGTCGGAAGGGGGAAACGGAGGTCGTGACGATTATTTTATTGAGACAAATTTTTAGGCGCCTATATATATAAAAATCTGGACAGGCCAAACCATCTCCATGGGAATGGAGCCTTCCGTAGGCAGCGTGAAGTCGGCCGTCGTAGTGTGCAGCACTGGACGTCGGTGTCAGGCTCGGGATCTCGCCGTTGTTCCTGTGCCGCCGCTGCCGCCAATTGTCCATGGGAACTAGTCCCTGGTTGTGGATTCCTTGCTGTTGTTGTCTGCATTTCGATGCTGCTGCTCTCACTGGCGGCGCCGGTCATTTGAATGTTCCCGTTCATCGTGTATGTATGTAATGTGTTATGGACTCGAACTTGAGATTTCGCGGATCTGATAGAATCTCGGATGGCTGCTTTGAATTGAGTACGCGAGAAGTTCTGCGGAATCAGTTGAATAAGGGGAATGAATGGTTCGTATAACCGTTTTTTAACTGCTTCAGAAATAATAACCGCCCCACAGAAGCCAAGACTCCCGCTCATTTGCTGAAGAACTCGAATGAATCACATGGTGGCCGATTAAGGTGAGTAGAGAGTGGCTCTTTGTCTGCTGCAAGTTCGTTTAGTAGAACGATGTCTTGGTGTTCAAGGATTGCAAGATTATCTTGAATTGATCGGGAGGTTTGACTCTTCGTGTTGTCTTGTTCGTCGTTTGATCGTTTTTCGAGATTAGGTTTACTGTGCGAGCGAAATGCTGGAGAAAGAACTTGAGAAGAGTCGGAGGAGTGACGGTTCCGGCGATGTAGGAGGAAGAGGGGAGGGAACTGACGACAAAGAAATGGGGATCGAAACGGAGGGAAAGAAGAGCCGCTCCTTCCCACGGGTTGTGGTTTCTGGCCTGAAGGTTGGCTTGAGAGAAGGTGATTTCGATCGGGTTGTTGGTACAAGAATCAGGGTATGTCGAAGCAGTTCCAGGAAATGGAGTTGGGGGAGGATCGATTCATACGATGGGACCGGCAAGAGACATTGCGTAGAGTATGAAGACGGTGAAACAGAGGACACTGATCTCACGAGACGGGAATTCCTGCTAGAGTCTGGGTCGAGCGAGTTTCCCGAACCCTGCTCAATTGATCTGCAGGTTAGACGAATCGAGTCAAAGCTGACCGAAACTCGGGGATCGAAAGCTGCAAAATGCAAAGCCGTCCAAGGATGGATATCTGGGAAGACACCGCAAAGGTTAAATAGGGGACAGCGACGCGTTGAGGAAACGGCGAAGGCCATCCTGACACGGACCCCTGCCGCAACATTCAAGAGCATCGAACTGGACGACAGAACATCAGCCAAGGTGATTGCAAAGAGGGTAAAGGTGTACTCATTTGACAAGGAGGACTGGCTAACCGGAAGGATAATATCGTACAACGAACACAGAAGACATCACCTGGTTGCTCTTGAGGACGGCAGCACGACGGAGATGGATTTGCAGGCACAGTGGTGCATGGTTGAGCTTAGGTATGAAGAGGCAACTTATCTGCTCAATTCTTCCTCCCATGAATGTCACTGTTTCTGAAGAACAAGATATTCCAGTCCCGGAAAGATAGATTTCCCATATCTGCATCGCATTCCATGTCCATCACATTTCCAACTCCAACAGATCGAACTATACAATAGAATCGCCCGATGAACGCATGGCACGACCCTTCCGGGCAGTATATTTCTTCCTCCATCGAACAGAACTAAGCACCTCGATCAGTTTTGCTTTACTTCTTGAAGCATGTCCAACACCTTCTTCATCTTCGGTCTTTTGGCAGGGATGTTGTCGGTGCAGAGTAATGCGACCATTAAAACAGCTAGCATCTCCTTTCTCCAGGTGAAGCTCACGGTGCTGAGTTTTGCATCGAGAATTTGTTCCGGTGTCTCACCTCTCATTGGTGCACCTTGAACCCACTTCACTAGATTTGTGCCTTCGCCAAAAACCTCGCCGACTGGTAGTCTTGTCGTAAGAATCTCAAGCAGAATGACTCCGTAACTGTAGACGTTTCCAGGAACCGTAACTTGCATAGTGTACGCATATTCTGCAAAAGGTTTGAAGGAACAGTCAAACGACGGGCAGTATTTCATGTAAAATAGATGAACAAGCATAAATTCTCACCGGGAGGAATGTAGCCGAAAGAGCCTGCAACTGCGCTGATGCTGGCAGTTCCTCGGGATGGATCGAGGAGCTTTGAGATTTCGATTTCCCCAACAACAGCATTAAAGTCGGCATCCAAGAATACGTTGCCCGAACAAATGTCAAGGTGAATCACTGCAAGATGGTGAAGGAAGGCCAAACCTTCGGCCACGCCAATGGCAATCGACAGTCTACGAGGCCAGTCAGGTTCATACTCAGGCTCTTGGGAAACGACATGCAAAAGTTGCGCCAAAGTCCCGTTCGGGAGATAGCAATGCAGTAGAAGAGCTACATCCTCATAGATCGCATATCCAATCGGGGTCATCAAATTAACATGAGAGAGTCTGCTAAGCCTATCAAGTTCCCTGATCATCTTGCTCTGATGGTGTATGATCGACCTATCCACGGATTTTAATCTCTTCACGAGCAAAACCAGACCGGAAGGCATGACCACTTTGTATACCGTACTGAATGTCCCGGTACTGACAATGTTCGAATCTTTTAGGGTGGCTTGGACCGAAGAATCGAGATCAATAGCCTGTTTGAGATTCTCAATGAAAATGTTCCCAGCTACGATTGTTGGTCGGTTATTTGTTTCATCTTTTTCAGCTGCCCTGGACGCCCTTGCCACCTTTTCTTGCCTCTCCCTCATCATAAAGAGCAGAACCACAATCGAGACGGCCACGAAAACTGCAGCACCGGAACCAACCACGGCTAATACAATCTTGTATGAGACCCTGTGATGGAGACCCTCATGGCTGTCCACGTTCGAGCCGTCACAAAGAGAGTTCAGCGGTACTCCGCACAGTCCTACATTTCCTGAGAAGCTCGAATTGGGACTCTTTTGAAAAGGCACGAATTCCGGTATAGGCCCTGCGAGAAGATTATTCGAGAAGTTAACCTCAATCAAGCTCATCATTCCCCTGAATTCAGGCGGGATAGGGCCTGAGAGCTTATTATTGGAGACGTCAAGAGAAACGAGCTTATCGAGCTTCCCTAGTTCTGAAGGAAGGCCACCGTGGAGATGATTAAAGCTCAAGTTCAGAGATATCTGCAAGTTCTTAAGGTGTCCAATCTCTGTTGGGATACTTCCTGTCAGGTAATTGCTTCCCAAATGCAGTTCAAGAAGCTTGATACAGTTCCCTATCCCGTGAGGTATTTCTCCCTTTATCAAGTTTTCACCCAAAACCAAGTACTGGAGCCTCGAGCCATTGCATATCTCTGCTGGTATGGTGCCGTTTAATCTGTTATTGCTGACATCAAGCTTGTTCAGGTTTTTGCTCCCGAGAATCGACAAGGGAATTTCTCCAAACAAGCTATTCCCATAAAGGATCAGTTCCTGTAAGTCCGGGAGGCTGCCTAGCTCTTCCGGGATAGTACCGGTGAAACCATTTGAGGCTAAATTCAGGAGGGTAAGATTAGAGCACAGAGCAAACTCGGGGGCGATCACACCAGAAAGATTGTTGTTGTCAGCTTCAAAGTAGGTGAGGCTACTAGCATTCCCTATAGTGGGAGGGATGACTCCGACGAGATTGTTATCACCGATCCGAACACTGGACAGGCTTTGGCAGCTCCCAATCTCATCAGGAATCTCGCCACCTAATCTATTCTGAGTAAGAATCAAAACCTGTAATTTCCCCGCAGCAAACAGATTTTTCGGTATGTTACCCTCGAGCCTGTTCGAGTGAAGGTTCAACGACCGAAGCTGGGAGGCATTGCCAAGGTTCTCCGGTATCTCCCCTCCCAATTCATTCTCGTAAGCAGCAAACACCCTCAAACTGCTCGAGTTACCCAACCAAGCCGGTATCGATCCATTCAGGCGGTTACTAGAAACCTGAAATTCTTCGAGCTTCTCGAGTTGCCGAAGTTCACCGGGTATTTCTCCCACCAGCAAGTTGTCGGAGAAATTGAGGGCTTTCAGGCTCCTAAGACCACTCAACTCCTTCGGAATCGACCCGCTAAACATGTTCATGGACATGTCCAGGAACTCGAGCTTCGACAAGTTACCGAGCGATGGAGGGATAGGGCCGTGGAAGCTATTGGCAGCAAGATCAAGCTTTTTCAAAGCAGCCAACTGAGAAATCAAACTGAGATTACCTCCGAGGAAGAGGCGAGACAGATGAAGCTCCTCGACGGTGGAATTCTGGGCATCACACCTGATTCCAGGCCAAGAGCAGTAAACATCAGACGACCCGCTCGCGTTCCCAGTCACGCCCCAACCGGGTATACGCAACTCCTCATTGATAGCAATCACTGTAGCAGCTTCATCCCTCGACATAGAAATAGCAAGATCGAATCTTGACAGGAACCCAGAACACAGAACGAGTAGCAAAACCCATAAACCCTCTCCCATTACTCTCTCAACACCAACTCATAACTTCACTGCATCGAAAATGGTCGATCGATGTTGGAGCAAAAAGAAAAAGCTGGCTCCAAACCAAGGGACTTGGAATCAATCAAGGAAACACGGGATGTGTACACGCAGAAAGCCCGTCTCCTTCATGCACAAAACAAAACGCACGCACACAGGCAGGCAGAACAAATCTGTTCAGATGCAATGAGGGAAGTGTGGGAGGAGAAAGTCTGAGGAGGAACTTAAAGAGGGGTGAGCTTCAGACAAAAGGGGAGGGGGGGTGGGGGGAGCGTAGGACAGTACAGATGAAAGGAAAGGTTGAGTGATGGAGTGAACGAAAGATCGAGCCTGGGCCAAAGTGCGTGTGTTTGTGTGTGTGGTTGTTTTGGTTTGTTTTTTCCTTTCTTTCTTTCTCATGTCTGAAGGAAGGAAGCATCATCAATCAGGTTGAGAGAGATAGGCACAGGTGGGGGAAGAAGCTGAGAGCATGTCATGATTGTGTTCACCGCCTCCCATCTCCTTCTTACATTCCCCTACCCATTTGACCTAGGATTCTCTCATGTCACCATGGGTGGGATGTTTAATCCTAAAGGGGTTGTCATAAAAACAAATACTACACAAAATGTGGTTGCTTTGGATACAGCAACCAGCATCAGGAGGCCATCCAAAACTAGGATTAATCTTACAACCCCCTCTGGTGTCCTTTTGAGACCCAGGACAAAAGCAAAAGGGACTTCAAATCATGCCTGCCACGATTTCCCGACAGGTCTCGATGTACATATATTTTTTTCACTGTGATGGTGAGTGGTGGTGGTGGGGGGATGGGTTGTGTTTCTTCTGGGGGTGGAAAGGAAAGGGGTGGTTTAAACACCAAAAAGGAACATCGTTTGATTGACATAATTAATTTCGTACTGACACATGGGACCGGCCGACCAATCTTTTGGAACTGGGCGAAGAAAAGAGATGAAAAGAATACACACACCATTGTAAAAACTTTTCTTTACTCAGTGATGGTGGTGGGGGAGAATGGACAAACATCATGGTGTTTGATGACCCACCCCTCCACACCCAATCAATCACTTTCCAACCCTTTTTTTCTCTTTCCCTTCCCATCCCTTTTTCGAGCTCTGGTCGCCGATGGGTGATTTGGTGTAATAAACTCATAAAAAGTAGCACAAGCTTTCCGCCCAAAGTGGAGGAGGGGGGAAGTGTACGTGCCCTTTGAGCGAGTGTTTTGCAAAGGATTCAGATTCATCCAATAACGCGATGTTTAGGTATTTTATGAAATCGAAACTATATTTCATGAACCAGATAGCTCAAAATCTATTCTCAAACAAGTGTGAGGAAAAGAGGGGATGCTTTTTTTTTTTTCCTAATGTTGGTACTAAGAAAAGGAATAAAGGTATCAAAAGAGAGACAGACAGGTGGACCCTCGCCCTCTTTTTCTGACCTTTTTTTCTAAAAGAGAGACATGACTCCACCTGTCCTCCCCCACTCCCGGGTTCTTCCCACGTGCATGATTGCCATTCCCCCCCTCCCATGGATGATGGTTGTCGCCCAAAACACAGGAAGGCGATGATGATGATGATGATTTTACCCAAGACCCAAAACGAAAAAGAGAAGAGAGAAGGTTGCATGTTGGATGATTCTTCCGACAAGGGGGGGAAGGGTTTGTCCTCTTTTTCCTTTGGGTGGTGGTTCTTTCAGTTGTCAAACCTGTCGATTTCAGGTCTCTAACGTTGGAGGATGATGGATGGGAAGAACATGAAGTGAAAGCCTCACGTTTCCATGTCACATGGCCTCCAACGCCTCGACATGACCAGGCGTGGGATCGGTTTCTTTCTACCCTCTTGAGAGGCTGACTCGGCGAGTTTGTTGTTTACAGCCAGTGGCTCGGACTCGGCTGGCGTAGATGATGGTCAGGGCCTTGGATAAAGTTTATTAGATTGTTAAGCCCAGGAGGCCAGGGGATTGATGTTCTTCTGTGATGAGGATTATTGCTAGTCAGTCATTCGTTTTGGTGAACTGGGTGGGAGATGGCCGTCCTGGAGGAGAGCCGTCTGCCTGCCACTGCCCATCGACCGGAGTTCTTCCAGAGAAAAAGCAAGTCGATGAACATTCGAATGATGTCGACTGGTTCTTTAGCGATCCTTTATTCTGCCGTCGAACTTCCTCGGAAACAGTTGCTCCTCTTCCGTTGTCGTTTAGAGAAATCTCGGGAACGGGGCAATTTACATAAGGTGAACACATCCTGGGCGATGAATTACTGCAAGTCATTCGCTTTGATCTTCTTAAGTAGGGGAAGGATATTGGTACGGCGAGAGGAAGAGCCAACAGGTTCGAGCAGAGCAGCATCACGAGAGAACAGCATCGGCATTCGGAGACATCCGGCCAAGGTTTAACTCCAAAAGTTCACTGATTATTTTACAATTATTCAGCTAAGCTGCTGCCGGGGGATTGGCTAGTTTGTGTAAAGAAAGCATGACACAGAACAGCCGCAATCGTATCATCCTCGGAAAGCGAAAAAACTGAACAAGTGTAACGAACTCGGCACGGCCAGCACCTGATATAGTGTCGGGAAGCTCTCCGCTAACCTCTTCTCTGTGGGTGTATGGTAGATGGGAGCCATGGATTCCATATTCACGGAGGCCACAACGTAGTCTCTGCACTACTGATAGAAAAGAAAATTATGAAATTACATGAACAAAGCAGTAGAACGGACAAGATGACTCCGACGTTCTGACTATGCAGTTTGTATACTCTGGCTAGTGCTAGTTGCACTAAACCTGCAACCATGTCAGAAAACAAGAAATCGCGCACGCATACGATGAACACACTTACCGAGAATGATGTCCCCCCCTGAATGCATCTTCGCAATTGGAGTCGGTGTTAGCATTTTGCGACCGCCCTTGAGACCAATGATGCCAAATATAATAAGAAAACAGCAGTCTCAACTGCGAGTATCTGCAGAAATCAAAGAAGCATGCTTATCAAGAGCAGCTGATGTATCACCAAAATGGGGTTGGTCCAAGTGGTAAGGAGTTTGGATTCGCTTAAGGAGGTGTCGGGTTTGAAACCTACCGTACGCAGCCACCCCTGTTGGTAAACTCACCCACCATAGCCAGGTGTCCTATCCGGGTCGAGTCCGGATTAGTCGGAGCGAAGCTCCGGAAACCCGGCGGGCAAAAAAATAAAAAAGCAGCTGATGTATCTCTTCCACTCCGGAACTACATTTCTCTCTCCAATGTAACTAATACCGGTAAAAAAAAACCTGTCATCAACGACTGAAATGTGAGAGGGGGAGAACAAAAGAGCGAGTGCTTTATCCCCCTCACTAGATTCATAAACTCGATCGGCACATTACAAACCGGGGGAGAACAGGGCAAGTCTTCTTGGATGGGAGTTCCGGTGATTCCCCTCATCGGCGGACAAATGCTTGGGGGAATCCCAGTTGGGCCACCGGGAAGACAAAAGTCTGGACAGAATCCGTCCCCACCACCATCATCTCGTCCCTGTCCATCTGTTTCATCTCCATCCTCCTGAAACATCACTTTCGCCACAGCGACATTAGTTGTTCAACCCAACCATGATCCTATGAATCGGGTCTACTTTTCCCACACACACACACACTCTTTCCCATCTCTTACAACTCTACTCGTAAATCCAACCCAACAATGCTCTCAATTTTCATGATTTTTCAGAAAACAAAAATAGTAGTTTAAGTCTTATTACAGACAGGGTTTCTGTTTTTTTTTTTTTAATAGTATTAGCAGTCAAGATGTCCTAAAAAGTAGACAATAGGCCGGTGATGTTGCTGTTGCTGTTGCCCTGGATCTTGTGATAATCTCCCCCTATCTTCTTCCTCTCCATCATCCTCATCTTCGATCTTTCTTCCTTCTCCTCCATTTCCGTGCGAATTTCAACGTCTATCTAATCCGATTTCCCCGCTGGTCACAACCCCCGCCTCCCCCACAACCCACGAAGCCAAGAAGAACGAAGAGAGAAAAAGGCAAAAAAAAAAAAAAAAAGTGCATCTTTCGCTTTTCCCCCCTTTCCCCTCTCCCCGTCCTTTTCTTGTTGTTGATTTTACCCCTCCTTTCTTGGCCATCCAGTGTGTCTCGTCCCCCCCTTTCCCCGTCTCATCAGTAATCGTCCCTCGTCGCCTTCGTCTTTGGGGAAGTGGCGGTGGTGCTCCGATCGGGGGTATATCCGCAAGGTATATCCTTTTCTTTGACTTCTTTTTTATGGATTGATTGCCGACAGCCCCGCCCCCGCCGATGTTTTGCTGATCTCTCCCCCCACCCCGGAGTTCTTTCTGATCGTCGATCTGTGTTCGTTTTCCGGGGGGAATCGGGCGAGATCGCAATGATTTTAGTGGTTTTCCCTGTATAAGGGATTTTGTGTTTATTTGGTTTGATTATTGTTTGATCGAGCTGGGTGGGAGGGAAGGGGGAGGCTGAGGGGGAAGATGACTTTCTCTTGCTTGTTTTCTCGTGTTGGCTGTTCTGGGCTGATTGTTGCTGTCCCGAGGGGTGGATGTTTCGCGGTGTGCGGAACTAAAGTTGGTTTTAGCTACGAGTAACCAGGGTTTTTGTTAAGGTTGTGGTAAAAGGTTTTGGGTTTGCCTCTGTCAACTGCAGGGGGCATCGGGAGTCCAGACGCGTTGGTGCTTTTCTTGTCTTTTATGCTTTCAATCCACTGAAGGGAACTTTAGAACAAGGATCTCTGGTCATGTCTAGCCCAGCAAAGGTTTCGGATCCTGCTTTCCAGGGTGCTGGTCAGAGGCCGTATCCTTAAAATGGATTGTTATGAATGTGCGAGAATTATTTAAGCGTGCGTCTTCCATTTATGAACTAAATACTGCAACTAGCGTGCGTCTTCCATTTATGAACTAAATACTGCAACTAGCGTGCGTCTTCCGTTTATGAACTAAAGACTGCAACTATAGTTGGTTGTTGAATATTTTCTTATTATCATGTGGATCGCCGAGCACGTGAAATTTGTACTGTCATTCTGGTTATATGTTTTGTGCGTCTTTTTCATCACATTACCTGGTGCTGAGGCATGTTCAACTTGACTGCCCTAAGTGGAATGGAGATTTGGCGGATCGAGAATTTTAACCCAGTGTCGTTACCAAAGGCGGAACATGGAAAGTTCTACATGGGAGACTGCTACATTGTCCTGCAGGTGAAATGTTTCCATCCCCCTTGCTTGATGAATGAGAGCCGTGGTAGTAGAAAACTAAATTCTTAGATGCTTTATACTTCGTGGAGCCCTTTGAGATATCCATTCTAGGAGCGTTTCTTCTTCCTTTTGTCATGGGCGCATCCAGAGTATGATGCAATGTCGATAAAGTATTTTCAATTCATCGAGTTTTATGAAGTCCTGAAAAAGTCGCCAGCTTACCATCGGTTTTCATGCCCATTTGTCTTTTTTTGTGCACTTCGTTTCTTGAAAGAACCACTTCATTGGGAGTCAGTGTTGGAGTTTCTAGCTATTTATGATGGTGGAGTATTCTCACTATAGTGATTTAGTTGAATGATATATTGGGATTCAGTTATTGATCTGTGCTTTCTAATCCTTTTAACTCGTACTCTGTGGTATTAATTTTGGCAGACTACATCTAGCAAGGGCGGTCAATATCTGCATGATATACACTTCTGGATCGGCAAGGACTGCAGTCAGGTATGCGATCTATTGAAACCTTTCCTTCTTAATATTGCTTTATTATCTCAGTCTCACCACGGCTTCTCAGGATGAGGCGGGAACAGCGGCTGTTAAGACAGTCGAACTTGATGCAGCTCTTGGTGGACGTGCAGTACAATACAGGGAAATTCAAGGCCACGAATCTGACAAATTTTTGTCCTATTTCAAGCCTTGTATAGTACCTCTCGAGGGGGGCGTAGCATCAGGCTTCAAAAAGCCCGAGGAACAAGAGTTTGAAACACGTCTATATGTTTGTCGGGGAAAAAGATCTGTGAGGTTGAAGCAGGTAACACACTTTCTCAACAGAGATTGAGCATTATAGTGTCATTCCCTCTGATTATCATTTTTCCTCTGAACTTATAAACTCAAGAAAATTGCTGAATGGCTAATGCAGGTCCCATTTACTCGAGCTTCATTAAATCACGATGACGTCTTTATCTTAGACAGCGAGAACAAGATCTTTCAGTTCAACGGAGCAAACTCAAATATTCAGGAAAGGGCAAAGGCTTTGGAAGTTGTCCAGTTTCTGAAAGACACTTATCATGAGGGAGTGTGTGATGTTGCCATTGTTGGTAGGAGCTTAAACTCTTCCGATATTTTCATCCTCTTCTCGAGTTCATCTTGCACCTTTATTTTCCGTCTGTGGGACAGTACTTTTTACAAAGTTGATTATCTGATATCTAGTTCGTCAAATGTCCTTTTGTTTTTCCAGAGGATGGAAAATTAGACACTGAGTCTGACTCTGGCGAGTTTTGGGTACTCTTGGGTGGTTTTGCTCCTATTGGTAAGAAAGTATCAAGCGATGATGACATTGTTCCAGAAGCTATCCCTGCCAAGCTATACAGGTGATTTGTCGTTGGCCTTTTCTTTTAATGCAGAAGTTAAGCCTGCAGACATAACATGTCAAGTCTCTTCTAGTGAAGGAACGCTGCCTTGGTTTTATTTTGTTTATTTCTGGGGAGTTGAGTGCTTTCTGGGCCTTATTTTCAGGACTGCTATGGCTTTTGTTATCTTTTTCTTCCACCCTTATCTGCTATTCATGAAATAATTTCTATCCTCTCTTCATTTAAGTGGCCACTACTCTTTTGCTGGCATTACTACTACAGAGAAATCCTGATGTGTTTGATAGTCCTATCTGTTGCAACTATTCATGCAGTGTAGAAGAGGGGATTATGAGAATATCTGGTAGGTACATTTATTGTAGGAGAACTATGGTCTGAACCGTTGTGGCATCTGATCAGGTTGCCTACTTTATATGGTGGCTGCTTACAGTAAGCTCCAACTTCACCAGGAAAAGAAAGAAAATGAACTTTTTGACCGAATTCACAATTTAAGAGTACCATAGAAAGTGTCAGTTTCGTACTTCAACGTTTATACAAGTTGTGTAGATTTGCGCATGCTTGTGTTATCTTTGTGAAGTCTCTGAAGTAAACAGGATTTTTTTCAGTCAAGATTGGTGCTGAATAATATTACACTTTTTATAGCATTGCTGATGGTGAGGTGAAGCCCATGGAAGGTGACTTATCAAAAGGGTTGCTAGAAAACAACAAATGTTATCTGCTTGACCAAGGTGTTGAGATCTTTGTCTGGGTTGGAAGGATAACACAAGTGGATGAGAGGAAAGCAGCCATCCAAACAGCTGAGGTGGATGGATGTTGCCATATCAATGATTTTTAACTTATTGCAGTAATCTCATAAGTTATTTTTTTCTGCCAGGAATTCATTAAAGAACAAAACAGGCCAAAGTCAACCAGAGTAACCAGAGTCATTCAGGGATATGAAACACAGAGATTCAAATCCAACTTTGATTCTTGGCCATCAGGGTCTGCTTCACCTGCTCCAGAAGAAGGAAGAGGAAAAGTAGCAGGTATTTATTTTTCTTGATCCACTGGTCTTTGAGTTTACTGTGTTTTCGTCGGTCCTTCTAATCTATTATTAATGTTTGTGATTGTTTTTCCTCTTAGCTTTGCTGAAGCAACAAGGTATCGGTCTCAAGGGTATTGCAAAAGTTCCTGCAGTGAATGAGGAAGTCCCGCCGCTGCTTGAAGGAGGTGGAAAACTGGAGGTACGATTTGCATCTGTGTCTTTCCTTTTACTTTTATTTTGGGAAGGAATTTTCGGGACGCTTATTAAAAACATTTCAGGTCTGGCGTATTAATGGTAGTGCTAAGACTCCTTTGCCTAAGGAGGACATTGGTAAATTTTACTGTGGAGATTGCTACATCATTCTTTATACTTTTCATAGTGGTGAAAGAAAAGAAGATTACTTCCTTTGCTGGTGGATTGGAAAAGACAGCGTCGAGGTATTATAATATATTCTTCCTACCCAATGTATTCCATTCCATATGGTATTTGTAGCTTTATATGTGGAGATATCCTATTGGAGCCATTATTTTGCCTTTACATATTTTGTGGATTGCAATCTTGCAAACTTGTGCAGGGACTGAAAGGGTTTCAGCCAGGTTATGCAAGTATTTAATTATACCAAAATCGTTTTACTTAAATTGGGTATATGATATAGAATTTTTAGCGTCATTGTCCTCTGTCTCAAGTTTTAGAGACAGCTTTGTTAGAGGTAAAAAAACACGAGAAGGTTGTAGCTAATGATTCTTCTGGCCTCATAGTGATATTAAGTGGAATCTCTTGTTTCATAACATCAAGGATTCTGCATTACACATCACTGTCATTTTGCCTGGATATTGTCAGTGCGTTCTAGAAGTAGTTGACCTTTTACCATCTTGAAACTTTCAAAATCAAATGACCTTTTCGTTTAATATAAAGGCGTCTCAATGGTTTCATACTTTTCTCCTAGAGCTATGAATAATCTGTTAATTGATGGAATATAATTGCAGGATGACCAGAAAATGGCTGCTCGACTAGCTAACACAATGTCCAACTCATTTAAAGGAAGACCTGTTCTGGTAGGCCTTTTCTTAAGTCTCCTGATTGAAATTAGATATTTTACGTGCTAACTTTTGCTTCTCCTAGGGGCGTATATTCCAAGGGAAGGAACCACCTCAGCTTGTCGCTCTTTTTCAGCCTATGTTGATCCTTAAGGTGATTGTTGGTCGTATTTAGCTATCAACTCATGTGTTGAAAAGAAATGGAAATACCAAATCATTGCATTTAAGGTTTATAACTTAACCTCCTGTTGTTTTGTCTCAAGGGTGGTTTGAGCTCGGGTTACAAGAAGAAAATAGTCGAGAAAAGCTTGACAGATAACACTTATTCTCCAGAATGTCTGGCTCTGTTCCGTATATCTGGAACTTCAGCACATAACAATAAGGTGGTTCAAGTCGAAGAGGTATGTGTCAATCCTTTAATGTTATGTATCGAAGATGTGTAGCATGTTCGCAAATGCCTTCTTAGCATTGCAATGTGTGCTTCTAGTTGTTTGGGCTTAGAGTGTAGTGGCTACATATTGACAGAGGCTTAATAGAACCCATAGCATCGCATTCTGTTTAACTTTGATATTATTAGTTTTGCTTCTGGAGACTTTTATGGATTTGTTTAGTAATCCATGATACTTGAGATAATAACTTATCATATCAATATATTTGGTTAGATTTTGTGGCCTGAATATAGCATCCTTGTAAATGCATAGGCAATGAGGCATTGTGGACATATACTCACTCACCCACATCCCAACGCTAGCTGGGTGCACTTTAGGGGTTGCCTTTTTTCTTAATTCACGAGTCAATTTACCATTGTTGTAATTTGGTTCAGGTGGCAACATCCTTAAATTCTACTGAATGCTTTATTCTGCAATCTGGGGCCTCAATGTTTACCTGGCATGGGAACCAGAGCACCTTTGAGCAGCAGCAACATGCTGCAAAAGTTGCTGAATTTTTTAAGGTAACTTTTAGACTCTTCCTTCTGTATGGGACTAAACCAGTCTGATCTCTGGCTATACCTACCCATATGGGTATATGTTACCTTGGCTTGCTAATTATGCTAATGTATCACTGATAGGGTTATAATGAGTTTTACAGTTTACAGCCCTGTTGTCCTAAATGGTAGGAGTCTTGAACAGGAGCATAAAAACTGCCTGTCAATAATCATATACGAATGACACCTACGGTGTAACAAACGTTTAATCTAATCTATCCAACTCCATTTCTACCCAAAAAAAAATCATATATGAGTAATTTAGTGTTTTTTGGTTAATTGCTCGTATTTCTTGCTTCTGCATTATGTAATTTTTAACATAGTTGCAAAAGTTTACCCTACTTGAGATTATATGCAACCTTTCTGTGCCTTGTATGCAGCTTATAAATTTTTAAAACTTTAGGATATCAATTCTTCTCTGTTTGTTTTCTTTGAACTTCTCTGAGAGGAACTCTTCTGTTTTTTGGTTTAATTATTTCTTCTTAAATTTCAGCCTGGAGTTACTTTGAAACATGCAAAGGAAGGAACTGAGAGCTCAGCCTTTTGGCTTCCACTTGGAGGGAAGCAAAATTTCACCAGCAAGAAAGCTTCCCCTGAAACTGTTAGAGATCCACATTTGTACACATTTACATTAAATAAAGGTAAGTAATTATTTAAAATTGATTTGCACCCCTGGGTGATCTTTGGGAGACCATCCTCCACAATTATTTGGATAGCCATATATTCTAACTCTTGCTCACTTTTTCTTGACTATGTGAATGCTGCAGAGAAATATGAGGTAAGCATTTTTCCTTAATGTCTCAAAATTGCAGATGATTCCTTCAATTTCTTTTTCTTGTATTTTTCTCTTCATGACCGTGTTATTATTTTGAAAGGCTGAAGAGATATACAACTTCACCCAAGATGATCTCCTGACAGAGGACATCTTAATACTCGATACACAAGCCGAGATCTTTGTTTGGGTCGGCCAGTCTGTTGATGCTAAAGAAAAGCAGAGTGCCTTTGAGATTGGTCAGGTACTATGAACGAGTTTCGTTTATATGTATTTGTTATACCTCTACCAAATTTTAAAAAGGAAATGTTGTTCTTCTCCAAACTTGCAGAAATACATTGATGTGGCCACATCCATCGAAAACTTGGCTCCAGATGTTCCTCTTTACAAGATTACTGAAGGAAATGAACCTTGCTTCTTTACCACCTTCTTTTCATGGGATTCTGCAAAAGCCAATGTATGAGTTGCGATGATTGATTTGTCCAGCTGTTGTCTTGCAAAAAATGGATTGCCTCTTCGGAATGTGGAGCTGATGTAGAACTATTAGTTATGATTCTTAACATACCTAATCACATCTCTTTATGCAATCAGGTTCATGGAAATTCATTTCAGAAAAAGGTGGCGTTGCTCTTCGGGATAGGCCAGGCTGTGGAAGTGAGTATTTTTTCTTCTTATTGATAAGTGTGAGTAATTTGTTTTGAGGGTAGCGGCAAAGTTTTTTTTATCATTATGAAGCTGCAACTACCATTTTCAACTGTTGTTAACTTGAAGATAACTCCTCATCCTCTACCATGATTTCTTCTTCCTTTGGTACAAAAGGGAATTTGCTTTAGATTTTAAGTGGAGAGAAAAATAATATTCTCCTTACTATGTGGATAATCACATCCTCGTCAACCACATCCCGCCATGGCAAACATTGAGACCTGATTCATCAGTTGCCCCTTTCAGGGGAAATGATAAAAATAACTAGTGGTTCATTTTTCATGGCTGCAATGTTACCTTAGGTCATTGGGAACGCAATTCTTCCATAGTTACCTGTAGATGTGAAGATCCTTCTCTTTCCATAGTATACCTGTAGTTCCAGGACTTCTAATTTCCACATTGAGTGGAGTCCAATCTTTCAAGGTGTAGTTTAGGGGAAATGTTTTAAGTTGCATGGAAGGCTTCTGACTTGAAGTATTTGCTAAAATATTTCAAATTGCTTGTTCCATTAATAGCCTGTACATCAATTGGTTCGATCTTTTAAACGCGGCATTATGGACTGCTGGCTTTTTATTGTATTCGTTGGCATGTTGGTTTATCCTAGAAAAAAGTGCTTGGTTGATTTCTGCTGGCTGAGTAGTTTATGTCCTAGTTTGATCATGTATTGTCTGATGAATTTTTTACTCATCCTTTTGCTGAACTAGGATAAGTCCAATGGAAGTTCTGGAGGACATACTCAGAGGGCTTCTGCTTTGGCTGCGTTGAATTCTGCATTCAACTCTTCTACGGAGAAACCATCCAGCACAGTACGAGACTGTTACACTGACTTAATACGTCATGGTTGAATGACCTTTTTTTGTTATTTTTAATGAATGCCCTAAGTCGTCATGGATCAGAAGATGAAAAGAAATTATTGGGAAGAAGCTGGGTTTGGCATGATATTTTGGAGGAAACTTTCTGCTTTCCTTTGAATGGTTAGAAAATTACTTGTGGTGACTATTAGGAGCAGATGGGTCAGAAGTCGTCGATATAATATGGAGCAATCAGATGTTGAATGGAACTTGAACCACGACACCCCAATGGTCATTTTTAGATCATCTACTTCATTTGAGCTTTATTGTCAACTTGATCATTATAATAATCATGTTTTCCTGAAACAAGGCTAGATACTTGGAAATTCTCTTTTCCTGAGAAGAAAAAGATTTCCGACCAGCTTGTGGCTGACACTAAGTTCCCATTTTCCAGGAAAATAGCATAAGACATTTTCTGACCTGATTTTTCTGTCTTGCCCAGTCAGTTGTCTTGGTTTTGTTGTGTTTGTGATCATTCTTCTTATGTTGGCCTATTTTGCTCAGTCAGCTGTTCGAAACAGTTTGATTGTTTCTGTTCTCTGGTGGTTATTGATTTTAAGTTTTCTTCTGTTCAGGACAAATCTAATGGCGTAGATCATAGCGGACCAAGGCAACGTGCAGCAGCTTTAGCTGCCCTGTCATCCGCATTTAATTCTTCTTCTCCATCAAAACCCTCTGTCCCCAAGTTGATTGGAACCGGTCAGGGATCACAGCGTGCAGCGGCTGTGGCAGCTCTTTCTTCTGTTCTTACAGCTGAGAAAAATTCACCTGATTCCTCTCCTCTAAAGTCTGCCAGAGCCTCCGAAAGTGGTTCACCGGGTACCATCATATTACCATTCTTTGGCATGGTTTCTGGTTTTGCTCAACAGAGTCCCTGATTGGTCTCAGTTTTACAAATTTTGGGACACCAGTTTTTATTTGCGATATGTTGGCTAGTTATGGGGAAATACCCTACTCTTGAAATATAAGTTATTGTTTGGATTATCCTCGGTTATTTATTGTTGTTGTTAATTTGATGCAGCTGAAGGAGAAGGTGAGACGGTTTTTGTGACAGGAGATTCTCCTGAAGCATCAGAGGATGGTAAATCAGAGGGAGCTACGCCGGTCTTGGAAACTAATGAAGAAGACACCCAAGTGAAGCCAGAGGCTGAAGAGGACGATACTGATGGCTCTGAGAATAGTGCCACGACATTCAGTTATGACCGGCTGAAAGCTAAGTCTGAGAACCCGGTGACTGGAATCGATTTCAAACGAAGAGAGGTCTGTTCTTAAATTCTTTTGATGTCCAGCGTCCTATGGGGCAGGCTTCTAGAATTTTCCTGTTTTGCAGGCTTATCTCTCTGATGAGGAGTTCAAGACCGTATTTGGGATCACAAAGGCGGAATTCTACAAACTGCCCAGGTGGAAGCAAGACATGAACAAGAAGAAAGTGGACTTATTCTAGTCAAAGAAAAGAACCCAGAACCCATTTGCCGCTCGCACCCAGTGTCAGGTTCATATGAAACACCTATCTGTTTGTAGAAGAAATTGCGAGTTATTCAGTGCCTCCTCTTTCTACCGGGATTGCCATGACGTCGCGGTGAGTCTGTCGCTGTGGATAGAACACTGCATCCATCGTGAAGCCGCTTTCAGGTGTGACAGGTCTCTCTTACGGATGTCGTTTGCCCCCCTCGCGTCCTCGATGTAGGCCAGAAGGAACGTGTCTGGAAAAAAGGCTGAGAAAGTCGATTCTTTTGTTGGGTTGAGTGTATGTTTTTCCACCACAAACTATCACACCATCCATCAGCTTCGATGTTACCGGCGATTACTTCAGATTGTGTATAGGTTTGTTGTGTACATGTAATTGCATTATGGAAAGTAGTTTGTGCTTGTTTGTTAATCCTCAGAACTTCAACTAAAACCACTCCGTCGCGACGCAAGACGTGGCTTGGATTTGTAGCATCTGTTTCCATTAATACTAGTTCTAAGCTAGGAGGTATTTAGCGAAAACATAAAGGATTTCATGTCGTTGTCGAACGTTCGACATTAAATGTTTTGTATCCCCAGTCTGTTGGACCAAACGGCAAAGAGAAGCCACCCGCGAGTCAAAATCAAGGACCTAATTGAAAGGTCCGTGAAAGTTTTTGGATCTAATCATAAGGATGAAGGAAATACAGGGACTCCGACACCGACGCTTTATGTGGTCAGGAAGTTGGGGCGGTCGGTACGAGATTTATGAAACCTCGGCAGATTGCTTGCTGTCGGGACTGACACCTCGCGCTTCGATTCCCCTCTCAGGTTCGTCCGTAGTCCGTCGGGGTTCGGTCATTGCTGTTCTTACGCTGTCGCTTGTATTTGTTTCTGTGTTTTGATCGGTCGGCTTTTGTCGAATTGGAATGATCTGGGGAGGGGGGGGGGGGTCATCCGCGATTTAGGAGACTGCTTGAGGGAATTTCGATTCTTGGTATTTGTTTTGAATTTTAGTTCATGCAAGTCTACATTTCGAGTTCCGGACTGAGGGAGATGATTTGGATTGGGTGTCTCATCGATGGTCGAGTTGCTCCTTTTTCTGAACCTTAGCGTATGTTGTTTTACAGGAATTCTTGGCCATTTGAGGGTTACTTTGGTGTACGACGAAACCTGTTCAATGTCTACTCAAGGCCAAGTCATCACTTGCAAAGGTACTGTGTGCTGGTAATCTGTACTGCATTGGGTTGTTGGATTGATATGCCTGATTCGGTTTGCGATTGGGTCAGCTGCTGTTGCTTGGGAGGCAAATAAGCCACTGGTCATAGAAGATGTGCAGGTTGTGCCTCCTCAGGACGGTGAAGTGAGGGTGAAGATACTCTTCACGGCGCTATGCCATACTGATGCTTACACCTGGAGTGGAAGGTATGCAAGTAGACATTGATCTTCTATTCCCTTTGTCTTGGTTGTCTTTATTGTTTACACACGCGAATCATAAAGCTCCCTTTTCAGTAAGTTATGGCGTCAGTTGATCGGGTTTTTTCTGTTTATGGCTTCATTTGATCTAAAGTGAATGAGTTGTTTGGGATTTTCTGCTAATGTTAGCAACTTCATCCTCGTAGGATCCTGAAGGACTCTTCCCATGCATCCTTGGCCATGAAGCTGCTGGGTATTTTTAGTCATCTACCTCTCTCTATATATCTTTATCCATTTTGGATGTATTGTAGAGACAAAGTTGGTTTTTGTAGTGTCGTTGAGAGCGTTGGTGAAGGGGTCACAAATGTCAAGGCTGGAGATCATGTCATCCCCTGCTACCAAGCGGAATGCGGAGAATGCAAGTTCTGCAAGTCAGGGGAGACTAACCTCTGTGGAAAAGTTCGGGCTGCTACCGGAGTTGGAGTTATGATGAATGACAAGAAAAGCCGTTTCTCAATCAACGGAAAGCCCATTTATCATTTCATGGGAACCTCAACTTTTAGTTAATACACTGTTGTCCATGACGTCAGTGTTGCAAAGATTGATCCAAAAGCACCTCTGGAAAAGGTTTGCCTTCTTGGTCGTGGTGTTCCCACAGGTAGTTATTAACCTTATTGCTGTATGATGATTCAGCATGGCCTACGTCATTTTCTTCGACCATAAAATGACCATGTTATCTGCTTCTAGTCATGTCTTGGAGCAGTTTGGAATACGGCAATAGTAGAGGCTGGTTCAATTGTCGCTGTCTTCGGCCTTGGAACTGCTGGTCTTGCTGTAAGTCAGTTTTATTTAGTATAATTATCAGCTGTTCAATTCTGTCAATTAAATAACGTTTTTATTGTTATAGGTTGCTGAGGGTGCTAAATCCGCCGGTGCTTCACGCATAATAGGAATAGACATTGACAGCAAAAAGTTTGATAGAGGTAAAAGTGATCATACTCTTGCATTTTCCATGTTCGTGAAGTGTACTTCATAGTGATGATTAATTTAGCCGATCATTCTATTGGTCTGCCTTGCGGGGTTGGGCTGATAATTAATATGTTGAGGAGACAAGCTGGTAAGCTCACAATTGTTGCTGTCGCTAGCTGATGCTTTTGCGCTTAGTTGGTGGGCAGCCAAGGAATTTGGAGTCATTGAATTTATAAATCCAAAGGAGCACGAGAAACCGATCCAGTAGGTCATTGTTGATCTCACGGATGGTGGCGTAGACTACAGTTTTGAATTGTATCGGGAATGTCCAAATAATGTGGGCTGCCCTTGAATGCTGTCATAAGGTATGGTTTGCTTCCGCTATACATTCACCTCTCAGATCATCGAAGGTTGCTGCATCTAGTGAAATATTTTACGACTAGGGTTGGGGAACATCCGTAATCGTCGGTGTGGCCGCATCGGGGCAAGAGATATCCACTCGTCCGTTCCAGCTTGTCACTGGCCGTGTTTGGAAGGGGACAGGTTTTGGCGGTTTCAAGAGCCATTCGCAGGTGCCATGGCTGGTCGAGAAGTATATGAAGAAGGTATGGCATTTCTTTCTGGCGTTGAGGATCAGGCGTATGCAGAATTCCAGCTCCCTCGGGAATAACTGACCCGCGGCTCGGGCTGCATTTGTCCTCGGGCTCTCAGGAAATCAAGGTGGACGAGCATATCACCGGCAATTTGACACTGGGGGAGATCAACAAGGCCTTTTGATCTGATGCACAACTCGTCTTGAAAACAAGTTTAATGAATGGGGGAGCATCCTCGGGGGATCCGTACCGATTCTTGGGCCGGGCTCGGAGTCGAGACAGACATTCCCCAATTCGTTGGGTGGTCGGTGTGTGGGTGGTGGGCGGTGTCAGGTGAAGAAGAGGAAAGGAGAAGGAGAGGATTCTTCTTCATCCGGTGGTTTCATATGGAGAACAATATTTGTCTGGTAATGTCAGCGCCTACCACCGAGAACGAGGAAGTTTCATAATTTAAATGTCTGCCGTGAAGTGCGCGTGAAGACTGGTCCACCGCCACCACCACCACCACCACTACCTTTGGAATTTCCAATTCCCCTCCCTGTTTACATTTACACACCAATTAATTTAATCATTCCTCTTTTTTTTTTTTTGCCTTTTTTATAATGGGCCCACTTTTTCACGATGACATTTATCGTTGGAAATGGAAAGGCTGTCTCAAATGGGAGAAAGATACAAAAATAATAATAATAATAATGGACGGGTGGTGTCTGTGTGTTTGTGGGATAGCGAAAAGTCAAATAAAAAAAAAATTAGTATTTGAGGGTTTCCGTTTCGAGAGTGACAGATCCCTTCCCTTCCCATCCTCCTACACCCAGAAAGGGCGGATCCATTAAACTCCTCCACCCTTCCCCCCTCCCTCTCTTCCTCTTTTCCTTCCATTTCTCTATTTCCCCCAGCCAGCACTCTGTGTTGTTCTCTCACTGGGACGTCCGACGAGACATGGAGAGCTTCTTCCTCAAGGACTTCGATGTGGACCCCAAGAACAGGTCCGAGGAGGCCCTTCGCAGGTGGAGGTCCGCCGTCACCATCGTCAAGAACCGCCGACGTCGCTTCCGCATGACCGCCGATCTCTCCAAGCGTTCCGAGGCCAACAAGCAGCGCAAGGACATCCAGGTCCCTTCCTAACCTTTTTTTCTTCCTTCTCTCCTTCCCTCCCTCCCTCCTCGTCCTGCTTGCGCATCCGACCTTTCTCGTCCCAATTGTCTGCCTCTACGACGACGACAAATCCCTTCCCGTCCTATTTATTCACTGCCGCCATCACACAAAAGCATAATAAACCGCAGAATTAATTTCAGAATTTTACTGTCTTCTGCAAATCCTCCAATTAAGCCAATGCTATTATGCTTTATTTGGCTTATTCTTCATTACTGTACTTAAAAAAAAAAAAGTCTCCATTTGTACGCATTTCCCACGGCAAGTTCAATGTTTGTCTCGTCTTTGTTTGACTCTGCTAATTCCTGGCATCATCTTCTGGTCCTTAATTGTATTCGTCTGGTCCTTAATGGATGGGGCAACTACTGTTGATATAGACATGGAGGGGATGTGGACCCCCCCCCCAAAGGAATCTCAGTACCCGAGCGCACCACGAAACCCCAGCGAAGTTTCCTCCTTTCCTGGATTTAGCTACTAGCATCGGCATTTCACCTTTACCATCCTTTGTGATTCCTACTGTTGGGTCTCTCTATCTGGGGAGGATATCGTGGAATTTGAGATGATGTATACTTTATATTGTTATTTGATTTATTACTTTGGTTGGTGTATTAGCAGTAGTTGTTCCTTTCATCCCTTTTGCTTTTCCCTGGAAGGCTTTTAGCTTCACCACGTTATTAAAATGTTTTTAGCTGTATTTTCTTATCCCAGGAGAAGATACGAGTTGCGTTGTACGTGCAGAAGGCCGCCCTACAATTCATCGAGGGTGTGTAGAAGAATAAGATGTTTCTTTTCTTTCCTTTTCTTTTTCATAACTGTAATCTGACCCGCCTTCTGTTATCATGAAGCTGGCGGACCTCCGGAATACAAACTGCCCGACGAAGTCCGAGAAGCGGGCTTCGGCATTGACCCGGAGGAGCTAGCGGCAATAGTGCGTGGTCACGATACAAAGCGGCTGAAGCTTCATGGCGGGGTCGAAGGTATTGCCAAGGAAGTTGCTGTCTCCCTTGATGAGGGGGTTTGCACGCGTGCCGGTGCTGCCAAGCCGCCCGTATCAGCGAGACAAGAAGTCTACGGATTTAATAGATATACCGAGAAGCCCCCCAGATCATTTCTCACGTTCGTTTGGGAAGCATTGCAGGATCTTACACTTATCATACTCATGGTTTGTGCCGTGGTCTCCGTAGGAGTCGGGCTAGCCACGGAAGGGTGGCCGAAGGGGATGTATGATGGACTAGGTATAATTCTTAGTATATTCCTTGTGGTCTTGGTCACGGCGATCAGCGATTACAGGCAATCTTTGCAGTTCAGAGATCTGGACAAGGAGAAGAAGAAGGTGTTCATTCATGTCACGAGGGATGGCTGTCGAGAGAAGGTGTCCATCTACGACCTGGTCGTTGGAGATGTCGTTCATCTTTCTATAGGAGACGTTGTTCCTGCAGATGGGATATTTGTGTCAGGATACAGCCTTCTGATTGATGAATCCAGCCTTTCTGGTGAGAGCGAGCCGGTGAATGTTTACGAGGAAAGGCCTTTCCTTCTATCAGGAAGCAAAGTTCAAGATGGGTCAGCAAAAATGCTAGTGACAACAGTTGGGATGAGGACCGAGTGGGGGAAGCTGATGGAAACCCTGAGCGAGGGTGGAGATGATGAGACGCCATTGCAAGTGAAGCTTAATGGAGTCGCCACGATTATCGGTAAAATCGGCTTGGTTTTCGCCGTGCTAACGTTTCTTGTTCTGACGGTAAGGTTCTTGGTGGAGAAGGCGCTGAAGCATGAGATCACGCACTGGTCTTCTTCGGATGCCTTGGACCTGTTGGACTACTTTGCGATTGCCGTTACTATCATCGTTGTCGCTGTTCCAGAGGGATTGCCACTAGCCGTTACGCTTAGCCTGGCGTATGCAATGAAGAAGCTCATGAACGACTGGGCGCTTGTTAGGCATCTCTCTGCATGCGAGACGATGGGTTCCGCTAGTTGCATCTGCACCGACAAAACTGGCACATTGACGACGAATCACATGATAGTAACCAAGACATGGTTATGCGGTAAAGCAGTAGATATAAAAGACGTGGAGTGTAAAGAAGCCTTCAAATCAGATTTCTCCGATGCCGTACTGATCATACTTCTGCAGTCAATTTTTCAGAACACTACCTGTGAAGTTGTCACCGACAAACAGGGAAAGCATTCTGTCATGGGAACACCTACTGAGTCAGCGTTGTTGGAGTTCGGTCTGCTTCTTGGCGGTGATCTCGGTGCTCAGCGCAAGGAGTGTAAAGTTCTTAAGGTGGTACCCTTCAGCTCGGTGAGGAAGAAGATGTCCGTGCTCATTACCATACCTGATGGAGGGGTGAGGGCCTTCTGCAAGGGCGCCTCCGAGATTGTCCTTCAAATGTGTGACAAAATAATCAATAGCAATGGAGAGACTGCTCCACTGTCGAAGAAAAAGGTTAAAGACATAAGAAATGTCATCGATGGTTTCGCATCAGATGCTCTTAGGACACTTTGCTTAGCATATAGAGATATAGACAACTCTTCCAATAAGGACAACATTCCCGAGGATGGATACACCTTGATAGCCATCATCGGAATAAAAGATCCTGTGCGCCCCGGAGTCAAGGAGGCGGTGCAGACCTGTTTAGCTGCTGGAATTACTGTCCGAATGGTGACTGGCGACAATATTAACACAGCCAAAGCCATTGCTAGAGAGTGTGGCATACTCACGGACGGTGGGATCGCGATAGAAGGGCCGGAATTTCGTAACAAATCTCCTGATCAGATGAGAGAGATCATTCCTAGAATTCAGGTTTCTATGGTTTAGCAATCTTCGGTTACCAGTTCATTAAGTTTTCGGAGATGCCCTTGCTCTCAAACTGGTTTTTGTTGCAATGCAGGTCATGGCTCGGTCTTTGCCCTTGGATAAGCACACATTAGTTACTAATTTGAGGAACATGTTCAAGGAGGTCGTCGCGGTGACCGGTGATGGGACCAACGATGCTCCTGCTTTGCACGAGGCGGACATTGGTCTTGCCATGGGCATTGCTGGCACAGAGGTGTGTGCTTCTGACATATTTGGCTGGCAACCTGATAAACCCTACAGTTGTATGCTCAGTGGTCTTGACAAAGTGTGCTTGTTGTGTAGGTAGCGAAAGAGAGCGCCGATGTTATAATCATGAACGACGACTTCGCCACCATTGTGAATGTGACCAAATGGGGACGTGCTGTATACATCAACATACAGAAGTTTGTACAGTTCCAACTCACCGTAAATATCGTGGCACTGGTCACAGATTTTGTTTCGGCTTGCATCACAGGTGAAATCTTGTAATTTCCGTTAGTCGCAACAGGTTCGAGATGCTTCTACTGAAGAACTTCCTTTCAATTCCTTTCAGGATCTGCCCCTCTCACGGCAGTTCAGTTACTCTGGGTTAACATGATAATGGACACCCTCGGCGCGTTGGCATTGGCCACGGAACCTCCTAATGATGACCTGATGAAGAGGCCGCCGGTCAGTCGGGGTACAAGTTTCATAACCAGGGCAATGTGGAGGAATATAATCGGCCAGAGCATTTATCAGCTCATCATCCTCGGCATTCTCGATTTCGGCGGAGAGAGGCTTCTTGGATTAAGCGGTTCCAATGCCAGCAGCATTCTGAACACCGTGATATTCAACACGTTTGTTTTCTGCCAGGTAGGGGACTCTACCAAAGAAATCTCCATCCTCGGAAACTCTGGATTCGATTCGGCACTTTCCTGTCTTACGAGCCCTATCTGTCGCGTATCTATATTCAGGTTTTCAATGAAATAAACAGCCGAGACATCGAGAAGATCAATGTGTTCCGTGGGATTTTCAGCAGCTGGGTGTTCTTGGGTGTAATGGTCTCCACGGTTGCCTTCCAGGCCATAATAGTGGAGTTCCTCGGCGACTTCGCGAGCACGGTTCCGCTCAGCTGGCAACTATGGGTCCTATGCGTTCTGATCGGGTCAGTGAGCCTTCCCGTCGGAGCTATTCTCAAGTGCATCCCAGTGGAAAGAAGAAATGTCGCGTTCAAAGAAAACCATAACGGGTACGAGCCGCTACCTTCAGGGCCGGAGCTCGCTTGAATTGGAGGGGGGGGAGGGATATGAAAAAGGGTCATCGAAAACTACCTGATTCATAACTGATGCATGGTTAGCAGGCCATGAGGAATTTTGTCGAAATAGTTAAAGGCAATTGCAACAATTTGTTCTTCCCTTTTCGTTACTAAGGCGTTTTGATCAAATTCGTCTTAAAGATTTGAAGGGAAAGTTAATGATGCAAATAAGAATGACAATAATAATGTGGGATAAGAATTCCGCGTTGCCGATTCATGGATTCATAGTTTACATGCACAGAAAAAGAATGTTACCTCGAATGCAAGTAAGCTCCCTCCACCGAAACAACACCAGACATCGGCCGTCGGAGATCACTTGAATTTCTTCTTAGCTTGGCTATAGGCAACGACTCCCATGACGGTTATAGCATATCCGCCAATCCCCATCACGGTTACTGGCTTCCTGAACAGGAGGATTGATATGACGACAGCTACTGCACCTTTTGCATTGCCTAATACCTGTCAGAAGATGTAGCGTCGGCCGAACGATATCATTTCGCGCTGATAGAGTAGACACATGCTCAGGCACGAAAGAGTACCAGCCGACAAATGCAAAGAATCGAACCTGGAGAATGAGGGCGCTCGTATGTTTTGTCACCAAGAAGTTTGACAAGTTGGCTACGTAGGCAGTCGAGGCGTTCACGAAAAGAAGCGACCATAAATATTTTTTCTCCCTACCGAGAGACAGGGTCAAGTTGAACACGTTTGGCTCCATTACAAGGGACACGGGCAGTAGAACCAGAACAGCAATCGGTGCCATATAGAGAAGCAAGTTCATTGAGTTCAACTTCTCCCTGTAAGGCAGAGATACGCAGAGCGAAATCAGGCAGACTTCGCGATCTAGCCTTTTCCTATCGGTTAAGCTTACTGCAACATTTCACTAGAGTTATGTGAGATCGAATTTCAACAATTTAACAGACTAACATCAGATAAGATAAGATCCCTCAAGTTCCAGCACCACCTACCCTTCAGATGACAGCAGGATGCCCTGAAGCCCTGACTTGAAAGCCCTTGCAGCAGTCGCACTGATGCACATGATGAATCCAAACAAGTGGAAACTTGGCTCTCCCTGTCATCAACAAGACTTGTTTTGTTCAGTTAATAACACGACGAGTTTTCTGCATCTAATCATAATGAGAATCGAGGATGTATCGGTCCGCTCATACATTGCCAGTGCTCAGACCTATCGGATAAGCTAAAGCTATGGACATTGAGAATGATCATTTCCAGGGAGATCCATGTCTCAGTTCCAACATCTAGTCTGCCTCGGAACACAAGAAACATGCTAAATTTAACCCATCAGTTCAACTGCCAACTTAACTCGAATCCAGACAACGCCATCCATCGCGAAACACACGAAATCTCGTCAATGCTGAATCAACCACATCAAACCCAGGTAGTCACCAAACGATCGCCAGATCCAACCAAAAGTCACTAGAATAAGAAGACAGTACCCCGCTGGCAATGACTACGCCGGCAACAACAGGCACCAGAGCGGCATAAGTGGCCCAAGCCTCCCTCTTGAGGGTGTAATAAGGTACGCGAAGACGGCCGTGAAAAAGGGGGTGGTGGCGCCTA
This sequence comes from Melastoma dodecandrum, assembly GCA_029817715.1. NCBI lineage: Eukaryota > Viridiplantae > Streptophyta > Magnoliopsida > Myrtales > Melastomataceae > Melastoma > Melastoma dodecandrum. The sequence goes on from JARUPY010000606.1 coordinate 7,521,903, forward strand.
CGGCCTGGTTGAAGCTGACGGGGAGGTACCTAAGGCTGACATTGCCGCCGACGACTGACCCACAAAAGACGACGTCAAAGTGGCGATCTTGACGAGCTGGGACCTCGACCTGACGGCCTGAAGAAGACGATGGAGGCGTAGCTGAAGAAGGCGCAGGCGGTCATGTGGCATGGCATATGGTGAGGAAGATTGGGAACCGGAAATTGTAGTTGGAGAGGAGGAACTTGTTGAGGAGGATCACCCCGATGTTGGAGGAGTACCACAGGGCTATCAGCGATGCAATGAAGATCGGTCCCAAGTAAGGAGGAGGAGGAGAAGAGGGGGCCGGAGATTTCTGGGTTTCCGACAGGTAAGAGGAAGAAGACGACGACATTGCCGTCGGAGGTTGTTCCAAGTCTTCCTGCAGTTGGAGGGACTTGCGTTCGTGTGCCATCGCTGACGAAGGCTGACGAGATGATTCTTGGGATTATGTTGTTCTTGTTGTTGATGTTTGAGCTCGTTGATGTTTGGGCTGTTTCGGACAACAACCGTTGGTGGGGTGAACGGGGATTTTCGGACAGTTTTAGCAGTTCGCTGGGATCTGAAGTTGACTTGGGATTATATGGCTTTTCTTTATCTCTGGATGGGTTTGAGAGACCGATCGGGAGGAGCAAGAAGCCAAAGCTTAGAACTGTCGGCTTAAAAAAGCATCAATGGACAGAGTAATTGGATCCGGAATCCTCCTCCTCACTTTGACTTTAAAAGCCTGTTGTGAGATTTAACAGTGACTGTATATAACTGAGCAGAAGCCTTCAAACAAGAGGAGGAATAATGCCTTGGTATGCATAAGGCTACTAGATGCCGCGCTACTGTCAGCTTGATTCTCTCCCTGCCTTAATGTCAACGTCATTCAGTGCTCGGACGAGATGAACTATTCGGTATTGGTTCTTGGCGTTCTCGGCCTTAAACTTCCGTGCCTGTAGGCATCGAGTGAAGGACATCCATGAGAGATTGTCTGCGCACTCATAGGCAATACTAGAAAAAACATGGTCGAGTCGAGAAAAGAGCAAAGAATCACCTTCTCCTGTTCTGCAACTAATTCGGATTTCACTTGCTCGAGCTCTGACTCCAGCTGACTTATCCTTTTAAAGAGTTCTTCGTTGCCGGCATCTGGAAGTGTACAGACATAAGAAGTTTAAGTATGAACTAAAAAAAGATGAAGCACTCGCGTCTCCAGAATGACTTAAATGGCTTTGAGATACAACAGACCTTTCTCTTTGGTGAGAGCAGCTTCGAGCCTTGACAAGCGATCCTGTGTTGTCATTCAGAGATTAACATAAGACCAAGGATGTACATTGAGGAGCATCAAAACATTCGATCCTTATTGACCACAGAAAAGGGGATGCGAGAAAAACTTTTTCCATGTGAAGGAAACGTACCACACCTCAGGCTACTTCATTATTTCCAGCGGCATGAGTTAAAGATGCTGGATTTTAGACATCGAAACAAACAACTAGAAAAATGAATTGTGCCGGTCTATGACTACTGACCAATAACTAGTCCATGCCAACGACATCTAATCTATATAACTATTTCATTCAGACCCTGTATGGCTTCAGTTATTTGGGAATATCAAACACAACAAATATTTTTATCCGAGAATGCAAACACAGGTTCAAAATAACAGGAGAAATGCGACAAAGATGAAGCCTTAGTGAACATAGTTTTGGCTTCTCAGTTCTCTGGTATCTATTGACACTCAAAGCTCCCACTTTGCGGGCAACCCCTAGCACGTGAATTCCATTCCAGGCAGTACAGCTTCCCGAAGTATCTCGAATGTAATAAAACTGAAGCACACGGTGCTAAAACACTGAACGACAGCTACCCCATTCACCTGTGCATGCTGTGCTCATTTCATTTAATATCACAACCTCTCCCTGAATCCAGAAACGGGTCACATATCTCATACAGGAAGACAGGGGTTTAGAAGTACACGATTGGCCAAATTATCAGAGTCATGTCGATTAAGTTCGCCCGCTCGGAGAAATAAGCAGGCCACAGCTGAGAGCTTGAAACCAAACACGGGTCTAATTTTGCGGCGGAGGATGTGTCGCCAGCATGTACCAGCGCAGGCAATGAGAGAAGGATCATAATATACTCGATCAATTCATCGCAAAAACTCTGTAGCCAAAAACGACTGAAGATCCAATCCAAACTGATTCACCGGAACACGAAGGACACAACCTTCCAGAGTCAACAACACCACAACTCGACATGTCTCCCCAGAATCCCCCAAAGCTAAAAGAAAAATCCCATTTCACCTTCATCAGATCAGATTTCACCGTTCCCCTAAAAGCTTCAAGAAAGAAAAGAAGGAACCAAAAAAGAAAGAGTCATGCCTCGGCTTGGGAGGCTCTCTGGTAGAACGGCCTCAAAGCTTGTTGGAGGAGGCCCTCTGGACTACACTCGGACTCCCCCATCCCCTACCCCCCCGGCAGCCAGGCAGTTAGATGTTTAAACCTCGTACCTGCGGACGGGCAGGCAGGAATCCCTAAACCCAGCCGTCCACTTAGCACTTTAACTTATGCCCCTCAGGGAAATCGGCGTTTGTTATTTTGGGCCGGTTTAGGAGGACTCGTAATAACTTTAAGTCAGTCGATCTTGGAGGGAGGGTGGTAAGAAAGGGGAGGACGACGACGACGAAGCCCATTGGTTCAAAGGAGGATGTCAGGCGAGATCTCAGATCCAGATTCAGCTCGTATCCACATGGTAACTTTGCTGGGCCTACTACCATTTTGACCGATGTTTCATGGCTATCATCTTCGTGAAGAAGGCAGCTTCATTTTTGTGAGATTTGGGTGCTCCACAAATTCTCGGAAGATCCAATTTTTCTGTGCAGGAGGAGATCTTTGGACTACTCCTACTCTGTAATGGTTTACTTCCCACGCCCTCTCCAGAATCTTCTCACTACCTGAACTATCTATCCTAAAGCTGCCCGATTCTTCATGGTTACCTTTGGAAGTATAGGCTGATAGCTTCGATGCAAAGCTGGGGTAAGCTTTTTCGCCCAGATAAAGGCGGTGTGACCCGACTGTAATGTATGCGTCACGAGCACGTTATATATTCGCTTAACTCTAAACCCCGACTGATGTAACGGTAAAATGTCCGGCGCAGAAACAGTACCTCCTCGCCCCTGCCTCCACGACCTCCCCTCCGCTCCCTACGTGCTACAGGGCATGATTACTGGTTTCTTTTTGTGATGTTTTAGATGCCTGTGGGTTGAGCTGATGTTTCATCGACCTTGTTCTGGGCAATTTTCGAGAGATTTTGACTGGGACAAAATCGATGCTAATGAGTTAAGGGAAGCCTCGGGTATTCTGTTTCAGACGATACGAGAATATTAAACTTTCGTGCCACGTCGGATTTTGATTCGGTTAAATGTTCTAATTCCGTTCAAACATACCAGGCAAAGTCGTACATTCTTATTCTCGAAATTCAGGGTCGTTACATTAATAATGGTCACTGAGAGGACAAGTAAACAGGCCTTCCATTCTCTGGCTGGATAGGCCTTGCATTATTCTCAAATCCCTGCCAGGGGCAAACAAAGATTTACAAGTTTAGCATCCATCCATCTTTTGTCTTCCTGCCCATTGAAATCGCTCGAACACAACAGAACTTACCGCATCAACAGCATTTCTCAGCGACTCGACTTGTTCCCTTGATACGCTTCTTACCTGACGTAACGTAACAACAAACAAATTCAGGGATTGGCAATCTAAGATGACAACACAGAGGGACAATCCTTCTGTAATATGATGAACCTTCTCGATTACAGTCCATGTCACCCCCTCTGTGCAAGGAGGGACCGTGAGGGAGCCCTTGTATCTGAAATACTTCCCTTGTCCAAACCCGATGTCCCTGGGATCCACGACCCCGAGATGAGTTTCTTCCTTGCTGACTGTCTTGATGTATTTGTACAGCTGTGCACGATGTCATGGACATGCAGTTATGAATGGATGGAGAAAAATTTAATTGTTCGAGAGTTTCGTGTCATTTGGTGACGTGCACATTATCCAGGAAAGGATCCGGTCCGCCGTACTTGTAAAGAATCCCAATAACGGCGATGTGCCCGTGTGCACTCTGGTGTACCACGTGAAGCTCTATCTCGTATCTGCAATATCAGACATTCTGACATTTCAAAAAGGGAATCGCCGATGGAGCGAGAAGATGGCTAGCTACTTTTGGGGCAGGACGGACCTTGTTCCGCCGAAAGAGTGCTCGGTAGGAGAATGCCAGTGGCACTGGAGAAGGTTGAAACGAGTCCCGTCGATGACGATGTGTCCTGCATCTCCGTTCCACTTAACCTGGATCATCACGAGTCAAGTTCTCTTACAACAACCCCAGAGAGAAGAATACAGTGAAAACCTTTCTTTAGGAAATGTTTTTGCTCACCGTAATGTCATGGCCTCTGCTGACGATAACGGCAGGGGCAGGCTTGTAGTCCAACTTCTGTTTCCCCAGAAGAGGAGAGACGAGTGCCTTTCCCGGAGACAAATCAATGGGAGACTGCAAATTCCCACGTCTGCAGGCTGCCCATTCTGGGTTTAGGTATCCCCACCTTGACGGGTCTTTCCCAGTTCCATTGATGTAGGTGAACGGGGGATCCTCATGCCCACCATCCTCTATTGATCCCCACCCCCCACGTGAAGCCATGTTAACGCCGCCAAACAGACGAATGAACAATATCAGACAAAAGGACATGTGATCCTTGTGGTAAGAACAAGAACAAAATGACAGCTTAGAATGAGTTTGGAATCTAATCCCAGCACACTTCAAAAACCAAAATCCCGAGTTACAGTCCTCGACAATAAAGTAGTGGGATGGTGTTTTTCTGATCCAGTCGAATCAATAAATCCACTGTGAAAAGTTGCAAACAAGCAGCAGTTGATACACAACAGTTAAACAGGGGAAGAACGGGAGGTGCAGAGGAAGAATCTCACCAACATCTACAAATTCAGGAGCCACGGAAGCAGTGACCTTGTTCGGGAATGCAATGCAACTGAACACGAGGAGGAGAAGGCAGAGGCCTGAAGAGTTTCCGAAATGCAACATGGATTCCCCACACTGTCGAGTCTCGAGTCGACGAAGACGATGATGGTAATGATGAGATGAGTGTGTATCCAGCAACAAATATAAAATAGTAGTACTCAAGACCTCCTAATAGCATGTTTGGATCGCCGGAATGCAATCGGAATCAATGTCGTTAAGAATAGATTCCTTCAGCGACTCTTTCCATTAAGAAAATGGATTTTGAATTGTAGCTTCTCAAAATATATCTGAGGATAAGGAATGATAGAGATAGAGATATGGTGGTGGGATTGAAGTAATGTCCTCGGTACAATGGCGGCATTTGCAGTCGGATAAGTTATTAGTTAGTCCATGGAACTTAACCTGGATTGATTCAACCATCTGTGCCTTTCTTGGCAGAATTTCAGGTCAAGTGTCCCTCGTTTCTCCGGATGGCTTCCTTACGCGCTATATTCATGTCATCTATGTTTTTATGCAGGTTCGAAAGTTCGGTATTCTACGGTTTTCAGTTACGCCTGTAATGTTTCAATCTGTCTGTCATCGTGAGCTCGGTTTGTCTGTGTTGTCTTTCTCCTTGCAGCCTCTAGGAGGAGGGTGTAATAGTGTTTATTTATCATAAGTATTCTTCCTTGTAAGAAGAAAGTACACATGCTCCTAGTGGGTTTTCATCCCGTCGACAGACATTCAGTTCAGTAGTTACTACAAACACGCATCTTCGGTCTTCGGCCACAAGTGTTTCGACGACACGTTAACGGTTAAGATAAAGAGGAGTGTACAAGCGAACGGGCCTTCCGTTCTGTGGCTGAAAGGGCCTTGCGTTAATCTCGAATCCCTGCCAGGGACAAACAAGGATTAGTATCAAATCTATCTGTCTATTAAATCACGTAGTCGCACTGTCAACTGGACAGAACAGAACAAAGCTTACATCATCGACGGCATTCCTGAGTGCCTCGACTTGCTCCACTGAAGCCGTTCTTACCTGACACAACGACAAGAGATTCCGGAAATGACAATTGAGATGACAACATGGAGGGACAATCCTCTTCGTCTAATGAAACCAAATGTGACGAACCTCCTTGATTACAGTCCATGTCACGCCCTCTGTGCAAGGAGGGGACGTGAGGGAGCCGTTGTATCTGAAATATTCTCTGCTTCCGAATTCAATGTCACCGGGATGCACGACCCCGAGATGAGTTTCTTCGCTGCTGACTTTCTTGATGTATGGATACAGCTGTGCACGATGTCATGGTATTGCAGTTAGGATTGAAAGGAGAAAACTTTAACTGTTCGGAGAGTTGTGTCATTTGGTGCCATTCACCTTCTCCAGGAAAGAATCTGGTCTGCCGAACTCATAAAGAATCCCGATGACAGCGATACGGCCTTCGTTGCTCTGATGTACTATGTGAAGCTCTAACTCGTACCTGCGAACCAAACATTTGACACCTCAAAAAGAAAATCTCTCGAGGGAGCGAAGCAATAGCTACTTCCGGGGAGGAGGACGGACCTCATGCCATCGAGTGAGTGCTCGGTAGGAGTATGCCAGTGGCACTGGATAACGTTGAAACGAGTTCCATCAATGATGATGTGTCCCGCGTCTCCATTCCACTCAACCTGGTTCAACACAAGTTCTCTTTATAACAACTCCAGAGCAAAGAAACACGGCGAACCTAAAAAACTTTCCCGCGTACACTAATATCGTGGTCTCTGCTGACGATAACAGCAGGGGCAGGCTTGTAATCCTTCTCCAGGTTCCCCAGGCGAGGAGTGATGTATGCCGTTTCAAGAGACAAATCAATGGGAGACTGCAATATCCCATTGCTGCAGGCTGCCCATTCCGGGTTCAGGAGTCCCCACCTGGACGGGCCTTTCCCTGTTGATTCTAAGTAGGTGAACGGATGATCCTCATTCCCACTATCCTCTGTCGATCCCCCACCGACCAACACAAATGAATCCATATTAGTGCCGAAACATAGACAGGAACGCACAATGTACAAAGCATGTCTGTCTACTCTGGACCACAAGCACGAGAAGTACCGGAAAAACAAACATGCCATTCTTCCTTGTGTCTTATATAAGAAGAAGGATTGAAGAAGCACATGCGAACAGGAACACAGAAAGAGATGAACCAACATCACTTAGAGTAGTATATTTAACAGTGCCAAGGTTGGACCAGCTGCTGGGTCATATTTCAAGTGTTGCAACAGACGGGGGGAGGGAGAGAGAGAGAGAGAGAAAGAGAGGAAGAACATGGATGGATCATTACCAACTTCATAATATCCAGCAGCAGTGAACTGGTTGGGGAATGCATCATGGCAGGTGATCATGAGGAGGAGGAGGAAGAGGATGGGGGAGCTGCTTCTGGAGTAGTAACCCATGGTCTATGAGCACACCAGTTGTTGGTGATCCGATGAGTGTGTGTGTGGGTGGTGCTGTAATGACTATAAATAGGAGTTTGAAACTGTGGTAAGATATAGGAGAGGAATGATAGGGAGGAGTACACTGGGAAATTTTGTTTTTGGTAAAAGTTGAATTTATATAAGGAATAAGAGGATACTGTTTAAACAAAATGGAGAGGGAGAGGAAAATAGGGATAGGGAGGAAGAAGAAGAGGCAAAAAGGGTTTCTTTTCTTAGTTTTTATGGTTAATCAATCGCAACACATTTGGCGGTAGACCACTACTTTGCAAAACTTTTGTTTTCTCTTTATTTTTTCTGACGTATGTCGATTCTGACAATAAACTAACTTTACATTAGAAAATTTTAACCAGAATTATATAATTGATACGGAATTTCTTGTTAACCAATATAACGATTTCGCGTTTGACCGCGTTTGCGTTTCTAAGTCACGTACTCGGGTTCGTTCCGTTTAGGAAAAATTCGTACCATGACGTATCGATACGAATTTTCGTATTTACTAAACTCGTGGCGTATCCGCGTTCACAGTTATAAATCGTGTATTCGACTTCGATCCGTTTAAAAAAGTTATTCTCGAAAGTGTACATTCAAGAAAGTTCGTATCAGAACTCAAAGGAGCATTTTCATTCTAGCCATTCTCGATAAATAGACTATGCACGACTCATATACGGTAGCAGTAGTGGTAGCAGTGGTAGGAGAAAAGAATGGCTTACCATAAAACGCCTGGGAAGAATTAGCGTACAAAATTGCTTCGTCCTCTTTTAGGATTTCAAAAATATATAACCTCAAGAGCTGAAAATACCACGATATTCAACCCTAATTATTATTATTATGTATACCAAATAATTATAGGAAAATCCGGGTAACCATTTTTTTTTATTTAGTAATCTTGTATATGGCATTATTGGAAGATCAAAGCATCATATAATCTATACCACACACATTTTACCACTACAAAATCTACTAAGAAATGATCTGTCAAATCCTTACTGTGTTGGGCAAAATATTTCAATTGGATACTATCTGGTTACACCCGAATCAATCAAACCAAGCTAAATAGAGTAGTAAGTAAACCACATCTTATTTGATTTCCACTAAAACCAATATCTAAATTTCCTTTTACTTTTTTTTTAAACTTTAGATAATTGGACACAAATCTAAATAGACACAACTTTGGAATATCTAGATTTAGACACCAATATCTAAATTTCCTTTCATTTTTTTTTTCAAATAGAAGATTTGAAAAATGGTTAAAATTCAGTAATTGACACAATTTTGTGCTTTGAAATACAGAAATATATAGACACAGACAAGTCATTTGCACCCTTCCTGAGGGGTTCTTATTGACATCATGACCCACATTTAGATACTTTTAGTTTGTTCCAATAATATTATGCTTTCAAAAATCAAGGAATAACAGGCTTCAGAATCAGATACCAACTGCAATGATATTTATTTCAGATCGGGAATCACAAACGCATCCATGGCTTATTATTTCTACCACCTAGAATCTGAATATCCATAAGTTCTCCAATTCTCTCGCCCCTGTCTTCGGGCGCTTCTCCCCGACGGAGATGCATTGAACTTCGATGGGCCGGAGCCACGATCACGTCCTTCCCTTGCTTTCTTCATTTCCTCCTCGTTATCGTATTGTGACTTCTGTAATGAGGAAGGTTTTGCAGAACAGATGTGAGGAAAACAACTCGAATAATTGATGTATGTAAAAAGAAGTGAACACCGTAACTTCAATTTCACAAAAACTAGCATTGCCTATTGTTCAAAAAGGCATCAGATTAACAGAGTCGGGAAATTTCATGTGGACTTTCATAATGCATTTCTAAGTGTGCATCGACCATAAACTGAGGCAGAAGTAAACCTTTGAGGGGTCTGAAAGCACAGCATACGCTTCGCCTATCAGCTTAAAAAGCCTGTCAGCATCATCGTAGATATCTTTGGAAATCTCTTTCCAAAGTCTCCCCTCGCTACAATTATCGCTTCTGGAAAGCAACTGTCCAGCCTAGACAGTGAAGGGAAATAGAGCACAAACATCAAAGAGCTGTAAAACCACCACAGATACAAAAAAAAAAAGGTAAAGCAACTAATGCTACCGGTGGGAGTAAACATACCTTGTCTGGATGATGTCTAAGAGCCGCCTTATGATACGCCTTCTTAATATCAGACGCCGAGTCAGAAAGTTTGACCCCCCTGACACGTGATAACAAAATTCAGATGACAAGTCCTGACATGACATAACTTCCGGGTGACAAGGGACAGAAGCACTCACAGAATGAGATAATAATCCAGAGAACCTCCATTTTTTGCTTCCTCTTCCAGCGCTGACCTGCGTTGTCGAGCTTTCCTCAATTCAGTAGCTTTGTTGTCTCCACTTCCTGAGGTGGAAGATTTAGTTATTTGGGTTTCAAGAACAGACACAAGCCTCTGGATATCAGCACTTGCTTGTCCATAGTCTCTGATTAGTTCATGCAATGTTGCACGTCTAGAAATGGCCTGCAATATGCAAGACAGTCAACTATATACTCCTACACAAGTTAAGAACCAGAAGAAATACAGGTACTGAGGAGGGACATATTGTATGATAGGCTGGCGTAGAATTCTTATTTTGAACAATCCCTAAATAGGAAGTCATCCTAAATTTAGCAGATATTTTCCAGTAGGAAGATACTCCCTTCGCTAACAAAATACATTGAGAATTCAATATTTAATGTTGAACGGCAGTTGCAGCACTGACAATTTAGAAGACATCTTTGAGGCCAAAGGGAAGGCAGACCTTTATATACTTTCCGTCCAGAGCAATAGCTACACTGCAATCAGCAATAGCATCAGTTATCTGACCAAGAGCCTGAAATGAAGCAGCTCGGTTGCAGAAGCAAACTGCCACAAAACTTCTTGACTCAATGTTGCACAACAGAGCATTACTGTAATGTTCCACTGCTTCTGCATACTTTCCTGAATGAAAAGCTTCATTTCCTGCAGTCTTTTAGATGAACCAATACAGCAACAGTCACATAAAGAAGTTGTGACCTTACTTTATGCACTTTGTGTCAACAAATGGAATACCTTGCACTGTTGCATTTTCCGGATATTGGTCGCAAGTGAGATTGATGATTTTAGATACTTCAAATGCAGCCTGCAATATTTACATACACTTAAAAAATCAGAATAATTTATCTTATCAGTCACTAACATAGGAAGAGGTAACTAAGGGGAACAAGTAACAAAATGTGATAAAATAAACTGAAAAAAGAAAGATGGTGCATTACTTGTCACTGGAGGATCCAAACTGCTGGACCTTTTCCAGCAAATGAAGAGCCTCCTCCAATCTTCCCAAGCAAAAGTGAGATTTAGCCATGAAAAAAAATCTCCAAAGCTTTGGAAGAAAGCAGCCTTCAGTAATACCAACTGCCGGGAAATTTATTTCAGAAAATGAAAGAGATTTCTGACATAGTTGAATAACCTCCTCGTGCTGCTGCAACTGCATTCACCAGTACAAAAACTAACATTAGTTCGGCATGCTTTAAGAAATGATAATCCGGGAAATTTTGTAGAAATAAAGACAAAACGTGTTTGAGAAATCATACAATCTGCAAGGCCTCTGCTTTCAATTCAAACAATTTCTCTGAAAATTTACTGATGGAAAGGGCCTCCGAGACAATTTCAACGACTTTACTAGCAGCATCAGTTGTCTTCTCGTCCAAAATTATTGAAGAAGCATTCATCCATTCAGCCACTTTCTGCAAATAAGAATACATCATCAGCAAGGTGGAAGACCATATTTCCCAAACACAGAACTTTCAGCAGAAAGCACTGACAAGGGAACAGAAAGTCATCCTGGTATCAGAATTCAACTAGTATATGGAAACTGCCACTTACAATAAAGGAAAAGTCACAGTCGTCACATAATGCATTTAAGAGACATTGGAAAAACACTGGAAGTTGGAGGACAACTATTAATAACATATGATGGCAAAAAGAAGGTTCTGACGAGCAAAGAGCCGCTTAAATTTAGTTCAGATCTAGCCCACGATCAAACTTTGTGATCCTAACAATTTCAAAAAGAATACTGCCATAACATTTTTTTTTTCATGCCAACTACTTTCATCCTCTTTCTTTTAGTTAAGATACATTACAGAGATTCAAGCATTACAGAAACAAATCTGAAATGATCATATAACCTTCGCTTTTTGTAGGCCATCTGCAGCATCTATGATCAGTTTTCTATCAAGACATACATCGGCTCCAGATACCAAGCACTTATTGAAATAGGCAGATGCGTCTCCAACTTCCCCAAGCAAGAGATGACAGCTGCAAGGAGGGGACATAATCAGAGGAATATCAGTTAGAGTGCTAGATCTAGTTATAGGATAGAAAAAGTGAAACTGCGATCTTTGAGCACAAAGTAACTGTATGTAAATCACTCACAATTAAGACTGCATGTTAATGTCTAAATAAATCAAATTACAGCATTTATGCAATTGCTTTTGGTCCGAAATATTGGTGGTTAGTATAAATTTGTAATTGTGACTTCATAGATAACCGTGACACCCACCAAGCCAATTCTTACCTTCCTAACTATATAAAAAACGAAGAATACCAGAACATTTTTTTTTCTCTGACTAGGAAAGCAATGTCCATAGGAATGCAGTAAACTCATGAGTAAAAGACAATTCTATAGACAATAAAGCAAAAAAATACTTTGCGGCCCTGAGTTGAACTTTGAGGAAATCACGATCTAATGCTGAAGCCATCAGACAATCTTCAATGGCTTCCCTGATCCTCCCGAGGGAGACCCGTGAAGCAGCACGATTACTATAGCACAATAAAAGAGGCTTCAGGCAGCACACAGATTTTTCATCTGAAGGAACTGCATTAATTCCATTTGTGTAAAACTCCTCTGCTTTAGCAAAGTTGCCACAATTGTAGGATTGATTTCCTCTGATAAAATAAAAAAAGGGCATCTCAAAAAGGGAATACCAATACAGATAATTTCAGATTGAATCTTAAGGAGAAAGAAATGGAGTCTAACCTGATTCGCCACTTATCACAGGCCTCTTGGATAGCAGAAGCAGCATGACTATTCTTCTGCCCCTTATCCCTGATGTTGTCCAAATTCACCCTCTCACCTCCTTCGACTTCAGAGGAAGCACATTTACCTTCTCCCCCATTGAGGCCAGAAGTCGGTGAAGCATCTGGAATTCTTGAGGATTGAATACAGGATATTCCACATCCGACATCAGAACGTCCCAAAGAAATAGCAGAATTAGCTCTGCCACCTTGTATTTTATTCTTCTTCTTACAAAGTTTTTTTCTGTCTTTCGTACCGATATGAGCCGACGATGAAGAAGAAAAAATAAAAGTCTGCTGATCTAATTTTCCCGAACCAGAGGCAAAAACAAACTGGTCCTTAGAAGTGGTTGTTTTTCTATCAGCATTTTCTGGAATGCACCTTCCATTTTCCGCAACATGAATAGTCTCCTTGCCATTAAAAACGTCTCCATGATGCTCCGAATTAGGTGATGCAGTGGCGACACTTGTCCCAGCTTTGTTTATTGATAAGGATGAGAGGAAGGTTCTCGATTGCCCTGTCGGACCATCTGCTCGGCCCAATGTAGCTGCAGAGACATCTGTACCTTCCGCAGCAGTTTCCTGATAGGGAGAAGAGTCCATGGGAGAATAACTAGGTGTGCCGCGGTCCTCAGAAAAACCACTTGTTCCTGGAACATATTGATTGCTGGCAGCAAGCTTTTCTGAGGAATGCGACCTCACCCTGCGGTTCTTCCTCTTGGCCTTTTGGCCAGTGTTTAGCTTGGCATATCTACTAAAATGGAGTTTCGGCTCAGAAAATAAATTTGCTTTAAGGCATGAGGCATCAAAATTAGGAACATCAAGACCTCCAAGGGGGGAAGCAGATGAGGCGACATTTGCTACTTTTTCTTCAACTCTGTGTGCAGAGGCGTCAAAAACATTTGCAGTACAAGGATAATTGCCTCGACCAGTACACTCACTTGCTTCAGCCTGAAATGTAAAACTAGCATATCTTAATACATCACCAGAATCACCAGCGATATCTGACGTCCTCCCAAACACAAACAAATCTTTATCTACATTCTTTGTATCTTTCCTAATATTGCCGAAGCCACCAGAGTCCACAACAAATGGATTTTCTGCAGTATGGGTATTCAGGTCCCCTGAACTCACTGTCACCGGGTTCAATAAGGCGGGTTCATATCCCAATACAACCCGTGATTTTAAATCTGAAGCTGATGTATCTGTCCTCTTAATACTATCCAAGCTTTGACATTCACGAAGACTCAGATTATGCAGGCCATTAGGAAGATCAAATATAGAGTCGATACCATTGGCATCACGAGCATTGTCTTGATGTGACACAATATTTTCATTCCCCACAGAATTATGGTCATCTGAATAAATTACTCTGCTTCTGTGACCACCCACATATGTCGTAGGTCTATCACGACTTTTCCTGATTTTACCTTGATCAGAACTTCTCCTCAGATTGCCTTTGAAAATAAAGACCTCAGGCCCCTTGGAGCAGTTCAACGGCAGATTCTCCGATCCTCCATTTTGACGTTCTTCAGAAGTTCCTAACCTTTCTTGAGCATAATGGACAGAGTCCTGCCATTGAGAATACTCCCAAGACTTTTGTGCTTCAACATTCAAATCAGCAGACCAACTGGACCCGAAAACATATCCGGAGTGCCCAATGGGATCGCTCTTGTTTTTCTGCTCATTGCTGGCATTTTTTGAGGTCTTACCTGACTCTTCCGTGTTGTTCACCTCCCAAACATTTACCTTTGACATGGATTCACCTCCATCATCAAGGCTGTCAGGCAGATGAGAGAACCTGCCATCACTTGAACCAATTCGTGCTTCGTCCCCACTCCTATCAGTAACTTCATTATACAGGGTACACTTTGCTCCTTCATCCAGTGTGACACCCTCTTTGAAATTAAAGCCAGAATAACCTACTTCTTCACCCTCCCCTTGACTACCAAATCCCAAGTTGGTGGTCCCACCAAATGCACCCTCATTGTCCTCATCACTTTCTTTAACCGGTATCGCCATCTTGCGAGCAGCTCTACTACCACCCTTACCCTTACTCGCCACTGCATCTCTCCCACCAGCACCGAAGACAAACTCAACCTCCTTGAGCTTCACGTCAAGTGACCTCCAATTCCCAAACCCTTCCCCCGCCAAGACTCCCCTTCCCCCGTCATCCCCAACTGTGACACTACCCCCATTCCAAACCCCGCAATTCTCCTTCCCCACACTCTCCTCGCCATTCCCCTCACCATTCCGTCGCCCACGATCAATCCCAATCACATTACCATCCTCACCCTTACTATCATTCGGAGGCCCTTGCCTCCTCCTCACCTTGATCAACCTCGGCCGCCGCTGCCGTGTCCTCACCTGCCCCCCCTCGGCTCCTCCTCCTTTCCGAAACCCAGACCAACCACCCTCAGAAACTGGAGAGCAGAAATCCGCCACGGCAGGAGTCATCAAGTCCTCCGGCAGAACCTTCTGGGGGTGAATGGGAATGGTAATGAAGGGAGAATTTATAAAGAAAAAGTTAGGGTTCTCGGCGAGCGGTAAAAAAGAGAGGATTTTTCGGCGCCTTTTTCTTGAATCAACTCTGCGGACACAGAAATTGCGAGGAACGGAAGGCCGCCGGACTCCCGGAGAGATGCCCCGCGGCCGTCGTCGTTCAAGAAATTGGGCTTTATTTGTCTCATATGGGCCTTGATGTGTAGGCCCAATTACAGTAACTAGAAAAATTTTTTGTTGTCTTGTCCGATTAATTATTTTAGTGGAAAGCCAACCCCTCGCCATCTCCAGACACTCTAACAAGACACTGATTGCGTCCTCCGTTTGGCTGTTTCCACCTGCTTTTGCTCGATCGTCCCGTTGTCTGTCCCCTAACCATGTTGAGATTCTCGGTTCATCGAGGTGAAGATGTTTCCTTTGTGGGGGTTTTTAGCGGCTGATTTTTGCATGGATTTTTTTTTTCCTGTCGGAATCCAGTGATCGTTGGTCGTCTGTCGTTGACCGGTTTCGTTTCCCCTTCTGGTTGTGGTTGTTTGGTGTTTGAGTTTTCAGCGAGGAAGTCGAAGGCTTCTGGGGCAGGACCGTTCGTGTCGTGGAGTTCATGGTTTTCGACCGCTGCCGTGCCGTCTTCGAGGCACAGGCAGCCTCCGGTGAGTGTGAATTCCGGGGGGGAAATTTTGATTCGTTGTTTCCCATTGCTGGATCTGCCACAACGTTAGATTCAGGTCTGTTTTGGTAGATTATGGGCTGAGCTGAATGTGGGTCCGATCGGCGGTTTTACTGATGAATTAGGATGGAAGTGGTTGCTGGTCTTGATCGTGGAGTAATTTTTCTATTTATATTGATCTTTGTTTCAGAGGGTTCCAAATCTAATTGGTGGAACTTTTGTTGAATCAAAGTCATCGTCCTTCATCGACGTGATAAACCCTGTAAGCTGGTTTTTTTTCTTCCTTGGTTCACACATTTGCTGTTGGGTTTTGCATTTTTCTGAAGGGTTTCTAACTTGGTTTTCTGTTTCTATGCCTAGGCTACTCAAGAAGTTGTCTCTCAGGTTCCGCTAACCACATCCGAAGAGTTCAAGGCTGCAGTAAGTGCAGCCAAGGAAGCATTTCCTTCATGGAGAAACACTCCAGTCACAACTCGTCAGCGCGTCATGTTGAAGTTTCAAGAGCTCATACGAAGAGACATAGTAAGACTGGTTCTAATTGTGTACTTATTGGAATTCCCCTGTCCAAAGTTATCCCCATATCTATTTCCCGTTCTTCCATTGACCGAAATCAGGATGAAATTTATATTAGGATAAGCTTGCTATGAATATCACAATGGAACAAGGAAAGACCCTGAAGGATGCCCATGGAGATGTCTTTCGTGGGCTTGGTCTGTGCCGTGATTCTTTGTGACAAAGTTTCCATGTTATATCTTCTGAAACCTGTGCTTGGGCTATCCTTTCCCATAAGTGATAAGCACTTGGTTTTTCCCATTTAATAAACTTGCAGAGGTGGTAGAACATGCATGTGGGATGGCAACTCTGCAAATGGGAGAGTATGTCCCCAACGTATCAAGTGGAATTGATACCTACAGTATTAGCGAGCCACTTGGTGTTTGTGCTGGTATTTGTCCCTTCAATTTTCCAGCAATGATTCCTCTATGGGTAAGCTTCCTAAACATGTGGGACATCTGATTATAGTTTTGCTGCTTCATGTAACTAAAGCAGAATCCTATCCAGGTTAAGATTGGATTTTGATTTTAGAAATAGTGAGTGAGCACAGAATCTCTTGACCAACCACACCCAAACCATTGACTTATTCTTGTCACTTTTGATATAGTTGCTACTCAGCTAGTACTGCAAAAATAACTGTCGGTTTTTGCTGGTAAATTGAAGTTTGTTGGTGATGGGCCTGCAGATGTTTCCTGTGGCTGTGACATGTGGCAATACCTTTGTTCTGAAGCCATCTGAGAAAGACCCTGGTAAATTTCATTGGGTTTAATAGTTCTTGCAATATTATTACAAGGAATTATGGATAGCTCTGATGAAACCCTTCTATGGGATTCTCTTCTTTTTAGGTGCTTCTGTCATTTTAGCAGAATTAGCAATGGAGGCAGGTTTACCAGATGGTGTTCTCAATATAGTTCATGGAACCACCGTACGATTTTTTCTTCTCAACAGTTTGATTGATTAACAGAAAGTATCTCATGTAGCGTCCTAGCTCAATAAATCAGATAAATATCAGCCATTATTCAGGAAGCCCCTGGACAATGCAGCAAGCTCTCTCTGTGAACGGTAGCTTGATAAAAAGGAACAATGTTAGCTATAGATACCTGGGGAAATTTTGTACTAACATAAGTTGACACTGTATTTCTGCAGAAATGATTTTGGCTTCATGCCTTCAGAAAGCATCCTTTATTTTATAACGATGCTACTCAGATTTGCTTCTCAGAGTATATACCATAAGCCTTATTTTTTAGTTCTTGTTTTGGGTTCTTCTTTCAGGACGTTGTTAATTCTATTTGTGACGACGAAGAAATAAAAGCTGTGTCGTTTGTTGGTTCCAATACAGTAAGTAAAATTTTCTTACTATACTATTTCAATCACTACAGTCGAGGAGGTTATCTGTGGCTGTGTAGCAGGATGTCCAAACATCACAAATCTATATTCACATGGCTACTTTCTTGGCTCCTAGAATAAGCCATCATCTAGTGCAATTTCCTGTGTCCAAAATTACTTTGGAAAGATCCATTTACCTCCCTTTAGTGTTGGTAGATTTCTTCTAGCTTCTCTTCTTATATTTCTGAGATGACATTTCTTTCTGATGAGCTGTCCAAAACTATACGGAATTGTAAACTCTAACATCTTTTACCATCTCTGGTTATAGATAATTGTAATGCATCATTTTCCAAATATTTTATTTTTCCCAGTGTTGTTATGGCAATTCATTGTCTCTCTCTCTCTCTCTCGCTTTTTCTATGTTTTCGATGGGAAGGCTGGAATGCACATATATGCGAGGGCATCATCCAAGGGGAAGCGTGTTCAGGTAAGTTGCCTCTTTTGGTGAAGTTTGCATGAAGTGGGAAGGTTTTCAAGTGACACCACTCTTTGGCATGGTCTTTTCCTAGTCAAATATGGGGGCAAAGAACCATGCCATTGTCTTGCCTGATGCTAGCATTGATGCCACGTTGAATGCTCTGGTGGCTGCTGGCTTTGGTGCTGCCGGTCAAAGATGCATGGCCTTGAGTGTCGTTGTCTTCGTTGGCGGGTCAAAATCTTGGTAATCATAAAAGCTCTTTTAATTGTTTCACTTTAGCTGTTTTGTTTATACATCTCAAAGTATCCAGTTAAACACTTCCCTTTGCTTCCTGTGAGTTAACTTATCCGCATATTATTGACTTTATTAGAGTAACATTACAGTAGGAATGATAGATGATGGTTTCAAAACTTGCAAAGGATTTTGCAAGTGATGGTAATGACAAAATTCAACTGTCCATGCATGTTTTACAGGGAAGATAAACTAGTTGAGCGTGCAAAAACACTAAAAGTGAATAGTGGAATGGCTCCAGATGCAGACCTTGGTCCAGTAATAAGCAAACAAGTAAGTTAGAAATTACAGAAAGCCTTGGTCATGGAAAAGCATCATCTGGATTTAGTTCTTTCAAAATATTTGCTGAAGTTTCTTCGTCTTGTTCCTCAATATAGTTCTCCTGTTTAGTTTACGGTGCTTGTCCTCCTTTCTTCAGGCTAAAGAACGGATCTGCAAACTGATTCAATCCGGGATTGATGATGGGGCTAGACTACTGCTTGATGGAAGAAACATAACGGTAAGAATTTTCCATTAACTATGGATTGCACTTATCTATGTTTTGTTTCTTGGATTGCTCTGTAACTTTATTGCCGTTAAAGTGAGGCGGGCTCTCTGCTTTACAGTCAATTTGTTGTGATTCTGGACTACCAGATCATTCACTTGAGAAAGAAAATACTAACATCTTGTTGGGAGTGATAAATAGGTTCCTGGATACGAGCAAGGTAACTTTGTTGGGCCTACCATCTTGACCGATGTTCAATCCAATATGGAATGCTACAAGGTAATTATCATCTTTTCAAAGACAGCTTCATTTTCTGAGATTGATTTTCCGTGCACTGTGTCCTAGATTTGGGTGCTACAACATGCTAAAAAAATCCAATTTTTCTGTGCAGGAGGAGATCTTTGGACCAGTCCTACTTTGCATGCGCGTATGTTTACTTCCATGTCATCTTCAAAATCTTTACACTACCTGAAGTATCGTAAATGATGTCTGATTCTTAATGCTTATCTTTGGAAATACAGGCTGATATCTTCGAGGAAGCCCTCGAAATTGTTAACAAGAATAAGTATGCCCAAGCTCAGCCTAGAGTTGGTTTATCCGGTAATGATTGGGGTGGGGGGTCTTATTTTGTGTTCATTCCCTTGTAAGGTATGGCAATGGAGCATCTATATTCACGTCGTCTGGTGTAGCTGCTCGGAAGTTCCAGACAGAGATCGAAGCCGGACAGGTACTCCCCATGTAATAATTCTTGAGTTTTGATCCCTAGTCATGGTTGATGGTGATTGAGTTTCCTTTATTGTGTCCAAAGTCTTAAGCCATGCCTCTCTTGGCATTTAGAGACGCATATCTGTAGTCAAATGATCAATAATGATGTTCGCACAATTACATTATTGATCACTTCACGTTAATCTTAATTCGTCAACTGTTTGTGATTAAGGTCGGCATCAATGTCCCCATCCCCGTACCTTTGCCCTTCTTCTCATTCACCGGGTCAAAGGCTTCATTTGCTGGGGACCTGAACTTTTACGGTAAGCATGCTCATGTTATCTTGGAGCTCTCTCTCTCTCCCCCTGCCTAAACCTTCATCACTGCATCTTCTTCATTTCAGGCAAAGCCGGGGTAAACTTTTTTACCCAGATAAAGACGGTGACCCAACAGTGGAAAGATTTGCCCGGTGGCAGCGGGGTTTCTCTCGCGATGCCGACGTCCCAGAAGTCGTAACAAAGCAACAGCTTCCTTGAACAGACGGTCGAATTGTGTTGTGCATATAGGAGGCACTTCCTGGACAAATGTTTAGGAAAACTTTGGTGTAACAAATTGATGCGTCCAGTGTTAGTCGTTTGTTTCTATTAACTCTTTTACTTTGGAATTATTTGGCCAAAACAAAGAAAAGCATGCAGTGGCATTAGGTAAAAACTATTCGTATTATTTCTTAATCCTTTTTTGTTAAAGAAGTAGAAGAAAACCTTCTAAACGTTGACTACAGCGGGTGTTTTTTGTTCACCATAGACTACACAGTGGGTGTTGTAGAGATTGCCAGAGAAGTAAGCCCGGCAACAGCCTTAACACCGGAAGAATTGGTGCGTGCTGGAGGCTTTGGTGCGAGAGACAATATTACCAGTGCTCTTCCCGTGGCGAGTGATTCTACAGACTTCGAAGCTTCATTGCTTGATGCCGGTGTCTATGAAGAAGAATCTCAAGGGAAGACATTCAGACCAGGCCTTGGATGGAGTGAAGGTTCCGATCAGGAGCCACGACCTTAAGTGTCGCAGGCTATATCTGCCATAAGCTGCTGTTATCATAGATTTTTTGTCAATATCTTTCTGTGAGATGATTTCCTTATTTGACTGAAAAATTTTGTTATTTACATTCGATTAGCTGTCTTTGAATGGTCAATATCATGTCTTTCATGCTCTCTTTCCCGTGTTCTGATCTTCTGATTTATCATGATAAAGAATGCTTTTTTGAGCAAGATTTCGAAGTTTCATCGTTGAATTCAATTTGCTCAGGGTACACAAAAAAAGCCCAAAAACCTTCCTCATATCTGCTTTCTTGCCTGAAAAAGGTGCTAAAGCAGGTTATAAAGAATTTACAGTTACTATGTCCAGAAGAAATCTCGACGGACCCTGTCCTGCATTATGTGGCCTGTACTTGGGCTTTAGTGCTCACGATGCCGCTGCTTTTTTGGAAAATCCTCTGGCCAGGAGCAAGAATAGCTAGAGGGTCATACTCGAGCTTCCTCCGGGTTACGACCTCCCATTTCGGGCCGAAATGTGATTGCCATTCTTCCTGGGCGCTGTAATGTGGAAGGTACTGCTTGCACCCAGTAGTCGTCCTTGAGCAAAAGTCAATAACCCTCTGATTTTGGGCCAACATGTGTTCTAGGCGTTCATTTCCCGAGGCAGATGGTACTGCAGACGACAGGAATGCCACCAGGTAGAAAACATCTTCTTCTGGGGTAACCAAGGATGTCTTGTTGTTCCATCTATGAAAAAGTGATGGAAAACTTAGTCGTGTTAGAAGAACTCGGTGACGCTATGACAAAAATGAAAGCTCTGCAGTGTAGGTTAGGTACTTTGATTGGTTTACTGGGTAGATAAGGATGGGGCCGTTGTTGTCTCCGATGATGTTGCCAAATACTTGTTCTGCAAAGTGACCGATTAGGCTCTTTGGAACTAGAAGGTTGAGCCAGGGATGAGGAACGTCCCACAGACCCTTCTCTTTGAGCTTCGTCTCTGATGTGTGCACTCTGTCTAGGAATTCCACCAGAGATACTTCTGTCTGGAATAGCGTCGATGGTATGAAGTTGAGTTCAGATAGACCTTTCTCGATACTCTGCATCGATGCTGAAGATTAACAGATTTCACTTTACGGATGACATATGGCCTTTATGCAACGTGACACTGACCTGTTCCGCGACGTGATATTCATTTCGGTCGAAATACTTGGCCACTTCAAGGCAATACAAAATCTTCCCATCAGAGTTGAACTGGCTGGCTCTAACTGGGTCTTTGGGACTGAATGAAGATCTCCAGTTATTCAGGAGGCCTGTCCTGTTGATTATGACAAATCCTTCCATGTAATCGAAGGTTTCTTTTGAGGACATCAGATGCTCTTGATCCATGGAAAATGTCGAGAATTCGTGGTAGAGCATTCTGATCCACTTAACCTGCAAAGTGCAGCAAATCATGTCTGCTCTGTTTTTACTCTTTCTGAGAATTTCTTTTTATCAAAAAGGGAAGAATATTTTACCCTTTCTGCCGATGGACCTAAGGATATCCTCGCTCTGGTGATGATCCCATACTGCCCAAGACCTCCTAGAACCCCATAGAAGAGGTCACTGTTCTGCTTCTCCGAACAGGTGATTATGTCTCCCTTTCCTGCAACAGATAGAAAGTCTCGTGTTTCAGCATGTACCGGGTCAGTTGGTATTACTGTTCCTGCCGACCACCATATATATTCCGAGCGAGTGGAATTTCGAGGTTGATTTTAACCAGAGACTACCTGTGACAACTTCTAGCTCTTGGACGTTGTCGATCTGGGGTCCATGCAGGAACGCTTGCCCGCTTATTCCAGCATTAGACAGCGTGCCCCCTACCGTCAGGTGAAGGTAATCAGTCCAGGACTTTGGTGCAAGCCCGTGTTTAAGAGTCTCGTGTAAAATGTTTATCCACAGCTCGCCACCCGAAACATCCACGGATGGATCCTTCCCCGTGTGAACTCTCATCTCATGGGATTTCATCGATTCCATCTGTATAACCACCCCTTTATGTGCCTGAGCTTGGCCTTGAAGGGAGTGCCCGTGCCCTCGGGCGGCCACAGTAAGCTCCGAGTAGGTTCCCAGCTCGAAAACATGCTTTATCATAGCAGAAACATCGGTAACTGACTCGGGGTGGAGAACCGCGGACGGAAGGAAGTGGTACCTTCCGCCAAAGTCCTTGGCTGCATTACCAAGGTCTTCAAACTCAAGGTAGCCATCTAGCGCGAGCGTTCTCAAGGAAAAGGCGGCGGAAACTGACGGCGATAGGAGTATGTTCGAGGAAGAGCAGCACGAGGACAGGTTGGTGCTATATGGAGTGCAGCTCAGCAGCAAAACTAGGATGATCCTACAAAGTACATGCTTGTTGGATTTGGATTTGGAGAGGGAACACATTTTTGAGCTTCTCCTTTGGGAATCAGTTTGGTTAGAGGGAAGCTTTCAGATGGAGAAGAAGAGAAAAGTGGTGATGCATTTGAATTAGCACACTCAAAGGAGGATTTTAAAGGCAAAGGTCTTGCATGGTCAACAAACAGCTTCAAAAACACGTTGGCAAGGGTGACTGTGACTTTTGTATGTACATGTTACTACCTAAACTTCTGCTTTTTCTACCTGTGCCGCTTTTTCTCATGTTCAGTTATTTTATATCTGTCACTTTTTGTTGGATTCGTACTCCCCACCCTTTTTCTTTATCTTGGGCTGGGGATAAAGAGAAGATTCCAACTCTATTCTTTAAAGGGAGATGATCTCCCCTTGGTTTTGCTGTACTGTTTGTGAGTCCCCCCTTGCCTTGTTCTGCATCTGCTTTCTGGATGGAGAAAGAGAGACAGAGGAGTGAGTTCCTGTGAGTAGTAGTAGTGTTTTCAACTCTGCCATGTTCTCATTGTAGTCAGAGCAATCTCCATGCCATGCCATGCCATCCCAGTTTTCTCTTGTTCCGGAGTAAAGATCCCCCAGGACAGGCCCCTACACACCAAGCATTTTCTTTTTGTCCTGTGTTGGGATACTCCCATCTCCTAAAAGTGGAAACTCCTGCTTTCAACATTTTTTGAGGTGTGTCAGATTATTGGACACGTAGAAAATTGAATTCTGAAAGAAGGTATCTTATCTGTTGCTGTCTCTAAAGCCCGTGGAGGCATGCTTCTAGGACATATTTGCTGTATCTCCCTCTTTCAGGCAATGGTCAAAGGTTAAAAAATGCATAAACAACTAAACTTAACAAAATAATTGAAAATAGGCAAAAACGTAATGCCCCCACGAACTAAAGACAAATCAGACGCCACAGCAACTAAAGAAACAAAACCTCAACGAACTAGTCACGATGCCTCGCATAGGGGTCGCTAAATAACTCTACTTTCGCAGAGTTATCAAGTACTTTTTCGCGTCGTTTATCTCGTGCGCGACTGTGACGCCCCATTGTATGCCTGTCGTGCTCTGTTGGGAGCCTATCAGGCTGACAACGACCAACACTTGGTCCTTTCGGAAGTGGGTCGATCGCGATTCCTTTGACTTAAAGGAGTTGTTAGGGCGAATTAAGCCTCAGTTTTCCATTCCTACCTGTTAAGCAACATGGCAAGGAGGGGAAGCTACACACAAGTGGAAAACATGCATGCATGTTCTCGGAGGAGTGATCTTTGAGAAGAGCTGACTGGGGGAAACGTTGTTGTTGTTTGTGGGGTCCTGATCCCACGTGATGATCACCACATTGAGGGGATTGTGAGGATGTTATTCTCTGGTTTGGAAAGAAAAAACAAAACAAAATCCTTGGCCGGTGCCTTCCTCCCTGCTATATCGATGAAACTCTCAGACAACCTCAGCCGGAGGGAAGTGTTGTGTAAATGCTTCCTTGGATGGTGGACAGCTCATGGAGATTGCCAGTGATGTTGCTTTCAGGGTAAGTAAATCAAGGACTTGATTTTCTACCACTCAATGCTTCCCACACACACACACGCACACACACCACCTTGCTCATGAAACTAGCTAAAGCTAGGGATCAGATCTCTTTGGAGTTCTGGTCAAATGGGGCTGCTGATTTGGTCTTCGTGTCTGTACTGACTGCCAACCAGCCAAATACCGAAAACTCATGGGCTGAAGTTGGGGGTATTTTATTTATTTCAAAAGTAAAAAATCTTATCACCCTTAGTGTACTACACCAGCCTCCCACTTGGTTCTAGTGATTGTTGTAGGGGCCCGGGGAGGGTACAAGGGTGGAGAAGTGGACATTGGACAAGAAAGACAAGACGGTTTCTATTGGAGGGAACTACCTTTTGCAACTAAGATTATTCAAAAAGGTCATGAGGGTAGCTCATCCTTTCCTTTCTTTTTCCTTGGCAAAGATTTGATCATCCTTTCCTTTGCTTTCTTCCCTTGTCAAAACTTTGAGTATGTCGTGTTCTCCTCCTCATGATCTTGTCTGTTGGGTGGTCGGTCCCTTTGTTCTCTCCTTTTTTACATGGGTATTATAATTAGTATTATTGTGGAACCCGGGTACGGCGGCTTTTTTTACCACAAGCCCGACGGGAGATCTTTACTAATCAAGTGATGAGATTTAAGGGGAATCAATCATGTTTTGAGTAATGAATTATTGAGTCCGTGGAAGTTGGCTTTTCTCTATATTTTAAAAGGTTTTTGCATATAGGCAATCCATAGGTGTTTGTGTGTCTATATCATTGCGAGGGTGACAAGATCTACTTGGGACACAGCTCAAAAGTAATCCATATCTGATTATATCCCAGGTTTAGCTTTTGCTAACATTATATTCAAAAGAAGGTGTGTCATCACACTGCTGAATTTTATTGTTTACGTGCTAGGGTTATGGTACATGAATAAGCTTTGGAAAAAAAAAAATAGAAATCTTTGGTCCGAGATACTTTACATCAATAACCCACCTTCAAAATTTTGCTAATGATCTTGTCCGGATGATTGTTGTTATTATCATTATGTACCCACAAAATGGGTGAAAAATTTAAAAACCTCACCAAAGCAGACAACCTAAAAAGATGTGTCTCCCACACACACACACATAAAGGGGGCATTGGTGGTGTTAGCACACGATATCATGTGGTTGGGGGGAGCAAATCACGCATACATAAGTTAATTAGGTAATAAAACGATCGATCAATGGCAATAAAGCAAAAAAAAAAAAAGAAAGGGAAAAGGGAGCCAAGTCAGGTTAGTGGAATTGAAGCAACAAAAGTTAGGCCAACCAAATGAGATCCCATGTCAGGCCACTATAATAACAAAGTCCGTACTAATAAAAGAGTAATTGGCACAAATGAACCCAAAATAAAAACAAGATATTACTTATAATTTAAACAACTTGTGATTAGTCGCCCTAAATTACTAAACATCAATTAGTGACACCACTACAAAATGTCGACGACGACGAAGCGCTGTTTGCTAAAATTTTACAACCACAACATCATCATCATCATCATCAACATCACCTTTTTGTTTAATTAAGGTTTCTATGAAAGGTAAAATATGATTCTTTTTTGTTTTATTTGATTGCTGTTGTTTATTATATATTTCGTTGGGGGTGGAGAATGTCATGATGTGCCAATAAAGGAGGCAAGGTGGAAGAGGAGGAGGGGGGAGTCTTGGCCTTTGGGTGGAAGTTATCAAAACAACTTCTCTTCTAGTATTTATATTTTTCATCATGTTTCACTTTCTACTAACAAATCCCGACAGCCCTCCTCCTCTGCATCATTCGTATCATCATCATTCCCAAACCCGACTAGAGAATGTTTCCTGCCCCATATCATTTGGCACCAACAACAATAATCACCCCCTCCTGTGGAACCCAAAATGGGAAAATCCAAGTAAAGCATAGAAAATTGTATGTACCATGTGATGATGAATATGACTGATGTGATTTGACGGGATAAATGGGTACATAATTGGGTTGGAATGAGGTTTAGATAGAGTAAATGGTTGTTGGACCCATTTCTTGGTTTCATTTGGAAAATAGTTGTTGTCCCTTGTCTTTGACACGTCGGGAATGTTCAGATTTCCCCAATGTTTCTCTTTTTCTTTTGTTTGGTTTTTAGGGAAAACGACTCCCCCCCCCCCACCCACCAAAATCATCCCCAATGTTTACAAATTGTTCTTGGAAAAACTATTATAATATTAGGGTTGGTTGGATTATATCTCGAGTGGGATGGATCCTCACCAATAATAGAGGGTCGAATGTTTTCTTTTATTATTAAAAAAATTAAAACAAAGGGGTTAACCAAAGTGAACAACTTGGAAATTTTGCATGTTTAGAGAGAGCCTCTAATAATAATACCATAAGAAATCCTGTCTATGGATGTGTATGTTTTCGAAAATAAGGCTGTGTAATAGATAGATCATAGGGTTTGATTGTGATATTCTTAGGCATTAATTAGGATTCGACACGAAAGAGTAATATATATATATATAGAAAGGCTCGTGTCCAGCCAAATGTTCGAGTTTATTGATTGACAAACACTTAATGGCTAGCTATAGCATCACTAATCAATCCACCTTTTTGTTTTTATTTATCCTAATCCTACATCTATATCCATTGACCCCTTGATCACATGCACAGTTATTCTCTCGACTCGAAAGAAGAAAAAGGCCCCCGAGAATCCCATAATAACCAATCCCCTTTGTTTCTTTAACTTCTTGCTTTGCAATTCATTCGATAGGGTTTTGAGTCACAAGCCCTCATTCATTCGAGCTTGGACAGTTGTGATAATTTTTGCTTGAATGGGACCAATCGAGGGCAGCTTAAAAAAAAGGAATTTTGTTAATTGTGTATTTAATATATCTTAAAATAATAAAACTATAGAGTGACCGTGATGAATCAATCCTTTTGGGGTGGTCCACTAATGCTTTTTCCAGTCATTTTTCATCACTCTCAAGCACGAAAATGAACACACGCCTACACTCTCTACATCTACGAAAACGATTTTTTCCTAATAATTCTGGATGAATTATTTGCAAAGCAAGTGAACAGGGGAGATGAAAGCGAGAAGGGATATGAGCGTGATTTATAAAGTTTATTTTGTTTCGAGATATTTCGGAAAATGATTAGATTATGAACAGAATCACAGATAGGGACTTTGGTGCAAAGCGACTAATAAACAAAAGCGTGATGTGAACCAACCTCAAAAGATATGAGAGAATGAGGCCACCATCATCATTTTGTGGTGAAGCAAAATTTGGCAAATTTAAGTCATTGGAGAAGCAAGCGAGGATGGAAACCTGACAAGACTTTTGCCATAGTATTTTACAAGAGTTGGGTTTGTGAAATTTGGTGGTCAAGTGAACAAAAACTACAAGAAGTTCTTGTAGGAGGATTCCCATCTTGAAGATATTGGGCCCTGTTCCCTGGCCCATTATCAGGGAAGTCCGGCCCATAGTGAGGCCCATCATTTCATGTCTTTCATAAAGAGGAAACTCTGCAAGTACCTGAGACCATCGTCTATGCTCAGGTACCTCCACTCTGCCATGCTCATTACCCCAACACTCACTCCCTCCACCCTCATCTCCCCTGACGACCTTCCTCCCATCCCCAGCTTCACCTCCGCGGCCAGAGAGCCCGAACAATGCCCCGAACAGCAGCCCGGCTGCGGCAGCTCCTGCGTAAACCATTTGTCCCCTGACGGTTCGGACCTGGCCTCCGTCTCGGAACACGACAGCAAAATGAACATTCCTTCCCACGTTTTTAGAACCACGCTCCACGTGACACGCACCCCTTCCAGCTCCTCCTCGGGTGGCAACTGCCGCTCGCCATCGACCGCACTTAGGTCGAAGAGGAAGATCTCCGATTTACGGCGGAACTCGTCGGCAGGGGCGAAAACAGTCGCGATGTCGAGGTCGTGCTTTGTGGACCGCACGTCAACGAGGAAAGCGACGTCGGCTAGGGTGAGGACGGGCTTGGGGAGCGGCAGGGGCCGTCGACGGCGAGAGGCGCGCTGGCCGAGGGCGTAGAGGCGGCGGAAGGAGACGGCAGCGGGGTCCTCCTGGACCCCTGCCGCGGCCGAGGAGGCAGAGCGGAGCAAGCAGAGGGAGGGGAAGTGGGAGGCACAGGGGGGCTTCCAGAGAGAGTCGATTGACATGGAATGAGACCATTCCTTGCATACGCAGGATGACACGGCTAACGTTTGCGGGTCGAGGCGGGACGACACGAGCAGCAGCACCTCCCACGGCGGTGGCGATCTACTGTCGGCGGGCATTGTCATTTTAGGACATCACGGCGGGTGTTAACAACATCACGCAGGACAGCGGTTGAGGAAAAATGAGATTATATTGGGGAAACGGGTTTGTGACACGTGGATCTAAACGTCCACGTATGCATTTTTGGCGGGTTACTGCCGTCGAAAGAAATAGGCAAAATATCGATTTTTGGCCCCAAGTATTGGCAAACTTTTCGATTTTGCAAATCGTTTAAAAATTTTTCAATTTGGCCTTAAATCGATGACACTTTTGTATGAAGCCTTATTTGTGACGGACGTTAGATTTTCGCGACGTGTCAATTAACCTCCGTTACCTTAGCCTACATGGCGTCCGACGTGTGAATTACTTAATTCGTTGGCCTACGTGGCAAGCGCTGAGAAATAAAAAATTAGGAAAAAGAAAGGGGAAGAAATTGTGGATAGGGTTTGGGTTAGAAATCGGGGTAGTACAGGGAGGGCGCTCGACCGCGCCTTGCCGTTCCTCGGTCTCCCCTCGTTTTCAGAGATATTCCGTCCGTTCGGGGGGCACTTTGTGTATGGCCTCGGTATGGAGGGGCCGAACGCGGCGGGGATGGTGCATGCCCTGTTCAGGGTGACGCATAACCTGGCGAGGAGGCACGGGTGCGAGGTGGTGGCGACGGAGGTGGCGAGAGGGGACCCCCTAGGGGAGGGGATACCGCACTGGAAGAGGGTGTCGTGCCCGGAGGACCTTTGGTGCGTGAAGAGGCTGGGGGAGGACTATAGTGACGGGGCGGTCGGGGATTGGACGAAATCGCCACCTGGACTCTCCATCTTCGTTGACCCCGATTTCTAACCCAAACCATATCCCCAATTTCTTCTCCTTTCTTTTTCCTAATTTTTTATTTCCCGGCGCTTGTCACGTAGGCCAACAAATTAAGTAATTCACACGTCGGACGCCATGTAGGCTAAGGTAACGGAGGCTAATTGACACGTCGCGAAAATCTAACGTCCGTCACAAATAAGGCCTCATATAAAAGTGTCATCGATTTAAGGCCAAATTGAAAATTTTTTAAACGATTTGCAAAATCGAAAAGTTTGCCAATTGGGCAAAAAAATCGATATTTTGCCAAAGAAATATGAATTCGGGGCTTAATTTATCTTATTAGTTTTTGGATGCTATTTGGGCCGATTAGGGCCCATTAATTATAGGCCCAGCCCAAGTATGGATGGTCGGTCAGAATCCGATTTCTACATCGTCCTCGGACAGATTCTGTCCTGTCATCAGATCAGTCTTTTGTTGTTTTTCGACTGGATAAAAACGTTGCTGATGAAAGTAGAAGTGTAAGCAACTTTTTCCAGTAACCCGCGTGCCCGAAGGTATGGTCCGGATCAGACCGGGTGGGCGGCGAGGCCTGCAAATCTCTGCCTGGTCCCTTCAGGAGAATGCGTTTCATCCATCAACTTCCTCTTTGCGTTGTTATTACTCGATAATTGCTGATGCGGTTGCTGTTGTTGGGTTTGTGATTCGATTTCTTCTGTAGTCAAATCACGAGGTGGTTGTGGTCCTTCATCTTCCTCGTCCTCCGTGACCGAGTCGTGTTCCTGATGCTTTAACTTAGTCTTCATCAGGTGGGGCGTTAGCCTGTTGAGATCAGATCGCCGCACCGGCTTCAGGAAGAATTCCTCTGCCCCTTCTTCCAAGCATCTGTTACATATCAATTTTTTAAGTTCAACCTTCAACCTGGATCTCGATTTTTTTAATCAAAGGAGGATCAAGAATTATGATATTCACCTGCTTATCCTCGAAGGCACATTCTCGGACGACATGATAACAACAGGGATGTTCCTCAGGGATGATGATTCCTGGAAATCAACACATCACACAACCCCAACTCAATTCCTCTTCTAGATCCCAATTCCACCATCTCAGTCAATTCCAACAGACTGGAATTTGCATGACAGAAAGAAATGGTATTCCATAAAGCACAAAGATCACGTTGATATTCCAAACTCCAGCAAGTGGGAATGAGACACAAATTTTCAACTATCCAAGATTTGGGAATCCAATCACACCCCACATTTTCCTTTCTTCAAAAGTCCACACAGACCCATAATCCCATGATGATGTCTCCCCTCCCTCCTACCATTCACTTCACCCCATTTTTTCATCTCACAAATCCAATCCCACACCAGCACCACCATTAACACAGAAATCATAATTCTGATTCCAAAAGGAAAAAGGCAAATTGGGATTTACTTTGATTTTCTTGAGCAAGTCATATCCAGTCATGCCAGGCATGCAGTAGTCTGTGATTACCAGATTCACTTCCACCACCTGCAAATAATATTACTTGTCAGACACGGGAGATGATCGATCCCACACAGGGACAATTTGAGGAAATGGGGGGTCGGGAATTATTTATTTACCTGGTTACTACTATTTGAGGAATCAAGTGGCGGATCGGGGCTGCTCCTACTGTTCCCATCCTGGCGGAAACCCAGGAACTCGAGGGCCTTGCTTCCCGAATCAACAGTTGTAACTACGCCACATGGATGCCGAATAAGTCCTCTCCCACAGATTTGCATGACACCAGCATTTTTCAGGAAGGAGTGGAACTCATTTAGAATCTAACCTTGGAAGGAGGATGTCTTGAGTAGCCTCTCAATCATCTTCCTGTCAAGGAGGCTGTCGTCGACGGCCAATACATGGAACTCCGACACTGCTTTCCCCATTAGCATTTCTGCTGTTATAAGAGAAATGGCCTCCTGGGTGTGTTTTGATTTTTGTTTCTGCGAGGTGGGTATGGGTTTTGTTCTGGTTCCGGTTACGGTTCGATGGGTTCCGGAGGGAGGGGGAAGAAGAAGAAGAAGAAGAAGAAGAAGAACTACAAAGGAGAGGACGATGGAAAAGGTTAAAGCCTTTTGTACCCAAAAAGTAAGAAGGAACGGGGAAGATGTAGATTGTAGACTGTAGATGACCCAACAACAAAAAAAGCAAGATCTGACAAAAGATTTCCTCCATCTTTCCCTGTCTCTCTCCCTCTCCCACAACAACAACAACATCTTCCAAAGTTGTTCAAGTTGCATCTTCCCCTGGGGCCTCTTTACATGGGAAAGGATTCACCAAATATATGGACAGCTTGGCAGAACAGCACATTTCATGGTGTTGCTAGTCTTTTAACTTAGTCTAACTCTACACTCGTGATCTAATAATAGTTCCTTTTCTCAGGAAATCTACAAAAAAGAAATCACATCCCGAACCCCCTTGATTGCGATGCGATGATCCCCCTCGATCTTCGCACAATCATTATCGATCAATAAAAATTCCCCCGAACCTTTGACCTTGGAATTGGTATCAACGGTGGAGAGTAGAAAGAGGTTTCGTAAGATGGGTTTTGAATAATCGTCGGTCACAGTACTTATAAACTCGAAATTTTAGAAAGTGAAACAATATTATATAATTTCTTTATATAAGCAGGGCTAAAGGCCCAAACAGGTGAACGACTTTTGGACTTTATTAGCAATCATCTAATAAACCAACGTTAAAAATTTACTTGAACGTATGATTGGATTGGAGCCCACCCAATCGAAATCCCATGGAAGTCGTGGGGACGGCTGCCATCTTTTTTCTGCCTAATCTTTTGAATCAAATCATGTCATTTAACATGAGATCATGTGATTCGAATATCCTTTAACTATAAAAGAAATATATCAAATGAAATTTTAATGCGGAGGAAATCGAGACGAGGTCATCCTAATGTTATAAATTATAAATAAAAAAAGGAGATATGGTTCTCATTCTTATTATATTTCCAATTCCAGATCAAGCGGTAACTATTTTTTTTTTTACTTTTTAGTAATGATGCATTTCATTATTTACAGGGACCGGAGCTCAACCTCATAACAGAGGGAAAACGAAGAAGAGAGGTGGAAAATAGAAACTGTTTTTATTCAACTATAGAATGTAACAACTTTACAACAGACATTTTTATATATATTTTACGTTTGCTACTACACTTCTTTTTTAATAACAGGATCATCTTCACACTCCCTCTTAACATGAGCAAACAAATTCTTCATGCTCATCTTGCTTTTTAACCATTGAAACCTCGATCCTGTCGTACCTTTAGTAAAAAAGTCTGCAAGTTGCTGTTTAGAAGGCATGAACTTCAACTCAATCAATCCATCTT
This sequence comes from Melastoma dodecandrum, assembly GCA_029817715.1. NCBI lineage: Eukaryota > Viridiplantae > Streptophyta > Magnoliopsida > Myrtales > Melastomataceae > Melastoma > Melastoma dodecandrum. The sequence goes on from JARUPY010000606.1 coordinate 7,554,877, forward strand.
GCAATTTTTCTCTCACAAAATGACAATCCATGTATATTTTGTCATTTCATGAAAAACAGGATTTATGGATATATGGATAGCGGACTGATTATCGCAATAAAAAGCAACTGGTTTCTCTACTATAAAGCCACATTTAGACAACAAGGAATTTAACCAAATCACCTCACATGTTGTCATCCCAAATGCCCTGTATTCTGATTCAGCCGAACTCCTTGCTATGTTTGCTGCTTCTTTGCTTTCCAGCTTATTAATGAATCTCCAAGAAACATACAATATCTAGTAAGGGATTTCCTCAAGTCAGGTTATCCACCCCAGTCGCTATCACTATATGCCTTCAATTTATTGTCCAATTTTGGGCTGAAAAAGATACCTTCCCCGAGTGAACCTTTGACCTATCTTAAAACATGGAATGCTGCTGCTAGATGCACCCTGGTAGGCTTTGACATAAACTGTGTCAAAACTTGCACCGAAAACATCAAGTCAGGCCTTGTCAAGGTCAAATACAACAATTTCCCAACCAATTGCCTATACACAGATGGATCCTCCAGAACCTCTCCATCTTCTTTAGACAATCTATGATTTAGAGGTATCGGGACTGAGATTGGCTTCGCAGCAAACAATTTGTGCTCTTCTAACAACTCCTTAAGCATATTTCCTTTGAGACAAAACAAACCCAGAATTGGACCTTGCAATTTCCGGCCTAAGGAAAAACTTTAAAGTCCCTAAATCTTTGAGTTTAAACACCGAACCAAGATATTGCTTTAGTTTTTCAATTTCTACCATATTTGGTCCTCCAATATCAATATCATCCACATATACTAATAATGCAACAAAATCATATCCAATCCCCTTTACAAACAAGGAATAATCTGACCTGGATTGTGTGAAGCCATACTCCAATAAAGCAGCCACAAACTTCGAATTCCACTGCCTTGATGCTTGTTTAAGACCATACAAGGATTTTTGGAGTTTACAAACCATCCCGGACTCCCCCTTAAACTGCAAATCACCAAACTTTTCTGACAAATGCAAACCAGGAGGTAAAACCATGAACACCTCCTCATATAAATCTCCATTAAGAAAAGTATTGTTAACATCTAACTGACATAAATGCCAACATTGCATAGCTGCCAAAGTAAGAAAAACATGCACCGTACCATGCTTCGCAACAGGACTAAAGGTTTCTGTGTAATCAATACCTTCCCATTATGTATACCCTTTGGCAACCAAACGTGTCTTATACTTATCAACCGAACCATCAGTTACGTACTTAGTCTTAAAAACCCATTTGCAGCCAATAGGAATACCAACAGGCAATGGTACCAAAGACCAAGTGTTATTCTCAGCTAAGGCATCTAGTTCAGCAACAATAGCCTTCTGTCAATGCGGATGTTTTATAGCCTCAAAATAATTGGTAGGATCAGATTGAAGCATAATTTGAACAGCAAAGGACTTATAAGATAAGGAAAGTTTAGAATATGACAAGAAATTCTGAATAGGATAGGTAGGAGAAACAGAAAATGAAGAGGAAGAAGAAGAACCCGCAAAACGCAGAGCAAGTGAATGATGATAATCTTGCAAGTAACTTGGAACCTGTCTCACCCTAGAACTTCTCCTAATCTCTATTGATGGACTCTTTGTATGAACAAGTTCAGAAGCTTCAAAATTATCAGAAAGCTGAGTTTCAGGATTAACAAATTTATCATGCTGTAAAGGTCAAGAAACAAAACTATCATGAGCAACAACAGTCTGATCAGGCAATGGAATAAACGAAACACGGGATTGAGATTGCACGAAATGTTTAAAAGGAAAAACATCTTCATAAAAAATAACATCTCTAGACACAAAAGTTTGATTGGTAACTAGATCATACAACTTATATCCTTTAGTACCAAAATGATAACCAATGAAGACATATTTCCTAGCCCTTGCATCAAACTTCTTTCGACCATTTTTCAAAGTGGATGCAAAACAAAGATTACCAAAAACTTTCAAATGTTGATAATCAGGTAATCGTCCAAATAACAACTCAAAAGGATACTTATTGTGTAAAAATTCAACAGGAAGTCGATTTATGAGATGAACTGCTGTTAAGACTGCACAACCCCAGAATGTAAGTGGCAAATTTGCTTGAAAAATCAACGCCCAAGATACATTTAAAATATGTTGATGTTTTCTTTCAATAATGCCATTTTGTTGTGGGGATTCAACACAACTTGTTTGATGTAAAATGCCTTTGTCGTTGTAAAACTGGGAAAGAAAGAATTCGTTTCCATTATCTGAACGGATGACCTTTACAAATGCAGAAAATTGATTCTCAATCATGTTGCAAAATTGAGGAATTATTATGGAAACTTTAGATTTCGATTTCAAAAGATAGACCCATGTAATCCTACTAAAATCATCAACAATAGTAAGGAAATATCTATAACCTTCTATAGAAATTTCAGAATAAGGCCCCCAAATATCACAATGAATCAACTCAAAAGGTTTTTCAAATCTTTGTTGATGAACAGGAAAAGGAAGACGTTTCTGTTTTGCATAATGACAAATTGTGCATGTATCATTCTTTGGAATAGGATTCAAACGATTACAATTTTGAATGAATCTAAGTTTGGCAGCAGACGGATGACCTAGTCTGTAATGCCAAATATCAAAATCAGAATAAGCATGTGCAACACAAACTTTGGACATAGAACTTTTCTGGGTAAAAGACTCTACTCTATGAGACGGTCCTTGTTCTCTTGCAGTATATAGAGTCCCGCTCTTTGTTTAGCAAGTCCAATCATCTTACATGATGAAAGGGCCTGAATGAAACACAAATCTTTGAGAAAAACAACACAATAATCCCCATTTTTCATAAGTTGGCTTACATAAATAAGATTTATAGTGAAAGTAGGAATAAAGAACACATTTTTCAAAACAAGATCATCTTGGATAATACTTCACCAACATGAGAAACTGAAGCCTTTGTTCCATCTGGAAGGAAAACAAACAAATTTTATACAGGACAATGTCTCTGAAAAGAAAGGAGACTACTAGCAATGTGATTAGTGGCTCCAGTGTCCATAACCCATTGACTAGCAAGAAAATCAATAAAGCCATCATGATTAGAACAAACAATGTTACCTACTGTATTAGAAAATGACTTTGATGGTTCAAAAGAAGGATCAGAAGTGGAAGAAATAGCAGGCAAAGAAAATGCAACAGGCTGAGGCTGTTTATCTTGCACATTTAGCATAGCCATTGGTCTTTGAACTTGTGCCTTTACTTCATCGAGACCTGAATCCTCATGAACCACATTCCTTTCTCCCACATTCCTTTCTCCGGTCACTGTTGCAGCTTGATAGTTTGACCTCTGAGGAAATGGGCCAGAAAATTTGCCCTTTCTATTATTGTTGGCATTTGGAAAACCAATCATCCTAAAGCATTTCTCTCTAACGTGTCCCTTCTTCCCACAAGAGTCACACACCAAATATGTCCTTCATTGTCTCTGCTTCAAATCAACAAATGAAGAAAACGGTACAGCTGGTGCAGCCAAAGCCATAGACTCGATTTTATCATGCCCAGTTCTATCCAAGCTGCCACCAAATTTATAAGATTCTTCTTGTATTACAATATTGTATGCTTCATCCAAAGTTGGAAATAGTTTCATCCCCAAGACTCTGCTTTTCAATGAATCATACTGCTCATTTAATCTATGTAGAAATCTATAGACTTAGTCCTCCATCTGATCATCTACAAACCTCCTGAAACATTGATCATTGCATTTTCCACATGTACAAAAAGGAAATGGTCATAAATTCTTCAACTCTTCCCATATTGCATTCAGTTCCGTATAATATGCATCTACACTTCTACTACCTTGAACAATTGTCAACAATGAATACTGCAGTCTACTAATATTTGATTTATCCGGCTGAGCATACCTCCTTTTCAGCACATCCCAAATCTCAGCTGCCGAATTAAGAAGAAAACATTAGAAGCAATCGATTCCGTAACTGATCGGAGCAACCAGGAAATCACAAGCGTATTACACCGCTTCCAGGCAAGATACAACTCATCATATTCATACGGCATCGGTATACTGCCATCAATAAACCCTAGTTTGTTTCGAAAGATCATAGCCATTTCGAATGAACGGCTCCACGTAAAATAATTGAGCCCATTCAAAGCTGGATTAACCACCACCGAACCTAAGTTGTCCGATTGTTGCAGAAAAAATGGCGATGCCGGATCTTCCAATGCAGAAAAAATTCTACTCCCATTCACTACTTGTTAATTTTGAGCCATACCTTCTGAAACTGTGTAAGATGACACAGACCGATTTAATGGCTGATTTTCGGGTTGATTTCCTCCGACGACGATAGCTCCGACATAAGTACGCCGCTCCGATACCATGACAAAGTCGGAGCTCAACCTTAGAAGAGAGAGAAAACGAAGAAGAAGAGAGAAAGAAAATAGAAACTGTTTTTATTCAACTACAGAATGTAACAACTTTACAATAGACAGCTTTATATATATTTTACGTTTGCTACTACACTTCTTCTTTAATAACAGGATCCTCTTCGCAATTATACTACTAGTGAAATAAGTTAAAAATATATATGATTAGGTGGGCTCTGCACTCGATTTATATATAGGATGGATTTGTGTGTGTGGGCTGGGGGGCCGGGCTTTTCGAATTGGGCTTTATTTAGGCCCGCTATGAAAAATCCCAAGTAATGAGGTGAGTTGGGAGGGGGGGGGGCGGAGGGTAAAGGGGACATGCACCCTTTTACTCTTTAACTTAGCTTTATCATAATTCGTCGAAAGAATACATCGAACACGAATTTATGAAATCATTATTGTTCATTTTTCACGGACGAGGTGTTAAAATACCAAGTTTAAGATATTATTTAAATATTATTATATTTTTTTCAACTAATTTTAACTAAAAGTCGAACATCCTCCACTCACTCTGCTGCGGAGGGGAGGGGACGTCACTCTCTCCAATTCCTCTTTTTATTTTTGTTCTTCTCTCTTCCCAGTTGGGTGGAATCCAGAATCAATATTTAATGGTGTCTCCCACCTCAGAAAGAGAAAAGTTCCATTATTTTTTAAAAAAATTCAATCTTTTTGCTATTTTATAGGTTTAGGATATTCAACAGGGAATCCGCACCCCAACCCACCTCCTCTATTGTTTGGTATTATTATTATGATGTTTTTGTTTGTTTATCTGTTGGTTGGGTTGGTTGGTCGGTTGGCTTTCCAGTCATGCTATTTGTTCTGGGTGTGGTGGCCTTGGAAGTCAACAGGCTTCCCGTTTCCTCTACTTCCTGAGGGTTCTCGTGATTTAGGGTTTTCTTCCCGTCAGCTTTGTTTTGGTCTACCATCTCCTTCCTGGGGTTTCCTCAAAATATCCTCTTTCGGACCACCCACGACCGAGGTTGTCCTCCCGAGGGTCTCTGTTCTTTTCTGAATTGATTGGTCTGTAGAGTTGAGGGCTGATGGTTGAGTTGACCATCGAGTATTGACCGGATACCGGTTTCTGGTCCAGTCCCATGTAAGAGGAGTTTGTTCAGCTTGTTTTTTAGCGCCTGTTTCCGACCCGTGTTTCCTCGGCCATTCCGTAGGGGATTTCGGCTGTATTTTGCGTGTAACTCAGGGAGTCTTGCCTTAAAATCACCACAGACCTCTGGAAAACTACATACCTTATGAAGACTCTATTAGGAATGTATGGATACTGGCCTAGGGTATGATTTCCAGGTTGAATCAGGAAACTGTGACTGATTATTCCTTGTATTGTGATGAGAACTCGTCATATGTGAGAATATCAGACACGTGGGCTTTTCTGGTTGCTTTTTGGTGTCCTGAGTATCTTTACCAATATTTATTTGAAGTTGCAAATAGACTTTCAAGTCGACATTATTGAGTGGCATTTTTATCCTAATTAGTTTTGGTACTTAAACGCTTGTCATTTTCTTTTACATTGCTTTTTTTGAGCCCTTTGAAAATGAAACTCATGCAGTGACCTCTGGGAAGTAGGATCGCAATTGATTGATGTATTTGGATAATATGTTTTCTATCCACCTATGAGGTGAAAAAAGCATGTCTTTCCTCCTGCAGCCGTTTTTACTTAGGCAGAATACTTGTTCCTCCTTCATGATTGGTACTATTCACTTAAGCTGTGATATTGACATAGCTTGATAATTGATTTCTATTCACTTATGGCATTATGAGGAGTCATCGCACAATCCCTGCTAATCAATGACCTTCATCTGCAGATCCTAGTTTATATGAAATAAAATCAAGCGGTTAGGTCCCCTAATATTTGAAGTGTAGAACGTGGAACAAGCCAGGTATAATTTGTGTAAACTGTAACATATGAAGGTTCTTACCCGACTGTGGATGTCTTTATGTTCTAAAATCTGAACTGGTTAATGGTGGGTTCTCAGACGGTACCACCTCAAAGGAAGCGAAGACTAATCCCATTTCTGTGCCTGGCGGGCACTCTGAGAACTGGGAAGAGTTGCACATGGCTGATGCCAGTCCAATGACAGATACCTCAACAGATGACACTGATGATAGGAATCACGGGGTCTGGTTCCTTCCCTTGAGTTCTGTTGGGGTTCATGTTTCTCTCTAGGGAGAGCAAAATTGGTTTTTTCCTAGCTAAAAATGTCAATCTTGTGGAATTAAAAATTGTTCCCCTTTGGTTTCTTACTTTTTTTGCTCTGTAATGTTTCTTTCTTTTTCTGCAGCTTGAGGGGGCTCAGTTAGTGGTTCGTGGAGCTTCAGATTCTAGTGATAGATCAAAAGAAAAGACCTCAGATCATAAGGTACAGTTTTTCTTTTTGAACATTTAGGTTAAATGTTGATGTGCCCTAGGGTACAACTTATCCTATTAATAAGATTACTTTTGTAGACTTTGCGGCGACTAGCACAAAATCGCGAAGCTGCCAGGAAAAGTAGGCTAAGGAAAAAGGTAAGTCTGAAAAATGGTCGAATGCCATGTGTTGTGGGCCATGTAACTTTACTTGGTTCTAACATGATGATGATGCTAATTTGACTCTGATTTTGGTTGGCAGGCCTACGTTCAACAGCTAGAGAGTAGTCGTTTGAAATTGACACAACTAGAGCAAGAACTGCAAAGAGCTCGCCAGCAGGTTTGTCGTTGCTTTTGCTTGACATTTTGGTCATATTTCTTTCCCATGCTTATAGGTCTGACCTTGATCTCTGGAATCAATACAGGGTGTTTTCATTTCCAGCTCTGGGGATCAGTCACTTCAGAATGGTGGAAACGGTACTTTATTTTGTCCCTGTCGAGCAAAAGTAACTGAGCACACGGCTATGGAAATTTTCCCTCAGAAAAGACATCTCAAATACATTGTGTAGTCACTTGTAAACTATAAGATAACATTCTTATGATCTAAATGCTGTGAAATTTCATTTATGTTTCTGTTTTTCAATTAGCAGTATTTTTCTTCGTAGATTGTTGCTCAATTTGGTGTTGTTTTAGGTTTAAAATTAACTTGTTTTGTCAGACAGTAATCTTTTGGTCCTGTGATGGGTCCAGATGCAGTAGCTTTTGATGCAGAATATGCGAGGTGGCTTGAAGAACACAGCAGACAAATAAACGAGCTAAGAAGTGCTGTGAACTCCCATGTTGGTGACATGGAACTTCGAATTATCGTTGACAATGCCATGAAACAGTTTGACGAGATCTACAGACTGAAAGGAAATGCAGCTAAAGCTGATGTGTTCCACATTTTGTCAGGAATGTGGAAGACTCCCGCAGAGCGGTGTTTTATATGGATTGGGGGGTTCCGTTCCTCTGAGCTCCTTAAGGTACGAGGATAAACAATTGAATATCTTTCAAAAAACACTGTTGGAGCCTACTTTTGTGGTAAAACTTTGCTAGCTTCATGCTGATCGAACTTTCGGTATTCTCGCAGCTTTTAGTGGGACAGTTAGAACCTCTGACTGATCAGCAACTAGTTTCCATATACAACCTCCAGCAATCATCTCAGCAGGCCGAAGACGCTCTTTCCCAGGGCTTGGGGGCACTGCAGCAATCTCTGGCCGAGACATTGGCTAATGGCACCCCTGGATCTTCAGAATCTTCTGGCAATGTCGCCAATTACATGGGTCAAATGGCCATGGCAATGGGGAAGCTTGGAACGCTCGAGGGATTCCTTAAACAGGTGGGTTTTTCTTTTTCATTTTTGTTTTCACTAATGAAAAAATGTTATGGTTATGTTTTTATGCAATTTAATTACCACGAATCTTGTCCGTAACAGGCCGACAGTTTGCGGCAGCAGACGATGCAGCAAATGCACCGTATCTTGACAACCCGACAGTCTGCCCGTGCCCTTCTCGCGATAGATGACTATTTCTTAAAACTTCGCGCTCTGAGTTCCCTGTGGATAGCCCGGCCACGGGAATAAGAAACCATGGTATAGTCCGTGGCTGCTGAAACATGCAGGTGATATAAACTTTCTAGGCACCTCTTCGGCAGCCCTGAGACGAGAAGAGGTCCGTGACAGTAAAGCTGCTGTTGTAACATAGAAATAGGTGTTGATGTAATCTTACGTAATTCTTCAGTTAAGTGGCTGTCAAATTAGGCTGTATATGTTATTTGCTGTTCTTATATTGAAAATTCTGCAGCTTTAGGAATTGTATCATTGCTTTGCTCAAATTTGCTGTTAAGACAATCAAGTAGCCACAATTACGACCGGTTTGGTGACAAATAAAAAGCCACGTACAACAAAAACATCTTGAAAAGCTGAATTTCATTCTGTCTGAGATCACTGCAACTTCTGCAATCTAGTTGAGTAACCAAAGCATATTAAGGAGCTCATGTAAACACAAAGATAAGCCAGTTACAAAGCCAATTGATTGACCGATCGCCTAAAACCAGTATCGCTAAAAGGATCGACCAGAGCCTGCTTTTCCTTCATGGTGTAGCTTTTTACTATTCTGTCTCCCTTCAACCTCTCTCTCTCTCTCTCATTCCATAAGCCCAGTCGATCCCCTTGATATAAGCGAAAATTAGTAAGGACGGGTCTTACCTGTATACCCCAACTGCCGCAACCGAAACAAAGTCTTCTCAGCGTTATGTACATCTCCACTTGGCATATTGTCCCATGAGAGCCTTGTATGAACTGAGTTGATCCTCCCCCGTTTCTGTGCGGATCTCCTGGACCAAACCCAAGGTGAAATTTTCAACCTACTATCGTCCATTTCTTTCGCTGTATCTGTCCCTTTCGACAGCATCTGACTGCTATAATACAAGCTTAAAATTGCCCCGCGATCCTTCGATGTAAGTTTAGCCGATTCAGGACAGAGATTTGAAAACAGCCTCTGTGGCAGCTAATTTCTTTAACTTTCCGCAGGCTTCCATTGCAACAATGCTCTCAGAAGCACTCGAATTTGCTTCACATACCTTCCAGAGCGGCTCGACTTCTTCAGCCTCTCCCATGGCAGCATAAACAGGGAGTAAAGATGGGACAGTCCATGGTTTTTGTTCCAAATCACCTCCTTCAGAACTGAACTTGCTTTGTCCTTCATCCCAGCGGCAGCATAACACTCGGCCAATAACACATTGCATGCTCTTGTCCGGTTCAAGAGCCTTTGGCTTTCATGGACTCTACAATTTTCTCCATCCCAGGAATGTCATTTGACGCCCCCATTGGAATCTATTAAAAGTTTTGTACTTGGCATTTCTCTTTCTCCATCAGCAACCAGATGTCATCAATTCTCTTTTCTTAGAGCCGCCGATGAAAGGCAACTGGTTGCAAGCGAATGATGAAAATGGAAATTGCATCTTCGATTGGTAGAAAAGTTTCCCCCTGCACCTTCTTCATAAAATGCAACATTATTAATAACAAAATTCCAACAAAGAAATTGTTTTTCTGCATATTTAATCACGTAGAGATACGTTCCAAGGTAGGTTTTGAGACAAAAAAAATATTAAGACAATAAATTTTAAAACTAGTCAAATAACGTACTTAAATTGATATTATAAACACTGAGTTCAATTTCTTAATAAAATTTTCAAGAAACCAATCTTAACGTGTATTTAAGGTAAGCTGATGAGTGTTTATTGTTTTGTTAAATAAACTCGTAAGAGGCCCAAAAACAAAAGACAAGAAGAGAAAGGGAGAAAAATCAGAACACCGGCGGAGAAAAGAAGAAAGTGGACCCCGATCCCATCGGGGAGGGTTTCCGTTCCATCAATTCCTCGGACTTTGTTCGGTCCTGTCCACCCCATCTCCGGATCGCTTCGTGTGTTCGTTCCCTCATCAGTAACCTGACCCGGAGACAACGATGAACGGCGGGCCGTCCGGTTTCAGTACGTGTGCCCTGGGCATCTCCCCCCTTCCTCTTCTCGAAATCCGTCCTTTCCCGCGGTGTTTTCCCAAATTTCGATCTTTTGGATGCCCTTTTGGGACTATTTGAGTTCCTTGAGTGGTTTCTGATCTTGGGATTGGTTCGTTTAAGCTTGGTGTTTCTTCATCTGTGTGTTTTTTTTGGGGGCGTGTAGATAACGCGCCTGTGACTCGAGGGTTCATCGTCGCCTCGGCTGTGTTCTCCGTCTTGTTTGGGATCCGGCGTTCTAACAAGTTTGGGCTGTCTTACCAGGTTCGGCTCCGAATGGTTTTGATCATTTGTTGGAATCTGAGTTGGATTTGTTTTGTGGGCTGGTGGTTGCAATGGTTGACTTGCATATTCAGTTCCTGTGCAATATGGGGTTAATGGGTGGGTTTTGGCAAGATTATTAGTTTGACTGGTTCAGTAAGTAGTGTTTCCCTGGTCGTTGATTCTATTTTTGGGTGATAAAGTGATAGAAATAAGGGGTCACCGTTATTGATGGATTCTGATATTCTTCCTGTTTGTTTTGCTTCTACTTTAAGATATGCCCTGCGATGGTGATTAGGTTAATTCTTTTGGGCCCGCCGTCCACGTTGGCTGACGAATTTTGGGAATGATCTTCGTGTAGGATATTATCCAGAATCTGCAAATATCAAGGCTGGTGCCTTCAATCTTTGCCTTTTCTTCGTCTCCAGAACTGATATTTGGCCTCTATCTCCTGTATTACTTCAGAATCTTTGAGAGGCAGATTGGTTCTAATAAATATTCAGTGAGTAGCTTTCCATCTGTTATTTTTAACATGTACAAGAACAATCAATCCGATGTTTTTGATTCGGCAAATATTAAACTGTTTTGTTAACTTTTGGCTAAGTTTAGTCTCTAAACATAGCAGTTATCGTGGTGCTGATGTATCAGAAAATTATTCTGTATACTTAGTGAAATGATCCTAAATAGAATCTTCGTCTTCCGCACTTCACATTGGCCATCCATAGTCAATGAAGGATTTGGTTTGAAAGTATGTCTAACATAATAGTATTCTGAAGGTGGATTAATTTGGCTGGAAATGGAGGCTGACTGACAGGTGACTTTATAAGGTTACATTATCCATTAAGGAAGAGAAATGCTGGGTAGCAAAGTAGCATATGACATGACTTGATCATTTAATAGCGTGGTTCTGGCTGACTAGAACTCCCAATACCTCAGTTCAGGAGTATGTTGCCCCTTTAATGATATCAATAATCTTTCTTTCGGCTTATGCAGGTTTTTATCTTGTTCTCTTCCATAGCTTCCTTGCTCTTAGAAGTCTCAGCTATAGCGCTCCTGAGAGGTGCATATATTTTCCCTCTTATGGAAGTTGTCCTCGTTTGAAATTCTTTTATCTTGCAATACCTTGTATGAGTACCCCTGCTATGTTGTTCAATTTTCACTGTTATCTTGTGGCCATTGTGCTCCGTAGTATCAAATTATCTGTTCCTTTTAATTAAATCATATTTCTTTTTAATGAGCAGAACCATCTTTTCCCTCGCAGGTTCTCCATCCGACTTCCTAGCACCAGGACCTTATGGTCTTATCTATGCATCATTTATACCATTTTATTTTGACATTCCCGTTTCCACCCATTTTCGGGTATTCGGGATCAAGTTCTCTGACAAGTCCTTTGTGTATCTAGCTGGTCTTCAGGTAAGGTTTCCTTATCTCTCTTTGTAAGAAATTTTCTGCTGGCTAATGAACCTCACATTTTCCCTTCAGTATGTCCTGTGACATTCCCAAACAATGTAACTCCGATAAATGCGTTGCAGCTTTTGTTGTCTTCCTGGAGACGTTCCTTCTTACCAGGGATTTGTGGCATTGTTGCTGGTTTCCTGTACCGGATGAATGTTTTTGGCATCCGAAAGGCGAAGGTGGTTATTACTAATTTGATGTTCCAAACTTGGCCTAGTGGAATCAGATTTAGGATCTTCACATGCAATTTACTTTATCATAGATGGTCTCGCTAAATATATAGTCTGTCCATGTTAATATATTGAATCTTTTTATTCAAGTGGTCTTGTAATTTATACTTCAGCAGGCCTTTCCCAATCTGCCTTATGTGAAAAATAGATGTCACTCCTATCAAACTGAATCCTACAAGGATTTTTGGTGCCAAATTTTAATGGGGCTGGATTTCCAAATTTATCTGTCTTGTTTAGTTATAAAAAAGTCAAATGATCGATGGGTGATGATTTTTGATAAAAATACAAAGACTATAATTATTCGTCATTTTTTATAAGTCTAATTATTCATTGCTATTCCATTTGTCTTGTTCTTTCTTTTCTGTCGACGTATTTTCCTTGTTGACCTAGTTTTCTTTCATTGGAATGAAGTATTGCTTATGTACCTTCTGTATCACTGCAGTTCCCGGCTTCTGTATCCTCATTCTTTTCACGCCTTTCATGGCTATCCTCTGCCAGTCCTCCTGCATCATCATCTAGGAATGTGATTCCTAATGTTCCGTCAACCACAGTCAGACAGGTACAAGCTCCTTAAAGCTTTTCATTCTTTAAGCTAATGCTTGAGAGGAAATTCGTGATCTTCCATTCATCAAGGTGTCTTTGCTTCAAGTGTTGATGACCTGTAATTAACCTCTTGTTGCCAGCGAAACTTTGATTCTGTGCCTACAACTGTGGAGCCATCGGAGGAATATATTACAACGCTTGTCTCAATGGGCTTTGACAGAGACTCTGCTAGACGAGCACTAATTCAAGCTAGAAATGACATCAACGCAGCCACAAATGTTCTTCTCGAAGCTCAGTCGCACTAACTGTTCTGGAGGCCAAGAATCAGTATCCTCAAAGAGCATATAACATGCACCAAAAAGAACTTATCTCAGTGAGCGGACATTATCGCCAACCATAGCCAGATGTACTTGTGCTTGGGTTATTTCCCAATCTTTTGTCTGAATGGTTGTCCTATATGCTGCAACCCATTTGAGCAGGTCTTGACCAACTGGGATGAAGTTTATTGTTACCAGTAGTGGAACTTAAGTTAGAATAGAGGGAGAAATTCTGTATAGGGGTCTCTCTGGTAGTTGCGGGGTATTGAGAATTATCAGACTTGCGGTCTTTCGACATACACATTGCTTAGGTTACTCTGCAGAAGGAGGAGGTTGTTTTCTTTATGTCTGAAATATTCTCATTCAGATGTAGGCCAAACCTTCATAATCACAAAAAATCTCACATCTTCATTAGGTTAAAGAGGTTGATCACCACATGCATTTCGAGTTTTGTTTCTGTACACGACCCCAATCACAGGCCACTATCATAACTATGCGCAGAAGGAAAAAACCTACATTGGAGAAAGATCGATGACGCTGAATCGAGTAGCTGCTACCTTGTAAGGAAAAGACAGGTTAAGACTATGGCACCCATTACAGGCACTGCGTCCTTGGAAGTGTGTCTCGCCGATTAAGGAGAGGCCAACATTAGCGAGGATTTGGCTATGCTTTGATTCAAATCTTCTGGTTTGTCCTGGAGGAGACTCCATGCAGAAGTCTGATGAACCCGAAAAAGCTAAGCTTTCCGTCCGAATGTCTAATCCAGTCCTGGAGAACTACGTGTACTGAAACTGATGTGTTAAGCCCAAGTACCTGGAGAGACAACCAAAGTAAAACAGGAGTTAGAATCCACGAAACTACAATGTATTCAAATTAAAACAGTGATATTATAGAATATATCAGAGGGCGTAAGGGATGCAAACTTTGGATCGGAAATATAGAGAAAGAGAGTACAGATGCTAATTCTTCGATCCTGATAGGCCTGTTTCCTTGCTTCTCAAATAACTCGAAGCCCCCTCTGGCGTGTTCTTCCCAGGTAGCCGTACCCTCAAGCTGATGAACACTGAGAGCAGCCGCACAGAATTCTTCAAAATCAAATCGTCCATATTGAAAATTACTGAGCTGCAGGGAACAACCAAAAGGACAAGCATCTGTTAGCAGGGTCTCCCTGAGACTGAATAATCAAACGAAGCAACAGACGGGTTCTTCGTAATGAAGCCTGACCGTGTGGGCATACTCAAGGGTCCTTGAGTGCTTCATAGCTTCTGTGGAACACCGGGTAATCGCCTGCTGAACCCCATTCAGTTAGAATAATTGTTGTTGTAGATACTAGAAAGCTGCAAGGGTTACAAGTCTCGCCATCTTAAAATTCTGCATGGAAATGTATCCGCTTTTGTTCGGCCCGAGCACAGTGAATTGTTCCTTGAGGTAAGCTAGCTGATCCGCTGTTAACGTCTTCGCAAGTGCCTGTAGAGACGACAAAGACATTAGAACCCCTGGAATGAACGAATGGATTTGCCCGCATGAAGTATAAGGAGAAAAACCGACAAAACCAACAGACCCGCAATGCCGCCTTTCTTAAGGAAGAGGACCATATATATGCCTTCACAAGCCTGTATACTATCATATCTAGAGGTATCTTGACTTCGTGATGAACGGCTAACCATGGATGACCTGATTCAAGAATAATGATGGAAATCAATATGTGACAACTCCCGTCAGTATGTAAAGATGAGTACGATTTTCTTACATAGGGCTTGAGCAGCAGTTGGCCTCTTTCTGTAGTCCTTATTCAACAATCTCTTCACAAAATCTTTTGCCTCCGGAGACAATGAGGGCCAAGGACTTTCATCAAAACCCGGATCAGCCTTGAGGACTGACCGGAATATTCCGGATTCAGTCCTGGCCCAGAAAGGCCGGCTTCCGCACAGTAGAATATAGGCAATGACACCAATGCTCCACACATCTGCTTCCGTTCCGTAAGCTCTATGCAGAACCTCAGGAGAAACGTAATATGCACTTCCCACGATATCATTCAGTCTTTCATCTGCATTCATTTCATGGGTTAATGTCGAATCCTAGGATTTTCAATTTAACAGGAGCTTCAGACCATTCCCAAATCTAGTAACTCACCCAGATTTACATAGTCGGAAAGCCCAAAATCAATGGCCTTCAGGGGGGAGTTCTCGTCCTTCGTGGTGAAAAGAAAATTCTGGACAGAAGCGTCGAAAAATCAATTAGTTAACTCAAGTTTTCTATCCTTGCAAAATGATATAAAGGTACATAAATAAGGTTCTACCAGAGAGATCCACAACAATACAAACAATTCACGCTCCTATTCCTATCTTCTGTATGAGATTTTTCAAACAGTTCTTCACCTCGGGTTTCAGGTCCCGGTGAACTACACCCTGCAGGTGACAGTAGGATACGACACTCAATATCTGAACAATAACAAGCCTGGCATCTTCTTCAGAGTACTTTCCGCCCCTGCAGAGAACAAATTGATCCTCCATTACAAATGATGACAAATTTCCTACGAATAAGAATGGAAAAAGCAAGAACATTAATTTACCGGGACAGTATCCTGTCCAGAAGTTCACCTCCTTTGCACAATCTGAAAGTCAGAGAACGTCGCGGAATGCTTAGGTGCAATAAGTCAAGGCATGACTAACAGCTTAGTTTTCAAAAGATCGTCAACTTGTGTTACATCACGATTCACCAAAACACTTACTCCATGACTATATACACATTATCGTCATCTTCATAGGCATCATGGATCTGTACTAGGTTCCCGTGTCCGGTCAAAGCTCGCAAAATATTCACTTCTCGTCTCACATCCTCTATGGCAATCGCTGTGGTCATCTGCAAAGCCATAATAAAGAGACAAACCAGTTGTTCAAAAGTTACCTGACCACTTTATTTCAAAATAAGGTGGAACCTTGGCAACGCACTGCCCCTGAAAGGCAGTTAGACTGGTAGGTTTGTCAAAGTCAATTTCGCTTTATTTTTAGAAAGATAAACATATCACAAGGAAGTTTCCAACTTTCCTCTAAAGTAGGATCTTCAATGTCTTAACTAGTGATGAATGCTCTCTTGCTCCAATCTCATGAACAAAAAGAACAAAATGAAACCCAGCGAATTACCTATCAGAAAACTAAACCGTGCCAATTAATAATCAATCTCTTCTAGTAGCGATGGTCACTGTACTGATTATGCCCCCACAAGCACATCCTTTACCCTAATTCGCTGCATACTATCGGTGAATTGCATAGTGTAAGACTTATTAAGCCAAAGCACAAACAGACAAGATTACTCTGAATGTTAAGGGAGAAAAGAAGCCCATGCTGCCAAATTAGCAAGACAATTGCAGAAAAGAACAATCCAGGAACAGTTCGAGCATCATCATCATCAGCAGGGAAAAGAAAGGTTTCCAGTCTCTTGACCTTAGATTTAGGGATGACTTTGACAGCAACTTCCTGTCCCTTGATGCTCCCCTTCTTAGCCTTGGCAGAACAAGTATACCCAAAGTGACCTCTCCCGATCTCCTCACCCAACTCATAACACCCATTGAACTGCTTACTGAACCCAAAGTTCTTATCCAATCCTATCTCGCGCTCGCTCCCTTCGGGAATGCTCGCCTCGTTGGGCTTGACTGATCCATACCTCTTTGCCAGGAAGGCCTTTATGTGTTTGGCAGGCGATGGCGGAGGGAACGCCCGTTTGAACATCCTCAGTGGTGTCGAGCTGACGCTGCTCGAGTTCCCGACAGCGGGGGAGTTCTTGAACAGGCTGGGAAGCGGGCTGGGGCTGTAGAATGGGAAAGTCGAGGACTTGGATTTCTTGTGGTGCGATGTGATCGGCGTGGGATATGAGACGCTGTGACAAACCTCGACGGGGACCGGGTGGGCATCTTCTTCCCGGGGGAGCGATCTCTGCCGGGCTTCCACAGGCTTCCCATGACAGAGTCCCATGGAGAAAACCAAAATTCCTCCCAAAAAATTCCTCTCGGCTACGAAATGTAATAAAGCAGAACACAGCCTCTGTCCTCCCAGAAAACAGAGCGAAAGGAGACAACTTTTGACGACTTGGGAAACTACGACAGCCTGGATTAGCGAGATTCCTCATGGGGAACGTTCTCTGGAGTACAAGCGGCTCGGACAAGATACGAGGAGGGTCGGAACACGAAACCCATCACCGCAACGGGGAGGGGACAACTCCCCATGGTTCGACCGAGACTCCACTCGGGGAAGCCGATGGCTTGTCGGAAGAAGTAAAGCAAGCAAACTCTATTACTGCTCGTTTTTTTTTCCGTAAAACAAATTCAGACAACACCCAGAGCAAGCGAACGACCGGGTGAAGAAGAGGAGATCGGGTAGCTCAGAAAGAGGAAGAAGATCCCCAAAAAAAACCGAGGAACGAAGCCAAACAAGAAAAAAAAAAGGAAAGAATGAGAAAGAAAGGGTGGAGGAAACAAAAGGAGGAGAAGGAGAGATTCTTGGCAGAGCTTGCGAGGAAAATGAAAGGGATTTGGGTGGTGGTAGGGAAGCTTTTCCTTTGTACTTCTTTCCTTTTTGTGGGGTTTAATGGGTGAGAGGAGTTGGACAGGACGAGCTTTTATTGGGTGAGCGAGCAGAGCAGAGTACCCACTTGGGTAAAATAAAACAGGGGTTGGGATGCATAATAGAATAGTAATGAGGATTTGAAGATAAGCTACTTACTATTTAAGAAAAAGAAATCCAATTCCCCCGCGTCTATATACGATTCCTCCCATCCACGGCCATTCATGACTAAAAACTAGCGACCATCCCTCCCGCCTCTCTCTCGAGACTCTATCTCAGTCCTCACTTCCATCATGGCTAGCTTCTCTTCCCTCGACAGGGTTTGCTCGGCCATCAACCTTTCCTCTGAGCGGAATTCTCCCTGAGCTCGCTTACGAGATATCATGTTGAAGGCCATCACCTGCTTCTCAAAGGTGGAAGTGAACTCCGCAACTTTGGCTGAGATGTTGTGGTCCCACTGTTGGGAGCGAGAAAGCGCCTGACCCTTCGGATCCGAATCGAGGATCCTATCATCCTCTTCCATCTCGTAATCTGCTACCACATGGTAAGGTAGCAACCTGCAAAAATCACAATCACAAGGTTTAGGAAGACTTAAAGTACAGACCGATATCATAATGAAGAAGCCAGATCAGTAATTCCAACGGCAGTTCCTATGGGTATAGCCTCAAGATATACATCATTCTCCTTCCCTTTCCCTTTCCTCAATGAAGCAACCAAACACTAAAGTATGCCAACTATTTGACAAGGAGATTACCTTGATTCACAAAGCTAGTGAGCAGTGCACGAGTTTTGATTTCGACTTCCTTTCCCATGTAATACTAGATACAAAATCTATTATGATGTATGACATCGTATCAACTTCATGTACAAATCTGACCATTTGGTTGAATACAGTCAACCCAGAGCACTAGTTAAACAACCGAAGCGTACCAGCTAATTTTACCCCATCAGGGTAGTTCAAAAGTATGTTTCGAACAAAACAAACACATAAACAAGGTAGAGATCACCAAAGGATGTCCTACAAACAGATCAGCCATTTACTATGATAAGCATATTGCTGCCAGACTCTAAGAAAAGTATCTCCCTCCTTCAAATCAAAGCATAGTAAATCAGAATGATCTGATTTGATACTTTTCATGGAATGTCTAGGGCCAGACATTTATGCACGTCTTATTCCGGCGAAAGAAGCCACAGAAAACACCATGGGAGGCCAAATACAGTCAATCACTGGTAACAAGTTTGTACCCGCGTAAAATGAGCCGATATACAATTTTACTATTACTTAATGAGAGGATCTACCACTATCTCGTTGTAACAAAAGGATGGCTCTGAAACACTAAAAGATAGAGCAATAGCAGAAAAAGAGAATGCAGAATAGCAGCAGAAAAGGAAACCAAGTAAACCGAGCAACAGTCCAACAGGTAGAAAATTATCAAGATGAGCGGGTTAAGATCAACCCAAAATGCCATTAATATGAAAGACGTCCCACAGATACTCACCTCTCACAAGCATCCTCGAGGGAAGAAAATGGGTGATTGAAATCTGGGCAACACACATGCCAAGCATCCTGCCTGGCCATCTGAAATTCCAACTGTTTCCCATGTCTAATCACCTTCTGCGGGAGCTGCTGCTGCTGTAAATTCTGTTGTTGAATTGGATGCTCTGGCTGGGCCTGTTGATGTTGCCTCTGTTGGTGATGCTGGTGCGGCACATTAGGGACAACATTTGGCTGGACTGGACGGTAAGTGTCCCCCGGAGGCCATAAATGCGCGTCAACGTTCAAGGGGAACTGCGAAACAGCGGCAGCCTGTTGTTGTTGCTTCCGAAGATGTTGCAGTAGCAGGAATTGCTGTTGCAACAGCTGTCGCTGTTGGAGTTGAGAAGAAGATTTTGCTGCCTCTTCCATCTTTCAGAACAAATATAAAGGTTTGGATATCTGCAAGAGCTTTCAACTGTTAGCCCGAACACCAAAATCGAATACTTTCAATGCCTGATGAGAGGACTGATGCATACTTATGATGCACACATTCTTAACTGGAAGGAAGACAAATATTTATCACCATACAACAACAACAAGCCGCACTTGAGAAATGTTCGCACACAGTCAAGGAGTCATTGCAGCTGACAAAATGCACACACTCTTACCCGAAAAGGAAAGCAAAGAATTATCAGCATACAACAACAAAATGCTGCACTCGAGAAAAGTTCGCCACACTCAAGGAATCATTGCAGCCTGACAAAACACACACACTCTTACCCGAAATGGAAAGCAAAGAATTATCACCATAAGACAACAAAAAGTGGCACTCAAGAAAAAGTTTGCCCACACTTAAGGACTCATAGCAGCTGACAAAGTGCATACATTATTACCTGAAAAAGAAAGCAAAGAATTATCACCATACAAAAACAAAAGGCAGCGCCTCGAGAAAAGTTCGCACACACTCAAAAAGTCATTGCAGCTGACAAGATGCGTGCATTCTTACCCAAAAAGGAAAACAAAGAATTATCACCATACAAAAACACAATGCCGTGCCTCAGAAAAATTTGCACACATTCAATGAGTCATTGCAGCTGACAAAATGCATGCATTCTTACCTGAAAAGGAAAGCAGAGAATTATCATCATACAACAACAAAATGCCGCACTTGATAAACATTCCCACACAATCAAGAAGCATTGCAACTGAAAAAATGGACACAGCCTTAACTGAAAAGGAAAGCAAAGAATTATCACCATACAACAACAAAATGCCGCGCTCGAGAAAAGTTTGCCGCACTCAAGGAATCATTGCAGCCTAACAAAATGCCCACAATCTTAACTGAAAAGGAAAGCAGAGAATTATCACAATACAACAACAAAATGCCGTGCCTCAGAAAAATTTGTACACATTCAATGAGTCATTCCAGCTGACAAAATGCAAAGTCTTAACTGAAAAGGAATCCAAAGAATTATCACCATACAACAACAAAAAGCCGCGCTCCAGAAGTGTTCGCACACACTCTGACCAGTGGACAAAATGCACACATTCTGACCACAAAAAGGAAAGCAAAGAATTATCACCATACAACAACGAATGCCGCATTCCAGAAGAGTTTGCGCGCACTCAAGGAGTCATTGCAGTAGACAAAATGCACACATTCTGACCAGAAAAGGAAAGCAAAGAATTATCACCATACAACAACAAAAAGCCGCGCTCCAGAAGTGTTCGCAGACACTCAAGGATTAATTGCAGTGGACAAAATGCACACATTCTGACCAGAAAAGGAAATCAAAGAATTATCACCATACAACAACAAAAAGCCGCACCAGAAGGGTTTGCGCGCACTCAAGGAGTCATTGCAGTACACAAAATGCACACATTCTGACCAAAAAAGGAAAGCAAACAATTATCACCATACAACAACAAAAAGCCGCGCTCCAGAAGAGTCCACACACACTGAAGGAGTCATTGCAGTACACAAAATGCACACATTCTGACCAAAAAAGGAAAGCAAACAATTATCACCATACAACAACAAAAAGCCGCGCTCCAGAAGAGTTTGCACGCACTCAAGGGGTTATTGCAGTAAACAAATTCCAACCAAAATTCTGAATGATGGACCCCACCAAGATTCTCCACTATATGCTATGCACTGACTCATTGGTATTTCCAGATATAGTCATCATACCCACTAACGAGAACTGTGTGAGATTCCTCGCCCTTCAATGTGCGGCCAAACGAAAACTCACTTTCAAGCCCCTCCCCCCTTCACACAAACACATACACACACACACACAAAATCACCGGGACCACTTGGTGTCGGTGCAAGAGGACAAAAAGTGACATTAAACAAAATTTATGAAGGAAGCGCTACTTTTTCTCATTTCGCTGCATCCCCAAAGATAACAGGGGAGAAGACACGTGTGTTTCAAAAGATCCTCAAAATCAACTAGAAATACGCAATCTGCCCGTTTCCTTCGATATCCCTTAGCTCATTCCGTACACCCAGCCCCCCTTCTAATTATTCTCCCGCCAAGAACCTTATCGTCATCCTCATTTACCGGAAGGCAATAGAAAACGCTGAAAAATCAGAGACGAAGAATCCGCGACCTAAATCCAAAATTCACCACGGGATCTAATCTCCGATCAACCACATACAACCCCACAGCAACGCAAAATCAGAAGGGTAAAGGACCTGACCTACTGGAAATTCTTGAAACCCCCAGCTTAGGGAAAGGAAGGACAAGCAGGGAACGCAGTCGAACGAGAAAGATATTAGGAGAAAGGATAGGAACGGATCAGGAGGCCGGTGGTGGTGGTGGTGGTGGGTGAAGGATCGATGGGGGCGGACTGGTGGTTGCTTCCCTGCTTCTGGTTAGGGATAATCGGCACGGAGGTGGAGATCAGAAAAGTAGAAGGGGAGAAGGGCGGGGGGTGGAGGAGGGAACTTCAGGACGACTACAGTAATTTTCAAGGTTTATATAAATGGGCTGCATGATGAGCAGACTCGAGCCCAAAACATTAGGGCCAGAAGACGAGATTAGTCAGGCCCAAAAGCCCACGTTCTTCTTTTCAGAGGTTGACGAGCTTCCGGAGATCATTCCACCCGATCTGGCTCTGCTCCCTACCAGACTTCTTCCCAAAAGCTTCCCTGGCGACGGTCTTCTTCTGATCCTGCAACGCCAAGATTCTCTCCTCGATGCTGTTCCGAGCTATCAACCTCGTGATCGTAACGTCTTCCTTCTGTCCTATCCTGTGCACTCGATCCATGGCCTGTTCCTCGACCGCAGGGTTCCACCAAGGCTCCAGAAGGTAAACTCTGGAAGCCGCCGTGAGGTTTATGCCCGTGCCGGAAGCCTTCAGGCTTGCGAGCAGGACACATGTTTTGCCTTCCTCTCCTTCTCCGAATTCTCTGATCACTTCACCCCTTCTCTTCACATTCATCGAACCATCCAGACATAGGACTTTGAACCCAGCTGCCCTGAGAGGTCCGTCCAGTAAGATCAGCATCTTCCTGAACTGCGAAAATACCACCGAGTTGGTGGAAGGATTCTTTTCCCTCGATGCTACCAACAGTTTCATTAGGGCGGACACCTTGGATGATTGGAATGGTCTGGAGGAAGAGCTCTCCGACTCGCCACAGCCAGGAATTGCTTCCGGTGGGGCAGAAAACAAGTCGGACTCCATCAAAGGCCCTCGGCAGAGAGGGCAGCTGCGTTTTGAGCTCTGCAAGGTCTTGAGGATGCAGGCACGGCAGAAGATATGCGCACATCGGGTGATTACAATGTCTGTAGGTGGAGAAATGCAGATTGGACAATCAAAGTCTTCGCCATCCTGGAGCACAGCAACCACCTTCTGCAGCAATTCCGGATTATTGGACACATCTGCCGAGCAAATCAGGACCCAATTTAGATCGTGAGGAAGCTCCAAATGACCCGGGAGGAAGTAACGGGAGGAAGTTCCAAATGACCCGTACCTCCAATATTGTTGGATGGTAGGAGAGACTTCAAATCAGGACAAAGAGACATGCTTATGCATATCTGGCGAAGTCTTAGAATGATGCTAAGCATAGTAGTATAGTTTCTTGACAAGTTACCGGCGTTGATATATTGACTGACAATGGACTTCACCTCTGTTTCCATTTGATCGTACAGAGAGCGTTCTTCAGCAGAAAGTTCAATATAACATGTCTCTATGGTTTTCTCTGGCAATCCAATCAAACCCTTCTCCTTAGTCCGTCGCAAGGAAATAGCGGCCATAAGTGTCTGACAAAACATTCACGAAGAACATTAGCATATCCACAAAACTTCAATCAGCTTAAACAGAAATGTAAAAAAAAAATTTAAGAGAAAAAAAGCAAATAACAATGAAGACGCCGCCGCAATATTCATCATTCTAAACCCTAAAGCCGTGCCTTTTCTACAATCCAAACTAGTCCACATGGTACCTGAAGACGAGAAAGGCCCTGTCGGTCTCCTTGATGAATCGGCCGTTGTATCAAGCTATTCCAATAGCCCTTTATAGAAAAAGGCTCAAACCGCAAGAATGCCATCAAAGAAAACAAATCCTGCGAACCATTCTGGATAGGCGTTCCACTAACAACCCATCGCCTCTTTCCTTTCAGGTTAATAACAGCTTTACTCTGCTGGGCTTTGTCATTCTTAATGACATGTGCCTCATCTAATATAACCCGCCACCACTCCATCTTCTTCATTGGCGAATCTTCCCAAGATTCCTCGGTGGCTAAGATACTATAGGTGGTTAGCACGATATCGTACTTCCTCAGCTCATCCACGTCATTTGTCCTCTCTCCATAATATAGATAAACCTTGAGCTTCCCAGGTATGGTATGTTCCCCTAATTGCATTATCCACGACGAGAATACAGAAGGAGGGCATACAACTAGTGTGGCCTTGACGAGCGGCACTTCTTCAGCCTCAGTGACAGCACGGGCAAATTTCTTACTGCCAGCAGTTTTTCTTTTCTTCCTCGATCCCGATCCTTTATTGATTCCTTTACCTCCCTTCTTGCCCTTCCTCTTCTTACCCGAAGTGTGCTCCTCATCGTCATCTTGATTTTCATCCACATCATTCACTACATCCTTAGCATCACGACAAAATTTATCAAGAGCAATCAATGCAATGAAAGTGAGCGTCTTGCCCAAGCCCATATCATCTGCGAAAATCCCTCCCCGCAACGGCTCTGGCCGCGAGTCCGTCCAATAATTGGTAAGCTCGTTAACATAACCGCCACGCCTCTCCTCCGATTTCTTCCAAAATGGCGGCAAATCCTCCAACTGCTCTCTCCTCACCAACCAACCCAACCCTTCCTTCTGGTGCTCGAAGAGCCCAGATTTCACCACCTCCCTTGGAGCCTCCAACTTGACCAAGTCCTGCCCTTTCCCGTCCACACTCTCATCCAACAACCTAAACACCTCATCCACGCTCCTATTTTTCTTCCGCTCCTCCTTCACGACAACCGCCTCCGACAACCCAAACTCCGCCTCATCTGAGCAAACCAGAACCAACCCACCATCTGAAATCGCGTCCTTAACGATCCCAAACGCCTCGAACCTACAGAAAACGTGAACCTGGCAGGGCATCCTGAACTTATTCCCCGCGCTCCTCGAATTTGGGACGATCCCCTCGACCACGATCAAATTAGAATCGATCAACGGGGAGAGGACGGCAGCGACCGCTCGCTCGATGTGGCCGACCTGGAGGGAGCGGGTGTTGAGGACGCGGAGGGCGTTGGAGTCGTAAGGGTTGAGGGGCTCACGGACAAGGCCTACCATCTCGCGGCCATTGATCGCGCCGGAGTAGTACTGGATGCCGACGATGTTGGCGATGACGAAGCCGAGGAGGTAAGTCTCGGAGGACTGGGAAGAGGACCAAGGCTGGGACGGCGACGGGTGGTCGACATCGGAGTCGGACATCGTTGCCGGGGAGTCTTGAGTCGGTCGGTTTGCGGTGCGTGTGAGAAAGGGGTGAGGTTTTCGAATTAGACGAGGTTTTGGAAAAGGCGGGTTTGTATGGAAATGCGGACAGAGGATACTATGGGCCCATAATTAGGCTTCGGGCCTACTGAGGTTGGGCTCTTCATCAGAAAGTGATAGTCAAAAGACATATAGAACAAACAAGCAAGCAAGATGAACCACTGCCAAGCACAGAAAATAATCAACATCATCATACAGACCTTCTTCGGTGCCAAGTCAGACGACTTGCCCATCAATCCAGACAAAATACGTGATACAAAACCAGTAGCCAAGAACACGTGATAGTGCATCCAGAACTGGGAATGATGCCGAAAAGACCGCCAACGTACCTCTTATATGTCTTCCTCTTCTTCGTCCTCCTCGTACTCGCCTTCCTCATCGACAGTGGCATCCTGGTACTGCTGGTACTCGGAGACAAGGTCGTTCATGTTGCTCTCAGCTTCGGTGAACTCCATCTCGTCCATCCCCTCGCCAGTGTACCAGTGCAAGAAAGCCTTCCTCCTGAACATGGCAGTGAACTGCTCGCTCACCCTCCTGAACATCTCCTGGATGGAAGTCGAGTTCCCGATGAATGTGGAAGCCATAGACAGACCCCTTGGGGGGATGTCACAGACACTCGACTTGACATTGTTCGGGATCCACTCCACGAAGTAGGATGAGTTCTTATTCTGCACGTTGATCATCTGCTCATCTACCTCCTTGGTACTCATCTTGCCCCTGAACATCGCTGAGGCGGTCAGGTAGCGGCCATGCCTGGGGTCAGCAGCACACATCATGTTCTTGGCATCCCACATTTGCTGGGTGAGCTCTGGCACGGTCAACGCACGATACTGCTGAGAACCGCGGGAGGTTAAAGGAGCAAATCCAACCATGAAGAAGTGCAGGCGAGGGAATGGAATCAGGTTCACCGCCAGCTTCCTGAGGTCAGAGTTCAATTGACCGGGGAAGCGAAGGCAGCATGTAACTCCACTCATGGTAGCAGAGATCAAATGATTCAGATCACCGACTGAGAGAACAATGAAGTCCGGGTCAGGAACAATGAGAACCGATGGAAAACCCAAGGTCAATCGAGGATTTAGAACTTACAACTAGGAGTTGTCAGCTTGAGGGTACGGAAACAGATGTCATACAAGGCCTCGTTATCAAGGACCATGCACTCATCTGCATTCTCTACCAGTTGGTGCACCGAAAGAGTGGCATTGTACGGCTCAACCACCGTGTCAGACACCTTAGGAGAAGGAAATACAGAGAAGGTGAGCATCATTCTGTCAGGGTATTCTTCCCTGATCTTAGAAATGAGAAGGGTTCCCATGCCAGATCCAGTTCCTCCTCCAAGCGAGTGACAGACTTGGAAACCTGCACGCACACAGACAAACCAATTTCATAATTCTTCCTAATTTCCTACTACATCGAATAGACCAAAGCCCAATAGAAAGAGCTCATACCTTGAAGACAGTCGCAATTCTCAGCCTCCTTTCTCACAACATCAAGAACTGCATCAATGAGCTCGGCGCCTTCTGTATAATGGCCCTTAGCCCAGTTATTTCCAGCACCAGACTGCCCGAATACAAAGTTGTCGGGCCTAAAAGTCTGTCCATACGGACCAGTCCGCACAGCATCCATGGTTCCAGGTTCAAGATCCATCAGCACCGCACGAGGCACGAAGCGACCACAGGAAGCCTCATTGTAGTAAACATTTACACGCTCCAGCTGCAGCTCAGATGAACCGACGTACTTTCCAGTCGGATCAATGCCATGTTCCTCACAAACCACTTCCCAGAACTTAGCTCCAATCTGGTTTCCGCACTGTCCACCTTGAACGTGAAGGATTTCTCTCATTTTTTTCTGAAATACAGGAGAATCAAATTAAGCAATACGTACAATTATTAATAAGTAGCATATATAAATAGTTTATTGCAGATCATTGAGAAAACACTTAATGATCAAAAGGATGACATCGCTATGTGTATTACTACATTACTAACAATTTCAGCCCAAGATAATCAACATGCATATTTTCTTAATAAGAGGAAGCAAGAAAGGCTCTGAACAGTATAGAGTGAGACTAAAACCAACTTATACCCATGCCAAAAACCAGCAGAACGGACAAAGGAAACTGTGTCTAGAAATGGCTGTATCCAATCTTCACGATCAAGGATACAACTTGCAGTTACACAGGAAGTGACCGAAAATGGAGAACAAATCAAACTCACAAAAAAAAAAGCTTTTAATCACTAGTTGATGGTAAGATCTTAACTCGAGAAAATGAGTAATCAATTAAAAACAGTTCCACCAATAGTCCTTCCGGAGTTTTAGCAACTCAGAACCAAGATCTGACAATACCAAACAATTAAAATAATTCTGAGAAAGAGAAATCATCATCAGCGAACAGATCTACAAGCAAACCGTTAAAAACAGCGATAATGCAGGCCGGTGGCGGTAACAATTCACTCCGGATCCTAAACTGCAATATGTGAAAACCCCAAAGATGACGCGAAGAAGACGGATCACATTCCTCAGAAAAGAACAGCGAGTAACAACGATTTCCAGGCAATGCAACGCACGCCAGAACCACACGGAAATCGACGAAATAACGACCGGCAACGACAATTCGAAAGCAAATCTAAACGAAAAACCACCGCAAAGAAAGAGGAATCCCACCGGATCTCCGAAGTAATGCGAGAGAGATACAACGCCGTCGAGCGAAGCAGAGGCGGGAAAGAAAATATCCGACCGGTGGAAGACGACCAAGAAAGGCGATAAGGAGAGTGGAAGTGGAGGGCGGGGGGGTGGAGTGGGGTTTAATAAACGAGGGAACTGCCGCCCGTGAATGAGAGAGATCGGTCGGCCTGGATCGTTTCCCTCCTCGATTATTAGGACAGTTGGACACCGTCGGATTCAGATGGAGAGACGGCTTCGATGGAATCGATGCTGGCGCGATTGAATTAGTAACCGGACGAATTTGTCCCCGAATGGAATGACTTTATTACCCTTTATTAAAAAATGAGGCAATTGGGAAATAATAATCGCTCCATTTAATGGGAAGAATTTCGATTACGATTTTTATCCATCTGGGATGATGAAAAGGAGGGTCACTATTATCATCCCATGTATATTCAAATCGACATCAAATAAACAGGAAAGGGAATATGAATATGAATAGGAATAAGGATTTAGAATTAGAATGTGTGTTGAAGGCCGGGCCAAAATTAAACAGGATAATTAAATCCGGAGTTGAAACGTCATTTTCATCCCCGTAATGGTGAGGGGTGGGTTGGATCATATATTACTAAGATAAAATGAGAGAGAAAAAAAAAATAATAATAATAGCATTATCTTAAATAAAGGCACAGCTGTGTCCGTCTCCGACAGCAAGAGAGAGAGAGAGAGAGAGAGAGAGGCACATGACAAGGCAAACTACGAGGAATAGACATCTCACCAACAAATCCAATAATCAGAAGTCTGTATGTACTGTCTTGCCAGCTTACTCTACTCCCCCCCCCCCAACACACGTGATTAGGATAGGAGTGGGTAGTTCGTGCCGTTTGATCAAAGCTGGGCCCTTGTTTTGGGCCTAGATATCATCGGCCTGATTTAAGAAACCCAATGGGCCAGGCCCCCCTTCCCATCAACCCCCAAAAACAAAGTGATATTCCCCTACATACAAGTGAAATTGAGGTTGTGTTGCGTCTTAGCAAGAAGCAATGATTGGGACCCCCGGAGGGGGGGGGGGAGCTTTTTGACAAAATTTCCCCACCTCCCGGATTAACCGGAACGTCATTATATTATTATTACACACACACACACACACCCAACAACAACAACATGTGAACGCCGATTACGCCGATTATCTGTCATTTTTTCACTCTCTTATCAATTTATCTTTGTCAGGAGATTCCGAGGAGATCTTCACAGTCGCTTGTTATCGGCTTTGCTTTGGTTCACACCACACACATCTAAGCACTAAAACCTAACAAACCTTAAATGGGTGGGTTGGTAGTAGCATCGGCATCACATTTATTGACCGGAAATCGTCAAATTCCGGGTCGCTGTCGGAGCGGTTATACACGGCGCACCAGAATTGTAGCTTACTTGAAAGGAAATCAATTGGGTCGGGTGGCTTTTTTTTACCCAACTCGGTAATTGGGTGTTAATGCCTCTTCTTAATCCCCATCATCATTACTTACGACCTAGTTGTTGTCGCTGTTGGCGTAGTAACGAAGGAGGCGTAGTACTCGACCGTTTGGATGATTGATTAAAAATGCAGCGATGGGACCCGCCAAGTGAATAATCAAAAGACCACAGACTGTTAGATAGATTACATGGCTCTTCTCTTCGTTGCTTCAATCACGAATGTGACGTCAACGTCAAACTCACCTCGGTAATTATCTGAAGATGCAGTTTAACCGCAAAAACGGCAACGTTTTTATGGCTGGATTCGGACAACAGGGAAAGGCTTCTTACTACTTACCTTAAAACTCAGGAACGACCTTTGACCGAAACTACTTTTTTGTTGTTCATGACAGAGGAGGCGTGATTGTTAAGTCGAACTGAAGAGGAGGGAGGGAGGGAGGGAGTGGAATCTGGTAAGGCTTTTTTTTTTTTCTTTGTTCTTTTTCTTCCCCTTCGACCACTTCATTGCTTTTGAGAAAGCAAAGCATGCCCCGACTGGAATAATCCTCCCCCCCTTCCCCACCACCTCCCTCTCTCAACCCAGACAGATAGACAGGCAGTCGACAACCCCACACTTCTCTCTGTTCAGACAGATTCCTTCAGTTTTCCCTTTTGCCCACATCCACCTCCTCCTCTTCGGACATTGTTTGTGTTTACGACTCCTCTCTTTCTCCTTGCCTGCCCTCCTTTTATTTCTGTCTATTCAAATGTCATGTCATGATGCTGTCCTTGTCCTTGTCCTCGTGGGATGTTGTTGTCCTTAACCCCCTGCAAGCGAGCGTGACCGTCGCTCCGCTCTTGTGATCGTTCCCGGGTGGATTTCTTCTTCTGGGTCGTCTTCGTTTTTTTTTATCTTTTTGGTCTCCGGTGTGTTCTCACGGTCGGGTTTTCCGAGAAAGGTGCCTCCTTTTGCTTTAACTTGTTCTGGGTATGAAATTGATGGTTTCGGCTGGTGTTCCAAGTGATTTTTTCTTTCTTTCTTTGTAGTGTGAACGCTGGCTGGCCATTTGAGATGTAGGAAAAAGGAAAGAACGTAACTTTGGCCGGAGTTGAATTGCTGTGAATGTTGCTGGGGTGCGCTTGTTGACTAGTTTTGTTCTGCCCCCGTCATACTCTGCTATTGACATATAGCTTAGGAAGTGAATGTGATAGCTCGGTTTTTTTTTCTTTTTTTTCTTTGTTGATGAATGGTTGTCAACTTGTTTGGTGGATGTCGTTTTGGAGAATTTGCGTGTGAAGGTTGCTTACCGCCTTCCTGTTGGAGGCGATTCCTTATCCCTCGGGATGATTAAGGTCAATTTCCTGTTATGAATGCTAATCGGGACTTGATTACGCTCTGGTGAAAATGTCCCTTCTTTTGATTTTTTGTGGTCTATTTAGAAGGTTGCTGATCGTGACTGATGCTCGATTGCTTGCTGTTCATTTTTTGATGTTTGCAGATCTACCAGATGACGAAAGTAAGTCCGGAGATTGGAGAAAATGTGCTCGCTCAGCCCTTTGTCTCCGTGTCTGCTGATGTGAGCTTCACCTCGGATTCCTTTCCTAAGTACAAGCTCGGACCTGATAATCGGATCCTGGAGGAGCCAAAGGACGAGGACACGGGCCCTTCGTTGAAGGAAGTTGTGGAAAGGGAGAATGCCCAACTGTCCGAGCAGCACAAGAGGCTCTCGGTCCGTGATCTTGCCAGTAAGTTCGACAAGAACTTAGCTGCAGCTGCAAAGCTTTCGGATGAGGTATAGTTAAAGTTTCCCCTTGTGAGGAGAGTATTGATTTGGATGGGGCTCTGTCGGGCGCTTGAAACAAATGACTGGGTTTTGTTTAGGCAAAGCTGAGAGAAGTATCATCCTTAGAGGGACATGTTCTTCTGAAGAAACTCAGGGATGCATTGGAGTCTTTGAGGAGCCGGCTGACGGGAAAGAATAAGGAGGACGTGGAGAAAGCAATATCTATGGTCGGTCACGTTGGACGTATTTTTTCTTGGCAAACCGAGTTCTTCGTGTTGAGGCATATTCGGTGCTTACCACCATCTCGGCTGTCTGCCGGTCTTCTCACTGATTTGTGTTGTCATGTTTCTCGTCTCTTAAGGTTGAGGTGTTAGCTGTGAAGCTGACTCAAAAGGAGGGAGAGTTGATCCAGGAGAAATTTGAAGTGCAGAAGCTTGTGAATTTCCTCAAACAGGTTCGTCCCTAGCTGATAGAACAGAATAATCCTAGTGCCTTCTTCCCCACAACTTGTTTTTGTTTTTGTCCGCAGGCATCGGAAGATGCTAAGAAACTCGTCGGTCAGGAAAAGTCCTTTGCTTGCGCTGAGATCGAGAGTGCAAGAGCAGTCGTGCAACGGTTTGGCGAGGCCCTCGAGGAAGAGGAGAGGAATTCCAAGTCATCCAAGAATCAGGTCAGTTGAGAGTCTGCAATCCCTTCTTTGAGTAAAAATGTTATCTATGTTCATTTCGAGCAGAGCTTTGAGCTTTTGTGGCTTTCAGGACGTGGCGAGACTACTGGAAGAGGTCCAACAAGCGAGAAGAATCAAATTGCTCCACCAGCCAAGCAAGGTATTGACGACTCAAGTTAACCAAGTAGGTGATCAAATGACCAATTTCGTTTAAGAATGGAGTGAACGACTTCGTCAGGTGATGGATATGGAATTAGAGCTTCAGGCACTGAGAATCCAGATCCGTGAGAAGTCCATCTTCTCCTTCAAACTTCAAAAAGAGGTAATCCAATATGTTACTCGTAGAAATTTCGCCACTGCAAATGGAAAACGGGCTTGTTGTGTGATCTGATGACCCATTTCCGTGTTTTGTTTTTCCTTCGAAGCTGACATTGAGCAAGAGAGCTGAAGAGAGCAGATCAAGGTTATATGTCTTGGATGGTTCTGAGATGCT
This sequence comes from Melastoma dodecandrum, assembly GCA_029817715.1. Classification (NCBI taxonomy): domain Eukaryota; kingdom Viridiplantae; phylum Streptophyta; class Magnoliopsida; order Myrtales; family Melastomataceae; genus Melastoma; species Melastoma dodecandrum. The sequence continues at coordinate 7,587,136 of JARUPY010000606.1, forward strand.
TGGTTCTTATCTGCAAATCCGACCGACCTCCCCTAATGCCCCGTCACTTTCTCGATGTACCATCCAGTGGTTTCGTCTGTCGTCCGATGGAACCCAACAGGATGTGATTTCAGGTATGCCAAATGTGCTCTTTCTTGGTGCTCGGTTGTACATGCATTCCTTGTAAGATCCTATGAGATTTTTTCCTCTAATAGGCGCCACTACTCCGAGTTACGCCCCCGAGCCATTGGATGTTGGACGAGTCTTGCTAGCTGAGATCAGCATAAACGGCCAGAAAGATTCCCTCGCTACTGTCGGTTCTATTTTACATGGTCAGATAAACGAGCCTTCTCCTCACTTGATATGCCTATAGTCTTCGTGATGACTGACATAGATATTTGCCATCTACAGCTGCAGGGCAAGATGGGTATGTGGAGACACTCATGCGAAAATCTCATGCTGAATTCAGTGTATGAACCCGCCTTTCGCTTTTTCATTATATCCGTCGTTTTGGCTCTCTGCCTTTGCAGCCTCAGACACGGTCCATCCCTACTTATGCTGATCACGGTTACATGATTTATGCGAAGGTGATTGTTTCACAAATGAACGGTCAAGATCATCCGTCGCATTCATCTCACATACTCAACGTCGGCAAAACGAGGATGAAGCTGTGTAGAGGGTGGATCTCCAAAGCAAGGGAAATTTACTCGACGTCGATGCAGGTTTCCATTAAATTAAGTTCCACCCTGCACCTCGTATACAGGCAATGAATAAGTTAATCCCTGAATTTTTTCCATCGGTTCCAAAATCGATTCCACAGCTTTGCGGAGTCCGAAGCGACGGCAGCAATGCAGCCAGGGAGGTATTCTGGCAGGCGAGGAAGGGCCTCTCGTTCGTTTTGACGTTCGTGTCCGAGCGTGAAAGGAACGCAGCCTTAATTCTCGCAAGGAAATACGCCTTTGATTCTAATGTACTCGTCATTCCCTGGCAGCCCTTCTTTTTGCTCCCTTATGCTCGCAATCTTTACTCATTGTTCATCGTCGACTACAGGTTGAGCTCGCCGGGCCAGATGATCACCACTGAAGCTTTTTCCTTTTCAAATTTAGCGCAAGGATTACTTGCTTGGTAACGTTAGATTCGTTTCTTACGAGTGTGCATATGGCGTGTTGTTTTCAAGCAAAGGGCGAGTTTTTGATGTGTCTTTGTTGCTTTCATTTTATGTTTTTTCATATGGACAACTATATGTTTGTGTTCAACTTAGGACTCATTTCGATTACTAATTACTCGTCAACTATTAGATCTCGAGTCTAATGTTCCACCCGAGTCTAATGCTTGTCTCGGACCGGCGAGCATCCGAAGAAAACCGAATGGCCCCTTCCTCTTCGTCGATTTCTGCCTTAAAGTCGTTTAGGGTTTGCCATGTACTATCGGCAAGTTATCCTCAGTCATAATTGGAACGCAATCGATATACCGCCGACTACAAGCCCCAGTGAAATTGTGCTCTCATCCGATGTTATCTGGTGACTCCCCTGTATACAGTCAGCTGGTTTATTTGGCTTTCAACGCGAGGAACGTTGATCTCGTGATGAAAACCAAGGGATGCCTTCGTCTTTCATCTGGATGTGGGACAAACTTCAGTGGTATCGAGTTAAAAGCCGCAGCGGCAGTACTCAGCTGCGATGATAAATCCCTATTGGTGGTGGGAGGACAAAGTGATATGGGGATCCACTCCACATCACACCAACCGAACTGGGGGTGGCCTTGAATTCTGGCATCTGGTGAAATAGGGGTGAGGATGGTGTTATCTTGTCTCTCTCTGTCTTGGACAAACCAGATGGCTTAGAAAATCAACATCAGCTGTCAAAGCTAAGCCTAACAACATGCATGAAATGTGAGTTTCTCCTGGGGTTGTGCTCAATCTATTCTCTCCTGGGCAGTTTTAAGTAGGAGAACGTAGAAGACAAGTGGAGATCAGAAGATACTGCAACAGAGGAGGCCAAGGGTCGTGAATGGACCACGTCATCACCATCCAGAGATCAGATCAGATCTGTTCTGTTCTGTTCTGTTCATCCCTTAAAAAGTATATGTCATGTATAAACTCTTTCCCCATTCCTCGTACGTGGACATCTGAGCACACGACCACATCGTACAGCAGACTTTGGTCTCCCCCCCCACTCTTGTCCTGTCATTGGTTCCTTTCTTCCTCCTCTTGTTCGTTCCCCCAGTATCGTATTCATATCACAGTCTCTCCTTTTCTTCTTAGTTTTTTTGTTTTTGTTTGTCTTGTTCCCTACTTTGGATTTGGTTCCTTCCCGACATCTCGTCACCATGAAGATCCAAAATCCTAAAAAATCCATCCAATCCTTAAATCCCATCACCACCGGAACCCAACCCACTAATAAACAACAACAAATCAAATCGATTCCCCCCATATATCCAGGAGGAAGAAATAATTCCATTTCACAATCGATTATAGAACAGAAACCCAACCCCCCGAGAGAAAAAATCAAGAAGATTCCCCACTGTGGGGGAGTCTTTCCCAGGTTTGGAAAACATTATCCCCAGTTCAGGTAGAAATGAGAAAATGGAAGAATCACAACTAAACACAAGTGAACAAAAGCAAAAAGCCAGACACACATACTCTCTCTCTCATTCTCTCTCCCTCCCTTGTCTGAATTATTTCTGCTGACTGCTAGAATACAAGATCCACCTCGATTCTCTCTCCCCAAACCAATACCAATCATCACAATCCAAAACTTCTTCTTCTTCCCCACATCAAAACCTTGGCTTTCTGAGATTTTCAGGCTTTTTCCTCAACTGGGCAAATTCCAATTCCTCAAAAAGTTTCGATCTTTGAAGGTGAAAAGAAAGGCAAATGACAGAGGAGGAATCCAACTGGTTCTCCAAGTGGGAAGAACAGCTCCCTCCCCCTGAGGATCTCATGCCCATTTCTCAGTCCCTGATAACCCCAGACCTCGCCCTCGCCTTCGACATCAAGCTGTCAGCGCTGCACAACCACTACCTCCGGGAAATCCACCCTCCGATCCATGCGCCCTCCTCGAACCATGATGTGCAGAAGGGGATTCATTTGAATCCCCATAATTCTTCGGATTTTGCTGACTCGAGCGAGCTCGGGGGCTCAGGCCCCTCGGATGAGCCTGCCCGCACCCTCAAGCGGCCACGGCTTGTCTGGACGCCGCAGCTGCATAAGAGGTTTGTTGACGCGGTAGCTCACCTGGGTATCAAGAACGCTGTCCCAAAGACGATTATGCAGCTGATGAGTGTGGATGGGCTAACCAGAGAGAATGTCGCGAGCCACCTGCAAAAGTACCGTCTCTACCTGAAGAGGATGCAGGGATTGTCGAGTTCCGGCAGTGGTAATGGTGCTCTGGGCATCAACGGCGGAGGCAACATGGTCGATCCCGCTACAGATCATTTGTTTGCTAGTGGGCCCATGCCGCCACAATTCTTGCCGTTCGTGCCAGTACCAGCGATGCATCCATACCCACACCCGCGAATTGGTGGCTCAGCGGCTGCGGTGCATCCACAGATGCAGATGCACAATTACAGGCATGTAGCTGGTGGGCCGTTTAGCAGCGGTGTAGCAGCGGACGGGCAGTACGATCACCATCATCATTTCCTTGGTAGGCCACTACAGCCATCACCTCGTCATAGAGTTGGAGGAGGTGGGAACGGAGGCATTGGAGTTGGTGGCATTCCGCCGTTTTTGGAGAATTTGGGATCTGCAGATGGCAGCAGTGTTGGTAACATGAAGATTCTGACCTTGTTTCCAACTGGGGATGATTGAAACATGGCTGGAAATGCTTGCTGCTCAGCTCTTTGGAGTGTTTATTTTGATACATTCACTGATCCCCTAGAAGTAACCGGAGTTCGAGTTTCGTGCTGTTCACTGGTTTAAGGTGATAGCTTTCCTTTACAATTCGATGACAAGAAGTAATTCAAGCTCTGCTTCAGCAGGATCGTCTGGTTATGTACCCAACCCTCGTGTCAACAGAAAATTGTGGTGTGCATTAGGGACCCGTGGATCAGTGATTAAATTCACGACAGTCCTCGTGAGGTGTCAAGCAGTGGCGATGTCTGTTTAGGTGTTAGTTCTATGAACCGGAAGGTCAGTTTTTATAGTTCTGTCAACAGAGAGGGGGAGAGGAGGAAGTTGTCGACGCGGGTCTGTTGTCGGGGTCGATATAGCTGCAAGCTTGGATACTCACGGGCGAGCGATTTGGTCACTGCACAAGCAATAGCCAAATGATTTCGCCTCACCACAAGGCAGCTCAGAGAGGAGAATATTTTACAAAGGCCTTGAACCCAGATCGATGCCAAATAATGAGGGAAAATATAAGAGAACTTGTTTGATGTATATGGACAGTATGTCCTTTCGTAACTCATGTTGTAGGTCCTGCGAGAGGGGAACTTTTCCGATGCTTTATAATCCGGAATAACAAAAAGATTGTTTCACCGCATGCCGCATCGTGGGAGTTTGGTTACGTTCTACTCTTTTAAACATGTACCTTCTTCCCCTTCATCCCATCGCGTGATCTAGGACGGGAAGAAAATCTGGAGTCGGGAGGCCGGATCTGGAGCGGCGAACGGGGACCAGAGGAGGCAGAGGATGCGGCCGTCCTCGAACTGCTTGCCAGCGAAGGTGGGTCTTGGAGGCTGACTTGCTGATGGCTGAAACCGGGTCTGAGCAACGCCGACGTCGCTGCCGTTCCTCCGAGGCTTGGTGTTGAACTGGCGGTGGTGGCACGGGTAGGCTGGCTGCGTTGGCTATGTCCACAAGCCAGTATGGGTTGTAGAATCCGAACCTGGTCAGGAGGTTCCCCGGGGAGTTGTCGCCAAAGGCCGCGTAGCTGAAGCAGCCGCAGAGCATGTAGAAGAGGGTGGTGGTGACTGCGATGCTGACCATGGTGGCCCTCTTCATTGTCTTGGGGCTCAGTTTGTACGGGCGTGAAAGGCCCAGGAGGGGAATTCGGCAGGGCTGCAAAAGAACTCACGGAAGAAGATGCAACGGGTTGCGAGGATGCAGCGGTGGGCATGGACGAGACGACCCTCGACGCTAAAGGTGACATCGTTGAAGGCCTGGCTGTTGATGAGTGTCGAGGACATCGTTGCGGTTGTTAAAGACCGCAGGATGTGTTCCTTCTCGGAGTGTCATTGTATTTTTTTTCTCCCTTCAATGGATTGATAGAACTTTTAGAGCCATAATCAAGTGAACAAAATATTTTTATTTGCTTTTATTTAATCTTGTGAATTTTTTGTGATTTTTGGTAATTTTATGTTAATCACATGGTGCAAACACAAAACAACAACAACCCAATTTAACAAAATTAGGAAAGACCTCATCCAAACTTTGGATTTGGGGAATTGTACAAGTTAAACTGACATTGCCCTTATCATGATCTGTCATGTTCATGTGGCTCTGGATCCAGCAATTATTGAGCTCCTAATGCTCTTTAGCTCCCAAATTCCCATTACCCCTTCTGGCATTCATCATCCCCTTTTCAAACTGGAACATAATTTGGGAATCAAAAAAGGAGGACGATGATGAAAGTCAAAATCTCGAAACTCACAGCTTAGATTATGGGGAGCCGAAGTTAGGCCCAACAGAACCGACGAAGGAAGCCTTTCTTAATATATATATATTATATATCATCAGCAAAGAACCTCGTTGTCCACGCTTCTTACAACTTGCGACTCGTACAAAAGATTGTCTTTTTTATGAAGTATTCGGGAGTCCACATAGATGGATGAGATAAAGCCAACCACTAGAGATCTAAAGCCACAATCTGTTCAAATGTTTCCCATGTATAATAATAATCCAAATGCAGAACAGATCAGATCCCATGAAACTGAATCTTCCTAAGATTCTGACCAAGGGAATGACATAAAGTAAATATGCAGACACTTCCAGGACCAACCGGCTACGAATAGATGTCGAACTCGAAAGCAATTGAGTATCGCCCTCGACTACGCTCCTTAAGAGTAACTGTGATTTCGAGTACGATCGATCCTTTCATTTTGTTTACCATTTGATTTTTAGTCCAATCTAACATCGTCCAAAATAATTCCAGGCCATGTTTTTGTTCTAATAATATGGGATGTGTTTTAGACAAATTTTCTGGCGCTTTTTGATGGATTGTGTTCGCTTGGGACACCATTAGCACCCGCATCAAAAGATCAAATAGTTAACTTATGCCAGTAATTATACATGGCTGAGTATATGTCGTAAATCAATGATAACTTGAATGTTCCTCAAAGTTGCTTCTTAATACTCAAGTGTACATGTGCTAGAGCATATGACAGATACGATCGGGATCATAAAGCGTGTGCTTCCTTGTCTTAGGTGCGGCAACAACTCAACGAGCGTTGCCAGAAATCCTACAAACCTATTGTTCTAACCACTGGTTTTAACTCTTTATTTTTGGGAAACATTCTCTCTCGAATACTTTTCAACACCCGAAACCAACTTCTTCAATACAGATGCTTCCTTTAGAGAGAAAGGACATAAACTTGTCCTTGGGCGCAAACGGTTAACTATTTGGGGCGAGCCGGGGGCCACAGGGGCATACCAGAAGTACGAGAAAGTCAGGGAAGGTCGTGATTAGAAACTACATGAACCATCTGACCTTGGGATCATCGACATTACGTGTTTGCAGGTAGTGAAATGCATCGAATTTGATCACTTGTTCTCAGATGAAGAAAAGGCTACAGCAACCGCCTTACGCCTGTCGTGCTATTTAAACAATGCTGCCTGTAAGCTCCGATTGTCTGCTTATCACGAGACCACAATACTTTGCAGCAAGGTTAGTTCTCCAGGTTCCAACTTTTTTCGTATCTGATCAGTTTCCATACCATCCCGGTCGATCCTTTTTACCTGTCATCAGGTCCTAGTGCTCGATCCTGGAAACATCAAAACCCCTGTACAGAAGATCACAAGCGAATCTAAAGATTTCAAACCTGAGTGAAGCCCCGGGCAGATGTCCATCCAACCACACAACAGGTACACACCAACAGGATCAGCCCGTGGCTTCTACGGCTGTCTCGCGGCGTTGATCTAGTCATGTCCGTTTGTCTTTCACAGGGAAGTGAAACACTCGTGTAACAAGAACTGATGGAAAAGCATAGGGACCATCAAGTGTAAGAGGCTGAGTTTTCTCGGACCATTCTTCTAGGATGGTGTAAGAACCTCAAACCCAAGTTTGCAGAAGAGCATCTTCCACAAATTCCCTAGCAACTTTTTGATTAATGTTATGAAATAATAAAAAAAAATAGATATTAACGACCGACCAAACTAAAAAAAAAAAACTGGGAAGAGCAAACGTTTTCACGGCTGTCCTAAAAGGCACCAGAAACACTCCGACAAACCGGGCACTTGAACCAAGAATCAAGAAATCAACAGCTGCTGTGGCTGCAGCGCGTAGGAGGAGAAGCGTCGATGGGGATTGAGATCGTTGAGCCCAACACGTGTATCCGAGGATGTTGCCACAGCCGTAGCATCCCTCTCCACCTGTCCCCGTCTTCCTACACCCTCCTCTCTCCGATCGCCCGCGGTGGGTGGGTCGATTGAGTTTGGCTTATTTCCTCTTCCGGGTTTTGTTCGTGTTGCCTGGCGGAGTGGAAAGCTTGGTTCTTCATTTGAAATTGGATTTGCTTTGTGGTAGGGGCGGAGAGTGTTGTTTACGAGGGAATGCTGGATGGTAAGAAGGTTGCTGTCAAGAAGCCCGTGTTGTCTACCTCTGAGGACATCGACAAGTTTCATAAGGAGCTCCAGTTGTTGTGGTTGGTGTTTCAATCGGAAAGTGGCAGACTTGTTGACGTTGTGGAATTTTTCTTGTGAAATTCGGTTACAGATCCGCAACCTCCGTGGTTCATTTGGAAAATGTTTAATAAGAATGATTTTTTTTTTCATTAGTTCTTCTAGGAAAAAGTGTTGTGGACTGTCTTTAGAATGCTTCTGGATGATCTGGATTGGTTGGATGGTGATGAGGTTGTTCTTTCCTTTGATCTTTCTTGACATGTTTAAGCAAGCTGGACCATCCGGGTTTGGCAACTCTAGTTGCAGCGCATGCTAAGCCACCCAACTACATGTTCTTCTTTGAATTCTATGAATCCTGGAACCTCGCGCACCAGCTCCATGTGGAAGAATGGAGTCCTGATGTTGACCGGGTGCTTGATATTGCAATGCATCTTGGTAGGTTATACTATCTGGCCTTTTGGTTCTTGCTTTGGTTGTTGACTGGGGCTGATTTCTCTTTAGATTAGCAGGATGATTGCAAATCATGTCCATCTTTCACTCGCATTGGCTTGTGATGAAAGCTGTGACTTTGTGCCTTACTACCCAAATTAACTACTAATGAACTGACAGCATATTTCTGGCTGCTGATGGATAGAGTCAAATTTAATGATACGATGTTTCAAGCTGCTTCTTTGTTGCTTTTGATGATTTGTGCTCTCCTCTTTGTAGGCTTGTGTCGTGTTTTCAAATCGAATTCATCTCCCATTCTTTACATTTTTATGATGCTTGTTCTTTCCTGTTAATTCTTTCGTATTCTTAAATTCAAATTGTAACTTTTTGCTCCCTTTTGGTTCCCCCAGCAAAGGCCCTCCAGTACCTTCACAAGCATGGGATTGTCCATAGGGATGTCAAGCCAGCCAATATTCTCGTATGTCTGTCCCACGAACTCTACTATTAGTTTTTGCTTATATTTTTTTGGGCCATGCAATTTTCTCGATATTAAATCTGCGATCTCCACTCTGTGTTCCTAGAACTTCCTTTTAGAAAAGTAACTCCAGTTCTTACCTTTTTGCAGCTTGATAAGAACTATACTCCATACTTATCAGACTTCGGGTTAGCAATGTACAAGGAAAACCTCAAGCAAGTCTCTGTTGAGACATGGAAGTCCTCCGGCAAGCCAACAGGTGGTTTCCACAAGAAGAACATGGTCGGCACACTCATCTATATGGCTCCTGAAATATTGAGAAAGGAGATCCACACTGAAAAGTCTGATGTTTACAGCTTCGCAGTATCCATAAAGTAAGACGAAATGGTATTTGTATTGTATGTCAGAATTAGGGCGCGTCATGATGTATGACTTGCCATGGTATTTATATTTATTTTCTGATCCTGGTGACATGATGATTGTGTTCCATAAGAACTTTCGTGTACTTGACATGCTAGCTGAAATTGACAATCTTTCTATCACAATAATTATCCCTATTGGGAAACTCGAGGAGTCTGTAGTTTGTTTGTTTTTTTTGATTCAATGGATTGATGTTTACTTTCTTTAATGCAGCGAACTTCTCACTGGGGTGGTTCCATACACTGATCTCCGTGCAGAAGCCCAGGTTAGTGTATCAAAGGAAACAGAAAGTTCCCTTTCTACCAAAAAACAGGAAACAGAAAGTTTATGGCTTCTATACTCTGTTTTTTTCCGTCTTGTACTAGACCTACTAGCTGTTAGAACTTGGACCACCTTTTCTTATTAAAACTGAACCATGCAGCTTGAACCTGCTTACAATTTCATGTTAAAGTTCATAAACTGTTGGCATCATTTGAACTTAATTTGGCGTGCATTGACTCCTCATACTTTTTTCATTTTTGTTGAATTCAATTTTCAACTTCCTTCAATTGGCTTTGCAGGCTCACACAGTGCTGGAGATGAACTATACTGAACAGCAGCTTACTGCAGCTGTTGTATCCAATGGACTGCGACCGATGCTTGCAGAAAAGAAGTTTGGTGTACCAGAAAATATGTTATCTCTTATACAAAGGTGTTGGGATGCAAATCCTATGATCAGGCCATCCTTTGATGATATAGTAGCAGACCTTGATCGCATGATAGAAAGCAGAATGGGTATAGAGGAGAAGGATCAAGGAGACCATAACGATAATGTTTCCTCTCATACTTACAATGCGGATATACCAACTCTTTTAGACGACGTGGACTGGTCTATACAGGGAGAATTTCTCAGCAAGAGAGCTTCTTCGGTGACAAATTCTGTAAATTGGACAAAGGGTTCTGGCGATGGATCAGAATATCGCCCAAAACTATCTTGGGGATGTTTTGCTACATGTGGGAGAAGAGACAGCATGGAGGATACTCATTTCCTTCTTCCTAACATGTTCAATGAAGAGGGTGTGCATGCTTTCGGGATCTTCGACGGTCATAGAGGTGCTTAAGTGTGGTAAACTATTTTTCTGGAATAATCTATCCAGGGGAATGGAACTATAAAAGATGTGCACGTAATTTGTTAACCTATCATCTTTTGGCGAGTTAATTAAGATTACTGTTTTTTAACAAACCAAAAGGCAAAGGCTTGGATAAGGTTCATATTTGTGTGCTCTCACAGGCTGACTTAAATCTCGCCATGTTTTTGTTCTAACAATATGGGATAAGGTATTGAATCCTCAGCATGAGGAAACAAATAGTTGACTTGAACCAGGTTTTACACATGCAGAGTTTCTGGCTTTTTTGATGGATTGTGTTTGCCTGCGACACCATTAGCACCCAAATTTTGGCAGTAATTATTCCTGGGTGGATGTATGCCAGAAATTAATGATAGCTTGAATATTCCTCAAAGTTGCTTCTTATACTCATGTGTACATGTGCTGGAGCATATGATGGCTTCCATCAGGATCATAAAATGTGCTCCCTTCTCTTCTCTTAGGTGCGGCAGCAGCTGAATTCTCATCCAGAGCATTGCCTGGATTCCTACAAACCCATTGTTCTATCTGCAGGTTTTCCTCCTTATTTTTGTGAAACTTTCTCTCTCGAATACTTTTCAACACCTGAGACCAACTAATTTGCAGTCCTGCCGATGCGCTAGTGCAAGCTTTCATCAATACAGATGCTTCTTTCAGAGAGGAATTGGATAAATGCCGCAAATCAAAAGGAGTCATTAAGAAAGACTGGCATCCTGGTTGCACTGCGTTAGTTGCTCTAATAGTTAGAAACACTCTTTTTGTCGCCAATGCCGGTGATTGCAGAATAGTTTTATGTCGAGCTGGCAAGCCCGTTGCTCTCAGCAAGGTATAAAGTTGTCAACTCTTTTCTCCATAATCAGTCTTGCAGTATCGTCAGATCACTAAAGAGTCGATTGTTTCATCAACATTCTCAGGAACATGTTGCTAGCCTCCTTGAGGAGAGAGAGCGGGTCACTGGTGCTGGTGGAGAAGTGCAATGGCTGGTTGACACGTGGCGAGTCGGCCCAGCTGCGCTTCAGGTAAGATTATTTGTCATTTGCATAATGTCGTTAAAGGTGTTTCAAACATCGTCCATGGCAATTTATCTGGGAGCTTGAGTACTTCCCTCAGTTCCTGGAAGATCACTTCTATCCCAAACAACGCATTGACACAGGTCACGGACTCAATAATCTTCTACAGATATATTTTTGTGTTTCTGAAATCAGGTGACCCGCTCTATTGGAGACGATGATCTGAAGCCTGCCGTGACTGCAGAACCTGAAATTACGGAAACCACGCTGGCAAAGGATGATGAATACCTGGTAATCAGGAACCCATCTCTTATGAGGAACAGTGCAGATAACCTGATTGAAATGGTTTAGATGATTCTGACATGGGTATAAACTGACAGGTAATGGCTAGTGATGGACTGTGGGACATTCTGTCTGGGGAAGAGGTTGTGAGTATCATAAGAGACACTGTCAAAGAGCCTAGCATGTGTGCCAAGAGATTGGCAACTGAAGCTGCAGAACGCGGCAGTAAGGATAATATCACGGTCATTGTTGTCTTCCTCCGGTCTGTCTCAACTGCTGAGAGAATATACTAGGATCTCATCTGCAGCTCTCTACAGATTAAGATTCAGTCCTGTGCATGGGTGACTATGATTCGTCAATTCAGTTTATACAAATTCTCAAAAGGTAATGTGGAATGATGCTTCTTATTTAAATTGGGGGAAATGACTAAGTAGCCCGCGTTATTGTCTTCCATAATGTTGTTCCAGCGCATACAAATTCCGGGTTTGTTGGCGGATTTTCTTGATTTTACTGGTCTACTGCTTGAGGTATGAGGAAAGATTCCAGAGACAATGGCCACCTTTGTGAAGCATTATCACGAGACGACAAGAGCCTCCCTAGCTGAAGCCCGGTTTAACTGCCCTGCAAGGCCTTTGACGCTGGACAACACAGGTTGCTTCTCAACTGCAACGGCGGGACATGATCTGCCACTCCCCTGAACGAGATTCTTAATTGTGCTCTTCAGATCCTTGTCCTTCATCAAGGCTTCCAAAGTCACATGAACACCTGAAAACCATCAAATTGAGTGAAGAGATAGGTCAGGTCAAACCTCAAGGGACAAGAACCTGCTTGAATTGCACAAAATTCGGCCAAAAATGGAGCTTACGGTATCTCCAGTAGTGCTTTGGGTTCGTGGGGTCATTGATTGTCTCCTCCGTTGCAGGACGGGTCATATATTCTCCTTTCAGAGCAAGCAAATCCTGGTGATGTTGATCAGGACGTCACATTAATAATTGGCAACAACACAGACACAAGCACAGATTCTCTTGCAGCTGAAAAATACTGGCGTCAACGCTTGAGATGACTGGTAGTACCTGAAGAGGGAAGATGGCCCACATCGATGGGGCTTCAATGTGCTGCCTGATGACAAATTGCGCAACCCCTGGAACACATTTGCTGGGAGGCAGCTCGTCAGTACCAACCACACTCTTGAAAAATCTACGTCTTCTTTCTTCATCTTCCTCCCACCAAGCACGCAGAGTAGAGCAATCATGGCATGATGGAGCACACACCTGAAGGGTAAGTACAGCCGTTGAGGGACTTCCATCTTACTGATCTTAGATGATCTACCTATAGCTCCCTACCGTCATGTAGCTGTACTGGGAAGGAATGCCGAACTCCAGGTCTGGCTCGCTTGGCATCCGTTGAATACGTAATCCAACCAGCCCCAGTTCTTGCATCACCTGCAGAGTGTTCCCTGGTTAAACGATTCCAGAGGTGCTTCATCCCTTCGCTGAATCCGGGACATAACTTTCAGTGCAGGAAAGGATAAAAGGGGAAGCTGACGCACAGGATGTACACAGGCTGGTATAAATCCGAGATCTTCACCACACGCCAGCATGTCAGAGGAGTTCAAAAGAACAGGCAATGTCTTCAAAGCATTCTGGCTCCAAAGGCTTTCTTGACGTAGGAAGTAATAATCATAGTAGAGTCGTTTCAAAACATTCTTGCTGCATAAGAGACGGGACAGCAAGCGATTAACAATGCAAAATACGTCTCCATCATGGACAAAGAAAAGGAAACCCACATGCATATTATTAATGGACCTGCTGTGAATCAGTACCTTTGGTCATCTAGTTCCTTAAAGCTTGATGTATCCTCCAGATTAAAACGGGGATAAAACTTTTTCGGATCCTCTGGATCCCTGATAAGAACTAAATTCTGCATGATGGACACAGACATAAAGTCAGCAATAATAACAAAGAGCAATTGATTGGTTAACACAAGTGAGAAGGGGAGATTTCAGGACTGCCAAGTTGCAGCCTCTGTTACCTGCAACAAGTCAAAGAGACTGCGCCTTATTTTATCTTCACTTCCCAAGAAGGATTTCTCGGAGAATGACTTCAGCTTTGCTGCTATTTTTTTTTCTGTGTTGCATTCCTCCTTGAACTACATCACCAATTCATATAAACAAAGACAGTGACTTCCTGATTATGAGTAACAGATGATGCATGAACAGAATTCACAGTATGGCTGATTAATCGTGACGCGTCAAAATGATGTAGAGAGTTTATCAAATTGCCTTTCATCTGACCTCGTATAGTTGTTTTTCATATTCATGAAAGAAGTTTGAGGCGATCAATGGCCATGAATCTCCAAACTTCTCCTGGCATAAAACCGTCAGAACTCAAGAGACAAAAACCTGGCCAAATAGGCTTATACCAATGGTTGGGTCAACTAGTCTCAAAGAAGATCAGTATAATATAATTGAAAATAGGATGTGGAGGGGGGTGAGAGAAACCTGTAGAAACTCTTGTTTGATATATGGGCGGCTCATACGATTAAAGTCCCATATGCCCTCTCTTTCAAGTTCTTCCTGCAAATCATTGCATCAGTTGGTCGATAGAAGCTAAAACCAAAGAAAACCAATAAAAGCACTCATATCCTAAATGCTTGTTTGTGGTATCTCGTGCAGTTTAATTGAGAGAAGCAAGAATGAAATACCTGACTCAGGGGAATAGATGGCCTAAACTTTCCTACTAAACCAGTCATGGCATGGTCAGGAAGCTCCCAGATCCTGAAGAAACCCAATATGTGATCTATCCGGTAAGCTGTGAAGTACTTTGCCATCTGCATGAACAGCATAACTGCTCATTGTCACCAGATCTTGAGCAGCATTAATGTACAGGACAAACAAAACATGGCAGGCCAAAAAACCTGAGTCAGACGGGCACGCCACCAGCCATAATTGTCTTTTGACATCTCCTCCCAGTTATAAGTAGGAAAACCCCAGTTTTGCCCATTTTTATCGAAGTAATCTGGCGGTGCACCAGTGGACGTGTTCATACGAAACAAATTGGGATATACCCAGGTATCCACGCTACATCTGTCCACACCAATTGGCAAGTCTCCTTTCAAAATCACTCCTTTCTTCCTGGCGTACTCAGCAGCCTCTGATAGCTGTCATGTTCGAAATATTAGAAACATTGTCCAAGTATGACAGTTTTCAGGCAGACTACCGCAAGGACTATATTATGAATTCTTACTTGCATATGTAGGTGAAACTGTACGTAATAGTGAAAGCATATAACTTCATGATGCAGACTTTCTTCGGATACGAGTTTCTCGAGCTGAACATAAGAAGAATAATGTCAATTAAAATCGATGTCATACAACACGATATACAAAGTTGTTCATGATTTGATTACGATAATACATCAGCATTAGTTACCCTCTCTTTTGAAAAATGGGAGAACCGCCCCCATTGGCTGTGATCTGCTGTTTCGAAGAAGTCCCGTAGAAAACAGAATGCCGCATACGGCTTCAACCACTCCTGCAAATCGTTTGCAGGTTGGTTAAAATAGATTTCACCACTAATACAAATATTTAAGAAAACAATGAGAAATTATGCAACCTCATTCTCTGCAAAGAATTTCTCGAAAGCACTTGATTTGAGGATGGAATTCTTCTCCAGAGCAAAAATCTTCTTTGCAATTGCAAGTTTTGTGGCCATTGTCGCTTCATAGTCAACATCCTGAAAACAACTTAAGTAGAACACAAAATATGAATCCTTAAGATAAAATTATTTGTCAATTGCATGAAATGAATGGGTAAATGTAGTCGCACGATAAAAGAATCCACCAAAAATTGCAATAGTGAAAGAAATCTTTGAAATGTATAATTGCCAGATAAAAGCGAACTGTGAAGCATGCCTTCTTATTCAACTCTTCTTTTGCCCTTAAAATGTCATGCTGCAACCAAAAGAGACATCAGGAGAACATCAGCTGGCATCAGGCTAGCAAGCATGACAATATCCAATAAAAAGGAAAGTTGGCGCGAGGAAGAGAAGATAGGCAAACTGCGGATCACCTTGATATCATCTGGCATGCTCTTTGAAAGTTGCTGCACTCGTAGGTAAAGGGGATGCAAAGCAAATACTGAAAGAGAACTGCATATCAAAGTGGAGGAAGAGTAATTTTATAAGAAATTACAGAAACCATAGGGATATGAAGCCTGCCAAAATGTTGCTATTTTTTGATAGGCATTATGAGATGATCACACTCAGGAAAATAATCACACCTGTACGGGTACGAATCCCACCACATTCCATGTACAGACGTGTCATTAATCGGCAAGAGTTGGACCAAATGAAAACCAGAGTCCACAGCCCAGTCAACCAATAGTTTTAGGTCGAGGAACTCCCCAACTCCAAGGTCCTCTTCTGACCTAACAGAAAACATAGGAATCGCTACGCCAGCACCACGCCAGGGTATTTCCTAAATTTCAAGAAACAATGTATCAGGAATGCACCAAAATTATCAGGTAACATTAGTCAAATTAGGATCTACACTTACTCGAAACATGCCATCAGAGAGCACGGTGTAGTTTGCTGTGCCCTCAGTGGAGTCAAGAGATAGCTCCCGCTGAGCACCAATTTCTAGGGATACGTTCCCTGCTTTTCCATATTTGCAATACTTGTATGTGGAAAGATTGTTAAGGATAAAGAATGTGTACAGAAAATTGTTCAGTAGAGCAGATGGACTGACGTAAGCATATAGAAAGAAATTAGTAGAAAGAGGGAGTTTTAGAAGGATATTTAAATGGAAAAAGAGCTTTCTCGACCAAACAGTCCGCATGCCACATTGAGTCTCCGGCATAAGCAAGTTTTAGTCCGCCTTGGATCTTCCACTCCCCCAACTTTGGGTTACTACCTATCACACAAACCTGGAAATAGAATAAAAAAAGACATGCTATCATTAAATGCAAGAGCTCTAAAACACATTTGATGATCACGTGTGATTGAACTATGGCCAATATATTACTGTAGCATCTTTCTCAACGTTGGGACAGCAGATCCGGAAGTGGACGAGGATAGAATCTGCAAGGTTGGGGAAAAAATATCCTATTAGAAAACAAACTGTAAAAAATATGAATAATAATAACAGCAACAGAAATGTGACCATTTTCATCAAACTTATTGTGAATGGCGGTCAGGAGACTGTCTACCGCCAGATCTTGACTTTTGTTGAAGATGACATCTTTAAATGCGCTTCGAAAAGGAAGAGAGTCTGAACCCGTCTGCGTTAGATGAAACATGCCGCTCAAATAAATTAGACACTCATAAAGGCCACCCTTTGCGCATTGTTAATGCCAATGCTGTTTCCCACTTTCCATTTCGAGATTCAATGTCCTAAAACGATCTCACCTGCCAAAGATCATGATTCTTGACGATATCTCCCCCACGAACTCCCTCGGGAAGCAACAACTTGCGCCTCTTCCCCATTTCCCATCTCAACAAATTCTTGCCATCGTCAACAACATAATAACTATACTCGCAAGTAAACCCCGTCGGCACCTCCACACTTCCAGACCAAACGAGCTCCCCACCCCGATGAGCAGGGGTCAGCAGGAGTCCCTTCTTCACATCCCAGGACCCAAGAACCCGTTCAGAACCACAGACTAGCAAGCTCTGACCCCACTGAGTATAGTAAGGTATCCTAAAGCGAACGGTCACGGGTTTCGTTGCCCGGGAATCCGAAAAAAAGCCCCAACTCGACATCCGTTATGGAAAATAACCCGAACCCAGATCCAATCCTGCAGAATCCAACAGAACCCACAAGAAAAGCCATCAACTTTCTGGAGCCTCCTCATAGAGAAGGGGGTAAACGTAAATCAGAACACACCCCCAGTAGAAACAAAATCTCTAAGAACAACTCAGACACTGGAAACGTAACAGGAAAACAGTCACATCACCAACAATCCCAGCTCTTACTCACTTGAATCAGACAATGAGTAGGAAAAAGAAGATAAGCTTTTCCTTCAAGTACGGAGCCGGAGCTTTTTAATCAAGTAAGAGGAGAAAAGATCACCGGAAAAATATCAGACCACTTTCCAGCCCATGGAAAGATATTTTATTTGGGTGAAAGGATAGCCGCTATTGTGCCGGTTTGCACGTGAGTATATCGAAAACGGATTAAAAAGGCTGTTTGTCTGTTTTGGAGCAAGATGGATGAAGATGGTGATGTCCAAATTGAGACAGCGAGTTGGTTTTAAAAAAATTTAATTGAATGCGGTCGAATTCGAAAAATATCCGATTGATAGTCTGTAGGGCGCAAAATGAGCGTCTTCTTAGTTACAAAAAAAGATATATTTTTAAAACGAGTCTTACGAACGATAAATTAAATATTTTTTAAATTTCGATTTTATTTCACAAAATTTTTTTTAAAATAAAGGTATATTCGTACGAAATTCTTGAGACAACACTGAATGGAAATACGATGAGATTTTTAAAGTATGACAGAGATATTTATTCAAAGACAGATACTGAATTCGAACGGCGGAAGCAGTCAAACAGTTTTCTCTTCAAGGCATCCGAATGAGATTGGAGAAAGGAACTTTCATGCACTTTCAGAAAGTGATCTTGAGAACAAACCCAGAAAAGAAAAGGTCAAAGCAAGTATATTGGTTTTGGTTCTTCCCGTTTCCTTTTCTCTGTTCCTTCCACTTTAAGCCTTACATGGGATAAGGAAGGCAATACACCACCACCGGTTGTCGTCGACTTGATCGAAGGCCTGTCACCTCCGTGACTTTGACCCGATGTGTTTTCCGTCGTTGACTACCCCAAACTTTTGGTGCCAATATTTACATGCCTCAACCAAAAATAGATGCATTTCACCAGCTTTGATGAACGCTGAGCCGCTACTTTTGTGCTGCAGTTCACCCATGCCAGTCTGTTATGTCCACTGTCTTCTCTTGGCTAGTTGATCTTGATTATTCTTTTTCAAGAAGTACATCCCTGAAGAGCTAGAGTAGCTTCCTCGGTTGAGGAACTGAACTTCCTCTGCAGTGCTCCTCATATGCGTAGGGCAATCACAAGGAGCAGTAAAAACGCCCCTCGTGCCGTAGCGAGTCGTCCTGATGAGGCTGCAGGAAACAGAAAAACAGCCTATCAGAAGCAAAGGACGAATTTTATATAAGGGCAGTCTTGAAATGGCTCTGCAAATAAGATAACATGCTTACATGACTGCGGTGATGGAGCAATCAAGGGCATTTGTCCATGCTTGTATTCGTCAGGCTTGCTACCGGATGGTGGTTGTGTATGCATGGACGAAATGCGTGGCCGAGGAGTTGATGGATGAAAGAACTGTGGAGGTGAAGCCAAGTGACGTGGACGTGATGGCTGTCTCGATGGCGAACTGATGGGAGAATGATAAATGATTGAAGGAGCAGGAGCTGGAGAAATTGCTGACTGCCTTTTTTTGCCTTTTGAAGATCCTCCTTTATATCCATATTGGCATCCAGGAGGCTCTGCTTCAGAACTTGGTTCTGGCGCGAATGACCTCACGTGGTGGTGAGTTGGAGAGTGGCCTCTGTGCCTCGGTGTCCAACCCCAATGAGTTGCAGGAGCGGGAGAGATTGTAGGGGCATGAGGTGAATGATGGGGACTACGGTGCCTGCTGCCATGATGATGCAGATGATATGGATAGTGCACGGGAGATGGAGCTGGTGCACCACCTTGATCTGTTCCATTGAGGGAGTGTTGCAGTATTGAAGAAAGCTGCACTTGCTTGACTCTACCAAATATGGTGTTGTCGAGGCCGAGGTTTCCGGAATGAGAATTCGAGATCGTTTGTGCAATCTGCTTCAATCTTGGGATAGAAGGTGTGTTGCCGACCGCCAGCAGGACAGAGGACTGTACAATCACTGGAGGAGCCACCGTCGAACCTCGGGAGTTCGATAAACTAATGTACAGGTTCTTCACATGATAAGAAAGAAGACAGACTTAGTGAGCTTCGATGCAGTGGTCAGCAAACACATGGAAAGTATAAAACATCCGAAAGACATTATGAGATATTAAGTTCATGAACCTCGTAGTATGTGAGATGCAATCCTGTCTTCAACTGGCTTGTGAGATCGGCAAAGTTTGCTTGAATCTGCTCGATGGGGTAGTTTAACGTGAAGTTGAACAGGATTTGCACTTTCTGGAGAAGGAATGCGCTTTGCGGAGGAATGGTAGTAATTCCGCCAACAAACTTCAGCACCTCAAAGTTAAAGGCATCACCGAACAATGATGCTGTCAGGCGTAGAGACACTTGCCGTGTAACAAATGACTCGAAGGATTCTCTTATCAGGCTGAGAACTGCGGTGGCTATTTTTGAGTTTTTGGCATCAGAGTCAATCGCGAACACAACTTTGGCAACACTCGATCCATTCACTTGCTCCACAGACAGTATGCTCACCTGTGCAAACAGGGAACCAGATCAGTAGTATATTTAATTGGAGTTTGAACAAGAAGCAGCACAGGGCACATACTTTGATTGTCGCAATGTCAATTTCCCCGAGTATATCATATTGAAGCAGCGCGGTATTTTCTTCTAAGAAAGCTACTGGCTTCTCCACGTGGAAATAAGCTACAATTTCATGGCCTGCATATAATAAGGCCGCCAATTGCTATAAATGAACCACACATACTGCTGCAAAGTCTCAAAAGTATCACAGAAGAAAGTCCAGAACACACCCAGACTCTCAAACAGAAACGGTTTATAAAGAACCGGAGCTGATTAAAAAATCTGTCTGCTCTGTCAAATATCAATTTCTTTTACAGTCCAGAGGAAAGACGAGAACAATTTCACAGTCATGAAGATCTCTAGGATGATGAACTATCTAATGAAGGTTCGGAAACAGCAATTGCATTCCACTCTTAGATGCATCCAGGGGAGGAAAAGCACTTAGCATGAGAACTCTAAATTTGTAAATGGCATCAATATCAAGATCGCATTAAATGTCCCCAAGCGAAGGCACATTTATCCCCATGAGTCAAAACAAGGGTAAATGACTGCCGAAAAACAAGAATCAGAAGTAAAAAACCACATGCATGAGCTGCAAGCGAGAAGACTGCAGCTCATCAGCGGGAGGGAGTTCCCCGATTAACCAGGTAGTCAACGAGATTCCTCAAAAGGGCAATTTAACATTGATCTCCCCGGAAGGATAAAGATAGAGAGAGAATAGAAATTTGCTACCCGTTTTGCAGTCAAAGAGATTATCAAAGCAAAGGACAGCCATACTCAAGCGTTCACGACGAGACCAATTTCATACCGTTTAGCAAAAACAGGCAAATTCCAAATAAAGAAGGCCCAATTCTGCAATTCACCAATCTTTCCCCTAATACAGACCAAAAACAAAAATCAAAACCTCACTTCGTCCCTCACCAACACATAGAAACCATCAAAACAAGGACCAAAATTACTGATTCCCAACACACTGATCCTCAAATTTAATGTTTGAATGAAATCATGAACGACGAAGGCTCCAGATCTCCCCAGAAGAAGCATACCCAAATGGGGCAGAACCAGAAAGAGAGAGGAGGTCAAACTCAAAAACCAAAGAATCAAAAGGCAAAACCACCACCTCTGTATCTGGGGTCCAGATCCAGATCTTCCTGATCCGCGAAATGCAGAAAAGGGGGCAACCAGAAAACAGCGGAAAGGAACACCCCAGCCGACAGGAACAACACCAAAACACACTTGACACCGACATGCTTCCCAATCCCACAACCCTCGCCGCCACCCCCACAACAACAACAACAACAACCGCATCCCCTCCACCCCCTCTCCACACTGCGCTCGGAAGTAATGGACACGACGGTCGCGGAAGACGCTTCCTCCTCCTCTACGCCCTTCCCCATCTCCGGGAATCGCAATGCAGACACAAAACCCCCTCAAACCCAACCATCAAACCCATCTCGGCCACTCCGGGAGCGAATCGGAGGCACCCATGAGCTAAAAAACCTGAGCTTTTTCCTAGTGGGTATCGGACAAGAGGACGAAAGCTCAATCCTTCCAACTGAGGGACCCTTAAAAAGCGAGTTTTGAGAGGTGGGTCGGCATTAACTCCGGCTGCCGGATCACATTTTCCATGGGTAGTAGCATTTACATGAAAATGCTTCCCTCCTCCCTTTCTCCTCAACAAGTAGTAGTAGGTGTTTTTGAGTTGTGTTGTTCTTTACTGTTCTCTCTCTCTCTGGTGTTTGGGTGGGTTTATTTTTATCTGTTGTTCTTTCATTTTCCTTCTCGCCCTTTCTCCTGACTTCCTCTGCTTTCTGTTTGTTTTCTGGTCTTAACTTAAGCCGCGTTGGATTTCTTTCTTCCATAATTACTGTTAAAAACAGTAATTTAGCAACATTTACTCTTTCTTTTTTACGACAACTCCATACGCATAAAATTAAAATTCGTCGTTTAAAAACGGCGAAATCCTATTTTGGGATTATTATTATTTTTTTAAACAAACAGTAAAGTTCGTCCAGAATCTCTCGTAATTGATGATTGATCAAGGCGATATACTTAATATTATTACACTCCCTCCGAGGGAGGTGGAGATTAAGTAATCCCCCCATTTACATTAATTAGTCCTACCAAACAAAGAAGTCGATGAGAAAAATCTTTTTAAAATAAAAGAAAATGCAGAGAGAGTTCGTAGTAAAACAAGAGCGGTTTTTGTTATCTTGTAATAATTCTATTAACTTACTTGTGTTGTGTCGGGGTGGGGGGCTCTAATTGGCTACTAACTTCATTCATTTCATCCTCTTCATTTCTTCGTTCGACTTCGACTGTATTCAAAATCCGACATAAAAATTGGGCGATGTTATCGTTGGTGGTCAAGAGTGATAATAGACTTGGTTTGGATTTTGAATACCGTTTCTAACATTCGCTTGATTAATACCATAACTTGTTTCCTTCGTTCGCTGGACTTTGCCCATTTAGGCTATGAACGTGGGTACAAGCTCGAGAAAACTGGAGCGACTCGGCATGAAAGACCTCTAACTCCCGGTTGGTGACCGATCCCTCAATCATACCGAAACGGTCTAAGTCAATGAGGGCGATGACGACGACTACGCCGATGTAGAGCTGAGATGCAACCCCTTCAACTTCCACAAATGTTCACAACCATTTCATGATGATTTGTTTGAGATTTTCAAGTTTTAAGGATTCAACAGTTCAACCATCCACCCCCCCCCCCCCAAAAAAAAAAAAAACTAACATAAATCCCGTTGAAAGCGCTGCGGCCAGATAGACACAGCACGCCACTGGATGATGGATCGGGGGACAGTTTTCCAACAGGCAGAGAGAAGTGGGCATTACCCCTGTCTTGTTAGCAGAGTGACCCCAATCGTTCCTACCAAGGAAAAAAGAAGATTTAGAAAAGGTAGAAGACTTGGCATCTCTCTTTGGCACCCAGATATTGACGGGCGAGACCGACAGATCCATCGGCTTGTATGTACAGATACTAGCAAAGCGTTCTGCATAAAAAATGATACACTTGATAAGTGAAATGATGGATTGTGAAGTCCGATGTGAAGCTTCTTTTTCCTATCTTACCTATTTTGGAATGATTTCTTTATGAGCTTTGAATGAAAGGATCACATTCCAGGCCAAAGCAACGACATTAGCAGCCAGCACCTGAAAATCAAGACCAAAACTAAGGGTTTGCAACTTTCATGAATCTGAAGAAAGGGACAGTTTTGAGTATTCTGAAATATTTGTTTCCGGCCGATAGAGCAAATAAAGAGAAAATGTAAGACCAAATGAATCAACAAAATCCCGTCCAATTCATCTCCGGAAGCTACCAAACCATCATTTGCCAAAGTTGGTTGCCATATTGAACACGAGAACTTCATAACTAGGCAATCTCAAATCATCTTCATTTTAAAAAAGAAGTTTCTCCATGGCTCACTCATAAAATTCAAGAAGACATGTACAAGTAAACCAGAGAACTGTGACCTGAAATTGCTGCGGCACAAATCGGAAATTCAGAAACTGGAAGGGGATCCACAGCTTCCAGTTTGCAAGGACAGCAGAAAACCATTCCTACAATAAAATAAACCCATTTTAGGATTGGTCGACAAACAAGGAATGCAAGATAACAGAGATTTCACGTTACTTGCTGAAGCTTAGGGACAACATCATAAGGCCTTCCTTCCAGGGTCACCAGGGTTGATAGGAAAACCCCAATGAATATGGGTGAAAAAACAAACTGTCGAAAGAAATAATAATAAATCAGCTTCATCAAGATCACTGGATAAACATCGACTCTCAGTGAACTTTCTTTGGCTACCTGATCAAGAATGAGCCGTATAAATGCACCTGATGCTCCTGATGCTGTAACCAACCGGCTCAAGTATAGGTACCTACACAAGCCAGGTTGTGTTGTAACGAAAAAAGGATTCCATACTTTGACAATTAACCATGCAATTTTATTAGAGACTTCATGTCAAGTGGAAAACTACTTCAGGTCGATCATCATAATGCTCCAGCATTAACATAGAAACAGAAAGACAACCATTTAACGTGAATTTTGAAGGTGCTTAATCTATGTTGCCTTGGGCAACCAGTTGATGCAGAAACAAGAGAACTCAAAGGCACACCAGAAGTGTAGAGTCGGGCCGACTAGTACTAGCCCCAGAAAGGTGAATAAGAAATTTCTCTTCAGGTCCAAAGAAGGTGCTTGATCAATCACAACCTGAAACATTAGACATGTGACCTCAGTTATTTTGGGAACTCTTCTACAGCAGCCTTCAAATCAAAACGAATCTGCAAAGCAAGGAACAGAAGCTCAAGCTCACCTGACAGATTAAGTCCCCTAGAAAAGTCAGAAATGCAGATGTCACAGCTTTAGTAAGCACCGGAAACTTCTCAAGCATAGAAATATACCTGCAATAGTAGCGTGTTTAATATTTCTCAAACTCACGTTAAGCCTCACTTTCAAGTCACCAATACGAATAATCCAAAGCCAAAACTATCCTGTGGAAACTTCCTCAATTAGTCATCCAGTAGGAGAGACGGACTAGACTAATCCCAATCACGCTCCAAATGCTTAAAATCAACTACCAGAGACATGGAAACCACGATGATCCAAGAAACCTACGCCCAACAGGGAAGTATGACGTAATCTTACCATGATAGCAAGTTCCAGTTATTTCCTCTACTTCCACCACCAGCATCGCCACCGCCTCCGCCTCCAAACTTCCCATCGCCAGAGCCCACATAACCGCCGCCACCACCACTGCCGCCCTCAGAAACTGCCAAAAGGTGGGAATTCTCCAAACCCGGACGTCCTAACCCAGACTCCTTTCTACACCTGCCCAGATCTCTACCAACAACAAAAACTCCTGAATTCGATGCTAATGAAGAAACTTTACTCGACAAAGAGTTCCGAAACCCATTAATCGGAACTGGGCACACGGAAATTGCGGTGGCCCGGTGGCCGATGCCCGGGGATCTCGCAGTGGAAAAGCTCAGGATCCTGAAAACATGATGGGAATGGCGGGTCAGGGATCCAGCTGTGCAGGGAACCATTCTCCCAGGGTCGAACGAGATGGAAGGGAAAAGGGGCAGAAGAGGGTCAGTCTCGCTCGGTGATTTTAAGGTTGTCGGGACTAGAGGATGCGGTTGGGGGGTTTAGGGTTTGGGGTCGCACTTCGGAGAACGGACAAATTTACGATTGAATAATAATAATGAGGAGGACTGGAGAAAATATTTGGGCGGGAGCGGTTGATTTTTAAGCCCAGTTCGCCCCATTATAAACTACTACCAACTCCATCCCCCAACAAAACATCCTGAAGAACCCTAAATCAGAAAAAAAAACACCCAATAATAACGATGAGATCTCCGCCAGATGTCGGAACCGTCACCGTCTGCGAAATCAACCGCAATCTCAGTATGCACTATCGACTCCTCTTCCCCCCTTTTCTTTTGGATCTTATATCTTGAAAAAAAAATCGTTCTTGCAGTTACCACCGACGCCCTCTCCGACGACCGTGCTAAGGAAGCGTATGGGAAGCTCCTCGTAAGTGACCGTTTTGGCGGGTCTGGAATGAACCCAGGACGGTTTTGGGGTGTTTTGTTGGAAATGTTTCTGAGATGGAATTATGGGCTTTTCTTGCTATTTCTTTGCATGTCCGAGGCAGGGGGTGGTGTTTACTCCGGTGCAGTTTCAGCCGGATGGAGGGGCTCGATCTTCTTTGGATGATTGTAGGGATGTGGGGCTAGATGCCGAGGATGGTGGAGTAGCGTCTCAGGGGAGTAGCTTGATTGACAAAGTGCAGGGTGTTGTGAGTGATGTGGTGAAGCGGTTCTTTAGTCCTTTCGTAAGTTTGTTACCCCCTTAGAGGCAGATTTGCCGATGACCATGCCTGCAATTGTTTTAGCTTTCATTAATCTGCTAATGTCCAGGTGTTAAATGGTCTGCATGCAGTTGATCTTTCTTTGTTTTTAGAAGTTTAATTGAAGTATCCATCTAAAGATCTTTTATTTATTCACCCGAAAATCCCTTGCTACAAATAGGTACATCTGTTGCCGGAGGTTGATCGTCACGGCATAAGTTGGCACCAGCATAAGAATATCTTGGCCTTTATTTGTGGACCAAATGAGGTTTCTGTACGAGACTATGACGACCCAGGTCTGTTGTTGTAGTCCGGTTTCTGGCTAGCTGCTGGTTTTTATGGTGGATGTCGTGGTTTTCCTTTCTCTGTTGCTTTTGGTGATTCGTTGAAATGAAACTTATGGTGTCCTCTTAACTCTTTTTTGTCTGTTATGAAAGAATTCAAGGAACCCTGCACCTTGACTCATGAGTCACAGAAAGATGTTTCTGTGCTTGAGTGGAGGCCAAATGGAGGAAGAATGCTCTCGGTAGCTTGCAAGCAAGTATTATATATCTATTTTCCCTTTATTTTTTTGCACTGGTCTCTTTCCATGGCTTCTTTTATACATCTGCTTATAAGGTGAGTTGATCCATTTATTTTCAGGGGTGGAATATGCATTTGGGCTGTTTCTTTTCCTGGAAATGTGGCTTCTGTCAGATCGCGCACGCCTTTTATTGGGTCCCTTCCAAGAGGTACTGGGAACCGTTGGACCGTGGTAGACTTTCTGAGGACAAATGCTGATGAGCAGATTACTGCCTTGTCCTGGAGTCCTAATGGAAGATATCCTTAATTTGATGTTCTTTAGGCATCTAATACATGCTTGTCATGTTAATGTTTTTCAGTTATCAGTACGTGATGTCTATACTTGTGTTTTACTTAGTTCTATGGTGATTTCTCTATAAAAATTCACTTTACATTGAGGTCTGTATATCCGCAGTAAGAGGGCCTTCATATCAATTTATAACTGTGAATATCTGATGCTTTGGCGATTATTTTCTTCCTTTATTGTATTTCCTTGACATAAGTTTACGTACCTGGCATCTGCTTCATGTGAAGGTTCGTCTTTCACAGTCTGGGATGTTGCACAAGGTAATTTTCTGCTCAATTTTCCGTTAAAAACTTGCGGCCATTTGCCACTGCTCCAACATGCTTTTCGTATATTATTCTGAATTTTCATCTTGTATGTTTTCAGGCGTTGGAACACCTATAAGACGAGGATTAGGGGGAATATCCTTTCTAAAATGGTCACCTACGGGCGACTACTTTTTCTCTGCAAAATTGTATGTTCATCATTGCTTTCTTTGAAACCTATTAATCACTTTCACATCTGGCATATGATTGGCTGATAACTATTGTTCTGTGAAGTGACGGAACTTTCTATCTTTGGGAGACAAACACGTGGACTTCTGAACCTTGGTCTTCATCAAGTGGGTTTGTCAAGGTGAAAAGGATGTCTATTTATTTACAAATTGCTGCAGTAGTTGCAGGGATGAAAAGCTGTTGATTTTGCTGACATAATTTGTGATGCACTTCAGCCTGTCAATTAATGTTCTGCTTTTATAATGATCAATTTGGCATTCAAAATCCATTTATATGGTGCTGCATGAAAATTAGGGAGCCACGTGGGATACTGATGGACGTATGATTCTGATTGCATTCTCAAGCTCTAAAACATTAGCCTCGGTTCACTTTGCTTCAAGGCCACCATCATTGGGTAACTTACCATATCATGTTGTTCTTGGTGTTGTATTTGAAGTAATAATTGTTATCAGCACTGTATATGTTTTATGTATAAGCGTCCTAAGCCCCTGTGTCTATACTCATTTGATGATCTATCTTGAGATTCTATAAACATGCTTTTGATGCCATTGCTTTTTACCGCATGATGCTCTCAAGATGCACTCCTGCTGCCAATTGAATTGCCCGAGTTGTCTGCTATTCCTGGCAGGTGAGTTCGCTTTTCTGTAGTTGTGTTTCTTTCTGCAGTTACATCCAGCTTGGCTGGTGCCGAGTAACAATATTTATTCTGATAGCTACCCTTGCCGTGCAGTGAAGGCATTGATAAAATAGCATGGAATGTGTCAGGAGAGCGGTTGGCAGTCTCATTTGGGGGAGGTGATGATGTATACAGAGGCCTGATTGCTGTTTATGATGTCAAGAGGACTCCTGTTGTTAAAGTATCCCTAATGTGAGTGCATAATTTAGTGGTTTCCTGAAGTTGCAGCAGAGAAGTGTGAATCCATCTTCACTGTGGGAACTGTTTTGATTTGATATTGATGCTTCCATTCATTTTGCTTCTAGTGGTTTTATTAGAGGTCCTGGTGATAATGCAAGGCCTATTTGCTTCTCGTTCCATGACAAATTCAAGCAGGGTCCTTTGCTTTCTGTTGTAAGTAGTTAGTTTATGCTGTTTATCTCACTGCTGTTCCAATGAATAATTAATGTTAAGCACTTCTACTTTGCTTACCCATTGACATGGATCTCAACTAAATGTTTGCAGTGTTGGAGCAGTGGGTTTTGCTGCACCTACCCTCTCCTGTTGCACTCCACCGTGCTTCCTTGATTAAGGTATTAGCTTCCACTGGCCATCTTTTTTTCTGGATTCTGTCTGCAGGTTGTTAATTATTGGTGATTTTGGGTATCATATTCGCAAACTTCAATGGGTCCCAGGGAATTGGAAGTGCTTGTTCTGTGTTGTAAGTGGAGACGGTGTGGGGCTGTCTGAGTGACTTATGTATATCATAACACCAAACCGACAGAAGGCCTCTGCATCCCCCTCGATTTTTCGCTGAGGCTGATTATCCAGCGTCACCTTAATGCTTCAATTTGGCTATGATCTATGTGTCGAAAATCGAGAACACTGACTACTTTTTGGCTGCACAATTAATGGTGGAAGCTGTCGCGATAATGGTTTGGTCATTTGATCAGCAGTGTCAAAAAAGGAAGGCATGAACTTATCTTGTTCAAAATTGCTTTTTGACAGGGCATCAGTTCCAACAGATTTGTGCCTCCCATAGACCGCGTCTTTATCGAATCAACTTAGTGCAGGAGAGATGGGAACTTCAGCCATGTCATTGGTCCCCCACAGGCATGACCATCGCGGCCCGGTGATGCAGCATCGGTTTAACTAAAATCCGTGAAGAGTTAACCGCGGATGTCCTTGAACTTTTACGAATGTAGCAAATTACGGGGGAACTCTGGTCCTTGAGACTGCAACGTGGAAAACAAAGGTAGTCGGAATCCGTTGCCCCTAAAGATTCTCAAAATCGTTTGCTTCTTCGGACGATCGTTTCTGAGAGCACATTAACGACATATCCTATCCCTTAGACCGTTTCTGTGCTCGTCAGTCGTGCAGTCCCTGGGTCAACTCCCCTATAATCCAGCCTCTGTCTGCAGTCTCTGCCACACCAACCTGGCATTCCTAGGAGCCGCCGAATCTTTAGGCAAGCATGAACAACCACGTGTTAGATAACATCCAACTACTCATTACATTAATCTTAAAAAGGGAAAAGAAAATGGGGGGTATCCAGTTTACTTGTCTGCCCTGCAATTTTATCATATGCTCCCACTTGTCCTGATGCCATATTCAATAAACTACAAGGACTTGGAGACCGAGGATGTCGGGGCCGGGGGGAAGTCTCCTGACCGAAACCGTATTAAGGATAGACATGGGATGGGGATGTCCAGAGAGAGAGAGCGAGAAAGTGGGTGATTTGATGATGACCTGATAAGGAAATTTCTCGAGAATGAGTAGTTTATTTTGTGGGGGTGTTTGCTGCTTTTTTTTTTATCCCCTCCCTTTTCCTTCCCGAATAAGATTAACCCAGATTCCAGAATGTAATCCTCTTCCTCGGATCAACGGAAAGATCCCAGCTTTTTTTTTTATCTTGTTTATGTGCTTCCATTTCAGGTTTTGAGGCGTAGTTGTTAGGAGGAGGAAAGAAGAACAGTAAAAACAGAGAAGGAAGGATCCGAGGGAAAGGGAAAAAACAGAAGAGATGGGAAAGACGAGGGTACATCACCTGGTCGCATCCTCGGCGGAGATCTCTGCTCTTCGCAGGAGGATTTATCAAGTCTGGAGGGGAAACAACGTAATGCATTATCTCTCACTCTCCTCCTACCAGTTTTGTTTCCTGGGTTTCTAGCAAATTCCATTATGCTGATGTTGCAGAGAATGAAGGAGGTTTCATGGGGTGAATTAATGTGAGTTCGCGTATTAAGTTGCTGGATCCAATCTGACTCTTGAGCAGGCGAAAGCGTGAAATGCTTTCGCACTCGCTCAAACGTAAGGACATCACAAACATAACTTTAGCTGGGCGAAACTTGGAAAGATGATTCCTCCAGGTAGCTTGTCTGTGTCAAGAAAAGTTTGTGAACTAGCTCTCTGGGATAGCTAAACTAGTATTCGATTAGTTCGCATTGCTTTATGCAGTAAAAGCTGAAGAGATGTTTGGAGAATTGATTAGTTTTTTATTCTGATAGTTCGATCCGTTGTGCCTTTCAGAAATTCCTATGTGGGGGCGATTAGTACTCGGCCCGGATGCCTCATCGGTGATGTTGACAACCGTCCTGATAGGAGTCCCCGCGATCACATTCTGCACAAAAATGTTCTCTATTCTCCATGTGGTCAACCCCATGTTTGGCTTCCCCGTCTTGATTGTCGGATGCGTCCTGACAGTTTTGGTTCGTGCTTTAGTTCCTGTCATGAACAGCGATTAAGTCGTAGGGGCCCAGATGCTGACACGAGTTTCCTACTTTTGCAGGACTTCATTTTCCTCTTCCTAACTTCGAGCAGAGACCCCGGGATAATCCCACGAAACTTGCAGGTGCCGGAATCGGAGGGAGTGCATATCACTGGTGGTACTCCGTCTATAGAGTGGGTAAATAGCACGTCATCGGACTCGAAATTACCGAAAGTTAAGGACGTGATCGTCAATGGCCACACGATAAAGGTGAAGTTCTGCAATACTTGTTTGTTGTATCGGCCTCCTCGTGCTTCCCATTGCTCTATATGCAACAACTGTGTGCAGAGATTCGATCATCACTGCCCGTGGGTCGGTCAATGTATCGCACTAGTAAGTGTCCCCATCCATCTCCCATTGACACCATTGGCTATCTTACATACCATGATGTCTGATTTTGGTGTTTGGCAGCGCAACTATCCATATTTCATTTGCTTCATTTCGTCATCAACAACGTTATGCATCTACGTCTTCGTGTTTTTGGGTTAACATTTTGCACAGAGGCGGAAATCTGTGGAATGCCATAACACATGATATCGTATCGACAATACTGGCGATGTACTGCTTCATGGTCGTCTGGTTCGTAGGCGGTTTGACCTTGTTCCATTTTTACTTGATCTCTACCAACCAGGTGAATAATTTCTTCATTCGAGGACGGAGTTATTACCATCGACACAATGTTTCTGTCTCAATGACTTGTCTCCGTGCAGACGACTTATGAGAACTTCCGGTACCGTTATGATAAGAAGGAGAACCCATTCAGAAAGGGGATGGTCAAGAACGTCAAGGAGATCATCTTCTTCAAGATCCCCCCGCCGATGATCAATTTCCGAGCATGGGCAACGGGAGGTTACGATACTGCCCCCAGATCCATGTCCTCGGATACAGTCGAGAAGGGATTCGGGATATCCAAACAGGCATATGACATAGAAATGGGGGCCAACTTGGACAAGGACAACTCCGGCGAACTCCCCGGAATACTACAACGCCCGGATTATAAAGGCATCAACGAGAAGCTGAAGAATAAGCAACAGGGAGTGGACGATGGTGATGACGACGACCCAGCGTCCGATCCCTTCTTCTTCCCTCCAGGCTTAGAAGTGAAGTACCCACCAATTCACCCTAACGGAGGTGTCCTTAGACCGCGTAACATTGACAGTACATAGAACCACTAACGATGGCCACCCCCCTCCACACACACACAGAACTTGTATTCGATAACCCTAAACGCTGTCACGGCTGCGAAAATAAGTCTGCCCACCAGCCCGAATGCCGGCGTTATTGGAAACGTTGCGAGACCGGAATCGTCATCATATGAAGAAGAGGGACGCGGGTGGACACCCTGTTTCTTGTAAAAAACAGAGGGGGATGGAATAACAGAGTTCTGTAAGACGACTGCCAGCCATTTGGGGGTCAATCCTTTCCCATGTTGTCGGCAGGACAAGGAGATGTCCAAAGTAATGTATGTCAATTACTACAAGATTATTATAATATAAATGCTAAATGAATTAGACGGATGAATCATTAAAAGCGAATTGAACAACGCTTGAAAGAAATGGTTGATGGCACGTCGGATTGTCCTTTAGCTCGTGGCAACACGACAGGAGGAGGTGGGTGTGGTGGGGTTTGGGGGGGGGGGGGAGATCGTTGCGTCCGCCTGGAAACTCCGAAGTCATCGCTTCGCAATGCCAAGAGTTTCGGTGGGGGATGGGGATCGGGGACTCGACGTTTGTCGCGGAGTTATCACCTCCCCCGACCCATCACAAGCGGGTGTTCGTTACTCACGAAGAGAATAAGCATTGGGTGACTCGGTTCTTCCCAAAATCATTTCTTTTTCTCTCCTCTTACAAAGGAGGAAGAATATTATAAGGAAAACCCGACAGGTAGAGTTAGGGAGAGGGAGAGAGAGAAGTCTGTGATCGTGTTACAGCCTGCAACGCGTCTGGAGTCGGGTGTTCGTTCGTTCGTTTGTTTGATAGTTGGTTGTTTGTGGGTGTTGGGAGGTCGATTTGATGAAGAAGGCGGGGGGTTTGGAGATGATGGAGTAGTGAGGGAGGGAGGGAGGGAGGGAGGCCGGTGTGGTTGTCAGGAAGAAGGGTGTGATGATGGCGGGGGTGGGCAATACTTTCAGGTTGTACGAGG
This sequence comes from Melastoma dodecandrum, assembly GCA_029817715.1. Classification (NCBI taxonomy): domain Eukaryota; kingdom Viridiplantae; phylum Streptophyta; class Magnoliopsida; order Myrtales; family Melastomataceae; genus Melastoma; species Melastoma dodecandrum. The sequence goes on from JARUPY010000606.1 coordinate 7,619,911, forward strand.
TCTGGAAGGGAAGCAATGTGAGTCTTCTTCCCTCTCTCTCTGTGTGTCCGTGTGTGTGTGTCTGTCTCTGGGTGGGGGTGTGGTCGATTTGGACTGTAGGTGGTGATGCTAACTGGGTTTCTGATGGTTCCCTGATTTCCATCGTTATGGGGGGATGTTATAGTCCTTGGTTTTTGCGGAATTTGGGTGTTCCAGTGACTTAGCTTCGAGGTGGCTTGTTCTGTCTAATTAGCGGTCGACGGAGGAATCGCCCCTCCGTATTGATTCGGAGGAAAGTGCGATAATCTTTCTGTTATTGTGTCTGTTGTGTGCAGAGGTTTTTCTGCAAAGGAAGGTTGATTTTCGGTCCTGATGTTGCTTCGCTCTTTCTCTCGACGTTCCTCATAGCTGCCCCAGCGATTGCCTTCTGCGCAAAGGTGCACTCCAAGGTTCAAAATAATGGCTACGCCCTCCCCGCTCTGATTGTGGCCTCAGTCCTTGCTGTCATGGTAAGTTTCGCATATTGACAATATTTGTGGCCCTTTGTCTTTCTTCTAGTTGATATATCACCTTCTCCCCCTTTGCTTGTAGGATCTCATATTTCTGTTTGTGACGTCGGGAGGAGATCCTGGTATAGTCCCACGAAATTCGAGGCCCCCTGAATCGGACGATACGTTTGATACAACGACCCCTTCTATGGAATGGGTCAATGGGAGGACGCCTCATATGAAGCTACCTCGAACAAAAGATGTGATTGTCAACGGTCATGCCGTTAAAGTAAAGTATTGCGACACTTGCTTGCTGTTTCGTCCTCCACGTGCTTCTCATTGCTCCGTCTGCAACAATTGTGTGCGAAGATTCGATCATCACTGCCCCTGGGTTGGTCAGTGCATCGGAGTGGTAACTACACACATTTTGTGTTTACCTGTTTTATCAGTTTTCAGGAGAACACATCACTCGTTTCTAACTGGAGGCATTCTTTTCCACTTTGTTTCATGTGGCCGCAGCGTAACTATCGGTTCTTCTTCATGTTCATTTCGACGTCGACCATCTTATGCATTTTTGTGTTCACTTTCTCTTGGATAAATCTTGTGGAACTCCGCAAGGAGACAATCTGGAAAGCTATGGGGAATGATTACCTATCGGTCATTTTCATCACTTATTGCTTCATAGCCGTCTGGTTCGTCGGCGGATTGACGGTCTTTCACTCTTACTTGATCTGCACAAACCAGGTGATCTCCTTGTCTTCTTGAAACAGCTCATGCTTTCTCAAACTGCATGGAACCTCATCTGTTTGCTTACGATTGCCTCGTGCAGACGACCTATGAGAATTTTAGATATCGATATGATAAGAAGGACAACCCGTACGATAGGGGCCTGCTTGGGAATGTTTATGAGGTCTTCTTTTCAAGAATACCGCCTTCAATGAACAATTTCCGAGCTTTCGTCCAAGTAGACGAAGTTGTCGAAGATTCTATGGCATCAAATTATGAGGAAGGTAATGTAAACCCCCAGGAGAAGATCGACATTGAGATGGGGATGAAGTTTGCTGAGGACGTTCCTCATCCCACACTCCCGGAAATATTGCGTAACATTGACTGCGGTGATTTGGAGGATAACATAGTGTGTAAGGAGGTAGAAGTTGACGATTCCGCTGTGATGGTCACAGTCGAAGAGAATGTTCGAGGAGACCCTTCAGCAGACCGAAGTCGTGTAGCCGAGCACGAGGCGAAGATGTGGTCTGAATCAAAGTGAATCATGTCTTTCTTTCTTTCATGTGAAAGGTGAGGTTTCATTCTATGTCCCGATCTCTTTTAAGCAGAGAGGTTTTTAGACTGCCAAATGCTTTAGAATCAGGGCTTATCCGTCCGAACCGCAACTGCCATGCCGGTTCGAGTGACAGTTTCCTTGTTTTGCAATGCCACACTTGATCGAAGCGCGTTTAACATAAAGAGTGAACTAGTTTTGCTAATCCCGGGGCCGACGCATATTCACAGACAAGTTTTCCATGCAGGGATCTTCCTTTGCTCGAATATGCTAAATTGGAGTAAACAGAAGCTTGTCGTCAGAGTGAAAGCGGCGGCCTTCCGAGAGGAAGAGGTGATGGCGAATTCCGGGAGTTGATGCCGGATTGGGATGATTATCTTGGAAAAGAATTGTGAAGTGTATACATTCAACTTATTGCTGCCTTAAAGTACCATGAATAATTATTCGACGAATTTTGAAATATAACGCCATATTTCGCCAAAATATTTTTCTTACCAACCGCTAATTTGTAACGGAACTCCCTGTCCAAGGCAACCCTTTCCTTTATGTAACACCTTCCAAAACACGAAAAGAACTCTTGAAGATCCCCTCTCTACAAAAAAAATTGGACAAAAGAAAGCAAATCACACTCTCTGATCTCATCTGAATGACAGACAAGATGAGATCCTAACCAAATATATTCATTCAACTAATCACAGCCTGTTGTGTCGACTTCCTTACCATGATCATCCTCCTCGCAGATGTTCCTACGCAGTCGTCTCATCCAAATCTCGTGATGCATAGGGTATGGCGTTCCACAAAGACTATCCACGTAATCCGCAAGAGCCTTCAACACCGTCTACACATCCCCCAGCTTCTGCTGAATCAACCTCCTCGTCCAATATGTCTCCCTCCACTGCAGAGCACCCTCCACCGAATCAAGATCGGGCAGGATGCCGCCGCATGCAAAATACAGCACGTAGACTAGGCTCTCCGAATCGGATGCGGGACACAGCTTTCCTTCTCGGAGAGAGTGTGTCGAGAAGTAGTGGAGATTCATCGCGGGCCGGTCCCTATCTTCTAGAATCGCGTGTCCCCAGCCTGTAAGCAAGAAATAGGGATGCCTCGTCCCGGATCCAATGCAAATTATGTTGTCCAGATCCGGAAGGATGTTCCCGTGTCGGATTCCGGAAGAAGACACGGTTGAAAGAGCAGAGAGGCAATCGTGACAACAGCGGGTTGCCTCTTCGGGTGGTCACATCTTCCACCAGAGCTTGGCTGTCTACACTGTCCAGGGTGGACAATTCGGCCCGAGATACTCGACTGAGGGAGATACTAACTGGATAGGCCTTTCTGCTTCATGACTGTCAATATTTTCATTTGCCTCTGAACTTGGTACCATAAATTCATGTCCTCCCAAGCAGGTTCTAGCTGTGACGGATGAGAGCCAACATAGAGGAAATGCGACTTCCCTAGCTCGTCGACAGGAGAAGCTATGTAATACAGGTATTCGCCATTACTCAGGACTTTGTTGACGTTGTGTTCCTTTTTCCAATTCGAATCGTCTATCCATAACATCGATCCAACCTCTAGCCTCAGAATCACCACAGGCTCGATCTTAACAGACTCTTCTTTAACTTCTAAAATCTCAGGGGAAACACTCCATTGCTGGTACCGTAGCATATTCCCGTTAACTCCGGCGTCTCCCAACTGCCTCTCTACTCCTCGTCTGAAGCCGAGAGCTGCGGTTAGCGGCTAAATCTTCAATCGACAGCTTAGGCAGCCCGGTGTATTGAACTATACTGTGGAAAGTTGCAAAGAGCAATTGCAGGGTGCCAATATCTCCCCAGTTAGCGTTCCCCAGTTTATTCCAGATCCTATCGATTGGAGACACCGACACGCAGCAATGTTTCATGATCCAATCAGCCATGCAATCGTATACAGTACTCACATTGATCTCCATCTTATTTACATCCCCTTCAACTTTGACAACACCTCCGTACTGCTTTAGTAAGACACCCGTTGAGGAAAGACCTTCCAGCTTCCCATCAGTGATTGCTCTCTCGGCTGGATAAAATTTTAACGGAAAAAGGCAACTGATCGTTCGGACTCCAAAAGGCTTCCCACAAACCCTTCACGCTAGGGTGTAGGAAATCTTCAATCGCTAGAAAAGCGGGGTCTTACACCGTCTCATTTGCCGCCGGATAAACAGCCCTTGGCATACGAATGAGCTGTTCGAACGATACCATCTCTAGGGCGTAATCGAACTTCTGCAATTCTATCAAATCAAAGGGCAAGTCAAAAATAGGCTGGCCAGGAGCTTCACTTTGGGAGATTGATCTAAACCATCCATCGAGCTTTTCAGTCAAACTCTCGTAATAGACAAGTCTATCGAGGAACTCTTTATGGGTCCTAGATCTGGCGCTGGACGAAACGCTGGACCTGGACCCCGCCGAATCCAGGTCCGGGGACCTTCCTGAATATACAAAACGGAAGTGAGGCCGTATACTGGGGAAGGGGATAGTCACACTTAACTGCTGGCAAGCAATTCCGACAAGATCCACACAACTACAACAACTAACTGCTGTGTCCTATCACTTTGCCCCAAAACACCAGTCGGGATCAATGAAACAATTGGATCGCACAACTTAGAAAACACCCCCGAATCTCAAGCTTTCTCTCCTGGTCAAGACAAGAGGTGGGAAGAAACAAGAGATGTTGGGCTTGGCTAAAGGGGAAAAACGGAGAAACCCCAAAACCAATATCATCATCATCATCATCATCATCATCCGCGTGGTCATCGGCATACGGTCCCAGTTCCTCCCACTGTTCGGTCCCCTTCTTGTCTCTCCTGGGGATTTTATTTGGATATTTAGTTCGTCATCTGAAGAGCTCTGTAATAAAAAGACTTTAGCTCGATGGACTACATCACTTCGTGGGCTGTGATTTTATTAGCCCAATCTTCATATGGGCTTTTAGGGCAGAAGGCCCATATGAAGCCAACGGCTAGTTCTGACCCCCCCACCCCGAAATAAGATGAGGAGTTTGCCGTTTTCTTGCATTCACCCTCCCCTCCCCTCTCTCTCTCTCTCTCTCTCTCTCTCATCGGCGACAGCGTCTGAGGAAGAAAAGAGGAGTTCTTGTTCTTGTTTTTGCCTGCTCCTCCTTTAGGTGATTTTCTCCATCTTCTTTGTTGGATTCCGACATTTCTCTTTGGATTCCTCTGGCTGTTGTCTTGTCTGCCTTCTTCCCTCTCTCTTTGTCGGTGCAGTAGGGGGGAGGGGGGGTTGTTGGGTTGTGTTAGAGTAGCATTGGGTTTGGAAGTTCCCTGCAGTTTTTAGTGGTAAGTTTTGATCTTGTTGGGTTACAACTGATTGGGGAGGGGGGCGGTGGTTGTGATGGCCTCTGAAAATAATCGGTGTCGTTGGCATTAAGGTAAACGGAAGCGGAACCACTTTCTTATTGTAATGCTTCGTGTTTGATTGTTATCTTCACGTTAACTTGACTGACTGGGTCATTGAAATCAAGTTTCTAGACGACTAGACCCGGATATCTTGGGTTCGGTAGGTTATTGGAGACAAGTGAGTCTTTTTAGAGGTTAATTGGGTTTAGGGTTTAGAGACAAGTGAGTCTTATTCGAGGTTAACTGGGTTTAGGGTTTAGGGTTATTGGAGACAAGTGCTTTTTTTCATTTCTTATCAAAAGATCAATAGTTATAACCAGGTTATGAGCGATGGCAGCTGTATTGTGAATTTGATTGGGCTTGAAAATATATGTTGCCTGGATTCGGTTGATGTGGCTTGGAGTTGTTTGAATTTTTTTGAGTTTTTTTCTTTGATTTCTCATTTTAAGTCGCCTGTTGATTGGTTGTTTTATGTAGGTCTCAAGCTCATTACTTTTGGAAGATCTAGGTGCGGGAATCCTTATCTGATAAAAGTTTTTTTGCTTTCTCCTCACCTCCTTCCTTATGGTAAGCACGGATATCGATCCTTACCTCGTGTTTTCTCAGAAGCTTCTGGGAGACAACAAATATATATAGAGTAGTTTGTGCAATGATGTCTCCCGAGCCATGATTTTTTAAGCTGCTTTTAGTACCATGGCATACGTATACTTCAGTGCGAAATAAATTCACAAAGAAGTAGAGCAGCCATTGCTATCGAGTTTATTCCTTAAGTTTCTCTAGGTTTCAGGAACATGGTTGTTTGGGTTTTTGAAGTTTCAGTCCATCTCTTAACATCAGAAATTTTGGTGCAGGCAACCAATGAAAATCTTCCTCCGATCGTTATAAAGCAGCTCGCCAAAGAATTGAAGAACCTTGATGATTCGCCTCCCGAGGGCATTGAAGTTGTTGTGAATGATGATAACTTTTCCACCATATACGCCGATATTGAAGGACCCGGTGCGAACCTTTTTCATTGTTTTCCCTTAAGCAGAATGCTAAGGATGCCAGCTGGTTTTCATAATTATTAAACGTCTTAATATTCTCCTTTCAGCCGGGACACCATATGAGAACGGGTTATTTCGAATGAAGTTGATATTGTCTCAGGACTTCCCACAATCTCCTCCTAAAGGTAATACTGTAAGTTTGATGAGAACTGTGAGTATTGGGACCCTTGTGGTTCTGTGAATGTGGCTTTGACTAAGTCCCGCGATTCCTTTTCATAGGTTACTTCCTAACCAAGATCTTCCATCCCAATATTGCTTTGAACGGTGAGATATGTGTCAACACATTGAAGAAGGACTGGAATCCTAGTCTGGGTCTCCGCCATGTTCTTATTGTAAGTTTCTTCATCTTTTCCCGTTCTCCGTTGGTAACATCCCTGTGGAGCTTTTTGGGATGCCTTTATTGAGGATTTCTCTGTTTCCCCAATTAACAACCCTTGTCATGTTCATTTTAGGTGGTCAGGTGCTTACTGATCGAGCCATTTCCGGAGTCAGCTCTGAACGAACAGGCTGGGAAGATGCTACTTGAGAATTATGACGAGTATGCCAGGCACGCCAGGTGATGACAAGTGATTAACTGTTTTTCTTCTCGTATTGTTCATGGGTCCAGCTCCGGAGACCATGTGTTCCTTTGGATGAAATTGCCATCAGGATATATCTGTCCCTCAGGACCTTGAACATTTCCTCATTCCATTCTTACCTTGCCACAGACTTCTAACGGGCATTCATGCAAAGCCGAAGCCAAAGATCAAGTCTGCCAAAGCTTTGATTAGCGATCAAAGTAATGGCGTCGTCCAAGGTCAAAAGAACTCGGCCCCTCCGTTGCCTCTGGCCTCAAACATGGCTCCTGTGACAACCAAAGCCTCGACCGGGCCAGAGCAGCCAATACCGACAACCGAGGCTGCTATCTGCGGGACGACCACTCTTATTAGTTCTGGTCTGAAGAAGGTGAGCGGGTTGTCACAAGTTCAGCAGAACGATAAAAAGAAGATCGATGCCAGGAAGAAGAGCTTAAAGAGACTATAGAAGATGCCCCATAAAAATGGGGTTCTGCTACTGCCTGTTTAAGTTATTATTGATAGTAACCATTGGTGGAAGGGGAGGGGCCAACTTTGTCGAAGAGAACAACAGGAAACTCCATTTGCCTCTCTGATCATAGCAGTAGACTTGTTTGGGAGGACATCAAATGGCTCATCTTCAATCATCCTGGGTCTTGTTGCAGAGACATCTTTTCTGGGCAATGATCACCCACATAATTAATGTCCAGGAAAGAAAAGGCCCCCCCAAAAAGCAAGACCAACCAAAAGGACATGGTGAGGGCACCACCATCATCATGTGACCCAGAAGCATGGTCTCTAAATAGATAATTCCAGACTCTCAAAGTCGTTCCCATAATGACAGGACAGGACTTCTTCTTTGCAGAGATCTAAAAGTACCCAGAAACAAAGAGAGAAACAACAGGAGGCAGCCACATCCCCATTACAAGAAATGCAGGAAGAGATGACAACAAGGACCAAATCCTAAAACACTCCCCTAATTCTCCCTCCCTTCCTCCGACACAGACCCAAAAATCATTTGGCCATCATCACCTTCACGAACTCCTCGTAATTTATCTGGCCGTCGCCATCCACGTCGGCCTCCCTGATCATCTCGTCCACCTCCTCGTCGGTGAGCTTCTCCCCGAGGTTGGTCATCACGTGACGGAGCTCGGCCGCGGATATGAACCCGTTCTGGTCCTTATCGAACACCCGGAAGGCTTCTTTCAGCTCCTCCTCGGAGTCCGTATCCTTCATCTTCCTAGCCATAAGGTTGAGGAACTCGGGGAAGTCGATGGTGCCGTTGCCATCGGCGTCGACCTCGTTGATCATGTCCTGAAGCTCCGCCTCCGTGGGGTTCTGCCCCAGCGACCTCATCACGGTGCCCAGCTCCTTGGTGGTTATGCAACCTGCATCGACCCAAGAAAGGGAGGGAGTCAGATTCCGATTCGAATCAACCGACAGATACACAACTCAAATTCAAATCCCGATCGAACCAACCATCGCCGTCCTTGTCGAACAAGCTGAAGGCTTCCTTGAACTCGGAGATCTGGTCGTCCGTCAACTGATCCGCCATTTTCTTTTTCACTTTCTTGTCATTCCTCCTCACACCACGAGATCTCAAGGAAAGGATTTTTTTTTTTTGTTGGGGGGGAGGGGGGGGTCGGGACTGCTGCTGGCCCACCTTCTCTCTGTCCAGCTCCTGTGCTTTGACCTTTTTACCCCTGCATTATTACATCACCCTGATAGTAATCGCTAATGTTTATTTGGATGATTATTACGCCGCCAACACCGACCCAAAACTAAGGCCTTCTTGTCGGATTGTGTTTGATTGGAACTGAATTCGGAAGGTGATCCCACCCACCCACGCAAACCATAATAAGTGAACCAAGTTTGGTCCACGTGTCTCCTTATTAGACTGCCACGTCCTGAGACCCGCCTGGAGAAGAAGGTGACTTTCCTATCACTACCCATTTTACTGATTTGCCCTTATTGGGCCCGTTTACCGGACCACAACACAAACACAACTCGCGAGAGGCCCAATACACTCTTATGTTTTCCTGTGTGATTAGTTTAGTCGGGCTGGTTAGTACTTAGTATGTTGATTAGTGATAGATAGGGACTGTTTCTTTGGTCAATTTTGGTTATTAGCTCAGGAATCGCGAAAGACTCGCGCATCAACGGGAAACGTGAAAGGTTAAACTGTTTATCTAGTGTGATTTGAAGAGCGCAGACGATCGTGGTACTGTCGATGTTTCAGAAAACCAGCCTCCTCCTGCATGCTTCGAACAGCAGCTGCCCCCGATCGCTCTGGCCGGACGACCCCATCTCGTGGATTGTCTCCTCGATCAACTCCCTACAGATGTGGTCGTGTAAGGCCACCCCGATCCTTCCCACCTCCCTCCTCTCCCCCAGTGTGACGTCCCGGCACACTTGCTCCACGCTCTCTGTCATCGCCTTGCTGGGACGCGATGATGTGGACGTGCCTGCCGCGGCGACAGCCAACTTGTCCCTGTTGCTCAAACGCGATGCCGAATGAGAATGGCTCGTTGGTTATCCTCTCGAGGAGACGTACGCTGTGGCAGGGGGTGCCGTTGGTTGCAGATGTGTCCTCTTGGTCTGTGCCGCCTCGTTTCTTGCGTAATTGATGTGCTGCGTTGGTGGAGTTGCAACATCAGAATAGTCGGTTTTCATGATATGGAATTGGACATATCAAGTCCGGACCTTTACCTTTAGCTTTGGCGATGTCGATGGAGCTACGGATATTTTTCTCTGAACTGATCCTTGGCCAATCCAATACCGACAATGGGCACGGACTCTCCTCGCCCACCAGCTTACGGTCCCCCACCTCCGACGACGTCTTTGATCCTCTTCAATGCCTTGAGGTCCTCATCGCACTTCTCCAAAGCTCCCAACAGCTTCCTCCTCTTCTCCGCAGCAGTCTCCGACGCTCCCTTTGCCTCCTCACCATCGGCCTCACAGCTCAGCCCCATCAGCGTGCCACCAATGTCAGAGGCGACGTGACAGCACGAGGTGAGCTGAGGGAGCCTGAGTGGAGGCGTATCTCAGGCTGAATAGTCGGGCTTCGCGGCGTTTCATGATCCATGACACGACATCGTTTATCACGGTTCGTGGATTTAGCATCACTGATGCTGCCAGCTTTCTCAGGCACTGCGGCAGTGGCTCGAGGTGGTTTGGCTACCGTCACTGGGACTGCGATGATCTTCTCATGCTTTTTTCCTGAAAAAAACACCAAATTAGGCATCAAAACTCCTCCCATCCAGCACGATCAACAGATTATGTCGAGAGACTACCATATGTAAGGGACTTGCGCTTGTTTTGATACTCGAAGACAATGTGAAAGAAACCTGACATGCAACCTACACCCTTGACTTGCAAGTCCTTGCTACTTTCCGCACGGCCATTGCGCTCGCGATAAGAGGAGGACGAGGAGAGAAGGGCACTCTGCTGTTGTCTCTTCATGTCATCGACTACTCTATTCTACTCAGATCCCTTCTCTTCGACTAATCTTGTGCGTGGTATGCGAGATGTCCGCCGCCTTCCAAAGAAGCAAAAGCAGAGTGAGGATAAAGAAAAAATCAGGGGAAGGTAAGGAGTGCCTTTTGCTGTTGATATGGGAGACCACAAACACCCCCTCAATTAAGCAAAAAACACCCGTTAAATAGAAGCATACAACTTTATCATCGAGTGAGAGGAGTCTTGAGCCAAACGATGCTGTCTGACACACTAAAAACATAAAACATATTTATTGAGGGGAGGAGAGAGGAGAGGGGGACCTTGATAACCTGTTGTTATTGCATGTTCCACACACCATTGGGTGGTCACTTTTCCACCCACCCACCACCACCAGCAGTGCAGTCCCTCCCTCCCCTTTTTTCCATTTGGGTGAACCACTACGACGACTAAGTCCACCGACAGCTAGGGATCAGAATCTCATATTTTGGCTTTACTGGGTACAATGCTGTTCCTCTGCAAGGTTCAGTGCACCCACATCTTTTACTTCTTTGCAAAGATATCCTATGGATCAGCACAGTTGTAAACATGTTCTAGTTGTGTTCTACTGTCTCTCCCCACGGCAGTGGCTTGGCCTTAAAATGCTGTCCAGAAAACTACTATTTTCTGCTGAAGAATCTCATAATGCAAAACGAGTTTACCATGGGCCATGAGGTCGTGTCAAGTTGAGACATGGAACATTATGAGCCTTCTTCTACTGCGGCAAAAGAGAAAATGAGTCAAGACAAATTATGAAGCGCACTGATCAGAGGACAACATCAATGTAACTGGGGAGGGGAAAAAAGGTATAAAGAGGAAGGTGAAGAGAAAAGCAAAAGAAGGGGAAAAAAGAATCATGAGAAATCATTCTCAACATGCCGTTTGGACCAGACAACACTTTCCTCACCTTGCTTGCACTTTTAGGTGCCACCACCGGTCAAGAAAGAAGGCTCTGATAGAGAGGACATTTGCAGTGATTGGAAGCAATTGAAATGAATAATATTTGATGAAAGATTAGGATTATATACATATAATCATCGGTAGATCATTGCCCTCAATGCAAATCGCCCAGCAACTAATTCATTTACAATCAGATTTACATGGCATCGGGTTATAAGGAAACCACCATTGAAAGAAAGAAAGAAAGAACAAGAGCAGAGCTGATATCTAGAGGTCATTCCAGACATTAAAATCAGTAGTGGAGTTCTTGTAATCTAGGATGCTATCCTGGCAACCGATGAAATATGCGCTTTTAACCCTGTCAATGTTTACCAAGGCATGAGCGGTCCCACTTGGACTGGCTGCGACTGCAACTTCGTCACCTCCTATCACCACCTCAACATAACCATTTTCACCCATCTCCTGGTTCTCCAACTGCAGAATGTCCAGAAGCCGCAACATTAGCGAGTAATCACAATCCAACTCGAAGTTATGCAAATGAAACTTCAGAAGCGACATTTTGGTTTCTTCTCGAATAGACTCGAGATTTCATCTAGTTCGCCTGAATTTAGCATCATAATCACACAGCAGATCACCTTGATGATATAATGCATGTATGACGAAGCTCCTTCCTACACATTCCTCACCATTGTGATTGATACCTACCCTGAATTTCATTCTCGCACCCCAGATGACGAACGTCTCGTTGCAATCGTGATGCCGATGATTCCCCCTCATAACACCCGGCCGAATTTCTCCGACGTGAGTAGAGATGCAATTTACGGCCCCTCCTGCAATCCAAGGGAAGGATATCCTCCTCAATAAAATTGAAATGGCTGCTGCGTCAACATTGACACCGTAACCGACACCAACGCCAACTCAATTCGCCGCATAATAGCATACCACTGATTCCGGAATCCACTGCCACCGTCACGGGGTTAACCATCCACCCACGCTTGTCGCGGACGATCCTGGACACTCCTTCGGCGGAGAACCTAACGAGGTTGGCCTTGAGGTCATCCTCCCGGCTGAACCTATCCATGAACAGAGGAGAAGACGAGGAGGAGGAGGAGGAGGTCTGCAAGCGGAGGGAGATCCAGGTGAGTAGGAGGAAGACGGAGAGGAGGAAGGGGAAGGCGTGGGGCTTCTTGAGGAAGTGGAGGAGCGAGGAAGACGACAGGGCGTTGCGGTGGAGCTGGACATGGACTGGCAGTAGTGGGCCGCCGGAGTCCGCCGACACGGAGGAGCTCCGCCTAGGGTTCGCCATTTTTTCTTCTTCTTTATCGACGATTCTCGCTCGCGACGCCACTCGCTTATCTCATCGTAACTTTGCACGGGCCAATTGGGAAAATAATCTAACTCTCGTAATGATTTTATTGAAGAGGTTGATTAACTCGATAAGTTAGTTCTGTTCTGTTCTATGTACGAGGTTGTCGAAATTCTACGTAGTCCTCCGGCACCGCCCGCAGCTGCCCTTCAAAAGCGTTGAAGTCGAAGGTCATGGATCCACGGCCGGGTCTAATAACCTAGTGGCGTGGCGGGAGGAAAGGCCTGAAGGTCTGCAAAAGCCGAGGGATTCGATGCAACACGGGATGAAGAAAACTATGCTGTCGCCTGCAAAACATTCCCAGCACATAAGCGTAGAGTCCCCCGAGACTAGGTAGGGCACTCCCGGCCGGTGGACTACGGCCTTCTTTACCTGGTGAAAAGGATGCATCCTGTTGTCCTCGAGGCCAGAAAAGCTGCGTTAAGAAAATACGACTAGTCTTTTAAAACGGACTCATCACACACAGTCTAACATGATTTCGCCTCGACGCGGCTAATGATCTGTTGTTCAACGTAAACCTTCGCATCGGCAGGCTTAATAGAAAGAGTGCATGCTTACATTACGCCTGCTGTTGCCGGAGCGACTGAATTGAAGAGAGACATGGAGGTTAGCGAGATGCAGTTCGCGGCTCCCGTCTGCTCTTGTTTCTTAAAACGGAATCATATGAAGCAATCGGCAAATACAAACGGACGATCACACAGAACAATTGAGAACCGAGGAAACAATTTTCACCTTACCACTGCTTGGTTTTGCAGAAGCAGCAGACTGGATGCCTACATTTTCCCGAAGAACATCAGTCAACATTGGGAAAGAGCGCATGCTTGCATATAAGGCTGGCATGCAAAAATCATCAGAACAACATAACCTTGTGGAGATCGCCATCCAGTAATTACTCTTAAGACCGAAAATTATCTTGAGGACTATCCTGGTTATCTCAATCAGAAAAGTAACACTCTGGTTAATGTCAATGTCATTTAAGAACATGTCGTTCGGCCCTGTTAAATTGCACAAACCATCAAAAGAGAAGAAAAACTTTAACAGGCTTCTGACCTATTCTATCTGCTATTGCTCCCCAAGCGACGGAAGGCATTGCCCTTCCAAGCATAAATGCAGCAGCACCTTCTGGGGAAACACGATCATGCTCTAGATAGTAGGAAGCTATAAAAGAGCTGAAGATGCTCAAAGCTTCGATGTGAAAGACCCAGTGACATTCTTACCCGCGAAACCAGCATAAAATCCAACATCCTTCTCGCCAACACCAAAATCCCGCATCTCCGAATATGTTACGGAACAGTTAGCACATAATGCCAGGTGATAACAGCTTTAAGGAAATCCAAGAGAAAAAGGCATGTGTACCATGTAGGAAGGGAAACAGGGATGATATCGGCAGTGCTGGAAAAAGAAAACCCAAAGAAAACGATATCGGCATATGCATACATCTTTCAATGCGTGAAATCACAAGCGTCATGTTATCCTCGACAGTTTCAGCTGATTGCTCAGCATCATGCACACCTGCCATGGGAACAAAACCCAGATTATCAACATTCCTGAAAAGCGAAAGACACCGAGTTCTTCTGCGAAGCTGATTGCCATCCCGAGGATGGTGGTTTCTGACATAAACGTCAGAGGAAGAGCACATCGTTTCAACATATTCATCCAAACAAGTACTCCATCACGAATTCAAAATCCTCCCATTCTACTTATCCGAAATGTTGGGGCGGGAACCACCGACGCCGATGACAAAAGCGGAAAGAATAACGGGGACAATGTCCGACGAACGGATTTACGCTGTTCGGCCCAAACTGGCCTACCACGGGGAGGTCCTACTTAATATTCCACTATAACCAATGAGTTACACGATTATAAGCCCCGAGAAAGTTTTACCCCGAGTCTTCGTAGAAAACCCTCTACCCGACTCTCCGAACATTCTCATCGCTCACCGCGTATCACTCGTTCCCAGTACAACGACTCACCAGAGACCTCTGAGCGCGATAACCCGTCGCCTCCCTTACCCTAGTTACAGAGTCTACATCGCACTAACCCGTGGATCTCACCTATCCGACTCTCCTATTCGAAGCTCTGGACAATCCATCTATTTATAATAGATAATAGAATCTAGGACAATATCTTTCCGATATCTCATAATATCATAAGAAATCTTATGCGATATTACTTACCAAATTCTCTAAGATTTCAACTTCGGATCACATTCCTAACAATCTCCACCTTGAGCCGAAGTCCCTGAAATCTTCGAGATCTCCTTTCTAGGTCTCTCAGGCTCCGAAAGGCTCCCCTTTCATCAGTCGCGTTTCCCTAAACGTGTCGTCACCAACACGTGACAATGGCTCTACATTCCACGCGATCGCAGCACTTGCGCTCCCGAGCAACCACTATGCACCGTGGCTCCAGCTCTCTTTTGCGCTCAACACTCAGTACCTTCTTGGTACACTGAGAAGTCCCACCCGTCGATCATTGCCAGACTTCTCCACCTGGAACTTTAATCCGTTCCACCTCACTATTGACTTCACCGTCAATGCGAGCATCATCGCCAAACTACCTTATCGGCTGTACCTGCTTGGCACCCTCAAGCCCGTACACACAGCCCGTGTACCCGCGTTGCTAGCTAACGCTATACCTGAAACTAGAAACCCGCTTCAGATAACCTGATCAAATTCTCATGCCCTTAAGAGCCTTGCCAACTCCCTTGACTCCGACCCCACATTCCGCATGAACCTACACTTGCGCCTTAATACCCACGTGGCTTTCACTATCCGCGTTCCGCACATCTGATCATTAACCGGTGAACTCCACCTCATCGTAAGAAGTTCAATCCTCAAACTTCTCCACCTGGAACTAAAAAATCGTTCCCCCTTGCTCTCAATGCGTCCGTCGATCCCGTAAGTATCCATGTCGAACCCAATGTACTAACTCCCATCGACGTTCTTTCTTGGCTCAAAATCCATGATCCCATGCACACCTCTATGTATCTATGCTTCTTCCAAGCACTCTTTTTACCAATCTGCATTTTTGTCGACATCTCGCCCACTGCATCATCATGGTTCACCTTATCAAGGATCGCCGCTCTGAACTTCCGTCAAGAAAATCCACTGATTTTCACGACCTCGCTCTGATACCAATTGTTGGGGCGGGAACCACCGGCGCCGATGAAGAAAGTGGAAAGAATAACGTGACGATGTCCGGTGCACAGATTTACGTGGTTCGGCCCAAACTGGCATACGTCCACGGGGAGGTCCTCCTTGATATTCCACTATAACCAACGAGTTACACGATTACAAGCCCCGAGAAAGTTTCACCCCGAGTCCTCGTAGAAAACCCTCTACCCGACTCTCTGAACATTCTCACCGCTCACCGTGTATCATCCGTTCCCAGTACAACGACTCACGAGAAACCCCGGAGGCAACGAGTTGTCGCGACACTTAGCTACATTCGCACGCAAAAAGGAATGTGGTTATGATTGGGACTTTCTTTCCGTAAAGGGGGCGCGGGACGTCGCGGAGTCAGCGCGCGAAAACCTGTCGCCTCCCTTATCCTAGTTACAGAGTCTACATCGTACTAACACGTGGATCTCACCTATCCGAATCTCCTATTCGAAGCTCTGGACAATCCGTCTATTTATAATAGACAATTTAATCTAGGACAATATCTTTCCGATATATCATAATATCATAAGAAATCTTATGTGATATTACTTACCAGATTATCTAAGATTTCAACTTTGGATCACGTTACTAACACGAAACAACAAAATCACTTGACATCATCTTCCACATGCGAACCAAGAACACTGACTAACTAAAGTTTTCTCCTTTCTTCGCACCCATTACAACATTTGCATGTCGCTGCAGGACCCAAGCGACAGAACCCCAAGAGAAAACAAAAAACACCGTACGGACGGGAAAGGACCGTGAGAGTCACCTGCGCAGAGGGCGACAACGAACACGTAGAAGAGGAGCTTGTAAGGGACCCGAGGGCAAGTCGCCCCGAGCTCATCGGTCTTGCAACCGGGGCACCTCCAAAAACGCTCTTCCTCCACCTCCTCCTCCTCCTCGCCGGACAGCCGCGGTACCAACGGCTCCCTTCCCCATGTATCGCGTCCGCCCGAGCAGCCAAACAACCGGAAACAAGAACAGACAACAGCCTAAGAAGGAAACCAAGAAAAACCCAGTGGATGATGATTCCCGAGTGCAACTTCTCTCTTACTCTATTTTTTTTCCCATGCGTGTCTGCGTCGATGTTGGCTTGAGATGGACGAGAAAGGGAACAAAATAACACAACAGTCGTCAAGGAATCAAAGGGAAAGGACAGTTGGGGCCAGGCCAACTACCGCGGCTTGAGCTAACTGTTCACGAGTCAAAAGGCAAGAAAAGGTATAATTTGTTTTTTTATCTCATGATTAAATACCAAACTCTTGTAATCACCCAATTGTTACTACACAATTACATGTCAAGCATTAAGCATAAAGTAAGACATTTGTGCATTTCCCTCCATTGTCAATAATGGTGTGTCCATTGCAGTTTGAGTATCCCACCATCTGGGTTGGCCTGCCTTTGGGTCGGCAGGGCTCTCGACACGTGTCTTCCCTGTCAGCCGGACAAGAGGATCCCGACGACGTCGTTTTGTCGGGCCCAAGACGGACGGCTGAGGTCGAAGTCGGGACAACGTTGGGAAAATGGGTGGGACCCCCCTCACTTACTACCTACGACAGCGACTCCGCCGAATCCAGTTGTCCGAAGACGACTCCGCGGGCCCCATACCCCACCCCCGTCCGTCCAATGGGTCCTCCTGAATGGGAACGCAAACGGACCAAGTTCCGATTTTTATTCCTCGAAGCTCGATCGAGGGTTTCTGGGTTCCTCCTGTTGTTTGCCCCAACCTTTGCTGTGTTCTAGTCATGTATCACGCCAAGAAGATTACTACCACCAGCTTGGTTCCCCACAAGTCGCCGGGTCCTGATCAGCTGCCCGGCCACGAGGATCTGGCCGATTCCCCCGGCAAGACCACGGCCGTTTCTTCCCCTTCTCCCGCCGGGAACTCCAAGCCGCGGCTGAGGTGGACTGCCGATCTCCATGACCGGTTCGTCGATGCGATTGCTCAACTCGGCGGGCCCGACCGTGAGTGAAATACCTAATGTCTTTCGAAAGTTAGGGTCTTCCTCTGTCGTGGTTGAGAGTCTGTCCTGGCACCTGGATTCGAGTTCAGATGGGGGTGCGGAACGATTAGATTGGCTTCTGAGGGAGTTGCGGTTTCGGAGAAGAATCGGGGATGGAGTTCCCGCTCGCTGAATTTCCAGGCTATGATAATTGGATTAGCTGAATTTTAGGCGGTTTGACTTGCAGGGAATTAATAAGAGTATGTCCACTGATGAAGTTCAGGAGCGAGATTCTTTCTTAGGGAGGGTATCTCTGGTTTGCTTCGGGATGATAATGGCATACGAGACCAACCCGGGATTGAGTGTTAGACAAAGCCCTTATGGTGTTATTAGGTTGATATATTCAGCTGGCCAAAGTGTGAACATCTGTCTATATAAGCATTGGTAGGATGTTTAAAAGTTTTTCGGAAAGTCTTTTTGGACCTTGTTTCAAGGTTCGACTTGTCAGTAGGTGAATTCTAGGACTGTGCAAGGAAGTAGAGAACAGAGTGAATTCTTTAACGTTAGGTGCTTTGAAATGTTTGATGAATTGCCTATTCACCTACCAGCTTCATGTTGTTTACTCCTGTCCTTGAAATTTGCATCAGGGGCTACGCCCAAAGGGGTCCTCAGAGTGATGGGCGTATCTGGGTTGACTATATATCATGTGAAAAGCCATTTGCAGGTGCGCCTGATCTTAATGGCTAATAATTATTGGACAGCTACACTCTGAACCATGATTATATCAAAGTTTCTTTTCCCATACTTATTAACTGATTACATGTCTTTTGTGTTCCTAGAAATATCGGCTCGCAAAGTACTTGCCAGAAGCTGGTGCGGAAGGTGAGTCACAACAAGCCTGACTCTGTGTCCTGGTTTTCTTTTCTTAGGTTCTTCTTAATGTTCTTCTTTCAGGTCCTAAGAGTGACAAAAAATCAGCAAGTGACAACGAAGCTCCTTCTGATGATTCATCCTCGTGAGTGATCTCTTATGATTTTGTACATATTCATTTCTAATGTCGATCTTCCTGATATTTTGTTTACCTTTTCCAGTGGATTCCAAATTGATGAAGCACTGAAGATGCAAATGGAAGTTCAAAAGCGACTCCAAGAACAACTTGAGGTGGATAGTTAGATTGTCATATTTCCATTTCTAGCAGATCAAGTTGAAGTATCCTGTCGCCTCACTACCTTTCTAATCTCTCCCTTGTTCAGGTACAAAGACAGTTGCAGCTAAGGATAGAAGCGCAAGGAAAGTACTTGCAGAAGATTATAGAGGAACAGCAAAAGATCAGTGGTGTGCTTATAGCATCCGGGTTGGATCAGGAGGAGAAAAGACAAGATTCAGGATCATCGGCTGAAGGACCATCGACACCCAAGAAGAAACTTAAGATTGACAAGTGAGAGTCATGAAAGGTATACAGTTTGCCCCCCACAGCTTCAGTTCAATCAAGGAGACATGCAGGAGGACAATGGAATTTGGCTCAGACTACAACTCAGAAATCTTGAACACGAATATGCAGCACCACAGAAGAACTGGTGTGGAGTGACTGTTCATAGCAATAGCTGTCTCGTAGACCACTCGTTTTATTTGCATCTTAGTTTCAGTGATCAATCCCACAGTTTCTTTGTTTGCGACCACTTGCATCCATCCGCGACTATGTCTTGCTGTAATCTTAAGTTCCAGTCTGGGGCTAATTGATGAGGCTTTCCTGTGACATAGCAATTCCAAGCCATGTACATGAAATGTTGAATGTTATGTCCCAAAAGCAATTTAAATTGTCAGCCAGAACTTCACCATGTCTGGAGAATGTGACGAACACGGGGGCATTTGATCAATTCACAGCATCAGGGCAAGTAAACGTTGCAATGCTTAAAGTTGAATGGAGCAAAAATGCAAAGAACTTCCCAGCAACAGTTCAATTCGAAGCATAAATGAACTCGCACTGGGAAATTCATCAGAGACTACATTACATAAATCAACTGCACAGATACTTCCCTTATAAGGAAGTAAAAAGTACAAGACATATACATGAATTTCAAAATGATGCTACAGATAAATCCAAGCAGCACGAGAAATCAATTCAGCTACACAAGTCATTTTCATCCGAGGAGATTTAGGATGGTTAAATTTGATTTTGACACACATAACAAAAAGTATATAACAGATGGCTGAAATACCGATGCTGCACTGAGTCATAAAGGTTCGGGAGCTGAGCTTGTTCTACGGAGCTTTTTCTTTGTCTCTTTAGTTGGAGGCAATGCCTTATCAAGATCCTGGGAGAGAATCGTGGGAAACAATAAAGGGATGACCATATGATGACTTTGGCAGAAAAAGCATAACCAAAGAAGGTATAATGATAATCAGTTAAAAGGGTATCCCTGGCCTATGGTGCTTCAGCTTTAAATAAACTACTTATGGAAGCTTGTTATACATTGACCGGACTTCAGTACTTTGTAAACATCCAACTAGGCGGTATAATCCATACCCGCTGTTTTCTGAGACATGCATTTTCTTCTTCCAAACAAGCAACCTTGTTCTCCAGCTCTTGAGCATATGCCTATCCATATTGAGTCGATCTTTAAAAGCTACTAAGAAAGGTTCAGACACTCGCATGGACACATAAAAAACTGTTAAGATCGATCGACTGACCTGCTTTCTCGCTCTTGACCGAGCGGCGGATTCCCTATTCTTAATCATCCTCTTGTGTCTTCTCTCAACTGTCTTCTCAACCACTGTCCCTTCAGGTGCAAGCTTTTTATGACCAGGTGTCCTCATATCCGATAAACCTCCCAATAACGATGTTGATGACAAGGAAATCTGGGCGTCAGTAAGTCCAGTGTCCAGAAAGGGAGCAGCAGCAGAAACAACTGAAAGAGGTGGACGGATAACATGGTTGGTGGACATAAACAACGGCAAAACACTCTGCTGCCGTGGAACCGAAGGGAGCTGGTAATGCGACCCCTGGCCAAGATGCAAAGTTTTCTCCTGCCAGTCCGTCACTGCAGCAGGAACAATCCCTGATTCAGGCCATACTTTACAGGATGACTCAGCCATCAAGCCAGCCATCAACAAGAAATCTTCAAGGGTAATTTCACCAAGTGTAGGTTGTCTATCTTGATTCGCTCTTCCTCGGTTATCATCACTAGCTGTCGTCGCAGCATTCAAGTTCTTTCCCAGTTGAATATCCTTCCAGACCTCATCAATCGTCTTCTTGCTCATAGCCCTGGAAAGCGTGAAGCTCGGCTGCTTCTGCAACGAATTCCCTGGCCCGTAATGACCACTCATATTCTCGAACCCTTCGCCATTATCTGCGCCCCAAACCCTCTTCAGCAGCTCGTCTAGGTTCATGCTACCCAGCGGCTTCCTCGGGCTGCCTATCTGATTATGCACCTCATCAAGGGTCAAACTATATAGAGACCCCTGCCTAGACAGGGAACTCGTGCTCTGATCCCCCATCCCGCCACCACCGCTTACACCATCAGATCCCATCCTCGGGTTCAATATAACAAACACCTCGCAACGATCATGAAATCATTGTGGCCGGTCCATTACAACATCATTCCATCGCTGAGAAACATCCCAAAAGACGCCACCCAGAAAAGGTAAACAACTTGGGTTCAATGGAATCCAACCTCAGTCAAAACCTGCTTGAGAAAGATCAAAGCTTTTTTTTTTGAACTTTTCTTTAACTTTGGTTTTTCTGATCAGATGCGGCCGCATTGGAAGCCGGTCCGTAACCCAACTAAAAGAACCAAAAACCCAACAAGCAAATCAAGAAGCCAGACGAGTGAGTTTAGCTCGTTACATACATCCATAAAAAGAAATGGAGGCGAAAAGGAGAAACAGGACAACCTCGTACCGATACGCGAGTCTGGTCCCCACCGGGCAAACTTAACCCTCTTCAGTTCAGGGTTAAAAGAACAAAAAGCGAAGGAAAGCAGGGGATGTAAAGGGTAAGAAGATGAAGACGAAAAGAAAGAGCAAGGAAAGTGGGACTGTCAGTGGATCGATGACATCAGATCTCCCAACCAACAAACACACACTACCCAACTCGAAAAAGGGCACGAGTTTCATGATCAACAGTGGAACCCACGCACCAGACAGACAGCCATGCTGCATAAACTGACGACAATAATGTAATATTTAGTATTATAATTGTCTGATCTAAAGTTACGTGGTAAAAAAAGCAAGTGAAAAATAGAGGGACGATGGAAGGTGGGCGTCGTGGGACTCTCATTCTTCGCTCCTGTCCGACAGCCGAAAGCGAATGCCTACTTCTTACTTTCCTTGCCGGAGGGATGCTGTTACTTGTTTGTCCGTCTGATTTGCCGCCGTACCACCTCTGTATCCACTTCCTTCCGCCGGATGCCAAATCCACTAAAGCGTGCGATGCAGGTCCCTCACGACTGTTTCTACGCCTACTCGTCTTTCTACTTGTTATCATACGCAAGCCTAGCGACGTTATTTCTTTCAATGGGGCGGGGGTGGGTCGTTTCTATACTCGTGCCCACCGAATAAGCAACGTTATCGATTCCTCCCTATTAGAAATCGTGTCGGGATTCCCCTTCACCTAAAAGCTAACAATTATGTGAAGTGTCCCAACTCTATTTAAGGTGTTGGCCCAGGCCTTTTCTATCCGGTGTGTTGACTATCCCAATACTCCCGGGTAGCCCTACTGCTTTGGCCGTGTCCTTGTCGTGCGTTCGTGGACATGAGCGAGTACGCACTTATCTCGCCAACTCGGCACGGGTGTTATCGACGTATATAAGGGTTTGAGCCCCCAATTTGAAGAGATAAAGGAATCGAAGGGGGGAAGAAGTTTTCTTACGTGCCTTGACAGTTGACTTGCAAGAGGGAGTGAAATATTTTGATATATGACGGCCCCCCCTCCCCAAAGACTGACAGGGATGTCTGTGCTGTTTGTGTTACGTGCGGGTTGCACTTTCAGGCATTCTATGACTTGTGTAAGGAGCTAACGCGGATGCCCATCTCGAAAAGGCATCGACAAATGCAAGACTGCTTTATGTATACGATTGACTTTGATGCATAATCGATCTATCACCCCTTGATTCAATTTGTTTGTTTTACAAGGATCAAGGATCATATGAGAGATACGGATCTTGGGGTTTTGCGTAAGACAAAGGATGCATTGATCAAGGGCACGACAGCGCGTAAGTTGATAAAAGCTATGGTCGAGCTAATTCCTCCATGCTTGCAAGAAATGAAGCTATCTTATAGAAATATGCATGAAACCCAGATTGATTATATTCCCGATTCTCGGATTTACTTTTGGTCACGAATTGGGTGGATGGTTGCACAAACTGAGTGGAGAAAGTCGATTCTTAAACCGTCATGCCTTAGGCGCTGTCTTAAATTCGGATAGTAGCTGGGACAAGGTCTCTTTGTTCACCTATGGCGAAGGAAAGGAGGAGGGCAAGGCATTCATATAGGCGGGGCCGAAGCTTGAAAGACGCCGGTTGGGAAAAACTTCGGAGCTGGCAGAGAACTTGTCCGACGATGGAGGAGCTCGCTTATTTCTATCATGTTCGGTTGGTTGTCCTGTAAGAAGAAAATGCACGATACAACACGTCCTTGAAACGGCCGATGCCAGAAGGCTTCAATTATTTGAGAAGATATTCATTATTCTTCTCGATGCTCGCGGGTGTTGGCCGTGGGGGGCCAGATCAAGGAGCTTCTGGTGCACATGGATTGCGAAGGTTGCCGGAAAAGAGTTGAACCATCCTCCTGGTCCACGACAACGTCCATGCTTGCACCATCATGTGATGTGATCCTACACTAAATCCCAAAGGTTAATTTTGTAAATTAAACCGGACAGGCTAATCTCAAGGCCCGGCCCGGCCCAAATTGCGAATCTCAATATTAGGCCTTCTCTTTACCAAACAAACAAACATGGATTACAGCCTAAACTAATCTTCTGGAAGGGCGGGGAGGCCGCCTATGCTGACGAAATGGCTGACGCCACCATTTGTCACGACGGACGTCGGTGAAACAAGGACTAGAGCAACACCGCTTCCCGTCGATAAAAGGCGGCACCGATCGCCCTCCCCGACTCATCGCGGCACTTGTCTGACTCGACGCACTTTGCAATGGCGATTCATTCGACGATAGCGGAAGCGATAACGGTCTACACAGGCCTGTCGCCGGCGGCGTTCTTCACTGTCGCCGCGTTGATGGTGGTGGTGTACAAGGTGGTGTGCGGGATGTTTGTTGACCCCGGACAGAAGGCTGTCCCATCCGTGGCGCCAGCGTACGTGCCGGCAAAGCCGACGGAGATAGGAGAGGTAACGGAGGAGGAGCTGCGAGGTTACGACGGGTCGGATTCGAGTAAGCCTCTCCTGATGGCGATCAAGGGCCAGATCTATGATGTGTCGCCTTCCAGGTTAGGTTCATCTTTTGATTTTGAAATGTAGTTGTTTTTCGATTTTGCTGTGGATCTTTGGGCTGTGGTGAGTTAGGTCCGAGTGAAAGATTGTGACTATGATCAAATGTTGGTGATGATCGCTAAGGTTTGAGGTAGTGGTTGAGGGTCGATGCTGTATGCTTAGTGACGCATAGTTTAGTATTGTCTAGGGATAGTCGTGTTTTGTTATAGCTATGGTAATTGTAGAAAGTGAGAAAATTATTCAGGATGCACCTGGATTCTTGGAGTTTGAGAGGCTAGAGTTGAGTGCTTCATGTGGCATATGAATGATTCTTGTGGTTCGGGCCATGGAAAACCAGTGAAATTCCCTGATGATAAACCTCCTTTGTTGGTGGAGTTGCCAATTGATTGATTGAGAGGACGTCATCAGACGAACTGACAGTAATAGTCATAGTTAATTTAGTAATGAAGTTTCATCAAGCTATTACCTTGTGGTTGACATGGTATTTGTTTGCCATGGCTGGTCATTATAGATTAGGTCTGCTTGGTTCATTTGTAGCACCAGGATGAGAGATCATTTCACTCCTTTAGTTTGTTTGTGATGGCTTTTGAATTGCACATCAAGTTGTTCGTTGGTCCCCGTCAATTACAGACTTAGACAACGTTATTTTTCGAAGTTCATAGAATAAACTGTCTGATGTTTCCCATGATGTAATGCCGTGTTATTTCGTCCTCATTTTAATTTGGATTTCCTGCCAATGATGTCTAGTCCTCAACCTTGCCAAGCAGGATGTTTTACGGACCAGGGGGGCCTTATGCCCTTTTCGCTGGAAGAGACGCAAGCCGGGCCCTGGCTCTGATGTCGTTCGACCCGAAAGATCTTACTGGGAATATCGAAGGCCTGAGCCCGTCTGAGCTCGAGGTACTGCAGGACTGGGAATATAAGTTCATGGAGAAGTATGTGAAGGTTGGGCAAATCGTCGCCAAAGGGACGCCATCCTACAGCCATGTCGCGAATCCAGAATCCCATGATGATTCCGTCGAAAACAAGAAAAACGAGTAGTTCTGCCCCAGGACATCTTGTCGAAGGTGCATCCGCATTAGGTTAGTTGAATCTGTGTTGGATATTCTGGTGGAATTGTTATACCAGTAGCTTTCTTTCTGCATGTTTGTTGGTATAGACTAGAGCATGTAATCAAGGATGAATGATTCATGTTGTTTACCCTGGGAAAATGCGGCTGCTTGTCCTAAAATACCTTGACATTGTGTAAGGTTGGATCTAAAACTAGATAGCCTCACTCACCACCTCATGTCTCTGGCTTCAAGAATATTAATTTCACTAGAAAAATGAACTGTCCGAACTTATCATCGTATATGGAAAAGTGAATTCAAAGTCAACATGAACCGGCCATAGAAGAATTATCGAGGGAGACAATCTTGCCTTGCCCCACAATTTCCCTCCCGAGGAATTCGTGGAATTAGGAACAGAACATGACGCCACGCGTCTTCCTCCCCCTTGTAGACCCGGCAGAAGGTCAAAAGGAAGCTTTTTTTTTTTTCTGACATATTATTACATGTTAAGATCTTTACCAATCTTACACTCAGTTAGATTATTCCATGGGTATGTTATAGACATTGTTAGGAAAAAAAACAACACCACGTCATGGGTGATGGTTATCTTTTTCTGTCTGTTTCAATGTCTGTCGTACCTATTTTTCCCCCATCATCTCTGAATTTTACTCCTCGACGTCTCCGCCTCGCCGGCCATGTAATAATTTCTCTCGTCTGCAGTCTGTGAATTTCCTTTTCGGTTATAAAGAGATTTGAGGGATGCGCCTCTACGCGCATGCACGTGGTGGGGTGTGTTTGTGCACAGCAGATTCTTGCTTTGGATTCACGAATCCTTCAGTTGAGGATTTCTGGGAATTTCCAGAAGGGTGTTGTATATTAATTACTTCGTTGTCAGAGGTTGGAATTGGGTTTTCATTGGATTGGATTTCTGTAAGAGTTTTGGTTTTCCCTCTCGATTCTGTGAATTTCTGGGTATCCTTGATTTGTCTGCATTTTGGGTTGGAAAGAATCCGCGCATCCTTGTTTGCTGATATGATCGATGGGAGGTCCTTTCCAGGTTGCATCAATCATGATCGTACATTAGTTGAAGATCATTGGCATTAATCTTTGTGTTGCATACAAAATCCAGAATTTTATTTGTTGGATTTCCTGGCAAATTAAACGCTTCTCTCGAGATTCGTTGTCTTGAGCCGGGTTTTTCCTTGTTACATAATCCATAGTTCTGGAGTTTTGATGCCGTTCTCACACTGAAAGCTGGCTCATTTGGATGGAACTGCAGATAACGATACCGCTGTATTTGAATTCGAACTATGTATGGAGTTGGAAGATTCTCTTTCAAGAAAAGCAATGGGAACGATGAGGAGAAAGTGTTGTCAGCCGAAGAGCAACAGGCCAAGGTCCTGAGATTTTTATTCTCTTTCTTGTATTGCTCAATGATGCTTGTGAGACCCATCTTGTCTTAAAATGACTTAAGCCATGTTGGCTCCATAATCTTCAGGTCCAAGAAATAAAGAAGATCATTGGACCTCTGGCCGAGAAGCTCCCTAAACTATGCGACGATGCATCACTCGTAAGGTATCTCAAGGCCAGAAACTGGAGTACTAAAAAAGCGACGAAGATGCTGAAAGATACTATAAAATGGAGGCTAGAGTTCAAGCCGGAAAAAATTCGATGGGTACATTGTCATATACAAAGTGATTCGCTTAAATAATGGCTTTTTTCATTTACTTAATGTCACTAAAATCGGTATTTCCCTGGGATACATTTCTGAAGGCAATGTGCTGTTGTTCTAGGATGATATTGCTTCGGAAGGCAAGACAGGTAAGATCTACAAGGCTAGCTACTCGGACAAGAAAGGTAGAACCGTCCTTGTAATGAGACCCGGATTTCAGGTACATGAATTCGTGGAACAAAAGAACATGAATGGGACATAATCGAAGTTTCTGTAGCAGTTAATCCTCGCTTTTTTTATGACAGAATACAAATTCGAGTAAAGGACAGATAAGGTACTTGGTTTATTGCATGGAGAGCGCGATCACTAGTTTGCCTCCGGAGCTGGACCAGATGGTGTGGTTGATAGATTTTCAGGGATGGAATATGTCAAGCATATCGGTATCTGTCACCAGAGAGACAACTCACATATTGCAGGATCATTATCCAGAGAGGCTAGGTCTCGGAATCCTCTACAATCCGCCGAAAATATTCGAATCCTTCTGGAAGGTAACTTTCACAGTCTAAGTGTCCTAGTCTTATGGGAAAAGGATTTCACAAAAGTCTCAGAATTGCGTGAACTGCTGTGTCGAGATGCATATTGCAGATGATAAGACCCTTCATAGAGCCCAAGACATACAAGAAAGTCCGGTTCGTCTATTCCGATGATCTGCAAAGCCAGCAAACAATGGAGGACCTGTTCGACATGGACAATCTGGAATGTGCATTCGGGGGTAGGAATCTGAAAGGGTTCAACTACGAGGAATATGGGAGAGTCATGGTAGAGGAGGACAGAAAGAAGGACGAGTTTATCTCCCAGGATGTCTTATCGCCGGCTGACCTGGGTTTCGAAACTGAATCAACCATGACAGACTTATCAGTACCGGAATGCGAGGAATACGAGGTCACTGATGATATCGGATCGCCATTCCGTGAGGAGGCAGCGTTGGCTCATTTATAGCTGCAAAACCCATCCGAAGAAAAACCCAACCAGCCAGTCGACATTATGAAAGATCCGGCTCTCGAGGCGTCGAAAGTCGCCGAAGAGGTACAAACATGAGTAATGTCAGCATAGATATATTGGTGAAAAGATATAAAAGCGTGCGTTCACAGTCGATTACTTCAGTTTAGAGTAAATTTTCGAATTCAAAAATGATGGAACGAGATAAGTATACCATGCATTCCCATTGTAGTTGAAACTGAGGATCATAAGAGAAAGGCATCCATCTTTGTTTTAAGAAGCAGAAAACATGTTCTATTGCTCGAGAACACGAGGCAGAACATAAGTCCGACTGGTTGCGTCATGATCGTTATTCCTTCACGTCTCCGCGTTGAAACATAAGGTCCAGTCGAGTGTGACCGGAGCGGCATCGAGCATGTCGATGCATGAAAAACGCCACGAAAACGCAAAGATCGCGAGGGAAACGAGAAATTTCGCCAACAGAGGGCCATATGGATAAATGAAGAACAGATTTGGACGAAATATGTAATAAAGATCTGCTGAACGTTGTCTGTCCGTAAAACAGTAATGCATCAGTCAGACCGACACCTGGCTTTCGATCCACACCAGCAGCTTGTCCGATTACGTACATCCGTCCGTTCCGATGGCCACGGACGGTGAGTTGGGTTTGAGTTGATTGCTCGACTTGTCTTCGAATTCCAACGGCAGCGGAAGTTCCTGCTAGGGATTGCGACGACGCCCTCTTTTGTTTAACTATATAATATATAATCAAGTCTTTACGTAATGATTTAAGCTTTTAGGTCATCAGAGCGTGGTTCAAACCCGTGAACGCAACAACCCAAAATAATGGGGGCGTCTTCTCCTTCTGTTGGCTATCTTATTATTGCGAGCACTGGGTGATTAAGTGAGTTCTTAGAGTTAGATGTTGTGTTTCTGATCTGCTACGAGACGAGATTTAGCAGGGAATGTGTCTTGAAAGTAAGAAAAGATCCGGGTCCCGAGAAAGTTTCTACCTTGAAGACATTTGCAGCAGACGATGGCATAGTTTTGGCAAAGAAAAGGTGAAGCTACAAGGTTCAAGAAGAAGAGGAAGCTGAGAAAGAAGAAGAGCAGAGAAGAAGACGAAGGCGGAGGAAAAATATCTCTTTCTGTTTTTCCTTTCTATCCTACTGTCAATTCTGTTTAATCCTTCAGTACGCCAATCCCATAAATAACAACCACCGAGGTGCATAACAGACTGTGGTTTTACTTCCAAAACCACACAATGCTAACTTATTACACGCCTATGCCATTTCCTCCTCCTTGGGCTTCGTTTTTATGTTTTCTGGGTTACTTTCCAACATACCTTGTGTGTTTTCTGGAACTGAGGGCTAATGGGCTGTGGAGTGCCCTTTTCTCGGTGTCAAAGGGAAGTCATTTTCGGCGAGAATCTTTGCGTAAGTCGGTCTAGTGCCTGTAGGTGTTGGGTGTGACTTCCAGTGGGTGGTGACTGCCAGAATGCCGCTAAAAGCAATGCTTGATTTGTGTCTGTGTTTGGGCTGTGGCTGGGAGGAAGGGTGATGCTCTTAGCTCGTCTTGGGGTTGTGTATGTTGTTTCATGAGATTTCTGTGTAGTTAATCGTAGTGTTGTTCTAATGTGTGAATTACATGGATTTGATATTAACAGGTGTTAGAGATTTATATTGTGATGCTATCGCTACCATTCAGTCTGAAAATTCGTTCACTACCTGGGGCCTTTAACTTCGCTTTCCCTTTGCTATAGCTTGAACCACCTTACACTGTTATGGAGATCATCTCCCTTTGACTAAAGCAAATGAAATCTTTACTTCGTGCCCGAACCACTTATTCCCAATTCCTTCAATAATCACGTCTCATTTATCCCCGTGCTCTTGCCGCTTGTTGCTCCTCTTCACAATTCTCCCTCGTTCTACTGTTATATACACAGAAACAAGGCATTCCCATCTTTCACGACAGTGTCATCATTGGAGAAGCAGTTTGAGGAGCTTAGATCACAGTTGGAGGAGTCTGTAGCCTTCCGCGAGATGATAAGGAGTGTCGTCATGGAGATTGAGTCAACTGCAAGGCTGATGCACTCCAACTTACTTGTGGTCCATCAGTCTCGTCCTCTGCCCGGTAAAACCCAAACTGAAATCAGAAGTTTTTTCTTTTGTTTGTTTTTCATATGGCTTGCCTAAAATGACCAAGAGTTATTGGGTTACCTTGAGGAACAGAGGTTCTGGAGAAAGCACGTTTTTTGGGAAAGTCGTGGCCAGTATTACAGATACCATGGTGATTGGGGAAGTGAGACACAAAACGTGGTATTCCTCGTTACTTTTATGCACTGGTTGGAGACAGGGGACCTTATTCTTGACGACGAAGCTGCTGACTTGCTTGGTTGTATGGACAGGCATTTTCTTCGTTCTGCAGAGTGTTTAGCTTTGGGTTAGGAATGTCTGTTTCTTCTGATCCTATAAAACAATTGAAATCTTTCTACAGAGAGGCCTTCTTCCTGATTAATCTCATAGACAGCCCCATCAAAAACCCCATCTAAAACAATCAACTTCCCAACAATGTTGGAAACATTCCAAGGAAACTTCAGCCCTGTGATGAAAACGATCATACAATCAAAACTGTCTGCTCAACTTCTTAAAATAATATAACTAGGAGTATATCAGCGCCACTGGCAGGAATTATATTCATTTTGGCCAAAAAATAGTGGAGATCTCAGCCCTTCTCTCCCAAAATTGAATGCGACCAGGTAGATGACTCCCGGTAGACTTAATTCTCCGTGGCACTCTCTTCAGAAGTTTCTTTGTCACTGTCTGTTTCTTGGGCAGGTTCATCGGATTCTTTCTTTGCAGGTCCAGGACCAGCTGATACCTTCACCATTGATGGACGTAATAGTCTGTCTCCAAGTTTGAATCCCTTACGGTATTCTTCGAGTATGATACCTTCTTCGAATTCTGTGGACTCCTCCCGCATTATTGCTTCATGCAGCTAAAACGATAAAAAAGGCAGGAAGTTAGGAAAACAAAGTTCAGTATTTTCAAAATGCTAGAAGAACCGGGCCACCATTTTATGTGAAGCGAAGTGCAGAAGTTATTTCAGAGACAGAGCTAGTCTGACAGATATTAGATGGCGATGAAAGTTCCCAGTTCTTCCTATACCTCTCTCAGACCAAGATAATGATCACATCCCAACTACTGCAACTCACCGAGTTGGCCCGAATCAATCAAGCATTACCGAGCTACAGGCGAATCCAGGTCTTCAGGAAACCTGGACATAGGCCACCGAGTGCTCGAGTAATACCATCAACAACTCGACTGAATTTCGAGCCAACTCGGTTGCGTGCCTGCATATGTTTAGAGGCTCAATGGTTTGATTACTGTACTGATTACAGAGGCTGATCCCGCATGACTACATCATAGATATTTGACAATGTGATCTAAGGTAGCTAGGCATGGGTGAAGGTGTCAACCATAGAACCCACAACACAATGGCTAGTTATTGGCATGCTAATGTCGATATAAAGACTCTTTACTCCACATAACTCACCAGAGGGTCGAAGGGATTCCCAATTGTCTCCACTGGAACAACGCCGAGTGAGCTAAGAATTTCTGTGAATTGCTTGTATATGCTCTGGTAGCTATTGTTTATCTTCTCCTCTCCCTCAGACTCAACCTTAATCTGTGTTTTCGCTCTCTCAAAATTGTCCAACACTGAAAAGAAGTTCTCAACAACTTCCCCCTGAGCATTTGCGACCAGAGAGGACCGCTCCCTCTCAGTTCTCTTCCTAAAGTTATCAAAGTCCGCACTGATCCGAAGGACCCGATCCTTCTCTATGGACATCTCAGCAGACAGCGCTGTCACTTTGAGCTCAAGGGCATTCTTCTCGTCTTCAATGGAATTCAAGAAACTTTCTATTTCCATGATTTTTGATCTGTCATCGATGGCTAAAGCCTCCTTATATATTTGAAGTGAAGTTAAAACAGCCGAAGCGGATTCTTCCTCAGCATCAGAAACTTCATCATGATCATCATCATCATCATCTTCCCCTTTAAATTCTGTGGCAACAGCACCATCAACAACATCCTGTCAAAAGATTCCATTAGATGTCAGAACAACCTCCACTTCTACCGAACCCATCGAAAACAGCTCCGCCAACTAGTATTTGTGTACACAGAGATTGAGCATCTAAAAACATCATACATGCTTAGAATCCAAAACCAGATACCATCTACGAATTGAATCCGGAACCTTAGATAGTTTCCCAACCACTCTACATTCAAAAACCATAACAGACAAATTCAATCTCAACCTCGTTGGCCAAAAGATCCCCAATTTCTCACCGCCCACAATCCCAAATCTCGAACCTAGTTTCGAAAACCCACAGGAATCTAGAAAAAGGCAAAAGGAAGCCATGGGCCTACCTCCAGTCGGGTCTCCACCGAATCCCCGTCAGTCTCGACGGCCTCCGCGTCACCGGAGGCTCTGAAACGCCCCAACCTCCTCCAGAAGGGGGAGCTCGGGACTCTGTCCGAGCAAGCGGATCTTACAAAAGCGCGTGTGGGCATAACGAAGCTCCTCGCCGCGAAAGCTACGCGGTTGGCAGGAAGAGCTGAGGAGGGGTAGCAACGGATTCGCGCCGGGGGAGGAGGTGCGGCACCGATGGACGGATGCCTGAGGAAGGTCGCCATAGGGATCGAAGAGAGAGAGGCAATGGTGGAAGCTCGAGATAGCCAAGGGGTTTAGTTCTTATTACATGAAACGGACGGGGGGAAGAGAGGATTTTGTTCGTCTTGTCGGATTGCTCTTTTTGTCTCTCTCGTACGCGGTTCCGAAGGGCCGGGCCGGGCCGGGTCGGGCAGAAACGGGAAGGTTCTACATCTTTCTAGAAAATGGGCCGAACCATTAGGCCCAACCCAAACAGTAAACGGATTGGGTTGGATACGTGGATGGGCCTTAAAGTTTTGCGGCCTTATGTCTGAACGACCGGAAACGTCCCAGGGCGACAGACGGCGGAGGCCTTAACTCCCCAGTAGTCGACACGAGATCGCAGCCGGATCCATAAACCGGCCGTGTCGCTTAATCGTTCGGCTCAGGGATGGGCTGCCATTCCTGCCTAGAAGAGAAAAACTGGTCGCGCAACAAGCAGTCATTGTGACGGTCCGTGCTCTCGTGCCGTCTCATGGCGACACACCGACTCGTCGTCGGCACAAACCAAAAATGAGTCCCGCGGATATGATATGTCCTCAGATGACTCCTCCAATGGGATCGGATTGGACAGTCATAAGGAACAAAAGTTAGGAGAAACTTAAAAGAAGGTGGGGGCCATTTTGAGGTCGAATCATCTCTCGACTTAAAAAAGAAGATGATCAAAGGAATCAAACTACAGTAACTAAAGAGTAATTATCCTCAACCATCTCCAACCGATGGCTGCTCTCTCTTTGTATTTAATAACCCCAACAGTTGGATTAATCTTAACCACTGGCATCATCGCCACCCACCTCACCACACAACTTAATCCACCCACAAACCCCCTAAAACAAGAAAAGCCGGTTCCTAGACTTACAAGTATCGAAGTTAAGCAAAAGAGTAAGCCTAAAAGCTACTCAATAATCTAGTCGCGTCATTGGGATCTTCGAGTCCGCGTACTCCCTGCCGGAGTAGGTTAAAACCCGGGTTTCGTGGACTCCGGAAGCGTAAGTTGTCGGGGTCATTACAGTAAGGTTCCTGTTTTTTTCCTTTTAATGACCCCTAGTCGCCTCTGATTCTTCATTTGATGTTAACCTAAGTCTCGTCTGAATTTGAGTGTGTTGTCCGGTGGTTGTATATGCGTATCTTTTGTGTTGTTCCTTGTCATCGTATTCGTCCACGAGTCCATCCGAGTTATTATTTCACAATGATACATTCGTATCCATTGAATCTGAATTTTAACATACCTTTTTATCTTACCCTAGTTCTTATTTCACAATGATATATACCATCATAGTTTCTTAGTTAGTCAGCGATCCATAACACTGTCCCGACCAAAACCCATCATCCATTTCCGCACCATACCCGCGTAATTTCTCTTCTCTACGATAAAACCAAATTTATATTGATACCCAGTTTTTAGGAATGACACGAGATTATCACAAGTGAAGAGAAACGTACTACTACGATCACGTTGTTGGGTGCATAGCTGTGTGGACAGCCAGCCAAAATGGCAACATGCACGTGATCCCCCAGACTGACTTCCCCCCCCTATTCATCTCCATCTTCATCTTCTGCCGAGGATTAAGTAATACAACATGGGCAATTTCCTACTTACCTCTATATCTATATCGCACCATGTAATGGACCAAATATTTAAACGAAAACCGAGTGACTCAGCCCGGTAGATTTTATATATTAAATGGAGAGTAATAACATCAAAAGAGAGAAATCAAAAGAATCATGTCATTTATATATATATATATAAGATAAGCAGACTTTATCGTCGTCGTCGTCGTGATGGTCGTACGAACTCATTGACGAAAACACACACGCCTTCCTTTTCTATCCTTTTCAAGCGACAACGTGAAAAGGAGACATCACAAAGAGGGGGAGGAAAAAGTCGTCTGCATCGGCCGCCGCGGACAGCAACAGATTAGGGAGAGTGAAGTTGCTCCCCCCATCTTATACTTTGAGAGGGGAGGGGAGGGGGTTTATTCATGGGGAGACCGCCTTGTTGCGATCAGGTCGGGATCAAGAAAGGTCCGTGGACACCCGAGGAGGACATCGTCCTCGTCTCTTACATCCAGGAGCACGGCCCCGGGAACTGGAGATCCGTCCCCACAAACACCGGTAAGTCCTCCCCCGATCCGAGCATCCGGGCGTCGATCACTCGCTTCTCTTCTTGCACCGCTGTATTCATCTTTCCTGAACCGATTCGTTTGTGTTTGTTCTGCGCTTTGTGGTTTGCTCCAAGGGTTGTTGAGGTGCAGCAAGAGTTGCAGGCTTAGATGGACGAACTACCTTAGGCCCGGGATCAAGCGAGGCAACTTCACCCCTCACGAAGAAGGGATGATAATTCACCTACAAGGCTTACTGGGAAACAGGTAACCACATTCTCGCTTGCTGCTCGAGAATATTTCGGCTTGTTCCTCCATTGAAGAGGAGGAAATAAGGACGTGATAGTTTGAGAGGTGTTGATTTCATGTTATTTTTGTAGATGGGCGGCCATAGCTTCGTACCTTCCTCAGCGCACGGATAATGACATAAAGAACTACTGGAACACGCACTTGAAGAAGAAGCTAAAGAAGTCGCAGTCTGGATCACCCGTGGTAGCCATGGACCTCGAACCGAGCTCAAACACAACCAATTCCCAAGGATGCTTTAATGACAACGACGATGAGAGGACGTTGCCCCGGATTGCAAGAAAAGCAAGCCCTCCTACTTCTTCCTCCGCAGCTTCCAGCAGCGGTGGTAGGCTTCCCCGTTCCTCCTCAACCACTTATGCATCAAGCACCGGGAACATCTCAAGGCTTCTAGAAGGCTGGATGAGATCCTCCCCAAGATCTAACCCTAGAAGTCTTAAAAAGAACGACGATGCCACCCACAACGACAATACTCATCCCGTCAAGAAGGGGAGCAATCCCGTCGCACCAGCTGCTTCCTCTTCCACGGCGCAGCCCTCCAGGCCAAAGGCAAAGTCAGATTACAAAACCGGAGTCGACCTGGTGGGCCGCGAAGAGTATGAGTCCATGCTTTCATTTGAGAACGTCGACGACATCTCGTGGCCAGAGAAGTCACTCCGCGATTCCATCCAGAGGAACGGCGGAGACCATGACACGACAAAAGGTGCAGAACAGAAGGAGGAGAAGGTCATGGTGGTCGACAGGGGAGGGCAGAAGGTCGAGAGCGGGGTGCCGGCGCCGCTGCCGCTGACCTTCCTTGAGAAGTGGCTACTGGATGAAACGGTGACTGGACAAGTGGAGGAGATGATGGAGTTGCCCTCCATTTTCTGATGATGGTGTTGAAAAAAAAACTTCATAATTGATTAAATTAATTAATTACAGGGTGGTGGATGTGGAATTAAATAGAGGTAATAATAGATAAAAGAGAGGAGGAGGAAGAAGAAGAAGAAGTTGAAGTAGTAGTAGTAGTAGTAGTGAATTGCTTTTGGCTATTTGTTAGTACCACAAAATGTATGTATGTATGTATGTATGTAGCTCATTACCTTCCCATCACGATGATGATGATAATGCTCATCATATCATATCATCAAGAGGCCTTAAAATCTCAGGCCAAAAAACTTGAAAGCCAACAACAATGTAGCTCTTGGAGATATAAGGATCATATTTTCATATGTTCCTCGGGGACAAATACGTAAAGAAGAGATGGAAAAATAAATAAATAAAAAAGGGGACCCACCATCTTGGTTTTCATGTGGACATACATGATCACAAGTTCAAGATCAAATATAAATGCACCCTCCTATCCTACGAGTTGCATCACTAAATTGATGGAGACAGGAAGACAAAGAGAGAAAGAACGGTACACTACCCAGAAATCTTAAACTGATATACCGAGAAACTTGTAATTTGTACGATGAAAATAGAAATGAATTGAAACAATAATTTTTGACCGACCACACTAAAAGTTTGCCCGTCTGCAAGGTTCTTCCAATAAAAAGGGTATCGGCAAATTGAAGATGCAAAAAAATGATTTGTTGGGTTGTGGGTTTTTATTGTATTTGTATAGGGGAGAATAATGGCCATAAAAAAAAAAGTGTCACGAAATCCTTGCATACTTGAAAGAAGGGTCGACCTGATCATGATGAAGAAGGTGGGGGAAGGAGGAGCAAAACATGTGATCTCCTCAAATTCAACTTTCGGTATCATCCCCCGGAAATATGCTTCTGACGACTTCCCTTCCCTTCCCTACACCCCTCCCCCTCAAAAGCACAAAACACACACACACACACTAAAACACTAAAATAGAAAAGCTTCATACACTCACTCACTACTCACATGTTCAATCCAGGATTCAAAGTCAGTGTTTTCCATCGGCAAAAAAGAAGGAAATTAAAATAAAAAAAAAGGGTTCCACCTCAATAGATCCCACAGCTTCGGTAAGACTAACTGTGGCACACGTGGTGATCCCATTCAAAAATCTTGCTTTAAAAAAGTTACTAGAATATATAGACAAAGCAAGGAAGGAGTGAAATATTCCCACAGCATCATGCAATATCTGATGATGTTTTGGGGGGTGGAGTATCTCAGCCAGGGGGTGTTACATTTGTCCTGGCTTTTTAAGCTACATACCAATTCAATTCCACCACCCCAACAAAATATGGACCAAAAGTCCCTTTTTATATTGTAGGAGGTCAACGACAAAAAATGGTAGTGACCCCCCCCCCCCCCCTACCATACAGCATTTCATCTCGACTTTGAACCTCAATCGTGCAAATTCTAATCGTTAGCTATATAAAGAAAAAAACAAACAAAAGCTACACGACTACTATGACGTTGATGACAAAGATGAAAAAAAAAACAAAGGTTAATAGGAAAAGGAGGATAGACATTAAAAAAACAAAGCCAGAAAAATCAGGTTAGGCTGCTTTTTTAATTATGGGGGGGCATCCACCTAGAAGACGCACACTAAGAAAATCTCAAGCAGAAAATCAAGGCATAGCTAAAACAATCGATGAACCTTTCCATCCATTGCGTCCTTGTGTTTAAACTCCCCTCCCCCTCCCCCTCTAAAAAGATATAAAAAGGACAATTCAATGTGATGTGTACTTATCGTACGTGGACCAACTTAAGACTCATTTGTCAATATAGACTTTTAACTTAATAGCTGTTATGATCCTTACCTAACGTCTCTTTGCATTCGAAGATGGCATTGTGGGATCAAATCTTTAACTGCATTGCCCCCCAAAGCATTTAAAGTGTTCTCCTTCATGGCCTCCAAAATTAGGCCAAGACTGTGTGGCCCATTAGTGAAACACCGAGTGAGAGGCCATGGAGGAGAAAAGGGGACAAAGTAGAATCACCATCAGCAATAACTTTGGGGGAGGAGGAGGGGTGCTCTATCCAAAGCGAGAAAGTTATGCTCATAAAGTCGTGTCAGGTACTGTCACGAATCAGACCCCCCAGAATAGGGGAGGCTCTTTAATTTCGAGCCTCAAAACCCACAGCCTAATAAACTCTAGTGCAGTGGTCAGTACCTCCCCACCCCCCCCCCCCCCCCCCCCCCCCCCCCCCCTTTATACATTAAGGAAAACATTGCCAGGTTTTATGAACACAGTGAAAAAAGATACTGAGCCAAAGGTCCTGCCAAATATGTCCGAGATTCAACTCTCCTAACTAAAAAGCTTTCACAGGTCACACAAATATAAGATATGATACGACAACTTCAGGACATATATAAAAGAGTAATGCCTCAAGAACAACTAACTGCCTCATGGCCTAAGTATTTAGAATTATGAATGTCTGTAGACTACAGCATGCAAAATTATGGATTGCTATCCCTCCAAATCATATGCAAGAAATGAATTCAGCACACTGCTATCAACCGACGCATGACACACCCACTGATTTTACAACAATGCACGAGGTAATGGGACCCCAAGGTCAGCATGCCTTGCATACTATTCACGCATTCCAACAACCTAGTGTGACAACTACGATGCTGAAACATGAAATTTCAAGAGGTAACCGGGATACCCATCCGAGAAAACAGGTGACGATGAAGATGCAAAATGGGCTTGCCTTAAGTGCTTATTGTCCTCTGTCTGAAAAAGCCTATGCCAATTATTCTCCTGCAGTGGACACCACCTGCTTCTCCCTAAAAAACTCCCACCCATAGTAAATTTTTACGAATAAGTTAGAGAAACGATATGATATCTCCATGACTTGAAAGAATATATACATCACAAACCAAAGGAAAGGCCAGGAGCAACAAAATATTTAACTACCTCAAACTGAAATTTAGTAACAAAAAAGCTACCAAAGAATTTGCAAATGCACACTATCAGGCAGTTTGAGAGATTTCATACCATGGGACAGTCGCACTATTGCTCTTTCTCATATACAGGAAAAATCATCCATTGTTCTTCCGAACAGTCCAAAGTTTTAACTGGGACACTTCTACAATTGCTTCACTTCCTCGTAAATGGATTTGAATAAAACCGTCGGAATGTACCTCTCACCAAAACTAGGAAAAATAACCTGCAACCACATGAATTAGAAGAACTAACTCAGTTCAAGAAAAGCAGGTGTCATAGATTGTGATGCAGACAACTTGATCAAACTTTAAAGTTAATAAAACAGCCTTAAATTGCTTTATCAGCTTCTATTTTATGGATGAATCGGACTATCCCCCGGGAAGAACATATTTGGGCACAGAAATTACCACAATAAGCTTTCCAGCATTTTCCTGCCTTCTTGCTAAGCTTATGGCCGCGGCCGCGGCGGCTCCACTCGAAATTCCGACCTATATGCACCCATTCATAAAAGTCGGGATCAAGATAAACTTCTGTAGAACATCTTCCAGGAAATCAGGCCATATTACATTTCTAGTGCTTCCAATACCCATATGAATAGAAGATGAGGATACATCATCATCTTAGTTCAAGACATCCAGGTGAAAGCAGATTAACATAACATTACCAGCAAACCTTCCTCCAATGCCAATCTTCTTGCCATCATGACAGCCTCATCATTGGTAACCTGCACTCCATAAACATAAGTTTGATAATCTATTGAGCATATAAACAGCCAGAAATTATTACCCAGGTTTAAAAAGTTGTTCGTAACCTCTACAATTGACAGATTTCTGTGCACGATATATTAAATGCAATGAAAAATTCTATCAATGCACTATCACGACCTCAATTCCAGACCATGAATCTAATTCTTAGTGAACCTAAAATCATAAAAATGCTTTTACTTGCAGAAGGAAACCAAAATGCATGAGGTTAACCTTAACTATACTCGAAACCTTCAGAAGAAGAAAGGAGTGAGCAGCTTTCACAATGTGCGAGGCACGCAAAGAAGGCAAATCCAAACTAGCTGCAAGGACAAAGGATAGCTTACACGTTACCTTGATAACTTCATCAAGTATCTTGACATCCAAAATGCTCGGCATGTAACCTGTATTTAAATATGAATAAATTATATACTTCAAAATAATGACATTACTTCATAAAGGAAATTAATTACTATAATGAATTTGTCAGACCAGGATTATCGCCAGAGATAATACTCCTATCAGCAGGTTCAACGCCAATTACCTAAACAGGGAAAAGCTTGGGTTACAATCCAGTCAAGTCAAGACTCACAGAACATACGGCACAGCAACTACCAAGTACTTACTTACCAACAGCCAAAACTAATTCATGGCAAAGTTAAGTTACTTATATGAGTCTTCCTGCTTCGCATTACAATAATAAAAAGTTTGGCAAAGGAAAACTTTCTCAGTTCATCCAAATTGAATATCTTAGAATGGAAAATAGAAGTGGAATTTAAGATTACTGTGGAAAAATATGACCACTAAATAACGTGAACTCTAAATATCACAAAACATGAAGGCCAAAATCAGAAAAAGATAAAACAGATATCTATCTTTTTGACATAGTCAACGGTAATCGTAGCCTCCAAGGATCATACTGTCAGAAAACATCGACACTTTAGCAAGAAGCTAACCTTCACTTCTTTGTTCATCATTTTCAGATAGCGTCCGGTACCTGTAATTGTCCCCCCAGTTCCCATTCCAGCAACTAACATGTCCACATTGCCCAATGTATCTTCCCAAATTTCAGGCCCCGTTGTTTCAAAATGAATCTGCCATTCGATGTCAATGAGAACATCAGATGAATAGTTTTTTATTACCCAGAATCAGCACATAAGGAAAACAAAAAAGACAGCACAGTTATGGGACTGACATCAATGAAAACCTACTTCAGTGTTTGAAACATTATCAAATTGCTGAAACATGTAGGCATTTGGCGTTCTCAAAACAATTTCTTCGGCTTTTTCCACGGCACCTTGCAGACCTCTCTCGGGGTCAGTCAAAACAATCTCAGCGCCAAAAGCACGCAATAGCATCCGCCTTTCAACATTGATTGATGCAGGCATGGTGATGATCAGTTTGTAACCCTTAGTGGCAGCAACAAGGGCAATTCCGAGCCCTGTGTTTCCAGAGGTTGGTTCAACTAGTACATTCTGCACACGAAGATAAGAAATGACCATTAGGCAGTCTCAATTATGCAACTCTATAAGAGAGACGCTTGATTACTTTTCAATACTGACAAGATAGAATCTGAACCTTTCCAGGAGAGATATCTCCT
Organism: Melastoma dodecandrum; assembly: GCA_029817715.1. Lineage (NCBI taxonomy): Eukaryota > Viridiplantae > Streptophyta > Magnoliopsida > Myrtales > Melastomataceae > Melastoma > Melastoma dodecandrum. The sequence goes on from JARUPY010000606.1 coordinate 7,660,988, forward strand.
CTCTCCTCCGCATCGGTGATCATGCTATATCCAATTCTAGCAAGCCAACAGGAATTGAACAGGTAAATCAGCAAATCATGCCGCAAACTTAATTAAATCTTAAGTCAGGCTACAGAATCATGATGTTTCATATTCCCTGCAGAAGTTAGTTATCAAACAGCCATTTCCCCATCATAGTTTCCAAGCACACGACAACAATGAATGCATTTCTCGTAGATAGAGATTCATCCTCAAGGTCAAGGAGCTAACAAGTTAAAGCATCACAAATCAAGATGGAAGGGAGACGGATTACCTGTCCTTGACACTCCGACATGGTTCCATGGACTCTAGTTTAGCAGCAATATTAGCCACACAACCAACTGCAACTTTGTTCAGATACACCATCGGTGTCCTCCCAATCAACTGCGTCCATTTCTACTCATGAGATTGAGAACAGTTTCTAAAACAGGAACTGTAAAAAAATCCAATGTCTGCGCATAATAAACATGCTCAACTAACCCTAGTTTCCATTGCATTGCAACCTATCATCAAAAAACGACACAAAGTTTCAGCCTCCCAAAAGCAAACACTGAGTTATTATCAGGAATCTTTATTTTCTACGTGTACGTAAAAATGCCAGAATCCATCTAAAAAACAAGAGTCCCATCCCATTCCGTCCAAAACGCGGCATCTTTAAGGCTACGGCAACTCAAGGCTTCAGAATTACACTTGTCAACCAACCAAGCCGAGAAAAGGAACCTAAAGGACGATCAACCTGAGTAACGTCTTCCGCAATGTTGACGCCATCAAAATCCTCGTCCTCCTCCGAGAACTCCCCCTCAACGTCCACGCCACCGATTTCCTCCAAGAACTCGTCCTCCACCTCTTCTCGATCCACTCTCACGGTGTTAACCGCCCGCACGACGGCCCTAACCCCTCCCCGCGACAAAGAAGAAGAAGAAGAAGAAGAACCGCACGCCTCATTCACCGCCGGAAAGTTATCCTTCCATCGGCATTCGGATACCCGTCGCAGGGCGAGAGCAAAGAAGCCGACGCGAGGAAGGCCAACGGAACGATTCGGAAGGAAGGACGGCAGCAACACCGCCATGGGGGGGAAGTGGAGGGTTCAAGAAACAGGAGCGGATAAGCGAAGGGGTTTTACTCAGAGGGCGCCAAGGAAGTTTGGGCCGGGACTGCATTTTGGGCTTTTGGGCCTATCTTTGGGCTCTTATTCGACATAAAATAAGTACTAGGAGCAAGCACCCCATAGCAAAACCCTTTCTTGAGTTACATGAGAATGAAATTTTCCGGATACTTCTAGGCTTCAAATTACTTTTGAATCCAGAGACTACCTACCCAAGCCAGACCGGACGACACAAACATTTTTTATTAAACTTCCATGGCAGAAAGAAGTTGAACCAGTTGCAGGCTCGTATCCAGGCTCGCCGGGTGAGTAGAATTCGAAATCGGAGAATCCCCATGACACCTAGCGGTGCGACTCAGAACTGGAACTGCATCTCGGGGGCATACCCAAGAACCTCAAGGTGAGCCGCCATGGCCTTGTTCATCGGAGGTGGACCACATCTCAGGATCTATAAGATGATTTGACAGAAATTAACAATGGTAGCTAGACATTGACGCAGGACGAGTGCGCGGAAACATAGGTGATTACACGAGTGTTATATGCTAACCTGAATGCCGGGTCCTGGAGCAGGGCAGTGACTCTCGATCATCTCCTTGGACACGAATCCTACCCCGCCATTCCAAACCTCTGGGGGCTGTGAGGAATGAAAAACTCGGTAATTAAAGAGACGGTGGAAGGAGGAGGAGGAGAAAAAAGACATAATATGGCAGCACATACCTGGTTTAAGACGTAGTAGATTTTGAAGCGGTCAGGATAACCGGAAGCTAAGCCATCCAGTTCTTCCTGTTGTTAAGTTAAACAAGCGAATTAGAAAGGAGTAACAAATTCATGTCCCGTCTGGTTCAGTGACATGCTGCATAATGGGCATGGAAGATCACACGGTCTTCTTACTTTCAAAAGAATGTCATCTTGGGTAACATTGGCATATATAAGGTGGACCTTGGTTTTATCTTTGGGATTCTCCAATATTGCCCTGGCAACCTATGATAGCGGCGAAGGATGGCAACATAAGTAAACTCTCGCTTAGGGAAAGAACCTTCCATTATTTATTGATTTTAGACTTGGGAAACAAAGTAGGTCACCTGAAACATGGGGGTGATGCCAGAGCCACCAGCAAGCATTCCAAAAGCTCTTACTTGGCCTGGTTGGTACCTAAAACGTCCCTACACAAGAAAAGTCAATAGTTTACTCAAAGGCTAGGTGGGATTGAGACATGATTGATTGCCATTTCAATTGGATGGAAGAAGAAAAATCTACCACTATTTCTCGGCCAAAATGTTCCTGAGGTAATAGAGTACCTTTGGTCCCTTTACAGCAAGGTAATCACCCACACGCAGTTCACGGAAATGGTGAGACATCCTTCCTTGTGGATACATCTAATTGAGGACAACAAAAATGTGAGAGAATAATGGTAAACACTATTGGCCTACACGAAGGCGATGCATGGAAAATTGGCTTCGAACGGATACCTTTATAACGAGCTCAAAGTACCCAACGTCAGAGTCCAAGGTGGTCGGAGTGTATGGCTTTATAATCTCCTCCCCTTGGCCATCTTTGCCCCTGTTAGGACACGAAGCTAGTTTAAGGAAGCAGCCTTGGATGAAGCACATATGAAGGCTTCCACATACGTAAATCTTATCTACCGAAATCCAAAACCAGTCTGCTTTAAGTGAGAATTGTGCCAACAGGTCAATCGACATTGTCCAAATAGGTCACATCGTTGGGATGCACAGAAAAGTGACGATTTACGCAATCAGCAGCATTCAAAGAGGACAATAATACGAACTTGCAACTTATGTGCTGTCCAATTGGAAGGCCCAGCACCAAAGTAGGAGTGGGTAGCTCAAACGTGAACTTGGCAACATTATGGCTTAGCTGCGTGCGCTTGACGAGTTTAAAGTTCTTGAAGTTTTCTGGATCCAAGCAGCCTGCATGAGGTACACAAATAACACACCAGATTAAGCTGCTTATCATTGCCCGGACATCAAACATCCCGATAGCATATTCATCAAAACCCAAACTCCCTCAGGAGATAAACGGCAAAACAAATCTCATCGTATCACATCAAAGTTTTGTCATGCCATCCTATCAAAGCCCAAACATCAGCCACTGAGGGTTACAAGGAATCATGAACAGCCCACGTCCCGGAGAAATCCTCCACACCTCCAAGATCACCCGCCAGCTCCCCGAAACACAACCCAATCACTAGAACCTCCAAAGGGATGGAACAGAACGTGGGAATGGATAAAAAGATGGGACCTTTGGACTTGTTGGAAGACTTGAGGAAGGCGACGGCAGCTACGACGGCGAGGACGGCGACGGCCACCCCCAATACGATCTGGAAATCCGGCGACTGCAACAACTCCATATCCTTTGGGAAACTCAGAAATGTCCCGATTAGGGAACCGGGTCGGGGGGACTACTAGTGTTGGGTTTGGTGTGGGAGTGGGGTTGGTGAGTATCTTCCGTGAGGGCAATCTTTGGCGGCTGTTGTACCTAACCAACCAATGTCCTTACTTCACTTCACTTCCCCCGACCCTTTGGGCTTGGTCCGAAACGCCCAACGGTTCGCCTCGTTCGGACACTAGCGAGCGAACTGACAAATCGGATATCAAATTGTCGGTAATTAGGGGGGGGGGGGGGATTAACCGCGTCTGAAATCACTGAGGCGGGGGATCAATAAGATTAGATGATTCTTGGGCTTGATTTTGAGGCCCTGTTATATTTCAAAACCACAGCCCATCTATCTATTTGGAAGATGGCTGAGCTTCGATTCTATATTTACTATATTTCATAAGTTGTGTCAGTAAGAAATAATATTATTGCAATTGAATCAAGTACAACGTTGGTGGGGGGGGATTCAAATCCTGTGATGAGGAGGAGGGGGAGGAGGAAGATGACGAGGATTAGGACGAGGCTGGGGATAATCATTCTCCGACACCTTCTCCCTCTCCTCGAAGAACGACTCTTCCCCTTCCAAAAACTCTACCACCGCTCCTGATCCATCCTCCTAGAGAAACACCAACCAGACAGATGTTATATTTACTACGTATTCAAGACTTCTTACAGCTAAAAGCCAATGAATGATAAACAAGAAAACCAAACCTAACCTGAAAGGAGTCGACGGTGGTGGTGATGGGTTCTATATTTTCCACTGCCTCCACACTCCCCGCATCGGTAGCCAAAGCACGGTCGGTCGAGGCCGACAAGATGAGAAGAGCTGAGACCCCCAGAACCGCCAAACCTATGCTTCTCATTTCTTCTTCTTCTTCTTCTTCTTCTTTTCTTGACGAATGTGATTTTTATATATGAAAAGATCATCTGCCTTAAAATTACCATAAGATGGTTTTATCGTGATAATCCATGATTCCCCCGCCAACCCATTATTTATTGCCTTTTTCTCCGAACCACAACACAATATTATACTAATGATCTTCTTCATTAATTCATTCCTAATAACGTCGGAAACAGAATCACATATTACTATTTCAGACGTAATTAATTAAATTAGTTTTACTAAGTAATCTGGGCCGAAAGAGGAGGCAGCCGGGTGGGTTGGGGGCTACTTTCTTCCCATAATAGGGCTTTTCTACGATACGTTTTCCAGAAAGGAAGAAAAAGAAGAAGTTACTCCACATACATAATGAGAGGGCGGTCGGTGAAGTGCCGTTGAGATCTGCAGCAGGCAAAATCGGGTGGTGGTGGTGGTGGTAATAAAAAATAAAATGGTAACGGAACAGCAGTGTTTGTTCATGTCAGGTCATTTTTATCATGAATGATGATGATGATGATTTACTGTACGATACGATCATTTTTTAAAATATATATCTTTTGCTGAGTGGGATGGGAGTCACACACCCTTTTTTTTTTTAACCGGCCAACGTTCGTTTTCCTCGTGAGTCTCCATTGCTAAAAACACAAGGAAGATATCAAAACGACAGACAGAGGAGCACCACCACCACCCGCATGAAAAATCCTTTTGGTTCGTCTTCTTCGTCGAAACAACATCCTCGTGACTCAACTGAACCCACCGCACCCATTCCACCTCTCCCCCTCATGAAATGTCCTACTTTAATTTAACCCAGCCAACCGTTGCTGATTCCCCCGGACCAAATCCCAGCCGTCGGCACCAGACACGATCTGTCCCCTCCACGTGATCCCATCCGTCCACGTGTCACCCCGCTCCCCCCACCACCTCCAACCCCCATTTTAAAACCCCCCGACTTCCACTTCCACTTCCACTTCCAGTTCTACAACCGACGATTACAATTCCCCTCCTCTCTCGTCGTTCAATTTCTCAAGCAGAAGAGACCGTCGCTGCTCCAGTTCGGACCACACGATCGGGTTTTAATGGCAGAGGCTTGCCCCGGGAAGCTCGTGGTTGAAGTCTGTAATGCGAAGAATCTAATGCCCAAGGATGGCCAGGGGACTGCCAGCGCCTACGCCGTCGTCGACTTTGACGGCCAGCGGCGTAGGACCAAGACTAAGTCCCGGGATCTCAACCCCCAATGGGACGAGGTGCTCGAGTTCTCGATCCATGGCGTGGAGTCCCTGGCCTCTCAGGTGCTTGAGCTGAACCTTTACAATGACAAGAAGACGGGGAAGAAGGGCACGTTCTTGGGGAAGGTGAAGATTGCCGGGAGCGGATTCGCGAAGTCGGGTTCCGAGACTCTGGTTTACTATCCGCTGGAGAAGAGGAGCGTGTTTTCTCAGATCAAGGGGGAGATCGGGCTTAAGGTTTATTACGTGGACGTGGACCCACCTGCTGCCGCGGTTGCGGAGGAGAAGAAGGAGCCGGAAGCAGAAGGAGAAAAGCCGCCTCCGGATGGGGAGGCAAAGGCGGCTGAGGAAGCGAAGGGGGAGAAAGCCGTTGAGGAGAAGAAAGAGGAGGAGAAGTCTACGGAGGAGGAGAAGAAAGAAGAAGAGAAGCCGAGCCCCCCTGCTGAGGAAGCGAAGCCCAAGGAAGCTCCGGTGGAGCTGCCGGCTGAGGTCGAGGAAGGTCCAGTCCAATCTCCGCAGGAGTCGGCGGAACCATCCAAAATGGTGGCCGATAAGTCCAAGGTCTCTGTGAGCGATCTCGATCTCCGCTTGTCGTCGAACGATCGTGGCCGGGCGTCATACGATTTGGTGGACAGGATGACATTCCTCTTCGTTCGCGTGGTCAAATCGAAGCGTGGGGACGATGCCTCGAAGCTTCCGGCATATGCCAAGCTAACGATCGGCACGCACGTGGTGAAAACCAGGACGTGCGTCGACAACAAGGAGTGGGACCAGGTATTCGCGTTCAACAAGGAGGGACTGAACTCGACCAACCTGGAAGTGTCCGTTTGGGTGGAGGAGAAAAAGGAGAACGAGGAAGCCGCCGTCGAGAAATGTCTGGGGTCGGTCTCCTTCGACCTGCTGGAGATCCCGAAGCGAGTCCCACCCGACAGTCCTCTGGCCCCACAGTGGTACACCCTGGAGTCCGAGACTTCGCCGGGGAACGACGTCATGCTCGCCACCTGGCTGGGATCCCAGGCGGACGAGGCGTTCCAGGAGGCGTGGCAGTCGGATTCCGGCGGGATGATACAGCAGACTCGAGCGAAGGTCTACCTGGCACCGAAGCTGTGGTACTTGCGCCTAACGGTTATTCAAACCCAGGATTTGCAGCTAGGTTCGGGACCCGAACCTAAAGTTCAAAGTTCCTCCCCTCGCCCTGAGCTTTATGTCAAAGGTCAGCTTGGACCTCAGCTCTTCAAGACGAGCCGAACTTCGGCCGGGCCCAGGTCATCCGGCTCGGCGAATCCTTCGTGGAATGAGGATCTCGTGTTCGTTGCAGCTGAGCCGTTCGAGCCATTTCTTGTGATCACCGTCGAGGAGGCTAAGACTGGGAATCTGATCGGGCAGGCCAAAGTACACGTGCCTAGCATCGAGAAGCGGATAGACGGCAGCTCGGATCCGCCTTCGAGATGGTTCAACTTGGCCGGGGATGAGAATAAGCCGTACGCGGGAAGGATTCATGTGAGAGTTTGTTTGGAAGGTGGGTACCACGTGCTGGACGAGGCTGCTCATGTGACCAGTGATGTGCGTGCCTCGGCGAAGCAGCTGGCTGCGCCACCAATCGGCTTGCTGGAAGTTGGCATACGAGGGGCCACCAACCTGTTGCCAGTGAAGACGAAGGATGGGATGCGTGGCACCGTCGATGCCTATGTTGTTGCAAAGTACGGTCCGAAATGGGTCCGCACACGAACCATTTTGGATCGGTTCAACCCGAGATGGAACGAGCAGCATGCTTGGGATGTCTATGACCCGTGCACTGTGCTTACGATCGGAGTGTTCGATAACGGGAGGTACAAGCGGGAAGAATCGGGGAAACCAGGGATGGATATACGCGTCGGGAAATTACGGATCCGATTATCCACTCTCGATACAAACCGGGTTTACGTCAATACATACTCGCTGGTTGCTCTGTATCCAGGCGGGGCTAAGAAGATGGGCGAGATCGAGATCGCGGTTAGATTCTCGTGCTCGTCATGGCTCAGCTTAATCCAAGCCTACTCTGCGCCGCTGCTACCGAAGATGCACTACATGCGCCCGTTTGGTCCTGCCCAACAAGAAATCCTCAGCCATACTGCAATGCGTATAGTGACTGCCCGGCTTGCCCGGTCAGAACCTCCGTTGGGGCAGGAGGTGGTGCAGTACATGTTGGACTCGGACTCACACATCTGGAGCGTCAGAAGGAGCAAGGCGAACTGGTTCCGCATCATTGGTTGCCTCTCACGCACCGGATCCTTCCTCCGATTCCTCGACGGGATATGCACGTGGGCCCACCCTCCAACGACAGTCCTAGCACACGTGCTCTGGGCTGCAGCAGTGCTCTGTCCGCACCTGATCCTGCCGACCATCTTCATGTACGTGTTCCTGGTGCTGGTCCTCAGATTCCGGTACCGTCGCGGTTCCGCCCCAGGCGGAATTGATCCGCGGCTGTCGTGCGTGGAAGCAGCAAGTAAGGACGAGGTCGATGAGGAGTTTGACGGTTTCCCGACGGGACGTGCCCCAGACGTGGTCCAAATAAGGTACGACAGGCTGAGGGCGCTTGCGGGGAGGGCGCAGGCAGTGATGGGGGACGTGGCGGGGCAGGGGGAGAGGCTGGAGGCGCTGCTAAACTGGAGGGATCCAAGGGCCACAGGGATATTGGTGGTGCTGTGCTTGATGGCGTCGCTGGTGTTCTACGTCGTCCAGTTCAAGGTTATAGTGATGGCTGGGGGCTTCTACTTCTTGAGGCACCCGAGGTTCCGCAACGACATGCCGTCGGTTCCCGTCAACTTCTTCAGGCGATTACCGTCGCTCTCTGATCAGATCTTGTAAAAATCTATTTAAAAACTGGTTGCCAATCTTTTTTTCTAGAATCAAAATTATTTGTTTTTTTATCTTTAAGTATTTATTTTGATTGGTGACTTTTTTTTTAATGTTTTCAAGTTTGTCTGTGACCGTTGTTTGTGTTATCAAATTGGGATAAAAAGGAGGATGATTTTGGTGAGGCGAAATTGTATAAATTAATACGAGCAAAACATTCGATAGTTCGAAATTCGAGTTTTTTTCAACTCAAATTTGAATAATTTCGATACCAACCTCGGAATTGAACTTAACAAAAAATTAAAATTCAGATTCAAATTTTAAAAAAGTTATTTCGAAATATCCGAAATTTTGATAAATTAATTTAATTAATTTTTCTAATTATTTATGATACCACTTCTCCGTCGTCGCCCACCCACCCGCTCGTCGCTACTCCATCGTCGCCCGCCCGCCCGCTGTGTGTAAGTTTGGCATTGAGAGTGAACCACATTAGTTAACTTTCTTATACCCATTTTTCTTGAATATTATTTTAAGTACACCATGTTTCTCATCTTTCCTACTGCAGGTTCCACCTTTTTTGGTTCGTAAGGTGTTTGTCCAAATATTTTCTTAGTTTTGGACCAATTGTAATACTTATCTTTGATTCTTTTGTGCCAAACAGGAATTTCACGGTTCACTTGTATCTCCAGCAGGGGACGAGGACTCTCTAGAAGTTTTTCAGCTCATAAAGAAGTTGAATATTGTGCCTCACAATAAGAAATACTCTAAATCATCATGTAAGAAATTCTAGCGTCAACCATCTTTGTTGGCATGTCCCACACTGTGGTAATAAGTCCCTGATAAGTTCGAGCAGTTGTTAAATACATTAAAAATTCATGTGGGCGGTATGCTTTATTCAAAAGAGCTGTGAATATGGAAGATATTACTTATAAAGGTTGGTTGAGTTTGGATGTATCCACTAGATGGAACTCTACTTACAAGATGTTGGATGCAGCTCAAAAGTTACAAAAAGCTTTTATGTGATATGGGCAATTAGATCGTTTGATGAAGTTTAAGCTTAAAGATGATAATGGAAGTAAAATGTTGCCTGTTCACGAAGATTGGGAGACTGTGAAGAGGTTGATAAACATTTTAAAGAGATTTTACAACTTGACTTTGAAGGCTTCTGGATCTAAGTCCATGAGTGCTCATTCTTTCTTTCATGATATTGCAAATCTTCGTACCCTTTTTAGAAAAGAAATTATAGTTGTGATATAGATTTGTCTATGATGGCATCACAAATGGCAGCCAAGTATAACAAATATTGGGGAGCATTTAGAAAAATGAACATGTTGTTGTACTTTGCAGTAGTTCTTGACCCAAGACAAAAGTTAAAGTTCTTGATATTTACTTTGCTAGACATGTATGAAGCTGAAAAAGGCAACTATTTGAAAATGCGAATAGTGTACTTTATGAATTGTACAATGATTATAAATGTAAGTTTGCACCAACTCGTTGACAAACCATGACATCGGGAATAGTTAATAGCCAACTAGCTGATGATGTTGAAGATGACGATGACTCTGACGAGAATATGATAAAACGAAGAAGATATCGTTTTAAGAAGACAGAACAAATAGATGGTGAAAGTAACAAGTCGGAGTTGGATAAGTATTTGGCTGAGGATTTATAGGATGATATCAATTCATTTGATAATTTAGCATGGTCGAAAGTGTTGAGTTATAGACTCCCCATTATCGGTCGAATGGCTCGTGATAATTTATCAATTCCTATATCTACCGTCGTTTAACACTGGAGGTCGAGTGCTTAATTCATTTCGAAGTTCATTATCTCCTAGAGTTATGGAATCTCTCTTATGCACTCAAGATTGGTTTCAACATTCTTATTCACCTATTGATATTGAAGAAGAAATAGAAGATAATGAGCAACTTGAACATGGTAATGTTGATATTTTTAATTTTATTTGTTATGTGAAAAAGTTAGAGTTTTCGAATTATTTTTTTGTATACTAACATTACGTAGTTTTAATTATAGATTTTGAGAAAATGAGATCGAAGCGTATTCACATTTTGTGTACATTTTAAGGATTCGGAATGAAGACATGGAGAAGGCTTTTTCAAGCATCGTTATTGTTATCGGCTTGCTCTTTTTTATCGATTTTGCAATTTTATTGTTGCGATACTTATTTTATGAGGGAATTGTTGTCATTCTTTTATGGACTTACAATTTTAGTCTGTCTTATGTTGCGGGTTCGGATTTGCTTGAAATTTTAATGATTAAATTAAATTCTGAGTCTGAATTATCGTCGGATTCGGAAATTCGGACTTAATTAAAATCGGACTCGGATTTAAACTTCAAAAAATAAACTTCGGAAGTTCGGACTTGAATATCCGAGTCCGATCCGAATGTTCACCCCTATGTACGGTTACTTTTGAATGCGAGATATTTTTAACACTTGTATCAACCTGACTTCGGTGGATATATATCTTTGCTGACTTAATTATGCTAATCACAACGTATTGACGTCATCCTAACCTCAGCGAAAATAACGAACATAACTGAACAGAATTAGAGAGCGAGAGAGAGAGAGAGAGTTGTTCCTCCCTATCCTCCGCCTGCCGCCGCCTCCCACCACCCGCTCTTCCTTCTGACCATGAACGAGATCGAAGAAGTCATTGAAAAGGCCAAAGAGGTCAATGAAGAGACGAAGGTCAATGAAGAGACGAAGGTCAATGAAGAGACGAAGGTCAATGAAGAGACTGCAGAGGTCAACAAGACGCCAGAGGGGTCGTCGTCTTCTTCGACGTCCTACCGTAGCGCAAGGGCTGTCCGTCTTCCGGTAAGTTGTGGCGCCCTTTCTCTTAGTTTGCCTGACGGCTACTGAAAAATCAAAGAGTTTCGTGTCTTTTGCGCTGCATCTCGTGCCGCCGCATTTCCGTGAAGTGAGGAACAAGAATACTCCCCGAGAAAGAAAGTCGTTCTCCTTTTAATGTGATTGTTCTGTGTCGTTGCATATAACCTGTGCTGGAATTTGAGAATGCGAGAGTTGATATCCTGTCCCTGCTATCTTGATCTTCGTTTCCCTTAGATGTTCGGCAATTTTCGGTTCGTTTTCTTGGATCGGGGCGATACTAATTGATTGCATTCCTCTGCTGATATCAAGAGTCCACCACCGATACTTCGGGACCCGATCTTTCAGACAGGCAAGGAGGCCCGGCGAATCACCCGCAGGCTTTTTGAGATACTCTTCTACTTTCTTGTCTACACGGGAGTGATGCTAGGGGCTTATTTCATTACCCGAGGATACACTTCTGCCAAGTCTCGCCACTTTAACCCTTCGGGTTGGTACCCTCTGATAATGACCGCGATAGGTTGTGGTGGCTTCATGGCGTTGGCGTGGCACTACGCAGTCCACTGGATTCCGGAAAGAGCCGTGTTGACTGTTTTCTGGCTCAGTCCCCTGATGACCTCTGTGGTTGGAATCCTGCTCATAACGGCGAAATCTTCCTTGGGTTTAGGAATCGGCATCGTGTTGACGGTTGTAGGCTTGGCACAAGCACTCTACTACTGCTGGGTGGCCTCTCGGTTGAGTTACGCCATGAAGATCGTGTCCGCTGCCACGGCTGTCCTCCCGGATCTCACTACGGCTGCAATACTGCTTGGACTGGCAACTGCAGGCCTGCACTCGACTATACTGGGATTTGCTATCGCGGGTTGTGCAGCTATGGGATCTGGCTGGGACGCCCTCGCAATCTTCGGCTTTGTATTGAGCCTGCTGTGGACCCAGCACACCATCAAGAACATCGTGCAATCCATGATTGCCCGCATCAAGTATAATAATTTCGCGAAAGTTCAGAGCATCCCTTCTCGGTGGGCACTCGCAGATACTCTCAAGTACTTGGTAGGTAGCATCGCCCTTGGATCGATCCTGGTCCCTGTATTTACAGTACTTCGAGGTTCTGCTCTGGCCCTGCAGTCTGCATTCGGTGGATCAGACATGTTCATGTACTCATTTGGGTGGTGCTACTACCACGTCACTTCGACACTACCAATCCACGGGAACCGTTACGGGTTCGTTTTCTCTGGGGGATATAACAGAGGGTTCTTGCGAGGATCAAGAAATGCATGGCAGTTACTCGAACGATCTGAGATCAATGAACTTGTCGAGTCAGATCTTACGGGTTCATTCTGCTTCTTCTCTGGCATGACGGGAGGGGCAGCGTCTGCCATAGTCGTTGGATGGTGGATGCGAGCCACTCACCAGGATCACGTCCCACAAGTTGTGACGCTTGCTCTATTGATCGGCTATCTGATGGTAAACAAGGTCTCTTCCCTTTTCCTTTTCCTACCTCGCTCAATTTATTGTGACATGCGTGATCGGTACTGTTCCTCAGTGTCAAATTGGAACAGTGTGGGCTCAAGCTTCTGTTTCCGCATACTACATAGCTTATGCAGAGAATCCGGATAGAACCCAGTTTGAGACAATCCGTGATCGCCTTCTGGAAATGCGTAGAGGCCAGGGGTTGCGTCGAGAACTGGAGTTGAGCGATCGGCAGACATAAAACCGGAACTGAACCAGAAAAGGGTAAACCTGTTCCCACTGTTCTTTTCGAATGCAAGTGTAAAAAATGCCAGATGCAAGTAGACATAAGACGTACTAGTTGGATCCATCAATGAGAATTCAGGGAAAAAGAACTGCGTATGGATACGATTTTTCGATTTCATTACTTCCTAGGTGATAATAACTGGACAAATTCAATTCAGCTTCATGCTGTGTAGCCATTACGACAATTGGACAATCGCAAGGAAAGTCAGAGATGACCTCGTCCACCACACTCCGAGCACATTATGTTGCCAGTTCCACCACAACCTGCAGATAACAGGAATAGCATCGGCATATCAAACAGATGGCCCTTAAGAGATAATCTAAAAGCGGAAATCTGAGTACAGAATATAAGAGAGAACTTCACCAAGGCAGCGTATTTTGACTATGATCCCTTGGCTTTCCATTATAGCATCCACATATAAACCAGAACCGGCACAAGTTTTGCACAGAACTGCCCCTTTTGCCTTGCAATCCTCACATCTCGGATTATTTCCTATTGCCTTTTCTGCTATAGACACACCAACAGGCTTATCAATTCTTTCCTCGGGAATAGCATTGTCGTAACAAAAGAGAGATTCAAGATGGCTTCTTCTGTGGTGTGCATCCTTAACAAAGGTCGAGTCACCCTGAAGCTTGAATGGGAAAATGGAAAGGAGAAAGTCAATATCTAACCACATGAAGATGCCAGATTTTGGGAGCTATGCAGACATCAATTCTCATCAACTTATCCTATCTCGAGATCAACTCTAACCTAAGTAATGTGAAGGGATCCCAATGTCCCACCTTCAAACATTGGAAGTCTTCCTATATAAACATCCTCAGATCATGACAAATAACCTATAGAAAAGCCTGGAACGAACTACAGTCCGAGCCATGTTCATCTTGAGCCTCACAACTCAAAACTTACAGTGAGAAAAAGATAACTGCGAGCTAAATTCCGTCAGCAAAGCACATAATTTCTCAACAAAAGAACCAAAACAGAACCGCCAATTAATGCATAAATAATCCATATGACCATCCAATCCATTAACCCAAATGACAAAATCAGATAATTTGTTCATACCACAAGTACAGGAACGGTAGGAAATTCCCATTGAAACAGGACATAAACAATAACCAACCACCAACATCCGACCCAAGTAAAGGAAACAGAAACCCAACAGTCGACCAAGAAAAAAAAGGAACTGCAGAAGAAAAAGGGTTAGGTTTTCGATCAGACCTCATGGGAAGCACCCCCAGAAACGGACCCATTAGGCACAAACGCCGCGGCTTTCCACGCGACACCTCCCCTTCCTTTCGCCCCCGACCCGAAGCGCAAGTTCCGTTCGAAACCTCCCAACCTGGGCGGCGGTGAGGATATGGCGTGAACAGCTGCCGTCGCCGACGGAATCCTCATAGTCCGCGAATCCATCCGGAAATTCTTACGCCTGGTATCAGAGAATGATTTCCTACAATCGGATCCGAGATTGTTTAATAACGGCTGGAACGAGGGACGAGAGGAGAAGAGTCCCGGACAAACACTTTGGTCGGATCGCCGGTTGTAATAAGGTACGGTGGTTTCTCGTTGTTAACGTTGGGGGAAAATGGCATTTGGGACGGCAGTTAGTCGTCCGTCAAGGAACGGGATGAAAGAAAAGATTGAAATTACATTTATGGCCTTCGAGAGAGAGAGAGAGAGAAGGAAATGCCGCGTCAGCCTGTTGTCGTTCTTCTTTCTCCCAGCCTTCCGTATCGAGGAACAGTGGCCGCATGCATTGTCATTGCTGGCTGGTATACTTTAAATCTTACTGATGCAATTGCCGGTGTGGATTGACCACTCCTCCCTTCAATATGCTTCCAGCGGGATGTCCATTTTGAGCTGTATAGCCTTACTGCAAAAGGCAAGCTTCGTCAAATAACAATGGAGTTTAGTAGGAGGCTTGGCTTGTCCGAAAGAAAGATTAAAAATTGGAGAGCGGCACGAACGCAGGCCCCCGCTGCCACAAATTATGACGTAGGCTCTGCCACAATGGACGGACCTTAGGCGTGCACCCCTCCGCAAAGTGCAATGGAGGTCACACCCCCTAGGCCATGGGCCTTATTGATCGCCCATCGACCCCGTCCAGGTAAGGTAAGTATGTTGTAACTGCGGCCGACCTCCCATTTTATACTGTCCTGCCCTCCTTACCCACTTTTACCTTCGTTCAATTCCCTCCCTCGCCTTTGTAGTTTGACGCTGGAAGAAAGGAGACGGCGGCTTGGTTGGATCGGTGATTTAAAGTAGAGAAAGCCCTGCACTAATCTGCTGTGCTCGCACCGGAGCTATCTCGGATTGCAAGCACACGCACTGCCTGCTGTTGTGTTGCGGAGGCGTTAGGATCGACTAGGAGTGAAAACCTGTTGTTGCTGACTGAGGATGGAAGGTGGGTGGGTGGGTGGGTTTTGTTGGAAACTTCAGAGACTTCTTCCCACTTGCTGCTTGCTAAACTGAAACATTCTATTGGTTTGGATTGGATCGAATCGGATCCAAACAACATCTTTTTGAGACGCCTATTCAGATGTTAAATTGTTTTCATCATTTCGTTGTAATAACCTCGGGGGGTAATAATACACCCCTGCTCAGCGGTTGTCACACACTAAATGGAGCCTCCTGATCACACCGAAGTATGGTTGTCAATGTCATGGCAAACAACTTGACCTGGCATTGCCCCCATCACCCCGTCCATCTCCAGAAAGCGTACAGTATAATGATCGTCGAGATCATGCCGGCATACTTGATCAACTTGTCAACGCGGTGCCGCCTTTCTATCAGTTTTAGGACCGAATTCGAGAGGCCGACGTTGTTCAGAACATCCAACGCTTTCCTCTGTGCTTTCTGAAAAACAACCAAAACAGAGAAAACATTCCAGCGCACGAGGTTAGATGTCCACTGTCCTGAGATTGGCAACACCAACCACAGCGATGAACAGGCAACGTATAAAAACGTGTCACAAGCCATGGAGACAGAAACCAAACTACAGGAATTCTGCTAAGTGTAGCTCCAAGAAGTCACATTAATGCATTAAAATGCCAGCAACAATGTCCAGAGGGTCTAAACTATTAACTTCCTATTCCACATGGATGACGACAAGAGGGGCCAACTCGACAGCTAAATCCAGGATCAATCTCTGCCTCGCTGTTTTAATCCCGTTTGAAATAACATAAGATAGCCTAAATGGACATGACCACGGTAGGGTATAAAACTGGTGGGGTTCACGATCAAACATATCTGATTGGAGCAAAGCGGGAGATATGTTGAATAAAACGTGTGTAGGAGATAACCCAAAATGACTTCTGGAGAAAACCGGTACTCATTCAAAGACCAAAACGTTGCGGTGAATAAAATAATTAGCCGTATTCCTCGCCAATTATCAATGTAGACCAAATACATTACAAGAAATTGGGGATACCTTTAATCGTTCTCTTTGCTCGGAATACTTTGAAAGGATAGCCACTCCGGTGGCAAAGGATTCTTCCAGCATCCTGGACGAGTTGCGAGCAGACTGCATTGCTTGCGCTTCATCATCAAATATCCTCAAAACATGGGCAGAGTCCCCGTTCTAGAACACAAAAATACAGCACATAAACATTTTCAAGCAGGATATTCTCGTGGGACAATAAAAGGGAAAGCTTCGAAGGGAAAGAGAAACTATCGCATACAGCTCTTCCAAGCAGTTCGGCTCTCTCCTTAGCTTCCATCATTCGCCTTTGATTTCTCAAAAAGTACTTATCCAAGCTCTCCTTTAATGACTCGGCTTCCTCAGCGACTTGCTCCACTTTCCTGATTCACAAGCAGTAACAAAAAAACCGATTTTATATGGATTCAAATGTATAAACCAGTGACTCAAACATCTGGATTCTAAAAAAGCCAGATCCCTGTCATCAGCAACCAGTAAATCGGCGCATGGCTCACCACGGTCGCGAAGAAAGTTACAACAGACAGCCAAAGCACCAAACACCCAGAACCCTTTCGATCCTACTGACACTAAACAATCAGCCGATTCCCTGCTACGATTATTCCACCATCCATATATCACATGGAATCACCACAGACCTAGGAAATCCGCAATTCAGCAGACCAGGCCACCAAATCACTACGATTTACCTCCGCCAGAGATCGCGCTGGGACTTTGCGCCGATCGAGCGCCAAAGCCGGTCCATCTCCACGCAGAACGACTGCACCTGGATGATGTCCCTCTTGATCGACGTAGACAACTCCGGCGAGTCCAATCCACCGCCGGTGGCCGCCGTGGTGGTGGACTCTAGCCTCTCCAACCTCTCCAGCGCATCCCTCGTCCGGAGCAGCAGCCGCCGGGAGCTCTGGTAGATCTCCGACAAAGTCCCGCCACTCGGTACTCCTTCCATCGCGGCCATCGGAAGCAATTTCTCCTCCGGCCTCCCGATCGTTTCAGTTGCCGTTTGGCGATTGGAGCCGACCGATCGGGGTTTCCTGCCTCCTCGTTGTTCGTCACGCGTTTCCCGATTATTAGTTATCAGACGGTTGCGGGTTCGATTTTGTTAAGCAAAAAGCTTCTTCCATCCATCATCCGCAGGTCCAATTGAGTCGGGTCGGGGAAGGCCCGACCCGAATTGAACTTTGCGTAATACCCCCGTTCAAAAAAGGCCGAGGGTTTTTGTCTTCTTGTTCCGCCATAAAAAACGCTCCATTTTCCTTCCCGGCAAACTGCCTTCGCGTTGTTCTTCCGCCGAAATGAGGTAAAAGCCTCGTCATCGATGATCGGCTCCGTTTGTTTTCGTGCGTGTGATCCGTCCTCAGCTTCTCTTGAGTCGATCATTGCGGTGTCGATTTCTTGTTCTGCTGTGGCCGGAGTTTGGATTTCCTGTTTGAGTAATGGCTCTAGGGATGCTGATCGTGACGCTTTGTTGCGCGGTAGAGCGACTGGTTTTTAGTTTTTGGTCACGAAGAGTGCTGATCGTATGAGGATGCTTGGTAAAACCGAGATGCCGACACTTACACGTTGAGTTCTTGTTGCACGAGTAGTTGCCTGGTAGGGTTTGATGCCGAAAGAACGAGAAATAGGTGCGTTGGAGTTGTCTCGGAGCACTGTGAGAGTGTCCCATCCAGCGTGATCGTGTCATTATTGGAATAGGACTGTGCTTTCTCGATTGCGTGCTGTTGGTTTTTTGTTAGAAGTTTGATCACGGTTTGGTTTGTGTATACGTCAGCTGTCGTCAGCCGGAGGTTCTCTGGGCTCAGAGGTCGGACAAGGTATATCTGACTGTCTCATTGCCAGATGCCCAGGATGTCTCTGTGAAATGTGAAAAGGAGGGTTTATTTGCCTTTTCTGCCATTGGGGCACAAGGTGAACCTGTCACTTTTAGCTTGGAACTATACGCAGCTGTAGCACCAGAGGTGGGCTTTTTACTATCTTGCCAATTGCCGTGAATGGATTTTGTGCTTGGTCTAACGATTACCTTTCAAATCTGGTCGTATTTGCTTAGATTTTCTATTCTAAAGTTGGCATATTCTGGCAGGAGAAACCTCTGTTTTCTTGTAACTATGATTGTCAGCCCCTTTTTGAAAATTAAGCGTTATTTGACTTAAGAATCGGCTTCTCTTAATGTCAAAAAGAGTGTGATGAGTTACCATCAAAAGGTAAACAGTATCTAATAACCGAGAAGGTCTTGTTGTTTGTATTTTATAATTGACCTGGTTCTGTTCTTGTTTATTAGGGATGTAAAACTAAAACTGGTTTAAGGAGTATAATCTGCTCGATCCAAAAGGAAGAGAAAGGATGGTGGAGAAGACTACTGAAGTCGGAAGAGAGGCCTGCCCCTTACCTGAAGGTGGACTGGAACAAATGGTGCGACGAGGATGAGGAGCCAGCATGTAAGGATCACGTGGTCCATATGTGAACTTTGACTTTACACATCTTACACTTTATGTCTTCATCTACTGATCAAGGCAGGTCTGCTGGCATTGAGTAGTCAGATCGGACTATGATGCTCTAGTTTTCATGGTTAAATCATGTCTTTCCATTGACTTCTCTCCCCGTTGCTTTTTGTTCGAAACTTGGATACTCTATGCTCGTCCAACTTTAGTTTCTATGCATAACAAGTCTAACTGATTTGTGTCAGGAGTATGTGGAAGCAGTGGTTGCCATCTTGATGCTGTTTCAATTTCACAAATATTTCGGCCACCTGTAGATCTATTATCTATTGAAAAATTATGTGTGCTTTGTCCTTGGTCTTTTTTTGTGTCGCATGCTCTCTAAGTCGCCCAAGCTCTCACTCCTATTTTCAAATGGTTTTGTTGTTCTGAAAGACTTCTCCTTTTTGTTTTCTGCAGCTGATCTTGGATCTGATGATGATGAAGCCACGGTAAGACGAACGACTTCCTTGTCGACACTTTTTGGTATTTGGGCATGGTTTTAACTTCTCGACATCTAATTTGCAGTATGGCGACGGAGATGATGAAAGTAGCGATGATGGAATGCTTTGTAAGTTTTACGTCGTTGCTCCTCTATTCGGAATCTGTGTTTCAACTCCTGTTTGTGGCAGTTTATGTGAACCACATGTTTCCTTTTTCTCCCCCCACCCCATATTTCTACTTCACCCCTATGTTAATGTTTCTGAATGAATGATTAATCCATGGGCTCCCACAGAATGCTTGTCAACGACTGCTCTTTATGTATGTTGTAGATCTTCCGGACTTGGAGAAAGTGAGAGGAAACCGAGGGTAACTTAAAAAATCAGAGTAGGTGGCTGACGGAGGAAGAGGAATGGGCCGTCTTGAGAGCAGGTTGTCTTGTCTTCACCAGCTTCGCATGACCTGCGAAAGCGCCGATGAATCCCTCTGTTTCCCTCTCTAAATTTGGAAGACCTGCCTGACATAATTTGGTTGGTGTATAAAAGTAGGATAGGCTTATGTAAGTCCATTTCAGGCAGTCACATGAAGGAGACCGTTTCTGGGTTGCGCTTCGGCCCCTTTGAAGTCTTTTGTTCTGATTATGGAATTTTATTGAAAGAGCTGTATTTCACTTATATTTACCGAAACAGGTCCGGACCGGGCCGGGATAGCTTTCGGGCCGGCCTTTTGACGGTTCGGGTTCAGTTAACGCCGGACCACCTCTTCGCGCATAGCCTGAGCATCGCGGGAGTCCAACCCCGATCGCCTCGTCTGCTTTTCCTAGTTCTTCCCCGATCTCTCCCTTTCAATGGCGTCCTCCCCGCTGCCCCAATCGCCGGCGTCCACCGACTCCTCCCCTCCTCCTCCGCCATCCGCCTCCCTCTCCATCGACCACATCCGCACCCTCACCGACGTCGGCACCATGACCCGCCTCCTCCACGAGTCCATCGCCCATCACCGCCAGCTCGATCTCCACCTCTCCTCCCTCCCCCCTGTCCCTTTCCTCCCTCCTCTCCATCACCTCCTCAACCTCCTCTCCTCGGACTCCTCCCTTCTTCTCGCAACTCTACTATCCACCTCCTCCCTCGCCGACTCCGTCTCCTTGAAGGTCCGCCAGCTTGACCTCGCCCAGTCTCGCGTGTCCTCCACGCTTCTCCACCTCAACGCCATCACCGATCGCTCTCGATGCCTCGAATTGATGAAGAATTCCCTCGCTGACGAGCTCAATCCGGACCTCTCCACCGCTGCCGATAGCTGCCAGAGGTTCCTCTCAATTGATGCGGAGTTTGGACGGGATAAGCGCATGTATGAGGAGATGATGGCGTTTAAGAAGCAGCTGGAAGGGATCGTGAGGAGGAGACTCACCAGTGCCGTGGATCAGAGGAATCATGCGGAAGTGGTTAAGTTTGTCCGGCTCTTCTCGCCATTGGGGCTTGAAGTTGAAGGGCTTCAGGCTTATGTCAATTACTTGAGGAAGGTCGTTGGTATGAGATCGAGAGTTGCGTATGAGCAGTTACTTGAGACGATGCAACAGCAACTGCAGCAGCAACAACAATTAGGTGATAAGGAGGATGGCGCGTTTGGTGAAGATCGGAAGGTAA